>BSBM01000229.1:28887500-30178333 GCA_027924585.1 Larix kaempferi | reverse complement strand
TTGGAATTGATTCATTCAGGTGTATGTGGACCAATGCCATCCACATCCTTAAGTGGATATGAATACTACCTTACTTTCATTGATGACTATGTTAGGATATTCCTATACTCCATCCTAGTCCCACCAGTATTTTGATCATTCACATTTTCAGTCATGCATGCACCTTTAGGGTTTGCATGCATCCCAGTCATCAGTCCAGCACCTAGCCCTTCGTTAGCTAGCCCCCAGGAGCTTCTCACTATTCAGTTTTATCCCTCCAGTTGCTTAATGCGCCCTTCTTCCTTGATTTTAGGGAGCAACTCGCCTTTCTTCACCTACCAGTCCAGTTGTCACTCAGTTACACTCAGTTACATTGAGTTACACTCAGTTACACCTACCAGAGTTAGTTTGACTGATGGTTGACAGTTACTTGAGCATTGATGACTCCACTGATGATGATGAAGACTTCCAGTTGCACTCTGATGATCATGAGGACACCTAGTTGTGCTCCGATGACACTCTATTGATCTTATGATCACTCTGAGAGGCTGATTCGAATTGCCACCTTAGGCATTCGAATCCTCTCTACCATTGTACTATTTATTTGTCCATAATGTGATTAATTAATTAGTGTGTGTGAAGTATTATTGCTTCTATCTGAGTTCTATTGTACCATATTATTTTGTTGCTCATTATACTATATTGTTCACTCTTCTATTTTCCTACTTAATCATAATTACTCTTGTGAGGTATACATCATCTCTTAGATCTGCTGTGAGGATTTTCACATGGTATCAGAGCATGTTGAGAGTATTGTTTATCTCCATTCTTGAGAGTTTTTTGCAGGTTATTACCAAGATTTCGAGTGCAGCAAAATCTGCATTTTTGCAGCAGTAGCAGTTGCAGTGATTCTATATTATTTTTGCAGGTCCTCTACATCTTCATTGAATTTAGAAGAAATCCCTCCTCTTTCTCGACTCAACTATGTTGAATGGAAACCAAAAATGATAGCATATTTAAAGAGCCATGATCTCTTTGATTGCTATTTTGAAAGAGAGTTCGAATCCTCTACAAAGAAGATTAAATGGTTGAATAAAGGTGACATGCACATTGGAAGAATGAAGCTTACTATGAATGATTACATATTGTACCCGACCATCATTGATATTGAAACTCCAAAAGAGTTATGGGCTCATCTGGATGAAAGATTTGGCAAAAAGAATGATGGATTTGGTCCAAATCCATTCAAAAGCAAGCAAGGTGATGCATTCGCTCCACTTGATTGTCTCCCAGATCATGATGCATTCGCTCCTCCTGATGGTCTCTCAGATCATGTTGCATTCGCTCCCCTTGATGATCTCTCAGATCATGAACCAGTATCATCTCATATTGAAGTTGTTGACAAAGAACTTGGAGATTTTCCGCTCATGCTCAAACTTTCTTCTCTTTCTGTGCCAGCTCACACTCTAGATATTGCAGAAGGTCCTAAATCCTCTCTTGCACCAGAGTCTATTGGTTTGCATCATGATCACATGATTATTTCAGAGGTCAAAATAGCTACTGAAGGTAATGCATTCGCTCCTCTCCAGCTATATCCTCTTTTATACTACTATATGATCATAAATTCATGCTTTCAGAAGGTCATTGAAGAATATGGCCATTTCCATTCGCTTGGGATAATTTCTCATGCATCTACTGGTTTTGATCTCACCTCTCATGGTTCAAAGGATATCTCAAGAAACCATGATTCAAGTCTTGGATCTAATTTGGATTCTAAGCAATTACTGCTTGGGATAATTTCTCATGCATATGATAGTTTTGATCTCACCCCTGCTGGTTCAAAGGAGATCTCAAGTAACTGTTTTTTAAGTCTTAAATATGATTTTGATTTCAAGCAAACATGTAATAGTTATTTTTGGCATAATATCACCCATGGTGGTTCAAAGGAGAAGACAAAAGACTATATGCACTTTCACAGATTTGATCCTACCTCAACTGATTCGAATCACAGGTTCAAGGATCATTCTCATACTGTTGGATTTGTTCTCATCACATTCGATCTGAAGAGCAAGTACAAGCACATGCTTTTTTAGCATGATCCACTTCTTCCCAAGAAGAAGATACCTCCAGACATATGAACAAGCATCACACATGCTTGATTTTGGAGCATTTATTTTTATGTGTGCCTTACAGTCTATTTTTTGAGGAGGGGGTATGTTTCCCATGAAAATTTCCCACTTCCTTGGTTTATTGATTGTTATTATTCATTGTATTGGGTGACCTTTGGTCTTAGTTACTAGGGCCTAGGATGGATTAAGGGGGGGTGTTAGGATATTCCTATACTCCATCCTAGTCCCACCAGTATTTTGATCATTTACATTTTCAGTCATGCATGCACCTTTAGGGTTTGCATGCATTTTGCATGCATCCCAGTCATCAGTCCAGCACCTAGCCCTCAGTTAGCCAGCCCCCAGGAGCTTCTCACTATTCAGTTTTAGCCCTCCAGTTCCTTAATGCGCCCTTCTTCCTTGATTTTAGGGAGCAACTCGCCTTTCTTCACCTACCAGTCCAGTTGTCACTCAGTTACACTCAGTTACACTCAGTTACACTCAGTTACAGTCAGTTACAGTCAGTTACACTCAGTTACATTGAGTTACACTTAGTTACACCTACCAGAGTTAGTTTGACTGATGGTTGACAGTTACTTGAGCATTGATGACTCCACTAATGATGATGAAGACTTCCAGTTGCACTCTGATGATCATGAGGACACCTACTTGTGCTTCGATGACACTCTATTGATCTTATGATCACTCTAAGAGGCTGATTCTAATTGCCACCTTAGGCATTCGAATCCTCTCTACCATTGTACTATTTATTTGTCCATACTGTGATTAATTAATTAGTGTGTGTGAAGTATTATTGCTTCTATCCGAGTTCTACTATACCATATTATTCTATTGCTCATTATACTGTATTGTTCACTCTTCTTCTATTTTCCTGCTTAATCATAATTACTCTTGTGAGGTATACATCATCTCTTAGATCTGCTGTGAGTATTTTCATAGACTACTCAAGAAAGACTTGGATATATTTTCTGAAGGGAAAAGATGGAGTTTTTGGAAAGTTCAAGGAATTCAAAGCCTTGATAGAAAACCATTCAGAAAAGAAGATTAAGATACTCAGGACAGATAATGGCGGAGAATATACTTCAAAATATTTTGAAGTATTTTGTAAGGAAGCTGGAATCCAGAGGGAACTAACCACTCCCTACAATCCCCAACAGAATGGTGTTGTGGAAAGAAAGAATAGAACTATTCTGGAAGCAGTAAAAACAATGATACATGATAAAGACCTACCTATGTATCTATGGGCTGAAGCAGCCAAGATAGTAGTCTATGTGCAGAATAGACTATCTCATAGTGCTCTTGATTTCAAGACCCCAGAAGAAGTGTTCACAGGGAAGAAGCCTGAGGTAAGTCACCTCAAGATATTTGGATTCCCAGTATACATTCACATTCCAAAAGAAAAGAGTACCAAGCTAGATCCTTCTGGGAAGAAAGGAATATTTGTTGGATATTGTGAGGAATCCAAAGCATTCAGACTATACATCCCAGGATTCCATCATATGGAAATAAGTAGGGATGTGATATTTGATGAAGATGCAGCTCTCAAGAGATCTAGAAAGTGCCAACATGAAGAAGTATATGAGGAAGAGGCACCTTCCAGAATTATAGAATTTGCACCCACCCCTGAAGAGAAAACTCCTAAAGACCATGACATGATGGAACCACAAGAACCCCCTGTCGTAGAAATTTCATGGAAGAGAAAGCCAGCTTGGGCAAGAGACATTATACTAGGAGCATAAAAATATGGAACTCCTGAAGTCTCAACTAGGGTGAGCAAGAAACCAAAGACATTTTCCAACTATGTGGCCCTGATGTGTGATCTTGTAGATCAAGAACCCACTAGTTATGAAGAAGCATCGCATAAGAAAGAGTGGGTAGAAGCAATGACTGAGGAGTACTAGTCAATAATGAAGAATGATGTTTGGGATATATCTCCCAAGACAAAGGACAAGAGTGTGGTATCCTCCAAATGGATATACAAGATAAAGCATGCTGTGGATGGCAGCATTGAAAAGTATAAGGCAAGGTTTGTGGCCAAAGGATTCTCTCATAAAGAGAGAATTGACTATGAATAAAAATTTGCACCAGTTGCAAGGTATACTTCCATTAGAACCATCATGGCACTTGCATCCATGATGAAGTAGTAATTACACCAGATGGATGTGAAGATAGCCTTCCTGAATGGTGTAATTGAGGAGGAAGTGTACATAGAACAACCACAAGGATTTGAGGTGGAAGATGGAAGAGCCC
Organism: Larix kaempferi; assembly: GCA_027924585.1. Taxonomy (NCBI): domain Eukaryota; kingdom Viridiplantae; phylum Streptophyta; class Pinopsida; order Pinales; family Pinaceae; genus Larix; species Larix kaempferi. The sequence continues at coordinate 30,173,975 of BSBM01000229.1, read as the reverse complement.
ATGTGTGAAAACTAAAGAAGGCCTTGTATGGACTTAAGCAAGCTCCCAAAGCTTGGTTTGGTAGAATTGACAATTTCTTGACTAGCTTGGGCTTTACCAAGAGTAAAGTTGATCCTAACTTTTATCTCAAAGTTATGGATGATGAACCTGTCATATTGTTGCTATATGTGGATGATCTATTTTTGACTGGAAATAAGAAATAGATTATCGAGTTCAAGAAGAAGCTCTCTTCAGAATTTGAGATGAAAGATCTCAGATGAATGCATTACTTCCTAGGTCTGGAAGTATGGCAAGGCCCAAAAGGAATCTTTCTCAACCAGGGAAAGTATGCTGTGGAAATATTGAAGAGATTTGACATGTTGGAATGTAAATCCATGGCCACTCCCATGGATTCCAACCTAAAGCTGTTAGCTAATGACTCATCAGAGATAGTGGATATGACTCTGTACAGACAGATTATTGGGTTATTGATGTATTTGACAAATACCAGACTAGATATATTCTTTGCCGTGAATACCTTGAGTCAGTATCTAGTGGAACCTAGACGAAATCACTTGATAGATACAAAGCATGTGACGAGGTACCTAAAAGGTACGATAGACTTTGGTCTATGTTATCTTGGAGATCATGATTTCAAATTGCATGGCTACACAGATGCTGATTGGGCAGGAAGTGTATCAGACAAGAAAATTACATCAGGAGGATGTTATTGTCTAGGATATGCCATGATCTCATGGCTTAGCAGGAAGCAGTCTAGTGTGGCTCTCAGCATAGCTGAAGCAGAATACATAGCTGCTTGCTCTGCTAGTTGTGAAGTAGTATGGCTTTGAAAACTGTTATCAGGACTATTTGACTTAGAGATGGACCCCAATGTGATCATGTGTGACAACCAAAGTTGTATCAAGATGATAGAGAATCCAGTGTTCCATGATAAGTCAAAGCACATAGAGATCCGATATTTTTATATACGGGATTGGTGCAGAAAGGAGATATCAAGCTCGAGTATGTGAGCACTGATGAACAAGTTGCTGATATATTGACCAAACCTCTGTCTCGAGTAAAGTTTGAGTATTTCTGAGACAAGCTTGGTGTAGTTCAGAAGGACCCTCCTCGAAAGGGGGAGTGATATGGTCGTTGATGATGAGATTGCCTGCATCGACAGTGAGGTTGATGATGTGGATACCTATATTGGTGATACCGATAGTGAGGTTGGTGAATGGTCCTTACACAGGGTCTAAGTTGACGAGGGGATTGTATCATCCTTGAACACATGTTCTAAAAGGATCCGTAGACATATGTCTCCAAGAAAGAAGAGGGATTGCATCATCCTTGAACACATGTTCTAAAAGGATCCGTAGACATATGTCTCCGAGAAAGAAGAGGGATTTCATCATCCTTGAACACATGTTCTAAAAGGATCCATAGAAATATGTCTCCGAGAAAGAAGAGGGATTGCATCATCCTTGAACACATGTTCTAAAAGGATCCGTAGACATATGTGTCCGAGAAAGAAGAGGGATTGCATCATCCTTGAACACATGTTTTAAAAGGATCCGTAGACATATGTCTCCAAGAAAGAAGAGGGATTTCATCATCCTTGAACACATGTTCTAAAAGCATCCATAGACATATGTCTCAGAGAATGTGGTCCCTAGTGGACGAGAGGGGGTTGTATCTTCCCCGGACTTCGGTCCCAGAATTGATCCGTAGACAGATGTCTTCGAGAAATAAGTCCCCAGTGGACAAGAGGGATTGCATCATCCCTGGAATTTTGTCCCCTGAATTGATCCGTAGGCATCTGTATTCGAGAAAGAAGTCCCTAGTGGATGAGAGGGATTGAGTCATCCCTGGACTTCGGTCCCCTGAAGTGATCCATAGACATCTGTCTCCAAAAAATTGATGATAGGAATGCATCATCCCTGAGCGTTTAGTTCAAAATGTACATGATAAATCCTAGATCTGATCTAGGTCACATCTAGTATGAAAAAGGACTTTCACTGTGGTCAGGATTGCATCATCCCTAGACATGGATTTGTCTTAAATGGATCAAGGACTGCATCATCCCTAGACATGGATTTTTCTTAAATGGATCAAGGACTGCATCGTCCCTAGACATGGATTTGTCTTAAATGGATCAAGGACTGCATCGTCCCTAGACATGGATTTGTCTTAAATGGATCAAGGACTGCATCGTCCCTAGACATGGATTTGTCTTAAATGGATCAAGGACTGCATCGTCCTTAGACATGGATTTGTCTTAAAAGGACCAGGATTGATCATCCTGGGAATTGGATCTGGATTTCATTGTCCATAGAAATGGGACTTGTCTCAAATTGATAAGGATTGATCATCCTGTAAGTAAGATCTGGATTGTATCGTCCATAGACATGAGAGATGTCTTAAAGTGACCAGGATTGATCATCCTGGAATTGGATCGTGTGTAGATCGAGATGATCCAGATGCTGTTGATCATGATGATCTAGATGACGATGTTGTTGATCGTGATGATCTAGATGACGATGCTGTTGATCGTGATGATCTAGATGACGATGCTATTGATCGTGATGATCTAGATGACGATGCTGCTGATCATGATGACGATGATGTTGATCGAAGGATCCAGTTGATGATGTGATGTTGTTGATGCTGTTATGATGATGATCAGTAGATCCAAATGATGAGGCTGTTGATCGAGAGATCCAGATGATGATGTTACCGTGGTTGTTTGAGTGCTGTAGAAGATGAAGACCCAGTACTGAAGATGTTGATGTTCCAGTTTTGATTATGTTCTAGTAACTGTTTGAGTTACTGATGATGATGTATGAAGAAATATTCCAATGATTTATAGATGTATCATGTACCATGTAGTTGATGACTCCTTTCTCCTACAGATGTTGTTATAATATCCTTCTCATTAAGGTGGAGAGTTGAAATATTGTAACTTCTAAGAATATTATATTTGTACTTTATTATCCCAGAGATGTTCCCTTCCTCCGAGGTGACCCTATTGTATATCCAGAGATGTTTATTCCTTCGATGGATTTTAGTAACTAGGGTTATTAGATCTTCCATGTGGAGGTCGGTCCCGAGTTAATTTATTAGGGGTTATTAGACTCTCTTAGGAGAGGTCGGCCCCATAGGGTAAAAAGTCAGTAGGGAAACAAGTATAAGTAGAGGAGGATGTTCCTCACTTATCTCACTCTTCCATCACTCAGAAAGTAGCGCACAAGTGAGAGAGAGGTCTGCATAGGAGGTAGAGAAGGAGCTCTAGTCTTGGACTACATCTTGTATTTGGTTGATCATCTTTATTGAGGAAAGCTTTGCTGGGTTTTATACCCCATGAGGGTTTCCCAGGGTAAAATCTCTTTCTATCTTGTGATTATGTTTCTTTCTGTGATCTTGCTAGTCAAATTAGTATAAACTTAACAATTTTCACCACTGAAAATGGATCCACCTCCACCTCAACACCGTCATCTACAGCACCGCTAAGTCACGTCATTGAAAAAACGTTGAGTCCATTGATACCACCAATATTTCAAATCCCATTCTTGTAACCTCCCATAGGCATACAAGGGATGTTGTTTATGGCATAGTTAACTACGCCTAGGCTAACCTTGGGAATCCCAGTGTGGTACGTTACACCACCTTTCCTAGAGGTGGCTTCCAAACCAGTCGCCCATTATGAGTTTGTACCTGTTTTGGCTAGTACGACCATTAGGACCGTAACACATCTAGTTGCAACAACCCAACCTATGACATCCAAAAATAACCCACAATTAGTCATCACAAAGACCACCAATGGGGGCATTAAACAACCAAAGTTGAAAGGTCCCCTATTACCAAACCCTACATCCATTCAGTAGAAACCGTGAAGCCTAAAGTAAGTGGCATCAACCATCAGGAGTTAAAATCCCCAGTTATGCTCAATACTCCCACTCAAAGGGTCACACTGTCGTGTTCTCTTTGTAGGAAGAAAGGATACAAAACTAATATATTTCCTAATCTACCAGAGCTAAGGAATTTTCTCAACACTCCCATGATCATCACCCATTCTCCACCAACGGTGAAAGGGGGCACAACTCCCTCGCCCACATCTAAGTCCAAAAAATTCTGTATGAATCATGCATGCTCTATTTGTGCTCATCATGGGAACTATACGAACCATTTCCTTGAACTCCCTCGATATCGAAAGGTATTGGAAACATTCCATATCACTCAATTAACCATTGAGGAACCCCCCTTCTTACACCAAGAAGTAGCATCCATTAATTTGATCACCACATCAATGGCACCATCAGTCACCCCTCCCACAAAAGTTGTGTGAATTGCAAATAACATGGTAGAGTGACGCAAGGTGTCCCAACAAGGGTTCTTGCTTAACGATTACACACAACACATGTGTTCACATAAACAAGATGAAAACAGGATGCCAGAAGCTGGCCTCTATTACTTTAAATCAATCGGTTACAATGCAAACTGCAAGGAATGTAAAACAACTAACTATGTCATCCTTATCCTTACAATACATAAGTAACTGTGTGTTATCTCAGTGTGTCGATCTCCACCCTCTCACGGCCTCTGCTGAATTCAAGCGCTCACTGACCTATGGATCCAATCTTCTCTGCGATCTATAGATGTGTGAATTTCCTATCTAATCTACAAATATTTTGTCGAGCTCTACCCTATGCTAACTCCCAAAATGGAACTAAATCCTTCCTCTATGCCGGCGCACAATCCTTCTACCCTGCTGCTGCTATTGTTCCCGAGATCACTTTGACCCCTGAGACATGCTTCCTTTGTCCGCCGACCCTTGAGACATGCTTCCTTTGTCCGCCGATATTCTCCAACCCCGCAGACCTACATTTGTCAGTGCCTCTGTTGTGCTGCACAATATTTTACTGTGTCGACATCTGTCACGATCCCAACCACCTGCAATAACTACTCATAAATTCCTTAGGAACCATGAATGGCTACCAAGTACTCTTCTTGACTCCCTGCGCGTCATTCTAAAACTGCTACAGTAGTTGGTCTTGTCACAACGTCGACCATACTATCTTCCATCAGCCTTCGACATACTTGTCAGCTTCCCTTCGCACTTTCAGGCTTCTCCAGTCCACCCCTTCCTGTAAAATTAGTCACAGCAGATCTAATGAACAAGTAAATCAATCACAATAGATGAACATAGAAAATATGGTGCAAAACTGTGCAAAACATGCAGCAGTGCTCTCTATCCCAGAAAGGGTGAATGAATTACAATACAAACTGTCACAATGACAGAGCAATTCGAATTGACTAAGTAGGCCATTCGAATCACTGAATGGAGTAGCTTGACTCTGTCTAGGAGTCCTCATCAATCATCGGTGGTGCTCATCAATCACAACAACCAGTCATCCAGGTGTCAATCTGAGTCTAACTGAGTATAATAAATGTAACTGAAGTGTGTAGCACTGATATAGGATCTGGAGGCTCAGTGGGGGCGCATGGGAGGCTAACTGAAGTCAGAACAAGTCACCTAATCAAACTGGAGGTCAAACGGAAGTGATACAGTCAGTCGGGAGTGAAACTAGCCTCAAATCAGGGAGAATCGGAGCTAACTGAATGTAACTGGAGTGGAACTGCAGTGGTAGGTGAACAAGTGCGCCCTTCTCTAGCAGTAGGTGAGAAGTGGGCGCCTTTCAGCTTAGGAGGGATAAAAATCTGTGGTAAGTGGCTCCCGGGTGCTAGAAGAAGGTGGATAAGGTGCTGGAGGCATCAAACTGATGACTGGGATGCATGCCTGTGCATGCAGAATCCTGAAATAGATCATATCCTGAAATAGATTATGCAAGATCCTGAAATAGATGATGTATCCCGAAATAGATGATGTGGATATATGAACACCCCCCCTCAAGCTAGACTATGATGTGCCAACTAAAATAATGTGGGGCCCTGGTAACTAAGACCAAAGGTCACCCCAATACAATAATCCAAAAAATGCTGAAAATAACTAAGTGAGGAAAGAGGGAAAACCCAGTGGGAAGAAAGCCCCCCCTCAAGCTAAAGCATAATAATGAATCAATCTGTCTCCACCATGATGGAACTCAACCCCAACAGTGAACGGAGGTAAGAGAACTTCTTCTCAGTGAAGCTCTTGGTGAAGATGTCTGCAATTTGCTCATCAGTAGGGCAATATTGCAGAATGATGGTGCGGTCATGCACCAACTGTCGAATGTAATGCATATGAATCTCAATGTGTTTGGTCCTCTGCCGCTGAACTGGATCTGTGGAGATCTTGATAGCACTTTGATTGTCACAAAATAGGACAGTCGAATTAGTGCCACCAAAACCAAACTCGGAAAGAATGCCCTGCAACCAAACTGCCTGAATGCAGGCATTGACTGCCCCTCGATACTCTGCCTCTGCTGAAGAAAGTGCAATGGCTGCTTGCTTTTTGCTGGACCAGCAAATAGCACCATGACCAATCATGAAAACATAACCGGAAGTGGACTTCCGATCAATGCTATCACCTGCCCAATCTGAATCAGTAAAACCAATGAAATCTAGCTCAGAATCTGCAGCATAATGTATGCCAAACTGTCTCGTACCTTGCACATACTGCAAGATCCGCTTGGCTGCTCGCCAATGAAGCTCATGTGGCTGCTGCATATATCTTGACACGGCACTCACGGCATATGAGATATCAGGCCGTGAATGTGTCAAATAAAGTAGTGAACCAATCAACTGTCGATACATACTGCAATCTGCAAGCGGTGTGGAATCTCCCTCCTCAAGACTGATTCCCGAGAGGAATGGGAACGGGGCTGCCTTACATTCAGCCATATTAAACTTCAATAACAGGTCGGAAGCATATTTTTGCTGAGATATAGTGATCCCATCGAAATTTTGAGCTATCTCCAAGCCCAAAAAGTGACTCAGCAAGCCCAAATCGCTCATGTCAAAAGCTAGATTTAAGGCAGATTTTAGCTTGTTTATTGAAGTAATTGTGCTACCAGTAATAAGCAGATCATCAACATAAAGTACAATAACCAACAAATTACCTTTAACTCACTGAATATAGACATTCGGATCAGATTTGCATCTTTGGAAATTCTGAGAAAGAAGGAAGGAGTCCATCTTTGCGTACCAAGCTCTTGGGGCCTGTTTTAACCCGTACAAAGATTTCTTCAATCTACAAACCAATGATGGATCTGATGTATAACCCTCTGGATGCTGCATATAGACCTCTTCAGCAAGGTCTCCATGTAAAAATGCACTCTTCACATCCATATGGTGCACTTCCCAGTGCTTGGATGCGGCAATAGCTAAAACAAGGCGGATGGAATCCATCTTTGCAACCGGTGCAAAGGTCTCTGTGTAGTCCACTCCTTGGACTTGGGAAAAACCTTTTTGCCACCAACCTTGCTTTATATTTGCTGATAGTGCCATCAGCAGCAACTTTATTATGGTAGACCCATTTACACTTTACTAATTTTCTTCCAGGTGGAAGAGAAACTAGCTCCCATGTATTGTTCTTTTGAAGAGAACTGTACTCTTCATCCATGGCACTTTTCCATATCGGATCTCGATGGGCTGAATAGTATGATTGGGGATATGAACCAGCCATCAAATAAAAAATCTCAGGAAGAAATGGATCAGCAATAGAAAGAGCCATACCTGCCCTTTGAAAGTCTCCTCTTGTTCGTCTCGGATCAGCAGGATTTCCAAGACTAGAACCAGCAGATTGTAGAGTGTTTTGGGCCCACTTTGGTAACTGAGGGGGATCTGAATGGTCGGATTCCGAACCTGATATGTCATGATCATCATATGATGCTACAATATCAGAAATATCAGAACTCATACCTTCATTATCGCTGCTCGAATCTTCTTCTGGTGAAGGCGGTGAATCGGCAGTTTTCTCCTCAACTAGTTGCAATTCTTGAAGCGGTTCTTCAAACTGCACACTGCGCTCTATGAATATCTTTTTAGATCTGATATACATGAGTTTATATGCTTTTGATTCTTCCCCATATCGTATCAATATGCACTTGATACTTTGTGGATCCAAAGCTCGTCTCTTCTCAGAAGGAATTCTAGCCCATGCAGTAGAGCCAAAAACTCTCAAATTTGACACATCCGGTTTGTGACCAAAGAATGCTTCGAAAGGAGTCATACCTTTCACGGATGAATGTGGAACTCGGTTCTGTATATATGCAGAAACATTGATTGCTTCAGCCCAAAGATTTGCAGCCAAACCTTTCGATTCAATCATGCATGTAGCCATCTCTTTCAGTGACCGGTTTTTCCTTTCCGCTACACCGTTCTGCTGGGGTGTGTAGGGAACTGTATGTTGGATCTTGATTCCGCTTTGGGCACAAAGTTGCAGCAACTCGGACTTGATATATTCCCCACCATTATCAGATCTAAGAGCTTTGATCTTGCTCTCAGTGGTGGTCTCAACAGAAGCCTTAAAATCCTTGAATTTTCCAAGCACTTCTGACTTGTTTTTGAGAAAGAATACCCATGTAAAGCGGGAAAAATCGTCAATAAATGTCAAAACATACCTTGAACCATTTAATGACATATGGGGCAGCGGACCACTGATATCAGAATGGATCAATCCCAAAATAGTAGAGGCTCTGCTAGCCTTGCCGCGGTCGAATCTGTGCTCGGGGTGCTTCCCAATAATGCAACCGGTGCATATTCCCTTCGAGGAACGGAGTTGTGGAAGCCCATCTACCATGGATTTATTTGATAGCAGCAGAAAATACTTATAATTTAGATGTCCAAATCTTTCATTCCAAAGCCTACTAACCTCATTACCATGTGTGCGAAGAGCAGTGGGCTTTGCAAGCAGTATAAAGTGCGAAAACTCATAACATTTTGCAGTGTGGTTTGCCTTTCCAACTGCAACTAGTCTTCCACTTTTGATATCAGAAATTTCAACTGTATTAGGGCTGAATGTGACTTTCTTTGGATCACCAGTATGTTTCATTTGATACACAGAAAGGAGATTCGAAGCTAAGGAAGGCACATAGAGAACATTCTGAAAGCATCCATGTTCTACATGAATCGTACCTTTGCCCTTTGAAGAAATTTTTGAGTCATCTCCCAAATGGATGGGGATGGAGCTGTTTGGATCGAATGAGGAAAAAGAATCAATGTTTGCATCCATATGATTTGATGCACCCGAATCTATCAAGAGAGTTGAGGGCTTCGAAACCGTTGCCATGAGTGCTTGTCCTCTTTCATGATCATCATTCCGATCTTTCTTCCTTGCACCGTCAGGAAGGGTTATGTTGTTCTTTTCCAAAAGGAGGGCCATTTGATCTATAGTCTTCTTCATACATGAAATTTCGGGATGAAAGCCACGGTTACAATAAGTACATTTAGATTTTTGGTTACCTTCTTTTCCCTTTTGCTTGGATTTCGAACTGGATGGTGCATCCGTTTGCTTGCCTTTGTCTTTTTGCTTGTGAGGCTCGAATTTGGGCTTCTCCTTCTTTAGCTTTCCTTTACCATTCGAGATCTTGGGTCCTTGAACAAATAGGGCTGAATCTTTGGAGCTTATGGACCCCATTTGAATCAACTTGTCATGCTCTTTCGTAACGAACTCAATGAAGGCATTCAAGGTAGGCATCTTCCAATTCGGGGTAGTTAGCCGACCGGAATTGAAAGTAGAGACAAATACCGAATAATCTTTCCCAAGCTTGCTTAGAATGGAGAGGATCAACTGTTTATCCTCTTTAATAACACCACTGTTCTTCAATTTCAAGTTCAAGTTCTTGAATTTTGTGAAGAATTCATTGATGGTCTCGAAATTCTCAGGATTAAGGCCAATCAATTCATTCTCTAATTGAAAAGCCCTAAGCTCATCCTGCTTGCCGAATAGTGTCTCAAGTTGCTCCCATATGGCTTTTGGAGTCTTCAATCCGCTGAGATGGAAGTGAAGATCCTTGGAGATGGAGAGACAAAGAAGACCGTAAGCTTCATCAAGCTTGTTGTAGTGTTTAGTTCTTTCTGCTACATTGTTTGGCTCCAATTCAAGACCAAGAGTGACTCGGTAGTAACCTTTTGAACGTAATATGATCTCCATATCATCTTTCCAATCAAAATAATTGAATGGGGTGAGGATAGGCTTTGAAGAAGAGTATTCCATTGCAAGGATTGAGTCAACTGATGAAGAGGAAGCTTGCATGCAGACTATAACGAATGCAATTGCTGTAGAAAGGCTTGCATGCAGAAGGTAGCGAGTGCAATTGGAGGAGACAATAAACCTGCAAATCACATCAAAACAACCACAATAAGGTCGAACAATCCACCCTTTGAGAGTTGCATCACACCTGGGATTGGATTTCAAGCAATGTTGAATGGGTCCAATGTATCAGATCCAGGAATTATGTGGTAACTCAAGCTTCTGGAGTGGTATTGGAATAATTTTCAAGCTTTGCATGCACAGGAGCGAATGCCCTTGAGATATCTCATGCCAAACTTATTGCAATTTTTAGCAATTCAGTCAAATCTTCTTGTATAAACACCTGTAGAAAAAAGATCTTGTCCCTGCAATGGCTCTGATACCATTTAAAATTAGTCACAGCAGATCTAATGAACAAGTAAATCAATCACAACAGATGAACATAGAAAATATGGTGCAAAACTGTGCAAAACATGCAGCAGTGCTCTCTATCCCAGAAAGGGTGAATGAATTACAATACAAACTGTCACAATGACAGAGCAATTCGAATTGACTAAGTAGGCCATTCGAATCACTGAATGGAGTAGCTTGACTCTGTCTAGGAGTCCTCATCAATCATCGGTGGTGCTCATCAATCACAACAACCAGTCATCCAGGTGTCAATCTGAGTCTAACTGAGTATAATAAATGTAACTGAAGTGTGTAGCACTGATATAGGATCTGGAGGCTCAGTGGGGGCGCATGGGAGGCTAACTGAAGTCAGAACAAGTCACCTAATCAAACTGGAGGTCAAATGGAAGTGATACAGTCAGTCGGGAGTGAAACTAGCCTCAAATCAGGGAGAATCGGAGCTAACTGAATGTAACTGGAGTGGAACTGCAGTGGTAGGTGAACAAGTGCGCCCTTCTCTGGCAGTAGGTGAGAAGTGGGCGCCTTTCAGCTTAGGAGGGCTAAAACTCTGTGGTAAGTGGTTCCCGGGTGCTAGAAAAAGGTGGATAAGGTGCTGGAGGCATCAAACTGATGACTGGGATGCATGCCTGTGCATGCAGAATCCTGAAATAGATCATATCCTGAAATAGATTATGCAAGATCCTGAAATAGATGATGTATCCCGAAATAGATGATGTGGATATCCGAACACTTCCTCCTCGCTTGGCTTATGCCCAATCCCATCGGATTCGTGATTTGACAACATGTTGACCTATGACGCCTTTCACTACAACCCTATCGCCTGTCGACCTTTGACATGTCAACTCTCGACCTCGCATATTCCTGTCGATATGTGATCGAATGCTCCTCCTCGACTCGTTGACTTCGACAACCAATCTGCTCTTCCACACTAGTGGTCATCAGCACTCCCTCTGGTTGGCCTCCTTCATGTCGATCATCTCCGACTGCTCTGCCTAGGTCCCGATGCTCCTGCATCTGACTCCCCAGGTGAAAAAGAATTTGAATACTCTGTCAGTCTCCTGAACTCTTCTTAGGAAATCCATGTCGCCTCCTGCAACTCATCATCTTTCTATCGCACTAAGTACTCTTTCGTTCATGAACTGCGCATACGCCTGACTTCACCTTCATCTATTACTTCTGGGATTTCCTCTTTGTGTCAATCTGGAATCTGCACTATCCAGTCGATGCTCGACCCTTCCATGCTTCTGCTGCTTGAACCTTCAAATTTGTATAGATCTAAGACATTGAATTTTGGTGAAATGCTCAAGTCATTCGGCAGCTCCAACACATAAGCGTTGTCCGAAATATTCTTCAGAATCTTATATGGTCCAATCTTCTTCAGCTTCAACTTGTTATATGTTTCTGTCGGAAATATATCCTTCCACAATTGTACATAGACTAAGTCCCCCTTGCTGGATGACTGTAGACTCTTTTTTCTTGTCAGCTCTCAACTTGTATGCCGCATTACTCTTTTTGATGCGCTTTCACACATCTTCATGCACTTATTTCATATGATCTGCGAATGATTCTACATCCGCGCTTTTCCTGATTTTTGTCGGTAACTCGACCAAATCAACCACTCCATGTGCGATTCTTCCTTGAACAATATGGAATGGGCTCAAACTTGTCGACTGATTCACAGAATTGTTATATGCGAACTCTACTTGCACCAATACTTTCTCCCACTGCTTGGGTCTTTCGTCCGTCAGACATCTCGGAAGGTTTACCAAACTTCTATTCACCACCTTGGTCTGTTCGTTTGTTTGCGGATGATATGCTGAGCTAAAATTCAACTTCGTGTCTAGTTTCTTCCATAGGGTTCTCGAGAAATGCCCCATAAACTTTGTATCTATGTTCGATGTGATACTCTTTGGCAACCCATGCAATCTGACTACCTCCTTGAAGAATAAAACAAAAATGCTTGTGGTGTCACTTGTCTTTTGACACAAAATAAAGTGTGCCATCTTTGAAAATCTGTCGACTACAACAAAGATTGAGTCGCTTCCTTGATGCGTCTTCAGAAATCCTAGCACAAAATCAATGCTCAGGTGCTCCCATAGGGTATTCAGTACAGGAAATGGCGTATACAACCTCGTATTCTAACTTCTTCCTTTTTCCAATTAGAAAAATTGAGACTATTGTACCCACTTACCGACATCTGCCGTCATTCCTGGCCAATAATACATTTCTTCAATCAATTCCCTGGTCTTGTCGATGCCAAAATGACCTACTAATTTTCTGCTATGCAACTCTCGGTTTAGGTTCTCTCTTATGGATCCTATGGGAATACACAACTATTGTCCCTTGAATAGGTATCCCTCTTGGATAAAATAATCCAAGTATGGAGTTATGTCGACACTCCATGGTTCATGACAATCCTCCCATGATTTTGAAAAACCCTCATCGGTCACATACTCTGCTTTCACCAACTCTATTCCTGTTTCCTGAACCGTCGTCATGTTCAACAATGCAACTCTTCGACTTAGTGCATCGGCAACCTTGTTCGCCTTGCCCGAATTATGTCACAAAATGAAGGTGTATCCTTGCGGGAACTCAACCCATTTCATGTGCCACTGATTCAACTTCGACTGAGTATTCAGATTCCTCAGTGCTTGGTGATATGTGTACAACACAAATTCCTTGGGAAACAAATAATGCCTCCACTTCTTCAATTCTTGGACAATAGCATAAAATTCCTGGTCATAGACTAAATATTTCCACTTCGCATCATCCAACTTCTCACTGAAGAATGCAATTGGTCAGACCTTTTGGTTCAACATTGTTCCAATTTCCATTCCACTTGCATCGCAATCGACTTGGAAAACTTTGTCGAAATATGGGAGCGCTAACATTGGGCTCTCGGTGACCTTTTCCTTCAACTTGTCGAAAGCTCTCTGGGTAGCTTCCATCCACTTAAACTCCCCTTTTCACATGCACTCTGTCAAAGGTGCACAAATCTAACTGAATCCCCTGATGAACTTCCTATAGAAACTGGAAATTCCATGGAAACTCCTTATTCCAGTCTCACTTGTCGGTTCCAGCCAATCCAATATTTCCTTCACCTTTTTTGGGTCCATCACTAACCCTTTACTCGAGATTACAAATCCCAAGTACACCAGCTCTTCCTTCATGAAGAAACACTTTCGCAAGTTCACCATTAGCTTATGTTCCTGCAACTTCAGCAATACCTTTCGAATGTGCTCCAAGTGTTCTGTCTTGGTTGGACTTAAAATCAGAATGTCGTCTAGGTAGACTACGACAAACTTTCCCAAGAATGGTTTCAGTACCTTATTCATCAATTGCATGAACGCACTGGGTGCATTAGTCAATCCAAATGGCATGACTAACCACTCATACAACCCTTCCTTCGTCTTGAATGTTGTCTGCCATTCATCTCCTTCTCTAACCCGAATCTGGTGATAACCGCTCTTTGGGTCAATCTTTGTGAAGTAATTCGCTCCACTCAGGAAATCCATCAAGTCGTTCATTCTCGACAATGGAAACCTATACTTGATCGTGATCTTGTTGATGGCTCTAGAGTCTATACACATCCTCCATTCTCCACCCTTCTTCGGCGCTAATACTACTGGTACTGTGCACGGACTTAGACTTTCTCTAATCAACCCTCTATCTAACAACTCCTGAACCTGTCGATTGAGTTCCTGACCTTCTATCAGACTCATCCTATGCAGTGCCTTGTTCAGAAAACTTGATCCTGGAATCAAGTCAATTTGATGGGATATGCTCCTCGGTGGTGGCAATCCCATCGGTGCCTCATCGACTACTATGATCCAAAACTCATCGATCATCCTTTCGACTTCGACCGAAATATTCTCCATTGTCGATATCTCGACACATGGCCCTTTCGGAATGATGGAGAAACATCCCGACTTCTTTTCCTCTTCCGCGAGGAATTATTTCACTGAACACATCAGCACTCGCTTCTCCCAATAGTTTCTCTCGCCCTGCCTATAGTCATCTTGCTCCTCTTGTTTTGGCTTCAGAGTCCTCTACATGCCATTCTTCTACACTATGAATTTGTTGGCTCGACCATCATAGATCATCTTCCATTCATATTTCCATGGTATCCCTAACAACATATGACATGCATCCATTGGTATTATGTCTCACATCACACTATCTTCAAGCTTCCCAACCTTGAAGTTAATCAACCACTATCTGGTCATCTTCACATGGTGTCCTTTCTGCAACCATGAGATCTTGTATGGGTGTGGGTGTTCCCGACACTTCAGCCCCGCTTTGTCGATGACCTCCATCGACACAATATTCTCCATACTACCACCATCAACTATGGTCTTGCAAAGCCAATTTCCAATTTGCACTCTAGTTCGAAATATATCCTTTCGCTGCAGTGGCTCTTTCTCTTTGCGTCGGTCATCCCAAACCAACATTTTTCTAACTATCATGGCACGCTTCTTTCCTTTCCCACCTTCACTGTTGTTGGATGTCAACTCCACCCTCTCGACGACTTCCTCATCTCTTCGACGTCTGGGTTTCGACTCTTCTACAACATGTAGGTTCTTTGGGAATTCATATGCCTTGGGGTCCAGCTCCTCGACACTTGTAACAGACTATGGCTGGTATGTTAGCTCCTTTTCTGTCGAATGGACCATTTTGACCATATGCACCTCGATCATAGTTTTCACGACCATTGCGTCTATTTTCTTAAGTATTCTCTCTTGTCGATGTCCCTTCCATCCGTCAGTTGTCTTTGACTGATTCCTTTCTGTACCCACTATTTTGACATTTTGCGGAAACAATCTTCGCACTCCAACTAGTCATCCTACCTCTGGTCAATGCATATCTCCTTGACAGTTTCTCTTCTGCCTTCAAAGCTAGCTGGTAGGCTTCACCAATTGCTCTGAATCTTGATAGCTCAATGGTTGTAGAGATTTCTTCCTACGGGTAAGAAGAAGCCCTCTTAGGATAAAGCAAGATAGAATGACTCTATACTAAGACAAAAATGAAACAAATACGATCTTGAATCCTATATTAAACAAGCATTTCAGAGTTTCTGTATTGAAGAGAATGAGAGAAAGTAAATCACCTTTCACTCTTGATGTTTATTCCACTCGTCGTTTATATCCCAAAGTATTCGTGATGAACCTGTTAAGATTAGACAATGCACAAGCATATACAATTCTCCAAGATCTCTGAATCACAAGTTAGTATCCAGATATGTATAGATGCAAATAATGAAATTGAAACACAATCAACACACATGACTTGGGAAACATGACAAGTTAACTTTGTTACAAGTTGAATATGCTTACAATGGTTGCTTGATGTCCAAGCCAACTTTCAGCTTGAAGTCCTTCCTCTAGCTATCTCTGCAAAAGTCTCAAGATCATAAGTTGGATGCCCCAAAATCCCTCCCTTTGGCCCATGGAAGGCCTCTCCTTTATAGTGTTTGGAAGGCTTAACCAAAAGGAGAGTAAAATGGATTTGAAGAGATTTTAGTGGATTAGGCCTACTAAACAGAGAGAGGGGTTGGGATCAAATCAAAGCTGGTAATCCCAAGAAAATCTCTCGAAAGATGAGACCCAAGATCCATGGAGAAAAGGCTAAAAGAGGATTGTTGTGCCCCTATGTCTAAGCATAACGCAACATTATCACACCCCAGGGTCGGAGCATAACGCGACAACCCTAATTGTTGCACCCTAACAGATGTGCAAACCATGATAATTTATGTAGATTGGGTTAGATTGGGTGACACGTGGTAGGTAAGATGTTGTCTTCGGCATTTAGGCAATAGACTTCACTCCTGGGTGTCCATATGAGACTAAGGAGGGTACCAATAATGTATAATGACCATTAAGGGGAAGTGTCGTTTGGGTCACTTGGTGTAAGTATGTGACACTAGGGTTTAGTGTGTAATATTGAGGTATAATAGATGCCCCCTAAAGTGTGAGGTCAGAAGAGACTGATGATTGAAAGACTTACAAATACTTCACAAAGATAGCGTCAAGGGGAGCAACGAGGAGCTGAAATAGAAACAAAATGTCAAATATACCGCCGAGGTGGGTATTCCCATGCTCGGAAACAATTAACTCAAAGCATGGTTTCCGACCAACACATTATAGATCCATGAGTACTAAGATGATATAAACTGTAGACAAATCATGGCTACTGTGAACAATCATAGATCCATGAGACAATAGTGACACAACCACGACCAATACGTAAGTGGATCTGTGTGACAATACAAGAGTGAGGTCTTCCATGAATTGACTAGGTGGAAACCTTATCTAAACTCGCTATTGTATCCTGGATGCAATCAATATATAAAAAGGTGTCCAGGGTCTTCTACCCAATCCCAAACGATACGAATCTAGCCATGTGATTACAAGGTGTCGAAGTCGAACATGATAGAAACCATTTGATTATCGGTCAATGATGTGAACCGTTAACAAATGCAAGGGAAATCACCAATGATGACAATGATCCCCAAGGTGTATGTAGTACATCTCAATGAAATGCGCATAGATGAGTTGATGATGAGCACTCGTGAGATTATTCGATTAGAGGTCAGTGATGGAAACCTACTGTCGAACACGAGGAAACCTTCCATTGAGGCATGAAAGTACCAAGGTACTGATGGTTGACTCCTAAGCCTAATTCCTGAATAGTGATTTGGCGTCGACAGGACTAGACTCGTCGAAGGTGGGCCATAATGATTCCCACATCATCGACACGAAATAGGAACGAGAGATAGTATGTAACAATGGAACAAAAGAACATGTACTGACACAACGAAAGACTTGACATAGTAGATGACTTAGAGCAATCCAAACCCTTTGAACATATAATAACATGAAGCAGAACCTGGCAGCATGGATTATAGATAACAAAGAATAAATACATGACGAGTAGGCTCGTGACCAAAGAGATGACTCGAGATGATGACCATAACTCAGCAAGAACAAATAAATACCCAAAAGGAGACAAGGGACAGATGCATGCCATGTTCAAAGGTGACGACTGACAAGCTAACAACATCATAAAGTTGACTCATTTCCCATTTTCCCCCGACATGATGGATAAGTACCTCTTTGTTGTTTTATGAGCTTGAAGAGGATAACAGATGCTCGGTATAACTCATCTCATAGATGATTCCGATCTCCCATGTTTTATGAACCTGAGAAAGGAGTGGTTCATCCCAAAGCGGGCCCTTCGATGTTGAATTTTAACGAGTCCAAGGAAGGAAAACTCAGTAGTTTTTCACATTTAGAGAGCCTGAAAAAACTTAAAGAAGGCTCCAAGATGTACTTTTTCATAAATTTAGTCCCTCAGTCCCAAAAAAGTGTAAAACAATTCCTAAGAGAACTCTCCTAGTCAAAAGTTGACTGAGGTATACCTTTCTCGTAAATAGTCTAGATAGGCTGAAAAAGGGGTAACCTATCACTGGATAGACGACCTTTCAAATACTTTTACAAGTGTGAAAGTGACAAGTGCACTTGGCAATCTTTTTGTAACGAGGGAGTCTGAAAAGAGCTTAAAGAGAACTCCGATGGTATTTTTCGTAATTTTTTAATCATTTTGGTCCGAAAAAAGAATAAAATAATACCAAAATGATACTTTCCTCATCGTTTTACAAGCACGAGTAAAGTCGGCTAAGCTCGACACCGTTTAATTAATATTAACAAGCATGACACGAGTGTGAAAAAGCAATTGGAATATTTTTCAAGTTTTAATCTAGAGCACTAAAAAGATAAAGTAAGCTCAAATGAAGGTCAAAACAGTGATATATCACTAGTGTGAGCAAAGTATATAGATCCTGTCAAACATCATTTGTGAAACCTTGGAAAAAGATATTAGTAATGTGAAAAATTTGACCTAAACAGATATTTTAAATAAAATAATGAGCAAAAATATAGTCATGCAACTTATATAAGCAAGAGGTAAAAATAGAAAGTCACCATTTTAACTTGGCTATTTTTGCTCATAGAGGGATTTTTACCTATTGAAGGGAAAAACTTCAAGTGATCATATCCGGAGATCTGAGGCACCAATCTAACAGCCGTCTGCACCAGGTAAGAGCTCTTAAGCTCCTCTTTCAATTCATGTTCTTATTTTTTTATTTCTCATTAGTCTTGTAATTTTTTGAGGAATCCCTAGGGTCCTTTTTTCGTGCCTAGAATTATGGCAGCCTCCCTCTGTCGGGAAACACGACAATTTCCTAATTACCGCACTGTGGCTTTCTTTAGAGGCATGGTAATTCACAGTTTCCACGCTACTAGGCAATGCCCAGGCACAATAATCACGAAAAAAAGAAAATTTTTCTTGATGTTTTGTTAGCGCGATGCCAGTGGATAGGGGTCCCACTTACTGTCGACACATACCGCAGTCTTCTCGAGCATCGGCCTAGACAGGGTTTATCCTACCTAACAACACCTGTAGAGTAGATGAGGTCTCACCCGAGGCGTCCAGGAAGAGCAGAAGGAACCATGTTTCCACTAAATGAAAGAGGATGGTTGCGGCTATGATACTTAAACTATTGCAACACTAGGACATATATCTTTAAGCATTGAACATAGTATTAAAGAAATATTCAACCAAGACATTCATCATTGCAACAATAGAATAGTAAAGCAAGTGTCGCATCAAAGAAGCATGACATTATTTGTATAGTGCATCATCGCATTACCATAACTGAAAAAATTAAACACAAATATTGTACCAAAATAGCTTCCTCATATTATCATTGTCCACCCAGATAGAATGTCTCTGCAAAAACTAGATCTACGTAATGAATCTTAACATCAAAACATACCCAGAAACATACAACCAATATCAGAGCTTCGCACAATATCTCTAGCATTCGATCATGATTCTTTCATCACTTACAATACTTATCTATATATAGGATTCCGCCTTACAACTCTTGTCCACTTTCTAACAACTTGTTAACCGACACTATGGACAAATGACTCAATATCTAACTGACTTATCCAAAAATGACCAAAAACCCGCATTCTGTGGTATAACTGACCCAACAATACATAATGTGTGGTCCAAATGACCCAAAACCCACAATCCATGGTACAATTGACCCAAAATGCATAAAATAATCTTCCACTCATTGCCTTTCACGCCATGTTCTGCCTTGTCGCAGTATCGGAGATGCTGTGATAACACTTCACCAAACCGCTTGCCAGTAGGCCCCCAACACAATCTTGTGGCTCACCCTCGAGCCACGTCAACCGGAGATGGTGTAATCCATCATTTTGACTTTGAAGTCCTCGTACGATTGTTCAACTGTTCGCACCTCTCCTTGGCTTCCATAGCCGCTAACTGATTGTCGACCACGTCTTTTGCAGATGGGTGATCTGTAAGCTTTGCCACTACCTGCTATCGACACTTCTGCACTACCTGCAGAGCTTCACTAGATTGCATCATGAATTTGCTGCCGCTGTCCTGGAACTCCTCTAACTAAGCTACGCGCATCTTCTTTCGGGTGTCCGCCTTGACTCCACGGTGTTGCAAATATTTTAGCTCCTGAGACTTAGCAACTTGCTCCAGTGGTGGCATTGTGCGCATTGCCGCTTTCAATGTGGCCAACTGTCCCTCCACTTCCTACCTATACTTAGTCAGCTGTTCAACCTGCTCGTCATGAACAATGCGGCCCCAGAATTGTACAGTTTCAGCTATGAGCCTGGTTTCCTATGTCTCCCGCTCCTCCATCTGAGCGATAACTTCCTCAATTGCCCTTCTTCGTTCATCCACTTCAACCTGAGGTGTACCCAGTTTCATCTAGGCCTTCAACTTGTGATTCTCCTATCAGAACTGAATAATGGTATCCCCTAGTTGCTGCACCTGGTGGAGCACATCTACCTCTTCAGTGGACTCTGGCACATGTTGATAAGCTTTTGTGATCGCTCGGTCAACCCGTACACTGTCGTCCCACATACGAGCCTTCTTCACAATAAGGAAATCGTGTTCCTTTTTCAGGACTTCGATTTCGTGTGCCTTCTCAGCCCATTCTTCCTTGATGTGTGCTTCAAGTTCATCCACGGCATGTCATGTGGAAGCAGTGCTGGAAGTCAATGCTTCGATAGTGCGCTTTGCATCGGCCTCACTCGCCTATAGTCGTACGCACATACCACTAATCTGCCACAGTCGATCTGTTGTTTCCTTGCTGGTAGTAGTCTGCATAGTGGTCAACCCTTCCGTGAGAAAGGAATTCACATTAATAGTCACCGTTTTCAGTTGCTGCAGCACGACGTTGGCAACTTCATCTTCAGTCACAATCGCAATTGGGGGAATCTCCATGTTCCTCACCCGCGGCTCAGTGCTGATTGTGCCAAAGGTTGGTACCACTGCTTCCTTTGGTGCCTTTCTGGAAACCATATCATACAGAGACTCTAATAGAGCGGTGATTGCATGGAACCCTTCATCCGCTTTCCTTGCCATCTTGTCCGCTGCTGCAGAGGATGTAGTATTGAGTGCTATGAGCAGGTGGCCCAACTGTGCCTTGGTGGGAAAGGACAACCCGCTGATCGTTGCATGCTCCTGATACCTTTTTGACCAGGTTTATTCAAGGGCCCGGTCACTATCATCTGATATCATTTTGGTCAATTCTTTCCCTAAGTCATGGTGACTTTGCTGGTCTTGGGTCGATGCCCGATCATCTAGGCCCAATGCTGGGCCACCGGCTTCTATCTCTGCTAAAATCATGGGTTGTCGCCATGCCTCCGGCCACTCATTCACAGTAGCCTCCAAATATTCAGAATTCACCTTATACGAAGTCTGCAACCATTTCCGATTAGGGTCACGGTGGGCTTGTATATGTATGGTATGTGGCCGAATTGCAAACGCCATGACTGGTCTGAAGTGCACTGCAGTTTCTTCAGATATTCACGGGACTTGTGTTGCCGTAGCACAAAGCATCTCCCAAAATAGGCAAAAATGCAATTGGCAATCCTGGAGTCTCTCTCGCTCCTGTACATACCATAGATTTTGATATCGCGCACCCTGCTATTCTGCTGCAGCCAGACAGTCCATGCCCTGGTATGTGCCAGGCTCCTTCCATGTGACGAAGGCGATCAACAGCAACAACCAATTGTATGTGAAGGAACCCTTTTCCGATTGGACCACCAAAACTTCCTCCGTTAATTGATTCAAGAGATACAAAGACCAGTTCAGTTGGACCCCTTCCGCGCATTGCTCTGCGCATGCAACGATCCACGAGTTGCATTGGTTAGGTCGACCAACCCTAACCACCTTGTAGGATAGGATCTTAAATCCCATGAGTACCGCCTGATCATTGCAGCTGCTAGTGCGATACCCACGCCCATCCATTTCTATGCCATATTTCTGTGCCAACTACAGCGCCCTCTTTTTTTTGTTTTCCTTTCCTTGGATGAACTGCGATGGATTGACTCCATTTTTAGGAAAGCCGGTTATATATGAAATTAAATCAAAAGTGACCGGGACTTCTATGTCCAGCCATAATGAACCACCATGAAAGCATGCAAGGAGCTTCTTTACGCATGCATTAACTTCCGCCAGTTGCCCAAAATGTGGCATGTTAATAATCCCTAACAAACCAGCCTGCTTCAATCCTCGCGCCCAGTCTTGTAGAGCCGATGTCGGGGAAAGTTATGTTTGAGGCACATATGAGGCAGATGCAATATCAGGGTAGGCCACCATATCATGGTCTTCGTAATGCAGGTGCATCAACTCCGGCCCAATATCCACAGAGCACTCCATTCCAGCTGGGAGTGCCGACATCTTCACACCATACTTTTGTTTTGGGTTTATCTTGTTTGGGGTGGAATCCAGCCAAATGGGAGGGATATACCCAAGGATGTCACCGACTGACAGTCCCTCCCATGGGGAAGACTCACGAATGTGGCAACTAGACTGCCCCACCTGTTCCTGAGCTTCACCTGCTGTCGAGGTGGATGACCGAAGTATCCTCTGACTCTGCGAGGATTCGGAGTACTGACCTCCCCGTCGCTTCTTAGCGACGACTGATGCTCCCACCGGCATATTGGAAACTTCGCCTCCAAGATCAATGGCTCCAGATGACATAACTTCTTGCTCGACAACCACCAGGATGAAGGGAGACTCCACTTCGCTACTAATCTCGACTGTCTCTAGTTTGCCTGGCATACCTCGCAGCACTTCGTTATATGCCTATCAGCACCTTGCTCAACTCATGACTGCACTCTGCAACAACACTGCACAACTGATTTATCGGTGTCTTCCGACCAACTTCGATCTGGTTTTATAGATTCCAGACAAGAATCCTTCGTAATCATCACAAAATCATGCATTAATTCAACCAAAATTCTGTATTAATGACACAAATCCGCCGTTGATCCTGTGAGTCAATCAGCTGGATCCGCCATTAATGCCCATCATTCGAACAAGCGCCGTTAATTAACTGTTTTAAATTTTGTTATTTATTGATGATTTGACCCGATCGCAATACTGCCATGTGTCACTGACCGCTCCAAACTTGCGGTAGAAGCCTCCCTACTTCCGCATTCCATCCTTGTTGGTGTGCCATCCTGTCACCAATCAATCTACTTTTTTTTTTGTTCGATGCGACTTAGGCATTGCAGTATTCCAAGCTCGACTGATAGGCATTCAACCTATGACCATTCACCAGTTTTGGGAGCATCGCCCCGTCCAACTACTGTAGCTGAACTGCACCTCCTGAAGTAATACTACTGATGCGATACAGACCAAGCCAATGCATCTGTAACTTCCCTGGATGTTTCATACAATTGCTGTCATACAACAGCACCAATTCGCCCTACCGAAACTGTTTGTTTTTTATGTGTCGATCATGCCATGCCTTCTGGTGATCCTTCTCTATCCCTTGGTGGAACCCAGCGATGAAACGATCTTCCTCCAACTACACCAACTGCTCTAGACGTTCATCTAGTGCTGTTGCATCATCTAGGCCTATTGCAGCCATGATGCACAAACTTGGGACGATATACTCCATGGTAATAATTGCTTCTTGTCCATACACCAGCTTAAATGGTGTCTTCCCTGTCAGTTGTTTACATGTGGTGCGATAGGCCCACAATACTGCTGGGATTTTGAGATCCCAGTCATCACGGTTCACATTACACACCTTTGTCAGCGCATGCTCCAATATCTTATTGAAATCCTCCACCGTACCATTCTCCTGCGGATGATAGGGTGTACTCTTCTTATGCTGTATCTGCAACTCCTCCGTCAATGCGCTGATGGTGTGATTAAGAAAGTGTTGCCTTGATTGCTCAACAATATCTTGGGGAAGCCGAAGGGAGTGATGATGCTATCAAACAAGAATCGTGCCGCCGTTGCTGCAAAACAATCAACTACTAGTGTCGCCTCTGCCTATCGAGTCAAATACTCTGTCGCTATGATAATGTAGCGCACACCTGTGTGCTTCCCTGGTGGATTGATTGGTCATACAAAATCCACTTCCCATTTGTCGAACGGCTGCAATGTCAACTGAGGCATGAGTGGCATCTCATCACGTTGGGATGGTTTTCCAGTTCGCTGACAGACATCGCAGTCACATCATTATGTAGTGTGGGAAACCACAACTCGACACATAGCACTTTTCGAGCAGTCGTCCTATTGCCGTCGTGTCCTCCGGCTAC
Organism: Larix kaempferi; assembly: GCA_027924585.1. Classification (NCBI taxonomy): domain Eukaryota; kingdom Viridiplantae; phylum Streptophyta; class Pinopsida; order Pinales; family Pinaceae; genus Larix; species Larix kaempferi. The sequence goes on along the minus strand of BSBM01000229.1, from coordinate 30,149,723 downwards.
TCCTCTATGCGCTTCTACTAATATCTCCAATTTCTCATGTGGCAAGACACATCTGTGCAATACCTCATCGACACCCATTTTGTATAACTCTCCTGCAATTAGCTGGAAATCTACAGCTTTGACTACCAACTGCTTCTTCTGACTGGTGGTGAATTCATCTAGGGCAGTACCCGTTGTCAGAAAATGAATGATTTCCACAAAGTAGCCATCTGCAACCTCAACCCGAAATAGTTGCACATCTGGTAAACCATCTTCAATGTTGGTCGGATCCTCTCCTATATCGATCCGCAAGAGATGATCAAGACCGGCATTCAATCGAACTAGCTTCACAATGACTTCAAAATTGAACTCTTGAAAAAGAAGTAGCCAACGGCATATATTCCCCCCCAACACAGGCTTATTGACTAGGTATTTCAACGTGGAATGGTCGGTGAAAATTTTAAAGTGCCCACCCAACAGATAGTGTATGAACTTCTGCAGCACACAGACCATTGTTAGACCTTCCCTGTCATTAGTAGTGTAATTCGTTTCTGCCGAGGACAACTTCTGACTTACAAAAGCAATAGGATGATCAAGGTCGCCTTCTCTTGGTTGAGCCAATACGATGCCCAATGCAATCGATGAGGCATCAAAATGGACATGGAATTCCTTACTCCAGTCCGGAAATACCAATATCAGCGCCGACACCATCTTCGCCTTCAATGTTTCCAAGTTGTCATGACATTCCGGGGTCGACTGAAATAGCACATCCTTCTTCAGCAATTTCTCCATAGGGGCAGTAATCGCCTACATATCCCCTGATGAATTTATGATAATACCCAATATGCCCCAGAGTCACCCATAACTACTTAACAATGGTTGACAGTTGTAAGCTCAAAATGAGCGCAATCTTGGCCGAATCGACCAACAGCCCTTGCTTACACACAATATGGCCGAGCAATATCCCAAACAGTGCACAAAAGATGAATTTATTCAGATTCAGTGATATCTGGTGCTTTCGGCATCGCTCGAGCATCAACTGCAGATTCACCAGATGATCATGGACCAAACCATAGACCGTCTAATCGTCCATGTATACCTGTAAAAATTTCTGAATGAAGTCTTTGAATGTAGCAATGACAACCCGCGAAAATATCACAGGTGCGTTCTTCAAACCAAACGACATTACAATGTATTGAAAGCAACCCCATTCAGTAACGAAAGTTTTCTTATGGCGATCTTCTTTGGCAATGCGGATCTGATGATAGATAGAGAACCCATCTATGAAGGAGTACATCTCTTGGACACCCACACCTTCAAGCACTTCATCTGTAAATGGAGTGGGGAACGGATCATGCAAACATGCATCATTTAGCTTCCTGAGGTCAACGCAAATGTGCACTTCACCAGTCTTCTTATCCTGCACCACCATAGGACTAATCCATTTTGACTCCTCAACTGGTTCAATAATTCCAGCATCCAACATGCGATCTATTTCAGCCTTGACCGACTCCTTATTTCGTGGATTCAATCGATAGGGTCACCGCCGGATCAGCTTAGCATCTGGTTTTAATGGAATCTTCATTTCTCCGAAGCCTCCCAGAATCCCCTTCATGTCAGAAAACTTGGTAGGAAATATGTCTTGAAACTCATGGAGCAAATCAGTGACCTTGCTTATCAGCTCATCATCCCAATAATCCCTGACATTTGTGAACTTCGGAGTGTCCTCTGTCCCAATGTCAATCTTACGGATCTTCAACGGCTGACTGATCGGGTTGCTTGGTGCATCAGTTAGTACCACAACACAACGTCCTTCTGACTCTGGGATATTCACATTCCACAGATCACCAGCATCTTTTGGCCCACCACTAATATTGAAGCATTCCATGAGAGATTGCATCTGGCAGTGCGTGTGAGGATCTGCAGGATATGCGACCGGGACAACTTGCAGAATTACATCACGGATGAGCTGTAATGCATTATTAACCTCTAGATCGGCATCCACAAAACTGAATGTATAGGTAAAACATGCTGTGAGCTCCAGCCAAGTAGAAATTTCCCCTCGCAACTTAGCTGCAGTATACCATGAGCGTGGCATCTCATCCAAAATATGGATAAAAGCATGGACCCACTCATCTTTTGGTCTTGATACCCATAGTGACCATCAGGATCAGTCCGCCCATCATACTTTCCAGTGTGGTAGACCTCAGTATCACCAAAACATACCGTCATCAATCTTCGACATTTAGACCATCCATCAATTGATGCCTTGTGTGTCGCCCAAAAACGTGCTGGAGCAGCTTTCAATGCTTCGTTCAACGCCAGCAATCGCTGTGGTTCGAAAAATATTTCTTTGAACTCCGTCAGAAATTCGGATAAGCCAGGTAGTCCTTCATATATTGGTAGTGTAACCGTTTCAGTCGCGACACGACATAATGACTGTGTGACCAACCCGCACTTACGAAGCGACACTTCGCGCAAGAGATTCTACCAATATTCCAGTGCATCATCAAATTTAGAAGACAAAGAGCTATCACTATGCCATCCCAGCTCACCGTTGGCAGTCGGATGTATATAATCTTTAGAAATATTGAATGCATGGTCCCATCTGCTGGGATCGTCGTCCTTCACTGGCTCTATGTAGGTGGCATCCTTCAGTCAGATCGAACGGGGCGATAACTATGAGATCGCGATTTTCAAAAGTCATCATGCATCGCTTGAAGTTGATTACAGCTCCACTATCATTAGCCCATCCAATCCCCAACAGGGTGAGATAAGAGCTTCCTCCCTTGACTACTTCTATTACATCAAAGTCGGCATGTGTTTTCATTCCCTCAATGTCCACCACCATTCATGGAACTCTCCCAATTGGTGTTACCTTAGCGTGATTAGCTAATCGGAGCTTTATAGGAGACCAACTCAATGGGGGCCTGCCCATCTTCTACTAGGCCTGCTTGGTCAAGATGTTGACATCCAAACCAAGATCCAGAATAACTGAATCAACATCATAGTCACCAATTTGAATATTCATCCGCATCTCCTTACCCATCTTCCGTTGCTGCAAGGAATTAACTGCGAGCTCTTGTCAATCCTGGGCCGGTCGTCGCAACAAGGCTTCAATCGCAGCAAGAGCATCGACATCCCTTGCCAGGGAAAAATAATGTTCCAAAAATGCTTGAAGTGTGATGGACCACCGTGATGGGCTATCCTCCAAAGTAGCATCAAAAGTAGAGGGCATGTCATACATGATAGCTTTACCTCGGTTGTTTCCTAATGCACGTCGTGCCTGAAGAAACGTTTCCCATTCTGCATCAATGTCAAATGATACCTTCTTTTGTCCAGCTAACTGGATCGTTGAGCTGTCTTCTCTAGTTGTCTTTCCTCCTCGAGTGACCATAGTAATTGCAGCATCTTACGGTCTTGGTTCTGGAGAAATTGTCGCAATGTTTGCACCCTAGGCCTGGTTGAACGGAGGATTCCCGGGTGGGTTCACATTATGATTCTGATTCTGTCATACATTCTGGTTCTGCACTGGTTGCTACCCTTTGTTCTGGGAAGGATGCTATGCCTGGGGCTGTGTCTGCAACTGGGGAGTGTTCCCTACTTGTCATTGCGTAATCAACTGTGGACAATTCTCAACTCCATGATCGTTAAAAAAACATAACGTACATTGGTTCTGCAGTAGTGGGAAGTCCCGCTGGTAGTTTCCCCATACCGCACGGTGATAACATTGAATAGGTCCACGACCACCTTGTCCTCCTCCGTGACCAAATCCTCCACCACGTCCTCCTCGGTATCCTCCCCGAAATCCTCCCTGCTGCTGGTACTGTGGTTGGTTAAACTGTTGCTGCATTGGTGTCGGTTGCATCCCTTGCCCTTGTTGTGCATACTGCGGTTTCTGTACATATTGTGGTTGTTGTTGAGCCATCTGCATTGGAGCATATTGCGGCACGTACTGTGATGGTTGCTGCTGCTGCAGTACAAACTGCATCTTCGGTTGAGGTAGCGGCTGGGCTACCTGTGGCTGTAATTGTGATTATTGTATGGCACACTAGTCGTCCTTGACATAGAATGCATCATACATTCTTTCTTGTAGCAACCCATATGCACGACAATCTTTTTCATCGTGACTCACCGACTTGCAAAATGTACACTAAAGATTTCTCAGGGTTTTCACCATTTTCTACATATATGGGCAATTATCATGGTTGTGTCCATATACATGGAAGACGCGACACCACGGAGTGCTACCGCCATTCAACGGGTTTGGCGCCCCTGACACCAAATAGTTGCGGAAATCCGGGAAATTGTCCTTCGTATGGCCTTGTCCTCGGCATTGCGTACACCATACTTCATCGCGTTGTTCCTTGCCTTTCTTCAAATCTTGCAGCTGTATAGTCAAGTTAGTGAGTTGTGTTTGTATCTGCGATATCTCAGCTACATTTTCTCCAATCAGCGACGCCTCCAATCGCATTGCAATCTCTAGAGCTTCACTGGGCATCAAGATGTTTGGTTGCATCAACGGTAGCCGAATGTGTGGTAGGAGTGCCGCAATGAACCACTCTTTATGTTGGACGACGCTCATATCGAAACTAACCTTTCTTGAATCGTTGGTCAAAATCCCACATGATTTCATTGGGGTTTTGCTTAATTTCCTTCAATTCCGTAATATACTGAGCCTCCGACTTGGGCTTCCTAAATTCTACAATTAGTCCATCCTAGATCTCGTCTAGTGACTTCTCTGGAGCTCCTATAGGGACTAGAACAAACTTCATAAACCAATCTAATGCACGACCTCGCAGAGTTGTCACTAACTGTTCTTTCTTAGTAGCATCATTAGTGATATGTTATATGGTCTAGACTGCTTCACACAAAAACCAATACTGTTATGGGTTGTCTGTCCAATTCCCGTGGAACAACGGTAACTTAGCATCATCACCCACCATTCTGGGCTTCCTGCCTCCTTTTGCTATACTACTACCAATCAACTTTTGTGGTGTTGAAGAAATTGGCGGTGTCGAAGTGGTATTTATTGCTATCTGAGAGATAGTGAGCGGAGGTGTGGGTACATTGGTGCTGGGGTTTGGTCCTGCCTCTATCCTGGGCGTAGCCTAGTTTTCCTTGTCAGGACTGTGAGGTCACTTCATCCCGTGTGGTCTTCCTTCACGGTCTTGCGGTTTGGCCGCAGTAGGACCTTCTCTTATCCTCTTCCTCTTTTCCTGTCAGAACCTCGCTCCTCCCCTCGTAAGACCACTTTCTTCCTTGGCTTCACTCACAGTCTCATCATGAACTACACCCATCTACCCCTTACCATTCCATGTACCACCCCCCAACTATCGCGGTACCCATGGCCTCTGCCTACCAGGCTATCTACTGATCAAGATGCATCTTCAATATACCCTTTTCGCAAATAAGCATCTTAATCGACAGTAGAAACCTGCCCTGAGGTTCGCGGAAAAAATATCTTTCGGCTTCATTGTAGTATTTCTGAGTATCAACTGCGAACTCGGTGATATATCCCTCTAGGATGCTATCTAATGACACTTTGACAACCCAGGATGCTTTATTATCAACCTCCTATAGCTCCTGAATCAATTCAGGGGTCCAAGTCATTGGTTCACCACCCTGGAAGTTCCTCTTCTGGAAGGTCAACTTTGCTAACCACTCATACAAAATGACTGGGAATTCACAGAGGAACCATTCATGCGGTCCGTCTTGAATATGTATACCCACCCACTGATCTACTGTCATTCGAGTGTTCCTGCTTTCCTCTTCAGCGAATTCCTGCAACTTTTGATCAAACCATTCTTGGATCTCCGGTTTTGTCGGGTGCCACAACATGTCCTCCTTTCACTTTGCAGACGGTCCCAGCAATGGAACCATTTGTTAGCACGACGCTAGTCGACAGGGGTCCCACTTACTATCGACACATACCGCAGTCTTCTTGAGCACCGGCCCGGATAGGGTTTATCCCGCCCAACCACACCTGCAGAGCAGATGAGGTCTCACCCGAGGCATCTAGGAAGAGCAGACAGAACCATGTTTCTGTCGAATGAAGGAGGATGGTTGCGGCTATGATACTTAAACTTATTGCAACACTAGGATAGAGATCTTTAAGCATTGAACATAGAATTAAAGCAATATTCAACCAAGACATTCATCACTGCAACAACAATAATCCTAAAGCAAGTATCACATCAAAGAAGCATGACATTATTTGTATAGTGCAACATCACATTACCATAATTGAACAGATTAAACATAGAGATTGTACCAAAATAGATTCCTCATATTATCATTGTCGACCCAGATACAATGTCTCTACAAAAACTAGATCTCTGCAATGACTCTTAACATCAAAACATACCCGGAAACATACAACCAATATCAGAGCTTCGCACAATATCTCCAGCATTCGATCATGATTCTTTCATCACTTACAATTCTTATCTATATATAGGCCTTCTCCTTACAACTCTTGTCCACTTTCTAACAACTTGTTAACCAACACTATGGACAAATGACTCAATATCTAACTGACTTATCCAAAAATGACCAAAAACCCGCATTCTGCGGTATAACTGACTCAACAGTACATAATATGTGGTCCAAATGACCCAAAACACACAATCCGTGGTACAATTCACCCAAAATGCATAAAATAATCTTCCGCTCATCGCCTTTCGTGCCATCTTCTTCCTTTTTGCAGCATCGAAGATGCTACGATAGCACTTCACCAAACCGCATGCCAACATGTTTCCTCATGTTTGACATGAAATCAGACTTCCAGTTTCTCATGAATGCTTTATTTGGTTTTTTGTAGGAGTTTGCATTTCATTTGAGGCAAAATGGTTGATTGGAAGGAAAGGGAATATGAAGCTGATGATCAGTTGGCTGCAAATGACCAAATGACACTAAATGCATTGCGGGCATGTGGGTTGCTCAAATTTTTTAAAACCAAGGGTATCCGAAAACAAGGAAAAATACTAACTCACATAATACAAATGTGGGATACTGACATTCAGGCTTTCCAAGTCAGAGAGCATACTCTTGAGATTGAACTCGAGGATATTTACTTTCTCACTGGCCTCTTTATGAGAGGGGCATGTGTGAACTTGACGGGGCATAGGGCCTCAGAAGAGAGTACAAGTGACTTGATTGTTCGTTACTGCCAACAAGGTTCTTCAAAGAAAAGTGGGAAAGTGGCCATCAAGGATGTGATAGAGCTTCCGATGAGAACTATATTGTTCGCCATAACACGAGCGGTGGGTAGTGTGAGCCCTCATCATGCGTCCCGAGCACAAATGAATCTCTCCATAGAGTGCATGGCACCAACTTTGTTCAACTGGTGTGAGGGGGCGTTATCCAACCTCAAGGAACAAGTAACCAAGTACAGAAATGGACATACTTGCCAATTTGGGTACGGGAGTGTCTTAGTCACCTTCCTTTTGGAGAGGGTTCCATTGCTGCATCGACATATATCCATGCCTATCTTCACTATGACCGAGCCTCGGATTGGTTGATGGAGTGACTACGCAGGATGGATCGGGGGACCACAAGTATTAGCCTTCGGTGAGGATTTCTTCTCGTGGCTCAAGGAGAAAATCGTCATGATCGAGGACTACCCCTATGCAGGGGTGGATTTCTGAGAGGATATTGACTTAGCACTGCCCAATGATGAGGACTAGGACAACTCAGGTACATGACCTTCACCAATGTGTTTTTAAATTTAATTAAATATAGATAATTTTTTAGTGATTTTTTAATGTGTAAAAAGATCTAATGTATGTACATGTGCATGTCGCAGATTGTGGACTAAGGAGTCTAGTGGGCTACTCCCCGTTGCACTGAGGTGGGTTCCAACATCAGGCCACTGCTGAGGAGGAAGAGGAGGATGAAGAAGAAGTAGGAGGTATCCGCGATGTAGAGCAAAATCTTGAGGGTTTGACCTTTGGAGTTCCAGCTATGAGGATAGACGATGTCCCTCTCCATCTCCAGCGACATATTGTGGGTGTGCCTAGGCGTAGCGTCCAAATCCTCCGTAGGGTGGCTAGAGCTATGGTATGGTACCATGAACAATGCGAGGAGCGCAAGGATTGCGATTAGTATCCTTAGACAATAGTATCTTCTTTTTGCGGCATGTACACGATATGTAGGCTAGAGAGCCAAATTTTGTATGGGATGGAATCCCAAATTTTTTCTTTAAACACAACTTTATCATATGTATTTAGAAAAACACTTTTATATGCGATTTTATACATGTGGACTTATTTCTATGATTTATTCATTTACTGTGGCTTGCGTGTTTGATTTATGATGTATTTTTTATGTATGAGCTAGATACCAATCCAAAATGTAGTTAGGTAATGAATTAGCTACAACATTGAATTCTCTTGGTATATGTTGATATGAAATGTAATCAAAAGATTGTTCCAACAGGCGTAGTCTCCTAAATAAGCTAAGTAATACATGATTGCGAATAGTGTAGACACGGTTCAGATGGGACACCACGAGTTGGGAGTCTATAAAGACTGATAAGGACTAGATTCCAAGAGAAGAAACTTCAGTTATGAGTCTGACGACTGCATGGTACTCTGCAATGTTGTTGGTTGAGGGGCTCAATCAAGTTCCTTCTAAGGATACCAACTTGCCAACAGGAGAATAGATAACCCATGCTGCAGAAGCAAGGTTCTAGGTGTGTCGGCTAGCACCATCTGCGAATCCGTAGTAGGCAAACATCTGCGCATAGAAGCACAAGTCAAGGTAAATGAGGATACATGAAATAAAATCCATGCACACACACACAAAAGAAAATAACTAAAAACAAGCTAAGTACATTATGTACAAAATGTCTCGTGCAGGATAAACCTACGTGTAGAAACATTTTAGGTACAACCCGTTGCGGGGCCGTTCCAAGGGTGTACCATCACAGTCGACGAGCTCATAAGCTCCTTTTTCCAATACAGAGTTTATAATGAAGGGACCATACCACATCGACTCTAGCTTTCCTTTTCTTAGTTTGTCATGCATTTGGTCGTATGTGAGTACAAGGTCGCCTTCGTTGAAAATCCGAGGTTGAATGGATTTGTCATTCTATACTTTGATGCGTTTCTTATGGGCTTCGTTAGCTAAAAGCAACGTTGCGGCGGGTTTCATCTAGCTTGACTAGATATAGAAACCATTCCTCTTTTGAAGTTGTATTGGGAAGTAGATCTACGACTATCTTCAGTGATGAAATTTCACATTCAATTGGAAAAATGGCTTCTAGGCCATACACCAGTTTGAATGGTGTGAACCCGGTAGCACTTTTCATTGAGGTTCCGTAGGCCCATAATGCCAAAAAGAGAGCTAAGTGCCAATTAGAATTATGAGTACCCACAATGCGCTGAATCATGCGCTTCAAAACTTTGTTTATGGCTTCGACTTGGCCGTCGGCCTGTGGGTAGTATGGGGTTGAGTTTTCATGACGAAAACCCAACTTGGCACTCAATTCTTTAATCATATGGTTCCTAAAGTGGGAGCCGTGATCGGTCACAATAGATTGCGAAACTCTGAACCTAGCTATGATGTGGTTGAATATGAATTACGCTGTTGTTTTACCATCTTTCGCAAAAGTAGGGATCGCTTCAGCCCATTTTGTGAAATAATCAACAGCTACTATGACATAGCTATGCCCCCCGGCTGAAGTGGGATTACAATGCGTGAAATCAATGCCCCATTTGGAAAAGGGGCCAATGGAAACAATAGGGTGAAGTGGAGCAGGATGCGAGCATTTATTGCTATGGAAGAATTGACAAGGTGGACATTTCTTGACTGTTTCAATGCAATCTTTGAAAATTGAGGGCCAGAAATATCCCGCTCGTAAAATATTCTGGGTCGTAGCCATCCCAGAGGGATGACCACCACATGCTCCAGAGTGGTAGTCATTAAGAATGTGTTCAGCCTCATCCAAAGTTAAACAAGGTCGAAGAACAGTGTCGACACCATGGCGATACAGGTTATTGTTAATGATGAGGTAGTACTTGGCATGATGTCGGATGCGTTGACGTTCATTGCAGTTGAGTTCTGGATGAAAACGTTGGGTTTGGAGATAGAGTATGATATCCCCATACCATGGATTAGACGTGCCGATGAGGAACAACGATTCATCAGGGAGAGAATCAATGGGCTCTGGTTGCTCAGTGACATGGGGCAAAATACAAATCAGCTCTGTGAAGACCAAAGATTTCTTGGGTTTTTCTTTGGCAAATTCAAAGTCAAACTCTTGAAGGACAAAAATCCAACGAGAATATTTCCCCCCAAGCACTTGGAGTGTGAGGATGTAGTACATTGGATTGAAATCAGTGATGCAAGTGGTATGGTGGAGAAGAATATAATGGCGGAACCTCTGGACAGCAAAAACTGTAGCTAGAGCCAAGTTTTCAACATGCAAGTAGCGAGTTTTGAAGTCGAGGAGACTCTTACTAAGATAATAAACTACATGTTCTATGTCATTGGTGTCTTCCTGGACTAACACCATGATAATGGTGGAAGTGGAAGCTACGAGATATAAGATGTAATCCCGTGTGTAATTAGGGGTTTGAATTACGAGATCCTTAGTGAGGGCTGCCTTTAGATTATCAAAAGATAGTTGGACTTCATCGTCCCAAAAGAAAGGGATGTTCTTCTTCAAAAGCCTCATGTAGCCTTTTGTGATCTCAACAAAATTGCACACGAAACGACATAGAAAGTTTGTGTGCCCTTGTAAACTTTGAAGTGCTGGTATGTCCGTGGGTGAAGGCAGAGCTAGAATGGCTTCTACCTTCACTGGGTCTAAACGTATACCGTCCTTGGAGATTATGAATCCCAATAATTTTCTGGCTTCGACAAAAAATACACACTTGTGTGGATTTAAACGAATATTGTAGTGGCGACACCTAGAAAAGATGGCACTCAAATGATTTGGGTGATCATCTCGAGCCTGAGAATGGGCGGGGAGGTCATCAAGATATGGTTCTACAATATTTTTAATGTCGTGAAATGCGTATGACATATCCCATTGGAAAGTTGCCCTGGCATTCTTGAGGAAAAAGGGTATCTTTCAGTACGCAAAGGTCCCCCATGGTAAAATGAAGCCTGTCTTATGCTTGTCGGAGGGGAGTATCTCTATCTAATTATAGCTGGAGAATCCATCCATGAATGAAAAGATGAAACTCCCAGCACAGTTATCGATAATCTGGTCAATAAACGGAGTTGGATAGTTGTCTTTTGGACAAGCTTTGTTCAAATCACAATAATCGACACAGACTCTAATTGTACCCTGTTTCTTTGCCATGGGAACGATATTAGACACCCATTCTGTCAACGGGATAGGATAAATAAAACCGGCAGGCATAAGTTTTTCAATTTCTTCTTTGATAGCCGCTCCCTTGTGGGGATGAATAGGCCAGAGTTTCTGCTAAACTGGTCAGATACTAGGAAAAGTTTGGATCTCATGGACCACGATGGAAGGGTCTATTATTGGCATTTATTCATAAATCCAAGCAAAAACATCACAAAATTATTTAAATAAGGCAGTATAGAACTCCACCTCGGTGGGAGTACATGTCTTTCCTATGTAAATGTTTTCCATGACACCAGGTTACACTAAAATGTTAATAGGAGTAGTTTCCATTATGTTGGCCAAGTTTCCTTCGAAGAATATATCGTCAAATGAAGTGGGAAACTTGGGTTTAATGATGTCAAGTGAACTGTTGGATTTGGTATCTTGCTCGATCGCTTGGATAGTAGGGAAAGAAGTGATCCACATCGCAGTTTGCATTTGTTGTCGGATGCTAACTTCGACACCTGCTTGACTAGTCTTCACAGTTGATACCACTTCGACAAGTTTTTGATGCAACAGGACTTCGACAACTTCGCACCTTCGACATGTTCAGCAACCTCACAGTACGCGACATTGGCATACAACGTCGACATGCGACTAGCGACTGTTGAACCTCGACATACTGTCTTTCTGTCTTCTAGTCGACTGTAACGATTGAACAGTTGAATTGCTCTAACTTTTTCTTTGTAACTGAACGTAACGGGCAGGCACCCACGCATCTCAGATTTCTTTATAAGCAGTAAACTATTGTAATATACATCAAATCAGAGCTAATCAGATTTAATCAGATCTTCATCTTGATCAATCTAGAACAGTTCACATTCCTGCATATTGTCTGTGTGTACTTGTGTTATTTGTATTGCGTAACCCTGTTTTGCTCTTTCTGTTTATTAAGCTTCCTATTAACACCCAAAAAGTGCTCACTACCTCATCTACCCCATTAAATGACTCATTTGTCCATTTTCCTACCATATTTGCCTTAAAAACCCTAACAACCCCACTAAAAAGCCTCCAAAAGGCCACAAAACCACCAAAAAGCCTCCAAAAGGCTAAAAAACACCTTTTCCCCCCAAAATTATCCAAAATTATTCCAAAAATAGCAAAAACCCTCTAAAAAGGAAATAAAAATATAAAAAAATGAGGAAAAAGAGGAAAAAGGAGGAAAAAACCCTATATAGCTGACCTAAACCATATGGTTCCCAAAACCATGGGCCAGCACTCCACCACCAAAAAACTATAAATAGGTGATGGAGACCCCTCATTTCATATCCACAATCAAGTATACCCTTACTCTGCCAAAATCGCTCTTGAAACCCTAGCTCACCCTTGAGCTACTTTCACCATTGAGTGCCCCTTTTGGCCCATTTCCACCATTGGAGAAAGAGAAGGAGCAAAGTTGGAGTTTGGAGAAACCCTCTTGGACCATTGCAACAACTTCACCAACCTTCACATTGGAGGTAAAAAAATTTAATACAAAGAAAACCCTTTATTATTTATTTTCTCTTATGTTTCATGCACATGTTTAGAATAATTTCCATTTCAATGTATTGTCTTGTAATTTCCATTTATTGAACTGCTACTAAGGAGTCCCTTCTCCTTAGTAGGTGCTCATTTGCACAATCTAGGGTGAAAACCCTAACTACACTTCCGCCATAACAGAGCCGACTCATTTAGTCGAACTGTTGTCCCCCTCGTGCTTCCTGGACACGATACGGATCAAGAAGACCGATGATGGTAATATTCCCAGGGTGGTTCATTGACGCACATAACATCCATGATTGATTCGTTGGAAGGAAAAATTAGTGTGAGAAGATCGATAGGTGGTGACGAGGAGCCATCCTCAGACGAAAGTTGTGCCACGGCATGACGTGTAGTAGGATCGACCCAATCTGTGGCTGACTAGATCACATGGTAAGTTGCGAGGTTCCTGTTTAAAGGCATGGAATTGCCATAGGAACTCGTATCACCCAAGAATCAACAGATCCATTGGATGGGGTGATACTTGACGATATCATGTTGATGGCATGTATAGGGGATCTGAGCCCCGAGAATACTCCAATGAGGGAGGAATCCCTCATAAGAATAACACCAACATCTTCAAAACAGTATTGGGACTGATCTAGCAACGAGACATTATGGGTGGAGTTCGAATGAATGTCTAGAGTACAGAAGTCTAACTGATCTATAGTGACAATCTTCCCTTGATGAGAAAATTGTACTAGTCGAAAGACGGAAGATGCAACTGCGGTCATGGCGTAGAACCAATTCCGACCAAGTAGAAGATTATAGTCCAATGGTGCATCTACAACTTTGATGTGTATATATACTGTCTTTTGCCCTAGTTCAACGCCAATTGCAGGAATGTGTCCGTACAGATGAAAACAATGTCTGTCAAACGCTTTGAGAGTAGTGGGAGAAGGTGTAACTTCAGGTGAGCCTATGGCTCTCCAGCAAGTCAAGGACATGATCGACGTGGAATCACCTTCATCTAAGATAGTGCGATGAATGTTGTTTCCACGGATCTTAGTTTGGATATGGAAGGCTAACTGGTGAGAAAGCCTAGGTTTAAAATATTCCAAGTTAAACATAATCATGTTAGAAGTATCCGGGTCCACTGCCCCCAGTGCTGAAAGTAAGGTCCCGTGCTGCATAGGGCAGTGTTGGAGAATCTTGAGAGTCGACATCGCGCATTGTGCTTGAGATAGGTCCTCAACAATATTGTAATTTTGGGCTGCTCGCGCATTAGGATTAAATGTCGCCTTTCAGATGGTGCCCCTAGGTGGGTGTAACACTGTGTCTATGACAGGTCTCTCAATGTGGAGATGACCGTTGGGGGGAGGGATGATAGAAGGATATTCAGAAGGGGACTTGCCATTCGATTTCTCTAGTTTGTTTCAACTTGGAGGGGTATCGTATGTCCTTGCTCGAGTGGATATATGAATCTCTTCATTACTCATCATCAAAACTTCGCGGTTTGCGGATGTTTCTCCAGGAGGTGGGTTGTTCGGATTTCCCCCTTGCGGTGGATCGTGAGTAACCATCTGTTGCTGCTGATAGGGGAAAGGATCGGTTAACACTGTCGAGAGGGAGGATCCTTTGACAAATTTATTGACTTCGTCCTTGTAAGGACAATCTCGTGTGTAGTGATCTTCCTGGCAAATCAGGCAGGGGAACATTGCTTTCCGACGTGGTTTGGGATCGTTTTTGCTTGGTTGCGGATTGGGGTTCTCCTGTTGGTTAGAAGGTTTCATGGATTTTACACGGTTATTATTCTTCTTTCCCCTGGATTTTTGTGACATGGATTGAACCGCATTCACCTTAGAGGAAGGAGCAGGAGAGGTAGAAGCTTTGGGAGCAGCCCGGGGTGGAGAGGGGGAAGCGGTAGCTTGCTACCCACTCGATTTGGTGGCAGGCTGAGCCTTAATTGAACCGACGATACCGTCAATGGGGGGTTCAGTAGTGGGCTTGGTTAGATCAATAGTGGTGCAGGAGGCATGGGAAATAAGTTTGTATAAAGTTCCGGATTGGGTATATACCAAATCCATATACTAAGTGCGAGAAATCGCTTGTTCCTCCGTCACAGGTCCGCCCATGGAAATATCCCTAGCCATGGGAGGCAGAAATGACTTTGTGAACCAATCAGTGAGTAACTGGTCCAGAATGGGTGCCTTGATTAACCTACAACATCGACGCCACTCATGAATATGATCTGAGATATGTGTAGAAGTGGTTTGACGTAATGAGGTCAATAGGTCTATTCCAGTCTCGTACCGGATGGGGAGCTGGAAATGTGTCAGAAAATGCATGGCCAAGGTATTGAAATCATGAAAGTAGTGTTGTGGCAACCTAATGTACCATTTTACTACCATACCGAGAGTGTACGCTGGAAGGGCCATAACCGAATGGAGTCATCCATCAATGAGTTAGAAGAATACCAAAGATGGAAGGTCATTACATGGTTCTTGGCGTCTTCCCTGGGTTTGGCATCAAACTTGGGTATGTCCGATGGTATTTTGGTTGGGATGGGTGTCCAATGTGGTTCATGCCATATGGGATCATTAATAATCCTGGACAAATCGGGCAAATCTAGCGTGGCCAAGAAGGGAAGTTGGTGATTGGGTTGCGGGTATGAGTAGTAATTGTATGGCATAGGGATGCCCATAGGACCCTATACAACATAATGCTACGTATTGTACCCATACATATTTCCTGTGGGATACTATTGTAAATTCTTAGGATAGTAGATCATCTGGTTAACCGGTTGTGTGTTCGAAATAATGGGATTGATTGTCTGATTCGAAATGACAGTAGTAGCCGGTTTTTGAACGTTCTGCTGAGTAGGGACGACGGGTATAGTAACCTGGGGTTGTGGTGTCCCATGAATGTTTCCTGTTCCTTGTTGGGGTATAGTACCCTAGGATTGTTGCATCTTTGGAATGTTTCCAACACCTTGTTTGGGTGGAGGATTTCCTATACTAGGGTTAGGGGATGCCTGAAAGAATGGTGTCCATGGAATATTGGTTACACCCTGATGAAGAGTTGGAGGATGAAGGGGTGGGTTCCATGGAGTATTAACGGCTGAAGGATAAGGAATGTCGTAGTTCAAGTTGGGGGGAATGAAAGGTTGAGTAGGTTTCCCCCCATATTGATTCTAGTTTTCGAACAAGGAGTATCCCCCACTCTATGGGATTTGGGATCCCCAAGAAGGAAGAGTTCCTGACGAGGGATGTTGAAAATGGGGTCTGGTTGGGATACAGAAATGAGGTTGTCCACTGCTAGGTGAAGTATACGTGCCCAACTGAGCAGATGGTGCTGATTGAGAGGGTTGTTGAATGGTACCAGTGGGGGAGTTAACAAGTGGTATTCCTCCAAATGAAGGGCCTTGTTAAGCCGATGGAAAAGAAGGAGGTGTTTGTTGAGTGGCCCTGCTTTGAATGGTACCAAGGGGTTTCCCTCCAGTAGAGAGATTGGATGGTCTGGTTGGAGGAGGTTGGTTACTGGGGCCAATATTCCCAAGAGATGGTTGTCCTCCTGCGAGTGGGTTTGATGGTCCGCCTGGAGGGGTTTGTTTATTGGGATCAATGATTCTAGTAGACGGTTGTCCTCCGTAAATGGTGTAAATGGTGGCCGAAGGTGTACCTTCGGTCGGAGTAGATGATCCAACAGTACATGTAGAATTTCTTCCGATGCTAGCAAGGTGGGGTAGTTTCGATTGGCCCATAGCACCAAAGGTGTCGATTTATGGGGGGGGTATTCCATATGTTTCAAGTGGGGACACTGAGAACATTGGGTTATCTATCATAAGGTGTGTGTCCCTTGAAGGTATTCTAGACATATTGTGTGATAGTAAGTGTGGGGAATTTAACCGAGGAGTATCATGCATCATGTCCATGGGGACTTGAAAAGTATGAAGATCATCGAGGGCTCGGCCCAGATTTGTATCACGTAAGTTGGAGGTGGGGTCAAAAATGCGAGTTGTCTGACCGGGGTTTGAAAAGAGGTCGGGTATAGTGAAATATGAGGGTCTGGATCCATCAGCATAAGAGTGATGAAACTCTATGCTAGATGAAATATGGGGAGCTCAGTAACCAGGAGGACCGGTGGCAGGGGGGTATTGGGAAGCCGATGAGAGCATTTTCTCCATATCATGCCTAAATTTTTTTGATGCTAGAGGAGAATTAGCCAAACTAACCTTACTAGATTGGATAGACGCCATAATCTCTTGTCCTGAGGGGAAATCAGGGGGGGACACGGTGAACAATCTATTTCTAGAAGAACCCATTTCATGAGTGTGAACACCTAATGGTGTAGTGGTGGCAGGCGGATGTTCTGCCTGGGATGTAAAAAATTCAAACTCAGGTTGAAATGGTGTGGTAGGTAGTTCAGTTTCTTCAATAATTTCAACGTATCCATCCGAGACTCGAATCAACTCAAACGTGTCTTCGTTAGATCCTTCAATAGTTCCAACAGAGCCCTCAGGAACATCGTAGAAAGTGTTTGTTGGTGGGGTAGTGCTATCCTCTGGGAGGATGATGACCTCCAGTATAGCATCATGTGCAGTACTAACATCAGTAGCTAATGTATATTCCACTGTGGGAGGAATTTATGAAATGACAGTGGGTTGTGGGACAACCGAAATATCAGGTATATTGTTGGTTTCAGGGACTGTAAGTGGTTCTGAGACAGTGCTGTGAGTGATAGGTACAAAAGGAAGTGAAGATGTAGTACGAATAGGTGGTGTAACATTCCCCCGACCAGCCCCACGGCTGGTAGGGGCAGGAATACGTGATGCGGGTGGAGCAGAAGTTCATGGTCGTGGTGGTGGTTCAGGGCTTCATCCCTGATTCCTCCGTGATCATAGTTGATCAGCCATAATGATGGAAATACAATTTTTGAGGACAGTCTCGTAGAAAAGAACTCAAAAACCCTAAAGCATTCGAGTGTGCAAAAGGGGAGCTAGAAAAAGGCAAGGCTCACAGGCCAAAAAAGAAAGCTCAAAAAACTATACTGAGACCGAAG
Source organism: Larix kaempferi (assembly GCA_027924585.1). Classification (NCBI taxonomy): domain Eukaryota; kingdom Viridiplantae; phylum Streptophyta; class Pinopsida; order Pinales; family Pinaceae; genus Larix; species Larix kaempferi. Next base: position 30,131,863 of record BSBM01000229.1, on the reverse strand, counting down.
TCACAGTAAGCGAACTGAAACAAAGGTGGCCAGAATGCCAACAAGCAACACTAAAAAGGAAAAATGACCCTCTAAGAAGATGAAATAGCAAGCAAAACCTCCTAACTAAGAGTTGGAGACCTCAACAAGTTGTATCCTTCGCAAGGTGATGAAATCCAAGTCGAACAATACAAAATGAGAGACCAATAATGGAAGGATATCCCTCTACTAAAAGGGACCCTATGTAAAGATCCATAGAAGAAAAGTCATTAAGCTACCTTGTTCATGGCACGTCAGAGAAGGATACTAGCACATCTACCTTTTCACCCCTGTATCACCTATACGGTAGAGTACAAGGAATACAATGGATTGATATGCCTTAGGCTCTAAGTGGAGTGTGGTATTCTACAAAGTCCATCTGAAACGAATCCTCGCGGCTTATGTTAGGAACCCATGTCTTTACTTTGTTAGTATGTTGTTGTTGGATGCATATGCTTTGTAAGTCGTCCCATAGTATTTGTTGATCAATAGTTTGTGTTATTGTTGTTGGCACATATGCTTTGTAAGTTTCCCGTAGTATTGTTGATCCATAGTTTGTAACGGCCCATGGTTTCGACCCATAGTATTAGCGCCTAGAATTAGTATATAAGTGTGTGTTGAGACCTATGAAGGCACCATGAAGTTATTTGTATTGAGCTTGCTCATAGGATGTTTCCCCCTCAAAGTGGCCTGTGATCAATATAAAAGTGATTCTGAGTTCTGTCATTTCTGCTATTTCGCATATTCATATTAATTAATTGTTGCAGGTGCCTCACATCTGGTATCAGAGCACTTTCTTGGGCTCGTTGGGTGAAATTTCTGCCAATTTTTTTTTTTCGCATCTGTTGCAGGTTCGGATTGGGAATAATCCCTATCCGCTTAACTGTGGGAAGTAATTGGGCATAAGCCTTAAAACTCATTGTGAGGAGTACCACATGAACCTCAAAGTAGCTGGCCCATTGAGAGGACCTGTCAGCAAAAAGGGCAACGACCCCTACCTGATTGACTAGTTCCCACTCGTGAGGTAAACCAAGAGCTGTCGTTTCTGGAAAAGCAGTTATCAGTTTTACCTGAGCCGTGGAGTGAGGGGTATTGCCCCAATACGCAAGCTGTCAGACAACATTGGTGGTCGAGTGAAACCCTTGAACTGTTAGGAAGCCGCACATACCTGGGGTCCATATCTAATTTCAGCTGAACTGTCGTCGATCGTTGTTGCGCCATTTTACATCCAGTCGTTCAGATCCATTTTGCAAGCCATTCCAGATCCAGCCATTTTCAATCCAGTCGGCGCCGTTTCAGATCCCTTTCGAGCCATAGCTGCTCCAGTCTGGAGAAAAAAAAAAAAGAAGAAGAAGAAGAAGTTTTTTCTCCATATCTCCCTTGTTTTCACTCTGTTTCCCTTGAAATTTTTGGGGAACCCTTGTCACCCCATTTTGCATATTTCACTCCTGAGGACCCTATCCACAATTCCCCTTCCCAAAGCCTGAAATCCCACATTTGTCTATTTTCAGGGTTTGCCATAACTTCCTCAGATTTCACCCAATCACCCTCAAATTTTACCACAGAGTTCATTTCTGAATTCTGCTTCTTTGTTCCCCTCTGCCAAAATTTTCCCATTCTTTCACCCCGCTTCTGGAATCCTCATTTTTGTTTTCCTGTCTATTCAACAGTGTCCCAAACCTAGTCAAACCCCAATTACCCTTCAGATTGTTTTCCCTAGTCCAGATTTTCCCTTACTGAAGTAGTTTCTGTTTTTGTTTTCCTACCCAGTCAACTAAAAAAAAAAAAAAAAAAAAACTCCTGGTTATGGTTATCACCCATGCAGGAGCAAAAACCATGGAGGAAGCACTTGTAGCCATCCAAGCCAAACTCCAGGATCTGGATGAAAAATTTCTCGGCCTCCATCTTGAACATTAAGCTATGAACAACAAACGGCAGTCCGAGTCTTCATTAGACAATGGGTTCTCCTCTTCCAACAATTTTCGTGGTTCGAAGCTTGATTTTCCTCGCTTCAATGGTACTGATCCAACTGGATGGATCTATCGTGCAGAACAGTATTTCAGTCTGCATAATACTTTTGATGTCAACAAAGTTCTGCTGGCATCCTTTCACTTGGAACAGGAAGCTCTTCAATGGTACCGTTGGTACATCAAGGCTCATCCAGAGCCCAAATGGCCAGACTTTTGCCAGCTCCTTTTGCAACGATTTGGTCCTAGTGCTTTTGATGACTTCACAGGAGCCCTCACTAAACTTTGCCAAATTGGCACTGTGAGAGAGTATCAAACGGAATTTGAAAATCTAGCCAACCACACCGAAGGGTTGTCTGATGACTTTTACCAGAGTTGTTTTATCAGTGGTCTAAAGGATGCCATCCGCTTTGAGGTCAAAATGTTCTGTCCCAACACAATGATGGAAGCCCTAGGGTTGGCTAAGTTGGCAGAAGACAAGATTGCATCCCAACAATGCTCCAAGCCCACTTTTGTTCCCTTCCGAAATATGGGTTCTCAGCGACCACCTATACCGCAGGCTCCTTGACCAACTCCTATCAAGCATTTTTCTGAAACAGAGATGCAAGCACGTGGAGAAAAAGGGATTTGCTATAATTGTGATGAGAAATTCACTCGGGGACATAGATGTGTGTAGCAAAAGCTCTATCTCTTGGATGTGGATTCTCCGCCTGCCTCTGAAATTGGTGACGAAGATCCAGAAACACTGGATGCTCCGGTCGACATTCAGGAACCGCTTATTGACCCTCCATCTCAGGATGACCAACCAGAGATATATCTCCATCCTTTAGCTAGAATCACCACCCCCCAAACAATGCGGGTCAGGGGTTACTTCAAGAAGCTTCCTCTTACAATACTCATTGATTCTGGTAGCACTCATAATTTCATTGACCCTCAGATCGCCAAAGAAGCTGATTGTTTTATCCATCCTTGCTCCAACTTTGAAGTCATGGTTGCCAATGGGGGCACCTTACCTTGCAAAGGGAAGTGTCAAAATGTGCGTATCTCTATGGGATATTATACCTTGCGCTCTGACATGTTTGCCTTGCCCTTAGGCGGATGTGATGTGGTTTTGGGCGCTCAATGGCTATGCACACTTGGCCCTATCTTATGGGATTTTGCTGAACTTTAGATGCAGTTTTCCCTCAATGGACAAAAAGACACATTGACAGGATTACAACCAGGTTCTCTCAACATCATCAGTTCACATCGCATGGAAAAACTCCTCAAGAAGAATTCACATGGTGTCATCGCTAAGATCCATTCCATCCAGATGCAACCATCAACGGTCTCCACTAATCCTTTGGATATACAACAAATTTTGGATCGATATATAGGTGTCTTTGCTGAACCAGCGGGATTGCCACCTTCCAGGACAGAAGACCATCGTATTCAGCTCCTTCCTGGCAGCATTCCTCCCAACATCAGGCCCTATCGCTACCCATTTCACCAAAAAATGGAGATTGAAATGCTCGTTCGGGACTTATTGAAGCAAGGTATTATTCGCCCAAGCACTAGTTCCTTTTCTTCTCCAGTTATTCTTGTCTGCAAAAAAGATGGGTCATGGCGCCTCTGCATTGACTTCCGAGCACTTAATCACCTCACCATCAAGGATAAGTTTCCAATTCCTGTTGTTGATGAGCTTCTTGATGAGCTTCATGGGGCTCACTTTTTCTCCAAGTTGGATCTTCGTTCTGGGTATCATCAAATTCGGGTTCATGAGGATGATATTCCTAAAACAGCTTTCCGCACACACGATGGCCATTATGAGTTTTTGGTCATGCCCTTTGACCTCACTAATGCTCCTTCCACATTCCAGGCCTTAATGAATAAAATATTTCGACCCTACTTGTGGAAATTCATTCTGGTAATCTTTGATGATATCCTCATCTACAGTAAAACATGGGATGAACATCTCCAGCATATGGATCTTGTCATGTAACTTTTCTCTGACCATCATCTCCATGCCAAGCAGTCTAAATGTGTTTTTGAACAGAAGGAAGTTGAGTATCTCGGGCACATTATCTCAGCACAAGGGGTTCACGTGGATCCTACCAAAATCGATGCCATGAACAATTGGTCGCATCCTCAGACACTCAAGAGCCTTCATGGTTTTTTGGGGTTGACTGGATACTACCCCAAGTTTGTCAAGGATTATGGGAAGATTGCAGCTCCATTAACTGCTCTATTGAAAAAGGATGCTTTTACATGGACACCTGCTGCTCAGTGTGCATTTGACAAACTAAAACAAGCTATGTGTACTACACCTGTGCTAGCTATGCCTGATTTTTCCAAGCCCTTCACTATTGAGAGTGATGCTTGCGGCAATGGACTTGGTGCTGTTCTCCTTCAAGATGAACACCCCATTGCGTTCACCAGCAAAGCCCTTTCAGGTAAGAATTTAGCTGCCTCTACCTATGAGAAGGAAATGATGGCTATTTTGCATGCAGTATAGAAGTGGCACCCATACCTACTAGGGAATCATTTTTGCATCAAGACTGATCACCAGAGTCTGAAATATTTCTTGGACCAGCGTGTCTCCTCCCCGACACAACAGAAATGGGTTAGCAAACTCATGGGTTATGACTATGAGATCACTTACAAGAAGGGTAAAGACAATATTGTGGCAGATGCTCTTTCTCACACATTTGATGCCCAAGGTTCTCTTTTAGCTATTTCTATACATGTTCCAAATTGGTTGCAATCTGTTCAACAGGGTTATGTCAATGACTCTTCCTTATCTCAAATCATCCAACGCTTGACCAACAACCCTTCTACTGTACCACATTACTCTTGGGATGGTGCTTCTTTGCGATACAAGGGTCATCTGGTGCTTCCCCAGAGCATAGATCTTCAACAGGATGTCTCCTATGAACTCCATTCTTCTCCATCGGCAGGGCACTCTGGGTTCCTCAAAACGTATGAACGAGCACGGCGTAACTTCTTTTGGCAGGGCATGAAAAGGACAATTCAACAGATGGTGGCCGAATGTGATACCTGCCAGCGCAATAAGGGTGAAACAACACTCCTTCCAGGATTGCTTGAACCCTTTCCCATATCTACACGGATTTGGACAGATATTTCTATGGATTTCATTGAAGGGCTCCCTAAATCTGGCGGGAAGACAGTGATTCTCATTGTGGTTGATCGCCTCTCCAAATATAGTCATTTTTGTGCTCTCAGCCATCCCTATACAGCCTCTTCCGTCGCTCAAATTTTTCTTTACTAGATCTTTCGTCTTCATGGCATCCCTTATTCCATTGTCTCGGATCGTGATGCGACTTTCACCAGTCATTTTTGGACAGAACTATTTCGCCACATTGGCACCAAACTGAAGATGAGTTCAGGGTATCACCCACAAACAGATGGTCAGACTGAAATTGTCAATAAATGCTTGGAAACTTATCTTCGTTGCTTCACCTCGGAACAACAACATCAGTGGGCAAAATGGCTCCCTCTTGCTGAATGGTGGTACAATACCTCTTACCACACTGCCTCTAAAATGACCCCATATGAACCAGTCTATGGTCAGGCACCTCCAGCTCTTCTTCCATACACCCCCACCAGTTCAACAGTTCAGGAAGTTGACATGGTCCTTCAAAACCGCGATCAGATTCTTCACATTTTGCGGGACAATCTTCACATGGCAAGAAATTGCATGAAGCAACAAGCTGATCAGCACCGTTCGGAGCGCACTTTTCAAGTCGGAGATATGGTTTTTCTTCATCTCCAGCCATACAAACAATCCTCCTTGAAACTCAAAGGGCATCATAAGCTCGCTCCAAAGTTCTATGGGCCATATCGGATTCTTCAGAAGATTGGGTCCGTTGCTTATAAATTGGAACTTCCTCCTTCTTCCCACATTCATCCAGTCTTTCATGTCTCTTGTCTGAAGAAAGTTCTTGGCACCAACATCAACGAACAAACGATTTTACCCAAACTGGATAATGAAGGATCCATCCTTTAGGAGCCAAAGGCCATCCTCAATCGTCGCACGCGTCAGCTTCTCTCTCGCTCTATCACAGAGGTCTTAATTCAGTGGCACGGCATGCAACCAGAGGATGCTACATGGGAACCACTCCTCCAGATTCAACAACAATTTCCACATCTAAAGCTTTGAGGACAAAGCTTTTTTTAAGGGGGAGGGGATGTTAGGAACCCATGTCTTTACTTTGTTAGTATGTTGTTGTTGGACACATATGCTTTGTAAGTCATCCCATAGTATTTGTTGATCAATAGTTTGTGTTATTGTTGTTGGCGCATATGCTTTGTAAGTCACCCGTAGTATTGTTGAACCATAGTTTGTAACGGCCCATGGTTTCGACCCATAGTATTGGTGCCTAGAATTAGTATATAAGTGTGTGTTGAGACCTATGAAGGCACCGTGAAGTTATTTGTATTGAGCTTGCTCATAGGAGGTTTCCCCCTTGAACTGGCCTGTGATCAATATAAAAGTGATTCTGAGTTCTGTCATTTCTGCTATTTCGCATATTCATATTAATTAATTGTTGGAGGTGCCTCACAGCTTACCCCCGAAAAAATGGGAGGCCCTATCCACAAACTGTTCGATGATCGTGTCAATAAATACTAGAGGATTTTAGCACCCTTGAGGACAACAACTATGTCTCAATTGAAAATGACAAGGGGGAATTATTTGGATGCCTATCCCGGTGTCCTACCTAACTAAGAAATTCTTTTCCTCCTCAAGTGAGGTTATAGTGTGTTGAGTTAGGGAGTGTAAATTTTAATGGTTGTATTACTCAATCGAGTAATGTAAGTGAAACCTGTGGTGTTATGATGACTCAAACCATGCAAATGAAGATGAGTCGAAATGAGCCTTTCTGTTCGATGAAATCTAGATAAAGTAAAGGGGGAGTTCTTCGATCACAATGCATGAACTTTTTCAAAAGAAATGAAAAAACCACTCCAAAAACAAACTTTTTGTTTTCTTTTTCAATAGGTCAATCTAATTAAAACTACTTTCATAATGCAACTGATCTACAACTAATGGCACTTCAAAAATGAGTAAAATTATGTGGCAAACAATGATAAGTGGTTCACTTCCTAATATGCAAAATTATAAACTTGATCTTTTCAACAAAAGCAAGACAATGTTCCAAAATAAATCTTTCAATGTTGATTTTGATAACAAGAATGGAAAGTTATTACTATAAGAACAATGTAGTCTTGAAACCATATAATCCAGGAAAGGAAAATAATAGCGAAACTTGATTATCATGAAAGGACCAAGCAAATGCAAAAATAATAAGGAGATGACCAATATGGGTATGGTGCCACTAACTCAAGAAATCCAAGATCGAAACAAATAAAATCAAACCGCAAAAGACTTGGAACTTATTGAAAAGTGAAAAGTTATGTAGACAAGAGGCAAGAGGTAATGAATAAGTAGGTATGGTAATGACAATGACCACAAACCCAAAGATGTCTAGGTTGTCTACAAAACTTCAAAAATGCAAGCATTGTACTACAGCTGGGCATGTTACAAAGGTCTAATAACTATCAGAGCAACAACCAAAAGCAGAGAAGCCAAAAATTGACCAAAAGGAACCAAGCAAACTGAGAAAAAATACTTTTTGCAGAGATTGTTGCGTGGCTGTAATTAGCCCAGGCACGATAATTATGAATTATCACGTTCTAGAAAGAGTCTAAGTAGCGACAAACTGGTAATTGTCACTCTGTAAGAAATGGTAGGGGCGTGACAATTCTCAGAAAGAGGATAAAGGCAGGAATTTGAGAAAATTTGTTGACTTTTCAAGGGTTTGCCAACCCAGAGGACTCATTGATCATTGACAGAGGTCTGATGCAGAGGGGAGGAGAGTGTTGGCTATAACTGACCTAGAGTTTTTCTATAAGACCCAGGTTCTTCATGGTTTCTATTTGACCAACAAAACCCCTTCGCACCGGCCCTTTCGGAGACAACCTGTGAGCAGGTTGAGGTCTCACTCGAGGTGTATCTATGGGGTACTACGGAATCAAGTTTCCACATTAAGTGACAAGTTGCTTGAACAGACGTACTGCACAATGCAACAGGGGGTATGCGCTTCGAGGTGGGACTGTGCAGGGATGGACTACGTCGTGGTCCGCACTACCAAGTACTTCTACTGGAGGACTTCTACTGAGATTGCAAGCAATTCAATTCAACTTTATACTTGGAACACACGAAAATGTTTAAGGTGTTGAACTGAGTATCACTCATCCACTCGTTCAACTACTCAGCCGATTATCCATCTACTATTCGTTCATCCACTTGGTATGGTTACAATTTGAGAACCTTCTATTGATACAATCTAATTGTTATGCATTGTTCTATTGTGCATAAGGAAGTACTTAAGTGATCTCTTAACAGTTAACCAATTAACTGATTCACTGTTCTTCAAACATAAGCTAAATGTTCACCATTCATCTATTCATGCAGAACTTAACATATCATCTCCATACCTCTTCTGATGGAAAATGCATACAACAGTTCTCTCATAACAGCATGCAAGGAAACATCTAGACATTCATTTACAGAAAACACAGATAAGCATTCATTCATAAATCACAATCGCACAACACAATATTTAACGTGGTTCACTCCCCCAAATGGGAAGCTACATCCACAAGAACAGTTGGTAATATATATCTTTAAAAAGGGATGGGGACAACCGTTCTTAGTATGTGCACTCAGCTGCAGAATCTCCTTCCTCTCAAATAGATCTCTGCACACATAGCTGCAGAGCCTTTACAATCTTCTCAACTCAAAAGAGATTTTACAATACAATACTCAGAACCCAAAAACGTAACCAAAAGTAACCACACAGTAACCCCATCGCATACAAAATTGTCTTCTTAAATAGATCATGCCCAAAGGTCATGTCTTTACAATGTCGAAGACCTAAACCCCCAAAACCCTTAGGGTTTACAAAACTATGTCGGTTTCCCTAAACTGGCTTGTTGGCATTTGGTAGCATCTGCTTCATTGTGGCGGTTCTCCACATCTTCACTCTGTCTCTATCGACCTTCCTGTTGCACGCGTGCCAACAGGTCTCTTTCACTGAACCATTCATCTCTAACGATCTCACCCACTAGGCATTCCAAGCTATTGCTTTCCCTAAGCTGTCCTTTCCTTAACCTACTCGTGCATTGGCCACCTTCCTGATTTGCTCATGCCCACCGCTCGACACTCTTGGAGCATCTTTCCGAAATTAGACCACTACTGGTCCATACGATCCCTGTACCCGATCCTTGTCCAGCACTCCGCTTTGTTGGCTCCACATGGCCTGACTGCTTCGCAACAGTGTTTCCTCGCAGTGCTAGTCTTCGCGGTACTTTCAAAATTCAGATGCTGTGCACAACTTCGCAGTAAGGCCAAAACTTGGATGCTGCGTACAACTTCGCAGCACCGTCAACACTTAGACAAAATTACATCTTTTTCTGAGCTATGCTCAGCTTAGATTTTCCTACTTATCAAAAGTGTTACCAAAACTTTGTCCCAACGTGGGCCCAACATGCCCCTAACACTTACATGTGGTTCATCCCTGAGCCACTTGCTGCTTCGGTCATCTCTCTCTTCTCCACGATCAGCGGAACTAATTTGGCCGCGAACTCGTTATATGTGCCGAACAACTATTCCATTGCTTCTCTAGTATTCTATTCAATTTGTTTTACTGTCTCAAGCAGTGCTGGAGTTATCTCTTCTCCTATCTATCCTTGTACCTGCTCCTGGTTGTCGTGCAGTTCCTTCAGCTTGTCTTCTATCTGCTGCGACACCCCCATGGCATCCTCTAGGAGTTGCTGCGACTGATTATCCATCCTAGTCTCTTTTTCTCTTAATTCCTGGACTTCCTTCTTCAAGCTTGATATCTCCTTATACCTCGACAGCCTCTCCCTGGGTGGCAGAGCCTTGACCTCTGCGTCAAAATTTTCTAGCATGGTTTGTTTTTCTTTTACCACGGTCTTCACCTGTAGTAGCCCTTGATCCTCTTCAAGGGCAGTGAATTCCTTTGAAACCTTTTCCAAGATATCTTGGCACTTATCCATCTCACTCGTTATGTTTTGCGCAGTGGCACTCACTGCTTGCTCTCTTAACTGTTGCTCAGTTATTGGCGTATGCGTATTCAGTTTTTCCCTTAAGGCGGCAAGATCGACCTCATGAAGAATTTCTTTATCCTATAACTTGGACTTCAAATATTTCACCCTTTCTCCGATCCTCGGAATGGTGTCCGCAGGATCGTCCTGGAGTTCTAAATATTCAATCTCTTTTGCGACATTAGTAATGGTGTTCTCCAGTCATACCTAACGGTCCTATTCATCATAAAATTGTATCTGCATGCATGAACTAGAGTCCTCGAGCTTCCTGTTTACTGTGTGCAGCTCCGCTTGTGACTTCATCATCTCTACTATTCGTTCATGCATCTCCTCCACTATCTGCATGTGTATAAAGTGTAAGTTAGGTAAAGGAATCTTGGTCAAGTCGAGCTCTACCCGCTGGAATCCCTTTGTGTCCAGGATGATCTGTTCTGCCATTGGTAATGAAATAGCCAATGGGTCCAAATGGAAAACCCTGGTCTTAGAAGGAAACGTTATTGCTAGTTGCGGCAGTGTTTGCTGCGAGGTTCCTACCAACCTCCCTTCAGCTGCTGTGTCGTGCGGCAAGGTTAGGCTCTTCTGGACATCATCCATTTTCTTCATGAGCCCTTGCAGTGCGAGCCTAGTCTTTTGCAGGTCATCCTGGATGACCTTTTCCTTCTTATATTTTTCTGTCATTAGCTCTTGCATTTGTTCTGAGAACTTTTCCGCTATCATCTCAAAGTCATCTTCATTCAGCACTATTTCAGATTGAGTCTTTGTGGCCTTCATCTTCTTCCGCGCCTTCGGCTTCTGTGAGGTCTCAGGCTCTTTCCGCTTTCCTGTTTCTTCAACGATCGGGCATGACAGCAGGATAGGCTCGTCTTCTTCAGAGTCTGTCGCAGCATCCATGACTTCGACACGGAACTCAGCCAGCCAGTCCTTCATGAGGATTTCAATGTCCTCCTCATACATATGGTAGTTACCTGCTTTTTGATGCGAGATGTATGGGTGATCACATCATGCAACTGAGTGTAATACTGATAGGAAACTTCAGTTGTCGCGTGTTGTCACTCTGCATTGATATTTGCCCAGAGGTTGGCATAACGAAAACCTCTAGGATCGTTGGTTTCTATAATGACACCCACATAGTCCTTTGGCTCCTTCCATCTGGAAAAGGCGATGAGGATGAGTAGCCATGTAAAGTGGAACTGTCCGCCATTCTCCTGGGTATCATTGAGTTCATCCAAGAACTCATTAAGAAGGTACTGACACCAATTGAATTGGGTGCCTTCAACCACTGCAGCACAAAGTAGTATTGCGCCCATAGGAACCTCCGGAGGTCTAGCTGTTCTGAGGATTTTTCCTACGAGCAACTGCGTGACAAATCTTGTTGCTATGTCTTCAATTTCTTTTGTGGGAAAACCTCTTTTCCCTTTCACCAATGCATAGGTTTTCTTCAGCTTTTCGACCGCTTCTTTTTCCTTACTCTTCCCTTGGATGAACTGCTTGGGATCCTTGTTGTGCTTCCTTAGCCTTGTAATGCAGTGCATTGAATCAATGTTGACATCAATACTTCTGTCTAGCCACAGGTATCCTTGATGGAGTCGCACCATCAGAGTGCGAACCATGGCATTAACTTCTGGTGAGCGATCAAAATGTGGTAGTCTGAGGAGGTTCAACAATCCTGACTGAACTAGCGGTGTCAGCCGGCTTTCCGAAACCAAGTTAAAAGTTCCCTTGACATATTTCTTCCAGCACATGTACTAGTCAGGATGGAACTGTGGGTACTTGGGCGTGTGGGGCTCTTCCTTTTGCATTCCTAGGAGGTCAAAGTCCTCCCACTTACAGTCCGGGATCTTTCCGAGCAGGTTCTTGGTGACCTTTACATGTTTTGAAATTGACAACAATGGGCTTTCATATCTAGCATTCTTGGCTAATTTAAAGACTGGGGCATCCAATGCTCGTGGTGATATATACTCCGATGTCAACTCCAAGGGTTCCTTCTGAAAGACCAGTGATCTCGGCGCCGTCTAGCCCGTGTTTGGAGTCTTGCTTCGTGGTCCAGTTATGTCTTTCCCTTTGTCCTGCATGATTGGATTATGGCGAGGTGATCTTCTGGATGCTTGACTGGGTTCGAGTATAGTCTTCTTGGCAGGGGTTTTCATTAACTTTGCAATCCCCCTGTGCTGAAAGATTCGGATTGCTTCTTGGAGTGTAAGCTCTTCTTCTCTATCTAGTGATTTGGACATTCACGGGTAAGAGTAGGAAACTGTTCTGGAATATGGCTAAGGATTGCTAATACAATAGGCAACGCATGAAAATTCTAAGTGTTTGGTAACACCCGCGAGTCCTTATGCGGCATTATTTATAGGCCCAGCTGGGTCCTCCCCGCGCCTTCCAACGGCTAGATGGGAATTTAATGTAGTGTTCATTGGTGAATTTGAGCGAATCCTTCAGTCCCTTCCGTCGTCAGTGTGTTCAGAACGGTTATCTTTTCGTTAAATGCTCAAGCGGTTCATTGCAACGGTCATATAACGACTATTTTTCTCAAATAGTGTAACAACTATTTTTCTGAGTCTTGCGCCGAGCTGTGCAGCAAGCCATCTATGATCCTGCGCAGCTTCAGCAGTGCTGCACGGTACATACATTGTTCTCCTTATTATACATGTACAAAATCCTTTAGATTTCTAGTGTCCAATCAAAACTGTACTTGACACTTAGAACTTTCTTCCTCTTCTTGTTATTCGAGATTCTGCGAAGCAGGACTATTGTGATATAGCTTTAGTCTACTTCCATTTATCAAAGTTGGCAGGGTATCGCCAGATAAATTGGCTAACTGGACTGCACTAGTGTTAGTAACACGTATCACAGTATATGGTCCAAGCCAATGCATCTTAGATTTACCAGGAAACTTCATGAATTTTCTATCATACACGAAGACTAGGTCACCTACCTGAAAGCACTTGTTCTTTATATGGCGATCATGCCATGCTTTCTCACGGTCTTTCTGAACTTGCTAGTGGAAGCCGACAATGAAGCGATCTTCCTCCAAGCCAACGAGGTTTAGCAAACTTTCTTGTAATGCTATGCGGTCTGCCATCCCTGTGAACGCAGCAATCCTCAAATTAGGGACAATATATTCCATTGGCATTATAGCTTCCTGCCCATAAGCTAACTGAAAAAGTGTATGTCCTGTCAATTTCTTGCATGTGGTCTTGTATGCCCATAACACAGAGGAGACGCGCAGATCCCAATCATCTCTATTTGCATTGCAGACCTTAGTGAGTGCATTCTCCAGTATTTTATTGAAAGCCTCAATAGTGCCATTCACCCATGGATGATATGGAGTACTGCGCTAATGACAGATGTGGAATTCCTCTGTAAGTGCCTCAATGGTCTTATTCAAAAAGTGAGTACCTTGGTCACTCATCAGAATCTTTGGACAGCCAAATCTTGACAATATTTCTTCAAAAATGAACTGCGCTGCAGTCCTTTACTGGCTTTGCTTCCGCCCATCTGGTGAGGTAATCAGTAGCAGTAATAATATACCTCACACCAGTTCTTTTTCCTGGTGGGTTTATAGGACCCACAAAATCAATTGCCCACTTTTCAAATACCTGCAAGGTCAACTATCGGTTCAATGGAATCTCATCTCTTCACAAAGGTTTCCCTATCCTCTGACAGACATCACAGTTCCTGCAGTGTTCTTTGGAATCTTTGTGGATCGTGGGCCACCATAGCCCTGCGTGCAATATCTTCTACGTGTTAGCCTTTCCTGCATAGTGACATCCCGTGATCCCTGAATGCATGTCTGCTAGACTAAACGGTTTCTCATGATCTAGTACGCATCTGCGCAGGACTTCATCTGGCCCGAGTTTGTATAACTGACCTGCAATTATAGTGAAGTCTACGGCGCACAACACTAGTTGCTTCTTCTGCTGGACAGATAATTCCTGCAATGCCAGCCCTGTTGTTAAAAAATTAATGATATCCTTATAATAATCATCGGAAACCTGTATAGCGAATAGTTGTGCATCAGGTAGACTGTCTTCAATGTTCGTCGGCTCTTCTCTTGAATCAATCCTTGACAGATGATCAGGTCCCAAGTTCAGTTTAACTGGCTTAACAATAATATCAAAGTCGTATTCCTGGAACAGCAGTAGCCATTTTCATATGCGTCCCCCTAACACTGGATTATTGACCAAGTATTTCAATGCAGAATGGTCAGTGAACATAAGAAAGTGCGCATCAAGCAAGTAATGTCTGATTTTCTGTAGGGCATATAACATCTCAAGACCTTCCCTCTTGGTAGTAGTATAGTTCTTTTCTGCTGTTGAGAGCTTCCTGCTTGAGAATGTAATAGGGTGGTCAATACCTCCTTCTCCTGGCTGAGCTAATACGATTCCCAGGGTAATGCATGATGCGTCAAGATGGACATGGAATGGATTCATCCAGTCTATAAATACTAGAATCGGCGTAGTCACCATCTTTTCTTTTAGTGTATCCAAACCCTGTTCGAATTCCGCGTTCCAAATGAACGGTGCATCTTTCTTTAGCAACTTCTCCATTGCTGCGGTTATCTGCACGTAACCCTTTATAAATTTCCTATAGTATCCAGTATGGCCTAAGGTAGAGCGCAACATCTTGACTGAATTTGGTGTTGGCAAGTTCACAATAATGGCAATCTTGGCAGGGTCCACCATCAGTCCTTGTTTACAAACAATGTGCCCAAGTAGAATCCCACAAGGAACCTGTTGGCTATAAAATGCTGACCAGAGTTTTTATGAAGACCCAGGTTCTGCGCGGTTACCTTAAACCAACAAAACCCCTTCGCACCGGCACTTTTGAAAATCGTCCACAAGCAGGCTGAGGTCTCACCCGAGGTGTTTCTAATGGGGCACTGTGGACTCAGATGTCCACAGTGAGTGATGAGTTGATGGCTGTGATGAAGTTCGCAGCAACGCATTGATTGTGTGCTGTGAGGGTCAGACTATGCGGCGATGGCCAAAACCGTGGCCCACACCACTACCTTCTTCCCTATTGTGGGGTTTAATACTACACTGCGAACACGGCCACTTGACTTCCTATACTTAGACTAAGTGCAAAATGCTTAAGGCAGTGAGCTAAATACCACTTATCCACTTAGTTATTCATGTGACTATCTTACTACTTAATGCTCATAACACACACTTATAATGTTACTATTTTAAGCATAACCCTCAAGTGCGGAATAACTGTTATACATTCATCAACTGCATCTATTCAAATACATAAACAACTTTCTCCATACTCAAGCAAATGATAGATTCACTGTCCTTAGAAGAAAATCTAATACTAACCATACATCCATTCATGCATACTTAACATATCATTATACTCTCTTGATGGTGAATGCATATAAAAGCCTTCTCATAACAGACTGCAAGTCAATATTCAGACATCCAACTACAGAAACAGATAAATATAAACATACATATAAACATTCAGTCACTCAACATGCTATTTAACGTGGTTCACTCCCCCGGATGGGAAGCTATGTCCATAAGAACTGTGTTTGATAATTCTTTTTAAGGAAGGGTTCACAGTTCTAACCACGCACTCAACTGCGGCTCTCTTCTTGCTCAGTTAGGTCTCTGCGCACTCAGCTGCAGAGTATTTACAATATTTTCTTGACTCAAAAGAAATTACAATACAATATGGTCACAATGACCAGTCTTTCTTGTCTTGAGCAACTAACCAAAAACTCAACAACCCCTAACTTACAACAAGAACCCTTCACCAACCCTTCCTATACAAAATTGTCTTCTTAATATAGATCACGCCTAAAGGTTGTGTCTTTACAACATTGAAGACCGAAACCCTTAGGGTTTCCAAACCACTACGGTCCCTCTGAACCGTCATGCAGGCTTCTGGTAGCGATTCTGCTGTCATGGCAATCCTCCACGCCTTAGACCCATCGCTTTCATCCTTCCTATTGTGCACACACCAACAGGTGATCCGTTTCGAGCCGCCCTTCCACTAATGGACTCGTGCGACTAGCTCAGCTCCCAGTCGCTTTCCCTGTAGGTCGTCTGTCCTCTAACGGACGCATACAACTGGCTCATCTCTAGTCATTGTCCATCCACCGTTTTCCCCTTAACGGTCATGTACTCTACTGTACACCGAACTGTCACATCCCCGACCCATCCTCTGCTTAATGGAATCGTACAGTCGGACGCCTTCCTAATATGCTTATTCCCTCAACTCGGCATCGTTCCAGCAGTATTACCAAAGGTAGACCATCACCGGTCTGTCCACTCTATCTGGCCATCCTCCATCTAGTACACAACTTTACTAGATCCATTTGGCCTACTATCTTCACAGCATCCTTCAAAACTCGGTACTGCACACATCTTCACAGTACCCCCAATACTTAGCAAAAATTTACTTATTTTCTGAGCTGCGCTCAGCTCAGCTCCATCTATCCTCAAAAATGTTATAAAAAATGACCCTGTTGGGCCAGGCCCAACATGCCCCTAACACTTACATGTGGCTCATCCCTGAGCCACTTGCTGCTGTAGTTGTCTCACTCTGCTCCGTGAACGGTGGAACTCGTTTGGCCGCGAACTCATTATATACACCGAGCAACTGTTCCACTACTTGTTTGGTATCCTGCTCAACTTGCTGAACTGTTTCGAGCAACACTGGTGTTATCTTTGCTCCAATCTGTCCCTGTACCTACTCCTACTTGTCACGTATTTCTGCCAGCTTGTCTTCTATCTACTGCGACACTACTATAGCATCCTCCATGAGTAGCTGTGACTGATTTTCCATTTGAGTCTCCTTCTCTCTTAATGCCTGGACTTGCTTCTTCAAGCCTGATACTTCCTTATACCTGGCCAACCTCTCCCTTGGTGGCAGAGCTTTGACCTTTGCGTCCAATTTATCCAGGGCGGTCTATTTTTCCTTTACCGTGGTCTTCATGTGCTGCAGTGCTTGATCCTCTTCAAGAGCAGTGAATGCCTTGGAGACATGTTCCAACAGCTCTTAGCACTGAGTGATGCCGCTCATCATGTTCTGCGCAGCGGTACTGACGGCTTGTTCTCTCAGTTGCTGCTCAGTTAATGGTGTCTACTTATTCAACTTATCCTTCAATGTGGCAATATCGGCCTCATAATAAATCTCTTTATCCTGCATCTCCGACTGCAAGGATCTCACCTTATCTCCGATCCTTAGAATTATGTCTGCAGGATCATCCTGGATTTCTATGCCTTCAATATCCTTCACAACATTAGATATGGTAGTCTCCAAGTTCCGTCGTCGGTCCTGTTCATTTCGTAGCTCCATGTATGCATGCAACTCGAGCTGTCTGTTTTCTGCGGTGAGCTCCGCTTGTGACTTCATCGACTCTACTGTTTGGTCATGCATCTCCTCGACGATCTGCGTGTGGAAGAAGTGCAATCCTGGTAAGGGAATTTTTTCCAAGTCAAGCTCTACCCGCTCGACTCCCTTTGTGTCTAAGACCAACTGCTTTTCCATTGGTAGTGCAATAGCCAATGGGTCGATGTGGACAATTCTAGTCTTCGCCGATAGAGTTATTGCTAGGTGTGGTGGCTCCTGCTGCGAGGTCCTTGTCGACCTCCCTTCGGCTCCTACTTCTCGTGGCAAGGTAAGTATTTTCTAGACATCATCCATTTTCTTCATCAGGCCTTGCATAACGAGCTGCGTCTTCTGCAGGTCATCCTGGATGACCTTATCCTTCTTATCTTTAGCCGCCATGAGCTCCTTCATTTGTTCTGAAACTATTTCGGCTATCATCTCATAATCATCTTCATTCAGGACTGCCTCAGATTGAGTCTTTGTATCCTTCACCTTCTTTCTTGCCTTTGGCTTCTGCGGAGTCTCTATCTCTTTGTGCTTGCTAGTTTCTTCAACAATCGGGCATGCCATGGGATTGGCTCATCCTCTTCAGAGTCTGTCTCAACATCCATGACTTCCACATGGAAGTCGGTGGGCCAATCCTTCATGAGGGCTTCAATGTCCTCCTCATACATGTGGTAGTTACCTGGGAACCACTCTGGGTTCTTCATTTTTGCCTTTGGTGCGATGAAGATACATCACATGTCTGCATTGAAGTCCAGAACGTGAATGTACTTTGATGTTATCTACTTTGTGATGCAGGGTGTATGGACAATCGCATCACACAGCTGAGTATAATATTGGTAGAACACCTCAATTGTCGCATGCTGTCGCTCTGCGATGACATTTGCCTAGAGGTTAGCATATTGGAATCCTCTGGGATCATTGGTTTCTATGTTAATCCCCACATAGTCCCTTGGCTCCTTGCATCCACAAAAGGTGATGAGGATGATGATCCATGTGAAGTGGAACTGTCCACCATTTTCCTGGCTATCATTGAGTTCATCCAAGAACTCATTCAGAAGGAATTGACACCAATTGAACTTAGTGCCCACAGCTGCTGCGACACCAAGTAATACTGCGCTTGTGGAACATCCGGAGGCCTAGCCGTTCTGAGGTTTTTTCCTGCAAGTAACTGGGTCACAAATTTTGTCGTTCTATCCTCAATGTATTATGTGGGAAAGCCTCTTTTCCCCTTTGTCAATGGTTGAATTTTCTTCATTTTCTCAACAGCTTCTTTTTCTTTGCTCTTCCCTTGGAAGAACTGCTTAGGATCTTTACCGCACTTTCTAAGACCTGTTATGCAGTGGATCAAGGCAATATTGACATCAATGTTTTTATCTAGCCATAGGTATCCCTGGTGGATTCACGCCATCAGTGTGTGAACCACCACATTAACTTCCGCTGATCGGTCAAAATGTGGCAGTCTGAGGAGGTTTAACAAGCCTGACGAAACTATCGGCGTCAGCCAACTTTCGGCAACCAAGTTAGGTGTACCCTTGGCATCTTTCTTCCAGCACATGTACTGGTCAGGCTGGAATTGTGGGTACTTAGGTGCATGGGGCTCTTCCTTTTGTACGCCTAAGAGGTCAAAATCTTCCAACTTGCAATCCGAAATTTTTCCAAGCAGGTTCTTGGCAACGTCTACATGATTTGAGATCAGTGACAATGGGATCTCATACTTAACACTCTTAACTAGTTTGAAGACTGGGGCATCCAATGCCCGAGGTGATATGTATTCTTGTGTGAGTTTCAGTGGTTCTTTCTGAAGGACAGGCGATTTTTGTGCCGACGAGCCCATCGTTATGATCTTGCTTTGAGGTGTAGTTGCGTCTTTTGCTTTATCTTTCCCTTTTTCCTGCATAATTGGATTATGATGAGGTGATCTTCGGGATGCTTGACCTAGCTCGATTACAACCTTCTTGGCAGGGGTTTTCATTAATTCTGTAATTCCCCCGTACTGAAAGACCTCAAGTGCTTCTTCAATGGTGAACTCTTCTTCTCTATAGGAGGGTTCGGACATTCACTGCTTAGCTAAAGGTTGTGATAATCAGATGATAGAAGAATACTATCTCAGGGAGTGATCGCAAGAAAATTCTAAGTGCTGAGTAACGCCCGCGAGTCCTATAGCGGTGTTATTTATAGGTGTAGCTAGGTCCTCCCTACGCCTCCCAACAATTATATCTACATTTAATGAGTTGCCCGTTGGCCAATTTGAACAAATCCTCCTGTCTCTTCTATCGTCAGTGTGTCCAGAATGGCTATCTTTCCTTTAAATGCTCGAGCGATTGCTGCAACGGTCATTTCAACGGATATTTTCTCAAAATCCATGCAACGACCATTTCTCTCTGAATGCTACACCGATCTATGCGGAAAACCATTTCGACTCCTGCGCAGTTTCTTCACGGTACTGATCTTTGAACTGCGCAACTATTTTTCCACTATTGTCTTCCTCGTTCCTGTGTTGCTTCAGCAGTGCTGCGCTGCTCATACATTCTTCATTTATGATCCATGTACAAACTCTATACATTTCTAGTCCCCAATTTCAACTATACTTGACACTTAGAAATTTATCCCTGCGTTTATCTTTCCGTGTGCTGCGAAGCAGGACTATCGTGGTATAATTTAAGTCTACTTCCATTTATCATAGTGGGTAGAGTATCACCAGCTAAAGTGGCTAACTGGACTGCACCACTATTAGTGAGATACATAACAATATATGGACCAAGCCAATGCATTTTAAACTTGCCAGGAAATTTCACGAACTTGCTATTATATAGGAGGACTAAGTCACCTACCTGAAAGAATTTGTTCTTGATATGGCGATCATGCCATGCCTTTTCACGATCCTTCTAGACCTGCTGTTGAAATCCTGCAATGAAATGATCCTCCTCCAAGCCGACTAAATGTAACAGTCTTTCATCTAATGCTTCGCGATCTACCATTTTGGTGAACGCAGCAATCCTCAGACTGGGGATAATGTACTCCATTGGCATTATGGCCTCCTTCCCATAAGCCAACCGGAAGGGTGTCTATCCCGTCAACTTCTTACAAGTTGTTCTATATTCCCATAGTGCAGACGAGATGCGTAGGTCCCAATCATCCTTGTTTACGTTGCACACCGTTGTCAGTGCGTTTTCCAGTATCTTATTGAAAACTTGAACAGTTCCATTCGCCTACGAATGATATGGTGTACTCTGGTGATGCCGAATGTGGAACTCCTTTGTGAGGGCTTCAAGGGTATTATTCAAAAAGTGAGTGCCCTAATCACTCATCAAAATTTTCAGACAGTCGAATCTTGACAAAATTTCCTCAAAAATGAACTGCGCGATAGTACCTACGCTGCAATCCTTTACTGGTTTAGCTTCTTCCCATCTAGTGAGGTAATCCGTGGCAGTAATGATATACCTTGCACCAGTTCTCTTCCCTAGTGGGTTTATAGGTCCCAAAAAATCAATTGTCCACTTCTCAAAAGCATGTAAGGTCAACTACGGGTTCAATGGCATTTCATCTCTCTCTGACAGCTTTCCTATCCTCTGACAGACATCGCAGTTCCTGCAGTATTCCTTAGAATCTTTGTGGATGGTAGGCCACTATAGCCTTGTGCGCAATATCTTCTGCGCAGTAGCCCTTCCTGCATAATGACCTCCCGTGATACCTGAATGCACATCTGCTAGTATATATGGTTTCTCATGGTCGAGTACACATCTGTGTAGGACTTCATCTAGTCCGAGTTTGTATAACTGACCTGCAATGATAGTGAAATCCGTGGTGCGGACTACTAGCTGCTTCTTCTGTTGAACAAAAAATTCTTGCGGTGTTAGCCCTGTTGTCAGAAAATCAATGATATCCTTATAGTAATCATCTGCAACTTGTATAGCAAACATCTGCATGTCTGTAATATCCCTTTTTCAAATTTTATTAAAATGCCCAATTTTCCACTTTTTTTCCCAATTTCGACCTTTGACTAGTTTTACTGTTTTGACCTCCAAATCAACCCAAATGCTCCCAAATCTTCTGTAGGAGTGTATGAATGGTATTTAGACTTGAATATAAGGTTCAGGGATGTTTTATGGCCCTCCAAATACTGCTGCAAACTTGATTTGTATTCTGATCAATATATGTAATTTTGACTAGTAATTTGTGCATCAAATCCCCCTCGGGTAACACTGCAAATGGCCTTCCAAATGCCTCCAAACTCCCACAAATTTATGAACAGAGGTATATAATGTGTTAAGTATGTGATTAAGGTCTCATATGCACCATTAATTGATTTTTAATACTGTTCTAACTCTCTCCCATTCAACAGCAAAAACCCCCAATTCGACCCTTGGGGAAATGACACTATTTCACCTCCCAATACAACTAAACTGAGTAAAAATGCTTCAAATTCTCAAGTACAGTACATGAAACTTGTAGAAGACATCCATGGAAATATATTTATCACAAATATATCAGAGAATCATCCATACATTCGAAATCATCATCAATACATTGGCTCACAACAAGGTAGTGGGGAAATGGCATTGTTCTTCCATTAAAAATGAGATTTATACATTTCTACTTGGAATTTCGACCTGAAACTTTTTGGAGATGAAGAACAGAGTATTTACTTCATATTACAAAATAAATGGGGCATTAAAAGCTCCCCCAAAGAGTACAATATCTCACCAAAAACGCCCTCCCTCAAGGAGCACGAATATGCCTTCAAAACTGGAAACGGTGGAGAGAAAGTGCTACACTAAACCAAACCATGAAACTTCCTGTAGCTTCTACCTGCAAATACAAACTCCATTAAAGCACCATGAAATACCTGAGTGGCCTCTCCAAACACCAACTTGGATGGGAATCTTTCACCCTCGAAATTGGCTAAGGCAAGAAACTAGTCATCCACTAGCTCTCTCTTCACAAATGCAATTTTTCTCAAATCATCAAAAGCCATTCTCATACTTGATTTCTACATTTTATAACCAACATTAGCCTTCAAGGGGTCGAAATCCTCTCAATAGATTCAATAATTTTCCATTTAGAAAATATTCCTCATTTGCCACTTGTCTCCTAGTTCCAACCTTCCATCTTCTCCCAAATTCGAATTTGAGTCTCTTTAGATTCCTCCAACTCCATGAGCGCCTTCTTGAGCCTATTTTTGGGGCTTACATGTCATAATGGTCAGGTGTAAGAAGTCAGGTCTGAATTTTGTCATAAAATGTCATAGATGCTTCATTATTGTTGTCATAAAACTAGGGAATCTAGCCCATGTGTCCACTAGTCTCCAATTTGACTCTTCCTCTCCCATGGAGGTTACTATTCCTTCCCATTTCGACTTAATATGCTCAATGCCATGTGTTATGACTTACCAACTCACCCAAGAGTGTTCACCTTCCCATGAATTCGAATTGGCAAGAGAGATCTGCCATGTGTCATTGAAAAATCAAGCTAGTGTGGGTCCCACCACCTCCATATGTCTCCAAAACCACTTGCCACCTAGAATTTCTCTTGAATTTATTTATTCATCATATTTATTAAATTCTTGAACCCTTCTAATGTCTAAATATCATTTATTAGTTTCCTTATTACCATCCCACATGTGCCCATCCAACCTAGGAAACTAGTAGGATTGATGGGATTGTCTTACTATGCACTTATTTGAATGGGGACATTACAGTCCTCCCCACCCAAGATTGCTTGTCCTCAAGCAATTTCAAATTTGGATGCTGCAAAATCTTCTCCTCTTCCCATGTGGCATCTTCATTTGGTAAGTCCTTCCATTGCACTAAATATTCTTTGATGATTCTACTCCTCAACCTTCTTTCCCGTGTCTTCAAAATCTTTTCCGGAACAAGTGTGAGCTGACCTTCATCATCCAAAGGAGGAAGTATTTCTGAAGTGATGATTTTCTGACCAAGAGCTTTCTTAAGACAAGAAACATGAAATACATTGTGGATTTTACTCCCTTCCGGAAGTTCTAGTTCATATGCTACTTCTCCAACCTTCCGCACTACCTTGTATGGCCCATAGTACCTTGGTTTTAATTTTTCTGCTCCATTCTTTTTGAGAGATGTTTGTTTATAGGGCTGCAGCCTTAAATATACTAAATCATTGACTTGAAAGGTTCTCTCTTCTCTATGTCTATCAGCATATTGTTTTTGTTGATTTTGAGCAACTTGCAAATTGTCTTTCAAGAGCTTTAAAATTTCTTGGCTCTCTTCCACCCAATCTTTAGCCTTTGGGGCTCTACTATCACCAAATATAATGTCAGCAAATGTAAGTGCATCATAACCATATAATTCTTTGAAAGGAGACATTCCTATTGACATATGATAAGTGGTGTTGTAGCAAAACTCACCCAAGTGTAGCCATTTTGCCCATGCTTTTTGCTGCCCTCCCACATAGTTTCTTAGGTATCCTTCCAACCATTGGTTTACCCTCTCTGTTTGTCCATCAGTTTGTGGATGATAGCTGGTACTTGGAGTCAATTGAGTCCCTACCAATCTAAAAAGTTCTTGCCAAAAAGCACCCATGAATCTACTATCTCTATCATTGACAATGCTCTTGGGGAGCCCATGCAATCTGAAGATTTCTTTGAAAAAAATATCAGCCACTTGTGCAGCACTAAAAGATGATGTAACAGCAAAGAAATGAGCAAATTTTTTCAACCTATCAACTACCACATAGATGCAATCCTTACCTAAGGATTTAGGCAATCCGGTGATGAAATCCATGGAAATACTGTCCCATTTTTGCTCCGGAATGGGCAATGGTTGTAATAGGCCGGCTGGACATGTAAGTTCTGATTTGTTTTGTTGACATGCTTTACATTCATTCACATAATTCTGAACATCTTCCTTCAGCCCCTTCCAAAAAAATCTTTGCCTCAACTGTCTATAAGTTTTGAAGATCCCCGTATGGCCCACTAGTGGGGAATCATGTGCTTCTTGCAAAATTCTGTACTTGAGCTTGGAGTTATGAACTAAATAAATTCTTCCCTTATAATATATATCAGCCCATTCAAAATCCTATAATTATCATCCCCTTTGATTCCATCCAACACATCACAAGCAAATTTGTCTTTGGCATATTCAACTAGTAGCATGTTTTTCCAATCCTTGGCAATATCCATGAGAGAAAAGGAAGGCCTTCTTGACAAAGCATCTGCTACTATATTATTCTTTCCTTTGACATATTCAATATCAAAATCATAAGCTTGAATCTTGCTTACCCACTTTTGTTGCCTTTCATTTAGATCCTTTTGGGTGAGAAAGTGTCTTAGACTATTATGGTCAGTTTTCACCACAAACTTGCTGCCCACCAAGTATTGTCTGAATTTGGCCAATGCATGCATAATGGCCAGCATTTCTTTATCATATATGGAGTAAAGTTTTTCATGAGGCTGCAACTTTCTGCTCTCAAAGGCTATGGGGTGTTGTCCTTGCTTTAGGAAATCCCCTATTCCTCCACCTGAAGCATCACATTCCACAACAAAAGGTTTAGTAAAATCAGGAAGTGCAAGTATGGGACAACTACTCATTACCTCTTTCATTTTTTGGAATGCTTTTTCAGCCTCTTCATCCCACTTGAAAGCATCCTTCTTAGTCAAATCAGTGAGTGGAGAAGTCATCTTGGAGAACCCTTTCACAAATTTTCTGTAGTAGGTGCATATGCCAATAAAGCCTCTCAATTCGGTAATATTTTTTGGTGATGGCCATTCCAAGATAGCCCTGATTTTTTCCATGTGTACCTTCACTCCTTCTTGCCCAATAATGTGCCCAAGATACAGTAGTTCTTTCATCCCAAACTCACATTTTGATAATTTAGCAAATAAGGACTCTTCTTGCAAGATTTTCAACACAATCTCTAACTGTTGCAAATGCTCTTCCCAGGTTTTACTGTAAATGAGAATATCATCAAAGAAAACCAAAACAAACCTTCTTAGTTGCTTGCAAAATATCCTATTCATACATGCTTGAAAGGTGGCTGGAGCATTAGTTAACCCAAAAGGCATGACAAGAAATTCAAAGTGGCCAAAATGACATCGAAAAGCGGTCTTTTGCACATCTTCATCTTTCATTCGAATTTGGTGATACCCTGATCTAAGGTCAATTTTTGAGAAGTATTTGGCTCCATGTAGCTCATCCATGAGCTCATCAATCCTAGGAATAGGATACCTATTCTTGATAGTCTTTTTGTTCAAGGCTCTGAAATCTATGCACATTCTCAATGTTCCATCTTTTTTCTTCACTAGCACTACTGAAGAAGCATAAGGGCTAGAGCTTGGTCTAATGAGCCCCAACTCTAGGAGTTCTTGGATAGATTTTTCAATATCATCTCTAAACCTTTTAGGATGTCTATAAGGTGGTATTTGAATGGGTGAAGTACCCTCCTCCAAAACAATAATGTGCTCAACCCCCCTATCTGGTGGCCTACCATGTGGAAGGTCTCTAAAAACCTTTTCATATTTTTGCAAAAGTCTCTCTATCTCCTTTGGGTGTTTGAAAATATTTATAGTTGGCTTGGAGATGTAATATGACATTCAGCAGCCCATTCTATATCCCCATGCCTCAATATAGATCTCATGATATTGCAAGTCACTACTTGATTTGGATAAGTGTGTTGCCCTCTCACAACTCTTTGTACTCCTTTTGAATCTTGGAATTTCATTTCGGGAATTTGATAATTTACTACATGCTCTCCTATTGAATACAACCATTGCACTCCCAAAACCACATTAGTATCAGTAACATCAACCACATAAAAACTATCAACAAAAGTATAGTTACCTACGGTGACTTGCAGCTTTGGAACCCATGTTTTGCATTGCATTGTGTTGTGACCGGGAATGACAACTGTGAAGCCATCAAATGGTTCAATAGGTATCTTTCTTTTCTCTACCATCTCTGCATCAATGAAGTTATGAGTGGCTCCTCCATCTACCAAAACTGAAGTTCTTTGTCCTTGTACCACACCTTTGCATCGGATAGTATGATAGTGAGGTACTGCTGAAAGCACTGCCATTCTTGCTTTGTCCGGTGAAGGCTGATTTTCTTCTTGTCTTTCCTCTTCTACTGCTGTCTCATATGCCTCTTCTTGATCTGAAATATGTCCATCTTCATCCATGCCCCCATCATACCCCTCATTATCAGAAAATACTTCTATGTATTGAGCCTTTCCTTTGGTACATTTGTGCCCCGGTGTCCATGGTTGGAAGCATGTGAAGCATGGTTTCTTTTTTCTAAGTTCATCCCTGTTTAGTCCCTCTTTTTTATTCCTCTCAAATGACTCTCTTTGCCAAGGTTTCTTATCATATCCATCCCTTTTCCAAGGTTTCTTTTCAAATTTATAGCTAGGCTTAGGAGGAAATCTCGTTCTAGGAAGCACATTTTGGAGATCCCTAGTCAAGCTCATTGCATCTTTTAATGTAGTTGGCTTGTGGGCTTTGACCAAACCTCTTAAGGGTTCAGCCAAACCTTCAGTGAACAACAATACTAATCTTCCCATAGATACATCAGCCACCTTGACTGATAATTTTTGAAAGTCCAACATATATTCGGTAGGGGACCCAGTTTGCTTCAATTGAGCTAGTTCTTTGAAAGGCAATTCTGGATCTTTTTGTTCAAATCTTTCTAGTACCCTGTCAACAAATTCTCCATATGTTTTAACTTGATTATGACCCAAGGTTTTCAGCCCATGAAACCACCATTCATTGGCATCTCCTTCCAAATGCAAAATGGCCATTTTTAATGCATCCTCTTCCAACATAGGATTCAGCTGAAAATATACATCCAATTTTTGCACCCAAGTGTTAGCAGAATTTTGAGAAGAACCATCAAAAGTAGGAAGTGACATTTTTCCAATAGCACTATTCAATTCTTTGTTTTGGAATGGACTCCTATTGTCTCCCTTCATTTTAATCTTTTGCATAGCATCAATGTAGTCACTGAGTGGTACACCTCTTTTACACTCTTCATTCAAATCATTCCAATCATTTACTAGTTTCTTGTAATCCAATTCAAGATTGGGTTCTTCTTTGGGTGTGAGAAATTTAGGTGCAGTATGCCTTTGTGTGCTTTGAAATTCATCAGGTCTATTATGAGGTCCTGTACTTGAGAAAATATGCTCATTCCCTTTCATCTTTTCCCCTAAGTGTGAACCACTATTATCTCCTATCATCCCTTTGCCTGAAAGTTGGCTACCCAACAATTCGAAACCTTTCATCATTTGTTTATTAATATCTAGCATAACCATGGTAAGTCCTTCAAAACATGGTTTTAAGGCTTCAATAAATTCCTCCTTATGTCTTAATTTTTCCTCCTCCTCTCTACCCATTGTTTTAGAAAAGAACTCTTTTTCTGCTACTATCTCTTCTTCAACCAAAACTTCTTCAACTACTGATTCAAAGGGTGGTTTTTTATTTGTTTGGATTCTTGTTAATACCATCAGGTGCCAAGACCATGCTCTGATACCACTTGTAATATCCCTTTTTCAAATTTTATTAAAATGCCCAATTTTCCACTTTTTTTCCCAATTTCGACCTTTGACTAGTTTTACTGTTTTGACCTCCAAATCAACCCAAATGCTCCCAAATCTTCTGTAGGAGTGTATGAATGGTATTTAGACTTGAATATAAGGTTCAGGGATGTTTTATGGCCCTCCAAATACCGCTGCAAACTTGATTTGTATTCTGATCAATATATGTAATTTTGACTAGTAATTTGTGCATCAAATCCCCCTCGGGTAACACTGCAAATGGCCTTCCAAATGCCTCCAAACTCCCACAAATTTATGAACAGAGGTATATAATGTGTTAAGTATGTGATTAAGGTCTCATATGCACCATTAATTGATTTTTAATACTGTTCTAACTCTCTCCCATTCAACAGCAAAAACCCCCAATTCGACCCTTGGGGAAATGACACTATTTCACCTCCCAATACAACTAAACTGAGTAAAAATGCTTCAAATGCTCAAGTAAAGTACATGAAACTTGTATAATACATCCATGGCAATATATTTATCACAAATATATCAGAGAATCATCCATACATTCGAAATCATCATCAATACATTGGCTCACAACAAGGTAGTGGGGAAATGGCATTGTTCTTCCATTAAAAATGAGATTTATACATTTCTACTTGGAATTTCGACCTGAAACTTTTTGGAGATGAAGAACAGAGTATTTAATTCATATTAAAAAATAAATGGGGCATTAAAAGCTCCCCCAAAGAGTACAATATCTCACCAAAAACGCCCTCCCTCAAGGAGCACGAATATGCCTTCAAAACTGGAAACGGTGGAGAGAAAGTGCTGCACTAAACCAAACCATGAAACTTCCTGTAGCTGCTACCTGCAAATACAAACTCCATTAAAGCACCATGAAAGACCTGAGTGGCCTCTCCAAACACCAACTTGGATGGGAATCTTTCACCCTCGAAATTGGCTAAGGCAAGAAACTAGTCATCCACTAGCTCTCTCTTCACAAATGCAATTTTTCTCAAATCATCAAAAGCCATTCTCATACTTGATTTCTACATTTTATAACCAACATTAGCCTTCAAGGGGTCGAAATCCTCTCAATAGATTCAATAATTTTCCATTTAGAAAATATTCCTCATTTGCCACTTGTCTCCTAGTTCCAACCTTCCATCTTCTCCCAAATTCGAATTTGAGTCTCTTTAGATTCCTCCAACTCCATGAGCGCCTTCTTGAGCCTATTTTTGGGGCTGACATGTCATAATGGTCAGGTGTAAGAAGTCAGGTCTGAATTTTGTCATAAAATGTCATAGATGCTTCATTATTGTTGTCATAAAACTAGGGAATCTAGCCCATGTGTCCACTAGTCTCCAATTTGACTCTTCCTCTCCCATGGAGGTTACTATTCCTTCCCATTTCGACCTAATATGCTCAATGACATGTGTTATGACTTACCAACTCACCCAAGAGTGTTCACCTTCCCATGAATTCGAATTGGCAAGAGAGAGCTGCCATGTGTCATTGAAAAATCAAGCTAGTGTGGGTCCCACCACCTCCATATGTCTCCAAAACCACTTGCCACCTATAATTTCTATTGAATTTATTTATTCATCATATTTATTAAATTCTTGAACCCTTATAATGTCTAAATATCATTTATTAGTTTCCTTATTACCATCCCACATGTGCCCATCCAACCTAGGAAACTAGTAGGATTGATGGGATTGTCTTACTATGCACTTATTTGAATGGGGACATTACAATGTCAGGCAGACTGTCTTCAATGTTCGTCGGCTCCTCTCCCTAATTGATTTGAGACAGGTGGTCAGGTCCCAAATTCAACCTACGAGGTTTAACAATGATCTCGAATTTGTACTCCTGAAATAGCTACATCCATCTACATATACACCCCCCTAACACTGGCTTATTGACCAAGTATTTCAATGCAGAATGATCGGTGAACATAAGGAAGTGCGCACCAAGTAGATAGTGTCTAAACTTTTGAAGGGCATATACCATTGCAAGTCCTTCCCGCTCAGTAGTGGTATAGTTCTTCTATGCTGTCGATAGCTTTCTACTAGAAAATGCGATGGGGTGGTCAATACCCCCTTCTCCTGGCTGAGCTAGCACAATACTGAGGGAAATGCATGATGCGTCCACATGAACATGAAATGGATTTTCCTAGTTTGGAAAGACTAGTATCGGCACGGTAACCATATTTTCTTTAAGGGTGTCAAAACCCTGTTCGCATTCTTCGTTCCAAACAAACGACACGTCCTTCTTCAACAAATTCTCCATTGCTGCGGTGATCTACGCGTAACCTTTAATGAACTTCCTGTAATAGCCTGTATGGCCCAAGGTAGAGCGCAGCATTTTAATTGAAGTTGGTGTAGGAAAATTTACAATGATGGCAATCTTCACAGGGTCCACCATCAATCCCTGTTTGCAAACAATATTTCCTAGTAAAATTCCATAGGGCACACAGAAGATGTACTTATTTAAATTCAATGATATTTGATGCTGGCGGCACTTGTCAAGCATCATCCTCAGGTTTGCACAATGGTTCTTCAACAAACCAAAGACAATCCAGTCATCAAAATATGCTTCCAAAAACTTATGCATGAAATCTTTGAATGCCACGACAACCCTGGAGAAGATGGCGGGCGCATTCTTCAGACCAAACAACATGACTGTATACTGGAACGACCCCCATTCTGTAGAAAATGTCGTCTTATGCCTATCTACGGCATCAATCCTGATCTGATGATAACCGGAGAAACCATTAGTAAATGAATAGGCCTCATTCCCTCCAACATTGTCAAGTACCTCACCTGTAAACGGAGTAGGGAATGGGTCATGCATAGAGGCATCATTAAGTTTTCTGAGATTGACACAAATCCTGATTTCTCCCTTCATCTTCTTGTCCTGGACAACCATAGGACTGATCCATTCAGATTCCTCAACAGGTTCAATGATTCCTGCCTCTAACATTTTTTCCAACTCTGCGCGGACTCTCTCTTTATACCATGGATTCATTCTATACGATCACTGCTTCATAGGTTTAGAACCTCGCTTCCAAGGGATTTTCATGACTCCTAAGTCACCCAATATTCCTTTCATCTCTGTAAACTTGGTTGGAAATAGCTCCTGATATTCATGTAAAGTGTCTACAATCTCTGTGACAGTCTGATCATCCTAGTAGTCTCCGATAGATGCGAACTTCGGCTCTTCGCTCGTGCTGATGTTCACCTTCTGTGTCTTAGCCGGTGCAATCATGTCTGAGATTTTCAATGGTGGTCCTTCTATATCACGTGCACCTTCTGACTCTGGTATATTGAGATTATGCAGATCATCTTCATCTTCTTCTCTTCCATGCTCATCATCTTCAGTTAGATTATAACACTATATCGGATGTTCTTCATGTTCTTTCCATTCTGAGTGTATGTTCGTAGGACTGTCATCTGTGCTGAAGAATTCTTCCCATGACATGTCTTCGTGAGGACAATCTTTTCTGATTACATGTTCCTTGATTATCTGTAGTGTCTCATGTATTAAATGGTTCTCATCCTCGAAACTGAAATCTGTATGGAAGTTCGCAGTTAATGTAACCCAATCCGTGGTCTCCCTGCGTAACTCCAGGTCTAGATACCATTTCTTCCTAATATCCTCTTCCAAAGTATGTACGAACAAGTGCACCCACTCTTCAGGTGGTCTTTCTTCCCATGCTTGCAAGCAGACTTCCAAATGCTGACTAGGATATTTCTGCTCATTGAAGTTCTCAAAGGGTAAGGTAACCCTTGCTGCGAACCGAATCTGCATCTTTGTTCTGCATTGATCCCAAGTGATCAATATCTGCTTGTGCGAAGCCAACCATCTGGTGGGTATGCCACGCAGTGCCACATCCAATGTTGGAAACCTGTGCTCTTTTGGAACTACTGCAGTATAGTCTTGAATAAAAGTATAAACGTTAGCAGAACCATCAAATGTAGGGATCGGGCTTACCTCCTTTCCAATCCAGCGCAGTGATTTCATGACTTGCACGCACCTTCTAGCTGACACTTCGTGCATGCGATTATGCCAGTTTTCTAGTCCAGCGTCCGAGTTAGAAACGCAGGAGCTATCACATCTCCAGCTGAGTGCACTGTCCGTAGTAGGATTAATGTAATCCTCTTGGTTCATAGTTATCTGGTACAGCTGGTCCAAGTCCTGAGCCTTAGATTATTCCTGAATCAGCTCACTATATCTGTCCCCATATGCAGGATCCAATGGTGAGATAACCCGCAGATGCTTGCCTTCGAATATCATCTTCTTTGTTTTCAAATTTATAATGGCCAAATTGTCAATAGCCTAGTCAATTCCTAGCAGCGCAGGAAAGGGATGGCTATCGTCAACAATCTCGATGACTTCAAAGTCCGCATGGATTTGTACTCCATCAATATCAACCACAACATTGGCTAAGTGGCCGAATGGTATAACTTTCTCTTGGTTGGCCATTCTCAGCTGGAAAGGTGACCATGACAGCTTTGGTCGACCCATCTGCTACCATGTCTACTTGGTTAAGACATTGACTTCTGATCCCAGATCAAGGATAACTTTGTCCATCTCAAAGTATCCTATCTACGCAGTGAGCCTCATCTCTCGACCCAACCTCTTCTGTTTCTTTATATGATGTAGTGTGCCATCAGAAGTTTCTACTTCTACCTATGGTTCGTATAGATTTATTAGCTTCTCCAGCTTTGCTATCGCATTTTCATTTTTCAGCAGCTTCATGCATCTTCTTAGGAACTGCGCAACAGAGGTGCTAACATCCGCTGTGTGTCTTGTCTTATCATACGCAGCAGGTGTTTCTTCAACACATGGTACTTCGCTGCGCAGCGGGATCCTTGGTGATTTAGGTGCCGATTCTCTAAAAGTATCCCGCGTGTCAACAAAATCTTCTTTGTTCTTCTTCAGATCTAGAGCAGGCGTCTTTCCTGGGGATTTTCTTACCCATATTGTTTCAAGAGGGCCCTGCTTCGCATGAGACTCTCCTGAAGTGGAAGCCTTTGCTCCCCTATCACGGCCTATCTCCACGCCACTGCGTGTGACCACTTTAATGCTAGGATCCCCAGGTCTGTTCTCTGTTGTGATCCACTGGATGTTCAGGGCTGGCGCGTTTGTCCTTCTTCTTTTCTGCATCTCTACCTCTAGCACCGGGTAATCTTCTATCACATACTCAAATGATTTACAATAATTACAAGTGGTGAAAGGATTTACATAGTCTCTGGATACATGACTTGGCTAGCCATAGTTATAGCAGATGACCCCACCACAGCCTCTTCCTTGTGTCAGGCCGGTATTTCTTCCTCTACTGTGGTATCCACCACCATGGCCTTTGTAGGAAGATTGATCATAATGCGTGTTTTCTTGATTTGCTTGGTTATCTTCTTGCACTCTATACAAGCCAACGCCTCTCATTAAATCCATGTTGCGCTTTCTTTCATTCATTAGTTCATAGGCGCGGCAGTTGGATTCATCATGTCCAACCGATTTACAGAAATTACAATATAGATTATTAGGTGTCTTCACATATTTCTGTATTAGGTAACAATCTTCAGGTCTATGACCAATAGTTCTGCAGATCTCACACCAAGGTGCCTGGTTTTGATTGATGGGGTTAGGGGCACCACTGCCGAGGTAGTCGTGGTATAGGCGACAATGTTCGTGGTCATGCCATTCTCCTTTGTAACTCGTGCACCAGATCTCATGACTTGGTTCATATCGCTGCTCGTTTCCATTCTTCATGCTCTGCAGCTCCAGTGTTAGGGTGGTAAGCTGGTTTTGAATCTGGGTCATCCCAGAACTAGACTCACCGATTGGTGAATCCTCCAACTTCATCACGATCTCTAAGGCCTCTGCCTACGACGTAACCTTTTGCTGCATTAATGGTAATCTAATGTGGGGTAACAACGTAGAAATGAACCATTCCTTGTGTTGATTCAGAGCTATAAAAAAGCTTTCTTGGTCTAATACGGTCTTGAACTTCTGATCAAACTCCCAGACAGATTCAGTTGGTCTCTGCTTGATTTCCTTCAGCTCAGTTATACACTGAGATTCAGACTTTGGTTTCTTGAACTCTCCTATCAGTGTAGCTTTAATCTCTGCCAGGGTTCTGGGCTACGTGGTAGAATACTTCATGAACTAGTGCAACACTCCATCTATGAATGTGGTAATAAGCTAGGCTTTCTTCTCATCATCATCCCGGATCTGTTTGACACTCCAGACAGCTTCACAAAGGAACCAGTGCTGATCAGGATCTTCTAGACCCGTCCCTTTGAATATAGGCAGCTTCATATCCATATGGTCCATGGCTCTAGGGGGAGGTGTAGCACTCAAGGGTGAACCTTGAGGTGTGCCCTGAGGGGTGCTAGGGTGTCGTACAGGACTCTACACAGTGAAAACAAATGGGCGTATAGGGGTAGACGTACTAGGTTGTATATTCTGAGGGGTTGGCTCTACAAGTGGAGGATTCTGAGGGGTAAATGGGGGTGCGGCTTCGTTTTCAATATCAGAAGGAATCTCAGTATGTACGTGGAGTCCAGAGCCTCCAGGATTCTTATTGAACTTGTATCTTTTCCCACTTCTTAAGTTGTGAGTATCTTCGTCGGAATCACTATAAATGCTATTTACCATGACAACTTGAAAAAAATACTGCATTCTTAAAATGCCTTTCTTAGCTAAGAACATCTTAATGTATAGACTGAGATTGTTCAGGAATTTACCTTGGAAACCTGCGAATAAGTGTGCCTCTACTTGGCTGTAGGATTTGAGCGTGTCCACAACAAACTCTGTGACAAATCCTTCTAGCATATGATCGACCCAAAAATCCACTGCGCGCATCAATGCACTGTCTATTGCTTTAAGCTGTGATATGAGCTCAGGATTCCACTATGTAGGAACGCCTCCTTGAAAACAGGTTTTGTTTTTTGCGAGGCGTGAGATCCACGTGTGCAGCTTGTTCGAAAATGTAGCCCAAAAAATCTCCTGAATGTCATCCAACATATATCTATCTGACCACTATGTGTCACTTCGACACGGATGTCTGTTCTCTTGTATTTTAAAGTCTCTTATGGTCTTATCCCACCAAGCCTGGATTTCTGTCTTCTCAGGATGCCAGTTCAATGAACCTTCCGGGAAATCAGACTCTTCGTCGCTCATCACAACTGGAACTCATCACGGATTCTAGCACAGCAACGGAACCATTTGTTGGCTATACAATGCTGACCAAAGGTTTTATGAAGAACCAGGTTCTGCATGGTTACCTTAAACCAACAAAACCCTTTCGCACCGACCCTTTCGGCAATAGCCCGCAAGCAGGCTGAGGTCTCACCCGAGGTGTTTCTAATGGGGCACTACGGACTGAAATGTCCACAGCAAGTGATGAGTTGATGGCTGTGACGAAGTTCACGGCAGCGCACCAGCTGTGTGCTGCGAGGGTCGAACTACGCGGCGATGGCCAACACCACGGCCCGCACCACTACCTTCTTCCCTACTGTGGGGTTTAATACTACACTGCGAACATGGCCACTTGACTTCCTATACTTAGACTAAGTGCAAAATGCTTAAGGAAATGAGCTGAATACTACTTATCCACTTAGTCATTCACGTGACTATCTTACTACTTAATGCTCATAAGACACACTTATAATGTTACTATTTTAAGCATAACCCTTAGGTGCGGAATAACTGTTATACATTCATCGACTACATCCATTCAAACACGTAAACAAATTTCTCCATACTCAAGCAAATCTAATACTAACCATACATCCATTCATGCAGACTTAACATATCATTCCATACTCTCTTGATGGTGAATGCATATAAAATCCTTCTCATAACAGACTACAAGCCAATATTTAGACATCCAACTACAGAAACAGATAAATATAAACACACATATAAACATTCAGTCACTCAACACACTATTTAACGTGGTTCACTCCTTCAGATGGGAAGCTAAGTCCACAAGAACTGTGTTTGATATTTCTTTTTAAGGAAGGGTTCACATTTCTTAGCCACGCACTCACCTGTGACTCTCTTCTTGCTCAGTTAGGTATCTGCGCACTCAGCTGCAGAGTCTTTACAATATTTTCTTGACTCAAAAGATATTACAATACAATATGGTCATAATGACCAGTCTTTCTTGTTTTGAGCAACTAACCAAAAACTCAACAACCCCTAACTTACAACAACAACCCTTCACCAACCCTTCCTATACAAATTTGTCTTCTTAATATAGATCATGCCCTAAGGTCGTGTCTTTACAACATTGAAGACCGAAACCCTTAGGGTTTCCAAACCACTATAGTCCCTCTGAACTGTCATGCAGGCTTCTGGTAGCGATTCTGTTGTCGTGGCAATCCTCCATGCCTTAGACCCGTCGCTTTCAGCCTTCCTGTTGTGCGCACACCAACAAGTCATCCATTTCGAGTCGCCCTTCCACTAACAGACTCGTTTTACTGGCTCATCTCCTAGTCGCTTTCCCTACAGTCCATTCGTCCTCTAATGGCTGCGTACAACTGGCTCAACTCCAGTCAATGTCCATCCGTCGTTTTCCCCTTAACGGTCACATACTCTGCTGTACACCGAACTATCACTTTCCTGACCCGTCCTCTGCTTAATGGAATCGTATAGTCGGATGCCTTCCTGATCTACTTATGCCCTCAACTCAGCATCTTTCCAGCAGTCTTACCAAAAGTAGGCCATTTTCGGTCTATCCACTCTATCTGGCCATCCTCCGTCCAGTATACAACTTTACTGGCTCCACGTGGCCTACTACCTTCGCAGCACTGAACCTGTTCAGCACTAATCTTCGCAGCATCCTTCAAAACTCGGTACTACGCACATCTTTGCAGTACCCCCAATACTTAGCCAAAATTTACTTATTTTATGAGCTGTGCTCAGCTTAGCTCCATCTAGCCTCAAAAATGTTATAAAAAATGGCCATGTTGGGCTAGGCCCAACAGAACAAAAAAAATATACTTCTTTAGATTTAAAGAGATCTGATGCTGTCGACACTTCTCAAGCATCATTATGAGGTTCACACAATGGTTCTTCAATAGACCGAATATAGTCCAATCATCAAAATATGCTTCAAGAAACTTATGCATAAACTCTTTGAATGCTACGATGACCACTCTGGAAAATATGGTAGGTGCGTTCTTTAGGCCAAAAGACATTACTGTGTACTGGAATGACCCCCATTCTATAGCAAAAGTCATCTTATGCCTATCTGTGGGATCAATCCTTATCTGATGACACCCCGAAAAACCATCAGTAAAAGAATAGGACTCATTCCCTCCAACATTATCAAGCACTTCATCCATGAAAGGAGTAGGGAATGGGTCATGCATGGAAGCATCATTCAGTTTTCTGAGATCTACACAAATCCTGATCTCACCTTTTTTTTTCTTGTCTTGAACGACCAGGGGACTAATCCACTTGAACTCTTCGATAGGTTCAATGATTCCTACTTCAAGCATCTTATCCAACTCTACACGTACTCTTTCTTTGTAGTGCGGGTTTAGTTTGTATGGTCTCTGCTTCACAGGATTTGTGCCTAGATTCAAACGTATTTTCATGACTCCTAGGTCTCCCAGAATTCCTTTCATTTCTATAAATTTTGTCGGAAACAACTCCTGATACTCATGCAGAGTGTCTGCGATCTCTGCAATAGTCTGATCGTCCCAATAGTCTCCGATTGCTGTGAACTTTGGTTCTTCACTTGTGCCAATATTCACCTTCTATTTTTTTACTGGTCCGCTCATATCTTGGATTTCTAATGGAGGTCCTTCTACGTCGCGTGCACCCTCCGATTCTGGTATGTTTATGTTGTGTGGATCATCGTCATTGTCTTCATTTCTATCATTGATGTCTTTAGCTAGGTTGTAACACTCGATGGGGTGTTCTTCATGTTCCTTCCATTCTGACTGTAGGTGTACAGGAATGCGATCTACCTTGAATAATTCCTCCAACATCATATTTCTCTGAGGAACATCTTCCTTGAATATGCATTCCTTAATTATCTGCAATGCCTCATGGATCAGTGGGGTCTCGTCCTTGAAGCTGAAGTCCCTCTAGAAGTTCGCAATCAACATTTCCCAATCAGTGGTTTCTCTACGCAACTCTGGGTCTAGGTACCATTTATTTGGAATGTCATCATCCAGCGTATGTACAAATAGATGCACCCATTCTGTGTGTGGCCTTTCCGCCCATGCCTATGAACAGACTTCAATGTGTTGACTAGGATCTTTCTGTCCATTAAACTTTTCAAAGGGTAAGGTAACCCTTTCAGCAAACTGAATCTGCATGTTAATTCTGCATTAATCCCAAGTGGTAAATGTCTGCTTGTGAGCATTCCACCATCTGGCGGGTGTGTCACGCAGTGCCATATCCAATGCTGGTAATTTGTGCTCATTTGCAGTAGCTGCAGTGTATTCTTGGATGAAATTGTAAACATTAGCAGAACCATCCTATGTGGGAGTAGGACTTACCTCCTTCCCGATCTAGTGCAGTGATTTTGCAACCTCCGTGCACCTTCTTGCTGATACTTCATGCATCCGGCTTTTCCAATTTTCCAGCCCTGCCTCTGAATCAGAGACGAAAGAGCTATCACATCTCCAGCTGAGTGTACCATCTGCAGTAGGATTAATGAAATCTTCCTGGTTTGCTGTGAGCTGGTATAGTCTGTCCAAGTCTTGAGCCTTGGATTCCTCTTGAATCGGCTCGCTGTATCTATCACCATCTGCAGGATCCAATGGTGCGATGACCCTAAGATGCTTCCCTTCATATATCATCTTCTTCTTTTTTAAGTTGATGATAGCCAAGTTATCAATAGCCCAGTCAATTCCTAACAGTGCAATAAAAGGCTGACTATCATCCACAATCTCGATAACTCCAAAGTCTGCATGACTTTGGACTCCATCGATTTCGACTATCACGTCAGCTAATCAGCCAAAAAGTATGACTTTCTCTTGGTTAGCCATTCTCAGCTGGATAGGTGACCATGGCAACTTTGGTCGACCCATCTGCTGCCATGTTTGCTTAGTTAAGACAATTACTTCAGATCCCAGATCAAGGATGAATTCATCCATTTCAAAATCTCTTGTCTGCGCGGTAAGTCTCATTTCTCGGCTTGTTCTTTTATGATTCCTTATGTGATGTACTGCGCTATTAGAAGTCTCTGTTCCGGTCTGCAACTCATACTGGTTTATGAGCTTCTGCAGCTCTACTATGGCATTATCACTTTTTAGTAACTTCATGTAGCTTCGCAGGAACTGCGCAACGGAAGTGGTGACATCCATCGCAGTGCTTGTTTTATCATAAGCCGCTGGCATGTCTTCAACATGTGGTGCTTCACTATGCAACAAGATTCGCTGTGACTCTGTTGTCGGTTCTCTGAAGGTATCCCACGCATCGATAGATACTTCCTTATTCTTTCGTAGGTCGAGAGTAGGTATTTTCCCAGAGCTTTCCTTATCCATACTGTCTCAAGAGGGGTCGTCTTTGTGTGAGCTTGCCCTGGTGTAGAAGCTTCTACTCCCCTATCGTGGCCTGTCTCAGCACCACTACGCATGACCACATTGATGCTCGGGTCTACTGCTCTGCTCTCCACTGCGATCCACTTGACGTTCGTGTTTGGTGCATCCGTTCGTCTTCTTTTCTGCATTTCAAACTCTAGCACTGGGTAGTCTTCAATAACATGCTTGAATGATTTACAATAGTTGCATGTAGTGCATGGGTTAACACAATCTCTATATACATGACATGGATGGACACAATTATAACAAATGACCTGGCCGTGGCCTCTTCCCTGCGCCGGGACAACATTTCTTCCTCTGCCACGGTATCCAGTACCACGACCTCTGTATCCTACTTGGTCAT
The DNA here is from genome assembly GCA_027924585.1 of Larix kaempferi. NCBI lineage: Eukaryota > Viridiplantae > Streptophyta > Pinopsida > Pinales > Pinaceae > Larix > Larix kaempferi. Next base: position 30,091,973 of record BSBM01000229.1, on the reverse strand, counting down.
ATTGTGCATTCTCTTGTTTCGGCTGGTTATCTTCTTGTACACGGTACAAGCCAGCGCCTCTCATTGATTCCATATCTCGTTTTCTTTCTTTGATTAGCTTATATGCACGGAAGTTGGATTCATCATGTCCAATTGATTTACAGAAAGTGCAATATAAATTTTTAGGTGTTTTCACATATTTCTGTATAAGATAGCAGTCTTCAGGTCCGTGTCCTGTGGTTCTACAAATTTCACACCATGGGGCCTGATTCTGATTTATTGGGTTGGGCGCACCACTATTAAGATAGTCACGGAATAAAGGGCAATGCTCTCGGTCATGGCCTTCTCCTTTACAACTTGTACACCAGACCTCATGTCTAGGTTCATACCTTCATTCTTTGCCATTCTTCATGCTTTGCAGTTCTAGTGTCAGGCTGGTCAGCTCGTTTTGGATCTGAGACATCCCAGAACTAGTCTCACCAATCGGTGAAGCCTCTAGCTTCATTGCGAGCTCCAAGGCCTCTTCCTACGACGTAACCTTTTGCTGCATCAATGGTAATCTAATATGGGGCAACAACGCAGCAATAAACCATTCTTTGTGCTGTTCCGGAGCTATAACAAAGCTTACTTGGTCCAATAGGGTCTTGAACTTCTGATCAAACTCCCAAATCGTTTCAGTCAGTTTTTGCTTTATTTCTGTCAACTCTGTTATATACTGAGATTCAGATTTGGGTTTCTTAAACTATGCCACAAGCACGGCTTTAATTTTTGCAAGGGTTCTAGGCTGTGTGTTAGATTACTTCATGAACCAATGTAAAGCTCTGTCCTTGAAAGTGGTGATGAGCTGTGCTCTCTTCACAGCATCATCCTGGATTTGTCTTACACTCCATACGGCTTCGCAAAGGAACCAATGTTGGTCAGGGTCTTCTAGGCCAGTTCCTTTGAATATCGGTATCTTCATATCTGTGTTTTCCATTGTTTTATTAGGTGGTGGGGCGACCAGATTAGTGCGCGGTTGCTGTAGAGGGCTTTGTGCAATGAAAACAAATGGGCTTATTGGGATAGACGTACTGGGATGAGTATTCTGCGGGGTGGGCTATGTAGCGGGTGGGTTTTGAGATAAAGGTGGTGCGGTCTCTGCAGCCGGTGGGTCCTCAGGGGTAAATGGTGGTGCGGCTTCATTGTCAAGGTCACAAGGAATCTCAGTATCGATATGGAGTCCAGGGCCTCCAAGATTCTTATTAAATTTATACCACTTACCACTTATAATATTATGGGTATCTTCGTCAGAATCACTATATATACTATTTACCATGACAAACTTGAGAATATTACTGCATTCTTAAAACACCTTTCTCAGCTAACAACATCTTAATGTATAGACTGAGATTGTTCAGCAACTTACCTTGGAATCCTCTGAAAAAGTATGCTTCTGCTTGGCTGTAGGATTTGAGTGTGTCTATAGCAAATTCTGTTACGAAGCCTTCTAGCATATGATCGACCCAAAAATCAACTGCATGTGTCAATGGGCTATCTATTGCTTTGAGCTGCGCTATGAGCTCAGGAGTCCACTCTGTAGGAACTCCTCCTTGAAAACAGGTTTTTTTTCTGTGAGCCGCGAGATCCATGCGTGCAGCTCGTTTGGAAATGATGCCCAGAAAATCTTGTGAATATCTTTCTACAGATATCTATCCGACCACTGTGTGTCACATAGACGTGAATGTCTATTCTCTTGCCTTGCAAATTTTTTTATGGTCTTGTACCACCAAGCTTGGATTTCTATCTTTTCACGATGCCAGTTGTTAGAGCCTTCCGGGAACTAGTATTCTTCATCACACATCACGATTGCAACTCATCACGGATTCTAGTGCGGCAACGGAACCATTTGTTGGCTATAACTGACCCAGAGGTTTTCTATAAGACCCAGGTTCTTCATGGTTTCCCTTTGACCAACAAAACCCCTTCGCACCATCCCTTTCGGTGACAACCTATGAGCAGGTTGAGGTCTCACCCGAGGTGTATCTATGGGGTACTGCGGAATCAGGTTTCCACAGTAAGTGACAAGTTGCTTGAACAGACGTACTGCGTAGCGCAACAGGGGGTATGCGCTGCGAGGTGGGACTGCGCAGCGATGGACTACGCCGCGGTCCACACTACCAAGTACTTCTACCATAGGACTTCTACTGAGATTGCGAACAATTCGATTCAACTTTATACTTGGAACACACGAAAACGTTTAAGGTGATAAACTGAGTATCACTCATCCACTCGTTCAACTACTCAGCCGATTATCCATCTACTATTCATTCATCCACTTGGTATGGTTACAATTTTAGCACCTTCTATTGATACAATCTAATTGTTATGCATTGTTCTATTGTGCATAAGGAAGTACTTAAGTGATCTTTAACACTTAACCAATTAACTGATTCACTATTCTTCAAACATAAGCTAAATGTTCATCATTCATCTATTCATGTAGAACTTAACATATCATCTCCATACCTCTTCAGATGTCAAATGCATACAATAATTCTCTCATAACAACATGCAAGGAAACATCTAGATATTCATTTACAGAAAACACAGATAAGCATTCATTCATAAAGCACAATCGCGCAACACAATATTTAACATGGTTCACTCCCCCAGATGGGAAGCTACGTCCACAAGAACGGTTGGTAATATATCTCTTTAAAAATGGATGGGGACAACCATTCTTAGTCTGCGCACTCAGCTGCAGACTCTCCTTCCTCTCAGATAGGTCTCTGTGCACACAGCTGCAGAGCCTTTACAGTCTTCTCAACTCAAAAGAGATTTTACAATACAATATTTAGAAACCAAAAATGTAACAAAAAGTAACCACACAGTAACCCCATCCCATACAAAATTGTCTTCGTAAATAGATCATGCCCGAAGGTCATGTCTTTACAATTCCGAAGACCTAAACCCCAAAAACCCTCAGGGTTTACAAAACTATGATGGTTTCCCTAAACCGGCTTGCTGGCATCTAGTAGCGTCTGCTTCATCATGGCAGTTCTCCACGTCTTCACTCTGTCGCTATCAGCCTTCCTGTCACACGGGTTCCACCAGGTCTCTTTCACTGAACTGTTCATCTCTAATGGTCTCGCCCGCTAGGCATGCCAAGCAATCGCTTTCCTTGAGCTGTCCTTTCCTTAAAAAAATCGTGCATTGGACGCCTTCCTGATTTGATCGTGCTCGTCGCTCGGCACTCCTGGAGCATCTTTCCAAAATTGGACCACTAATGGTCCATCCAGTACCTGTACCTGATCCTTGTCCAGCACTCCACTTTGTTGGATCCACGTGGCCTGACTGCTTCTCAGCACTACTTCCTTGCAGCACTGGTCTTCGTGGTACTTCCAAAATTTGGATTCTACGCATAGCTTCGTAGTATGGCCAAAACTTGGATGCTGCACACAACTTTGCAGCACCGTCAACACTTAGACAAAATTACATCTTTTTCTGAGCTAGCTTTTCCTGCTTATCAAAAGTGTTACCAAAATGTTGTCCCAACTTGGGCCCAACAGAGAGTGAAATAAGGTCAAAGAGACCAACTTTCAGAACTGGTTTGAAAGGAGAGCAAATTCACAATCAAATATGAATGAAAGTAAAAGAACTCAAAGCAAAAGGGGTTCAAACCAGCGGAGTCGCTAGTTTTGTTGTACAGATTTCTTCGTATGGGTAAGAGAAGCCCTCTTAGGATAAAGCAAGATAGACTGACTCTATACTAAGAAAAAAATGAAACAAATACGATCGTGAATCCTAGATTAAACAAGCATTTCAGAGTTTTTGTATTGAAGAGAATGAGAGAAAGTAACTCACCTTTCACTCTTGATGTTTGTTCCACTCGTCGTTCAGATCCCGAAGTCCTCATGATGAACCTGTTAAGATCAGACAATGCACAAGCATATACAATTCTCTAAGATCTCTGAATCACAAGTTAGTATCCAAATCTATATGGATGCAAATCATGAAATTGAAACACAATCAACACACATGACTTGGGAAACAAGACAAGTTAACTTTATTACAACTTGAAGATGCTTACAATGGTTGCTTGATGTCCAAGCCAACTTTCAGCTCTAAGTCCTTCCTCTAGCTATCTCTGCAAAAGTGTCAAGATCATACGTTGGATGCCCCAAGAGTCTTCCCTATGGTCCATGGAAGGCCTCTCCTTTATAGTGTTTGGAAGGGTTAACCAAAAGGAGAGTAAAATGGATCTGAAGAGAGTTTAGTGGACTAGGCCTACTAAACAGAGAGAGGGGTTGGGATCGAATCAAAGTTGGTAATCCCAAGAAAATATCTCGAAATATGAGATCCAAGATCCATGGATAAAAGGCTAAAAGAGGATTGTTGCACCCCTGAGTCTATGCATAACACAGCATTATTGTGCCCCAGGGTTGGAGCATAGTGCGGAAACCCTAATTGTCGCGCCCTAACAGATGTTCAAAGTGCGATAATTTATGTATATTGGGTCAGATTGGGTGACATGTGGCAGGTAATATGTTTTCTTCAGTATTCAGGCAATAGAATTCACTCCTGGGTGTCTAGATGAGACTAAGGAGGGTACCAGTAATGTATAATGAATATTAAGGAGAAGTGTCATTTGGGTCACTTGGTTTAAGTATGCGACACTAGGGTTTAGTGTGTAATATTGAGGTATAACATCAACTCATCTTAAATGGAATATTTAAATCCATTCACGTATCTTGTGACAGCTTCTTCTCCTTCGTCAGTCTGCCCCAACCTTATCAACAATTTGTAGAACTCTTATGTGTACTCCTTCACGGTCATCTCTTTTTGTCAAAAGTTTTGTAACTTTCGGAACAAGGAAATCACATAGTCACCTGGAAAGAAATTCTCTTTTAGCTTGGCGACCACGTATGCTACAACAATAAATTAGTAAATAAATATGCTATAAACTATTAGTAATAGTAATTAATTATTATTATAGTTATGAAGAGGAATGTCTCTTCAATAGTGGATGGCCCAGCCATATTTAAGGTGGCCATATCCATTGTATTTTATCATCAAATAATTACTATACATTTTATATATTTGTTTATTTGAAGATGGAACATCTTCCTCCCTAGACCTGGATACAGGCTAGCCTAACCTGGATATGGGATGACATATTACATCAGATACAGTTGTATTAAGAGTCCAACTGGATACGGTTGCTGGATTCGGTATCAGAGCTTTTGCTGCTCCCCTCAAAGCTCGAATTCGGCTCTTCCACCCCCCCATCTCACCTTCCGTTGCTCATCCCACAAATCCTTCTCCACTCACTGCCATCCCTATCTGTTGTATCCTTTGTTACACACTCTGTCATCCTCAATGCCTACACAACCTGTCTCCCCTTCCTCAGCCCTCCTGGCATCCACTAACTCCTGCACTCTCATATTCCCCCCTCATCCGTTACCTTCCATCTCTCCATTTCTTTCCATCACCCCTCTCGGTACTCCCTCATCCTGCTTCTTCCGCTTCCTACCAGTCAATGCCTCTCCAACGCATCCTCACTTCACCTAGTTTCCTGCTTGTTCCAGCTGACAACTCTCAACTCTGCATCATCCACTCCAGCCCTCATTCACCAACCCCCACACATTTTCCAATTGGCCACCCCTCCATCCAGTCCTCATGACCACAAAAATCCCTAACTCCCTCCCTACAAGTTCTCCATCCCTGCACCTACCTCCCTCGATCACCCTCCTACGCCCCTCCCACCTTCTGCCTACCACGTCCCTCTGCACACACTCCTCATCCTCCCTACAATGTGTTCCACACACTCTCCAAGCCATGCAATCACCCGTCGCTACTCCAATTTCCCACCTATGATCTCCCGCAACTCTACCTCCACACTAATTCCACATTGCGTCCATCGCTCCTGCTGCCATCCTACACCATGCTCCTTCCGCCACCCTCCATCCACCACTACACACACACCTTCGCCACTTCCTGTTCATTCTTGCAGCATATCTCCCCACGCGCAGCTTCTCCACGATGCTTCCCTCATCCATCAACGTCCTCCAGCCGCCCCCACTCCACTGCCTGCACGCTCCTCCACCACCTCCGCTCTGCCCTTCCCTTCCATCCTAGTCCTCCCTTTTGCACCTTCTACTTGCCCCTCCTCCCTGCACTCCATATCCGCCTCCCCTTCCAGCCTCCTTCTCCACGCTCCACCTCTCTACCACTCCCGTGCCCCTCCTGCTACTTCTTCCCGCTCGACCTCCCATGTCCTCTCGCCGCTCCACACCTCCACGCCAGACCTCCTCCCTCATGTCCATTCCCACCTCCTTCCACTTATCCACATCCGCCCTACACAAAAAAAATAAAAATTATACTATTATAATATTACATTATAATATTTCAAAATTTTCAAATATTAATAATAATAATAATTATTATTTTTAATATCATTAAAAATAATAATATTATAAAAAATATGTATATTATTATTATTAAATATAATAATAAATTCTTATCTCTGAGGCCAAGTGCATTGTTCAAACATCAATGGCATCTTATAGTGACGAATTCATAGATCTCCTTGAGAAAATCCTTAAGGATATAGATGGAATAAAAAAATCTATTGATGAAACGTTTAAAGAAAATGAAGATGGATGTGAAAATAGGGTAGAACAAACCACCCTAGCTAATGTAAAAGGTGAAAATACAGTAGACTATTATGTCATTTCCGATGAGAGTAATAGCATTAATAAAGATATTGTGCAAGACAGAGATATAACATACCATAGTAATGAAGAAAATGACAATGAAATATTTGACAAGAAAAAATATGATCCTCACCAAGATTGTGATAAGAGACAAGGCGATGTTACTAACAATAACAATGATCGATGCATTGAAAATAATATCACAATAACAAATGCACGAACGACATATGCCAACACAAGGACTTTTATAACGAACATCAAGGAAATAAACTATAATATCTATTTGACACAAGATAAGACCAGTGTTCTTATGAGCATTATAAGCACAAAGAGCCCGTTCAAAGGAACTGACACAAAATGCATTGGGAATAACAACACAAAAATAGTTACGGTCGTAATGTATGTTGAGCATGTTATTGTTCAATTGACGACAAACATAGTTAAAAGAAGTAATCACACAAAAGGCATAAACAAAACTTCACCAAATTCATACTTAACGAAAATACCAAGACAAAATAATCAAAAAGAGGCAATGGTCGTAATCAAAATCTCATCTCTCAAGTCATCAATGTGACATAGAACCAGAATAAAAGACGTCATGAGAAAACTCAACTTTGAGGACAAATCTTTCCCAAGGGAAAGGCAATGCTACAACAATAAATTAGTAAATAAATAGGCTATAAACTATTAGTAATAGTAATTAATTATTATTATAGTTATGAAGAGGAATGTCTCTTCAATAGTGGATGGCCCAGCCATATTTAAGGCGTCCATATCCATTGTATTTTATCATCAAATAATTATTATACATTTTATATATCTATTTATTTGAAGATGGAACATCTTCCTCCCTAGACCTGGATACAGGCTAGCTTAACCCGGATACAGGCTGACATATTACATCGGATACGGTTGTATTAAGAGTCCAACCGAATACAGTTGCTGCATAATATGTTGTCTTCAGTATTCAGGCAATAGAATTCACTCCTGGGTATCCAGATGAGACTAAGGAGGGTACTAGTAATGTATAATGACCATTAAGGGGAAGTGTCGTTTGGGTCACTTGGTGTAAGTATGCGACACTAGGGTTTAGTGTGTAATATTGAGGCATAACATCACTCATCTTGAATGGCATATTTAAAGTCATTCACGTATCTTGCGATAGTTTCTTCTCCTTTGTCGGTCTGCCCCAACCTTATCGACAATTTGTAGAACTCTTCTGTGTACTCCTTCACGGTCATCTCTTTTTGTCAAAAGTTCTGTAACTTTCGGAACAAGGAAATCACATAGTCACCTGTAAAGAACTTCCCTTTCAGCTTGGCGACCATCCTGTCCCAAGACTTGATTTTCTCCTTTCCTTTATTAACTCTTTCAGCCTGCACATTGTCCCACCACAATGAGGCATAACCCTTCAACCTCATACATGCAGTCTTAACCCTCCTGGGATCCTTGATTTGCTCTATGTCAAAGTATTTCTCCATCTCTCTGAACCAGTCAATCAAGTCTTTTGGATCCAGACTTCCCGAGTAGGTACATATATCCATCTTTGTCCAACCTCTCATATCCATCAAAAGCTTGATGAGTTTGTCTTCTGGTTCCTTGACTTCCTCTTTCGGTGCTTCCACCTCTTCGACCTCCTCATCGTTGTGGTCTAACACATCAAGAATACAACCACGCCTTTGGATTTCATTGATCGATTCGACTTCATTAGTCAAATTTTGCATTGTTCGGATGCACTCGTCAAACATCTCACGATCAACTCTGACGGCTGCGCTACATGCTCTTCGTCCAACACCTCGGATATTAACGCCTCTATGAGCCATTTTCAACCTCATCTGAAACTCCCACTAGTCCAATCGCAACCAAACTTTCACAAGTCGTGTACAACTCTACCCAACCACGGCTAGAGTTATTCAACGCACTTGCACACTGAATTCACATCCAATGTTGATACCACTTGACCTAGTCAGGTTGATATCACTATCTTTCTTCTTACAGGATTCTCTTCCTTCTCTCATACCACTTGACGCAAGGTGCCTTGACAAGGGTTCTAGCTTAATGATTACACAAAACACACGCATTCACATAAAGAATATGTAAACAAGATGCCAGAAGCTGGATTCTATTACTTTCAATCAATCAGTTACAATGCAAACTGCAAGGAATGTAAAACAACTAACTATGTCTGCCTTAGCCTTACAATACATAAGTAACTGTGTGCTATCTCAGTGTGTCGATCTTCACCCTCTCACGACCTCTGTTGAATGCAAGTGCTCATCGAGCTATGGATCCAATCTTCTCTGTGATATGTAGATGTGTGAATTTCCTATCCAATCTACAAATATTCTCTCGAGCTCTGCCCTATGCTAACTCCAAAAATGGAACTAACTCCTTGCTCTGTGCCTATGCACAAGCCTTCTACCCTGTTGCTACTGCTGTTCCCAAGATCACTCTGACCCCCGAGACACACTTCCTCTGTCCGTTGATCTTCGTCGATCCTGCAGACTTGCAGTTGTCAGTGCCTCTACCTTGTTGCACAATATTTTCTTGTGTTGACATTTGTCACGATCCCAACCACCTATAATAACTGCTCATAACTTCCTTAGCAACCCTGAATGGCTACCAAGTACTCTTCTTGATTTCCTGCACGCCCTTCTGACACTGCTATAGTAGTCAGTCTTGTCACAACGTCGACCATACTGTCTTCCGTCAGCCTTCAACATACTTGTCAGCTTCCCTTCGCACTTTGAGGCTTCTCCAATCCGCCTGTTCCTCCTCACTTGGCTTATTCCCAAACCCGTCGAAGTCATGATTCGACAACATGTCGTCCTATGACACCTTCCATTGCAACCCTGTCGTATGTCGACTTTTGACATGTTGACTCTCGACCTTCGCATCTTCCTGTCGATATGCGATCAACTGCTCCTGCTCGACTCATTGAATTCGACATCCAATCTTCTCTTCCGCACCAGTGGTCCTTGACACTCCCTTTGGTGAGCCTCCTTCATGTCGATCATCTTCGACTGCTCTGCCTAGGCCCCGATGCTCTTGCATCATAGAGCCCGTAATGTCACAAGACCCATCTAGACTTTTGGCGACACCATCACACAACGAATTCTTTTCATGTTGGAAATCTACCCATATGTTCGCTCCTAGCTCTTTCGCATGTATAATAAAGAAAATCAACACCAAGAAAACCAAGAATGCTTTCATCCCTGTGTACCAAGACCTTGCCTATATTGTGGAGAAACCACTCATTACTCCTTTCAGTGCCCCATTTTGTGTGCCGAAGGAAAAGCTCGTATTGAACTAATGAGAATTCAATATCAATTACAAACAACCTATATAAACCTGCAAGCATCACCAACCGGGGAGGAAGTTCCAACCTTCCCAGACACCATCGATGTTGAATTTCCTTTAGCCGGTGTCCTCACTTGTAGTGATTCCTTGTCTTTCGATGAAGAGGAAGAACACCTGCAAGCATTCCCAAAAAATTAACAAAACCAAAAAGGGGCTTTTAACCCCATCACAAAAAAGACATCTAACACCTATTGTTGATATTCTTATTTGTGTCACAATTTTTTACTTTCATCTTGAATTAGAATGTAAATCCACCTTTCTTTTCAAAATGCATATGGCATCCTCAACGGACATCTACATAGGTTATGCAGATGGTTCTAGTCAATGGTCCAAACATCTAGCATCTACTTCTTGGGTTATATACTCCCCCTCCCATACACTTCACCACACCGGTGAAGTATTATTGGGGGCACTAACAAACAACCAAGCAAAGTAGGATTTCGAATAGGTATTTTAAGCGATACCCTACATCTAGACATTCACCATCTACATGTGCACCTCGACTCCCAACTTGTCGTATCACAGTTGAATAATGTATTCCAGGTCCACAACTATCTATTCTTTTGAAATTTTATGCATGTGCACCTTCTCATTCAACAGTTTGAAACCATAAATTTCACACATATACTGAGAAATGCCAATGCATATGCCGACTCCATCGTCGATGAGGTATTGAATAGGCACCCAGTACATCACCCAACTGCATAACCCTGCATACCAATCATACATAAATATATATGTGTGTCTCACCTACGACTACACATACACGTATTTAATCATCACAAGTCCTAAAAGTCAATAACACATGCCAAAAATAAATATGTGAGTATAAACTACTACATATGCATTACATCAACACATAGGAAACATAAAGAAAAATACACATACATCACATACATAAAGAGACTTTGTTGGCTATAACTGACCTAGAGGTTTTCTTATAAGAACTAGGTTCTTTGCGGTTCCCCTTTGAAAAACAAAACCCCTTCGCACCGACCCTTTCGGCAACAACCTACGAGCAAGTTGAGGTCTCACCCGAGGTGTATCTATGGGGTACTGCGGAATTAGATTTCCACAGTAAGTGATAAGTTGCTTGGACGGACGTGCTGTATAGCACAGCAGGGGGGTATGTGCCGCGAGGTGAGACTGTGCAGCGATGGAACATGCTGCGGTCCGCACCACTATGTTCTTCTGTCGTGGGACATCTACTGAAGTTGCGAACAATGCAGCTTTATTCTATACTTGGATTATATTGGGAACACTTAAGGCACTGAAACGAATATCACTCATCCACTCGTTCAGGCACTTAACTGACTATTCTTCTAACATTCATTTGTTAAGCTGGAGTGTTGCGACTTGAACATATATGATTATACAAACCGATTGATATGCATTCTTTTACTGTGTCTAAGAAAGTGTTTAACTAAATGATTGATTCACTATCTTCAAACTCAACACTAAATGTTCATCATTCATGCGTTCATACAGAACTTAACATATCATTTTCATACTTCTTCTGAAGGAAAATGCATATCAAAGTTCTCTCATAATGGAATGCAAGAAAACATCTAAACATTCATTTACAGAAAACCCAAATAACCATCGATTCATAAAACACAATCATACAACACGATATTTAACGTGGTTCACTTCCCCGGGTGGGAAGCTACGTCCACAAGAACTGTTGGTAGTATATTTCTTTAAAAGGGATGGGGACAACCATTCTTAGTCTACGCACTCAGTTGCAGACCTTTGTTCCTCTCAGATAGGTCTCTGCGCACACAAATGTAGAGCCTTTACAATCTTCTCAACTCAGAGATTTTACAATACAACAACTCAAAATTGTAATAGCAAAAGTAATGAGTAACCCCATCCCATACAAAATTGTCTTCTTAAATAGATCATGCCAGAAGGTCATGTCTTACAATACCAAAGACCTAAACCCAAAAACCCTTAGGGTTTACAAATCTGCGCTGGTTTCCCTAAACCGGCTTGATGGCTCCTAGTAGCGTTTGCTTCATCGTGGCGGTTCTCCACGTCTTCATTCTTTTTCTATTGGCCTCCCTGTCGCATGCGTACCAACAGGCTGCTTCCGTCGAACCGTTCATCTCTAACGGTATCACCCACCAGGCATGCCAAAACGTCGCTTTCCTTAACAAACTCATGCATTGGATGCCTTCCTGATTTGCTCGTGCCCACCGCTAGGCACTCCTAGAACATCTTTCCAAAATTAGACCACTCCTAGTCCATCCGATACCTGCACCTAATCCTTGTCCAGCACTCCGCTTTGCTGGCTCCACGTGTCCTGACTGCTTCGCACCACCACTTCCTCGTAGCGCTGGTCTTCGTGGTACTTTCAAAATTCGGACGCTACACACAACTTCGTAGCACTGTCAAAACTTGGATGTTGCGCACAAATTCACAGCACCCTCACAACTTAGAAAAAAGTACTCCTACTTATCAAAAGTGTTACCAAAACTTTGTCCCAACATGGGCCCAACATGCCCCTAACACTTACATGTGGCTCATCCCTGAGCCACTTGTTGCTTTAGTTGTCTCGCTCTGCTCCGTGACTGGTGGAACTAATTTGGCCACTAACTCATTATAGGTGCCGAACAACTGTTCCACTACTTCTCTGGTATCTTGTTCAACTTGTTGTACTGTCTCAAGCAGTGCTGCATTTATCTCTTCTCCAATCTGTCCTTCTACCTGCTCCTGGTTGTCACGTAGTTCCTTTAGCTTGTCTTCTATCTGCTGCAACACCATTATGGAATCCTCCAGGAGTTGCTGCAATTGATTATCCATCTCAGTCTCCTTTTCTCTCAATACCTAGGCTTCCTTTTTCAAGCCTGATATTTCCTTATACTTGGACAGTCTTTCCCTGGGTGGTAGAGCCTTGAGCTCTGTGTCCAACTTCTCTAGCGTGGTCTACTTTTCTTTTACCATAGTCTTTACCTGTAGTAGCCCTTGATCCTCTTCAAGGGCAATGAATGCCTTTGAAATGTTTTCCAAGAGATCTTGGCACTTAACCATCTCACTAGTTATGCTCTGCGCGGTAGCACTTACTACTTGCTCTCTTAACTGCTGCTCAGTTAATGGCGTCTGTGTATTTAGTTTTTCTTTCAAGGCTCCAAGCTCAGCTTCATGGAGGATGTCCCTATCTTGCATCTCCATCTTCAAAGATCTTACCTTTTCTTCGATCCTCAGAACTATGTCCAAAGGATCATCATGGATTTCTAGACCTTCGATATCTTGGGCAATAGTAGATATGGTAGTCTCCAACTGTTTCCGGTTGTCCTGTTCATCACGCAGCTACATGTTTGTGCACAACTCGAGCTACCTGTTTTCCATGTTCAGCTCTGCTTGTGACTTCATTGACTCTACTATTCGTTCATGCATCTCCTCTACTATCTGTGTGTGCAAAAAATGTAATCCTGGCAAAGGGATTTTGGCCAAGTCGAGCTCTACCCGCTCAACGCCCTTTATGTCCAGGACAATCTGTTCTGGCGTTGGCAATGTTATGGTCAACGGGTCCAAATGGACAACCCTGGTCTTAGACGGTAGCGTGATGGCTAGCTGCGGCGGCGTTTGCTGTGAGGTTCCTACCGACCTCCCTTCTACTGATGTGTCGCGTGGCAAGGTTATGCTCTTTTGGACATCATCCATTTTCTTCATGAGACCTTGCATTGCGAGTCTAGTATTTTGTAGGTCATCATGGATGACCTTGTCCATTTTGTCTTTGTCAACCATGAGCTCCTGCATTTGTTTTGAGACCCTTTCTGCTATCATGTCAAAGTTGTCTTCCTTCAGCACTGTCTCAGGTTGAGTCTTTGTGGCCTTCATCTTCTTTCATGCCTTCGGCTTCTGCGAGGTCTCAGGCTCTTTCCGCTTTCCTGTTTCTTCAACAATCAGGCATGACAACGGGATTGGCTCATCTTCGTCAGAGTCCGTCTCAACATCCATGACTTCAACACAGAAGTCAGCGAGCCAGTCCTTCATGAGGACTTCAATGTCGTCCTCATACATATGGTAGCTACCCCCATACCATTCTGGCTTCTTCATCTTTTCCTTGGGTGAAATAAAAATACATCGCATGTCAGCATGAAAATCAAGAATGCGAATGTATTTCGATGTTACCTGCTTTGTGATCCGAGCTATACGGGTGATAACATCGCGCAGCTGAGTGTAATACTGATAGAAAAATTTAGCTATCACTCTACATTGATGTTTGCCCAGAGGTTGGCATAACAGAACCCTCTAGGATTGTTGGTTTCTGTAATGACACCCACATAGTCCTTTGGCTCCTTCCATCCGGAAAAGGCGATGAGGATGATTAGCCACGTAAAGTGGAACTGTCCGCCATTCTCCTGGGTATCATTGAGCTCGTCTAGGAACTCATTAAGAAGTTACTGACACCAATTGAATTGGGTGCCTTCAGCTGCTATGGCACCGAGTAATACTATGCTTGCAGGCACCTCCAGAGGCCTCACTATTCTGAGGATTTTTCCTGCGAGCAGCTGGGTGACAAATCTTGTCGTTCTGTCCTCAATTTCTTCTATGGGAAAACCTCTTTTCCCTTTCACCAAAGCATGATTTTTCTTCATCTTTTCAACCGCCTCTTTTTCCTTATTCTTCCCCTGGAAGAATTGCTTGGGATCCTTGCCATGCTTTCTGAGACCTGTTATGCAGTGGATCAAGGCAATGTTGACATCAATATTTTTGTATAGCCATAGGTATCCTTGGTGGATTCGCACCATCAACATGCGAACCACTACATTAAGTTCTGATGAACGATCAAAATGAGGTAGTCAGATCAGGTTCAGCAATCCAGACTCCACTACCGATGTCAGCCAACTTTCGGCCACCAAGTTAAATGTTCCCTTGGCATCCTTTTTCCAGCACATATACTGGTCAGGCTGGAACTGTGGGTACTTAGGCGCATGTGGCTCTTCCTTTTGCATGCCTAGCAGGTCAAAATCTTCCGACTTACAATATGCGATCTTTCTGAGTAGGTTCTTGGCAACATCTACATGTTTTGAAATCGGCGACAATGGGATTTCATATCTAGCATTCTTGGTCAATTTAAAGACTGGGGAATCCAACACCCGAGGTGATATATACTCTAGTGTCAACTTCAAGGATTCCTTCTAAAATACCGGCAATCTTTGCACTGTCTGGCCCGTCTTTAGAATCTTGCTTCGTGGTGCAATTACGTCTTTCCCTTTGTCTTTCCCTGTGTCCTGTATGATTGGAGTATGGCGAGGTGATCTTCTGGATGCTTGACCGGGTTCGAGTGCAGCCTCCTTGGAAGGGGTTTTCATTAACTCTGTAATTCCCCTGTGCTGAAAGATTCAGATTGCTTCCTGAAGTGTAAGCTCTTCTTCACTATCTGATGATTTGGACATTCACTGGCGAGAGTAGCCAACTGTTTTTGAGATATGACTAAGGATTTCTAACACAAGAATGAAGGCATGAAAAAATTCTAAGTGTCCTTATGCGGTGTTATTTATAGGCGCAGGTGAGTCCTCCCGCGCCTTCCAATGGCTAGATGAGCATTTGATGAGGTGTCCATTGGCCCATTTGAACGAAGCCTTCAGTCCCTTCCATCATTAGTGTGTTCAGAACGACTATCTTTTTGTTAAATGCTGAAGCGATTGCTTGCAACGGTCATCTAATGGCTATTTTTTTCTCAAAATGTTTTTAACAACTATTTTTTCTGAGTGTTGCGCCAAGTTGCGCGGCAAGCCATCTGCGGTCCTACGCAGTTATTTCGTAGTGCTACTATTTTTCAACTGCGTGGTTTCCTTTTTCTTTTCTTACTTCTTCTCTTTTTCTCTTTTTTTTTTCGTAGCTTCAGCAGTGCTGCACGGTACATACATTGTTATACTTATCATACATGTATAGACTCCTTTACATTTCCAGTGTCCAATTTCAACTGTACTTACACTTGGAAATCTCTCCCTCTACTTATCATTCAAGATTCTGTGAAGCAGGGCTGTCATGGTACAACTTTAGTCTGCTTCCATTTATCAAAGTTGGTAACGTATCGCCAGCTAAATTAGCTAACTGGACTGCACCAGTGTTAGTAACATGTATCACAGTATATGGACCAAGCCAATGCATCTTAAATTTACCAGGAAACTTCATGAATTTGCTATCGTACAGGAGGACTAGGTCACCTACCTGGAAGCACTTGTTCTTTATATGGAAAACATGCCAAGCTTTCTCACAGTCTTTCTGAACTTGCTGGTGGAAGCTGGCAATGAAGCGATCTTCCTCCAACCCAACGAGGTGTAGCAGCCTTTCTTCTAATGCTGCGCGGTCTTCCATCCCGGTGAACGCAACGATCCTTAAACTAGGGAAAATATATTCCATTGGCATTATAGCTTCCTACCCATAAGCCAACTGAAAAGGTGTATGTCCTGTCAATTTCTTGCATGTAGTCCTGTATGCCCATAACACAGAGGAGACGCCCAGGTCCCAATCATCTCTATTTACATTGCAGACCGTAGTGAGTGCGTTTTACAATATTTTATTGAAAGCCTCAACAATACCATTCTCCTGTGGATGATATGGATTATTGCGCTGATGATGAATGTGGAATTCCTCTGTAAGTGCCTCAATGGTCTTGTTCAAAAAGTGATTACCTTGGTCACTCATCAAAATCTTTGGACAGCAAAATCTTGACAATATTTCTTCAAAAATGAACTGCGCAGCAGTACTAACTCTGCAGTCCTTTACTGGCTTTGATTCTGCCCATCTGGTGAGGTAATCAGTAGCAGTAATAATATACCTCGCACCAGTTCTTTTCCCTAGTGGGTTTGTAGGACACACAAAATCAATTGCCCATTTGTAAATCGCCTGCAAGGTCAATTGTGGGTTTAATGGCATCTTGTCTCTTCATGAAGGTTTCCTTGTACTTTGACAGAAATCACACTTCCTACAATGTTCTTTGGAATCTTTGTGGATCGTGGGCCACCATAGCCCTGCGTGCAATATCTTCTGTGCAATGGCCCTTCCTGCATAGTGACCTCCCGTGATCCCTGAATGCGCGTTTGCTAGAATAAACGGTTTCTCATGATCTAGTACGCATCTGCGCAAGAATTAATCCGGTCCAAGTTTGTATAACTAACCTACAATTATAGTGAAGTCTGTGGCGCGCACCACTAGTTGCTTCTTCTGTTGGACAGATAATTCCTGCGGTGCTAGCTCTGTTGTTAAAAAATTAATGATATCCTTATAATAGTCATCAACAACCTGTATAGAAAATAACTGCACATCATGCATATTGTCTTCAATGTTCATCGGCTCTTCTCCTGACTCAATCCTTGATAGATGATCAGGTCCCAAGTTCCGTCTACCAGTAGTAGCCATCTGCATATGCGTCCCCCTAACACTGGCTTATTGACCAAGTATTTCAACGCAGAATGGTTAGCGAACATAAGGAAGTGCGCACCAAGCAAGTAATGCTTGAATTTTTGTAGGGCATATACCATCGCAAGGCCTTCCCTCTCTGTAGTAGTATAGTTCTTCTTCGCTGTTGAGAGTTTTGTGCTTCAAAATGAAATAGGGTGGTCGATACGTCCTTGCCCTGGTTGAGCTATTACAATTCCCAAGGCAATGCATGATGCGTCAACGTGGACATGGAATGGCTTCGTCGAGTCTGGAAAGACTAGAATCGACGTAGTGACCATCTTTTCTTTTAGTTTATCAAAACCTTGTCTGCATTCCGCGTTCCAAATGAATGGTGCGTCTTTCTTTAGCATATTTTCCATTGTTGCGGTTATCTACGCGTAACCCTTTATAAATTTCTTGTAGTATCCAGTATGGCCTAAAGTAGAGCGCAACATCTTGACTAAAGTTGGTGTTGGAAAGTTCACAATAATAGCAATTTTCGCAGGGTCCACCATTAGTCCTTGCTTACAAACAATGTGCCCAAGTAGAATTCCATAAGGAACACAAAAAATACACTTCTTTAGATTTAGAGAGATCTGATGCTGTCGACACTTCTCAAGCATCATTCTGCGATTTGCACAATGGTTCTTCAATAGACCAAACATAGTCCAATCATCAAAATAAGCTTCGAGAAACTTATGCATAAATTCTTTGAATGCTGCGACGACCACTCTGGAAAATATGGCAAGTGCATTCTTGAGGCCAAAAAGCATTACCATGTACTGGAACGACCCCCATTCTGTAGAAAAATTCGTCTTATGCCTATTTGCGGGATCAATGCTTATCTGATGATATCTGGAGAAACCATCAGTAAAGGAATAGTCCTCATTCCCTCCAACATTATCAAGCACTTCATCTGTAAAAGGAGTGGGGAATGGGTCGTGCATAGAAACATCATTCAGTTTTCTGAGATCGACACAAATCTTGATCTCACCCTTCGCTTTCTTATCTTGAACGACCATGGGACTAATCCACTCTGATTCCTCGATAGGTTCAATGATTCCTGCGTCAAGCATCTTATCCAGCTCTGCGCATAATCTTTCCTTGTAGCGCGGGTTTAGTTTGTATGGTCTCTGCTTTACAGGCTTTGCGCCTGGCTTCAAAGGTATTTTCATGACTCCTAGGTCCCCTAGAATTCCTTTCATTTCTGTAAATTTTGTCGGAAACATCTCCTGATACTCATGCAAGGTGTCTGCGATCTCTGCAACAGTCTGATTGTCCCAATAGTCTCTGATTGCTGCGAAGTTTGGTTCTTCTTTTGTGCCAATATTCACCTTCTGTGTTTTTACTGGTCCACTCATATCTGGGATTTCTAATGGAGGTCCTTCTACGTCGCACGCACCCTCCAATTCTGGTAGGTTTATGTTGCGCGGATCATCGTCATCGTCTTCATTTCTATCATCGATGTCTTCAACTAGGTTGTAACACTTGAAAAGGTGTTCTTCATGTTCCTTCCATTCCGACTGTAGGTTCGCAAGAACGTGATCTACCCTGAAGAATTCTTCCAATGTCATATTTTTGTGAGGATAGTCTTCCCTGAATATGCGTTCCTTAATTATTTGCAATGCCTCATGGATCAGCGGGTTCTCGTCCTCAAAGTTGAAGTCCTTCTGGAAGTTCGTAGTCAACATTTCCCAATTAGTGATTTCCCTATGCAACTCCAGGTCTAGGTACCATTTCTTTGGAATGTCGTCCTCCAAGGTATGCACAAACAGCTACACCCATTCTTCACGTGGCCTTTCCAGCCATGCCTGTGAACATACTTCAATATGCTGACTAGGATCTGTCTATCCATTAAACTTCTCAAAGGGTAAAGTAACCCTGTTGGCAAACTGAATTTGCATCTTAATCCTGCATTCGTCCCAAGTGGTCAATGTCTGCTTGTGTGCATTCCACCATCTGGTGGGTGTGTCACACAGTGCCATATCCAATGCTAGTAATCTATGCTCATCTGTAATAGCTGCAGTGTATTCTTGGATAAAAGTGTAAACATTAGTAGAACCATCATATGTGTGAATAGGACTTACCTCCTTCCTGATCCAGCGGAGTGATTTCGTGACCTGCGTGCACCTTCTTGCTGATACTTCATGCATCCGACTTTGCCAATTTTCCATCCCTACCTCCGAATCAGAGATGTAGGAGCTGTGACATCTCCAGCTAAGTGTACCATCTGCAGTAGGATTAATTTAATCTTCCTGGTTCGCTGTGAGCTGGTATAATCTGTCCAGGTCTTGATCCTTGGATTCCTCTTGAATCGGCTCGCTGTACCTGTCACCATCTGCAGGATCCAATGGTGCGATGACCCTAAGATGCTTGCCTTCAACTATCATCTTTTTTTTTTTTTTTAAGTTGATGATAGCCAAGTTATCCATAGCCCATTCAATCCCTAGCAGTGCAAGAAAAGGCTGACTATCATCCACAATCTCGACAACTTCAAAGTTTGCATGACTTTGGACTCCATCAATGTCGACTATCACATCAGCTAACCGACCAAAGGGTATGACTTTCTCTTGGTTAGCCATTCTCAATTGGATAGGTGACCATGACAACTTTGGTCGACCCATTTGCTTCCATGTCTGCTTACTTAAGACATTTACTTTGGATCCCAGATCAAGGATGACTTCATCCATTTCAAAATATCGTATCTGCACGGTAAGCCTCATTTCTTGACCTATTCGTTTATGATTCCTTATGTGATGTACTATGCTATCAGAAGTCTCTGTTCTGGTCTGTGGTTCATACTGGTTTATGAGCTTCTGTAGCTCTACTATGGCATTTTCACTTTTGAGTAGCTTCATGCAGCTTCGCAAGAACTGCACAATAGAAGAGCTAACATCCGTCGCAGTGCTTGTTTTATCATAAGCCGCTGGCATGTATTCAACATGCGGTGCTTCACTGCACAATGGGATTCATTGTGACTCTGTTGCTGGTTCTCTGAAGGTATCCCATGCGTCGACAAAGACTTCCTTATTATTTCGTAGGTCAAGAGCAGGTATTTTTCTCGGAGATTTCCTTATCCATATTGTCTCAAGAGGGATGTGCTTTGTGTGAGCCTCCCCTGACGTGGACGCTTCTGCTCCCATATCGCGGCTTGTCTGAGTGCCACTGCATGTGACCACATTGATGCTAGGGTCTACTGGTCTGTTCTCTGCTGCGATCCACTAGATGTTTGTGTTTGGTGCGTCCATTCGTCTTCTTTTCTACATTTCCACCACTAGGACTGGGAAATCTTCAATAACATGCTCAAATGATTTACAATAATTGCACGTAGTGCATGGGTTAACACAATCTCTAGTTATGTGACCAGGCTGGCCACAATTATAACAAATGACCTGGCCGTGACCTCTTCCTTGGGCTGGGCCAGCATTTCTTCCTTTGCCGCGGTATCTAGCACCATGACCTCTATATCCTCCTTGGTCATATTGTGCATTCTCTTGTTTCGGATGGTTATCCTCTTATACACAGTACAAGCTAGTGCCTCTCATTGATTCCATATCCTGTTTTCTTTCATTCATTAATTCGTATGCGCGACAGTTGGATTCATCATGTCCAACTGATTTACAGAAATTGCAGTATAAACTTTTAGGTGTTTTCACATACTTCTATATAAGATAGCAGTCTTCAGGTCTGTGTCCTGTAGTTCTACAAATTTCACACCATGGGACCTGATTCTGATTTAATGGGTTGGGCGCACCACTATTAAGATAGTTGCGGAATAAAGGGCAGTGCTCCCGGTCATGGCCTTCTCCTTTACAACTTGTACACTAGACCTCATGTCTAGGTTCATACCTTTGTTCTTTGCCATTCTTCATGCTTTGCAGCTCTAGTGTCAGGGTGGTCAGTTGGTTCTGGATCTGAGACATCCCAGAACTAGTCTCACCAATTGGTGAAGCTTTAACTTCACTGCGATCTCCAAGGCCTCTGCCTGTGACGTAACCTTCTGCTACATCAGTGGTAATATAATATGTGGAAATAGCGTAGCAATGAACCATTCCTTGTGCTGTTCCGGAGCTATAACAAAGCTTACTTGGTCCAATAGGGTCTTGAATTTTTAATCAAACTCCCAAACCATTTCAATTGGTTTATGCTTTATTTCTTTCAACTCAGTTATACACTGAGATTCAGATTTGGGTTTCTTAAACTTTGCCACCAGCGCAGCTTTAATTTCTGTGAGGTTTCTCGGCTATGTGTTAGAGTACTTCATGAACTAATGTAAAGTTCTATCCCTGAATGTGGTGATGAGTTGTGCTCTCTTCACTGCATCATCCTGGATTTGTCTTACACTCCATAAGGCTTCACAAAGAAACCAATGCTGGTCAAGGTCTTCTAGGCCATTTCCTTTAAATATCAGTAGCTTCATATTAGTGTTTGCCATTGTTATATCAGGTGGTGGAGTGCCTGAGTTAGTGCATGACTGCTATGAGGGGCTCTACGCAGTGAAAACAAATGGTTCTTTCGGGATAGATGTACTAGGCTGAGTATTCTGTGGTGTGGGATGCATAGCAGGTGGGTTTTGAGATAAAGGTGGTGCGGTATCTATAGCTGGTGGGTTCTCAGGTGCAAATGGTGGTGCGGCTTCGTTGTTAATGTTACATGGAATCTCAGTATTAATATGGAGTCCAAGGCCTCCAAGATTCTTATTAAATTTATATCTCTTACAACTTCTAAGATTATGGGTATCTTCGTGAGAATCACTAAATATACTCTTTACCATGACAAGCTTAATAATATTACTACATTCTTAAAACACCTTTCTCAACTAACAACATCTTAATGTATAGACTAAGATTGTTCAGCAGCTTACCTTGGAATCCTCCGAAAAAGTATGCTTCTGCTTGGCTGTAGGATTTGAGTGTGTCTACAGAAAATTCTGTTACGAAGCCTTTAGCATATGATCGACCCAAAAATCAACTACACGTGTCAACGGGTTGTCTATTGCTTTGAGCTGCACTATGAGCTCAGGAGTCCACTCTGTAGGAAATCCTTGAAAAGAGGTTTTCTTTTCTGCGAGCCGCGAGATCCATGTGTGTAGCTTGTTTGGAAATAATGCCTAGAAAATCTCATGAATATCTTCCCACAGATATCGATCCGACCACTATGTGTCAAATAGATGCGGATGTCTATTCTCTTCCCTTGCAAAATCTCTTCTAGTCTTGTCCCACCAAGCTTGGATTTCTGTCTTTTCAGGATGCCAGTTGTCAGAGCCTTCCGAAAACTGGTATTCTTCGTCACACATCATGGTTGCAACTCATCATGGATTCTATCACAGCAACAGAACCATTTGTTGGCTATAACTAACCTAGGGTTTTTCTTATAAGACCCAGGTTCTTTGCGGTTCCCCTTTGACCGATGAAACCCCTTTGCACCGGCCCTTTTGGAAACAACCTATGAGTAGGTTGAGGTCTCACCCGAGGTGTATCTATCGGGTACTGCGGAATCAGATTTCCACAGTAAGTGATAAGTTGCTTGGACAGACGTACTGCGCAACACAGTAGGGGGGTATGTGCCGCGAGGTGAGACTGCACAGCGATGGACCATGCTGTGGTCCGCACCACTATGTTATTCTTCCATGGGACTTCTACTGACATTGCGAACAATGCAGCTTTATTCTATACTTGGATTATCTTGGGAACACTTAAGGCATTGAAACGAATATCACTCATCCACTCGTTCAGGCACTTAACTGACTATTCTTCTAACATCCATTCGTTAAGTTGGAATGTTGCGACTTGAACATATATGACTATACAAACCGACTAATATGCATTCTTTTACTACATCTAGGAAAGTGTTTAACTTAATGACTGATTCACTGTCTTCAAACTCAACACTAAATGTTCATCATTCATCCGTTCATACAGAACTTAACATATCATTTTCATACTTCTTCTGAAGGCAAATGCATATTAAAGTTCTCTCATAACTACATGCAAGAAAACATCTAAACATTCATTTACAGAAAACACAAATAACCATCCATTCATAAAACACAATCATACAACACGAGATTTAACGTGGTTCACTTCCCCAGGTGGGAAGCTATGTCCACAAGAACAGTTGGTAATATATTTCTTTAAAAGGGATGGGAACAACTGTTCTTAGTCTGCACACTTAGCTGCAGACCTTCGTTCCTCTCAAATAGTTCTCTGAGCACACAGCTGCAGAGCCTTTACAATCTTCTTGACTCAGAGATTTTACAATACAACAACTAAAAATTGTAATAGAAAAAGTAAAGAGTAACCCCATCCCATACAAAATTATCTTCTTAAATAGATCATGCTGGAAGGTCATGTCTTACAATAGCGAAGACCTAAACCCAAAAACCCTTAGGGTTTACAAAACTGCGCTACTTTCCCTAAACCGGCTTGCTGGCTCCTGGTAGCGTTTGCTTCATCGTGGCCGTTCTCCACATCTTCATTCTGTTGCTATCGACCTCCCTGTCGCACACATGCCAACATGATGCTTCCGTCAAACTGTTCATCTCTAACGGTCTCGCCCACCAAGTGTGCCAAAACATCACTTTCCTTAACAAACTCATGCATTGGACGCCTTCCTGATTTGCTCGTGCCCACCACTCGACACTCTTGGAACATATTTCCAAAATTAGACTACTCCTGGTCCATCTAATACCTGCACCTGATCCTTGTCCAGCACTCCGCTTTGCGGGCTCCATGTGTCCTGACTGCTTCGCATCACTACTTCCTCGTAGCACTGGTCTTCACAGTACTTCCAAAATTCAGACGCTGCGCACAACTTCGCAGCACTGTCAAAACTTGGATGCTGCGCACAACTTCGTAGCACCCTCACCACTTAGACAAAAGTACTCCTACTTATCAAAAGTGTTACCAAAACGTTGTCCCAACTTTGGCCCAACAGACGCATACATCATATGCCACCAAAATGGTATACATACATATATATATATATCATCAAAAAATATGGGGGATATACATAGTAGCCTTATAGGGGATACATGAAAAAATGCCTCCCATAGGCCCATCAAAAATATATATCTACAAAATTGGGGCTCATAGCCCTACATAACATCAATCCATCCTGCCGACTGGTGGATCTCGGCAACCCAAAATTTCCAGTGGCCATACATCCTCCCATTGTGCGGTATCTAGTTCCCGCAGTGGTCGTTGTTGTGGAGGAGGGGTCGCTCCTCTCTGCACCTCTTGTGCTACATGAAATGAAACAACAACTCGTCGTATGACATTCCACTAGGTTGTCAGACACTCTACTGGAATATGAATTTTCAAGGCCACCTCATCATCATCAAGGTTGGACTAGTCTCTCTCATCAACTCCAGTGGTCATCCCACCTAGCCTCCTCTCCAAGTAAGCTACCAAAACCTCCATTCGGTCCCCTGCAACTACCCCACCTGCCACATCTCTGGAAAGACCACCCTCAGTAGCACCTACTCCCCTAATAGCAGGTCCAGCTCCTGCAGCTAGCTGATCTTGTCTCTGTCTCTTCCTCTGAGTTGGACTCACAGGTCCTACATCTACATCACAGAGAAACAAACCAGCATAAGTACCTGACAAACATATATATCATCAAAGTGCATAAATAAAATGTATGTACAAATATTTATGTGACAAGTAAATAACTAGTAAACCATACCTCTAACTTTGAATCCGCTAAGAGGAACGAGAATCCTTGGATCACCTTGGAAGTCCATCGCTCTCCAAGGATATCTCTCGGGCCGACCTATATGACCCTCCCACACATCCAACACCTGTAGCGTAAAATAGGCCCCCACGGGCCACCACCATGAAGCATAATACACCCCCAAAAATCCATCCATGTCTCCTATGGTCCCCTTGGGGGCACCACTACATGTGGCCGCAAAAAAGGATACCACTTGAAGAAGTAAGAGCATAGTACACTACCGAAGAAGAAGGTGCACCGCCCCACTCCTCATCGCAAATATGACATCTGCTGCATCATGGACTGTAACATCAACAAACCCCAAGCCATAGGTTTCCTAGCCATCATCCTCTCCACTAGTTGGATATGGAATCCTATAATCCAGTTGGGAGATGCATTCCCCAACACATGAATAATGGTTGTATCCACCGCATCCACAGGTAGAGCCCTCAGATGGCTCACTAACATGCCACTATATTTCACTGAACTTTGGTCACCATCACAATACCGATCCACTAAGGTATGGATCGACTCCCCCAACAGCGGTGGAAGGAGAGGCTCCCTCACCCCTCAGGGAGAAAACCCCATCAAAAAATGGATGTCTTGAGTACTGATACTAAGGTCCTCACCACCCACCTCGAACACCCCGTGGTCAGAATACCACATGTACAATACTCATCATAAGATATAGTCGAATGACCACATCAGAGGGATCTTGAAGAGCTTCAAGAGCCCAACATCCCATAACGCATAGTTCTCCCCCTGGTCGGCCAACACGACTATTCGAAGGTCATGAAACTCCCTCTCCCTCCACTCCACATCTTGAATGTGTGCCATCACTTCTAAGAAACCACCTGCACATGGAAATAATCACTCACTAGCTACATAAAATCAATAGTTCAAACTTCCCTAAGAACACCCACACATAGCACAAAATTTTATAAGACCTCCATGAGTAGCGCGACCAATACAAGGTTCATCCATGCGAAACTAGCGCACGAGAGTTATACACCTCGGCCGCGCGGTAGCGCGACTATTCTAGTAACAGTTGCGCTACAACTAGCATGTGGCCGAGGAACATATTTCTCGTGCTACACGTGGCACAGTTCATTTATTCCGCACTAAAGAGCGTAGTACATTGCAAGTGATTTCCATAAATAACCATGTTGGGGCAGTGCGATATTTTCTGAACATCCCATGCAACATCCCTAAAACCATCAAAGGTACGCCCTAACCATCCAGGGGACCCCCCTACCAAAATATAACCAGACAAAATAAAAAAAGAAAAGGATGAGGCATACCTACAACTCACCGCTCATCGAATGGTGCATCGGATCTCCTAGAATTGCTCGAAAATTACTCCAGCAGGTAAGTCGCACAAAGTACAAATGATTTTGAAAAGTGGGTCCCGCACTTATTTTATACTCATTTGACCCAAACTTTAAATTGATTCCACATACAAACTGTAACTATGTTTTCAAAACTGTTCGCACCACGACGACCAACACTTCAATCTCTTCGACATGGAACCAACTAGTCCAGATTCTCATCAATGTCACCAGACACGATTTTCTCTCCTTAATCAACAAAGTACCCCAAAGGTATGCAATGTTTTGGTAATATAATTTCTACATTTTCAATACCTTGGTTATGTCCTTTATTACACCTGGGTATGTGCACCCTGTGTGCAGGACCGTGATGAGAATAGCATTGAGCCTCTTCTTTACCGATTATATGAATAACACTCTAAAGCTCTTAACGGTAACGCACCCGACCATAGGTATCACTATGAAACTAGAATAGAGAATCTATTTATCCTCCATTTATAATGCATATCCTAGTCTTCCCACTGATAACCATAGGGTCCCCCTTCTTGGCCTTGATGTCCCATCAACATCTTCCCCGTGAATAGCAGGTTCCCCCATGGATGTGCACACCAATACCATCCCTGTCATCATTTCATGCCGATTATTTCGACCCCCCACAAGTCTGAGTAATCTGACCAAACCTAAAAATACCCCCCCTTAGAGTATCTTTTCATAATTGTGCATTTACTCCACCAAGTAGATATTTGTTAGATCCCTCTGCATAGGATATGAGAATGATTCACAAAGGCCCCTCATACCTCCTTGAGAAATTTTCCATTTGCAATCCCCCTCGTATCATCACTTCCGCAAAGAAACCTATGAGGCACCCACCCTCAAAAGAAACCAGTTCTATTCAGTTATCCCATAGGCATATATTGCATATCACCATTTCCTAGGGCACCCTTCGTCGCATCTACAAAATTATCCCTCACTTTATCATTGGAAAGTATCCCCTGATCCACTAAAAACCGTGGGGACTCCACCCATCATCAAATTGGTCCCTTGACACACACAAAACTATGGGGACCCCAACAACGTTCCTTATTTACAAACAGTTCCCTCATCACCTCACATTATGGGAACACCATATTATTTTGGCAGCAACTCATGGTCTCCCTTTATCAATGTATTTGATTCTACATATGTTCAGTAGTATTTGTTTTTTTCGGTTACCATTACCCTTTGTTTTGCATCTCCATAAAATCCCTCTCATTTGCAATTTGTCTCTGTTTGTTTCAACCTATCCCGTTCCAAAAGGAATGTTTTCTTCCCCACTCCCTACGTTTACAATGATCAAAGGAAGTTATGAGCCCCACGCTTATCAACTAGTCTTTTGTAAGGTATGTCCGTCCATCAGTCAGTTACAATATGATCCCAGTTCTCAGGGTAGGACTCACGTACTACCATGTACTTCAGCTCTCATCGACATCAAAACACTATATTCCGAGAGTTGAAATAGTTGTAGATTGTACCTTGGGATCCCTTTCAATCACTATAAGGGATCACCTTGAACTTGGTAGGGAGAGTCATTAGTGCTCCATAACTAGGTGGTTTCCACTATGCTCAACGTCAATACATCATCGCATCAGGGGGGGATGTACGTTTGAAGGTAGCAGTGTTCACATTTGGAAATAATGATAGTATTCTATTTGGTACGGTAAATCCCTCGGGAAGAGTTACATACCATTTTGGTTCACCACCACAGTGGGTTTATCATGGTCAGTAGTAGTCCCACTTATTTAATATTTCACACCAGTTCCAAAGTCATTTAATCTAACATGTATTGAATCCACCTTCATCCATGTCTCAGTAGTATAACAAAGTAGACACCTTTGTCCTCTCTCGTTGTAATCACTTTTACATCAATTTACAAGCATGGGCATGCCTGCATCGTTTGTATACAAAACTATTTGTTATTACAGCTCCAATGGTCATCACCAATGCTCCTCCCCCATGGGAGAACCTTATTTTTTCCACATGTGCTTTTTCCTATAGAACATGAGAGAAAAAACATAAAACATGATGCATTAATGACTCTACAATACCCTTCGAACCTCATACATCAGGGGGCCTTTCTTAATGCCTAAAAACTACACACATGTGACATTTCAACGATCCATCCAATAAATCATCATGAACATAAAGAATGCATCTCACCACAGGCATCCTCAAAAGATCCAAAACACAGCATGATTCCACAAGTTCCAAGAAACAACCAAAACAAAGGGGTAGCGCGGGTATTACACAGTTAACCAATGCTACACCCGTGCAAATTTTCCTTTGATAGTCGCACTACTGTCAAAATGGCAGGACCACTCATGCCCAACAGCAGTGCAATAAAGACTCAATCCTCCCCAAGGATCAGAATTCGGCTCCTCACACACTTGGGATCATTTATCATCCCCCCTTGTGTACTTTGGAACCAGTTCACGAAGGAGGAGAGTTCACATTTGGATATAGTTATTTGATGGATACCTTTTGGCCTATTGTTAACAATCAAATTAACACCCTTAACAAGTGAAGGAAGAAGCACATTTTACCATTTTCCTGCAACATGAAGAGTGAAAATTTGGAACAATTGAGAGATTCAATCTCTCATCTGACCACCGCTTCCACAAAGGATGAAGTTTTTCAAGACAAAGGTTTCCCTAAAGAGGCCAAGTCTAGGACCACTCAAAGGGCCAAAACCCAGTTCCTACAACTCTTAGGGTGGAAAGAATACATCAAAGGTTTATTAATTCTCTTGAAAATTCTAGAATTTAATGTTAAAATCTTGAGAATAATGGAAAAATTGGTTTTCGAGTGAAAATATTCAAAAATAAAGAAAAGGTATTATGCCACATCGAAAGTTAAATCATGAATTCCCATTTCCCAATGCTATAAAACAAAGGCATTTGGGGCATGGTAAGAGACCGAAAGTGAGAGTAAATGCATGCTGGAAGGATTTCAAGGTTGGAAAGCTTATCTTCAACAAAGCTTTTGAAGGATCAAATTCAATGATGGAGAAGGTTGGCTCAAAGAAAAGGAGGAATGATTCAGCTCAAGCAACAAGGCTGTAAGTATTTATTTTCCTCAATTCAATATGATGCAATTCATTCCCCCCCTACTCAAATTTGTGTTTGAATTTAGGTTTTAGATCTAGTTTTGAATTCAAGTTTGGTAGATAGATTTCAAGTTTTGAAAAAAATTTCAAGTTCTTAGAGATAGAAGCTAGAGGTAAGAACCTATCAAGCTGCTTCAAATGGAGGCCTAAAAGCCATGGATGCTCAAGCAAGGGGATCTTGTTCAAGTGACTAGCTTCAAGAAGTAT
The DNA here is from genome assembly GCA_027924585.1 of Larix kaempferi. Classification (NCBI taxonomy): domain Eukaryota; kingdom Viridiplantae; phylum Streptophyta; class Pinopsida; order Pinales; family Pinaceae; genus Larix; species Larix kaempferi. Next base: position 30,062,154 of record BSBM01000229.1, on the reverse strand, counting down.
TCTACTATCTTCCTCCATTCTATTTTATTGAAAATTACCTAGAAATATCAAAGAAATGAATGAGTATTGTATTTATTTCTATCATTGAATCTCACCAAATTCATAATAAGATAGATAGTTAGTGTAGACACATCCCTACCTGTAATGTCCCTTGACCTCCCATGTGGCCTTCGGAGGCCACCGAAGGTCCTTCTTACACTTTTTTTTTCTTTACTTCAAAAACCACACACAAACGCAATGGTCGTCGATCCACAATCCGCAATATGCATTGCGGGATTGGGAAATACAGAACTACAATTTATCGTTCCATCTGCAATCCGCAATCCACAATCTCTAATCCGCATTGCGGGATTGGGAAATGCGGAACATCAATTTATCGTGCCAAACGGCCTTCCGCATTCCACAATCTGCATTGCAGATGCGGAAATGCAGATCTCCACTTCTCGTCAAATGACCTTTCGCAATCCGCAATCCACATTGTGGATGTGGAAATTCGGAAGTCCACTTCCCATCAAACGACTTTCTACAATCCGCAATCCGCATTGCGGATGTGGAAATGCGGAAATCCACTTCCCGTCAAAAGACCTTCCACAATCCGCAATCTCCATTGAAGATGCGAAAATGTAGAAATCCACTTCCCGTCAAACGACCTTCCGCAATCCACAATCCGCATTGCGGATGCGGAAAGGGTCCTGCTCAAGACCCTTACTCTAGCATGTTTCCAAAGAAACCTCCAAGGGTCATAACTTCCTCATCGTGGGTCGAAATGAGGCAAGGTTGGTACTATTGGAAAGCTCTTGGAGAGATATATCCAATGCTGCAACACCCTGCCCAACTGAGGTATCTAACCTCCTCATTTTCTCCTCTAAAGTTTTGTCTATAAACCCTCTAAGGTGCCTTCCATCCTTCAACAAGTCTCTACCTATCTTCTACCATAGACCCATCTTTCCTTTGACTCTCATAGAGGTTTAAGCAATCCATTTACAAGGGTAAACACCTCATAGAAAAATACATGTAATAAACGAAGCTAAGGATAACCATACATATAACACATGTAAAATTAGCAACACATTAAACTCATGCAACTGAATGAAGTATTCAACCTGCACTCAGCCTTCCAATCAGGATTACACATGATCTACCTATCACTCACATTCATGTAACATTCATTCAATAGATTAAATAGAACAACATAATAATAACAAGTGAAATAACATCTTTCATTCCACATAACACTTATCTTTGTATCTTGAAGTTGTCCCCGCAACTGGTTAATTGAGATAAACACTCCACCCAACCTTAGGTCAACGTCCAGCCTATACTCTTTCAACTAAGAGAACACCCCCAAGATGGGTTGTGTATCCACTAAGGAGGAGTAACTAGGTTCTCTAACAGTCAAGATTAACTTCAATGCCAAGCCAACCTACAGTTTGGTTTATCAAACATTTAGGGCAGCAGAGGGGATATTGCTAAGCCAATGAGTTCAATCCATAGAACTACAGGCATCTCAACACACAACAAAAATGGCACCCACATTATCTACCTCACCCAACACAAATAAGGCCCTCTTCTCTGCTACACAGTCCCTCAAGGTCCCTTCCCTTCCAGTGCTATTCAAGGTGGGCATAAGAAGGTCCAACTGCTAGTTCTATGAGATCACAACCTTCATTGGGTTTATCAAGCATTCCAACCCCAACTCTGACCTTGTACCCCTGTTAGACAAGCTGGGCTCTTCACAAGGCCGCAGATTCAACTCCACCATGCAACTTGGCTCTCTGTACACCGATTCTAGTCTTCTCACGGCTTCCTTCAGTTATTAACACTCTGTAACTTCTTCTAAGGTTTTTTACAAGTAACTTATCAATAGATAGTGCATCTGCACAGGGTTTTCTATGACATTCGGCTCTTTAACTTTGTTTTTATACAAAATCACGTTTTTCCTTCTCTATTGCACGCTCGGGTTCTGTAATTCTTGACCCATGGGATTATGGGTAACTGTAGCATAGCATAACAGGGGATTTTATTCTCATATCAGCGAAATGGATTCCCAGGAGAATGAACAGAATTGAACCCCCATTTCGGATCTTAGGGCAGTTTTTATCCCCCCAATATTCCCCTCGCCAACTTTCCTTCCCCCCACTCTTTGTAACCAAATTTTGTGTCATAATGGGGAATCAAAACGGTTTCCCTTGTACAAGTGTCAGCATGGGTTCCCATCCCATAACCCCCTCACCTTTCCCTACTGGATACCATATCCCCTTCTCGTTAGCTGCCTCACTTATCCAATTTCCTTACTATTTTATTACAATATTAAACATTCGCATCAATTACAATATCTCATGGCTTAGTAGCACATGAATAGTTCAAATGTTAAATAATTTCCTATCCAACAAACTTTAAGCAGCCACTAGTGGGGCCTTGGTCTTTAGCTCCACACTAGGGAAAACACACTTTTCATATACACAATATTTGCATTGAGGCCAATAACCACTAAGGAAAGGTAGGGGTGTTACAAATCCATCCTCCTTAGAAAAACAACATCCTTGGTGTTCTCAAAATTGAACAAAAATGGGAATTCCCCTCTCATGGAATACTGCATATCCCATGTAGCCTCCTCTAGACTAAGGTTCTTCCATTGCACCTTTACTCATCTGATGGCTCGCTTTCGGAGTAAGGTAACTTTCTTGTCGAGAATGCACACAGGTTCCACTTGGACTTCTCCCTCGGGTTCCACCTGTATCACATGCCAATTAATGAGGTGATTAGGATCATATACATACTTCTTAAGTAAAGAGACATGGAAAACATTATGAGCTCTCAGATTGCTCATAACATGCCACTATATTTCACTGAACTCTGGTCACATCACAATACCAATCCACTAAGGTATGGATCGACTCCCCCAACGGCTGTGGAAGGAGAGGCTCCCTCACCCCTCGGGGAGAAAACCCCTTCAAAAAATGGATATCCTGAGTACTGATACTAAGGTCCTCACCACCCACCTCGAACACCCCACGACCAGAATACCACATTTCCAATACCCGCCACAAGATATAGTCGGACAACCAGATCAGAGGGATCTTGAAGAGCCTAAAGAGCCCAACATCCCATAATGAATCATTCTACCCTGGTCGACCAACACGACTATTCGAAGGTCATCAAACTCCCTCTTCCTCCACTCCACATCTTGAATGTGTGCCATCATTGCTAAGCAACCACCTGCACATGGAAATAATCACTCATTAGCTACATAAAATCGGTAGTGCAAGCTTCCTTACGAACACCTACATGTAGCACAAAATTTTATAAGACCTCCATGAGTAGTGCGACCAATACAAGGTCCAACTGCACAAAACCAATGCACGGGAGTTATACACCTCGGTCGCGCGATAACATGACTATTCTAGGAACAGTTGTGCTACAACTAGCGTGTGGCCGAGGAACATATGTCTCGCGCTACGCGTGGCACAATTCATTTATTCTGCATTAAAGAGAGCACTACATCGTAAATGATTTCCATAAAATACCATGTTGGGGCAGCACGATATTTTCCCAAAATCCCATGCGGCATCCCTAAAAACATCAAAGGTACCCCCTAACCATCCATGGGACCCCCCTACCCAAATCTACCCAAACAAAATAAAAAACTAAAAGGATGAGGCATACCTAGAAATCATTGCTCACCGAATGGTGCATCCGATCTCCCAGAATTGCTTGAAAATTACTTTAGGAGGTCAGTCGCACAAAGTACAAATGATTTTGAAAAGTGGACCCCACACCTATTTGATACTCATTTGACCCAAAATTCAAATTGATTCCACATACAAACTATAACTATGTTTTCAAAACCATTCGCACCACGACAACCAACGCTTCAAGCTCTTCGACATGGAACAAACTAATCCAGATTCTCATCAATGTCACCAGGACACGATTTTCTCTCCTTAATCAACAAAGTACCCCAAAGGTATGCAATGTTTTGGTTATATAATTTCTACATTTTCAATACCTTGGTTATGTCCTTTATTACACTTGGGTATGTGCACCGTGTGTGCAGGATTGTGATCAGAATAGCATTGAGCCTCTTGTTCACCCATTATATGAATAAGACTCTGAATCTCTTAAGGGTAACGCACCCGACCATAGGTATCACTATGAAACTAGAATATAGAATCTATTTATCCTCCATTTATAATGCATATCCTAGTCTTCCCACTGATAACCATAGGGTCCCCCTTCTTGGCCTTGATGTCCCATCAACATCTTCCCCATGAATAGCAGGTTGCCCCATGGATGTGCACACCAATACCATCCCTGTCATCATTTTATGCCCATTCTTTCGACCCCCCACAAGTCTGAGTAATCTAACCAAACTTAAAAATACCCCCCCTTAGATTATCTTTTCATAATTGTGCATTTACTCCACCAAGTCGATATATGTTAGATCCCTCTGCATAGGATATGAGAACGATTCAAAAAGGCCCCTCATACCTCCATGAGAAATTTTCCATTTGCAATCCCCCTCGTATCATCACCTCCGCAAAGAAACCTATGAGGCACCCACCCTCAAAAGCAACCAGTTCTATTCAGTTATCCCATAGGCATATACTGCATATCACCATTTCCTAGGGCACCCTTCGTCGCATCTACAAAATTATCCCTCACTTTATCATTGGAAAGTATCCCCTGATCCACTAAAAACCATGGGGACTCCACCCATCATCAAATCGGTCCATTGACACAAAAAACTATGGGGACCCCAACGATGTTCCTTATTTACAAACAATTCCCTTATCACCTCACATTATGGGAACACCATATGATTTTGGCCGCAACCCATGGTCTCCTTTTATCGATGTATTTGAGTCTACATATGTTCAGTAGTATTTGTTTTTTTTCGGTTACCATTACCCTTCGTTTTGCATCTCCATAAAAGCCATCTCATTTTCAATTTGTCTCCATCTGTTTCAACCTATCCTATTCTGAAAGGAAAGTTTTCTTCCCCACTCCCTACGTTTACATCGATCAAAGGAAGTTATTATCCCTACACTCATAAACCATTCTTGTGTCAGGTATGTCCATCCATCAGTTGGTTATAATATGATCCTAGTTCTCAGGGTAGGACTCACGTACTACCATGTACTTCAGCTCTCATCGACATCAAAACACTATATTCCGATAGTTGCAATAGTTTTAGATTGTACCTTGGGATCCCTTTTAATCACTATAAGGGATCACCTCGAACTTGGTAGGGAGAGTCATTAGTGCTCCATAAATAGGTGGTTTCCACTATGCTCGACATCAACACATCATTACATCAGGGGGAGACGTACATTTGAAGGTAGTAGTGTTCACATTTGGAAATAATGATAGTAGTCTAGTTGGTACGGTAAATTCCTACGGAAGAGTTACATACCATTTTGGTTCACCACCACAGTGGGTTTATCATGGTCACTAGTAGTCCCACTTATTTAATATTTCACACAAGTTCCAGGGGCATTTAATCTAACATGTATTGAAGCCACCTTCATCCATGTCTCAGTAGTATAACAAAGTAGACACCTTTGTCCTCTCTCGTTGTAATCACTTTTACAGTATTTCACAAGCATGGGTATGGCCGCATCATTTGTATAAAAAACTATTCGGTATTACAGCTCCAATGGTCGTCACCAACACTCCTCCCCCATGTGAGAACCTTCTTTTTTCCACATGTTCTTTTTCCTATAGAACAAGAGAGAAACAACATAAAACATGATGCATTAATGACTCTACAATACCCTTCGAACCTCATACATCAGGGGGTGTTTTTAATGCCTAAAAATCACACACATGCAACATTTCAACGATTCATCTAGTAAAGCGTCATCTACATAAAGAATGCATCTCACCATATGCATCCTCAAAATATCCAAAACACAACATGAGTCCACAAGTTCCAATAAACAGTCAAAACAAAGGGGTAGCGCGGGTATTACAGATTTAAACAGTACTACACCCGTGCAACTTTTCCTTTGATACCCGTGCTACTATCAAAATGGCAGGACCACTCATGCCCAGTAGTGCATTAAAGACTCAATCCTCCCCAAGGATCAAAATTCAGCCCCTCACACACTAGGGATCATTTATCAGCCCCCCTTGTGTACTTTGGAACCAGTTCATGAAGGAGGAGAGTTCACATTTGGATATAGTTATTTGATGGCCACCTCCTGGCCTATTGTTAACAATCAAATTAACACCCTTAACAAGTGAAGGAAGAAGCACATTTTACCATTTTCCTGCAACATGAAGAGTGGAAATTTGGAACAATTGAGAGATTCAATCTCTCATCTGACTACCGCTTCCAGAAAGGATGAAGTTTGTCAAGACAAAGGTTTCCCTAAAGAGGCCAAGTCTAGGACCACTCAAAGGGCCAAAACCCAGTTCCTACAACTCTTAGGGTGGAAAGAATACATCAAAAGTTTATTAATTCTTTTGAAAATTCTAGAATCTAATGTGAAAATCTTGAGAATAATGGAAAAGTTGGTTTTCGAGTGAAAATATTCAAAAATAAAGAAAAGGTATTATTCCACATTGAAAGTTAAGTCAGGAATTCCCATTTCCCAATGCTATAAAACAAAGGCATTTGGGGCATGGTAAGAGATAGAAAGTGAGAGTAAAGGCATGTTGGAAGGATTTCAAGGTTGGAAAGCTTATCTTCAACAAAGCTTTTGAAGGATCAAATTCAATGATGGAGAAGGTTGGCTCAAAGAAAAGGAGGAATGATTAACCTCAAGAAACAAGGCTATAAGTATTTATTTTCCTCAATTCAATATGATGCAATTCATCCACCCCCCCAAATTTGTGTTTGAATTTAGGTTTTAGATCTAGTTTTTAATTCACGTTTGGTATATAGATTTCAAGTTTTGAAAAAAATTTCAAGTTCTTAGAGATAGAAGCTAGAGGTAAGTGTAATGCCCATATTTTGATTCGGCATATTTATTAGTTAGACACACCATACTTTACTTCTTATATATTTTGTCGAACTCAGCTCGACTGAGTAAACTATATTGGACCTCGTTATATGATGTTACTCTGTTTTATGATTTCACCATGATTATGATGTTACTATGTTATGCGATTATGATGTCATGATTATCATATGATTTCCTTATTTTACGATTGCAGTATATGTTTATATGTTTTCATTTAATGAAATGTGAAATATATGATTCGGTACGTGGATACCATCTTCTTATGTGAATTATTGAAATGTTATATGTATCTATGATGAGCTGAAAGGTTACATGAAATAAAATGATAACATGGATCAATTGGCGATCAATGGAAAATACTTTCTATAAATTATATTTTGCAAAATACTAACCTACAGGACACAAGGGCTATGGGATAGCCAGTTACTTGATCTGATATATATTGGAAAGGAAAAACATGTGCATACAGCAAACCTTAGCAGCCAAAATGAGGATACGATAACACAAACTGATAATCCCGATAGCAGCAAGTATGAGTTGATAAGGGCGTAGGCCCAGTATGTTGAGAGGGATGGATGTGTTTCCCACCCTATATTTCCATGAGACCCGAGGTCGTGGGAGGTGTTAACACCTAAAAAGTGCTCACTAGCTCATTCCCTTACTCACATGACCCATTTGTCCACTTTTCCACCATCTGAGCCTCTGAAACCAACAAAAGGTCACCAAAAGACCTTAGTACACCCCTTTTTCCATTAAAAAAGATTATTTTTCCAAGAAAATCATAAAAAACCCTCAAAAAGGGTCCAAATTCCCAAAAATATTAAAAAGGGAATTAAAATATTATTTTTATTCAAAAAAGGAAAAAGGAGGGAAAAGTACCTAAACCATGTTGGTCAATACCATTTGGTTTCCACAAAACCACAAATGGTATCTCCCACCACCAAAACCTATAAAAAGGTGGTAGGGGCTCCTCATTTCAGATCCTTCCATTATCTCATCCTTATGCTGCTGAAATCTCCCCTGAGCACTTTTAGCCATTGAAGCAACCTTGGAGAAAGAGACCTATTGGAGTTTGGAGCTACTCATCTTGGGAGTTGCTCAACATCAACCTTCACCATTGAAGGTAATATCGCAAGCACTTGCTTGCCCCCCACTTTTCAATACAAAAAATTATTTCTTATGTTTCTTGTTCTTGATTTTGAAATGTTTACATTATTTGCTTAGATTCTTGTTTAGATCCATGAAAAGTATTGTTTATTTAGTTTATTGTTTTTATTTCTATTGAAACTGCTACTACTCGTTAGTAGGTGCCCATAGCACTAAGCTTGGTTGCAAAATCGAGCCAACAGTTTTTGGCGACTCCGCTTTGGTTTGAACTTTAGATCTCTAGTTTTGCCTTTAATCCTAGTTTTTTATGAGTTTTTAACCTTTAGATCCATAGATCTGCCATCTTAGACAGCAGATCCATTGCTGCTCTGAGTTTTGGCCCCATAAACAGCCCTAAAATTTCATTTTTCGGGTTCGTTTCTCGGTTTCCGTGCACGGCTTCCGCCTCGCGGCTTTTTGCCAGACAGTCGCGCGGTCCATCGCGACTTTTCTGCATTTTTCGGCGCGGTCCATCGTGGCCTTTTTCCAGACAGTCGCGCGGTCCATCGCGACTTTTCTGTGTTTTTCCGCGCTGCACACCGCGGCTTCGCGGCCTTTTTCCGCGCTGTCCATCGCGACTGTGCGCCCAAAACCTGCGCGGTCCATCGCGACTGTGCGCCCAAAACCTGCGCAGTCCATCGCGACTGTGCGCCCAAAACCTGCGCGGTCCATCGCGACTGTTCGGCCAAAACCCGCGCGGTCCATCGCGACTGTTCGGCCAAAACCCGCGCGGCCCATCGCGGCTGTTCGTCCAAAACCCGCGCGGCTGAATTTTTTCATTCGGCCATCCCGATTTTGAAAAATATTTTTTACTGTACTTTCTGCCCATAGCACATTTTTTACAGTACTAAATTCTGCATAGGTTACAGATTTGAAAAATTTTTACTATTTAAAAGTGCATACCTAGAAATCTTTTCAAAATTTTTTCAAGAAAGTGAAAGAAAGACTCATTTTGCATTCTTTATCTAGATTCAAATTTTTTCTTGTTTTACTTCTTTAGAATCTTGCCCATAGCAATTTTTATTGAAACGAAGAAATCCATTTATTTCTTTTAAAAAGGAGTTTATTATTTGCTTTCATAAATCCAAGAAATCCTTTATTTTTTGAAAAGCACATTAATTCCTTTTAGTGAAAAAAGTCTTAAATATTTGCTTTGTATTTCCGAAAAGTCCTTTATTTTTTGAAAATTTCGCTTAAAGCATTTAATTTTTTCAAGTTCAGTTTACAACACCTCACGTGCACTCACACGATCACTTAATTGAACTAAGACTTAAAACGTACCCTAATTTGAACACACTCTTAACCCCACTTGGGGAACATGAAAGAATTCTTGTAGCTAGGTAGTATTGGGGGGATAGGTGTTCCAATAACACCCCTCAGTTCATGCATCTGAGACATAGAAGTTGTCCAATTAGGGAGCTAAAATCTCTTAGTACTTTTTGGCGCGGTCACAACCGGTTTGTGGGAAGGCCTCTCCCCTAGGAGGGTTGAAGTCGCGAGGATGGTTCCGGAAGCCTGAGTGGGATACCGAAACCCATTCAGTAACCGAAGGGCTACCATTCGCAGTTCTCGGGATATCCCTGTATTGGGATATTGCGATCAAAGGACCAAATGGCAGATTTACCTTTTCTCGACGCGTCATGAACGGAGTATCCTAGTAGCCTGTCTTTTTAGGACTGATTACCCGGTGTCCCTCCCGGTAGGGGGATATCTAGCCGTTGTCTCTACATTCATATTGTCTGACTTGGATTTCATCACCTTGCAGAGGATATCGTCTGTTTGAGTCACAATACTTTTAGATTAGGTGTTTGCATGATTTCAACCTACCTGTGGTCTAGTTACACCTATTTTTTCTAGGAGCCGCTTGCATGTTGGTATTCTGACCAGTTGTTGCATTCCTCCACTTATTGTAGCACAGCTGCTAGAATAAGTGCATTTTTTGAGGATTGATTTTTTGGCCTGTGAGCCTTCTTTTTTTCACTCCCCTTCTTGCACCCTTGGTTGCAATAGGGTTTTGAGTCTTTTTTATATATCACCACCTGATACTTAAATAATTTTTTTACACACAGACATATTCTCACCATTGAGAATTTTAGACGCTCCCGTCGTCTACAGGGCGAACTCCCAGAGTTTAGTCCACTTGGCTCTCCACGTCACGGACGCAGAGCATTATCCCTTGATTCGACACATCGTCAATCAATTAGACAGTCACCCGATTCTGACATACCCCACTTCACCTTTGATTTGGAGGTAGAATCCGAAAACCCCACAGAGTTACCACCAACCACAATTATGTCTGGAACACCATTTGATCCACTATTTACAACTACCATAGGTCAGACATCTGCAGACCCTTCTGCTGTAGTACCATCCACGGTAACAACTACCCCCCTGGGTATGCCCAATATGGGTAACACTCCACATTCAGGAATGCCTAACACAGGGCCACCACCTGTCATGGGTATACCCAACACGGGGGTCATACCCCCTTCGGTTTCCACAAACCCTATCCCAGGAATCCCTAGTGCGATCCCCAACCCAAGTGTAACCCATGTTGCACTTGGGAGTGCTATACCAGGAATCCCTAGTGCGGTTCCTAACCCAAATGTAACCCATGTTGCACTTGGGAGCACTAACCCATCCCATACCACACCTATTGGAGGGCACATACCCTCCATACCTAGCATACCTTTAGGCGCTACTGGACCCCTACACCATACCACAGTGGCTAGGCATGTCCCAGTTCCGGTCCCCACATCTGCTAGTCTACCATACATGGCAAGTCTGAACCTGCCAGATTTAGCTAGGCTCACAAATGACCCCATTAGACATGATCCTGCGTGGCCCCATATGCCCACTAAACTTCCCTCTGACATCCCTAAGTTTGAGGGTAAGGCAGGAGAAGACCCCCAGAACCACATCATGTCCTTCCATTTATGGTGTTCCTCCAACTCCATAGTGGATGACTCAATCCGCCTCCGGCTTTTACAACGCACCTTCACTGGCTCCGCAGCCAAATGGTATATCGAGCAGCCCCATGGGACGCATGCCACATTTACCTCCCTTGCCTCGACTTTCCTACAATTCTTTCAGCTACCTGTCCGCTATGATGCGGGCGTCGAGATCCTACTGTCTTGTAGACAGAACACGGCCACGCATATCACTGACCATATCCATGATTGGCGTCGACGCCGAAGCCTATGCAAGATTAAATTAGACGACCGAATCTTTTTAGACGGGTTCCTTAAATCCCTCCTTCCTCTCATTGCGAAGGATGTAGCATCTGAAAGACCTCAGTCTGAGGAAGAGGCCATCCTCAAGGCCCAACAGTTTGATCTCATATACGCCCAGTCGGGTTACCTATACACGATCATACCGGACGCCCCACGAGGCGACTCTGCACGCGGTGACACACCGGGGGCATCACATGCCGCTGATGGCATTATTGGCCAAATTACACCGCAAGCAAAACCTTTCAGTATGGTGAGCACCATGCCCGCCCCAGACCTTTCTAGGGCTACATCCAGTTCCGGAGCGACAACTTCTTATGCTCCAACAAACCAGACCCATCATGTTCATGGACCCTCTTGTCCACAACATTGTTATGGCCAAGCGCCATCAGCATATGTACCTCCTCCATACTATGCTCAACCTACGGTACAAAACCCCATGCAGTTTCCACAACAGCCCATGCATTACCCACAACCGGTTGCACCGGCTAACCTCACACCTCCACCAGCTCAGGGGTACCAACAACCCCAACAGGCAACTGGACCACCTCCAGCTCCACCTGCATACTATCCACCGCAACCTGCTCCCGCACCTGCGGCTCCTCAGAATCCCCCCAATGCTCAAGGGCATGTCTACGCACAACAACAGCAGCCCCAATACCAAAATAACCAACGCAACCAGGGTGGGCAACCAAACCGAGGAAGAGGACGAAACCGTGGAAACAATCAAAACCGTAACCAAGCTCCACAACCTACCCATCCTCCGCAAAACAATAACGCGGCGCCCGCTCATCAGAATCCTGATCGGCCACCTAAGCAACCTAAAAATGCTAATTTACGGACAAACCATCCTTGTTCCATTTGCGGTGTCTATGGCCACTATACCCACGCTTGCCCACATCTCGAGCGAGCTCGACAACTATGGACAAATGACGCCCATCGTCAAGGGCAGGCGGCTCCTCAGCCACCACCCAACCCCCCACCACCTCCACAACAACCTCTGGTTCTCCAAAACCCCTTTCCAACACAGGGAGTGGTAAACACCCAGCCGTTAGCCCCCCAACAGGGCAACGTGCAACCACAACAAATTACTTACACAGCTCCTGATCAACCCATGTTTGATTCAGGCACCCACCACTTATTGATGATGTCCACCGCTGACATCAATATCCAAACCCGTCAGAATCAATACGGACCGACTTCTGAAGCCCCCCCCGCCGAAAAGGATACCACTTCTAATCCCACTGATCAGACATTGCGTATACCTCAGGTTCCACTTGATGGCGCTTCTAAAGCACCTCGCTTCCCCCTTCGCCGAATCAACAACAACCCCAATGCACGAGCTGCGTCCAATTACAACATCGTAGATGACTTAGCTCAATCTCCCGCAGCCATGTCTGCGTTAGAAGTCTTAAAAACCTGTCCTACTCAGCGCAAGACTTTACTTTCCGCCATTGGGGCGATTGACCCAAATGATTCAAAGTTGATCGCATTCGATTCAGACCAATCTGAACCCCGCCTGCCTTCCTCTTTAGCATTCCAAGTTTCCGTTTCTGTTCGGAATCTTGTCATCCATCGATGCATTATCGATGAAGGGGCCTCCACATGCGTCATGTCCACATTCGTTTGGCAGAAGTTGGGATCCCCTACTCTCCAGCAGTCCACCACTGCATTACGAGCTTATGACAGTCGTTCGGCTCAACCCCAAGGTCTTTTAGCCAATGTCCCTGTCCAGCTGGCGGGTAAAACCGTGCTCATTGACATTGAGGTCATCAATGCCCAACTAGACTATAACCTTTTACTTGGTCGCAGCTACATGTACGCCATGCGGGCTGTTGCCTCATCTGTATTTCGCACCATGCAGTTCCCCCATGAGGGACGCGTGGTCAAGGTCGACCAGCTCACCTATTACGATCCCAAGGCCCCCGCCACACCTGAAAATGTTCTCCCCATGGTTGAACAACCTGTTTGTGGTGCAACTACCTCATTCATTTCCTCGGTAGGAACCGGACTTTACTCCGAGGCGCCGATGACCTCTACATTCCAGGTCATTCCACCACCATCACCGGAGACCCAAGTCGCAAACCTCTACACTCTTTCACAAACACCCGGTAATCAACCCTCCTTGTTACCCAAACCACCATTGGTCCCTAGTCACATCGGTGTTACACCTATCCACACAATCCCCTTTCTATTTCCTCCTTCGGGTGTAGTAAGCGCCCCGGTTATGGCTACCCTTAGTCTCCCCGGGTTAACATTGGGATTACCCGTGTGGTATATTACGCCTCCTGTTCCTCCACCGACACCAAATGTCATCCTACAACCGGTGCAACCCATTGTTACTTCTACCCAACCACCTCCCGGTATCACGACTCCTTCGTCGTCGATGAATCCCCCTCCATTCATCAGGCCCACTGGGGGTAGAGGCCCGCAGCCATACACTGCGGTACCCCCACCCAAGGCAGTTAGACCTCCCCCCGTATTTCGTGCTCCTCCAAAATGCTCGTTGTGTGATGAGTTAGGCCATCCAACTCATCAGTGTCCACAGTTACTTGCATTGCAGGAACACATGCAAATGCTGGACGACGACCCCAACATCCCGGTTGTCAAACTCGATCCAAACCCCATGCCTCGTGATAAATCACTGTGTACCAACCAACCATGTGCGATATGCAGTATTTACGGCCACTACTCCCACAACTGTCCTGACATCCCAGACTACAGAGCAGCTCTCTACGAGATGAACAATTTGGACCTAGAGACGGCACCCCCTACTATCGAGGAGATCTACCCTCCCGCATCATCCTCATTTGGAGAGATTAACACCATCTACATGATCTCTTCGAATACCACTACCTCATCACTCGATTTGACCACTCAAAGCTCCCGCAATGATGAAGAGGTTCTCGAGACTCCTACTACCTTTGATTATCCCGGGGAAGACATGAACCATCGTCCATACTTCCTCCCGGAAGAGACTTCATCCACCACCGCTACCCAATCCGTGGTTGAGTCCAAGGATTTCCTTCCTACTAAAATCGACTGGTTAACGGATCCCATGGCCGATATTTCTCCCGTCATCCACATTGACATCTCTGACCCACTTGGTGCCCTTCATACCATTACATTAGGAGTCTCCCACAGTGAGCATGAGATCGGAGAATACCAATGACTGTTCCAAGAATTCACTGATGTCTTTACTTGGTCATATACCGAAATGCCTGGCCTTGACCACACCATTTACACGGTTTCCACTGGATACCCCTCTGTCCGGTCGGCCCCTTCAATTGATACCTTAGACACACATTCTCAACCCTTTCAAATCTATGAGGAAACCACATGTCCACAACATGGGGGCAGGCCCAAAACCTTGCTTACTCGTCATCATCGTGATCCTCGTCGGAGATACTGGGGGCATCAACCCCACAAAGGGAATCCACGATCATCATATCATCACTTTAGTATGCCACCACGACCCACAGCCTCATGGTATAACACCCCGCCAGCAGTTGCTCAATGCCCTATTGATCTCTCTCTGAGACAACATCTGCACCACATTGACACCTCTGAGTTAGGGGGCATAATAGATTACTTCGACCCCGGGATAGGGGGCGTGATCAATCATTTTGAACCTACCCCATCATCTCTATCTCAACACCTCAATGAGCCCATCGTTCAAACCAACCCATATGTGATCCACAATCACAAATCCCATGCACATAGCATGGGGGCAGGTCGTTAACCCTGCTCACTTTTTCATATTCGTGATCTCAACCATTTTTGAGGTCACGTGTCACTTGTATATTTGAGTTGATACACATAGTGTTCCCCCCCGCGGGTCATCATTTCTCCCCACCACTGCATCCTTTGCTTGGTGGGATCACCTTTATTTGTAGCCATTTTTTAACCTAGTTCTTTCCTTTAACCATTCCGGAGTCCTTATGACCTCCATTTTTCGCACCATTTGCACTGCCGGATTCATATTTCCGTGCCCGTGATGATGCTTGAGATCATTTATCGCTCTCACCAGGACCAATATCAACATTGTGTCCCGACACCTTGTCGCCCCAGTTTGTGTACCACTTCGGCTGCTCTCCGTTTTTGATATATTTGATATCATCGGATTCATTTTTCCGAGCCTGTGATGATGCTTGAGATCATTTCTCGCTCTCACGCCCAGATTTTTTGGGCATTTTTTACCATGCCCCCTTGTCGCCTCGGTTTGCATGCCACATCGGCCGTTATCCGTTTTCGACGAGTTTTATATCATTGGATTCAGTTTTCCGCGCTCGTGATGATGCTTGAGATCATTTCTCGCTCTCACCCCCAGATTTTTTGGGCATTTTTTCCATGCCCCCTCGTCGCCTCGGTTTATGTGCCACATCCACCGTTCTCCGTGGTTGACCTTCTTTATATCGCCGGATTCAGTTTCCCGCGCTTGTGATGATGCTTGAGATCATTTCTCGCTCTCATGCCCATACTTTTTCGGCCATTTTTTCAAAATGCCCTCTCATTGCCTCGGTTTGCATGCCACAACGGCCGCAGCCCCCTTTGTGACAATCTTTATGTCACCGGATCCAGTATCCCGCACTCATGATGATGCTTGAGACCTTTTCTCGCTCTCATCAATCCCTTTTTGTTCGGTATAATTTTATCCCTTTTTCAAACCGAGCAATCCCTTTTACGAAAAAGGCACTTAGGGAGTTTCTGTTAAGCTCTTTTCTGACTCCTAAAACAATGAAAAGATCACCGAGCAATCTTGCTTCCTTTCATGCTCGCTAAACGTATCTGAAAGGGCGTCTACCTGGTATAAGTTTATCCCTTTTCCGGACCTTGTATACTAATTACGAAAAAGGTATACTCTAGTCACATCGGCTAGAAGAGTTCTCCATCCGCATCATTTTATGCTTTTTCGGGCCTTGGAGACTAAACTTACGAAAAAGAAACACCAATAGAGTCCACTTACCACTTTCAGACTCTCTAAACATGAAAGCAACCATGAGCATGCGCCGTCCTGGGCTCACAAAACCCACAGGACCGTACCATTTCAGAGCACACTTTTATCCCTTCTTGGAGCTCATTACAACTACGAAGAAGGAATCAATGGTGCCTCTTGGCGCTACAACACATCATGCCTACTCACATAGCAGCTTCCCCATTTTGGTCGCCTTTGTTCAGAGTATTCTGCAGTATGTCACCCTGAAACTCCCTCGACAGCTACCATCAGCTTCACCCCCCCAGAGTCAGTACATACCCTTCAGTCCCCAAAAGATGATCCCCACACCTACAAGTCAGTTCCCTACGCTTCCAGGTCAACCATGTCATCATGCTCTGAACAAAGGAAGTTTGAGTCAACCCATTTTTTGACCCAGTTATTTCCCATCCCCACAAGTATGTCAGTCCTACCAGCAGTACTACATCACTTCAGTTCTACACCTCGTGCTCCTATCAAGGAAACATCATTGCCTTGTTAGTTGCTGGTCTCCCTCTGTCGACGACAACCCATTGATTCCAGAGGATAGACCTAGAGGCCCCTGTGTCTTGGACTCGTTACCATTTATGATGAGTGCCTACGAATCATTTCGAGAGGAATCCTCAGTGCCTCTCCCAATGGTTGTTTCTCACATGCTCGAATTCAACACCTTGATCGCATCGTTGAGACTCGCACAGGGTATTGGTCCGTTCAGTTATTAGTCGAAGACCCCGGATACCTCCTGACTCCTCCACATTTGAGAGTCTTCCTATGGATAACACCAGTTACACTTTTTCTATAGATATCCGGGCTGCGCATGGCGACAGTATTCAGATTTACCCAGGTTCCATACTCCCTTGAGTATACAGTTACAATACTCCCTAGAGATGGCTCACAGTCATTGAGTCCATACAGATGTTGGACACCTTCAGTTTCAGCAGTTCAACAGTTATTCCAGTGTATCAGTTATTGAGATCAGCCATGATCATGAGTATATCCCACAATCATGTCCCCTCTGGACCATTATGATGTACCAGTATATTTCTTTACGTATTAGATCCCCCTTCTTGGGACTAATTGTTTTGTATATGTCTTGATACGAGCATGGGAATGCCCGCCTCGTCCTTTATCAGAGATTATACCTCATTCATATTGAGGCAATGTAATATTTTTTGTTTTTGCAGCTTCCAAGGGCCGTGGCTCCAGTCTCCAACCGGTCTCTTCTCTCCCCTAAAACCCAGAAAAGGGACAAAAGAACTATGATGTCTATCGGCCATACGATGAGCTCCTGCCCTCACACATCAGGGGGCAATCTGTTAACACCTAAAAAGTGCTCACTAGCTCATTCCCTTACTCACATGACCCATTTGTCCACTTTTCCACCATCTGAGCCTCTGAAACCAACAAAAGGTCACCAAAAGACCTTAGTACACCCCTTTTTCCATTAAAAAAGATTATTTTTCCAAGAAAATCATAAAAAACCCTCAAAAAGGGTCCAAATTCCCAAAAATATTAAAAAGGGAATTAAAATATTATTTTTATTCAAAAAAGGAAAAAGGAGGGAAAATTACCTAAACCATGTTGGTCAATACCATTGGTTTCCACAAAACCACAAATGGTATTCCTCACCACCAAAACCTATAAAAAGGTGGTA
The DNA here is from genome assembly GCA_027924585.1 of Larix kaempferi. Taxonomy (NCBI): domain Eukaryota; kingdom Viridiplantae; phylum Streptophyta; class Pinopsida; order Pinales; family Pinaceae; genus Larix; species Larix kaempferi. The sequence goes on along the minus strand of BSBM01000229.1, from coordinate 30,044,181 downwards.
GGGGCTCCTCATTTCACATCCTTCCATTATCTCATCCTTATGCTGCTGAAATCTCCCCTGAGCACTTTTAGCCATTGAAGCAACCTTGGAGAAAGAGACCTATTGGATTTTGGAGCTACTCATCTTGGGAGTTGCTCAACATCAACCTTCACCATTGAAGGTAATATCGCAAGCACTTGCTTGCCCCCCACTTTTCAATACAAAAAATTATTTCTTATGTTTCTTGTTCTTGATTTTGAAATGTTTACATTATTTGCTTAGATTCTTGTTTAGATCCATGAAAAGTATTGTTTATTTAGTTTATTGTTTTTATTTCTATTGAAACTGCTACTACTCGTTAGTAGGTGCCCATAGCACTAAGCTTGGTTGCAAAACCGAGCCAACAGGAGGGCCGTGCTGAGACACGCTCCCCATGTTGCTGTGATGACGATTGTCGGATGCCTGCTAGGGGAGGATAGGTCCGCTGTTCAGCCGACGCTATCGCTCTCAAGTTCTATGTGGTCAGATCGGTGAGTCCGACAACCACTGTTGTACTAGCAGAGGAAGGATAGGGAGGATGCTGGACGTAGGTTATGATGGGAGGATGTGTTAGTTAGTACTGTTGGGGGTTTAGTATTCCTTGATTCCGAGTTAGTGGAAGTAGGCACCCTTCCTGTACTTGATTGATTAAACTAATGTAAACATAAAGATAATGATGTTAAATCGTAAAGGGTTAACTGTTAAATAACCGAGGATGTTAAAGTAATTATACTATATATTATGCTTGCTCTTTTGCATGGGGGTAGATACTATTATTAGTTAGCAAGTATGCATAGGCGGAATGGGGTTTGTTTATAGTACATGTCCGACATGTGCATACACTGGCCATGCATGCACACCTTGTACGTGTACAATATTACTGGTGTATAACATACTTGTCATGCTTGAATAGTAGTATAAATGTCATAGATAACTCAGTTAAGGATACATCAATCAACTTAGGTAATGAATGGTTAGGTTGTCAATGTGTAAATAAGTGAATTAGTAATTATATGAAAACATTGTAATAATAAACTAAGACAAGTGTCGTCAGTTAACATTGTCATAGAAGAACTGTTGTGAATAGGGTAACGATAGTGTCTAATTAATTAGTAAAATTGTTTAAGCCATCACAAGTGCTTTGTTTATAAGAACAAGGATGCTATGTTGATGATAGGGTACTCATGTGATAAACAAATAATTAAGAATACTATGATTGATTCACCTTTTATTATTGTCAAAGGGTGATTTAATTATTATTATTAATTAATAAATGATATTCCAACAACATTTATATCCCTATCGTAACAAATGCAATATAAGTAAGATTTAAAATATTGATTTATAAATTAATATTGTGTGATTAATTCCATTTCAAAAGTTAGCCATAATAAGATAATCATTTTTGGAATAAACGTGATGTGATGGAAAATGAATATTTAATTATTCAATGTTAATCTTCGAATTTAAACCTCAAGCTAAGTAGTCTCGACGGATAAGGTGGATCATTAAGACACATCATGTCCAAGTTGACAAGGGGCAACTAATTATATAATATTTTATTAATTACATTAACAACATTAAAATATCAAGGATGGCGGATAGACTTGTATTTAATGAAACTTGTCCCGAATGGATAACCTTGGGGTGATAATCCCCACCGTAATAAATAATTACGACCGTCAATCCAAAACCAAATGAATTTTCCATAAGAGTAATTAATTATACATCTTTATAATGAGACGTGGATGAATGAACTAGGGAAAGGAGTAAAGGTTTGAGGGGCTCGAGAGGGGGAGTTTGGGGCGGTGGAGTAAGCCCAAGGTATTCTCGAGGATGGACATGTATATAGAGGGGGAGAAGGTTGAAGGTTGGGGAGGTTTTTTGATTAAGGGAAGAACAGAAAGTTGGGAGAACAGAAAGATTTTGAGAACAGAAGGAAAGACTGCTCTCGGGATTATCAGATTGTGGGCTCGGGGGCTTGGAAATCCTTTGATTTCCAAGGGCCAGCAAGATTATAGCTGGTCGGTAGGGTGGACACTTCAGTTTGGCTGTCTAAGGGGTTATACAACCTGCTACAACTTACGGTTAGCATCAGCATCAGGTAATTTCTGTTATTTACTATTATGCTTAAACTTACTGTAAACATGCATCACTTGCTATTTACTGATTTACTGCTATTTACTGATTTACTGAGTTGTGAAACATATTCTTATGCTAGAACATGATTGTTGGAAAGAAAATATTGGTATGTTTGTCTATTTTAAATTACGAATGTAAGGTGATAAAAGAAAACACGACAGTACACTAAATATTATTTAGGCACATAGTAATTCTTAGAAATTTACTTCCATAAACTGGTAAAGTTAAAACGTAGAAGATTAAACCTGAAATTTTACACAGTGCTCTGCTGTAAAAACCAGAGCACTATAGATGGTATCAGAGCATAAGGCTCAGACACTTTCGACCTTTCGGGCAAACCACCATGAAGATTCGAGATGTTAAATCCTACAAAAACTTAGAACTTAGGACATAAACCTGGATAGAATTGAGGTATGAACAGCACCAAACTTTAGCCTCTTTTACCTGCACGAACACAAATTGGAACACCATTAGAAAATCTGGATATGTTAGAAAACGGCATGTGTTTGTATTTCAAAATAGATATACATATTTGAAATATATTTAGAAATAAAAATAAATAGAGCAAATGTATTTTGAAATAAAAATAACACTAGCGAGCAGTATTTTTTTTATTTTTATTATCATAGTACAGCTTGTGTTAAAATTAATAACTAACCGAGCATATTAGAAGTGATAAATTTCTGTAAAAAAAAAAAAAAAAAAAAAAAATTTGCTAATGAAAAATCAAGGAGCCTAAATATTTAGATAGCAAGAAATCTAAGACAGAAAATCTACAGCTTAAAAAAAAAAAAATGCTGATATATTTTTTTTAAAAAAATAGGGTTTTATGCTGATATTTTAAACTAACCTAAATAAGTTTAAGAGCTATCCAAATATATATATATACTACATAGTTGAAGGAATATATATATACATATAATTATATTTTCATCAAAAGAATAGTAAGATTTGACCAAAATAAATAAAATAGTTATATATATATATATATATATATATTATGAAAACAAAAAAAAAATTGGTTGAAACAGAAAGTTGGCTGTATGATTGAATCTGAAGTCTCTTTTTGAGAATTTATTTTGCTCCGTTAGAGAGAGATTTAAAGACTGTATCCGAAGGCTGATTTACTTACCTTTATGTTTTCTATCGCTCCGTATATTACCAGCATTTTATTTATGTAAAAGCCAATATGACAAAAATGTTCAACATAGAACGACAAATTCTTTGGAAGGATCGTACAAACAGTAACAACTATATAAACCCAGTCAAGTTCCATATTTTCACGATTTTAGAATTTATCCTTCACTCTGTATCTTAAACATTAGGAATAAAAGCTAATTCATTTCAACGCTCTGGCATTGAAGATGGCAGCTTGAAGGAGATACTCTAATTACTGCTATTCTAAGACATGTGTAAGGCATGTTTGCGAGAACAAGAAGATTATGCATACACGCATGGCTTCTTAATGGGGGAACTAGGGTGTCCAACACCCAGAAACCATTCAGCTTGCCAAAAGCTGCAAGTAAAAGACCAAATTATTGGATCTTCCATTCATGGACTGAATCAAACTCTTCTAGATCATTATTTAACAGCCCCACTCAAAATTACAAAGTAAATGACATGTTATAACTTCAGAAACAAAAAAAAACAAACATACAGAGGTTACTACGTTGAAAAACCAATGTATTAGTCTTGGATATCCTCTAAATATATAGTAATTTTTTTCTTTGTAACAACCATAGAATTAAAAAAAATGAATCACTGTCAACAAACAAAGTTTCCCTCTTGATCCAAGAGAGGTATGCACCACACAGAAATGCACCAAAGAATCGTGACCAAACACAAGATGATAAAGCTTTCAAAGAGGATCCCTCTGTACAGAAAATAAACGTATTGAATTGTATTAACACAATAAGTGAGCTGCTCTAAGAAGATTAGCATTCTACAAACTGAGAGAAAACATGTAGTGTGATATGCTCTATATTACGCAGAGGTCAAGATAACAACATCGTTCCTTATTAGTTCACAACTACCTGTTTACATTGATGACTGCGCGTTCCCTCTTTGAGAGGCTACGCACTAAAATATGAATATATATGAAGCTATACGTTAACCTCAGAGAGCATCGCTCTCCTTCTTGGCAAAATCATTATAGCTAAAGCTAAGCAAAAACTCCTTACGTTTTATTTTTCTGGAAAAAAAAAAAAACGGTGTTCTTCCCAACTCAAAAGGAAATATTTTACCTACTCGATACTCATGGAAGGAGGGTAATAAGAGCATATAAGGAGTACAATTTAAAAGAAAAGGAGCTACACTCCTCCTCTCCAAGAGAGAGGCACCTTTTATTATCATCATACAAAAAGAATCAGAAAGAGAAGAATACCTAATTCCCATGTAAACGGAATTACTGCTTTCATCAATCGAAAAGTGAAAAGGAGAGTCATCCGCAGAGGTATGTCACCCTCTCCCATTCTGAATCCGAGGAAGCATAACTCTCAACCTTTGGGATTGAGCTCTTCCCAAAATAACCGTCCCCTTTATCTCTGGAGGGTACCATTAATGCACCCTCCTCCATTCTCTCAACAACATCAATACAGGGAGAATTATTAGGGTTACTACCGAGGCACTGGATCAAAACCCATCAAGCCGATTGTTTATCACTGCATAATTCCAACAAACATCAAAGAAAAGCTTAATGTTAGCAATGAATCAAATGGGTTTTCAGGAAAAGCTCCGTACCTCTTACACTTGCATGTATTTCTCGAGCCATGGTGCTGGAAGAAGAATTGCGATTTTTTTTTTAATTCAAGTCCTCTTGGAAGCAAGCAGCTTCAGGATGTGGTGGAAAGATTGAGAGGAAAATTAATTCCTGCCGTGCAGCTCAACATTTTTTCCGCTGTTAAAAGAAAAGAAAACAGAGCAACCGCAGCAACTCCGTAGCTGAATACAAGGATTTGTGGGGCTGAGCAAAGAGGTATTAGTAACAAAACGGGAGCTCGCTACCCTGCCATGGCCAGAAGGCCAAGCTCCACGACTTGCAGCCACGGAAAACATCCAACACCAACAGCACCTAATCTCCAAATAGTAAGACTTCAGTCCACGAAATCAAGCTGCCTTATCGCAAGCCAAAGCCTAGCTCTAAAGCTAACAAAATACATATATATTATTCATTTAGCCGAGCTGTTCTGAGAACCCGGGCTCATAGAGAGCGTAAGAGACTGAAAATTCCCCAATCCACCACGATTTCCCTGGACTGCCACAAATAGAAATAGAATAAGGTAATGAGGATATGAAATACTCGCAGAAAGGAAACATAACAGGGACAGTAATAGCCATAAAACACCAGAAATGAAAGGGTAAATCCCGTTCATTCTTTACAATAGCAGGTCTGACAGTAGTGTTCTGCGGTAGAAAAATGGAGAGCTCCTTCCCTTCCGAAACCCTAAGCCAGCTTGCATTTGAGTTGCAGAGCTAAAACTGCGGAAGAGAGGGTGAAAATGGCCGCGCCTTGGGGATTGACTCTATTTAGGGTTTCCCCCACTTTCCGAGGGCGGTGGGTTGCTTGGAGAGACCGCGTGTCCTTCATGCATACTCTCTCTTTGCATGGCGGTGAAAGGACGCGTGGTAAAAATCTACGGTTATAAATCTACGTATATATTTGTATATAGTTGTCGCGTGGTAAAAATCTACGGTTATAAATCTACGTATATATTTGTATATAGTTGTAAAAACAGGTATATATGTTCGTGAATCATGTATAGGAGAATATAATATATGTTGTATCAAAATTCACATTTATTTTTATATATTTTGAGAGAATGTATGGGTTATAAAAAAAAAATTTAAATTATTTATATTTTGTTAGATTATATGTATTATAAAAATTAATTAATTAATTAATTAATTTAATTTTGTTATAACATACATTGTTAAAATATATGCCTTATAGGAATTTTAATTTTTAGTATTAAACCTTACTATGATTTTAATTTTAATTAATTAATTAATTAATTTAATTTTGTTATAACATATGTTGTTAAAATATATGTTTTTAGTATTAAACTTAACTATGATTGGTTGAGGTTTAAACAATTAATGTTAATTAAGTTGTTTAGATTAAAGGGTAATATTTAAAGTTAATTAAAATAGAGATATAAAAAAAAAAAATTTGCCAAGATTTCAACTCCTAGTCGAAGGGATGAAAGAGACCCGAAATCTCAAAAACAAGACACCATTAAGACCAGCACGACGAGCTGAACACCATAACAGAGATTGTTTAGTAAAAACGACTATAGATTTTACTGCGCTAATCCTGACAATTTGTTATCTTATGATGCAAGTTATTTCTTACGCATAAGTATAAGTGTATGAATACCTACATTTTTCCGCATATATTTGATTGAACAACTAAGGATATGATTTTACTTCCATAACTCAGGGACTATCATGGTGACAACACGCAGAGGTCGAGGTCGGGGTCAAGGTCGACCACCGTCACCACCACCTCCGCCACCGCCAACACCGCCACAACCAACCTCAACACCAGAAATGCAGATCATAATGAGGTCATTGGAGGCTATTATGACTACGATGAACAGGCAGTCGGAAAGGGCCGCCTAGGTGGAAACCACTCAAGTGAGTCGAGAGAACTCTGAAAGGGCACATGGCCCAAGACTGGAACCGCTTCAGGACAAATCGAGGGAGTTACAAAAGATAAAAGTTCCAGAGTTTTCAGGAGGACGACCCGGTAAGCATGCAGAGGCATGGCTGGAAGGCATGAAGAGATGCTTCGCATTGAATGAGTACACATCTAGTTCCAAGGCTAGGATGGCCATCTTTCAGCTTAAAGGTGATGCTTTGAATTGGTGGTCAGATCTCGAGAAGAAGTTGCACCTTACTCCTCTTACAACTTCTTGGGAATTGTTCGAGGAAAGGTTCCACATGAAGTATTTACCAAATTATTACAAGGAAGAACAGGCAGGTGCACTCCATGCCTTAGTACAGGGAGACAAGACAGTGGAGGAGTACGAATCTCGGTTTATGGAACTGGTAAAATATGTTCCTTACCTTGATGCAGATGATTGTCAGGTAGAGCGTTTTATGTATGGACTTAACTACAAGATTAGAGCTGCTGTGCGGATGTGGAAGCCAACTTCAGTTGCCATGGCAGTTGAGTATGCTCGTTATGCAGCTGATATGTCAGATGGAAAAGGGGGCAATAAGTTGACAGGAACCAATCAGTATGTTTCAGGGAAGGCATCACGTCCTTACTTCAGGGGAGGACAATCTAGACCTCCTCCATATGGTAACCGGTTCACACCGAGGGGTAATACTTCAGTTAACTCAATCTCGCAGGCATCGTCCGCAACCCACCAAAGCCAGGGACGTACACAGGGAAGTTCCTATAGAGGAGCAAGGGGTTTTAGAGGAACCAGGGGAAGGAACTCATCTTAGAGGATTCCTTCGAGCAACAGGCAAGCCCCTCCCAATCTCTCTTGTTGGGGATGCGGAGGTCCTCATTTCCAGCGAGACTGTCCCAAGGGTCAGTCAAGCAGCAGGCACAGGGAAGGAAAGGCACCCGTGGATAGTTCGGGTAACAGTCATCGGATTCATGCAGCGGTGCATAACCACTAGGCAGAACATCAGTCTACCGTAATAGAATCCACTGGTAATGTAAACAATGTCAAACTTAAAATTTTGTTTGATCCAGGAGCAACTGATAGTTTTATTTCACCATTTGCATTAGATAAATGTGGGTTGGCATCCTACGAGCACGATGATTTCAAACTGGTTGAAATGGCTTCAGGAACTAAGCAACCAGTAGGTCTTAAAGTGAGAGGTTGTGGGGTTGACTTAGGAGTTTGCACCACTAAGTTGGATGCTTATGTCACCAATTTGGGGACTTATGACCTCATTATTGGCATGGATTGGTTAGAAGACCATAGAGCTTTCATAGACTGCTATGCAAAGAAGGTGTTGTGCCTCGATGACGAGGGAAGGACAATTCAAATCCAAGGCTTGAAGAGGAAGGTATCCCTCCGTTTCATCTCTATGGTGAAAGCTAAGCGGTGCCTAAGACAAGGATGCCAGTTGTTCGTAGTGGAGGCCGTGAGCGATAGTAAAGGACCTTCCTTGAATTCTTACCCAGTACTCTCTGAGTTCAAGGATGTCTTTCCGAAGGAATTGCCAGGACTACCTCCAGAAAGAGAGCTCGATTTCACAATCGAACTAAAACCTGGTGCAGAACCTATCTCAAAAACTCCTTATAGAATGACAACTCCAGAGCTCCGTGAGTTACAGATCCAGTTAAAAGAGTTGCTAGATTTGGGACTGATTAGACCCAGTATCTCACCGTGGGGAGCACCAGTGATCTTCGTTAAGAAGAAGGATGGATCTCTGCGACTGTGCATAGATTACAGAGATTTGAACAAGGCCACCTTGAAGAACAGGTATCCCATACCAAGAATTGATGACCTCTTTGATCAAATGAAAGGTGCGTCAGTCTTCTCAAAGATTGATTTGCGATCAGGATATCACCAGTTGAGGATCAAGGAAGGCGACATTCCTAAGACTGCCTTTCGAACTCGATTTGGGCATTACGAGTTTGTAGTGGTACCATTTGGTTTGACCAATGCTCCAGCTGTATTCATGAGCCTCATGAATGGGGTCTTTCGAAAATACTTGGACCGCTTTGTTCAGGTCTTCTTAGATGATATTCTTATCTATTCTAAGAATGAGAAGGAGCACGAGGAACACTTGCGGTTAGTCTTGACATGCTTAAGGGAACATAAACTTTATGGTAAATTGTCAAAGTGTTCCTTCTTCCAAAAAGAGATTCACTACTTGGGGCACATCATCTCAGGTGAAGGGATCTCTGTAGACCCAGAAAAGGTAAAGGCCATTGAAGATTGGCCAATTCCAAGGAATGCTCATGAGGTGCGCAGCTTCATGGGGTTAGCAGGCTATTACCGGAGGTTTGTGGAAGGATTTTCTAAAATTGCAAAACCTATTACCACCTTGCAACGCAAGGGAATCCGGTATGAATGGACCGATGAATGCGATGCCGCTTTTACAGAGTTAAAAAGATTGTTGACAAGTGCACCGATCTTGCGGGTACCAGACATGGATAAAGATTTCATGGTATGCACAGATGCCTCGAAGCAAGGATTAGGAGCGGTGTTGATGCAGGAAGGTGGGGTAATAGCTTATGCATCTCGAAAGTTGAAACCTCATGAGGAGCAGTATGCCACGCATGATCTAGAATTGGCAGCAGTAATGCTGGCACTAAAATTATGGAGGCACTACCTAGTTGGTAGAAGCTTCACCCTTAAAACAGACCATCAGAGCTTGCAGTACATATTTACCAAAAGGGATTTGAATGCTAGGCAAAGGAGATGGAGTGAGTTCATGAGTGAGTATGACTTTGGTATCTCTTACATCAAAGGAAAGGAAAATGTGGTGGCAGACGCTCTAAGCCGAAGGCCAAGACTTTTCTCCTTAATTCCCTTGAAGGTTGACTTGAGGGAAAGGGTACTAGGACAACTATTGGGCGATAGTTGGTATCTAAAAGTAACCTCAGCTATTCAGAATGGAAAGAAACAGGAATTGAAGTATGATGGGTACCATCTTGAGGAAGATGGGTTGTTGCGGTATCAGGGAAGGATGTATGTTCCTAAGGAAGGGGATATCAGGAAAACAATCCTTAGAGAGGCCCATAGATCACATTACTGTGCACACCCAGGAGTGAAGAAGATGTATGCTGACATGAAACAACTCTTCTTTTGGCCAGGTATGAAGATGGATGTAGTGGAATTTGTTTCGAAGTGCCTTGAGTGTCAACAAGTGAAGGCAGATCATCGTCACCCGGCCGGTCTCCTACAACCGCATGATATTCCTATGACTAAATGGGAAGTCATTTCCATGGACTTCGTTGTAGGATTACCACTCACATCTCTGAGACATAATGCTATTTTGGTGGTAGTTGACAAACTGACCAAAAGTGCTCACTTCATTCCAGTCAGAGACACCTATGATGTGACAGATGTGGCAAGGGTATTCATAAATGAGACTGTACGTCTTCATGGAGTTCCTAAAAAGATAATCTCTGACAGAGACCCTAAGTTCACCTCCAGATTTTGGACAAGCATGCAGTCAGCGTTAGGGACACAGTTGAACTTAAGCTCAGCTTATCACCCCGAGACAGATGGACAGATTGAGAGGGTGAATCAAGTGATGGAGGACATGCTTAGGATGTATGTTATGGATCAGCAGACACAGTGGGAGAAATATCTTCCTTTAATGGAGTTTGCATACAACAATAGTCATCACAGCTCCATTGGTATGCCGCCATATCAGGCATTGTATGGGAGGCCGTGCAGGACACCACTCAGTTGGGACAGGTTAGAGGATCGAGTTTTAATTGGGCCTGAATTGATTCAGGAAATGGAGGAGCAAGTGATACAGATTAGGCAGCGGCTGAAGGAAGCACAGGATAGGAAAAAGAGTTACGCTGATGCACACAGATTAGATAGAACTTATGGAGTAGGGGATTGTGTATTTATTCGCATCAGACCAAATAAAAGTACCATTCGGTTTGGGAAGGGTACCAAGTTGTCACCTCGCTTTATAGGTCCATTTGAAATTCTTGAGAAAATCGGACCAGTTGCTTATCGTCTCGCGCTGCCACCCCACTTGCATAAAACTCATAATGTATTTCATGTTTCTGTATTACGACATTACATAGCTGATGAGACTCAAAAAATTCATTGGAAGGAATTGCAGGTCTCGGACGAGGGAACCTTCAGGGTCGAACCATTACGTATACTGGATCGTAGGGTTCGACAGCTCCGTAGTCGCCATGTGGACCAAGTTAAGGTCCAATGGGACAAGTATAGCCCAGGGTCTGCTACCTGGGAGGATGCAGAGACCATGCGTCGAGATTTTCCCTCACTATTTTGACCATAACTTCGGGACGAAGTTTCCCGAAGGGTGGGTGTATGTAATGCCCATATTTTGATTCGGCATATTTATTAGTTAGACACACCATACTTTACTTCTTATATATTTTGTCGAACTCAGCTCGACTGAGTAAACTATATTGGACCTCGTTATATGATGTTACTCTGTTTTATGATTTCACCATGATTATGATGTTACTATGTTATGCGATTATGATGTCATGATTATCATATGATTTCCTTATTTTACGATTGCAGTATATGTTTATATGTTTTCATTTAATGAAATGTGAAATATATGATTCGGTACGTGGATACCATCTTCTTATGTGAATTATTGAAATGTTATATGTATCTATGATGAGCTGAAAGGTTACATGAAATAAAATGATAACATGGATCAATTGGCGATCAATGGAAAATACTTTCTATAAATTATATTTTGCAAAATACTAACCTATAGGACACAAGGGCTATGGGATAGCCAGTTACTTGATCTGATATATATTGGAAAGGAAAAACATGTGCATACAGCAAACCTTAGCAGCCAAAATGAGGATACGATAACACAAACTGATAATCCCGATAGCAGCAAGTATGAGTTGATAAGGGCGTAGGCCCAGTATGTTGAGAGGGATGGATGTGTTTCCCACCCTATATTTCCATGAGACCTGAGGTCGTGGGAGGGCCGTGCTGAGACACGCTCCCCATGTTGCTGTGATGACGATTGTCGGATGCCTGCTAGGGGAGGATAGGTCCGCTGTTCAGCCGACGCTATCGCTCTCAAGTTCTATGTGGTCAGATCGGTGAGTCCGACATCCACTGTTGTACTAGCAGAGGAAGGATAGGGAGGATGCTGGACGTAGGTTATGATGGGAGGATGTGTTAGTTAGTACTATTGGGGGTTTAGTATTCCTTGATTCCGAGTTAGTGGAAGTAGGCACCCTTCCTGTACTTGATTGATTAAACTAATGTAAACATAAAGACAATGATGTTAAATCGTAAAGGGTTAACTGTTAAATAACCGAGGATGTTAAAGTAATTATACTATATATTATGCTTGCTCTTTTGCATGGGGGTAGATACTATTATTAGTTAGCAAGTATGCATAGGCGGAATGGGGTTTGTTTATAGTACATGTCCGACATGTGCATACACTGGCCATGCATGCACACCTTGTACGTGTACAATATTACTGGTGTATAACATACTTGTCATGCTTGAATAGTAGTATAAATGTCATAGATAACTCAGTTAAGGATACATCAATCAACTTAGGTAATGAATGGTTAGGTTGTCAATGTGTAAATAAGTGAATTAGTAATTATATGAAAACATTGTAATAATAAACTAAGACAAGTGTCGTCAGTTAACATTGTCATAGAAGAACTGTTGTGAATAGGGTAACGATAGTGTCTAATTAATTAGTAAAATTGTTTAAGCCCTCACAAGTGCTTTGTTTATAAGAACAAGGATGCTATGTTGATGATAGGGTACTCATGTGATAAACAAATAATTAAGAATACTATGATTGATTCACCTTTTATTATTGTCAAAGGGTGATTTAATTATTATTATTAATTAATAAATGATATTCCAACAACATTTATATCCCTATCGTAACAAATGCAATATAAGTAAGATTTAAAATATTGATTTATAAATTAATATTGTGTGATTAATTCCATTTCAAAAGTTAGCCATAATAAGATAATCATTTTTGGAATAAACGTGATGTGATGGAAAATGAATATTTAATTATTTAATGTTAATCTTGGAATTTAAACCTCAAGCTAAGTAGTCTCGACGGATAAGGTGGATCATTAAGACACATCATGTCCAAGTTGACAAGGGGCAACTAATTATATAATATTTTATTAATTACATTAACAACATTAAAATATCAAGGATGGCGGATAGACTTGTATTTAATGAAACTTGTCCCGAATGGATAACCTTGGGGTGATAATCCCCACCGTAATAAATAATTACGACCGTCAATCCAAAACCAAATGAATTTTCCATAAGAGTAATTAATTATACATTTTTATAATGAGACGTGGATGAATGAACTAGGGAAAGGAGTAAAGGTTTGAGGGGCTCGAGAGGGGGAGTTTGGGGCGGTGGAGTAAGCCCAAGGTATTCTCGAGGATGGACATGTATATAGAGGGGGAGAAGGTTGAAGGTTGGGGAGGTTTTTTGATTAAGGGAAGAACAGAAAGTTGGGAGAACAGAAAGATTTTGAGAACAGAAGGAAAGACTGCTCTCGGGATTATCAGATTGTGGGCTCGGGGGCTTGGAAATCCTTTGATTTCCAAGGGCCAGCAAGATTATAGCTGGTCGGTAGGGTGGACACTTCAGTTTGGATGTCTAAGGGGTTATACAACCTGCTACAACTTACGGTTAGCATCAGCATCAGGTAATTTCCGTTATTTACTATTATGCTTAAACTTACTGTAAACATGCATCACTTGCTATTTACTGATTTACTGCTATTTACTGATTTATTGAGTTGTGAAACATATTCTTATGCTAGAACATGATTGTTGGAAAGAAAATATTGGTATGTTTGTCTATTTTAAATTACGAATGTAAGGTGATAAAAGAAAACACGACAGTACACTAAATATTATTTAGGCACATAGTAATTCTTAGAAATTTACTTCCATAAACTGGTAAAGTTAAAACGTAGAAGATTAAACCTGAAATTTTACACAGTGCTCTGCTGTAAAAACCAGAGCACTACAGTAAGAACCTATCAAGTTGTTGCAAATGGATGCCTAAAATACATGGATGCTCAAGCAAGGGGATCTTATTCAAGTGCATAGCTTCAAGAAGTATTCTACTATCTTCCTCCATTACATTTTATTTAAAATTACTTAGAAATATCAAAGAAATGAATGAGTATTGCATGTATTCCTATCATTGAATCTCACCAAATTCATAGTAAGATAAATAATTAGTGTAGACACATCCCTACCTGTAATGTTCCCTGACCTCCCTTGTGGCCTTCGAAGGCCACCGAAGGTCCTTCTTACACTTTTTTTTTTTTGTACTTCCAAAACCACACACAACTGCAATGGTCGTCGATCCACAATCCGCAATCCGCAATATGCATTGCGAGATTGGTAAATGCAAAACTACAATTTATTGTTCCATCCACAATCCGCAATCCGCAATCCACAATCTCTAATCCGCATTGCGGGATTGGGAAATGCGGAACATCAATTTATCGTTCCAAATGGCCTTCCGCATTCCGCAATCCACATTGTGGATGCGAAAATGCGGACATCCACTTCTCATCAAATGACATTCCGCAATCTGCAATCCACATTGCGGATGCGGAAATTCGGAAGTCCACTTCCCTTCAAACGACCTTCTGCAATCCGCAATACGCATTGTGGATGCGGAAATGCGAAAATGCACTTCCTGTCAAAAGACCTTCCGCAATCCACAATCCCCATTGAAGATGCGAAAATGCATAAATCCACTTCCCGTCAAATGAACTTCCGCAATCCCCAATCCGCATTGCGGATGCGGAAAGGGTCCTGCTCAAGACCCTTACTCTAGCAAGTTTCCAAAGAAACCTCCAAGGGTCATAACTTCCTCATCCTGGGTTGAAATGAGGCAAGGTTGGTACCGTTGGAAAGCTCTTGGAGAGATATATCCAATGGTGTAACAACCTACCCAATTGATGTATCTAAACTTCTCATTTTATCCTCTAAATGTTTGTCTATAAACCCTCTAAGGTGCCTTCCATCCTTCAACACGTCTCTACCTATCTTCTGCCATAGCCCCATCTTTCCTCTGACTCTCATAGAAATTTAAGCAGTCCATTTACAAGGGTAAACACCTCATATAAAAATACATATAATAAACGAAGCTAAGGATAACCATATGTATAACACATGTAAAATTAGCAACACATTAAACTCATGCAACTAAATGAAGCATTCAACCTGCACTCAGCCTTCCAATCAGGATTACACATGATCTACCTATCGCTCACATTCATATAAAATTCATTCAACAGATTAAGCAAAACAACATAATAATAACACCTAAAATAACATCTTTCATTCCACATAACACTTATCTTTGTATCTTGAAGTTGTCCCCACAACTGGTTAATTGAGAGAAACGTTCCACCCAACCTTAGGTCTCTGTCCAACCTATACTCTTTCAACTAAGAGAACACCCATGAGATGGGTTGTGTATCCACTAAGGAGGGATAGCTAGGTTCTCTAACAGTCAAGATTCACTTCAATGCCAAGCCCACCTACAGTTTGGTTTATCAAACATTCAGGGCAGTAGGGGGGATATTGCTAAGCCAGTGAGTTCAATCCATAGAACTACAAGCGTCTCAACACACAACAGAAATGGCACCCACATTATCTACCTAACCCAACACAAGGAAGGCCCTCTTCTCTGCTAAACAGTCCCTCAAGGTCCCTTCCCTTCCAGTGCTATTCAAGGTGGGCATAAGAAGGTCCAACTGCTAGTTCTATGAGATCACAGCCTTCACTGGGTTTATCAAGCATTCCAACCCCAAATATAACCTTCTACCCCTGTTAGACAAGATGGGCTCTTCACAGTGCCGTGAATTGAACTTTGCCATGCAACTTGGCTCTCTGTGCACCGATTCCTATCTTCTCACAGCTTCCTTCAGTTATTAACGCTCTATAACTTCTTATAAGGTTTCTTAAAAGGAACTTATCAATAGAGAGTGCATCCGCATAGGGTTTTCTATGACATTCGGCTCTTTAAATTCATTTTTATATAGAATGACGTTTTTCCTTCTCTATTTCATGATCGGTTTCTGTAATTCTTGACCGATGGGATTATGGGTAACTATAGCATAACATAGCAGGGGATTTTATTCTCATATCATCGAAATGGATTCCCAGGAGAATGAATAGAATCGAACCCCCATTTCAGATCTCACGATGGTTTTTATCCCCCCCAATCTTCCCTGTGTCGACTTTCCTTCCCCCTACTCACTGTAACCGAATTTTGGGTCATGATGGGGAATCAAAATGGTTTCCCTTGTACAAGTGGCATCATGGGTTCCCATCTGATAACCCCCTCACCTTTCCTTAGTGGACACCATATCCCCTTCTCGTTAGCTGCCACACTTAGCCAGTTTCCTTAGTATGTCATTACAATATTAATCATTCACATCAATTACAATATCTCATGGCTTAGTAGCACATGAATAGTTCAAATGTTAAATACTTTCCTATGCAATAAACTTTAAGCAGCCACTAGTGGTACCTTGGTCTTGAGCTCCACACTAGGGAAAACACACTTTTCATATACACAATATTTGCATTGAGGCCAATAACCACAAAGGAAAGGTAGGGGTATTACAAATCCATCCTCCTTAGAACAACACCATCCTCGGTGTTCTCAAAACTGAACAAAAATGGGAATGCCCCTCTCATGGAATCCTCCAGCTCCCATGTAGCCTCCTTTAGACTAAGGTTCTTCCATTACACCTTTACCCGTCTGATGGCTTGCTTCCGGAGTAAGCTAACTTTCTTGTCAAGAATGCACATAGGCTGCACTTGGACTTCTCCCTGGAGTTCCACCTGTATCACATGCCAATTAATGAGGTGATTAGGATCCTATACATACTTCTTAAGTAAAGAGACATGGAAAACATTATGAGCTCTCATGCTATAAGGAAATGTAATCCTATATGCAACTGGTCCTATTTTATCAAGGACTTCAAATGGTCCACAATATATGGGTTCCAACTTGGCACAAATTCCAAACTTCATGGAGCTATTCCTTGGTATCACTCTCAAGTAAACGTGATCCCCAATCTAGAATTCTTTGTGTACTCTCTTGAAATCTGCATAACTCTTCTGTCTGTCTTGAGCTGCCTTAACATTCTTCCTGATCTTAACAACTTTTTGTTCCATCTCCTCAATCATTTCTGGTCCAAGCACTACCCTGTTCACTGGGATGTACCAATTCACTGGAGTTGTGCATCCTCTACCATACAATACTTCAAAAGGACTCATTTTCAATGATGCCTGATATCCATTGTTGTAGGAAAATTCTACCAAGTGTAGGTAGTCTTCCCACTTTGATGGTTTATCCATCACATACATCCTTAACATATCTTCAAGAATCTGATTTACTCTCTCACTCTGACCATCTATTTGAGGATGATATGATTTACCGAAATTCAACTTAGTCCCCAACTCTTGAAATAATCCTTTACAAAAATTGGAAGTGAATTTTGTGTCCCGGTCTGAAATTATTGCCTTGGGTAATCCATGCAACCTGAATATCTCTTTCATGAAGATATTTGCAATATCATTTTCCTTGTGAGTAGACTGAACTGGGATAAAGTGAGATACTTTTGATACCTTGTCCACTACAACCATAATGGAATCATGCTTCTTTATAGTCATGGGCAGGCCTATTATAAAATCCATAGAGATTACTTCCCACTTCCACTTTGGAATGGGCAATGGCTGCAATAATCCTGTTGGATGTTGGTTCTCTGCTTTGACCTATTGGCACTTTTGACACTTAGCAATATAATTTACTATGTCCTTCTTCATTCCCTGCCAAAAATACTATTTCCTTGATGTTGTTATAGTTTTTTGGTATCCTGGGTGGCTAGAATATGGATTTTGGTGTATCTCACCCAACATAAGCTCCTTCAATTTTGTGCAATTTTTGATGTACAGTCTGGTATCTTGATACACAAGAACATTGTCTTCTTGCATCTAATATCCTGCACACTTTTCATCCACATTACCTTGCTGCAAATTCTATTTGATTTGGATGTAAGCTTCATCCTTAGCTTGAGCTTCAAGGATCTTTGCCTTCAAATATGATTTACAAACACTCATTGATGCAATATGAAATTTTATGCTGAGTGCATCAACAACCTTATTCGCTTTACCTATGACATGTTTAATCTCCAAATCAAACTCATAAAGAAACTCCATCCATCTAGTTTTTCTAGCATTCATATTTGGTTGGTCAAATAAATATTTTAAGCTCATGTGATCAGTCCTGAGTTCAAAACTCCTCCCCAAAAGGTAATGCCTCCATTTCTTAAGAACATGCATTATGGCTGCTAGTTCCAAGTCATGTGTGGCATAGTTCCTTTTATTTTCTTTCAACTTTCTTGATTCATATATGATTACAAATCCTTCTTGCATGAGAAATCCACGTAGCCCTTCAATGCAAGCATTTGTGCACACCACGAAGTCCTTACTTGGATATGCAATCTTTAAAATAGGGGCATCGATAAGTAATTCTTTTAACTGCTGAAATATTCTTTCACATTTTTCATACCATGTGAAATTGACTTCCTTCCTTTGCAATGATGTGATTAGGTGAGCTATCTTGGAGAAACCTCCAATGAATCTTCTGTAGTAGCTTGCAAGGACCATAACATATCTAACAACTGTAACATTTCTTGGGGTAGTCCAATCCATTATGGCCTCAATATTCTCTAGATCTACTACAATACCCTCTACTGAAATAATGTGACCCAAATATTGCACCTTCTCTTGATAAAAGTCACATTTGCTTAACTTTGCATACAACTGGTGCTCTCTAAGGACTTGTGGTACCATTCTCAAATGCTCAGTATTCTCTTCTCCATTCTTTGAATACATCATAATGTCATCCAAGAATACAATCATAGAATTATCCAAGTATTTGTTGAAGACATTGTTCATAAGACACATGAAAGTAGCAGGTGCATTGGTGAGACTGAATGGCACCACAGTGAACTCATAGTGTCCATATCTGGTTTGGAAAGTTTTTTTGTGAATGTCTTCATCCTTTATCCTCACTTGATGGTATCCAGACCTCAATTCAAACATGGAAAATACTTTAGCTTCCTTCATCTGATCAAACAAGTCATCAATTCTTGGAAATGGATACTTGATCTAGATTGTTACCTTGTTTAGCTTCCTGTAGTCTATACATAGCCTTAAAGTCCCATCCTTCTTCTTAACAAACAACACAGGTGCACCACAAGGAGATATACTTGGTCTGATGTATTCTTTCCCCACTAATTCTTGTAGTTGCATCTTCAATTCTATCATCTCAGGTGTGCTCATCTTATAAGGAGCTTTGGAACTTGGTGTTTCCCTTGGAACAAGATTAATGGAGAAATCAATGTCTCTCTTGGGTGGTAGTCCTGGTACTTCATCTGGAAATACATCCTGGAACTCCTGTAACAACTGAAAGTCTTCTAAATTTGGTCCTTTATCTCCTGTTGAATATGATATATGCACAACATATAGTTGGTAGCCCTTTTTATAGAACTTTCTCAGTTGTAAGGATGAAATATGCCTTATTGAAACTTGCTTTGGGATTCCTTTAACCAACCTTGGTCTTCCTTCATCATCAATGCACTCAAGAACCTTCTTATAGCAGTTAATCTTGGTTCTATTCCTTTCCAACCAATCCATACCTATCAGGGCATCATAAGATCCTAAGGGTAGGAAATTCAAGTTTACCTTGGCGAGAAGTCCATTCATCTCTATGGGGCACTCCACCACTTCTTCACTCACCTTCCTCTTAGTTCCAATGGCTAGTTGAACTTACCAACATTTACTATGTTTCACTTTGCTAAGAGAGCAACTTTCAACCACCTTGGGAGACACATAACTATGAGTAGATCCTGGGTCAATTAAAACATAAATGGATTACTTAGCAACCTTACCTTCAACTTCTACTACTACTAACTGGTGGTCTAATTGGTGATCATCCAATGCGACATAGATTTGAGGTGTTGTTCTGGCCGTATATTCTACTGTGGTTGCTTCTCTTATGTGGTGCAAGCTTCAGGTGTTGTCCCTTCGGTGTGAGAAATATCTAAGCATGTGGCTGTCTCCACATACCCAGCACTAAAGTGGTACCTTTGATGTTTTCTTTGCTGTCACAGTTGGTTTGAATCCACTTCTTGCTTGATGTCCTTGTGTAAAGGTTCTAGGTTGATCTTTGAAGGGTGGCTTGAAGCCACTTCTCCTTGGTTCAAACTTTCCCTTGGTATTCCCTTTCCATGCTGGATGAGTTTTTGACTTTCCTTTATTCACTCATAACAGTGCATGGCCATTCTAATTGCTTCA
The DNA here is from genome assembly GCA_027924585.1 of Larix kaempferi. Lineage (NCBI taxonomy): Eukaryota > Viridiplantae > Streptophyta > Pinopsida > Pinales > Pinaceae > Larix > Larix kaempferi. Next base: position 30,023,951 of record BSBM01000229.1, on the reverse strand, counting down.
TCCAAACTTGGTGGTTGGAAAAAATCAATCCTATCCCTGAAATTATGTGGTAGGATTCCGAGGAAACATTGAATCTTCACTATTTCATCCTTAATGTAGTCCACATACCTCAATAATTCCCAGAATTTATGAAAATTCTCCTCCATGGAATTCTTCCCCAACTTGAGTTCAATGAACACCTTTCTCTTGGTGTCGTAATACCTAGTTGATAGGTATTTTTACTTGAAGTATCTTTTAAACCAATCCCAATTGATCCCTCTTTCACTGGTTCTCTTCACTTTCATGAGGTGCTCCCACCAAATGGAGGCTCTTCCATTCAGATTATAAATGGAAACCCTAGATTTCTCATTTTCTGAATAATCATGCATTTTGAAGTACTTTTTCATTCCAAGTAGCCACGCCTCTGCCTATTGTCCTATACTGCTTTCTCCATCAAAGGTAGGAGGTCTTGCTTCCATAAATTCTTCTTGTGGGATCCCTCTGGACTTCCTTCTTCTCCTTGTCCTGTTGTAAGTGTGCCTTGGACTTATTTGAGAGTCCCTGGAGTGTCTTGATCTACTGTAAGGATATCCCGAAGAGGATTTTTTGTGCCCTATGCTCATAGAACTCCTTCTACGACTTAGAGTCATTTGCCTAGTGTTAGTCCCAAATATGTTCTAAGGATGCTTTTAGAACTTTTCTTGGGAATCAATAAAATTTATTGTGTTCTTTTGCTTGATCAGAATCACATTTTCCATAAAATAATACAGATAGCCAATCTTGGAAAAATATGGGTAGTATTTCAATATGCCAATGAAAAGAATTTGAATGAATTGATGTAAATGGAATGGCAAAAAACAAAGGTACTTCAGAGAGAGTAAATATTTGTTTTATGTTTGAGAATAACGTACTGAGCCTAACGGATGAATTCAGTAGTTTTAACAAAAATGATCACAAAACTAAACCTGAACAATATGAGGATATTATTTCCAGATAGCACAACATAAACACTTCATGCCATAACCATCTTAGAAGCAATAATTCAAGCTTACAACACTCACATTAAAATCAGAATCAGATTCATAAATCATGAATAATATGACAGAGATGAATTAACAGGAGAAAGAATACTAACTGGACATATCAAAGTTTTGAATCCATAATACCCCAAGATCGGGAAAAATGATGTTCTTCTTTATATATTGATAATAATATAAAACATCAGAAGTAATACCTCTTACAAAAAGAGCCGACCATTGGCCATTTCCTATTATACTATATATAGCCTTCACAGGTTTTTACAAAAAGTTTGTTACAACCCAATGACTTATACATTTCTGTTCGAACTTTCCAACAAAATTTGTTACTAGAAACAATCTTGAGGACTATTGTTGACTAGTATGCTGCTGAGATTGGGACCCACTTTCCTGATGAGGAAGAATGCCATGCTGAGTGGAAGAGGCCTCTGCTGTGGGTTGCGCGGCCGAAGCTATGGCTATTGCTTGCTTCTTGGTGAACTTCTCCGACTGCTTGACTGTGAGAAATCTAGTAATAACCTTCCAGTTTTTACCCATAGGGTAATTGAAGAACTTGAGCTCTCTAAGAGATGATTCCAGCTCGGTTGCAACGCTCAAAAGAGGCCTTAAAAAGGATTTTGAAGATAGACTAGAGACGGTTAAGCATTTTAAAATTGGAGTGTAACTTGTCCACGACTGCTTTTTCTCTGAGCTCCTGCAATGTATTTGTCAAGTGGATCTCGGTGTTCCTTGCCTCTATCATCATGGAAATATAATCCTTTTCTGGATAGAGATACCCATTTCCATCCCAGAAAGATGGGATACCAAGCGAGAATACTATCTTGAATATATCTTTAAATGAGTGCACGTCTTGCTTCAGTTGAGCCATCATGTCAACAACATTCTGAGCCAACACTCCCTTAGTAATCACCTTCTTTGCTTCCATTATTATCTTGGTTTGATCCTGGACAGAATAATTGTGAATCTGTTCAAAGGTTTTCTCATTTAAGAAGTCAATCACTTCTCAGGAAGACTCGACCTTTTTAGTTACACTACTTTCTGTGGATCGTGCATCCTGGGTAGCAGTTTTAGCAATCTCTAATTCTTCTTGAGTTATGTTGAAATGGATCCATCGAGAGCTTATCAGAACTGCCACCTGCTCCCATATTACAATTTTGGCCCCTCTGATTAAAGGCTTTCCAGTGAGTTTCCTAGATAATATTTGAATTTCACCACGGAGTTCATCATTAGCTTGTTGTATCTCCGAGATGAATTGGTCTCTTTTAACCATATTTTCATTCACATTGAAAAATTCATCACACTTGGCCCTTAGTTGGTCTTGGACTTCGTTCAGCTTAGCGTCTTTAATGCTCATTTCAACTATTACCTGAACAAGCTTTTCAACAGGATCTGAAACTAAGGAGGCTTGGAGTGATGCTACCTTCAGTTGGAGAATATCCTGATTCCTCTTCCTTTCCTCCTCCAATTCAACTTACAAGGAGGCAATCCTTTCCTTGAGTGTTTGACCATCAGACATTGATTTTTCTAGTTCTGATTGTATTGTGACTACTTCCGTAGTCTATGAATGCTCATTCATGGGAATGCTGATCCTTTTCTTCAGGATTGCAACCTCCTTATCCTTATCCTTTAGCATGGCATGTAACAGAGCCAGATCACTCAGATTTTGCACCATTTTAATGATTGTTGTTTCCAGGTTAGTTACCTTCAACTGCTCATCTTTATTAGAAGACTTTTCATTTATCAATTGCTTCTCTAATTTTTGTACCATGGGAAGAATGTTCGTTCTCATAGTATATTTCCACACATCACAGTACACTCCCTCACCTGTCTGTCGATGAAGCTCCATAATATCCTTGGACGGGAATGCGTCTAGATTCAATGTTATTTGAGTAATTTTAAAATTAGAAGGTGTTTTCTTCCCTCCTAGCAATATTTGCTCTAGGATAGCCATCTTTAGGGATCCTTGTTTCAGATCCATCGCGGATAGCATCCTGGGCTGCTTTCCCATGTCAAGCTCACTCTTTGGGAACAATGAATTCACTAGGCCTATGTTATCATCTTTAATCTGTGCATAAATCCCAAACAAGCCTAGTTTGATGGGAGACAAGGTAAACAAAGCCCCTTCCTGAATCTAAGGACACGTTGTATATGGAAAATGTTCAAGGACGACGGGTGTCACAGGGTAGGTGCTGGCATAACCTTTGAGGTTGCGCTGGATGTCCCCTCTAATTCCAACCTTTTTGTCTTTGACACCACACTCCCTGATCCTTCCTTTCTGGTTGCAGACGTAGGCTCAGTGTGTCTCTTTTACCCAACGTATCCATCTTAAGAGGCATCAGGATAATTGGTTCTCCAGTAGCTTTTCCAGGGTCCAAAACAGCCTGACACTCTTCCCAGCTATTCAAGCTAGCCATCTTATCCAACAAGGGATGTGGATCATGGAGATAAGCTACAGAATGGGCTTCCTGTCTTTTTTGAGAAATGATCCCCTTGGGATCATACTTAGGTATCATGCTTATGGGAAATTTGTATGAAGCTAACAACTCCTTGAATTCCTTATGAGCGGCTCTTCTCCTTACTGTGAATGGCCCCGCTTCATTGGGGACTTTGAAATTCCTGGCACTATTCCCTTTAATAAAATGTACATCGTCGCAGTTGAATATTTGACAGATGTATTCTAGTGCAAACAGCCGAGGAGTCAAGAATATGGGTAACTTGTACGGAGCCAACTCTGCCCCATACACTCAGATTTCGGTATGTGTATCGAAGCAAAACCCATCGCCCACAACTTTATTTGGATTAAGTTGGAGAAATTGTTTTCTTTCTGGAGAAACCCTTGGAGGAGGGGCATCAAACAGTAGTGTATAAAAATTTGATGCAATGGTGTCCAAAAATAGGGCGAAATCCTTCTATGAGGGAGCCATGGAAATGGACCTATCAAGATCACCCTTGCTGAAAAAAATTTTGTTACTAAAATTGATCATGTACAAGAGAATAGAGTAAAAATGAAACAACTTCTTGGATGGAAATATTTTTAGTTGTAGATGAATTGATTGGGAAAGGAAGGTTGACCAATCCAGTCTGACAGGGGTCTTTTGCTGAGAAAGGTACATGGTAAAAAAAAAACCCAACATGATGTCATCGATTACTATGTCATTATCATACCAAAGGAAAAAACATATCATTGACAGTACTGGTTTAACGGGATCTGCAAACATATCCAAGCTAAACATGGACTGAGTGACAAACAAAATACTCTCAGCTAGAAATACCATTTGGATGAAGGAATCCCTATTTGTTGGGGAGAGCTCTCGCATTTTGTTCATCAGGACTTCCTCATCAAACTGAAACCTTGAGGCATATTCACCGGTGTCTGTTAATTCCATAATAATATCTTTATTTATCGGATAGACCACGTTTCCTAGTCGGGAAATAATGGCCTTTCTTTTTGGCACGTAACTTCCTACACACCATCGCATTAACTCGGGAAATGGTTTGGCAGGAGGGAGAATCATCTTGGCTAGCCCAGAATTCCATAGATTGAATAAATCATTGTCATTCCTTGCTTGATCCTCGACCTCGCTAGCCAATTGTTGCAGGTTTAGGAAGGAAGAGATAGAGTCATGAATGTCAAAGAATTCATCACCAAGGCGGTCCTCTGGAGTGCTGGGCGTGGATATGGAGCTGACTTTGGGATTGGATAGAGAGGCCATGCTAACACAGGGGTATAGCGGGGAACACTGACTCTGAACTGCTCAGAGATCTTGGAGAAATATGCGAAGAGAGTGGAGAATAAGGAGATTTGGAGGTGGAATAAAAATGCACAATGGCTCCCTAAGAAAGTATTTATAGGTAGATATTTTAATTCGGCAGGTTTTAATGCAAAGTTTACGTGGCATATTGCGATTAGCGTACTGGTTAAGGGGTAGCTGGCTTCTTAAATGTTGGGGGATGCTTAATCATAAATGACAATAGCAATGACCATTTAAGGACAGTTTAGGGAAAACGAAGGGGAATGCGCCGCAGTGGGAAGTGGTGAACTGTAGACAACTCATGGTTTCAGGATCTAGATAAAGCGGTTTAAGGAAGTCACTTTTCGGGTCTTGACTCAATAAGAAGCCGCCACGTGTAGATGGCAATTTTCTTTCAGGAGCGGTCTTGGGATGTTAAGGTCCGAGCACCTTAGGTATCTTGAAGTTAGCTCCACCATCGATCTTATGTCCTGATGACCTTGAGATGTGTGCACTGCAAGTGCATCTTTATGTGTGGAGCCCACTTCCTCTATTGGTCAGTTGTCCAATGGCCTGTGGTCTGGGAAACCATCGTGGCATTATTTAGAGGTTTCAGGGCTTTGAAAAGATGGTTTAGGGAAACCTCTTTTCGGCCCCTGAACAAATTTGAGGTTGACATGTGTCGATGGCGGTTTTACTTCAAGGGTTTTTTTTAGAGTATTAAACTCCGAGCACTTTCAGCATCCTGAAAGTTGCGTATTCGTTGATGATTTACCTTTGCTTTCCCAAGATGTGCACTAGCTGTGCATATTTATGGGGTGGGAACTCCTGTCCTGTTGGCATTCTTGCTCAGAGGCGACGATATTCTTACAGCACGGCTGAGTTACCTATGGCCTCTTCTACTAAAAATATCCGTACTAACATTGGATTCACCTGGGACATCCTTTTTATTCAGAAGAGGTTGAGAACAGTACATTAGTGCCTTTAAGTCCATTGGATTGTGGAGTCATACCCATTCTTTAAGCTCAGGCAAAAAAGGAAAATGAGAGAAAAAGTGATGTGAGGAGCAGAACCCTTGCTGTATAAAAGAACAATAAAAATATATTACATATATGGTACAAAAGATCCTTTGATAGAGTAGGACCAAATTTAAAAAATGAAACAAATTCTTCAGGAATCTCTCGTTTGCGGGGGTTTTGAAGATTTCACCATTTAACTGAGCCACTTCCTCTATGTCGTTGTTGTGCATTACTACGATATCGAATGGACCCATCCATAATCTGTTAAATTTTCTATGGTTGGCTCTCTCTTCCTTCCTGGAATCCCATTTCAAAACCAGGTATTGATGTTGAAATTCTGGATTGATAGCCACTTGATCAAATGTTGCTATAATCTTGTCATGGTGAATCCTGGGGAATTTTTTCCACTGCTTCCTGTCCTACTGGAATTCTACAAGTTGATGGATTCTTCTTTCCCTATCATATGGTTCTCCATGTTCTGGCCATAAGAGAATAGGTGCAATCGTATTCTCAGAAACAAAAGATACCATTAAAAATTCCTTTGTATGAGGTATTATGGAAACATATGTTTCTCTTGAGGCATCTTTTATCCATTTAAAGCATCTCCCTACAGCTGTGATCCATTTCTCTTCAGCAAAGTTAAGAATGAGTCTAGAGGTAAAAGTTATCCTGCTCATAAAGGATTGTAACTCCTTTTTATTTCCTGGGAGTTCAAACGATCTAGTAAAGGCTATTCTGTTTGGATATATCCTTTCTTTATCATTGGAGATAAGATGCCTGAACAGTTTCCATTCATCCTATTCTCCTACTTTGTCTTTTATATTAGTGTTCGGGGATCTTTCCATGAGGCGTAAGAAACACTTGATATGCTGACCACCCTCCAATATTTTCATACTTTTCATTTTGTTGAGAATAGAAGGGTGTTGTCGCAACTCCATTTTACACTTTAGCTTTGACTTCTTGGGAAAATTGGAGGAATCTTCAGTAGCCGGACAGTTTAGGGAGGGGTCATACACAGTGTCTAGTCAATAGGGTACATTAATCTCTTTTCCTACAGGTTATAACACTCCTGTGCTAGCTTTAGACTTGTCTTTAGCTAAGGGTCCCTCGAGATATAGTTTCCATACTTGATCCCAACCATATTTGATAATAACAGTTGGCTCATGTGGCAGCACAATATATTTTGCTTCAAGGTCTCCTAATGACAGCATGTAGCATCCCATGTCTTCATCGCTCTTATATATGCATGGTTCCCCCCAGCTCTTTTTCCTAGTTTCTTCATAGAATCATACCATACTTCACCGGAACATCAGCCACCGCTACATCCAGCGTTACTCCTTTGGTTGGTATTTGAGCAAGATTGACTACCAAGCCCTTTATCATGCCTATGCACTTTAATTTTTTGGACTCGAAACTATATAGGTCATGGTATGGCCTAGTGATTTCTAATCCCAATTACTCCATGATGAACTTGTGCATCAAATTATGGGATGCTCTCGAGTCAATCATACAGTTGTGGAGGAGTTTATCATGAACATTTATGGTAACATAAAATGGAGTAGTGGGTCCCCCTTTATTGTTGTTGTGGGGGGCATATTTGATAACTTGGACTTGATCGTTTATATTTATAGGAGCTAACTTGTCAATATTTTCAACTCTATGAAACATCTTATCAATATGTTTCCGATATGTAGGTTTTTTTATCATTTCAGATAGGGGAATCATTATTTTCAATTTACTCAATTCATGTTCCAAATTGAAAGGTGCAAGGCCTTCATTATAATATTTAGTATATAGCTTTACTTTCTCATGGGGGCTAGTGCCTGGTCTGGTTTGATATTTTAGTGGGCCTTTGTTTCTTAACAGGAGGAGGTCTTGAGGAGACTCGGCTTGGGCCATATTTTGGGGAATTTTTTTGGGAGGAATATGATTCCATCCCTTCGTTGATCCTAGTCTTGGTCTTCGGTGATGATTTCTTTGCATTCTATTTGGTTGAGAATTCGGGAATAAGGGGTAGTCATTTGGAAATGAGTAATCTTCCAGAGAGCATTCGAGGTTTTGTCATGTTTGATTATATGGGAGTGAATTTCCATAATCATTTCTAGTAAGATGCATGAGATAGGAATATTACTCCATCCAATTAAGTTGCTCGTCAAATTCTTCATAGATATCTTCCTTTGGAATTTCCATCAGATTATTTTCATGATCTCGCACAAGTGGCCTTGATGGTTGTTCATCATTCCCTTTTTCTTAGTAGGCCACTTGTGGGTTATATGGTCTCTGGAACTGAGTAGGACGACATGAAGGGATTTTCTTATTTGGACTGTTACTTTCTAATTCCATCCTAGTAACTTTATTTGACAAGTTCTTAATGATGCGAGTCATTTCATAAATATTTGTTTATTGTGAGTCTTTAACCTCCGAAGGATTACTTTCATCTTTAGCCCTTTATTTGTCCTTCTGCTCAATATCACTGGTTAATTTCAGCTTACCTCTTACTCTAAAATTTCCTTCAACATCTATGGCATCATCCTGCATTATGCTAAGCGAGAGTGATCTTCTTTCCCTCAAAGTGATGGAGAAATATGAGGGGAAATCCCCTGCGTATGTGGCTCGAGCCGCAGCTTCAATAGGTTGGATATCTTGGGAAATTCTGAAATACATTTTATTGAATCTTGAAGTAAAGTCCACCACATTTTCAGAGTGTCTTTTTCTCAGGGCGGAGAATTCTGTTAAATAATAGAGACTATCACGTTTAATTCCCCACTTCTTGGCAAAGGTGGTTTCCAAGATATCCATAGTGCTGATAGAGGCATTGGGTAGTGATCTGAACCACTTTCTGGCTTATACTTCTAACGATTGAGTGAAAACTCTCATGAACACATCATCATGTTCGATTAGGACGTTGTAAGTAAAATCTTGGAATTAGTCTACATGATCTTCAGCAGATGTTCCCTTGCTACCATCACACTTTGGTAACAACTTCAAATAACAGGTAGGCATATCACTTAAGGGCATGGGAAATTAAAGAGTTCCATGTCGGTTGGCCACCCACCTAGGTGTTCTGGGTGGTGGTGGTGGTCCTCCACCTCCTCCTCCTAACATGAGGTGATTGACAATCAGATTCTTGGCCCGAGGGGAGATGAAATATTTGAGATGATTTGTATGAACAGAAGGTTCTCTGTTCCCGATGGTAAACGTTTGGGATTTGAACAAATCACAAGGAGTGTATGGGTTTTGAGGAGAAGGCTCTCTTTCAAGGGTTTGGACAATGAATTTAGATTGAGGGAATTGAGGACCAAACAAAGTTGGGGAGAAACTTCGTCGATGGCCTGGTGAAGTAGAATAGTATTTCCCATGTCTAAGTCTCCACAAGAACTGAGTCTTCTAAAGCCAAAAATTATGTGTGGCTAGGGTTCTGGCGATTATGTATTCGTCCAGATTCCAGGTTTGCTTCTGTGGAGTCGCTAAGTGGATTACAACCTACAACCTAGTTTCATCCAGTATGAAATTAGGAGCATACAATTTGGTCATTATTCCCAGGGAAGATTTATCTCCTTGCTTGAGTTCCCCAACAATGGCACCAGAAAATATGTTAGTCCTAGAGACGTTATAAGGATGATTTTAGAACTGTACCTGGACATCAATAAAATTTACTATGTTCTTTTGCTTGATCATAATTGCATTTTCCAGAAAATAATACAGATAGCCAATCTTAGAAAAATATGGGCGGTATTTCAATATGCCAATGACAAGAATTTGAATGAATTGATGTAAATGTAATGGCACAAAAAAAAGGTACTTCAAAGAGAGTAACTATTTGTTTTATGTTTGAGAATAACATACTGATCCTAAGGGATTAATTTAGTAGTTTTAACAAAAATGATCACATAGCTAAACCTGAAAAATATGAGGATATTATTTCCAGATAACCCAACATGAACACTTCATGCCATAACCATATTAGAAGCAATCATTCAAGCTTACAACACTCACATTAAAATTAGAATCAGATTCATAAATCATGAACAATATGACAGATATGAATTAACACGAGAAAGAATACTAACTGGACATATCAAAGTTTTGAATCCATCAGACCCCAATATTAGGGAAAATGATGTTCTTCTTTATATATTGATCAGACTACAAAATATCAGAAGTAATACTTCTTACAAAAAGATCCGACCATTGGCAATTTCTTATTCTACTATATATAGCCTTCACAGGTTTTTACAAAAGGTTTGTTACATCCCAACGGCTTATACATTTATGTTCGAACATTCCAACAAAATTTGTTACTAGAAAAAGTCTTGAGGAATATTGTTGAATAGTATGCTGCTAATATTGGGACCCACTCGCTTGATGAGGAAGAATTCCATGTTGTGTGGAAGAGGCCTCTACTGCAGGCTGCACGACCGAAGCTACGGTTGTTGCTTGCTTCTTGGTGAACTTCTCTAACTGCTTGACTGTGAGAAATCTAGTAATAGCCTTCCAATATTTACCCATAGGGTAATTGAAGAACTTGATCTCTCTAAGAGATGAGTCCATCTCGATACAACGCTCAAAAGAGGCCTTAGAGAGGATTTTGAAGATAGCCTGGAGACGGTTAATCATTTTAAAATGTGAATGTAACTTGTCCACGACTACTTTTCTGCTGAGATCCGAAAAAGTATATGTCAACCAGATCTCGGTGTTCCTTGACTCTATCATCATGGAAATATAATCCTTTTCTAGATAGAGATCCCCATTTCCATCCCAGAAATATGGGAGACCAAGGGAGAAGACTATCTTGAATACCTCTTTAAATGAGTGCACATCTTGCTTCAGTTGAGCCGCCATAATAGCAACATGCTGAGCCAACGCTCCCTTAGTAATCATCTTATTTGCTTCCATTATTATCTTGGTTCAATCCTGGATAGAATAATTGTGAAGCTCTTCAAAGGTTTTCTCATTTAATAAGTGAATCACTTCTCGGAAGACTCAACATTTTTACTTACACTACTTTCTGTGGATCATGCATCCTAGGTGGTACTTTTAGCAATATCTAATTCTTCCTTAGTTATGCTGAAATGGATCCACCGAGAGCTTATCAGAACTGCCACCTACTCCCATATTACAATTTTGGCCTCTCTGATTAAATGCTTTCCAATGAGTTTCCTAGATAGTTCTTGAATTTCACCACGAATTTCATCATTAGCTTGTTGTATCTCCAAGATGAATTGGTTGCTTTTAACCAACTTTTCATTCACATTGAAAAGTTCATCACACTTGGCCCTTAGTTGGTCTTAGACTCAATTCATCTTAGCATGTTTAATGCTCATTTCATCTATCGCCTAAACAATCTTGTCAACAAGATCTAAAACTGAGGAGGCTTAGAGTGATACTACCTTCTACTGGAGAATCTCTTGATTCCTCTTCCTTGCCTCCTCCAACTCACCTTCCAATGAGACAATCCTTTCCTTGAGTGTTTGATCATCACTCATTGATTTTTCCAGTTCTGATTGTATTGTGACTACTTCTGTAGTCTATGAATTCTCAGTCATGGGAATGTTGAACCTTTTCTTCAGGTTTTCAACCTCCTTATCCTTATCCTTTAGTATGGCATGTAATGGAGCCAGATCGCTCGGATTTTGCACCATTTTAATGATTTGTTGTTCCAAGTCAGTTATCTTAAACTACTTTACTTTATTAGAAGACTTTTCATTTCTCAACTGCTTCTCTAATTTATGTACCATGGCCTGTAGCCTATTCGTGCTCATAGTATATTTCCACACATCACGGTACACTCCCTCGCTTGTCTGTCGATGAAGATCCATAATATTCTTGGACGGTAATGCGTCCATATTCAATGTTATTTGAGTAGTTCTAAAATTAGAAGGTGTTTTATTCTCTCCTGGCACTATTTGCTCTAGGATAGCTACCTTTAGGGATCCATGTTTCAGATCCAGCGCTGACAGCATCCTGGACTGCTTTTCCCTGTCAAGCTCACTCTTCGGGAACAATGACTTCTCCAGGTCTATGTTATCATCTTTAATCTATGTATAAATCCCAAACAAGCCTTCTTTGATGGGAGACGTGGTAACCAAAGTTCCTTCCATAGATTGAGTCTACTGACTCTAAAGCCACGTTGCAAATGGGAAATTTTCAAGGACAATGAGTGTCACAAGGGTAGGTGCTGGCATAACCTTTGAGGTTGTGCTAGACGTCCCCTCTAATTTCAACCTTTTTTTCTTCGACCCCACACTCCATGATCCTTCCTTTCTGGTTGCATACGTAGGCTCAGATGTGTCTCATTTCCCCAATGTATCCATCTTAAGGGGTGTTAGAATAATTGGTGCTCCAGTAGCTTTTCCAGGGCCCAAACTAGCTTGACACTCTTCCTAGCTATTCAAGTTGGCCATCTTATCCAAGAAGGGATGTGGCTCGTGGAGATAAGCTACAAAATAGGATGTATGTCTTTTTTGAGAAATGATCCCCTTGGGATCATACTTGTGTATCATGCTTACTGGAAAGTTGTATGAAGCTAACAACTCCTCGACTTCCTTCTGAGTAGCTCTTCTCCTTACTGTGAATGGCCCCACTTCATTGGGGACTTTGAAATTCCTGGCACTATTCCCTTTCATAAAATGTACATCGTCCTAGTTGAATCTTTGACGAATGTATTCTAGTGCAAAAAACCGAGGATTGAATAATATGGGTAACTTGTACGGAGCCAACTCTGCCCCATACACTCGGATTTCGGTATGTTTATCGAAGCAAAACCAATTGCCCACAGCTTCATTTGGATTAAGCTGGAGCAACTATTTGCTTTCTGGAAAAAACCTTGGAGGAGGGGAATCAATGTTGGTTGTAGAGCCTGATATTCCAGTCTCATAGATGATGTTGTTTCAGTCATATTGTACCCTAGGTTTGGGTATGATCCCGGCATGTGCAATAGGGGGTCCGAGGTAACCCGTGGTATTTTCCCAGTGTATTTCCCCTTTAAGAGAAAGACAATATAATACGGCTAGGTTTGATGCATTAGATATTGTGTATTGTAAATATATATGATATCGTGTAAGAGAGACTAAGAGAGTCTGAAGAGGAAGTTGCAGCGGTTGTGCTGTGGGTTGTATCCCTTCACTTTGCTGGATGGTATAATAATAAGGACTGGAAATTTATGTGTGGACGTATCCCATCTTGGGTGAACCATTGTATATTGGTGTCTCTCTTGTAATGTGTTTGTGTGATTATATTTGCATCTTGTTTATTTTTATTGCTCTGCGATTCTCTTTTTCTAACAATTGGTATCAGAGCCAAAGGTCTATTTGGCATATAAACTCGCAGGAAACAAGGGTTTCTGGTTCGAGTGGGAGCAATGGCAGAAGAAGGAAAGTTTAAGGTCAAAACATTTAATGGCAAAAACTATCAGTTATGGAAGATGAAAATGGAGGACTATCTGTACCAGAAGGATCTATTCCTGTTGTTGGGAGGAAAATAAAAACAGTTGGCGACTATGAAGGATGAAGAATGGGAGTTTCTAGAAAGAAAGGAACTGGGACTAATACGGTTGTCCCTGGATTCATCGATGGCTTTCAATATCTCAAAGGAAAAGAAAACAAAGGGTTTGATGAGTGCATTGGATAAGTTTTATGAAAAACCCTCGGCCTCCAACAAGGTATTTCTAATGAAGCATTTATTTACTATGAATATGTCAGAACGTGGATCTGTTGCTGATCAGTTAAAGGAATTTAATATGGTTATAAATCAACTAATTTCTGTAAGTGTGAACATTGATGATGAGGTTAGGGCTCTTCTAATATTGTGTTCATTTACAGAAAGTTGGAATAGCTTGATCATGGTTGTAAGTAACTCTATCTCTGGTTCAAACACCTTGAAATTTGATGATGTTATTGGTGTTATTCTTAGTGAGGAAATGTGAAGAAGAAGCACAGGTGAAAAATTAGTTAAAGCATTGACCATGGAGAGTAGGGGAATACAAAGGGAGAAAGGAAAGAGCCAAGGTAATCGAAGCAAGTCTAAAACGAAAAGATCCAAGTCTAAACTGGGAAAGATAGAGTGCTCGAACTGTGGAAATAAAGGACATCTAAAGAAAGACTGCATATCTCTAAAGAAGAAAGGAGATGGATAGCAAGAGACTACTCAGGAAGAAAATGTAACAGGTGATGTGTTACAAGATGTTTTGATTCTTGCTTTAGACCAGTATAGATCCATCTTAAACCCATATCTATTAAGCACCGAGAGGGATCCAATTTCTTGAGGTGTATTTCTTTTTTTAAATTTAAACTCAAGAAATTTGATCTCTCTTAATTTATAGATCCGGGTTTAAGTTTTAAGTTTTCATTTTATAAACGAACATCTATTTTCTAATTACTTTTCATAATATTTTATTTTATGAACCAACATGGATTTTTTTTAAATACTTTCCATATTTTTTTTATTTTATGAGTCGACATGAATTGTTTTAATTATTTTTTATTTAAAAAAATTACTTTTTATGTTTTATTAGATGTAACGCTACATACATGTTACAACATCTCCCCCATACTGGGCTGTAGAGCACCTCGTTTCACTTGGTGCAATAATACTAGTGATTACTGGGTAGTAGATTCAAGGGCTTCATGTCATGCTACACCCCATAGGAAATACTTTGATGATTATGTTCCAGGAAATTTTGGACATGTTTTATTGGGTGATGACGAGCCATGTAAAATTGTTGGAATGGGTAATGTATGGATAAAATTTAAGAATGTAAGTGAATGGTTGTTGAAAGATGTAAGGCATATTCCTGCTATGAAAAGAAATCTAATTTCAACAGGGCAGTTGGGATATGGCGATTGTTTATCTATGTTTGGAGAAACATGGTGGAAAATCACTAAAGGATCAATGGTGATAGAGAAATGAGACATGATAGGTACGTTGTATTTACGTCCTCATAATACTGACTGTTAGTACTAATTTTGACCACTTTCATTTTATGAGTAATTTTGTAAAAAAGTAAATCATGAGCATATCTAAGGTTCTCATGAACTCAGGCTAGATGAGTGGCATGAAACATAACCAAAGGCACACGGGCCTGATTTAAAACCACCGTGGACACGTGGCCATCAGATAGCTATTCAGGGGCCTTCAAGTGGTTTTTCGAAACAACTTTTTGAGGGCCCTGAAACCACCAACTCATAAAAGACGTTTTGTAAAATCGTGCACCTGCAGGAGACACGTTTTTGCATGAGCTGTCTTCAGAAAACCGTGAGGAATCAGCTAAAACAGTTCAAAACCCACTTCACAAATGGGCCAATTTACCTTCATGCGAAAGCCATTTTCAAAAAACGTGCACAGATTGTGAGATATTCTGGACCTTCTAAGATGGTTTTTTCCAGAAACCGTTTTCTGTTGCGAGCAGCTGTTAGATCTGTTTTTTCTGGTACAAACTCTTCTCTGTCTATTTAAGCAAGGACAATTCGAATGAAAAGGGAAGCAAATTTTATCAGGAAGGGAGAGGGTTGAGCCAACCATGTCCAGCAGACCGTCTTGTAATTCTTTTCAGTGATGAGAAACCTATCATTGGATTCATGATCCTGATAGAGGAGCATAGATAGTGTTTTTTGCATAGATTAAGATCATTGGCTGTAGCAGCTTGTTTTTCTCTTGTATTTCCAAAAATTTTCCTCTGTGCTGATCTTTCTTGGAATAAAATATTTGAGCAACAGTTTAGCAATTATTCAGAGTTTTTGGATATTTTTTTCAATGATACATATGCATTTGTGTTGGGCAGGGACTGCAATCTTGGTTGGATTTTTGCTTAATTATATATGCATTTTCTTTTGTTAACAAGTTGATTCATGGAGATTTTGAAGCATGTTAGAAATTGTTGACTACTCTGAAATGATTGAGGCTCAGCACGTTTATTCCTTCATCAAGACTTGTAAAGAATTTCAGGAATTTGTCCAAGAGACACTCATTTCAGTCTTTTGCTTGTCACCTTCATATTTTAAGGAATTTGTCAAAGAGCCACTCCTTTTAGTCTCCTCCTTTTCACCTTCTAAATCCATCCTCACTTAAAGCTGTTATACTATTCCAGTCAATGAAATTCCTATGTAACTGATATTATGTCCAACTCAGCTTTTAAATCCCTTCTTTATGACCCCATGCCCAATGGAAAGGCCTCTGATCTGAGAGTTTGCATATCTTAGCCCCAACTCTACTAGTAACCGCTGCCAACCAAATTCCATATTAATTCCTTGTTAAATCTGGCTTATTTTCTTGAAGTTCTAATAACCTCTGTTTCCCAGTAAGTAGAAAGTGTTGGATTAGAAATCTTGTGAGGGAGCCCCCTCTAATCTTAGTGCCAGCTAAAGATTTAAAGATTGGTTGAAATATGTTCTTCGCTTGATCCCTTACAACTAGGAATCAACTGAATTACTAACATTTTATGGCGTCATTGCGGGGGATGCGAAAGTGAAAGAAATTTTCCCTCGGTAGAATGACAAAGGTTAAAGATATGGCTCTTGAAGGTGAACAAGAGTTAGACACAGGCTGTTCAAGAAATTCACCTTGGTGACTCCACATAACGGTGATTCCACTAGGGATCATGCTTAGGTTCAACAGATATACCAGTTGCCTCAAGCAAGAAAGAAAATAATAAAGAAGATCCAGCAAATATTGCAAAGAAGGCTTCTAAGGATCATTTTTCTCCTTATTTCTTATGTTTTCCATGTTTGAAACGTCCCGTAGAAGAATGTCTAAAGTATTCAAGAGGGTTTCCATTTTCAGTTTGTTGTATATTCAGAAGCTCAAATTTCTTCATAGTTAAAAGCAAAAAAGTTTTGATAAAAAGTTATAGATTGAGTGTCAATGAGGCCAAAATTTAAAGTTGCTGCAGATGAAGGAACTGGAACTGTTGTTCTCAACAGATCACAAGGATCTGTTGTCCCCATTGGAGCCAATGTTAGTACTAATTTTGACGACTTTCATTTTATGAGTAATTTTGTAAAAAAGTAAATCATGAGCATATCTAAGGTTCTCATGAATTCAGGCTAGATGAGTGGCATGAAACATAACCAAAGGCACATGGGCCGGATTTAAAACCACCGTGGACACGTGGCTATCAGATATCTATTCAGGGTCCTTCAAGTGGTTTTCCCAAACAACTTTTTGAGGGCCCTGAAACCGCCAACTCATAAAAGACGTTTTGAAAAATAGTGCACCTGCGGGAGACACGTTTTTGCATGAGCTGTCCTGGGAAAACCATGAAGACTCAGCACAAACGGTTAAAACCCCACTTCACAAATGAGCTGGTTTACCTATAGCTATTAGCCATTTTCAAAACAAATGCACAAATTGTGAGATAATCTAGACCTTTTGAGACGGATTTTTACAGAAATAGTTTTCTGTTGCAAGCAGCTGTTAGATCCGTTTTTCTATTACAAACTCTTTTCTGTCTATTTAAGCAGGGCCAGTTCGAATTCAAAGGGCAGCAAATTTTCTCAGGAAGGGAGAGGGTTAGGCCAGCCATGGCTAGCAGGCCATCTTGTAATTCTTTTCAGTGATGAGAAACCTATCATTGGATTCATGATCCTGATAGAGGAGCAGAGATTAGACCATTGGTTGTAGCAACTTGTTTTTCTCTTGTATTTCCACAATTTTTCCTCTCTGCTGATATTTCTTGGAATAAAATATTTGAGCAACAGTTTAGCAATTATTCAAACCTTTTGGATATTTTGTTGAATGATACATATGCATATGTGTTGGGAAGGGACTGCAATCTTGGTTGGATTTTTGCTTAATTATATATGCATTTTGTTTTGTTGACGAGTTGATTCATGGAGATTTTGCAGCATGTTAGAAACTGCTGACTACTCTGAAATGATTGAGGCTCTAGCACGTTTATTCCTTCATCAAGACTTGAAAATACTTTCAGGAATTTTTCCAAGAGGCACTCATTTTAGTCTTCTCCTTGTCACCTGTAGATTTTAAGGAATTTTTCCAAGAGGCACTCTTTTTTGTCTCCTCCTTTTAACCTTATAAATCCATCATCACTTAAAGCTGTTATACTGTTCCAGTCAATGAAATTCCTATGTAACTGATATTATGTCCAACTCAGCTTTTAAAGCCCTTCTTTATGACTCCATGCCCAATGGAAAGGCCTCTGATCTGAGAGTTTGCATATCTCAGCCCCAACTCTACTAGTAACCGCTGCCAACCAAATTCCATATTAATTCCTTGTTAAATCTGGCTTATTTTCTTGAAGTTCTAATAACCTTTGCTTCCCAATAAGCAGAAAGTGTTGGATCAAAAATATTGTGAAAGAGCCCCCTCTAATCTTAGTGCCAACTAAAGATTTAAAGATTGGTTGAAATATGTTCTTAGCTTGATCCCTTACAACTAGGAATCAACTGAATTACTAACATTTTATGGCGCCGTTGCGGGGGATGCGAAAGTGAAAGAAATTTTCCATCTGTAGAACGACAAAGGTTAAAGATATGGCTCTTGAAGGTGAACAAGAGTTAGACACAGGCTGTTCAAGCAATTCACCTCGGCGACTCCACATAACGGTGATTCCACTAGGGATCATGCTCAGGTTCAACAGATATACCAGTTGCCTCAAGCAAGAAAGAAAATAATAAAGAAGATCTAGCAAATCTTGAAAAGAAGGCTTCTAAGGATCATTTTTCTGCTTATTTCTTATGTTTTCCATGTTTGAAACATCCCGTAGAAGAATGTCTAAAGTATTCAAGAGGGTTTCCATTTTCAGTTTGTTGTATATTCAGAAGCTCAAATTTCTTCATAGTTAAAAGCATAAAAGTTTTGATAAAAAGTTATAGATTGAGTGTCAATGAGGCCAAAATTTAAAGTTGTTGCAGATGAAGGAACTGGAACTGTTGTTCTCAACAGATCACAAGGATCTGTTGTCCCCATTGGAGCCAATGTTAGTACTAATTTTGATGACTTTCATTTTATGAGTAATTTTGTAAAAAAGTAAATCATGAGCATATCTAAGGTTCTCATGAATTTAGGCTAGATGAGTGGTATGAAACATAACCAAAGGCACATGGGCCGGATTTAAAACCACCATGGACACGCGGCTGTCAGATATCTATTCAGGGGCCTGCAGGTGGTTTTCCCCAACAACTTTTTGAGAGCCCTGAAACCGCCAACTCATAAAAGACGTTTTGTAAAATCGTGCACCTGCAGGAGACACATTTTTGCATGAGCTGTCCTGGGAAAACCGTGAAGACTCAGCTCAAACGGTTAAAAACCCACTTCACAAATGAGCCGGTTTACCTTTGCTTATTATCCGTATTCAAAACAAATGCACAAATTGTGAGATAATCTAGACTTTTTGAGATGGATTTTTCCAGAAACAGTTTTTTGTTGCAAGGAGCTGTTAGATCCGTTTTTCTATTACAAACTCTTTTCTGTCTATTTAAGCAGGGCCAGTTCGAATTCAAAGGGCAGAAAATTTTCTCAGGAAGGGAGAGGGTTAAGCCAGCCATGGCTAGCAGGCCATCTTGTAATTCTTTTCAATGATGAGAAACCTATCATTGGATTCATGATCCTGATAGAGGAGCAGAGATAGTGTTTTTTTAGAGATTAAGATCATTGGCTGTAGCAACTTGTTTTTCTCTTGTATTTCCACAATTTCTCCTCTATGCTGATCTTTATTGGAATAAAATATTTGAGCAACAGTTTAGCAATTATTCAAAGCTTTTGGATATTTTGTTGAATGATACATATGCATATGTGTTGGGAAGGGACTGCAATCTTGGTTGGATTTTTGCTTAATTATATATGCATTTTGTTTTGTTGACGAGTTGATTCATGGATATTTTGTAGCATGTTAGAAACTACTGACTACTCTGAAACGATTGAGGCTCTAGCACGTTTATTCCTTCATCAAGACTTGAAAATACTTTCAGGATTTTTTCCAAGAGGCACTCATTTTAGTCTTCTGCTTGTCACCTGCAGATTTTAAGGAATTTGTCCAAGAGGCACTCTTTTTAGTCTCCTCCTTTTAACCTTATAAATCCATCATCACTTAAAGCTGTTATACTGTTCCAATCAATGAAATTCCTATGTAACTGATATTATGTCCAACTCAGCTTTTAAAGCCCTTCTTTATGACTTGATGCCCAATGGAAAGGCCTCTGATCTGAGAGTTTGCATATCTCAGCCCCAACTCTACTAGTAACTGCTGCCAACCAAATTCCATATTAATTCCTTGTTAAATCTGGCTTATTTTCTTGAAGTTCTAATAACCTTTGTTTCCCAATAAGCATAAAGTGTTGGATCAAAAATCTTGTGAGGGAGCCCCCTCTAATATTAGTGCCAACTAAAGATTTAAATATTGGTTGAAATATGTTCTTCGCTTGATCCCTTACAACTAGGAATCAACTGAATTACTAACATTTTATGGCGCCGTTGCGGGGGATGCGAAAGTGAAAGAAATTTTCCCTCGGTAGAATGACAAAGGTTAAAGATATGGCTCTTGAAGGTGAACAAGAGTTAGACATAGGCTGTTCAAGCAATTCACCTTGGCAACTCCACATAACATTGATTCCACTGGGGATCATGCTCAGGTTCAACAGATATACCAGTTGCCTCAAGCAAGAAAGAAAATAATAAAGAAGATCCAGCAAATCTTGCAAAGAAGGCTTCTAAGGATCATTTTTCTCCTTATTTATTATGTTTTCCATGTTTGAAACATCCCGTAGAAGAATGTCTAAAGTATTCAAGAGGGTTTCCATTTTCAGTTTGTTGTATATTCAGAAGCTCAAATTTCTTCATAGTTAAAAGCATAAAAGTTTTGATAAAAAGTTATAGATTGAGTGTCAATGAGGCCAAAATTTAAAGTTGCTGCAGATGAAGGAACTGGAACTGTTGTTCTCAACAGATCACAAGGATGTGTTGTCCCCATTGGAGCTAATGTTAGTACTAATTTTGATGACTTTCATTTTGTGAGTAATTTTGTAAAAAGGTAAATCATGAGCATATCTAAGGTTCTCATGAATTCAGGCTAGATGAGTGGCATGAAACATAACCAAAGGCACATGGGCCGGATTTAAAACCACCGTGGACACGTGTTTGTCAGATAGCTATTCAGGGGCCTTCAAGTTGTTTTCCCAAACAACTTTTTGAGGGCCCTGAAACCGCCAACTCATAAAAGACGTTTTGTAAAATCGTGCACCTGCAGGAGACACGTTTTTGCATGAGCTGTCCTGGGAAAACCGTGAAGACTCAGCTCAAACGGTTAAAAACCCACTTCACAAATGAGCCGGATTACCGTTAGTTATTGGCCGTTTTCAAAACAAATGCACAAATTGTGAGATAATATAGAGCTTTTGAGACGGATTTTTCCAGAAACAGTTTTCTGTTGCAAGCAACTGTTAGATCCGTTTTTCTATTACAAACTCTTTTCTGTCTATTTAAGCAGGGCCAGTTCGAATTCAAAGGGTAGCAAATTTTCTCAGGAAGGGAGAGGGTTAAGCCAGCCATGGCTAGCAGGCCATCTTGTAATTCTTTTTAGTGATGAGAAACCTATCATTGGATTCATGATCCTGATAGAGGAGCGGAGATAGTGTTTTTTTTAGAGATTAAGATCATTGGCTGTAGAAACTTGTTTTTCTCTTGTATTTCCACATTTTTTCCTCTCTGCTGATCTTTCTTGGAATAAAATATTTGAGCAACAGTTTAGCAATTAATTATTCAAAGTTTTTGGATATTTTGTTGAATGATACATATGCATATGTGTTGGGAAGGGACTGCAATCTTGGTTGAATTTTTGCTTAATTATATATGCATTTTGTTTTGTTGACGAGTTGATTCATGGAGATTTTGCAGCATGTTAGAAACTGCTGACTACTCTGAAATGATTGAGGCTCTAGCACGTTTATTCCTTCATCAAGACTTGAAAATACTTTCAGGAATTTTTCCAAGAGGCATTCATTTTAGTCTTTTGCTTGTCACCTGCAGATTTTAAGGAATTTGTCCAAGAGGCACTCTTTATAGTCTCCTCCTTTTAACCTTATAAATCCATCATCACTTAAAGCGGTTATACTATTCCAGTCAATGAAATTCCTATGTAACTGATATTATGTCCAACTCAGCTTTTAAAGCCCTTGTTTATGACTCCATGCCCAATGGAAAGGCCTCTGATCTGAGAGTTTGCATATCTCAGCCCCAACTCTACTAGTAACCGCTGCCAACCAAATTCCATATTAATTCCTTGTTAAATCTGGCTTATTTTCTTGAAGTTCTAATAACCTTTGTTTCCCAATAAGTAGAAAGTGTTGGATCAAAAATCTTGTGAGGGAGCCCCCTCTAATATTAGTGCCAACTAAAGACTTAAATATTGGTTGAAATATGTTCTTCGCTTGATCCCTTACATCCAGGAATCAACCGGATTACTAACACTAACCATTCTATCTCTTTAGCTTCCACAAGAACTGATACAACATTGTGGCATCATAGGCTTGGCCACATGAGTGAGAAGGGGATGCAGATTCTCCACTCATGGAAGTTGCTTCCATATATGAAGCAGGTAAGTTTGGAATTATGTGAGAACTATATTTATGGAAAACAGAAGAGACTCAGATTTCTCAAGGTTGGGAAATAGAAGAAGAATGAAAGGTTAGAGCTTGTGCATACAGATGTATGGGGACCGACTCAGGTACAATCTCTTGGTGGCTCTCATTGTTATGTTACATTTATTGATGATGCAACTAGGAAAACTTGGGTTTATTGCATTAGAAAGAAATCTTATGTGTTTGCTACTTTTAAGAAGTGAAAATATTTGGTTGAGAATGAGATAGGAAAAAGGTTGAAATGTCTCAGATCTGATAATGGAGGTGAGTACTGCAGCAAGGAGTTTGATAGTTACTTTTCAGACCATGGGATTCGTAGAGAGAATACAGTCCCAGGAACACCACAAGAAAATGGTGTGTCAGAAAGGATGAATATAACAATAATGGAGCGTGCAAGGTGTATGAGATTGCATGCAGGGTTTCCCTTACAGTTTTGGGCAGATGTTGTAAATACTATTTTTTATTTAATAAACAGAGGGCCTTCAAGTGCTTTGGATGGTGGTATTCCAGAGGAGGCATGGATAGGTAAAAAGGTAAACTACTCATTTTTTAAAACTTTTGGTTGTGAAGCATTTGTCCATATTGATAAAGAAAATAGAACAATGCTTGAAGCTAAATCCAAGAAATGTACCTTTATCGGATATGGCATTGATGATTTTTGTTATCTCTCATGCGATTATGAAAGTCACAAAATCATTAGGAGTAGAGATGTGATATTCAATGAAAAGGTCATGTATAAAGATCAGTTGCAGGGAAAGAAACAGGAAAAAGAAAACACAGAGTACATAGTGCTTGATGAAATTAAAGAAAATGAAGTTCCAAAGGTGACAGAAAATCAAGAACAACAGCAAGTACTTGAAACTCCTACAAGTGTAAGAAGATCTACCAAGTTAAGTAGACTCCCTGAATGATACTCTCCTTCAATGTATTATTTATTGATGACTGATGCTGGTGAACCAGAATGTTATGAAGAAGCAATGCAGGTGGAAACTAGAAAGAAGTGGGAGCAAGGCATGAATGAGGAGATGGACTCATTGGTAGGAAACCAAACTTTGTATTTGGTTTAGTTGCCAGTTGATCAAAGAGCATTGTAGAACAAATGGATTTACAGGTTGACGGAAGAAGGAGGTAAGAAGCGGTACAAGGCCATACTTGTTGTAAAGGGGTTTGCATAGAAGAAAGCTATAGATTTTGATGAAATATTTTCTCATGTTGTTAAGATGACTTCAATTAGGACTATTTTAAGTCTAGTGGAGGTAGAAGATTTGCATCTTGAACATTTAGATGTAAAAACAACCTTTATCCATGGGGATTTGGAGGAAGAGATATATATGCGGAAGCCACAAGGGTATGAGGTCAAAGGGAAGGAAAATTTGGTATGCAGGTTGAAGAAGAGCTTGTATGACTTGAAGCAAGCTCCAAGGTAGTGGTATTTAAAATTTGACAAGTTTATGACAGAACAAGGTTATAGTAGATATCATTCTGACCACTGTATTTATTTCAAAAGGCTAGATAATGGAACATATATTATCTTGTTATTGTATGTGGATGACAAGCTTGTTGCAGGGTCTAACATGTAGGAAATAAATGTGCTCAAAATGAAGTTAGCTAATTCATTTGCGATGAAGAATTTGGGTGTTGCAAAGAAAATCTTTAGTATGTGAATAACAAGAGACATGAAAAATCACAAATTGACAATTTCTCAGGGTGAGTACATACAAAAGGTGTTGGATAGGTTTAGAATGCAGAATGCAAAACCAGTTAGTACACCTTTGGCCATCCATTTCAAAGTAAGGAAATGTGTCCCAAGACATAAGAAGAGATAGATTACATGTCCAAGATTCCGTATTCATCAACAATTGGCAGCTTGATGTATGGCATGGTGTGCACAAGACCATATATTGCACATGAAGTGGGAGTTGTGAGAAGATATATGAACAATCCTGGTAAAGAACATTGGAAGGCAGTATAGTGTATTCTCATGTATATGAGAGTTGCTACCACTCATGCATTATGTTTTGGAGGTTAAGACACCATTCTATAGGGATATGTTGATGTAGATATGGCAGGTGATAAGGATAGCAGGAGGAGCACCACAGGGTATGTGTTTATTGTAGGTGGAACAACAGTAAGTTGGATTTCAAAACTGCAAAAGGTTGTTGCACTTTCAACAACGGAAGCAGAGTATGTTGTTGTTACAGAGGCTAGTAAAGAGATGATTTGGTTGCAGAGGTTTATGGAGGAATTGGGTAAGAAGCATAAGGATAGAAGGTTGTATAGTGACAACCAGAGTGCCATTTATCTTGCAAAGAACTTAGGCTTCCATTCTAGGACTAAACATATACATATCAAGTACCATTCCATACGTTCTGTTCTGGAAGATGAACTGTTGAAGTTGGAAAACATACATACTAGCCAAAATCCTACATACATGTTTACAAAGGTAGTGATCAGAGAGAAACTGAGTTCCTGCTCGGTTTCAGTTGGCCTTCTAGCGTGAAGGTGAAGATGAGAAATTTGCCAAGTCCAAGTGTAGCAAGTAGAACAGCGGTGGAGTTGTTGTGATCAATATCCAAGTGGGAGATTGTTGGTTGTGGATCCTGATCTTCTAGTCTCATAGATGATGTTGTTCTAGTCGTATTGTACCCTAGGTTTGGTTATGATCCCAACACGCGCAACAAGGGGTCTGGGGTAACTTGTGGTATTTTCCCATTGTATTTACTCTTTAAAAGAAAGACATTGTAATATGACTAGGATTGATGCATTAGGTATTGTGTATTGTAAAGATATCTGAGATCGTGTAAGAGAGAATGAGAGACTTTGAAGAGGAAGTTGTAGCGGTTGTGCTGCGGGATGTATCCCTTCACTTTGTTGGATGGTATAATAATAAGGCATGACAATTTATGTGTAGACGTAGCCCATGTTGGGTGAACCACAGTATAATTGTGTCTCTCTTGTAATGTGTTTGTGTGATTCTATTTGCATCTTGTTTATTGTTATTGATCTGCCATCTTGTTTTTATAAGAATCAAACATTAGTGTATAAACATTTGATACGACGGTGTCCACAAATAGGGAAAAATTGTTTTGTGCGAGAGCCGTGAAAATGGGCCTATCAAGATCACCGTTGCTGAAAAAAAAAATTGTTACTAAAAATGATCATGTACAAGAGAATAGAGTAAGAACGAAACAACTTCTTGGATCGAAATCTTTTTAGTTGTAGATGAATTGATTGGGCGAGGAAGGTTGACCAATCAAGTCTGACAGGGGTCTTCTACTGAGAAAGGTTCATGGTAAATAACAAAGCCAACACAGCGTCATTGATTACTATGTCAGTATCATACCCAAGGAAAAAACATATCATTGACAATACCGGTTTAACGGAATATGGAAACATATCCAAGCTAAACATGGAATGAGTGCAAAACAAACTACTCTCAAGTGGAAATAACATTTGGATGAATGCATCCCTATTTCCCGGGGAGAGATCTTGCATTTTGTTCATTAGGAATTCCTCATCAAACTGAAACCTTGAGGAATCTTCGCCGGTGTCTTTTAATTCCATAATAAGCTCTTTAATTATCGGACATACCACGTTTCCCAGTCGGGAAATAATGGCCTTTATTTCCGGCACGTAACTTCCTACACACCACTGTATTAACTCGGGAAATAGCCTAGAAGGAGGGAGAATCATCTTGGCTATCCCAGACTTCCATAGGTTGAATAAATCATTGTCGTTCTTTTCTTGCTCCTCGACCTCGCTAGCCAATTGTTTCAAGTTTGGGAAGGAAGAGATAGAGTCATGAACATCAAAGAATTCATCACTAAGGTGGTCCTCTGGAATTTTGGGCATGGATACAGAGCGGACTTTGGGAGCAGATACATATGCCATGCTAACACAGGGGTATAGCGGGAAACGCTAACTCTGAACTGCTTACGGATCTTGGAGAAACAAGCGAAAACAGTGGAAACTGAGGAGATTTGGAGTTGGAGTAAAAATGCATAATCGCTTCCCTAGGAAATTATTTATAGGGATATATTTGAATTCGGTAGGTTTTAATGCAGGGTTTACATGTCGTGATGGGATTAGCCTACTGGTTAAGGGGTAGTTTTCTTCTTAAATGTTGGGGGACGCTTACTCATAAATGATGGAGACAATGACCCTTTATGGACGGTTTAAGGTAAAACGAGGGGGAATGTGCCGCAGTGGGAAGTGGTGAACTATAGACAATTGGTGGTTTCAGGATCCAGATAAAATAGTTTAAGGAAGCCACTTTTGGGGTTCTAACTCATCAAGAATCCGCCACGTGTAGATGGAGGTTTTCTTTTAGGAGCGGTCTTGGGATGTTAAGGTCCAAGCAGCTTAGGTCAGTTGTCACTGAGATGCGCGCACTGCCAGTGTATCTTTATGGGTGGATCCCACTTCCTCTATCGGTCAGTTGTCCAACGACCTGTGGTCCAGGAAACCATTATGGATGTCTTGAGAGGTTTCAAGGATTTGAAAAGATGGTTTAGGGAAACCTCTTTTTGGCCCCTGAACGATTTTGAGGCTAACATGTGTCGATGAGAATTTTCCTTCAGGGGTGTCTTGAGAGTGTTAAAATTTGAGCACTTTCAGCATCCTGAAAGTTGTGCGTTCGTTGATGATTTACCTTCAATTTCCCAAGATGCGCGCTAACTTGTGTATCTTTATGGGGTGGGAACTCCCATCCTGTCGACATTCTTGCTCATAGGCGACGATCTTCTTACTGCATAGTCGAGTTACCTCTGGCCGCTTCGACTGACGACAACAATACTAACATTGGCTTCAACGGGGACAACGTTTTTCTTCGGAAGAGGCTGAGAATAATAGATTAGTGCCTTTAATTCCATTGGGATGTGGAGTCATACATGTCTTGTAAGATCAAGAAAAAAAGGAAAAATGAGAGAAGAAGTGACGTGAGGAGCATAACCCTTGCAGTATAAAAGAACAATAACAATATGTTACAGATATGGTACAAAAGATCCTTTGATAGAGTAGGACCAAATTTTAACAACAAAACGGACGCTTCAAGAATCTCCTGTTTGCATGGGTTCTGAAGATTTCACCATTTAACTGAGCCACTTCCTCTATGTCATTGTTGTGCATTACTACGATCTCGAATGGACCCACCCATAATCTATTAAATTTTCTATGGTTGGATCTCTCTTCCTTCCTGGAATCCAATTTCAAAACTAGGTCTTGATGTTGAAATTCTCGACTGATAGCCCCTTAATCAAATGCTTCTATAATCTTGTCATGGTGAATCATGGGGAATTTTTCCCGATGCTTCCTATCCTTCTGAACTTCTATAAGTTGATGGATTCTTCTTTCCCTATCATCTGGTTCTCCATGTTTTGTTCATATGAGAATAGGCACGATCGTATTCTCAAAAACAAAGGAGACCATTAGAAAATCCTTTGTGTAATGAGGTCTTATGGAAAAATATGTTTGTAATACCCCTATTTTGGACTTTGAACCCCTATAATATTTTCTGCTAAGTATTATTTCATTTATAATTAGGAAAGTTAGAAATATGCTAAAGAGGTTTCTATTCACCATGTTCACCAACACATTAAAAGAGGGAGTCACAGTCTCCTAAGGTTGGAGGGAAAATGCCACTTAATAATAAGAAGAAGAAATTATTATTGGAGACAATTGGAAAACCCTAAAGAAAAGAATTCACATAATGAGGAAAATTCCCCTAAGAGAATAAAAGGTGAAAAATCATTGAAACTCTCATAAATAATTATGCATCATTCACAATCTCAAGAGATGAATACAAAAGAGCAATGGATATGGGAAAACCTAAACCTGAGACAATGAATGCTGGTGAGGGAGGACAGATTTGGGAGAACCAAACTGGTCCTGAAGCCAAGTGATTGAGTGCAGGTTTGGGAGGACCAAACTGACTTAGATCAGGAGGAATCATACAGTTTGGTATGATCTTGGCCACTTAATTGTGTGCAAGTAGGATAACTACCCTAGGCCGCAGGAGTACTGCATTTACCTGGATAGATTGTGATAGTGATTCTCTCCATGGCTGTCTTAAAAGCCCCTGGAGCATCACGGAGCTCAAGAGTATTGAGTTGGGTGTTAGGTTTCCTATTGCCTTTTGAAATATCTTGAATAACTTGGGTAAATGACAAGTTAAGGGTAACTAAAATAAATAATCTACCTGGGGGACTGTGAACTTAGCTCGAGGGTGACCTGAGAACAAGGAGAACTTGCTGGTCAAAGGATGGGAGGTTTGTGCCTGGTTCCACTAGTAGATTCAGATAAATGTTATAATCTGACTTGCAGATTATTTGTTTTGGACAATATTTATATATGTGTTCTGAATAGATATGATTTACTGTTGAATGGAAAATGTATTAGATCTGACCATATATGTATTGTTCTTGATTATTCAGAGCATAAATATCATCTGGGAAACTATATCTCTCTTATGAGGTATATTATGATCATGTTACAGATATGGAATATTTGTATTGTGGGATAACTATAATAATATCTACCTTCTAATGGCAGTAGATTTACTATATTAAGAGGCTCTATACTGTTATAAATGATTGCAGCATTTCACATAATAATGATGTGAATCATGTGCTAACCTAGGGTTTGTTGATACATGTTTACATATTGCAGGTGTTGTATTTTAAATATATTCCAATATTTAAATAAGATCAAATGTCTTGCATTGTAATGCTGTAAATAGGGCAGGAAGGTAAACTTGAAGGTTTACATGCCTAGCCCATATATTATTGTTGATGTATTTGTAACTTCAGAATGTATTTCACATATGTATATTGTACTCCTATAAAGATGGTATTATTCCTCTATACGGAAGTGTCGCAACTTGCAAGTGATGGGTTATTAGACCACCAAGTGTGGGGTCGACCCTGATTAGTATAACCATGGGTTATTACACTGAGTTAGACAAGTCGGCCCTGCTAGGTTATTAGGCAGGTCAGGTCATGTATAAATAGAGTGTGGGAGGCACTCTATTTGATCATCTCATTATTCACTTCTACACTACTCAAAAAGTGGCACACTAGTGGAGGAGGAGGTTCAGTTGCTAGGAGGACTATCTCTGTGTACTTGGGTTGTATCATTGCTCTTTCTATCTCTGAGGAAGTTCTGGGGTTTTTCACCTTTATGGTTTTCCCTAGTGAAACTCTGTGTGTCTATTGTCTCATGTGATTGCTTGGTGTGATTGATATGCATTGTTATACTTGATATGTTGTACATGTTATTCTCTCAGTAAAGATACTAGAGTATGTTGAATTAATGCTAAAAAATTAACATGGTATCAGAGCTAACCTAAGAAGAAGACATTATGCAGTTGCAGAAGCTAGGGCTTCTTGTTTTTGGGTTTCTCTCCAAAGATTTTGGAAAGGCAGTAGGGTAGATTGACTCTCCTCAGCAAGGCGCATCTTTCTGTCCAATCAGAATTCAATTCTGGGTACTTTCATTTTTGCCCCTAAAAAATAGGGTTTCCACAAAAATAGGAATTTCTGAAATCTGAGACCATGGCTGGAAGCGCCTCTAGAAAATCAAAGTTTAGAGCTTTGGATCGAACTTTTTGGGTGGGTGAAGCTCCAGGAAAATCAAAACCTAGTTTCGGGTCTTGTCTAGTGAAGCCGAAAATTAGGGCTTCTGCAAAAGTTGGAATTTTTGAAATCTGAGACCATTACTGGAAGCTCCTCTGAAAAATCAAAGTTTAGAGACCACGATGGAATTTTTGGATCGATGAAGCTCCGGTAAAATCAAACCCTAATTCAAGTTCCTCCCGAGTGAATCTGGAAGTTTGAAAAGCAAATTTGAGGGGTGAAACTTTGCAGTTTTCAAATTATGAGTATACCAGCTTGATCAGATCATCAAGGAGCATCTTTCTATCTTTTCAAAAGTATGAAATTCAAAGTTTGAATTTTTAGGGTTTCTCTGACAAACCCTAATCCAGCTCCCGATCTAGATTTCTACAAATCAAGTGGTAAGACCTAAATCTTTCCTATTTCATTTGAAGTTCTCACCACACCAAGCTTGAGGATAAGCTTGAAGGGGCTGATAAATTCCGAGCATGGAAGTATAGAATTGGGTTAATTCTAGAAGAGAGTGAGTTGGACACCTACATAAGTGAAGGGGTTCCAGTCCCAGATGACGAAGAGACTAGGGCCTTACATAAGAGGATCTTAGTCAAGGCTAAAAGGATCATTGTTGACTCTATCAAAACCATCTCATGCCACATGTGTCATCTCTAAAGACACCTAAGGACATGTTTGATTCCTTGATTAAGCTATTTGAAGGGAAGAATATAAATCGGAAGATGACCTTGAGGAATCAATTGAAGAATATCAAGTTCCAGAATGCGGAGACCATGCAGTCTTATTTCTCAAGTGTCTCCCACATAAAAGAACAACTTGAAGCCGTGGGAGATGTATATTTGATTGTTTAAATAATATTGTTCAATGATGTATATACTTATGTTCCTAGACTTAGGTTGTGTATCATGCATATTAGAATAATTGCATTAATGAACAGTATACCACTAATATGCATATAATGGGTAAGTGGCCTATGGCACTGTACAACATTCCATTGCTACTTATCTAGAATGAAACCTCTTTGCTGACATGTTGGGAGTTGTCTACACTCTTAACAATGTTCTGATAGAGATTGGAAGGCATCTAGAAAGTTACGGGATATGGATAAATGTTGTATTGAACTATTGGCTAAATTAATTGCATGACTGTATGACATATTTCTTTATGTGTAAGAATTTGTTCTGAAAACTATGAGATGTTTCTAATCATGCAATTTAACTTATCTTGTAGGAAAGATCGTATACCATCACCTACAAAAGAAGGACTACAACATTTACTCCAGCAACAAAGCTATCTATTGAAGAACCTGAAGTTCCCAGGATTTGGGATGAAGTAATGATCGAAGAGTACCAGCCGATCATGAAGAATGATGTTTGGGATGTGGTCCCAAGACCTGAAGGGAAGTCTGTTGTGACTTCCAAGTGGATCTATAAGATCAACCATGCTGCAGTTGGTAGCATAGAGAAATACAAAGCAATATTTGTATCTCGTGGCCTCTCCCAGAAAGAGGGAATAGACTATGAAGATATTTTTGCTCCTATAGCCAGATACACTTCCATCAGAACAGTACTTGCTCTGGCTGCAATGATGAAATGGAAGGTACACCAGATGGATGTCAAGACAACTTTCTTGAATGGTGTAGTTGAAGAGGAAGTGTATGTGCAGCAGCCACTCAGGTTTGAGACACATGACCGAGAGTCACATGTGTGCAAACTAAAGAAACCCCTGTATGGTTTGAAGTAGGTACCCAGGACCTGGTATGGCAGGATAGATGGCTTCCTATCTAGTTTGGGATTTACTAAGAGTAAAGCGGATTCCAACCTTTACTATAAGGTTGAGGAAGGCAATCCAGTGATACTACTATTGTATGTGGATGATCTATTTATGACAGGTGAGGATGGATTGATTGCTGATACAAAGAGGAAGCTTGTTTCCGAGTTCAAGATGAAGGACTTGGGTATGATGCACTACTTTCTTGGTATGGAGGTGTGGCAGAGTGCAAATGGAATCTTCCTTGGACAAGGGAAGTATGTAGTAGAGATCCTGAAGAGGTTCGGTATGATGGACTGCAAGGACATGGCGACACCTATGGCATCGAACCTGAAGGTTCTGTGTGATGCTTCATCTGAGCCGGTTGATGCTATGATGTATCGTCAGATGATTGGGTCCTTGATGTACCTCACGAATACAAGACCATATATCTTATTTGCGGTGAACACCTTGAGCCAATACTTGACAGATATAATACATGTTCACCTGATAACTGCAAAGCATATTCTGAGGTACCTGAAGGGTACAGTTGACTATGGCCTCAAGTATGAGGCGAATCAAAAGTTTAACCTATAGGGTTATGTTGATTCAGATTGGGCAAGCAGTTCCATTGATCAGAAGAGCACTTCGGGGTGCTGCTTCAGTATGGGATCCGACATGATCTCTTGGTTTAGCAGGAAGCAGTCCTGTGTGGCACTGAGTACAGCCGAAGCAGAGTATGTCGTAGCTTGTTCGGCTAGTTGTGAGGTAGTATGGCTTAGGAAGCTACTGCCTGATTTGTTTGATCTCTAGATGAGTGCTACTTATATATATTGCAACAACCAGAGTTGTGTGAAGTTGTCGGAGAAACCAGTGTTCCATGACAAGTCGAAGCACATTGAGATCAAGTATCACTATATCAAGGATATGATGTAGAGAGGAGCAGTGAAGCTCCTATATGTTGCAATGGATGATCAGATAGCCGATGTGTTGACCAAGCCACTGTCCAGAGTGAAGTTTGAATACTTGAGAGGGAGACTTGGTGTACTTCTGATCGAGGTACCTTCCAAGGGGAAGTGAAGAGTCCGGAGACACAGATGCACACAAGGCCATTCTCACATGGTTAGAGGAAAGTCCTTCCATGGTGAGATGTAAGGGCTGGGCCATTTTCACATGGTTAGAGGAAAGTCCTTCCATGGTTAAATGTAAGGGCTGGGTGAAGCCATTCTCACATAGTTATAGGAAAGTCCTTCTGTGGTGAGATGTAAGGGTTGGGCCATTCTCACATGGTTAGAGGAAAGTATTTCCATGGTGAGATGTAAGAGCTGGGTGTGGCTTTTCTGACATTGTCAGAGGAAATTCCTTCCATGGTCGTGATGTAATTGCCGAACCTTTCCGACATGGTCAGAGGAAAGTCCTTCCATGGTCGTGATTTAATTGTTGTAGCCGTTTCGACATGGTCAGAGGAAATTCCTACCATGGTCATTGATGTAAGTGTTGTGAGCCTTTCCCAAATGGTCAGTGTTGGCTGATTTCTGGACAGACCTGGGTTTTCAGGAGGTGCAGCAACAAACACCCCTTTGGTGCACTGGCCCTTTCGGCAACGAGCTGTGCAGCATCCCGAAGTCTCACCCGAAGTGGCTATGGGGGGCTAAGGAATCAAGTTTCCTTAACCTAGGTGGTGTGGATTCTACAGTCTTCTCTCTTCCCTCATGGAGGTAACCCTTGAACAGAGCGTCTTACTCTTTCGTAGGTCTCACAGCACCACAGCGCTGGAACTCACTCTTCTCAGCCGAGCTGCGCGGTAGCTCCGCACCTGCGCACGAGTCTCTTACCTACTACCTCCGATACACTTGATCGTCTATGCCCTTGCACCACAGTGCAGGAACACACTCCTTTAGCACTGCGGCGACAGTGTTCTTACAGACTCCTTCGACAATGCACAAGTATAACTTCTAAGGGAGCTTCTAGGATTTACTTTATACAATCATTCACAAAGATAGCGAAACATTCATAGAAACATAGACAGTAAAGAAAAGAAATGCAATCACATAAAGCATCATCACAACAACAAGAATTACGTGGTTCACATCCAGGAGGGAAGCTACGTCCACAGGAACTATGTTTTATATTATCTTGAGACGGGGATAACACAGTTCCGCTGGGCACACAGCTGCAGCCTTAGATCTTTCTGGGAAACTCCACAGACACAGCTGGGAGACCTTCTCTTAGATCTATTCTCTTCTTCTATAGATATTACTATAACAAAGACATACAATTATATTCCCCTGTGTCCTCTTGTGACTAGTCGATACATACAATGGCTCTTATGCCAAGCGGTCTTCCTACGAGATCGCGACCTTCTTACATACACAAAATGATCATTAACAACTTAAAAGATACAGCAATACAAATGACTCAGACATCAACTTAGACTCTGTCTAACTTAGTAGCTATCTACTATCTAACTCTTTTTCTAACTCTCTAACCTTTTTCCCTTTTCACTTACACACATATATATAGGTGGCCCTGAGGGTCGCACCTTTACAAAACTGTGGGCCTTTCCCAACAGTGATCCCCAAAAACCCTAACCACGGACACGGCTAGGTGTACTGCAGGCACCTCTTGCAGTCACGTCGTAGCTTCCTACAGACTCTGCGATTTTCAGCGCAGATCGCGGGTATGGGTGTCGCTTCATCGTTCTTTGCTCCTTGTCCTTTGCCTTCAATGCTTCAGCCCGTTTCTCTTCCTTGGTTTGAGCAACCATAAATCCTGTACTTTTTCCTTAATGAGCGTAGCTAAGCCCTCTATTTCGCCGCTTCATTTATTGTGGTGGTTGAGCTTTCTACTAGGCCACCTTATTTACTCTTTCTTTTGATGTGTGCGCGCGAGCTCCGATATTTTTGGCCCGTACTTTACAGTGAGCTCGTCCATATGGCGTCATACCACGCACTGTTCATTTCTGCCAAAAATGGTGCTTTTCTTCAAAATTAGCACTTTTCCTTCCAAACTTAGTGCTTTTTCCCAAAACTTGGCAGCTTTACCATAGCTGCGGCCTATGCTCCAACAGGCCCCTAACACTTACTTGTGGCTCTTCCCCGAGCCACTCACACTAGCTTGAGATCGTTTTAGTTGTGCATATGAATTTGCTTGGGTCGCAGCGAAGGCTTGCTTCCACTGCGCAATAGCAGAGTCCATGTCTTGTACGCACTTTGTGGCTGTTTGCACCAGCTCTGAAGTAGCTTCTTCTTCTTTTGCGCCATCGACCAACTCTTGAGACTGAGCAAATTCTTTGACCTTGACCTCTGCTTGGGTAGCAAGTTCAGCATACTCATCCATAAATGGCTGAATGATGTTGGCAAGAGTAGCATCTTTGTTTCTGAGCCTGTGCAGTTCTTGTTGGACTTTGCAGACTTCGCTCATCTTTCTCATTTTGGCTAAGCCTTCCAAGGGCTTAGCTTGTTCATTCAGAATAGCTAGGGACTGTTCTACTGCTTTCACCTGTTCCAAAAGGGAAACTTTAGAAGGGAGCTTCTCGAGCTCAGCCCAATCCTACATGGCTTGCGTCATTAGCTGCTGGGCTTCATCTGTTCTGCTCTTCATTTGGGTAGAAGCTATGCGCAGTGCTTCAAGTCATTCTTGCTTATCATCTGCAGGAGGCACTATGACACAAGCTTCCAACTCGGCGAGATGCTTTCTATGGTCCTCAGCCATAGCAACTACTTGTTGTTCTAGGGCTTTCGCCCTTCTGCCAATGCATTGCACTTTCTCAACTAAAGGAAGGTCTGGTTGAATCTGGAAGGCCGACAGCTCCTGGGTGATTTCTTCGACGGCATTCCTTATCCCAGTGTCTCATTCTTCTTGAAGTGCAAGCTGCGCAGAGATCTCCTTATAACCTGCCTTTATCTCTACTTCCTGCATCTGCAGTCTTTGATTGTCATGGAATGTGGAGAGCTCCCTAGCTCTCAGCTCAGTAGAGACCTACTTGTGAACCAACTGTAGAGTTTCCAATGGAATTAGTGACAAATTTATTTCAACAGGGCCAACCATGCTTACCTACGGTGCAGCCAGAGGATCCGGGAGTGTCATGCTTGTGGGTGGGATGTGGACGACAGTGTGCCTTTCCGTAGGTACTTCAAAGCGCTCGATGCTTGTAGATGCTTGCGGCGCCTGCGAGCCGGATGCTGGTGCATGGGTCTGCGCAACTCGTCCTGCGAGACCTTTCAACTCCACGAGCTGCAGATCCAGAGCACTTCTGATGTTGGCCTAAGAGGCACGTAGCTCCTGAAATTGCTCCTTCAAGTACTGGTTGAGCCTCGCGGCAGGAATCTCATAGGGATCTCCAGTCGATTCTATGGGGTGCGACAGCTTATGCTTCTTGGTAGGTGGTCCTGACGGACCTTCATCATTCTTTTGCCCGATATTTTCCTTGCCCTTATCTTTCTCTGGCGCCTCAAGGGGTGGCATCGTGGCAACGACTTCAGCAGCCTGCTTCCATTCATCTGGCCAGGACTTCACAATGTCCTCCACATCCTAGGTAGTCATTCGGTAGAGCCCTACAGCCCATTCTTTCAACTGAATTCTGCGAGGATGAAAATAGATTTCATGCAAGTTGGCAGAAAAGACCATCTTCATTCCATAGAGTTCTTCCATCTCCTCAGAAAGCCTCGGCATCTCCATGATGGTATCCCTGAGGAGATGATAATACTCGAAGAATACGACGCGGTTCATCTTGCACTTCACGGGATTACTAGAATCCCAGAGGTTGACATAGCGCATCCTTGTAACCTCTCCTGAGTGGCGCAGAAGAAACTGAGTGTTGGGCAGTTCCTTCCACCTGATAAAGGCACACAAGATCAGGAGCCAAGAGAAATGGAACAGCTGATTGGTGGTGTCCTGAACGTTCCGACAGTCTTCCAAGAATAAATTCAGGAGGAAGAGACACCAGTTATACTGCTCTTCCTCCGCAGCTACAATTGCGAGCTCTACAAGAGCTCCAGGGACTTCTTTAGGTCGGCACTTCGTTAAAAGGTTGCCTGCAAGCAGATTGCCTGTGAATCTGAGTGCTTCATCTTCAACTACAGTGAGGTCATAAGCCTGACCTCCTCTCGACAATTTGTATTTCTGCACCAGCTGTGCAGCTAGCTTTCGATCCTTGTCTTTACCAACGAAGTGGACATTGGGGTCCTTACCAACCTTAGATAGGCCGGTAATTCAATGAATGAGGTCCACATTCAGATCAATTGGCCTCCCTAGCCAAAGATAACCATCGTGAACATAGGATAACAGGACCTTGACAACTGCATTAACTTCATTGCTACGCCCGAAGTGCGGTAGCTTCAACAGGTTCAACAGTCCAGGCTTTTCTAGATTTACTACAAATTCCTGCGAGACGAATTCATCAATCTTCTTAACAGGATTATGGACCACCGTCAGATAGTGATCTGGTGTGAACTGAGGATACATTCTATAATCTCCCAAGTTGATGTCAGAAAAATTAACGAGCGGGAGATGTCCAAGCAGGGATCCTTCTTCTTCCATGATTTCCTCCATTGGTGGTAGCGGAATCGAATACTTGGCGTTCTTGGGAATATGCACCTCGAGTGCATCATCTGGGCACGGAGGAATGTAGTTAACCAGAGTGGCCAAGGGCTCTGGAACAGGTTCCTCCGGATGCTGCTACAGCTGGGGCTGGTGTTGATATGCCCTTGTGCCCGGGGGACTGTTTGGGATCAGAGAAAATAGGAAACTTGACAGTCTTGGTCGGGGTAGCCATACCGAAGTCTAATCCTCTGCATCTGAATTGTCGAACGAATTCTTCAGTTGACAGGTTCTCCATCATGAACCGGCATACACGACAAACACTAAACATAAAAGGGAAGAACAACATAGGATGCGAACTCTGAAAACATAGGGAAGCAGTCTGCACGACACGACTCTGAAAACAATGGCTTAGACTCTCAAATAGGACAACTATACAACTTCAATAGCAAGGAAAGTAACCCAAGCATATGGGAATGAGGAGTATTTATAGCTGAGGGTAGTAGTAGGTGCGGATAGGTGGCACTAATAACCGTTGGCGCCTAAGCGGATGAGTTGACAACCCCCCCCACCCCCGTGCCTTTGTGGTGCATTAAATGCGAGGGATTGGCTCTGACATCCTTTGAGAGATGTGCTAAGGCCTTTAGATCCTTAATTAAATGCAAATCTTAGGGAAATCAAGCTGAATCTATCGGAGCAAGTACAATTAGATGGCGGTCTCATCCTTCATTAAGACTCAGACGCGGCTACAGAACTACCACAATTCAAATTTTCGGCGGGTAACTTCAGCATGGGTGACTGTGCACATGGAGGGCTCCACGGTGAGGAGAACTCTGCAAGAGCGAAAAATCAACAACCCGAGAAACTTCGCAAGAGCGAAAATAGGCTTGCGCAGAACAGGCTTTATTGACTGCGCGGATGTTTCGAGGAACTGCGCAGGAAGCCAGAGACTGAAAATGTCTCGCGACTTCCATGTAGATTGATAAGTGCAATGCCTCTTTCAACTACATTGGACATCTACACGACTTTAGCAGCTGATTAGGTCGATAGGGCGGAGTGGCCATCGCGGTAAAGCTTGAGCCGACTCCCGTTGATCATTGTGGGTAGCAATTCTCCATTAAGCTTCACAAGCTGAACTGCTCCACCTTCTATTATCTTCATCAGTTGAAAAGGGCCTAACCAATGTACATGAAACTTGCCTGGAAACTTGATGAATTTACTATCATAGAGGAGTACCAAGTCTCCTTCCTGAAAGACTTTATTCTTAATATGCCTGTCATGCCAAGTCTTCTGTCTTGCCTTCTGCACTTGTTGATGGAATCCAGCTAAAAGCCTGTCTTCTTCTAAGGCAACCAATTGTGACAGCCTTTCACTCATAGTATCAGTATCTACCATTTCTGTAATTTGAGCAATTCTGAGACTAGGAACAATGTATTCCATGGGCATGACTGCTTCTTGTCCATACACCAAACTGAAAGGTGTGTGACCTATTAATTTCTTGCATGTGGTTCTGTAAGCTGATAACACAATTGTGACTCTAAGGTCCCAATCATCTCTTTGTTGATTACAGATCTTGGTCAGGGCATTCTCCAGAATCTTATTGAATGCCTCCACCGTACCATTAGCTTGAGGGTGGTAGGGTGTACTCTTATGGTGACTAATGTGGAATTCTTCAGTAAGGGCCTCTATAGTCTTGTTCAGGAAATGTGTGCCCTAGTCACTCATTAGAATCAATGGACATCCAAGTCTAGTGACAATATTCTAAAAAATGAACTGCGCAGCAGTGACAGCGTCGCAATTCTTAACTGGCTTCGCCTCAACCCATCTGGTGAGCTATTCAGTAGCTATGATAATGTATCTTGCACCGGTTATCTTTCCTGGTGGGTTGATAGGTCCCACAAAATCAATGGCCCACTTATCAAAAGCACGCACTATTATCTGGGGTCTTAGCGGCATTTCATCTCTTCTTGAAGGTTTTCCTGTTCGCTGGCACACATTGCAACATTTGTAGAATTCCTTAGTATCCTTGTGCAATGTTGGCCACCAAAGACCTGCGGCTAAGATCTTCTGCGCAGTCGGCTTTCTTGCAAAATGACCTCCTGCAGTTCCTGATTGCACTTCTGCGATTATGGAATTCTTCTCATGCGGTAAAATGCATCTACGCAAGACTTCATCAGGGCCCAACTTATAGAGCTGGCCTACTATCAAAGTGAAGTCTGCAACTTTGACAACAAGTTGTTTCTTCTACTGGATTGTGAACTCAACTGGCGCTTGCCCTGTAGTGAGAAACTCGAGAATATCAGAATAATACTCGTCTGCTGCTTGAACAGAAAATAGTTGCGCATCAGGCAGATTGTCCTCCAAATTTGTAGGTTCCTCCCCTGACTCTATCCTAGATAAATGGTCAGGTCCTGCATTCAATCTACCTAGCTTCACAATAATCTCAAAATCATACTCCTAGAAGAGGAGTAGCCATCTGCAAATTCTTCCCCCTAACACTGGCTTATTGACCAAGTACTTCAAAGCAGAATGGTCAGTATACATTTTAAAATGAGCACCCAATAGATAGTGTCTGAACTTCTGTAAGGCATACACCATAACGAGTCTTTCTCTTTCTGTAGTGGTGTAGTTCTTCTCAGCTGTAGATAGCTTTCTGCTAGAGTAAGCAATGGGGTGCTCAATACCTCCTTCTCCCAGTTGTGTTAGTACAACCCCCAATGTTATCGAAGAAGCATCTACATAAACATGATAGGGTTTTCTCCAGTCTGGGAAAACTAGAATAGGTGTTGTGACCATCTTTCCTTTAAGTGTATCCAAGCTCTGTTGGCATTCTTCTGTCCATTGGAAGTTCGAATCCTTTTTCAGCAGTCTTTCCATAGGAGCAGTGATCTTTGCATAACCCTTGATAAATTTCCTGTAGTATCCTGTATGTCCCAATGTAGTGCGCAATTGTTTGACTGATTTGGGCGCAGGCAAGTTAGCAATGATGGAAACCTTCGCAGGATCCATCATGAGTCCTTGTCTGCACACAATGTGACCCAACAAAATACCAAAAGGAGCACATAAGATACATTTTTTCAAGTCAAGGGAAATCTGATACTGTCTACATTTTGCTAACATCATCCTTAGATTCCCTATATGGTTCTTTAGTAAACCAAACACAGTCCAGTCATCAAAATAGACTTCTAGAAACTTATGAATGAATTCTTTAAAAACAGCAACAAGGACTCTAGAGAAAATAGCAGGAGCATTTTTAAGACCAAAGGGCATTACCGTATACTTGAATGAGCCCCATTCAGTCGCAAAAGTGGTCTTATGGCGGTCCTCTGGATGGATTCTGATCTGATGGTATCCTGAAAAGCCATCAGTGAAGGAGTAAGCCTCTTGTCCTCCAACATTGTCAAGCACTTCGTCTGTAAAGGGCATAGGAAATGGATCATGCGCTGATGCGTCGTTGAGCTTGCGTAGGTCCACACAGATTCTTATTTCACCTTTTTTCTTTTTCTCTTGTACCACCATAGGACTAATCCAATCACTTTCCTCTACTAGCTCAATGATACCAGCTGCGAGCATCTTATCAATTTCTTCTCTGACCTTTTATTTATATCGCGGGTTCAACCTGTACAGGTGTTGTTTTACTGGCTTAGCGTCCACTTTCAAAGGTATGTGCATAACTCCTAAATCTCCTAAGATGCCTTTCATTTTTGTAAACTTGGTAGGAAAGATATCCTGGTAATCATGTAGTAAATCTGCAATATGGCCAACAGTTTCATCATCCCAATAATATCCTATAGAGGCAAACTTGGGTTCAGCTTCTGTACCAATGTTAATCTTCTTGAGCTTGATGTGTTCTGTAATGGCAGGGATATCAAGCTGAGGGCCTTCAACTTTGCGCGTCCCTTCTGACTCTGGAATATTGATGTTGCAAGGATCATCATCCTCTTCTCCAGTGGTGAAATTATAACATTCCACGGCATGTTCCATCTGGATAGCCCAATCTGGTTGAGAATACTCTGGTAAAGGACATTGTCCAAATATCTTCTTTCTAATACACTTTAAAGCCTGATCGATGTTTGGATGTTCTGACTCAAAGCTAAAAGTGTGTTGAAAACTTTCAATCATGAGAGGCCAAGTGACAGTGCCTCTGCGCAATTCTGTTTCAGTGTACCAGTTCCTTGGAACTATATCCAATGTGTGGATGAATAGGTGGACCCACTCATCCTCTGGAATATCTGACCATTGCTGAATACATGCTTCAACGTGTGACCTAGGATCACTCTGTCCATCATATTTTCACAAATCTCCTGCTGTAGTCTCTTGAAATCTGTGCAGTATCAACCTACGACAGTCTTTCCATGTGTCGATATTTTCTTTATGCGCACCCCACCATCTTGCGGGTGTAGCGCGCAATGCTACATCCAATGCTTGTATGCGTTGCTCATCTGGGATTTCTCGTTCATATGCATGTATGAATTCACTTACTTCAGTTAAACCATCAAAGATTGGAGTGTTATTCAATTATGTGCCAATCCATCGAATGGATTTAGTCATCATGGCGCAACGCCTTGCAGAAACCTCATGTAAGCGATTCTGCCAGTTTTCCAGTCCTGCTTCTGAATCTGATGTGCGCGAGCTATCGCATCGCCAGCTGATATGGCCGTCTGCTGTGGGATTGACATAATCATTATGACTAGTAGTCATCTGATACAAACTTTCCATGTGGCGCACTTCTTCTTCTGCTCGAATGGGTTCAATATACCGTGGTCCTTGAAGGGGATCAAGTGGTGCAATGACCCTAATCTGGTCATCCTCAAAGGTCATCTGTCTTTTCTTCAAATTAATGACAGCCAGATTATCAAATGCCCAGTCTATGCCTAAAAGTGCTGGGTAAGGTCTACTGTCATCCAGAATTTTGATTACTTCAAAGTTTGCAGAACTTCTTACTCCCTCGATATCAATGGGTACATTGGGTAATCTGCCCAATGGAGAAACTCGTTGCTGATTTTCCAATCTTAGATGGATAGGAGATCTGATAAGCTGAGGACTACCCATCTGTTCCCAAGTCTGCATGGTGAGAACATTAACTTCTGAGCCTAAATCCAAAATGACTTCATCCATTTCAAATGCTCCAATCTGCGTTGTGAGTCTCATCTCTCTTCCAGTTCTAGTATGACTCCTAATCTGATGAACAACACGCTACGCTGTGTTCATCGAAGTAGATTGTTGACACTGATCCAACAAGTGATGAACACTGCCTAATGTATCCTCCTCATCAGGCCTTCCAGATGTAGTAGCCTGCTCTTGTACCAGGTTCTCTTGTCTTGGCACATGCGGTCTGATATCATTGTGCAGTAATGCGACAGAACTTGAAGCTCACTGATTTGAGAAATACTCTTGAGCTTGCTTGAATGCTTCTTTTTGCTTCTGTAGGTCGAGCGGGGATGGTTTAATATTAGCGCGGCGCACCCATTGTGTTGTTGAATTTCCAGTTCCCGACTCTGGCGCACTAGTGGTTGCACCACTGCGCGTCACTATATTAACTGTGGGATCTGGTTCTCTTTTTTCTGCTGCAATCAACTGAATATTCTGGTTAACCTGTGGCTTCTTTTCTTGCATCTTGGCCATCAACTGAGGGCACTCTTCAATGACATGATCATAAGATTTACAGTATCTGCAGGTGGTTGTAGGGTTTTGGCAATCCCTTGCATAATGGCCTTGAGCTCCGCAGTTATAGCAAGTGATCTGTCCTCTTCCATGACCAAAACCTCCTGCGTGCCGTCGGCCCCTGTAATTTCCTTGTCGTCCTTCGCTGTGTGTCCCTGTGGTTCTGACTATACTCTATAAACATCATGTTTTCTTTCTATCATAAGGTCATATGCTCTACAATTGTTCTCATCATGGCCTACTGATTTACAGAAATTGCATCAGTACATATGCTCATCATTACAAAAATGTTTTCCTGTGGATCTGCTGTGGGTCCCTGTGGATCTGACTGTACTCTATAAACATCATGTTTTCTTTCTATCATAAGGTCATATGCTCTGCAATTGTTCTCATCATGGCCTACTGATTTACAGAAATTGCAATATAGATTCTTTGGACTTTGTACATACTTCTGTAACAAGTGACACTCTTGTGGTCTGTGGCCTCTAGTTCTACAGATTTCACACCAAGGCCCCTGAGCCTGTGGTAAAGGGTTAGGTGCTCCGGTTGCAATATAATCTATGAAAATAGGACAATGGTCCTTTGAATGTCCTTGTGCTCTACACTTTGTACACCAAATTTCTTCTTTAACATCCTTTCCTTTCTTAATATCATGCACTTGCAAAGTTAGGTTTGCTATTTGGTTCTGCAACTGCGCAACATTGTTGCTTGTTCCAGCAATTGGTGAAGCTTCTAGTTTCATAGCCATCTCTAAAGCTTGTTCTTGAGTAGTGAGGTTCTGTTGCATAAGAGGAAGTCTAATATGAGGAAGCAGCGCAGCAATGAACCATTCCTTATGTTGCTGCGGTGCAAACTCAAAGCCTACTTGATCTATCAAGGATTTGAAATTCTGGTCAAAGTCCTGTACTGATTCTGTAGGTAATTGTTTTATGTCTTTGAGTTCTGTTATGCACTGTGATTCTGATTTAGGTTTCTTGAATTCTTTAATCATATCATTTCTTACATCAGCAAGTGTCCTATTCTGTGTTGCTGAGTATTTCATAAACCGGGTTAAGGCTCTCTCTCTTAGTGTGGTTGCTAACTAAACCAGCTTAACAGCATCATCATTAATTTGATTAATCATCCAAATGGCTTCACATAGAAACTAGTGCTGCTCAGGGTCTTCAAGCCCTGTTCCTCTAAAGGTTGGTAGCTTCATGTCATCACCCATCCTTCTTGTGCTAGGTTGATGTGGAGGTGCTGTGGCACTGCCTCCAGGATGGTTAAACAAAGGTGGGGTTGAGGTACTCGAAGTACCGTGCGGGCTACTAGAGGGTGTTACTGCGGGGTTATGCTGAGCCCCGTCTGGCTTTTGCGGTGTAAAAGGGTGATAAGGGATATGAGAACTCCCTTATCTCTCTATATGGATCCCTCTATGAGCTCGGCTATCTTATGGGATAGACTCTAAAGAATGCTGGTCTAGGCCTACTTTATACCGTTTTCCGCTACGAGTGCAACCAATAACTTCAAGATCACTATCAGAATATGCAGACATTACTTATCTGTGCTATTCATCGGAAGCTATGCATAGTTTTGATTTTTCATATAAGAGCATTTTAATCCACAAGTTCAGAGAATTTAAGAACTTACCCCTGTATGCGTTGAAGAAGCTCCTCTCAGCCTCGCTGAAGCTCTTTCTCGTATCTACTGCAAAATCGGTGATGAAGCCTTCCAGCATACTATTCAACCAAAAGTCTACTGCGCGGGACACAGGATTATCTACCGGCTTCAAAATGCTAACTAGCTCAGGCGTCCAAACGATAGGTTGATCAACATGCACAGTGGGTCGAGTATCTGCTAGCTTGGATACCCACTCATGCAACTCGAGTGCAAATTTTACAAAGAAGA
Organism: Larix kaempferi; assembly: GCA_027924585.1. Lineage (NCBI taxonomy): Eukaryota > Viridiplantae > Streptophyta > Pinopsida > Pinales > Pinaceae > Larix > Larix kaempferi. Next base: position 29,979,136 of record BSBM01000229.1, on the reverse strand, counting down.
TTTCGTGAAGGTCAGTATAAACATGCTTCTGCAACCAATCCTCTGTCTGAAGCCTAGGGCTTCTATTTTCACGTTCAGCGAACTCTCTAGTCTTTGAATCAAACCACTCTTGAATTTCTTTAGCTGTAGGATTCCAGCACCACATTGCATTCAAAATAATAGGGTTAAAGCCAGCAACGGAACCATTTGTTGGCTACTTTCTGGACAGACCTGGGTTTTCAGGAGGCGCAACAACAAACACCCCTTTGGCGCACTGGCCCTTTTGGCAACGAGTTGCACAGCAGCCCGAAGTGTCACCCGAAGTGGCTATGGGGGGCTAAGGAATCAAGTTTCCTTAACCTAGGTGGTGTGGAGTCTACAATCTTCTCTCTTCCCTCATGGAGGTAACCCCTGAATAGAGCGTCTTACTCTTTCGTAGGTCTCACAGCGCCACAGCGCTGGAACTCACTCTTCTCAGCCGAACTGTGTGGTAGCTCCGTACCTGCGCACGAGTCTTTTACCTGCTACCTCCGATACACTGTATCGTCTTTTCCCTTGTGCCACAGTGCAGGAACACACTCCTTTAGCGCTGCGGCGACAGTGTTCTTACAGACTCCTTCGACAATGCACAAGTACAACTTCTAAGGGAGCTTCCAGGATTTACTTTATACAATCATTCATAAAGATAGCGAAACATTCATAGAAACATAGACAGTAAAGCAAAGAAATGCAATCACATAAAGCATCATCACAATAACGAGAATTACGTGGTTCACATCCAAGAGGGAAGCTATGTCCATAGGAACTGTGTTTTATATTATCTTGAGACGGGGATAACACAGTTCCACTGCGCACACAGCTGAGAGCCCTTCTCTTAGATCTATTCTCTTCTTCTACAGATATTACTATAACAAAGACATACAATTACATTCCCCTCAGTCCTCTTGCGACTGGTCGATACATACAATGGCCCTTATGCCAAGCGGTCTTCCTGCGAGATCGTGGCCTTCTTACATACACAAAATGATCATTAACAGCTTAAAAGATACAACAATACAAATGACTCAGACATCAACTTAGAGTTTGTCTAACTTAGTAGCTATATACTATCTAACTCTTTTTCTAACTCTCTAACCTTTTTCCCTTTTCACTTACACATATATATATATAGGTGGCCCTGAGGGTCGCACCTTTACAAAACTGTGGGCCTTTCCCAACAGTGATCCCCAAAAATCCTAACCGCGGACAAGGCTAGGTGTACTGCAGGCGCCTTTTGCAGTCACGTCGCAGCTTCTTGCAGACTCCACGATTTTCGGCGCAGATCATGGGTATGGTCGTCGCTTCATCGTTCTTTGCTCCTTGTCCTTCGCCTTCAATGCTTCGGCCCGTTGCTCTTCCTTGGTCCGAGCAACCATAACTCCTGTACTTTTTCCTTAATGAGGGTAGCTGATCCCTCTATTCCATCGCTTCATTTATTGTGGTGGTTGAGCTTTCTACTCGGTCACCTTATTTACTCTTTCTTTTGACGTGTGCGCGCGAGCTCCGCGATTTCCATCCCGTACTCTGCGGTGAGCTCGTCCATCTGGCGCCATACCGCGCACTGTTCATTTCTGCCAAAAATGGTGCTTTTCCTCAAAATTAGCACTTTTCCTTCCAAACTTAGTGCTTTTTCCCAAAACATGGCAGCTTTACCATAGCTGCGGCCTATGCTCCAACAGTCAGAGGAAAGTACTTCCATGCTGGTGAGTGTAAGTGCTGAGCCTTTCCCGGATGGTTAGAGGAAATTCCTTCCATCTCGGTGAGTGTAAGTGTTTTGTGTGTGTGCATCTGGGTTGTGCTCCGTGGACTATGACGATGATCTGAAGATGATGATGTGATAGTATGGTACACATGTTTTGCAGAGGCCTATGATCAGTCTTGAGATGCTCTTGTAGGTTTTGCAGAGGTAGTGCAATTAGTCCTGAGAGATCTTGCAGGTTTTGTAGAGGCAGTATAATTAGTCCTAGGATGTACCTACTTGATGGATTTCTCACAGAGATGTTGAAGACCTACATGGATGCTAGGCCTACATCCAGCATGAAAAAGGGCTGGCTCTGTAGATTATCAAGATGTGCATGTGGTGGGCCTACATCCAGTATGAAAAAGGACTGGCTCTATAGAACTTCCTATGACAAGTAGATCAGATATTGATTGAGATAGCAGTAGCAATGACAATGACGATGATTCGATGACGATGATTCGATGACGATGATTCAATGACGATGATCAGTGACGATGATCCAGAGAAGAAGACTTGTGCTAGCAGATCTGTGTCGATAAATACCTTCCTAGTTAAGAGGGAGTGTTGATGTATTTGTAACTTCGGAATGTATTTCACATATGCATATTGTACTCGTATAGAGATGGTATTATTCCTCTATACGGAAGTATCATCATTTGTATTGAGAAGTATCGCAAGTATCGCAACTTGAAAGTGATGGGTTATTAGACCACCAAGTGTGGGGTTGGCCCTGATTAGTATAACCATGGGTTATTAGACTGAGTTAGACAAGTCGGACCTGCTAGGTTATTAGGCAGGTCAGGTCATGTATAAATAGAGTGCGGGAGGCACTCTATTTGATCATCTCATTATTCACTTCTACACTACTCAAAAAGTGGCGCACTAGTGGAGGAGGAGGTTCAGCTACTAGGAGGATTGTCTCTGTGTACTTGGTTTGTATCATTGCTCTTTCTATCTCTGAGGAAGTTGTGTGGTTTTTCACCTTCATGGTTTTCCCCAGTGAAAATCTGTGTGTCTATTGTCTCATGTGATTGCTTGGTGTGATTGATATGCATTGTTATACTTGATATGCTATACATGTTATTATCTTAGTAATGATCCTAGAGTATGTTGAATTAATGCTCAAAAATTAACAATTATTAACTCTTTTAAAGTAGAGATTACTTCAGCAAAGATAAACCCTGACAATGCTAGAGTGCAAACTTGTTATAGATCTGAGTTACTATGGTTGTTGATAGAGTTTGTATTTTATTCAGATCTGGTCATAGTCAACTATATGCATTTAAATGGCATTTCAGTTTAAATTGTTGAGCATTGAATATAATAGACATTGCTATATTTTTGAGTTAAATATATTCCTGAATACCATTATGAATTTAATGGCTAATGCTTATGCAATAGTATAGTAATATGCATTATTAATACAAATGTGAATGTATTTTCCGATATCATTATGCGACCCATGTGTAACTTGGGTTGCCAAACGTATGTATATACATATCGATTGAATGCATTTTGAAGTGTCGAAGGGATGAATGCAAACGATTCAAATGTCTAAGGGTTTGACCCTTAGCGTGGATATTATATTATTAATATATGATATATACATTGAAACATTCACCTATGCATTTGTTTATAGCCTGGCATTTTCAACCATTGCTTAATAGTTTATTAAATACATTAAAATTAAAACGAGGTTGGGCTAAACGAAGTTCACATATTAATTAATCAAACGTTGCAGCATATAAATTACAGTTTGTGTGATAATCGTTGTTGAAGAATGAGACAGGGTTTCTACGCTTTGAAGATTCCTTTGTGCATATGATGGACAGGCTAAACGCATCAAACCTAAACATTCTTAAGACACAAATTAAAAACTACATTATAGTATGCCATGATCGGATGCATGAACTGAGGGAGATTTCCTTCTAAGTGAGAATTTAAACAACAAATTCAAGCATATGCTATTAAGAAACAAAATTGTATGCTCACGCTAACTTCATGCATCTAACATTTAAAACTGATATTCATACACAACAGTAAATCGAAGTATATATATATATATTGCATATAAATATCAAGTGTCGAGGGCATCTTTACATTGCAGTGGGTAAAACCAAAATACATAGCAAGTAAATAACCATACAGACCGACGAGAGTCAAAAAAGGGTTCTATAAGGTCAAGCTGGGCTTGTGAAGAAGTCTCATTAAGAAATCAAATCTTTAATAATTTACACAGACAAAGTTTGGAACATCAAAGACCGTGGCATCGCCACATTTATTTACAACAAGTCTGGTGTACATAATCCTAATGCCTCTGCCCAAGGTAGAGCGGCATGGAGCTTTTATTAACTACACATGACAGTGGGATTCCCTCAAACTGCAACTCTTGGAATGCACGACAACCCTGCATTGACAGTGGAGCAAAAAATAGGTCATAGTGACTCTCTCATGGGATGGCTATACGCCCCCATCAATTTGGCCAGGGGCCAAGATCCTTAAAAAAATGTGCAAACGAAGGTAGGAGAAACCCTAACCTTAACGAACAACCATTTTATTAACTATGCCCCCACCAACAGGTTGAACCAAACCTGAGGGAGTGGGACGATGAGTTACCTGTTGAGCCAGTAGGTCGCAACGACCCCCACTTCTGTTACGAGCTCATGAGAGTGCTCACTCCACCATTCACAGTCAGTTTTTTGTAGACCACTACATGACAAGAGGTAAAACCATAGGACTAATAACAAACCAACTGTTTAACGAAAGTAAACTATGCCACGATGAAACCGTGAAGAGGAGGGTTGAGTGACATTACTGGTGAAGCAACGAGTCGCAACGTAGCTCGAATCTATTGGAACCTATCACGACATTATTCATGAAGGTCAAACCTAGGCCTTGAACATACACAAACGTGAATGTAAATTGTAGTATTCAACGACAATGTAAAAACGCAAAGATGGTGCAAACAACAACGTATCACTTACATTGTAATGAAGTTCACGGCGAGTATGGTAGCAACTGGTACAGTATGCATCTCTGGAAACGAAGTGCCAAGGCTTGGCCATAGACCACCACCATACCCTATGCAAAGTCGAAGCTCTCGTCGCATATGAGCAACAATGAACCCAAGTGCCAAGCGATGGACTATCAATTCTAGATACAGGAGTGAGCAGGTGGATACCACTGCTACCTGTGAAAGGAAGAGTTATTGTAGGTAGGGAGATGGTTGGGCGCAAAAAACCAAAGCATGAATCGATGGTGCTAAATGCATCACAAACTCCCATGCATGGTCCGGGATCACGATCAACGATGCGGAACGAAGGAAGAGTTAATACTTTGCAGAGTTGGGTGTATGGTACGTCCGAGCTTAACTCTCCACTGATAGATTCCATAAATGGGATGAGCCACAGCGTGCACCACATTGACCAGACCTAAAATGCATGTGTCGACTTTCCCTCCATGTAAGAGTTTGTTTCTGTCACCTGCCAACAAGGCAGACAACAGAGGGGTTAAAAGGTTGAATTGGTTTGGTGAAGCCTGAGTGGCGTAAGCCACAAACCACGTAGGCCACCAGTTGGAGTGAGATGGTTTACAACCAGTTGAGTCATATGTTTGTCCATGTTAAATGCCAACGTCGAGCTACGTTTAGTCGTAGGCTCCAAGTATCACTATTGTGACAGCAAGATTAACCTCATACGGATATGGGTTGACCGGTCGTAAGCCAAACGTTAAGTGTTGAAATTATGGTGTGAGCCATGTCGAGGTGGTACGGCCGGCTTCCATTAGCGACCATTTATCATTTTCATTAATATTGGTATATGTTATGTGAGCATTTAGCCTTAAGGCTAATGCTTTTAATTGTTTAATAATGCCATACTTTTTGCATAGTTGGATTGGCACGTAAACCTTGGAGAGGATCGCTTTACTATGTAAAAATATACATATATAGAACCTTATATATTGTTAACCCTTGTATGCATAAGTTAAGTTATGGCCCTGAATTTTAATATGAGTAATGTTATAAGGGTAATTCGAATTGCATGGTAGTGCAAGTGTTAGAAGTAATATGTTTGTAATATTAAATATGCTTTGAGGTAGGTGTTATGCAAAGTATATATATATATATATATATATATAGCCATGGTCATTTTATTATATAGTTGTTAATTGTTTTAATAAATGACTTTTGTCCCTTAGGCTTTTGCTTATGGAATTATAATATTAATGTAAAGCATTAATATAAATCGATGTGTTAATTATTGATTTGTGTATGTAATAAATAGATATGTACTCCAAAGGAGAGACCTGGGACTATGTCTGTTACAACATTAATGACGATAACAGTACCGGATGGCATGCCCATGTGTAGAATTAAATTCATACAGATCGTGGTATCGGATGAGTGAGCTGGAAAAGATACCAGGTCTGGGGTGTCATGTTTTAATGCTTTCACTAGGCCATAGTCTAAGTGTTATGTGCATAATGCATAGGCATGTCATAGAATGTTACACCTTGGGTGCTGATAGGTAACATGTAGCATCATGTCGGCATAAAGTACCTCTATGTCACACACGTTTGTTCTAGTACATCCATGCCATACCACCTAAGACGTAAGGGTGTGTATAGTCCGAAGGACTATAGCACTTCGGCAAAGAACCACGATGAGCAATGTGTGGAAACTTTACATAAATTGTTATGCTTTTGTTATGTTTTTCTGAGTATATGGTGTAACTGTAAACAATAATGAAGGTCGTGGGCCCGTGCAAAAAAAATAAAATTGGTATCAGAGCACGGTCAGTACACTAGGACCTTAACCTCACTGTGTGTATGCTGTGTTTTTAAATTCTTTTAGTTTATTTATAATAAATGCTTAATTATTTTTCCTGTAGCATGCTGCCTGTAATTTTCTTTTCATTTAATTACCTATTGTTTTTAAAGTCTAACAAACAGCTGGTTGGACACACTTAGACAGTAGAGAAGCTGAAACTTTAAATGGCATAATTTAATTCTGCAGAACAAGGAGGATTGGCTTTAGAAACATCCAACTAGCACAGAGAGATGGCTAGCAGGAAAGGGAGAAATCCAAATTCTCCGCTAAGAGCTACACCATCCAGCGAGAGGTTCGAAATAGTGAAAATTCTAAAAGCAGAATTAATGAGAATCAAAGAAGACAACATTAAGAATTTTGAAGAGCAACGAGAAATCAATGCTATCCTGCTGCAAAAAATGACGGAAAAGGAGAACAGTCACCTCCCAAAACCAGAGGAATAGCATGCAGAGAAATCAGTTACTAAGAGAAAATCCAAGTACAAATCTACACCTCTAAGAAATTCTGCTAGCTTTAATATGGACGTCAATGATGAAGAGTCACATGGCGAGGATTATGAAGAGTACATTCCTAAAAAGGAAAAGAAAACATGAAAAGTACATCACTTACATTCAGAATTGCAGAAGATCAAGCCGCCTACTTTTAACAGAGAAATTAAAACTGGAGAAGAAGCGGAGCTGTGGCTGAGAGACATGGAGAAGTACCTATGCATGTTCGATTATTCCATCCTCGTTAAAGATAGAATTGTTGTTTTTAATCTGCAGGGTAAGGCATCAGCTTGGTGGGATGATCTCAAGCTTACCCGCTCTATCAAGGAGAAGAAAATAAAGTGGAAAAATTTTGCAATGTTCTTCAAACAAAAGTACCTGTATGAACGTGTTGGCTTCACATGTGCTATCCCATAGGGTTTCCAAGAAAGAACCAGGTTCTTTGCGGTTTCCCCTTAGCAAACAAAACCCCTTCGCAATGGCCCTTTCATCAACAACCTGCTAGCAGGTTGAGGTCTCACCCGAGGTTTATCTATGGGGTACTGCGGAATCAGGTTTCTACAGTAGGTAATGAGTTGTTTAGGCTGATGTACTGCGCAGCGCGACACGGGAAAAGTGTTGCGGGGCAGACCTGCGCAGCGATAGATTACACCGCGGTCCGCACCTCTAAATCCTGGTACTGCAGAACTTCCTTCTGACTGTGGTTGACGTAGTCCAAACTAAGAATTGAAATACTTGCAATTAACTAGTGTATTGGAATTATTAATGTTCAATCCTTTATCCATTCACTACATGTGGCTCCTGCTCAATCGTATGCCACGGGGACAATTCTACCACCATGCATTCTTCCTACTGCGTAATGTGAAAGTGATTAAACAACATCTAACCCTTACCCAAATAATTGATTCATTACGGATTCATAAATAAAAGCCAAACATTCACCATTCATCTATCCATGCAGAACTTAACATATTATTTCCATATTCTCCTATTGGAAAATACATAAAAAAGTTATATCATAGCAGTATGCAAGGGAAAATTCATTCATTCATTCACAGGAAGCAGATAAATGCACAATACACAACATAATTGCACTACACAGCATTTAACGTGGTTCACTCCCCCAGATGGGAAGCTACATCCACAAGAACTGTTGTTATATATAGCTTTTGGGAATGGCACAACAGTTCTTAGTGTGTGCACTCAGCTACAGACTCTCTCTCTCTCAAATGGGTCTCTCCGCACTCAGCTGCAGAGCCTTTACAATATCTTTACTCAGAAAGGTTTCACAATACAAAATTGAAGCATAAGAGTCTCCGTAACCCCGATTAACCCATCTCCATACAAAATTTCCTTCTTAAATAGATCATGCCCATAGGTCATGTCTTTAAAATTCTAAAGGCCGAAACCCTTAGGGTTTCCAAAACTGCTATGGTTTCCCTAAATTGACTTGCTGGCCTCTGGTAGCGAGTGCTCCATCGTGGAGATCCTCCATGTGTTCAGCCTATTGCTATTGGCCTTTCTATTGCGCACACGCCAACAGGTCACTTTCTCCAAGCCGCCCTTCCTCTAACGACCTTCTACACCTGGCCGCAACTCAGCCTTCCTGATTTGCTCAAGGCCGCCACTCGGCCTTCCTCGAGCATCTTTGCCAAAACTAGACCACTGATGGTCTATCTGGTACCTATTCCCATCCTTCATCCAACACTCTGTTTTGTTGGCTCCATGTGGCTTGATCACTTCGCATCACTGCTTCCTCGCAACACTGATCTTCGCAGCACCCTTCGAAGTGTTGCCAAAATTTGGTTGTTGCGCGCAACTTCGCAGCATCCCCAACACTTGCACAAAATTGTATTTTTGTTTGTTGAGCTGCGCTCAGCTCCGCAGCTCAAGCTCCTTCTACCATCAAACTGCCCCAACTTGGGCCAGGCCAAACATGCCCCATGTGGCTCATCCCCGAGCCACCTTCAGCTTTAGCTTCCTTGATCTGCTCCATGACCTGCGGAGCTAGCTTCGCCGCAAACTCATTGTAATTGCCGTTCAAATGCTCTACTGCTGCCTTTGTGTCTTGCTCGACTTGCTTGACTGTATCGAGCATCTCCGCAGTTATGTCTTCTCTGATCTATACTTCCACCTATTCTTGGTTCTCGCGCAGGTCCTTGAGTTTGTCTTCAATCTGCTACGATATTGCATTGGCATCCTCCAACAGTGGTTGTGACTGATCATCCATCACAGTCTCTTTCTCCATTAGGGTTTGTACCTCCTTCTTCAAGTTGGTTATTTCCCTATATTTCGGAAGCCTGTCTCTGGCTGGCAGGGTCTTGACTTATGCATCCAACTTCTCCAGTGCGGCCTGCTTTTCTTTGACTGTAGTCTTTACTTGTAGTATCCCTAGATCCTCTTCGAGGGAAGTGAATGCCTTTGATGCTGCAGTCAATAAATCTTGGCACTTAGCCACGTTGATTGCAATATTATGCGCTGCATCCTTTACTGCTTGCTCCCTTAACTGCTTCTCAATTAATGGTATCTTAGGATTGATTTGTGCCTTCAGGGCGTTAATATCAGCCTGATAAAAAATATCCTTGTCCTGTATTTCTGTCTTGAGAGATTTCACCATATCTCCCATCTTCAGGATAGTGTCTGCAGGATCGTTCTGGGGTTCCAAATCTTCAATGTCATATGCAACAGAAGTAATAGTGGCCTCCAATCGCAGCCGACGGTCCTATTCCTCATGCAGTTGCATACCTGTACGCGATCTAGACTCCTCGAGCTGCTTATTTGCGGCTTGCAGCTCAGCTTGTGACTTCATCGAATCAACGGTCCTTTCATGCATTTCGTCTACAACCTGTAGGTGCAAAAAGTGAAATCCAGGTAATGGAATCTTGGCTAGGTCAAGCTTTACCCGCTCGATGCCCTTTGTATCCAAAATCACTTGTTCTTCCATCGACAGTGTTATGCTCATCAGGTCTAGATGAACGAGCTGAGTCTTCACTGGCAGCGTTATAGATAGCTGTGGTGGTGTCTGCTGTGGGGTTCCTCCCGACCTCCCTTCCGATTCTGTGTCGCGCGACGAAGGTATCCTTTTCTGGACATCATCCATCTTTTGCATGAGCCTTTACAGTGCGAGCCAATTCTTTTGTGGGTCACCTTGTATGGCCTTGTCTATTTTCTCTTTTCCTGTCATCAGCTCTTCCATCTGTTCTGTGACTCTTTCAGCAATCATGTCAAAATATTCCTTATTAAGCACTATTTCTGACTGAATCTTGGTTGCTTTCATCTTCTTCCGTGCCTTTGGCTTCGGTGGGCTCTCAGGTTCTTTCCTTTTTCCTTTTTCCTCAGTGATTGGGCATGGCTGCAAAATTGGTTCTTCTTCTTATAAATCAGTCGGAACATCCATGACCTCAACACGGAACTCTGTCGGCTAGTCCCTCATGAGGATCTCGATGTCTTCCTTATACATATGGTAATTAATCGGATGCCATTCTGGCTTCTTCATCTTTGCTTTGGGTGAAATAAAAATACAATGCATGTCCGCATGAAAATCGACTATGCGAATGTATTTTGACGTTACATGCTTCGTAATATGTGATGTACGCGTGATTGCCTCTCACAACTGGGTGTAATATTGGTAGAAGACTTTAGCTGTCGCATGCTGCTGCTCTGGGTTCAAATTTTCCCAAAGGTTGGCATATCAAACTCCTCTGGGATCATTGGTGTCTGCGATTACACCGACATAGTCCTTGGGCTCCTTCCATCTGACAAAGGCAATCAGGATAATCAGCCATGTGAAGTGGAAGTGACCTCCATTCTCCTCGGTGTCATTGAGTTCCTGTAGGAACTCATTGAGAAGGTACTGACACCAATTGAACTCAGTTCCTTCAGCCACCGCGACACCGAGTAGTACTGCGCCCGCAGGCACCTCCGAAGGCTTGGTTGTTGTCAGGATTTTTCTGGCCAGCAACTACGTAACAAACTTTGTCATTCTATCTTCGATTTCTTCTGTCGAAAAACCTCTTTTTCCTTTCACCAGTGCATGGTTTTTCTTCATCTTCGCGATAGCTTCTTTTTACTTACTCTTCCCTTGGAAGAACTGCTTGGGGTCCTTTCCATGTTTGCTTAGTCCTGTGATCTGGTGGATTAAGTCTATATTCATATCAACATTTCTGTCTAGCCACAGGTATCCCTAATGGATTCGCGCCATCAAAGTGCGAACCACCACATTAATTTCTGGTGAATGGTCAAAATGGGGTAATCTCAGTAGGTTCAGCAATCCTGACTAGACTACCGTCGTCAACCAGCTCTCGGCCACCAGGTTAAGGTTTCCTTTCGCATCTTTCTCCCAGCACATGTACTGGTTTGGCTGGAAGTGTGGGAACTAGGGATGATGGGGTTCTTCATTCTGCACTCCCAGGAGGTCATAGGCTTCCCACTTACATTCTGGTATCTTGCCTAACAAGTTCTGGGAAACATCTACGTGTTTGGAGATTGGCGACAAGGGGATTTCATAGCGGGCATTCTTGACCAGTTTATAGACTGGGGCATCCAGCACCCATGGTGATATGTACTCTGGTGTAAGCTTTAAAGGTATCTCCTTCTGAAATACCGGTGACCGTGGCAATGCCGAACTTGTCCTAGTGCTCTTTGTTCGTGGCCCAACTTTATCTTTCCCCCTATCCTGCATGTCTGGGTTGTGTCTAGGTGACCTTCGAGATGCTTGACCCAGTTCTAATGTAACCTTCTTGGCAGATGTTTTCATTAACTCTTCAATCCCTCTGTGCTGAAAGACTCTGACCGTTTCTTCGATTGTAAGCTCTTCTTCTCTGTATGAGGACTCGGACATTTAGTGGCAAGAGTAGGAAAATGTTACGGACAAGTTACTGAGGATTTCTAACATAGGAGTGAGCGCAAGAAAGTTCTAAGTGTTTGGTAATGCCCGCGAGTCCTTATGCGGAATTACCTATAGGCACAGGTGATTCCTCCTGCACCTACCAATGGCTAGATGAGCATTAAATTCTCAAGGAGTTTCCTAGCAACGGTCATCTAATGGCTATTTTTCTAGTGTAACGGCTATTTTTCTGAGAACTACGCCTAGCTACGCGGCAGGTTATCTATGCTCCTGCGCAATTAATTTGCAATGCCGATGTTTCAACTGCGCGGCTCTCCCCTTTTTTTTAGCTTCAACAGTTCTGTGCTGGACATACATTGTCCTACTTATCGTACATGTACATACTATACTTGACACTTAGAAATTTTTCCCATTGCTTATCATTCAGGATTCTGCGAAGCAGGACTATCGTGGTACAACTTTAGTCTGCTCCCATTTATCAAACTTGGTAAAGTATCGCCAGCTAGGGTGGCTAACTGGACTGCACCAGTGTTAGTAACATGTATCACAGTATATGGACCAAGCCAATGCATCTTAAATTTACCAAGAAACTTCATGAATTTTCTATCATACAAGAGGACTAGGTCACCTACCTGAAATGACTTGTTCTTTATATGGCAATCATGCCATGCCTTCTCGTGGTCTTTATGCACTTGTTGGTGAAATCCTGTGATGAAGAGATCTTCTTCCAATCCAACCAAGTGTATAAATATTTCTTCTAGCGCTGCACGATCTGCCATCCCTGTAAATGCAGCGATTCTCAAGCTGGGGACAATGTACTCCATTGGCATTATATCCTCCTGTCCATAAGCCAACCGAAAAGGTGTTTGTCTCATCAGTTTCTTGCAAGTGGTCCTGTATGCCCATAATACAGATGAGATGCGCAGATCCCAGTCATCTCTATTCATATTGCAGATCTTAGTAAGTGCATTCTCCAGTATTTTATTAAAAGCCTCAACAGTGCCATTCGCCTGTGGATGATATGGTGTACTACGCTGATGATGAATATGGAACTCCTCTGTGAGAGCTTCAATAGTCCGGTTCAAAAAGTGAGTTCCTTGATCACTCATCAAAATCTTCGGGCATCCGAATCGTGCAAGTATTTCTTCAAAGATGAACTGCGTCGTGGTACCTACGCTGCAGTCCTTTACTAGTTTTGCTTTGGCCCATCTAGGGAGGTAATCAGTAGCAGTGATGATGGGCCTCACATCAGTTCTCTTCGCTGGTGGGTTTATGGGACCTACGAAATCAATGGCCCACTTTTCAAATTCCTATAAGGTTAACTGTGGATTCAATGACATTTCATCTCTGCACGAAGGTTTTCCTATCCTCTGACAGACATTGCAGTTCTGGTAGTATTCTTTGGAGTCTTTATGGATCGTAGGCCACCATATCCCTGCGTGTAGTATCTTCTGCGCAGTAGCCCTTCCTGCATAGTGGCCTTCTGCGATCCCTGAATGCGCATCTGCTAAGATTACTGATTTCTCATGATCTAGTATGCATCTATGCAACACTTCATCTGGTCTGAGTTTGTATAGCTGACCTGCAATAATATTGAAGTATGCAACGCGCACTACCAGTTGCTTCTTCTGATGGATGGAAAAGTCTTGAGGTGCTAATCCTGTTGTTAAGAAATCAATAATATCCTAATAATAATCATCAGCAACCTGTATAGCAAATAACTGCGTATCAGGCAGACTGTATTCAATGTTTGTCAGCTCTTCTCCTGACTCAATCCTAGAGAGGTGATCAGGTCCCAAGATCAACCTACCTGGCTTAACAACAATCTCAAAACCATATTCCTAGAATAGAAACAGCCATCTGCATATGCGCCCCCCTAACACTGTCTTTTTGACCAAGTATTTCAAAGCGGAATGGTCAGTAAACATGAGGAAATGCGCACCAAGCAAGTAGTGTCTGAATTTCTACAACGCATATACCATCGCAAGACCTTCCCTCTCAGTAGTAGTGTAATTATTTTTCACTGTTGAGAGATTCCTGCTTGAAAATGTGATGGGGTGGTCAATACCTCCTTCTCCTAGCTGAGCTAATATGACTCCTAAGGAAATGCATGATGCATCAACATGTACATGGAATGGCTTCACCCAGTATGGGAAGACGAGGATTGGTGTAGTAACCATATTCTCCTTTAGTGTATCAAAACCTTGTTCACACTCTGGGTTCCAAATGAATAGTGCATCTTTCTTCAACAACTTGTCCATTGATGTGGCTATCTGTGCGTAACCCTTTATGAATTTCCTGTAATATCCGGTATGGCCTAAGGTAGAGTGCAACATCTTGACTGAATTTGGTGTTCGTAAATTTACAATGATTGCAATCTTCGCAGGATCCACCATCAATCCTTGCTTACAGACAATATGGCCAAGTAGAATCCCGTAAGGAACACATAAAATACACTTCTTCAGATTTAAAGAGATCTGATGCTGCCTACACTTCTCAAGCATCATTCTGAGATTTGCGCAGTGGTTCTTCAATAGTCCAAACACAGTCCAATCATCAAAATAGGCTTCCATGAACTTGTGCATAAAATATTTAAAGGCTGCGACGACAACTCTGGAAAAGATGGCAGGTGTGTTCTTCAGACCAAAAGACATTACTGTGTACTGGAACGACCCCCATTCTGTAGCAAAAGTCGTATTATGCCTGTCTGTGGGATCAATCCTGATCTGATGATACCCGGAGAACCCATCAGTAAAAGAGTAGGCCTCATTCCCTCCAACATTATCAAGTACTTTGTTTGTGAAAGGAGTAGGGAATCGATCGTGCATAGAAGCATCATTTAGTTTTCTGAGATTCACACAAATCCTGATCTCACCTTTCATTTTCTTGTCTTGAACGACCATGGGACTAATCCACTTGGATTCTTCAATAGGTTCAATGATTCCTGCTTCGAGCATCTTGTCTAGCTCTGCGCGGACTCTATCGTTGTACCGTGGGTTTAGTCTATATGGCCTCTGCTTCACAGGCTTGGCGCCTGGCTTCAAAGGTATTTTCATGACCCCTAGGTCTCCCAGAATGCCTTTCATTTCTGTGAATTTTGTCGGGAATAGCTCTTGATAATCATGTAGGATGTATGTGATCTCTGCAACAGTATGATCATCCCAATAGTCTCTAATTGATGCGAACTTTTGATTTTCGCTTGTGCCAATGTTGACCTTCTGTGTCTTTACTGGTTCGCTCATGTCTGGGATTTCTAACGGAGGTACTTCTACGTCGCGCGCACCCTCTGATTCTGGTATGTTTATGTTGCATGGATCATCCTCATTGTCTTCCTGTCTATCATCGGGTACTTCAGCTAGGTTATAACACTCGATGGGATGTTTTTCGTGTTCCTTCCATTCTGACTGTAGGTGCACAGGAACGCCATCTATCCCGAAGAATTTTTCCAATGTCATATCTTCATGAGGACAATCTTTTCTGAATATGTGTTCCTTAATTATCTGCAATGCGTCATGGATCAGTGGGTTCTCGTCGTCAAAGATGAAGTCCTTCTGGAAGTTCGCATTCAACGTATCCCGATTAGTGGTTTCCCTGCGCAACTCTAGGTCTAAGTACCATTTCTTTGGAATGTTATCATTGAGCGTATGTACAAACAGATGTACCCATTCTGTATGTGGCCTATCCACCCATGCCTATGAATAGACTTCAAGATGCTGGTGAGTGTCTGTCTGTCCATTGAACTTTTCAAAAGGTAAAGTAACCCTGTCAACAAACCAAATCTGCATCTTAATCCTGCATTGATCCCAAGTAATCAATGTCTGCTTGTGTGCAGCCCACCATCTAGCTAGTTTGTTGCGTAGTGACATATCCAATGCTAGTAATCTATGCTCATCTGCAATAGCTGCAGTATATTCTTGAATGAAATATTAAACATTAGTAGAACCATCATACACGGGAATAGGACTTACCTCCTTTCCGATCCAGCGCAGTGATTTCATAACCTGCGCACACCTTCTCGCTGATACTTCATGCATGTGGCTTTGCCAATTTTCCAATCCTATCTCCGCGTAAAAGACACAAGATCTGTCACATCTCCAGCTGAGTGTACCATCTGCAGTTGGATTAATGTAATCTTCCTGGTTCGCGGTGATCTGGTATAGTCTGTCCAAGTCTTCAGCCTTGGATTCCTTTTGAATCGGCTCACTGTATCTGTCCCCATCTTTAGTATCCAATGGTGCAATGACCCTAAGATGCTTTCCTTCAAATATCATATTCTTTGTCTTTAGGTCTATGATAGCCAGGTTATCCATGGCCCAATCAATTCCTAACACTGCAGGAAAAGGCTGATTATCGTCCACAATCTCGATAACTTCAGAGTCTGCATGACTCTAGACTCCATCGATGTCAACTACCACATCAGCTAACCAGCGAAAAGGTATGACTTTCTCTTGGTTATCCATTCTCAACTGGATAGGTGACCATAACAGCTTTGGTCGACCCATCTGCTGGCATGTCTGCTTAGTCAAGACATTCACTTCAGATCCTAGATCAAGGATGACTTCATCCATTTCAAAGTATCTTATCTATGCGGTAAGTCTCATTTCTCGGCCTGTTCTTTTATTCTTCCGTATGTGATGTACGGCACTATCAAAGGTTTATGTTCCTGTCTGTGGTTCATATTGGTTTATGACCTTCTATAGCTCTGCTATGGCATTTTCACTTTTTAATAGCTTCATGCAGCTTCGCAGGAAATGCGCAACGAAAGTGCCGACATCCGTTGCGGTACTTGTTTTGTCATAAGCAGTTGGCATGTCTTCAACATGTGGTATTTCACTGTGCAACAAGATCCTTTTCGACTTAGTTTCCAATTCTGTGAAGGTATCTCGCGCGTCAATAAAGACCTCCTTGTTCTTTTGTAGGTTGAGAGCAGGTATTTTTCTCGGATTTTTCCTTATCCATACTGTCTCAAGAGGGTTCTGCTTTGTGTGAGCCTCCCCTGATGTTAAAGCTTCTGCTCCCCTATCGCAGCCTGTCTCAGCGCCACTGCACGTGACCACGTTAATGCTCAGGTCCACTGGTCTATTCTCTGTTGCGATCCACTGGATGTTTGGATTTGGTCCCTCCGTTCGTCTTCTTTTCTGCATTTCCACTTCTAGCACTAGGAAATCTTCAATAACATGCTCAAATGATTTACAGTAGTTGCATGTAGTGCATGGGTTAACACAATCTCTAGATACGTGACCTAGCTGGAAACAATTATAACAAATGACCTAGCCACGGCCTCTTCCCTGCGTCGGGCCAACATTTCTTCCTCCGTCGTGGTATCCACCACCACGGCCTCTGTAGCCTCCTTATTCATATTGCATGTTTTCTTGTTTGGGTTGGTTTTCTTCTTGTATGCGGTACAAGACAACACCTCTCATTGCATCCATATCTCGTTTTCTTTCGTTCAATAGCTCATATGCGCGACAGTTGGAACTGATTTATAGAAAGTGCAATATAAATTTTTGGGTGTTTTCACATATTTCTATATGAGATAGCATTCTTCAGGTCTGTGCCTTGTAGTTCTACAAATTTCGCACCATGGGGCCTAATTTTGATTTATCGGGTTAGGCGCACCACTGTTAAGATAGTCGTGGAATACGGGGCAATGCTCGCAGTCATGGCCTTCTCCTTTACAGCCTGTACACTAGACCTGATGCCTAGGTTCATACCTTTTTTCTTTTCCATTCTTCATGCTTTGCAGTTCTAGTGTCAGGTTGGTTAGCTGGTTTTGGATCTGAGACATCCTAGAACTACTCTCACCAATCGGCAAAGCCTCTAGCTTCATTGAGATCTCGAAGGCCTCTGCCTACAATGCAACCTTCTGTTGCATCAATGGTAATCTAATGTGGAGAAACAACACAGTAATAAACCATTCCTTGTGCTATTCTGGAGCTATAACAAAGCTCACTTGGTCCAATAAGGTCTTGAACTTCTAATCAAACTCCCAGACTATTTCAATCAGTCTTTGCTTTATTTCTTTCAACTCGGTTATACACTGAGATTCAGATTTGGGTTTCTTAAACTCTGCTACAAGTGCAGCTTTAATTTCTGCGAGATTTCTCGGCTGTGTCTGAGAGTACTTCATAAACCAATGTAAAGCTCTATCTCTGAGGGTGGTAATGAGCTGTGCTCTCTTGACAACATCATCGCGGATTTGTCTTACGCTCCATATGGCTTCGCAAAGAAACCAATGCTGGTCAGGGTCTTCTAGACTAGTTCCTTTAAATATCAGTAGCTTCATATTAGTGTTTTCCATTGTGCTATTAGGTAGTGGAGTACCGTGAGGAGCACCTTGAGTAGTGCCTTGAGTGGCGCTAGGTTGAGTAGCAACTGGATTAGTGCGCGGTTGTTGTGAGGGGCCCTACGCAGTGAAAGTAAATGGGAGTATCGGAGTAGACGTACTCGGTTGAGTATCTTGAGGGGTGGCATGTGTAATGGGTGGGATCTGAGATAAGGGAGGTGCAGTCTCTACAACCGAAGGATTCTGAGGGGTGGACGGTGGCACGGCTTTGTTGTTAAGGTCACAAGGAATTTTAGTATCTATGTGGGTTCCAGTGCCTCTAAGATTCTTATTAAATTTATATCTCTTCCCACTTCTCAGATTATGAGTGTCTTCGTCAGAATCACTATATATACTGTTTACCATGACAGACTTGAAAATATTACTGCATTCTTAAAGCACCTTTCTCAGCTAACATCATCTTAATATATAGACTGAGATTGTTTAGGTACTTACCTTGGAATCCGTCGAAAAAGTATGCTTCTCCTTGGCTGTAGGATTTGAGTGTGTCTACAGCAAATTCTGTTATGAAGCCTTCTAGCATGTGATCGAACCAGAATTCAATTGCGTGCGTCAATGGACTATCTATTGCTTTAAGCTGTGTTATGAGCTCTAGAGTCCACTCTATAGGGACTGTTGCTTGAAAATGGGTTTTCTTCTCTGCGAGCCATGGTATCCACTCGTGCAGCTCGTGTGGAAATGATGCCCAAAACATCTCGTGAATATATTTCCACAGATATCTATTCAACCACTATTCATTAGATAGATTCGGGTGTCTATTCTCTTGTCTTGCAAATTCTCTTATGCTCTTGTCACACCAAGCCCGGATCTCTGTCTTTTCAGGATACCAATTGTCGGAGCCTTCTGGAATCTGATGTTCTTCGTCACACATCACAGATGCAACTCATCATAGATTCTAGCGCGGCAATGGAACCATTTGTTGGCTTCACGTGTGATGTCCCATAGGGTTTTCAAGAAAGACCCAGGTTCTTTATGGTTTCCCCTTAACCAACAAAACCCCTTCGCACCAGCCCTTTTGGAAACAAACTGCTAGCAGGTTGAGGTCTCACCCAAGGTGTATCTATGGGGTACTACAGAATCAGGTTTCCATAGTAGGTGATGAGTTGTTTAGGCTGATGTACTGCGCAGTGTGACATGGGACAAGTGCTATGGGGCAAACCTGCGTGGCGATAGACGACACTGCGGTTCGCACCTCTAAATCCTGGCATTGCAGAACTTCCTTCTGACTGCGGCCGACATAGTCCAAACTAAGACTTGAAATACTTTCAATTAACTAGTGTACTGGAATTATTAATGTTCAATCATTCATCCATTCACTATGGGTGGCTCCCGCTCAATTGTATGCCACGGGGACGATTCTACCACCATGCATTCTTCCTACTGCGTAATGTGAAAGTGCTTAAACAACATCTAACCCTTAGCCAAATAACTGATTCATTACGGCTTCATAAATAAAATCCAAACATTCACCATTCATCTATCCATGCAGAACTTAACATATTATTTCCATACTCTCCTATTGGAAAATACATACAAAAGTTCTATCATAACAGTATGCAAGGGAAAATTCATTCATTCATTCACAAGAAGCAGATAAATGCACAATACACAACATAATCACACGGAACAGTATTTAACATCGTTCACTCCCCAAGATGGGAAGCTACGTCCACAAGAACTGTTGTTATATATATCTTTTTGGAAGGGCACAACAGTTCTTAGTGTGCGCACTCAGCTGCAGACTCTCTCTCTATTAGATGGGTCTCTTCCCACTCAGCTGCAGAGCCTTTACAATATATTTACTCAGAAAGGTAAACCCGATTAAACCTTCCCCATACAAAATTTCCTTCTTAAATAGATCATGCCCATAGGTCATGTCTTTAGAATGCTAAAGGCCGAAACCCTTAGGGTTCCCAAAACTGCTACGGTTTCTCTAAACCGGCTTGCTGGCCTCTGGTAGCCAGTGCTCCATCGTGGAAATCCTCCACGCATTCAGCCTATCGCTATCGGTCTTTCTGTTGTGCGCATACCAACAGGTCACTTTCGCCAAGCCGCCTTTCCTCTAATGGCCTTCTACACCTGGCCGTCGCTCGGCCTTCCTAATTTGCTCAAGGCCGCCACTCAGCCTTCCTGGAGCATCTTTGCCAAAACTAGACCACTGATGGTCTATCTGGTACCTGTGCCCATCCTTCATCTAGCACTCTGCTTTACTGGCTCCATGTGGCTTGATCACTTCGCAGCACTGCTTCCTCGCAGCACTGATCTTCGCAGCACCCTTCAAAGTGCTACCAAAATTTAGTTGCTGAGCACAACTTCGCAGCATCCCCAACACTTGCACAAAATTGCATTTTTGTTTGTTGAGCTATGCTCAGCTCCGTAGCTCAAGCTCCTTCTGCCATCAAAACTGCCCCAACTTGGGCCAGGCCCAACATAACGGTACTTCGACAAAAAGGTAAAAGATTTATGTGACCTGAAGTTGGGACAACAAAACATGGAAGAGTTGATCAGTAAATTCTTGGAACTACTGAAGTATGTTCCATACATTCAGGAAGAAAAAGTCAGAATTCAGCATTTCCTGAATTGTTTACCGTTTGGATACAAGGATCGTATAGAGTTTTATGATCCCAAGATTTTGAAAGATGCGTTCAGGAAATCTAGACTATGTTACGAACAGTGGCAAAACCGAGCTAAAGTGTCCAAGAAGTGGAATGAAAAGAAGAAACATAAATATGAAATAAGGCAGAAGGGTCACAAACCCAACCATTTCAAAAACCAAAGTTTGTGGACACATTCCAGCAACAAATTTGAGGGTAGCAAGCCACAATCTAAATTTGTTCCGCCCACTAAAAAGTTCAAAAGTGAAGGCACCAAAAAAACAGAACCAACACCATCAAAACCACCTATCAAGTGCTGGGGCTACGGAGATAATCATCGATGGTATGATTCTCCTCATCAAAAGGACATAAGCAAACCTGTGCATAATCTACAAGAGGCTTCTATGATCCAAGACGTAGCAAGAAGTCCAAGAATCTATGCGGCATTGAGCAACTGTCAGGATGAACATCAAGCTTTGGTAATCAAGGTTGAAGGTATGCTTTCCGGGACACCTGTGTCTATCTTAATTGATTCTGGAGCATGTAAGAGTTACATAGATCTAAAACTGTGTGTGTCGTGCAAACTTAATAAGAACAAATACATGCAGCCTTGGATGGTACAAATGGCAATAGGGACGAAACAAAAGGTGTCAGAGGTGGTAAATCAATGTCCCTTGCAGTTAAATAAATCATGTACTAGTGCATATTTAAATGTTTTTCCATTAGGATCGTACGATGTGCTCATCGATATGGATTGGCTGGAAAAACATAGGGTTGTTATAGACTACTACCAGAAATCTTTTGAATTTACTAACGATGTGGGATAGGAGGAAAAGATCCAAGGGATCGTGAGAGCAATAAAATTAAGGGAAATTTATACTCCCAAACTAAAGAGGAATGCATTAAAAGGGTGCAAACTGTATGCTGTCCACATGATAGAAAATCAACAAAATGAAAGTGCACATTTCATAAAGCATCCTGTGTTGGCTAAGTTTAAGGATGTATTTCACGAGGAAATTCCAGAGTTACCTCCTAGACGAGAGTTGTATTTTACCATTGACCTGTCCCCGAGAATTGTTCCAGATTCTAAGGCACTGTATCATATGAGTACACCTGAACTAATTGAGTTGAAAGCACAATTGCAAGAACTTTTGGATAAGGGTTATATCTGCCTGTTGTGGCCACAACAGATCCCATGCTTAGCTGAAGCATGAGAGCCCCATACCTAATAAACAAAAAGGTAGTTGGGTGAGTCTTCTTGTAAATATGAGATTTTGATCTTTTAACCCTAAGATCCCTTACCCATACTTTTGTCCTATGTGTTTTCCTTTTCATATTAAATTTCTAAGTGTTTTGGGTTTGCAGGAAGCTTCATTTTTTTAGTATTTTGTCATTTACTTCCACCAACCCGGAACCCGACATCGAGCAAAGCCGAAATCTGCAACCCGACAGTTGCGGGTTGCGGGATGTGTTTGTTTGTCACGGAGTTTAGGAAACCCGAAAACCACAACCTGACGGTTGTGGGTTGCAGGATTTTGTTTTGCAACTTATGCTTTTCGTCATCCCAAAATCCACAAACCGACAGTTGCGGGTTGCATGTTTTCTTTGTTAATAATTTTGGGAAATTTTATCTCGAAACCGGAAACCCGAAACCTGGAATTGCGGCTTTCGGCTTTCGGTAACTCCTTTTTAAAGCGTGATTTTGTTGTGTGTTCCCGAAACCTGCAATCCGACACTTTTGGGTTGCGGATTTCGGGAGAAGTTTTTCAATTGCAATTTCGTTTCCCATTCCCAAAACCCGGAACCCAACAATTTCGGGTTTCGGCTTTCGGGAATTCTTTTGCGCTTTTGGTTTTTCTTGCAATCCCGAAACCCACAACCTGACACTTTCAACTTTCGGCTTTCGGGATTCTTAAATAAACTTTTAAAATAAGTATGAGCCCGATCCCGCATCCTGCTCCGGTTCATCTCGGTCATCCATTCATCTTGATCCTACGGTCACGTTTTAATCTGGAAAATATAAATAAGTAGGGTTTTCTATTTTTATTTCGTCATTTTTACTGTTCAGAATTGCCCCGTTGCTTGGATTTTACTGCGGATTCCTTTTAGGGTGTCGATTTTTACCAATTCTTTAGTTATTTCAGGTAAGTTTGTTGTTTCTATTTTTGGTTTTCCAATTCTTCTATTTTGGATTGAATTTTGATTGTATTTCTTTACTTATCAGAAATTGCAAGCTTTTCACCATGTCAAAAAACACATGATTCAAAACGGCACACAGAGATCTCTTGATCAAGGACCCTAATTTCGGTATCCTCTCGGATACCAGTGAGAAGGTCACTAAAACATACCAGGTGGATTGGTCTAAAATTTATGCTATATTTGACAATGATGACCTTTCCCACATTGAGAACGATAAACCTATGTATGAAAGGATTAGGGCTTCCAAAATTCATGCCATTGCTTGTCACATCCCCTCCCATCTATTAATGCAAGGGAACATGATTTCAACAAAATCTGGGCTTTTATATAACTTAGCCCATTTCAACATATGATGATTCACATAAATATAAGGAATTGCATTACAAATAAATGCATATGTTTGCATATGCGATTCAAATCAAATGTGCACAATGGAATAAATTATAATCCACACACCTTTCACATGCATCCATCATGATAAGAACAACCATCCATTAATTAAAACAGTGCAGAAGTAAATACCCATAAGAAATTATACTTATCTCATTGTAATGTTGTCCCAAGCAACTAGCTATGTTGCTACAACGTTCCACCCAACCGTAGGTCTCCGCCCAGCCTATATTCTTTCAGCACTCAGAGAGCACCCCCGAGCTAGCATGATATCTACAAGGAAAAGGGGATTCTCAAGCTCAGCAAAACCCAAAGCAATGGATGCCCATCTCGACCCCAACATTCATTTACACACAACAACTCAAAACTAGGCATGGACACACATTTCAACAATGGGGTTCACAGAATACGGTCTATGGGTCTTTCCCAAATCGTTGCACACCCAAAAATGGATTGTGGGAAGAGGGAATCAACTCCAGGGAAGAAAACTAATTTCTCCCATAGATGTATGAGCCCACAGTGGGCCGAAATGGCCTCTACAAAACCCCCAAATCATTTTCCCTTCTTCCCCAGTGTTAACCACAACAAAAACGCCCTTCCCAGCTATGAAAAAGAAGGAAAACAAAGGAAAAAAATTTTATGGGCATTCAAGGGACAAAAACAACCTTCACACAGTCATTAACTGGCAGCAAGGAACCAAAACGAATTTTGGGCAAAACCGTGACAGGTTGGCACCCGAAATTGACATATAAACAGTCACACAATTGATGGAAACATTCAAAAATGATTTTTGAGGTAGGAGATAACAGCTGGATTCACAAAAACGATTTTTCCACAAATGAAACCAAATCTGGAAATTCAAAAACGTTTTTACAACAATAATGGAAGCAACAAGCTATCAAACTTATCTATTGAGCTTCCCAATGGATTCTCTTCTTTCCCCATAGTCCAGCCATCACAAAAACAAGATTCTCAGCTTGAAAACCAGTGAATTTACAGCGTACTCCATGAGAGAAATGCCCAACAAGTTCCAAAAATGTGAGAGAGCAAAAACTGATGGGTGAATAAGGGCTTGGGGGCACTTTCATGGCTCTTTTCTTGCCCAAGAAGCCAAACATGAAATTATAGGAAGGGTGGCTTTCCCATACTTGAATTTGGACAGCCATACCTCTCAATTCCCCAAGGCATTAACTACCTCAACCAAATCTCGAGAGAAATGAATGATTGGGCACAAAAGTCAACATGGGTAGTTGAGGGTTCATGGGTTCTCTCATTGACACTTGGCTTGACTTGATTGGCTCAAGGGTTTGAATATTTCCCCCCCAATTCCTTGTAACATCATGCCCCCATCTCTTGTTGCATTGCATAGCTAGTTGTGGACATTTTTATATTAAAATGCATATTTACAATTCCCATGGTTCTCTAGCACATGGGAAACATAATATCCAATACTTTCCTCTTCAAGGTCGAGTGTTCACTAGCGAGGCCTTAGCCTTGAGCTCGATGCTAGGAACCATACATAATATGCATACAATATTTACATGATAGCCCAAAATATTATAAGGGTAAAAATGCGGGTATTACATTGCTGCATGTCCCGTTGTCATACCTTACACTGATGCAGTGAAGTGGATTATTGAAAATGCCAGTGTCAAAGACCGTGGTTTCAATGATAGCACCGGTGTTTAGTTGACACATTTCGCCCAGAGGTCTTGGTTCGAGCTTTCACTCTTAAACCCCCTAAACAGACCCTTTCTTCTGAATTTGTTCAGTCCTCAAAGACCTGGTATAATTTTGCTGAGATGATAAAGTCATGGATGGTCAATCCCAATGCCTTTGTGCCTAAGGCTGACAACCTCTATCCCATTATCTAGTTCAAGGAACCCTACTCTCTGCTGGGAGCCATGCTTTGCATCCTTTTTGGTCTTCCCAACTGTTCTCTTTTCAAAGCTGAATGGGAACCTATAGAACACCATGTGTTAACCACCGGTGAGTACTTCCCATGGGCATCCATCCTGTCGTCAGAATTGAAGAATGCAATAGAGAATTATCAGAAGGCTCCTGCTCACAGGAATCCACATTTCTTCTTTTCCGCATATGTCCTTGATGTTTTCTGTGCATAGTTCCAGTATCCTAAATTAGGTTGGATTTGGGCCCCTAGAGACCCCCCTGTACACATCTACCATTCAACATTGTGGGAAGGCAATTTTGCGCCTTTATTGTATGATATATGTGACAGCTTTGTGGGTACCATCTATTTTAATATTTCCAGCCAGGAGGCACCTGCATTTTCAGAAGATGCCAAAGCCTTCATTAATACCATAGGTGATTGGTATGTGTTCGAGTACTTCTCATACATCAGAATCTGGGGAAGTGATATAGTGCACCTTCTACCTAGAATAGCCCCAGACAAGCTAGTTCTACAGGAGTTTTCATTCCAGACAGTGACTAATGGTATGTATAAGAAACTCATAGGTCCCAGGAAGAAAGGTTGGCCTAAGTTTTCTCTCAACCTTGGCTAGCTGGTTATCCCTACCTCAAATTGGGCTGCAGTTCTCGGTGACCAAATAGTTTCCTTGAGATTGGGAATTGCTGAGAAGAGGAAACATGACCCCAAAAAGTTCCTGGATGCACACTTCAAAC
This sequence comes from Larix kaempferi, assembly GCA_027924585.1. Lineage (NCBI taxonomy): Eukaryota > Viridiplantae > Streptophyta > Pinopsida > Pinales > Pinaceae > Larix > Larix kaempferi. The sequence goes on along the minus strand of BSBM01000229.1, from coordinate 29,953,043 downwards.
AAATACATGTAAAAATGGATTATGCACATGAGGTTTGCCCAGCTGATTTTATATACCAAGGGGTGGACAGATTTTCTCAAGTCCTTGCCAGAGCCAAAGACTCACAGGAACAACGTGATATTTTGAAATACAAAAACGAGCTCAAAGTTAGAGTTTTGAGCTATAGGCCTATGCAGTTGAACTTAATTGAACAGGAAAGGAAAGACAGGGAGGAAAAAGAAGCCCAGAAAGCTAATGCTCCTCTAATGCTAACATATCATGACGGGGATAAAGGTAAAAATCCTATACAGGAACCTCCAAAAGAGAAAATTGTTGAAACAACTAAAGTGTTATTACAAACAACTCAGAATTTAAAGCAAGAGATGACACAGTTGTCATCAGTGATTAATACTCAATTGCTAGAGCCTCCTAACCCTTCTATCAAAATTCAACTGCCTGCTACAGAGACTCATGAAGATGATGACTTGGTCATGACTGGAGCTAATCCAGCAAAGAGGCATAAAGTTCTGGTTTCTAAACCATAGGTATCCACAGTTAACATAATTGATCGTGATGAAGAAATTATGCCTCATCCACCAGTATCAGTGACACAAGAATTCATTGAAGATTCTAAGACTGTCATTGATTTGCTAGATAGTATTGACATGGATCATTCTTTTCCAGATCAATCAATGTTGGAATTTAATGTTGCCCCAGGCATTGCATCTTCAACCATTGTCCTACCATTTGTCCAACAAACCTCCACTGCACCTTTAGGAGTGACACTTCCATTTTCCTTGTCTCAGTTATTTAACACTCTCACTGATAGAATCCCTTCATTGCCAGAACACCTAGTCCCTTTTTCTATTTCATCATCCATGGTTGCAGAAGTCCATTCTTTGACTGCCCCTCTACAGTCACCCATAATTAACTTATTGTCAACTACTGTTGATGAATCTTCCAAGGTTTCCCCTCCATCATCACCCATAAAGACTGATAAGCAATTGCCACTTCCAGAAGCTAATGTTGACAACCAAGTTCCATTTTATGAAGCTTTTGTCTTAGTACCTTCACCAATCAAAGTCTTATCAGTCACCGAAGTCCCTTCCATACCTCAGGTTATCCCTCAAGTCACTTTGCCTATGCCTAATACAATAGTCATTCAAACACCCCCTTTGGTTGCAACAGTGAGTGTTGCTTCTACTTTTGCAGGGGAAGTGACTGAGTATGCAGATTAGGATGTAGTTCCCCTTGGTGACTACTTCTATAGCCACGATGATAAGGCAATTATACGAAGAACAAGGAAGAGCAGCAGAGGTCAGGGTGTGTTAGAAGAACCTGTCCCAGATCAGGTGATATGGGATTCAAGGACCAACAACCCACGACTTGAAGCTGTAGAAACTGCTGCAGCTTTAGGGGCTTTTGCAAGTGCCAATTGGGGTTTAGTTCAAGTTCTGGACAAAGAAGTTGACCTGAAGGAAAATAAAATTAGAAGCCTGAGAGCAGAGTTGGCTGAAATCAAGACACAACATGTGATGCATGTGGCTGACCTTAGAAAAAATTGGGCAGATAAGGTTCAAGACCTGGAGCAAAGGAATGATACACTTCTCATTGAAATTCATCTTTTGCAATCTTAACATTCTACAGATGCAGAAAGGATAGCTTCTTTGGAGAAGCAAGTTGAGGATGCAATTGCAAGTGCAGCCTCCCCAAGTGCTTTCAAGTTTTCCTCATGCGATTTTAAGAATCTAGCCCTTAAAGTTAACCAAGAACATCACAAATTGTTGGAGAAGGTTTACCTCGCTCTTGATGATATCATGGAGAACTTTATTAATTTTTCCAAGATGAATACTACTTTAGAAGAACAAGAGGCTAGGAGACTACAAGCTTCTAAAGCTGAGGAAGAAATTAGTCAATGGCAATTGTATATAAATAATTCTCTAGAAGACATCCCGATCCTCAACAGTTTTCAAATGAAGAAGGTGAAAGCCTCCTTAAACACTTGGCTTGATTTCAATGAAATAGCTGAGGAAATTATCAATAAGTCTAAAGACCTCTGAACCAGACACTGGTATGCAGTGGACAATATTATGGAGGTTTTGAAACTGCCGTTTATGGAACTCATTATGGATGCTTTGCCACCAAAATGCAAACTTGAGGAGATCGAACATAGGTGAGAAGAGTTTGCACAGAAAATTCGGGATCTCAGTCAAGTCAACATCAGTGACGTGGATTGTCTGGTGAGAGAACCGGGCATCACGGAAGGCAGGATTCATATTTACCTTCGCACTCGGCACAATTTGGCTAAACATGACAGGGAAAATAATACATGCAATGCTCAGTTAGCCTTAGAATCTTTCAATTTCCCCAATATAGATGAGTTGTTAGAGATATATGAGAAATGGTAGGATTTCGTGGATCGATAGTTTAATCCGATTTTGTAATCCCTGTTTTGGGAAATCTCTGTCTTTTATTTTGCTGTAATTTCCTATTTAAAGTGGAGGACCTCTCGTAGCTAGGGTTTGGTAATTTTGGAGTTGCAAGTCAGCAGGAGACAAGACTGGAGATACTCTGTTTAGCAGAGCTTTTTGTAATTTCTGTACAAGACCTCTTTTAATACAGTAAAGTTATATTTTGATCTATCTTCTGTTATTCCTCAAGTTTCTTTGAGAATTACTGATTTTATACTTCAGATTGTCATCTACAGTGGATGATATCTTTTGCATATGTTTAAATGTATGGATCTATTGTATTGGTTTTCCTATATGATTGATTTATGCTGAAAAGTGTTTTATTGAGTTTATTCAGTTTAAATACTTTCTTTATCGATATTTGCAAGTGATTCACAGCACAATAATCATTGTTAATTTTTCAATTAGCAAAATGGTTATAGATTTATCTTGAACAGGCTTAAGCACTTGAATTATTGTCTCTTAATTTTCATTAATAGATAGTGATTCAAGTTAATAAGTGAAACAACTAAAAGCATTTCTGTGAAAGGTTGTAATCTACTTATTCATCACACCTCAGGGTTAATCTGCACAATATCAATATTTCTTTTTAGAATAGGACTAACTAAATTAGTTTCCTCTTCTGAAATAGGTTAGGTTAGCTTAGTTTTACCATTTTTCACATCCTTGTTTTCCTTGATTGGGAAACTGACCTAATTGGTCAAATCACCAGCTCTTAGAGTGCCAGCGGAGGCTGAATATCCATGGGGGATTACCATACCAAACAGTTTGGGGATAGAACTTCCCTTGCGCAGGGTCTTTCGAAGCCTTTCAACTTAGGTTTTCTTCCTCTGTTGGGAGCCTTGGAACCATTCTAGCACCTTTGCATCTAACTTGCACAACCGAGGCCTCAACAAATGGCACTAGAAGGAGGGACATTAGTACAATATGCCTAAACAAGCCACTAAGTAACCTCCTCCAGCAAGTAATTCAATGGTTCAATCTCGAATCCAATCAAGGGATTCAACATTTGAACGACTCACTGAGTCATAATCTATTGTTGCTCCTATTACACCTTCTCAGGTTACTACAACAGTCGCTGCACCCAAAGGACAACAAGTTGGAAGGGATGTTGTAATCATATCCCCCACCAGAGGATCAATTCTTCTTGAAGACATTTTGAACCAGTCTCGTGACAGTGTAGCTAGATTGGAACAAAGAATCACTATTGAGCGAATTCGTGGTTTGGTAGCTATCAATTTAGATAACACTTTGTAGACCAGTGATCAAGAGGGTTAATCAAACACGATTACACAGACCAGTGACCAACCAACCCAACATTCAGTTGATCCCAACAGTGAACATCAAAAGATAGCTGATCAAAACATACCACACCAAGAGTCATTTGATCATTCAGGTTCTCCTGAATATAACCTTAATCAATGCTTTCAGGAAGTCCCAGATCAACCAAAACTTGCAGCCAGTGGACCGCCACCATCTCCTCCTTCATCCTCATCGTCTTCATCAGACAGTCAACACTCTTCAAGCTCTTCCTCATAAGAAGAAGAAGGAGAACCACTGATGGATAGAGTAGGCAAAAACATACCATGGCTCGACCAAGATGTAGTATGGGTGCTTGGAGACCAACATAGACTACTCAAAAACCCTGAGAAGTGGTTACCCAAGTTTAACCCAGATGACAAGTCACCTAAACTAGATCATGTTGAAACCTTCATGCAGGCTATTAGAATTAGAAGTGTTATTCATGAGGATGTAGTCTACAAACTCTTTCCTTATACTTTTGAAGGAAAGGCAGCTACATGGTATTTTTCCTTACCACCACGGTCTATCGTTTCTTGGGATGAGTTTGAGAAATTATTCATCCAAAAGTTTGGAGATGACAAAACACCACAGGATCTTGTTTTGGAATTATCCTCCATGAAAATCAAAGGGAAATAAAGGGTTAAAGATTTCAATCAAAGGTTCTCATACTTAAAGAATAAAATTCCCACTAACCTTCTTCATGCTGAAGAATTGTTGGTAGCCTACTATGAAAAAGGCCTACCTGCTTCTATTTCAATGTTAGTAAAATGAGCACGCAAAGGAACTTTGCTGGAAGTATTTGATGAAGCAATACAAGTTGAAAAGGATGTTTTCTATTTGAAAGACAGTCTAGAAACCTCAGAAGAACAACCTTCCACTTCCAAGAAAAGGAATGACACTGTTCCCAAACCCACTGCTCAAAACAAGGATCCATTTGATATGACTGACATGAAAAAGTTCATCCAGAAAATGTCAAATGAGATGGTGGATTTAAAAAGGACTTACAATGAAAATCAGAACCAGAATAGGAGTTTTATGAGGCCACCTTTTAGGAGACCTTATCAACCTCCACCGAATCCACCATGTCGTAATCCAATAGAGGGCCTCACGAATGAAGAAATTTATTCAATTTTTAGAGCCTTAACATCAGAATCTCAAAACACCCCTGAAGTTCCCAATGATCAAATTGATCCAGACCCACAATTACCTGAAGAAGAAGAAGATGAACATGAGGATCCACAAATAAACACTGTAAGTTACTTTTTAGAGCTTCCTATGTCCTAAGAAGAAGAAGAACCTGAGACTTTGTTTAATGTTCAACATCCTTATAACACAAGGTCTAAACCTCAACCCCCTCAGGAGCCTTCATCCTCCACAGTAGCTCCCAATAAAGGAAGGACTGTTCCCCACAAGGATACATTCATCCCTGAAATGGAGTAAAATTTAGTTGAAGATCTTAAAAGAGTTAATGCAAACATCTCTTTGTTTGAATTATTGAAAATCCCTTCCATGAGGGATACTTTACCCAAAAGTATGGTGGTCAAACAGCCAAGAGAAATGCAGAATAATAACCTTGACTCTTTCACTAAACCATATGATCAAAAGTATGGTAGTAGGTGTGAAAATCAGATCACATCCAAGAACTCTCCAAGAAATTAAACTCTCTCATATGAAAAATCTCACACAACTGGTCAAAGGCACAAAAATAATGCACAATAATAGATTTATGTATTACTTATCATGAAAAATAATTACATCAGACAACATATGAATGTTGTAGGCTGTTATTAAATAACATTACAACAATAATTTGAATGGCTAAAGATGCCAAAAGAATCTTCTATCCATCAGACTTTCTAAAATTGCCCATCCCCCCTAGGTGGCAAGTTGGCTTTCCAAATCTGCTCAAAAGCTCACAAATTGCTAAATTGGTGAGCTGAAGGTGAAATATAGGTAAAATAAATGCCAAATACAAAATTTGAGTGGAAATGGTGTTAAGAAAAGTTTTTGGTGTAAAAAACACTTTCCTAGGTTGACTAGCTCTTTCTTTTGGGGGAAAAAGCAGTAAAATCGGCAGCTTTCTTCACAAATGTGCCCTCCTTCCTAAATCTTATCCAGAAATGTTTAGGAATGTGCCCAAGTGGCCTAGGATACTTGTATAACACACCTCAGATGGAATCTTATCCTCCCATATTGCCTTGTGGGCCACACAATCGCAATTTCCTCAATTATTACATAGAATTAACCAACAAGTGATTAATTAATGCATCTTATGTAATTAAATAAATGGTAGGATGGATTAAATATTCCAACAGTAGGAGGACACCTCTTTTTCTGCTTACTTTTGAGATTTTCAACCGAAACATGCATAACTGCATGATAGACTCTGGTGCCTCGTCAAATGTGATGCCACTGTCTGTTTGTAGAAAGTTGAATGCCACATGGGAACCTTGCCATACTCAGATAGTACAAATTTACAAATCAAAGGTATGAGTAGTAGGGAGACTTAGAAATGTTTTAATTACATTATTAGCTGATCCTCGGATCTATCAAACAATTGATATAGTCATTGCTGACATCCCAGAAGCATATGGTATGTGGCTTAGTAGAGACTGGTCAGAAAAGCTAAAAGGTTATTTCGCTACAGATTGGTCCCATTTGTGCCTACCCTACAATGGTCAGCCAAACAAGATCAAGATTAGTAGGGAGCCTTATATGAAACAGAGAATGACCAACTTAAATGACTCAAGTGAGCCTGCGGGTTACTTCAACACACATATTGAGCATTTTAAGTTTGACGCCTTCTTCGGGGATTTACCAGCTGACATTTCACCACAAGAGAATGCACATAATGAATCTTAGGTAACTCATCTCACTTCTATGCCATTCTCGGGAGACATTGTACATAATGTTTTTAATGTAAATACAAATTTTAGATTAGACCCTATTGCTTGGACATTGTTTTTTGACGGCTCTAAATCTAAGGATGGAGCTGGTGTAGGATGTGTTCTCATAGATCTGAAAGGGACAAAAAATATGATTGCATGCAGATTAGAGTTTGATTGTACTAACAATGTGGCTGAGTATGAGGCCCTGATACAGGGACTTAAGAAAGCTATCGACTTAAAGGTACAGATCATCCATTGCTTTGGAGATTTAGAAATTACTATGAAACAAGTGAGGAATAAAATAAACTGCTTGTCCCCACACCTATTGAATTATCAGAAATTGGTAAGAGATCTTATCAGCTCCTTTACTGCATTTAACATTAATTCAGTCCCTAGGTCTCAGAATTTCGATGCTGACTTGTTGGAAAATGCAGCTTCCAGGTTGATTCCCTCAGAGGGCCTATTTCCTCAAACATTCTCAATAGAACGGATGTATAGGCCTTCCATACCAGATAATGTGACAAACTGGAAAGTGTTCGATGATGATCAACATATACTTGATTTTCTAACAGCCCATGATACATTCCAGGATATGGCTATAGACGAGGATGAACATGAAAAGTTTCTCTCTGATTCCTCGAACGTCATCCCAAAGTCTGTGATCAATTTGGAAAATTTCTACGATTTGCAAGACAAATTCAGACACAAAATGAATTGTAAAACATAGAGCTCTTCGCTAAACTACGAGCAAGTCAATTTAGGCACCGAACAAGAACCCCGTTTTATCAATTTAGGAATTGATTGTACTCCAGAAGAAAGGCGAGCTATCATTAAACTGTGTAAAGAATATAAAGATGTCTTTTCCTAGACCTATGATGAATTGAAAACGTTTGACACAAGCGTCATCTACCATAACATACCCATGAAGCCGAAAGTAAAACCTTTTCAATAGAAACTGCGGAAAATGCATCCCAGTTTAGAGTCTTCTGTGAAAAAAGAACTGGAAAACGTTCTCATGGCCTGGATTATTTTTTCGGTGAGGCATACGCAATGGATAGCCAATTTGGTGCATGTACGCAAGAAAACTGGTGAAATCTGACTGTGTGTTGAATTCAGGAATCTGAATCGGGCTTCTGAAAAGAATAGTTACCCTGTTCCACCCATGGAACAGATTCTCCAAAGAGTAGCCGGGTCAGAAATGTTCTCTCTCATGGACGGTTTTTCTGGGTACAACTAGGTCATGGTCGCCCCGGATGACCAATTAAAAACGGTGTTCAGAACCTCTTGGGGCACATTCGCCTACAGGCGAATGCCTTTTGGTTTGATCAATGCAGGGGCCACTTTTCAAAGAGCTATGGACATAGCTTTCCGAGGTCTGATGCATAATTTTGTCGTGGTCTATTTAGATGACATCATGATATATTCAAAGAGATGACATGAACATCCATTTTCTCTGAAGCAGTTTTTTGAACGTTGCAGGAAATTTGGCATCTCCCTGAACCCCAAGAAATCCATTTTTGCAGTTACATAAGGGAAGCTTGTGGGTTTCATTGTTTCAAAAGAAGGTATGATCATCGACCCCGAATGCACAGACGCTATTTCAAAAATTGGATTACCAGGTTCACATAAAGAAATGCAGTCCTTCTTAGGTAAGATCAACTTTGTATGCAGGTTTGTCCCTAATTTTGCTCAAATAGTTAAACCTTTACAGCATTTAGTTAAGAAAGATGTACAGTTCACCTGGTCACAAGAACAAAAAGATGCATTCATTGAAATTCGTAAGGCCATCGTTGAAGCTTCCGCTCTTATGTCCCCAGATTTTGACAAAGATTTTATTCTCTACACCTTTGCCACTGATTTTTCCTATGCAGCTATTTTGACACATAAACAGGACAGTGAAACAGAGATTCCAATCTCTTTTATGAGCTCAAGCTTCAAAGGCGTCGAGCTCAATTATTCGCAAATTGACAAACAAGCCTATGCAGTTTACAAGTCTATCAAACATTATAGGCCTTATTTGTTAAAATCTCGAACAAAGGTCATTGTCCCATAATCTGCTATTAGAAATGTGCTGATCCAGAAGGAGTTGGGTGAAAAAAGGGCCCATTGGATGACTGCGCTGTAGGAGTATGATCTAGAAATAAGACCGGCCAAAATTGTCAAAGGAAAAATCCTTTGTCTTCTTACTTCCCAATCCAATGACCATGTATAGCAACAAACTGAATGGGGGCAAGAAGAAGATCCTCTGTCATGTCCCCTCCCGTCATCCCATTGCAGGGGAGAGAACATGACCAAACATATGGGCTTCGTTCTAAAATCTCATCCCCATATGCTACTCAATAATGCATGATAATTAAAAGCTTAATGTGTGCAGGTTCAAATTAACTAAGCACAGCGAAATTAACTCATATTTGCACACACACAAATAGTAATGCATAACATATATATATCACAGCAGAGCATGATTCAACATGTAGAGACTCAATCTCATTCCAAAGCCATGCATAAATCCCATATTAAGATAATCATTTCATTTCATTAAACATGGACAATTAACATACTGCAGAACACAAAATGCATATAATTCATAACACAGAGAACACTTATCTTGAAGATGAAGTTGTCTAAAAAACTGGCTATGTGAGAGCAACGTTCCACCCAACCATAGAACTCTGTCCAGCTTGTATTCTTTTAGCTGAGAGATCACCCCCGAGCTGGGTTGTGTATCCACTAAGGAGTAACTAGCTAGGCACACTCACAACCATGGTTTCACTTAACAGCTATGCTAAGCCAACACACAGTTGGGTTTATCAAGAATACAAAAAGATAGAGGAGGGTAATGCTAAGCCAGTGAGCTCAACCATAGAGCTGTAGGCATCTCAAATGGACTTAACAATCAGGCACCCACATTACCTACCACATCCAACACAAGGAAGGTCCCCTTCTCTGCTACAAAGTCCCTCAGGAAACTCTTCCCTCCAGTGCTCTTCAGGATGGGCATAGAAAGGTCCAGCTACTAGCTTCCTGAGATTCTAGCCTTCACTGGGTTTATCAAGCAAACCCAACCTCTGTTCAATTGTTCATAAGTGAATTTCTCACAATTCAGTCATTCAATAACTCAAATCTGTCACTGGTTTTCTGGGCTGCAAAAACTGGGTTTTCTTATGGATTTCGGGGTAGCTAATACTCTCAATTTCGCCCCACGGTTCATATCTATGGATCCTCCATTAGTTTTCACTGTCCAATACCAAATCTGGGCTTTTTGGCTCTTCAAAACGTGGGTTCTTTCAAAGTTGCGATTTCTGGTTTTTTTCACTGCTGGCAATTCGTTTTTGGATGGAAAATGATGCTGGGTGATCCACAATAGAATGGGAATGAGATTGGAAGGATTACCAAGAGGTATAGTGACTTGTGGGTCAAGCAAAATAGAGCCCATACCCTGCCATATGAAGTTATGGGCTGCGCATGCTCCATTGAAGCCATGGACTGAATTCTTCAACAACTTCCTCACACAGAAGTAAATGTCAGCAAGGAAAGTCAAAAGGGTTCACAAGATGACATTTGGCAGCATATGGTTCAATCCCACAACCCCCTCACCACTCCCTAGTGGATACACATGGCCCCTTCTCATCCGTTGCTCCCATAGCCAGTTCTGGTATTTTATTGCAATATTAATATTTACATCAATTTACAATTTTCCATGGCTTAATAGCACATGGGTAACAAAATGTCAAATGCTTATCCATTTTAAATAAAATCCGAACATACACTAGCGGGGCCTTGGCCTTGAGCTCCACGCTAGCAAAAACATACATCGCATGTATACAATATTACATAAAAGCCAATTTAACATAAGGGTGAAAATTGGGGTATTACATCCTCCAATAGCTTCTGTACATGCTATTGATACCCCAACATCGGAATGGTATGACCACATCAAATTTTTTCTGAACCATGGTTTGCCCCTGAAACCTTGGACTTTAAGAAATGCAGGGCTTTAAGACTAAAGGCTGCCCCTTATCAGTTCATAAATGAAGTTTTGTTTAGAAAACATTATGATGGTGTTTTCCTAATATGTCTTGAAAAGGACCAGACTGATGACATTCTTTTTCAATTTCATGCAGGACCAGCTGGAGGTCATTTTTCGGGTGAGACAATAGCTCATAAGATTCTTAGAGCTAGGTATTACTGGCCTATGTTGTTTAAAGATGCTTATGCCTATGTAAGGAGGTGTGAACCATGCCAGAAATGCACAGGGATGTTCAAGAAACTTGCTTTCCTTTTGCAACCAGTCACTGTTCAGTTTTGATTTTAGCAATGGGGGATGGATTTCATTGGACCCATAAATCCTACCTCATCCCTCCAACACAAGTACATTCTCATGGCAACTGACTACTTCACTAGATGGGTGGAGGCAGTCCCACTTAAGCAATGTAATGCCAACCAAGTGATTTCTTTCTTAGACAGTCAGATACTCTCGCAGTTTGGCACTACAAAGTGCCTAGTCTTTCATAATGCATCTTATTTTTCCTCGATTGACATAACTGAGTATGCTTTTGAAAAGGGGATGAAACTCAAATTTTCTTCCAATTACCACCCATAGGGTAATGGGTTGGCTGAGTCTTCAAACAAAAATTTGATCAACATTTTGAATAAGACTATAGCCTCTCACCATAGAGATTGGCATACACAACTCAATATTTCTCTTTGGGCAGATCGAATTACTCCAAAGGAAGCAATTGGAAATTCCCCCTATTGTCTAGTGTATGTCAAAGAAGCCGTTCTTCCTTCTAATCTTACCATCCCTTCACTACAGTTAGCCTAGTCTGTCCAAAAAGATGATTCTTCTCCCCTCCAACAGAGAATTGACACTCTACTTAAACTGGAGGAAGACAGGGAAACAACTAGAAACAAGTTATATCATCATCAGCAGATGATGGAAAGGTGGTTTGATGAAAAATATTCATCTAATAGGGAATTTTCTATTGGAGACTTGGTCTGAAGATGGGACAAACAACAAAAAGATAAGAACCAGTATACCAAGTTTCAAGGCCTCTGGCTGGGACCTTTCATTATTACAGAAAAGATGGGTCCTTGGACTGTTTGATTACAGACACTGGAAGGAGTTGTGGACACTTATCCAATGAATGTTTCACTCCTCAAAAAGTATTTCGTCTGATCAGGCTGATGCATTTGTATATAGTTTGGTTTCTTTATTTCTTTTTTCTTAGTTTTCATGATTTAGATTGTTTTCTTTTATTCATTATGTTGTTTAAATTGCTGCACATTTGGTAATAATTAATAATCAGTTTTTCTCACAGATGATTTCAGCTGAGGTTTCAGAAGTTTCTGCCAGCCACAGTTTCTGCGACCTGTGTCAGAATTTCTTCAATAAAGGGCACACAGTCAATGATTGCAGGACTTGTATTGATACCTTTCCATGATGATCATTATCTTATACATGTCTCATTAGTTTAATTGAGGTCTGGGTGATAACCAATTTTTCTGATCTCGTGTTTCATGGTTCAATCGGCATATCATAATAGCCTGCATAGCTTGTTCTGCTCTGGATCCTTTTACAATCACCTTGGTAATAACTCCCTTAATAAATGTAAATTGCAAGGTGGGGGGGTCTTGCTATCAAGACATACCATTAAGTTCATAGGTGCTTAGTGGAATGACATCTTCACATCAAGCCACCACACTTGGAAGATGACTTTCAGTTTTGCTGGGAGTTGGAAGATCCTATCATAGGTCGGTCCATTCACGATCTGCAAAGCACTGGTGAGTAACACTACTAATATATGGTTACCAAGCCATGGTAGTGCCTTTGTAATTTACAATTCAATAAAATATTTTTGTAAGATCCATGTTGTATGTAAGAATAGGGGGGTCTTATCACAAGCCATCCCTGCCATGATCATGGGCTTGATTTGGACTAAAACTACCACAGTGTGGTCACCAAGCCATAGTAGTTGCTTTCAGTATTTCAACTGGAAGACAAGGAGTCTCCTTACCGAGCTGGCTTGATTAGGTTCTGGATTAGGTCTATGAATGGCACCGCTGATATCTGATCACCAAGTCAGGGTAGTGGTCTTATACATGCAAGATCTATTCTATCTTTCGATCTTTTAAAAAAAAAAAAAAAAAAGAAGAAAGAAAAGAAAAAGAAAAAAAAAAGGAATGTTGTATATAGCTGAATAAATAATTGTACATTAATAAAATTTCAACAAACCAAGGTGATGTGTAATTGGGATATCCATGTGTGGTTCTAAGTCTATTTCAAGGTTCAACACAAGCTGGTTTTCATGACTACATTAAGGTAAAGAACCCTGGTTGTTTCCTACACCCCCTTATGAGATTAGCATTATCCTTAAAATGGTCATGTTTGGGGATATATTAATCCTATGTTTCTTGCTCGTTGATTGTCCTTCTGTTGAGCATTTTCTAAAATTCAGGTTGAAAATATTGGTTGGCTGACATATTCTCTTTAGTTGAATTCGTTGCAGAGATAACTGGTTCATCCCAACGAATCACCATTTGTTGTGGCCACAATAGATCCCATGCTTAGCTGAAGCACGGGAGCCCCATACCTAATAAACACAAAGGTAGTTGGGTGAGTCTTCTTGTAAATATGAGATTTTGGTCTTTTAACCCTAAGATCCCTTACCCATACTTTTGTCCTATGTGTTTTCCTTTTCATCTTAAATTTCTAAGTGTTTTGGGTTTGCAGGAAGCTTCATTTTTTGAGTATTTTGTCATTTACTTCCACCAACCTGAAAACTGACATCTAGCAAACCCAAAATACGCAACCTGACAGTTGCGGGTTGCGAGATGTGTTAATTTGTCGGAGAGTTTAGGAAACCTAAAACCCGCAACCCGACAGTTGCGGGTTGCAGAATTTTGTTTTGCAACTTATGCTTTTCGTCATCCCGAAACCCGCAACCCGACAGTTGTGGGTTGTGGGTTTTCTTTGTTAATAATTTCAGGAAATTTTATCCCGAAACCAGAAACCTGAAACCCGCAATTGCGGCTTTCGGCTTTCAGGAACTCCTTTTTAAAGTGTGATTTTGTTGCATGTTCCCGAAACCCGCAACCCGACACTTTCGGGTTGCAGATTTCAGGAGAAGTTTTTCGATTGCGATTTCATTTCCCATTCTCAAAACCTGCAACCTGATACTTTTGGGTTTCGGATTTCGGGAATTCTTTTGCGCTTTTGGTTTTTCTTGCAATCCCGAAACCCGTAACCCGACACTTTTGGGTTTCGGCTTTCGGGATTCTTAAATAAAATTTTGAAATAAGTATGGACCCGATCCCGCATCTCGCTCCAGTTCATCTCGGTCGTCCATTCGTATTGATCCTACAATCACGTTTTCATCTAGAAAATATAAATAAGTAGGGTTTTCTATTTTTATTTCATTATTTTTACTATTCAAAATTGCCCCATTGCTTGGATTTTACTGCGGATTCCTGTTAGGGTGTCAATTTTTACCAGCTCTTCAATTATTTTGGGTAAGTTTGTTGTTGTATTTCTATTTTTGGTTTTCCAATTCTTCTATTTTGGATTGAATTTGGATTTTATTTCTTTATTTATTAGAAATTGCAAGCTTTTCACCGAGTCAAAAAACACACGATCCAAAATGGCACATAGAGATCTCTTGATCAAGGACCCTAATTTCAGTATCCTCTCAGATACCAATCAGAAGGTCACTGAAACATACCAGGTGGATTGGTCTAAAATTTATGTTATATTTGACAATGACGAGCTTTCCCACATTGAGAACGATAAACCTATGTATGAAAGGATTAGGGATTCCCAAATTCACGCCATTGTTGCATGTCTATTGGGCCTGGCCCAAATGGGGCATTTTTTAATAGAAGGATAATTTTGAGAACTGTGGAGATAAGCGCAGTTAAGTTTGAACAATTTTGGTATAAGTTTTTGTATGCTACGAAGTTGTACGCAGCATAGTATCGGAGTACATCGCCACGATGTGCCACGTCAACGAAGATCCAGCTAGGCAGAGCATGGATGGATAAAAGGCAGTTATTTTTGTTAGGTCATAGAAGACCTACTTTTGGCAAAGATCGTCGATATCTACCAAGCAGTGGGTAGGTGCAGATTGGAGGTAGGTGACTGATCACAATGGGAAGAAGATTACTACTAGTTGAACCACTTGTCTAAGGCCATTAATGGAGGAACAACTTGATGGAAGCAAGCTATTGGTGCACATATAACAGAAGATCGGTTGCTAGATGTTAGTAGTCCGGTTTTGGGAAAACCGCGACATTTTTTGTAAACCTAAGGGTTTTGCCTTCCTAAATGTAAAGACATGACCTTGTACGGGTCTTGATCTATAAATAAGGCAATTTTTTAAATGGAAAGGGTTACTGTTAATGTTAAGTCTTCATTTCGTCGATTAATATTGAATATTGTAAAGGCTTTGCAGCTGAGTGCGTAGAGACCTAATTTTGAGAGAGAAAGAGAAGAGCGTCTACAATTGAGTGCGCAGGCGAAGAACTGTTGTACCCTTTCCAAGATAAATAAACAAGAGTTCTTGTGGATGTAGCTTCCCATACGGGGGGGTGAACCACGTTAAACCATTGTGTTATGTGATTGTTTTTCATGATTATTATTAATTTGTGATCTAATTTACTTACAGTGCATGCATGAAGTTATTATTGCTTGTTATATGTTTACTGTGATTTGTATTCACCATGGAAAGGATGGAATAAGATGCTAGTAGTTCATGTAGGGAGGAATATTAAATAGTAAAGCACCTATAAGTCTCGAATGAATGGATTGATAAGATAACTACATAGTTAAATGTTAAGGATTGAATCGCAGTATCAAAGCTCAAAATGCTGTGCATCTCAAATATTTTCATAAGTTATGTTGTTTATCAAGCTAAGTAATGATGAATGATTAAGGTTTATCAACTAAGAAGTGAATAAACGTGATCAGATCTCATAAACCCGCTGCGTGGCTTAGGGCCCGCGTTGAGGTTTCCAATATCCTTATTCCTGAAAATACTCGACGCGAAGTAGGAGACTCCGCACGATCGCCAATTGCAGCTGCGTAGTCTGTCACCGCACTGCGCATTAAGCAGCTAAATCACTCGAATCACAAGGTTGTGGAAACCTGCTTCTGCAACCACCCCCTCAACTTCTCCTCGGGTGAGACCTCAGGCTGCTTGCATTCTGTTGCTGAAAGGGCCGGTGAATAAGGGTTTTGTTGGTATTTTGTACCGTGAAGTACCTGGGTCTACATTGGAAAACCTCTAGAACAGTGTTGCAACCAACAAATGGTTTTGTTGTCGCGCTAAGACCAGTGATGCGATAGTGTATTCAAAAAAGTAATGTCCGACAGTAGGCATCCAGAATAGAAAGAAATCTGGGCTTGGTGCGATAAGATCGAAAGAGACTTTGCAAAGAAAGAAAACAGACACCCACGCCTATCTGACATATAGTGGTTGAATAGATACTTGTGGAGAGACATCCACACAATTTTTTGGGATTAGTTTCCAAACGAGCTACACGAGTAGATATTGCGCCTAGCAGAAAGAAAGAATTGCTCCCAAGGCGGAGTACCTACAGAGTGGAGTCCGGAGCTTACTGAACAACTTAAAGCAATCGACAACCCACTGCCACGAGCAGTTGACTTCTGGGTTGATAGCATATTAGAAGGATTTGTGACTGAATTTGCTATAAACACGCTGAAGTCTTACATCCAAGCTGAAGCATACATTTTCAAAGGATTTAGAGGTAAGTTACTAAAAAACCTAAGTTTATACATTAAAATGCTTTTAGCTGAGAAAGGTGTTTTAAAATGCAGCAATAGTCCTAAAATATGTCATGGTAGAGAACACGTACATTGATTATGACGAAGAAAACCATACTTTGAGAAGTGGAAAGAGATACAAGACTACCAACGAAAAGAAACCTACACCATCTAGAAACCGTATAGATACCGAAATTCCATGCGATCTCAATAATACAAACACTTAGTTATCAGCTACAATCCACCGTATTATACCTCAGAATCAATCAGTCTAGAACCCACCCACTGCGAGTATCATGTATCCCATCCCATAGATCAGTAATACTAGTAACACTGCAGGAGCGAGTGCTCACATCACTACGACTCAGACTATTCCACATAATACTATCCCTAGTACAATACAGCAGCCTCTATCTAATTTTGTCGCAGGGAATCAGTTCCAGAACAGTACACAATCCGGAAGAAGAATGACAGATAACGATATAAAACTGTTGATATTCAAAGGAACGGGTCAGGAAGATTCTGATCAGCACTGGTTTCTATGCGAAGCCATGTGGAGTGTTAAGCAAGTGACAAATGATGCTATCAAGAGACTGTAGCTCATAACTACTTTTTGAGACAGAGCGCTGCATTGGTTTATGAAGTATTCTCAAGCACAGCCAAGAACCTTAGCAGATATCAAGACTACGATTTCAGCCAAGCTTAAGAAACCCAAATCAGAATCATAGTGCACAACACAGTTGAAAGAAATCAAGCAAAAACCTACTGAATCGGTCTGGGAATTCGACCAAAAATTCAAAACATTGTTGGACCAAGTGAACTTTGTTATAGCTCCGCAACAACATCAAGAATGGTTCATTGATGTGCTGTTGCCCCACATCAGACAACTACTAATGCAAGAGAAGGTTGTATCTCAAGATGAGGCCTTGGAGATCGCAATTAAGTTGGAAGCTTTACCAATTGGAGAAAGTAGTTCTGGAATGATACAGATTCAGAACCAATTGGCTACCTTGACATTAGAGTTACAAGGTATGAAGAATGGAAAAGGGTAGAGACATGAACAATGACATGAAGTTTGGTGCATAGGATGCAAAGGAGAGGGCCACACAAGAGAACATTTCCCTTTATTTCAAGAATACCTTAACAGTGGTGCACCAAACCCAATAAATATGAATCAGAACCAGGCACCATGATGTAAAATTTGTAGAAGAAGAGGACATAGACCTGAAGAATGCTACCTAATACAAAAATATGTAAAGACACCTAAAAAATTATACTGCAATTTCTGTAAGTCAGTTGGACATGATGAGTCCAAATGTCACACTTATGAACTGATGAATGAAAGAAATCGAGATATGGAAGCAATGCGAGGTGCTGGAATGTACCGCGTCCAAGAGGAAAATCAACCAAAGCAAGAGAACACCCACTATGATCAAGGAGGATATAGAGGCCACGGTGGTGTATATTGCGGGAGAGGAAGAAATACTGGTCAAAATCAAGGAAAAAGACGAGGCCGGGTAATATGCTATAACTATGGCCATCTAGGTCACATATCAAGAGAATGTACTAATAAATGCACCACATGAAACTACTGTAAATCATTTGAGCATGTGATTGAAGATTGTCAGGTGCTTGAGGTATAAATGCAGAAGAGGAGAAGAACATAAACACTGAACCCTAACATTCAGTTGATCGCATCAGAAAAAAGACCTACATGTCAGAGTGTCAACGCAGTAATGTGAAGTGGCACTGATACAGGAAAAGACAAAAGCGCAGAATCCTCGACTTCTGCAACAATTGATCCTAAGAAAAACCCTGGAGAAACAGTAGGGATAAGAAAAGCTCCTGGGAAAGCACCTCCAATGAACTTACAGAAAAACAAAGAAATATTCAAAGAAGCGCAGGACATGTTTAAACAACCACCACCTACTTCACCAAGGATTCTACTGTGAAGTCAAGAACCACAAATACAAGACATGCCACTGCCATATGATCAGACGCGCACTGCACCAGATACCTCTAATTTTGTTGCGCAGTTTCTACAAAGTTGCATCAAGTTATTTAAAAACAAGGACACTCTTATGGAATTTCGCATAGCCGAAGTTCGCAGCAAGAGGAGACTACTGGGAGGATAACATAATTGCAGAGATCACAACTATAATACAGGAATACCAGGAAGTATTCCCAATGAAGTTCACAGAAATGAAAGGTATCCTAGGATACTTAGGAGTGATGAGAATTCCTCTTAAGCCAAGAGCGAAACCTATTAAACAAAGGCCATATAGATTGAATCCATTCTACAAGGAATGAGTTAAAGGAGAACTCGATAAGATGCTTGATGCAAGAATTATTGATCCACTTGAAGAATCTGAATGGATAAGCCCAATGGTCATTCAAGACAAGAAAACAAAGGGTGATATTAGAATCTGTGTTGATCTCCGAAAGTTGAATGATGCCTCTATGCATGATCCATTTCCTACACCTTTTACCGATGAAGTACTTGATAACATTGGAGGGAATGAAGCATACTCTTTCACTGATGGATTCTCTGGATATCATTAGATAAAAATTGATCCAGTCGATAGGCACAAAACCATTTTTGCAACACAATGGGGGTCATTTCACTATACAGTGATGCCTTTTGGCTTGAAGAATGCACCAGCCATATTTTCAAGAGTAGTGATCGCAACATTCAAAGACTTCATCCAAAAGTTTTTAGAAGTTTACTTTGATGATTGGATCATTTTTGGCTTATTGAAGAACCATGCCGCGAACCTCAGAATGATGCTAGAAAAATGTAGACAACATCAGATTTCATCGAATTTAAATAAATGTATTTTCTATGTTCCTTACGGGATTCTACTGGGACATATCGTGTGTAAGCAAGGGTTAATGGTTGATCCAGCGAAGATAGCATTTATTGTAAATTTTCCTACACCAAATTCAATTAAACAATTGCACACTACACTAGGGCATACTAGATACTACAAGAAATTCATAAAAGGTTATGCACAGATAACTGCAACAATGGAGAAGCTTTTGAAAAATGATGCACCATTCATTTGGAATGAGCACTGCGAGAAAGGATTCGACACATTGAAAGAAAAAATGGTCACCGCGCCGATCCTAGTTTTTCTAGACTAGGAAAATCCATTTCACGTACATGTTGATGCTTCATGTATAGAATTGGGTATCATTCTTGTGCAGCCAAGAGAAGGAGGAATTGATCATCCCATTTCATTTTCCAGCATAAAGTTGTCATCTGCTGAGAAAAACTATACCACTACCGAAAGGGAAGGACTTGCAATGGTATATGCACTACAGAAATTCAGACACTATTTGCTTGGTGCACACTTCTCAATTTTTACTGACCATTATACATTAAAATACCTGCTCAATAAGCCAGTGTTAGGGGGGCGAATTTGCAGATGGTTATTACTCTTCCATGAGTACGATTTTGAAATAATAGTTAAACCAGGAAGATTAAATCTAGGCCCTGATCATCTATCAAGGATTGACTCAGGGGAAGAACCAACAAATCTAGAAGACAATCTGCCCGATGTGCAATTATTTCCTATACAGGTTGCCGATGATTACTATCAAGATATCATTCACCTTCTAACTACAAGGTTCGCACCTACTGAATTCACTACGCAGCAAAGGAAGCAATTGATAGTCAAAGCCTCATACTTCACCATTATCGTAGGACAACTCTATAGGTTAGGACCTGATGAAGTGCTGCGATGATGTGTATTAGAACATGAAAAGCCATTTATATTAGTTGATGCACATTCAGGAATCGCAGGAGGTCATTATGCAGGAAGGGATACTACACAGAATATATTGCGCGCAGGGCTATGGTGGCCTTCGATTCATAAGGACTTCAAAGAACATTGCCAGAACTACGATGTCTGTCAGAGGACAGGGAAACCATCAAGAAGAAATGAAATGATGTTGAATCCCCAGCTCACCTTACGGGAATTCGAGAAATGGGCAATTGATTTCGTGGGACCTATTAACCCACCAGGAAAAAGAAATGGTGCGAGGTACATTATTACAGAAACTGAGTACCTCATCAGATGGGCAGAAGCAAAACTAGTCAAGGACTGTAGCGCAACTACATCTGCACAATTTATTTTTTAAAATATCCTTACATGATTTGGATGCCCAAAAATTTTGACGAGTGATCAGGGTACTCATTTTTTGAATAGAACTATTGAAGTTTTGACTGAAGAATTCCACATCCAGCATCAGTGCAGTACACCTTATCATCCACAAGCGAATGGTACTGTTGAAGCATTTAACAAAGTACTTGAGAATGCACTAACCAAGGTATGCAATGTAAACCGCATTTTTAGCTAGGGTTTTCACCCTAGCTTGTGCAAATGAGCACCTACTAAGGAGAAGGGACTCCTTAGTAGCGGTTCAATAAAACAGTAAAATATGACAATAAAGCAAAGTAAACTTAAATGAGCATGTGCATCAACAAGAAATAAAAAGACAGTAATATGATAAGAATTTTCTTTTTTATTAGATTTACCTCAAGTGTTGAGGTTGGTGAAGCTCTTGCAGTAGTCTAGGAGGGTAGCTTCCAAGCTCCAATGGGTTCTTTCTTCTTCTCCAAAGTGTTTTGGATATGGGCCAAAGGGGCACTCAAATGTGAAATTAGCTCAAAAGGGTGAGCTAGGGTTTTGGGAGTGATTTTCGCAGAGTGAGGATAGGGAAGATTGTGGATATGAAATGGGGAGCCTCCATCATCTATTTATAGGTTTTTTAGTAGTTGAGTGTTGACCCATGGTTTTTGGCACCATATGGTTTAGGTCAATTGTATAGGGTTTTTGCTTCCTTTTTTCCCTCTTTTTCCTCTTTTTTATATTTTTTATTCCCTTTTTAGAGGGTTTTTGCTATTTTTGGAGGAATTTAAATTATTTTGGGGAAAAAAAGGGGTTTTTTGGCGGCAAATATGGTAGGAAATATAGACAAATGAGTCATGTAATGAGGGAGATGAGGTAGTGAGCACTTTTTGGGTGTTAACAGCGATGACTGGGACCTGTGCATTCCTTCAATATTATGGGCATACAGAACGATATGCAAGAAATTAACTGGACATACACCTTTCAGATTGGCTTACGGACAAGAAGCAATAATGCCTATGGAGTACATTATACCCAGCTTGAGAATAGTTGCATTTACAGGGATGGCAGATCACGCAGCACTAGAAGAAAGGCTGTCACACTTGGTTGGGTTGGAAGAAGAGTGATTCATCGCAGGATTCCACCAGCAAGTGCAAAAAGAACAAGAAAAATCATGGCACAATCGCCACATCAAGAATAAGTCTTTTCAGGTAGGTGATCTAGTCCTACTATATGATAGTAAATTCATGAAGCTTCCTGAAAATTTAAAATGCATTGGCTTGGACCATATACTATAATAGATGTTACTAATGGTGGAGCAGTCCAGTTTGCCACTTTAGTTGGTAATTCATTACCCAATTTGATAAATGGAACCAGACTAAAGATTTACCGCGATAGTCCTGCTTCGCAGCACCCAGAATGATAAATAAGAAAGGAAAGTGTCTAGGTGCCAAATAAAGTCAGAATTTGGCACTAGAAACTGTAGAAGAGTCTATACATAGACTGATAAGGATATATATATACAGCGCACCACGTTGGGGAAAAAAGACAAGAAAAAAAGAGAAGAAACTATATGCCGCGAAGTAACTGCACCGAACCAAAAATTACCTACCGTGCAATTCGACGCAAAAATCCAGAAAATAGCCATTATACAGTAGCTTTCCGACCAACTGCTCAAGCATTTAAAGAA
The DNA here is from genome assembly GCA_027924585.1 of Larix kaempferi. Classification (NCBI taxonomy): domain Eukaryota; kingdom Viridiplantae; phylum Streptophyta; class Pinopsida; order Pinales; family Pinaceae; genus Larix; species Larix kaempferi. The sequence goes on along the minus strand of BSBM01000229.1, from coordinate 29,930,799 downwards.
CAGATAGCCGTTCTGAACAACTTAATGACGGAAATGACCCAAGAATCTGTCGGGTTTAGCCAATGGATACCACCATTAAATGCATATCTAGTCGTTGAAGGGCGCGGAGGAGGGTCCATCGCGCCTATAAATAACACTTCTTATCATCTTGCGAGCGTATCAAACACTTAGAATTTTCTGCAAATATTTCTGTCTAAGCTAGTTTTCATAAACTATCTGCAACCGTTGAAACTGTTTGCATGCCTAAGAAAATTTTATTTGAAGAAGAGTTCACGATTGAAGAGACTACGAGGTTGTTCCAACACGGAGGAATTGATGAATTAATGAGAACACCAAACAAGAAGATCGTTAAGGAATCAGAACAAAATCCAAGGAAATCACCAAGACATGGCCCCTCAATGCAAGACAAAGGGAAAAATCAAACAGCGCCCAGATGAAAACTACTGTAGACAAGTTCGGTAGGGCTAAAAAAGCTCCTTGCTGATAAAGACATACCGTTAACTATGACTCCATAATACATCTCGTTGCGTGCAGTAGATGCGCTGGCCATTAAACTCCTGAAGAGCCCAAAGTATGAGATACCACTCTCACCTATATCGAAGCATGTAGAGGTGGACAAAAATATGTTAGGGAAGATTCCATAATGCAAATGGGAGGACTATGATCTTCTAGCAATGCAGAAAGAGAAGCCAACTGAACCAAAGTTCCCATTGTTCCATCCCGATAAATACATGTGCTAGAATAATAATGCAAAGGGTAACCTCACCTTGGTCGCCGAGAGCTGGTTGTCAGGAGTAGCCAAGTCTCGGCTGCTCAACCTACTAAGGCTTCCACATTTCGACAGATCAACGGATCTCAACACAGTGGTGAAAACTCTTATGGCTCGCATCCACCAGGTATATTTATGGCTAGACCAGAATATTGACCTAACAATCGACTTAATCCACCATATAACTGGATTAAGAAAAAGGGGAGAAGACCCAAGGCAGTTCTTCGAGGTAAATACAAAGGATAAAGAGGTAGCAGCATTAATGAAGCAAACACAGTCTGTGGTGAAAGGGAAGCAAGGATTCCAAATGGAGGACTTAAAGGATGATGGAATAAGGTTTGTCACGCAATTGTTAGTGGGAAAAATATTAAGGAAATGCCGACCATGAGAAGTAAATGCACCCACAGTACTGCTTGGCGCTATAGCTGCCGAGGGACAAGAATTCAATTGGTCCCAATTTCTATTAAATGAATTCCTTGAAGAACTCAATGATACACAAATCAATGGTGGATATTTTCATTTTACCTGACTAATCATATTGATCGGCTTCCTCGGGTGGAGGGAACTGAAGCACTATGTCGGAGTGGTCACAAACACTTCGAACTGCAGAGGTGCTAGATTTCAAAATCTATGGGCGAGCCTGAATCCAGACCGACAACATGAAATAGCGCTGGTTTTTTACACATATTACGACCAGCTGCATGGGGCCATCATGCTTACACCTCGCATACCAAATCAAGTGACAAGCAAATATATCCGCATTATAAATTTTTATGCTGCGATGAAATGCATCTCCATTTCACCTAAAGCGCAGAGGAAGAATGTTGATTGGTACCCTGGAAACTACCATATGTATGAGGAAGATATTGACAACTTAATGAAAGAATGGCTAGCTGAATTTCGAGTTGAGGTCATGAACATCGAAAGTGATTATGGTGAGGATAACCATATCCCCTATCCCATTGTAGAAGAAAAAGAGTCAGAAAAAGGGAAAGACGTTGGAAGTCCTTCAGGACGTAAGGAACCAAGGAAAAAGCAAAAAGCAAACAAATACCAATTAGACACAGTGCTTCGCGAAGATGATTATTTAATGATTGTCGCAAGGGTAACTGAACAAATGGAGGAACTCACAACAGAAAAAAAAAAAGAAGGAAAAGGAAATTCAAGACAGCTTAAAGAAGAACCTGACTACACTACAAGGAATATCCAAAAAATTTGATGAAGTCAGCAAAATATTACCATTGCACCATGATTCAGCATCTGGAAAAGGATCCACGGGGACTTCGCAGTAGCAAATAACGATTCTCGCTAGGTCCCGTATTGTTCATTTGCATCCATTATCTATCAGATTTCCATTACAAGATCAAGCAGTGCTAGAAACGAAGAATGTAGAGCGCATGGAGATTGATCTTGCAACCATACCATTGCCAGAACTCCATTACTTACAAACGCAAATAGGTGAAGAAATGCATGACAGATCCATAGAAGCACTGAAAGGAAAAGGAGAGTTACAAAGGCAACTTGAGGAATAGAGCTCACAAAATTATATGAAATTAAAAGATGAAACAAATCGTCAACTGCAATTGGAGAGCACGATCACTTCTGTTGTAGGTAATATAGATGAGTTTGAAATTCAAACAGAACCAGTAGATACCATCGTCAAAATTGGCAATTTGGTCAATAGCCTAAGGAATGAGAAGGAAGACATGGAGATTCTCCATGAATCTAAAATTGCTACCCTGAAAGCGCAGATCAATCCACAGACTTCACCAGATGAACAACAGTTGAGACAGGGAGTAGTGAAGACCACAGCATAGAATATTACTATTGAAGTCACTAAGTGCCAGAGTCTACTGGAAGCAGCACTGAAGGCATTTACTACCCTTGAAGAAGATCAACAATTAAAGGAAGTAAAAAAGGAAGTGAAGGAAAAACAAGAAGTACTAGAGAAGATGGGTGAGGAGGTTAAGGCGCTGCCAACAAGGGAGAAACTCCTAAAGTACAGGGAAATCAACAACCTCAAGAAGGAAGTTAAAGCATTGCTGGAGAAAGAAACAGAAATGGGCAATAAGTCGTAGCCATTATTAGAAGACACCAGAACGATATCACAATAGATCGAAGAAGAGTTAAAGGAATTGAACCAGAATCAAGAACAAGTCAAAGGCCAGATCGGCTAAGAGATAACACTTGAAATGGTAGACACAGTTGGGCAAATTGAACAAGATACAAAGGACGTGGTTGAAAAGTAGATGGAAATATTCAATGAGTTCGCTGTGAAGATCAACCAACAGGCAGCGGAAAAACTTCAAGAAGTTCCAAGTGGCTCGAGGACGAGACACATGTAAGTGTTAGGGGCCTGTTAGGCCTAGCCCAGATGGGGCATTTTTTAATAGAAGGATAATTTTGAGAACTGTGGAGATAAGCATAGTTAAGTTTGAACAATTTTGGGATAAGTTTTGGTATGCTGCGAAGTTGCATGTAGCATAGTTTCGAAGGAGCTGCGAGGTCGGTGCTGCGAGGAGTACAACACCGTGATGTGCCAAGTCAACGAAGATCCAGCTAAGCAGAGCATGGACGGATAAAATGATGTTATTTTGGTTAGGTCACATAAGACCTATTTTTGGCAAAGATCATCGATATCTACCAAGCAGTGGGTAGGTGCAGATCGGAGGTAGGTGACTGATCACAACGGGCAGAAGACTACTACTAGTTGAACCACTTGTCTAAGGCCATGAATGGAGGATCAGCTTGGTGGAAGCAAGCTTTGGGAGAGCATATAACAAAAGATTTGCTGCCAGATGTCAGTAGTCCGGTTTTGGGAAAACCACGACAATTTTTGTAAACCTAAGGGTTTTTCCTTCGTAAATGTAAAGACATGACCTACGGGTCTTGATCTATAAATAAGGAAATTTTGTAAATGGAAAGGGTTACTGTTAATGTTAAGTCTTCATTTTGTCGATTAATATTGAATATTGTAAAGGCTCTGCAGCTGAGTGCACACAGACCTAATTTTGAGAGAGAAAGAGAAGAGCGTCTGCAACTGAGTGCGCAGGCGAAGAACTGTTGTACCCTTTCCAAGATAAATAAACAAGAGTTCTTGTGGACATAGCTTCCCATCTGGGGGGTGAACCACATTAAACCATTGTGTTATGTGATTGTTGTGCATGATTATTATTAATTTGTGATCTAATTTACTTACAGTGCATGCATGAAGTTATTATTGCTTCTTATATGTTTACTATGATCTGTATTCGCCACGGAAATGATGGAATAAGATGCTAAGTATTTCATGTAAGATTCTAAGTAGTTCATTTAGGGAGGAATATTAAACAGTAAAGCACCTATAAGTCTCGGATGAATGGGTCGATAAGATAACTACACAATTAATTGTTAAGGATTGAATCGCAGTATCAAAGCTCATAGCGCTGCGCATCTCACATATTTGCATAAGTTATGTTGTTTATCAAGCTAAGTAATGATGAATGATTAAGGTTTATCGACTAGGAAGTGAATAGAAGTGATAAGATCTCATAAACCCATTGCGCGGCTTAGGGCCCGCATTGAGGGTGCCAATATCCTTGTTCCTGAAAATACTCGATGCGGAGTAGGAGACTCCGCGGGATCGCCAGGCGCAGCTGCGTAGTATGTCACCGCGCTGAGCATTAAGCAGCTGAATCACTCACATCACAAGGTTGTGGAAACCTGCTTCTGCAATGACCCCCTCAACTTCGCCTCGGGTGAGACCTCAGGCTGCTTGCAGTCTTCTGCCAAAAGGGATGATGAATAGGGGTTTTGTTGGTATTTTGTACCGTGAAGTACCTGGGTCTACATTGGAAAACCTCTAGAATAGTGCTGCGACCAACAACATCCCGTTGTCCTACCTTACACTGATGCAGTGAATTGGATTATTGAAAATGCTAGTGTCAAAGACTGCGGTTTCAATGATAGCACCGGTGTTCAATTGACACATTTTCTCCCAGAGCTCTTCATTCAAGCTTTCACTCTTAAAGCCCCTAAATAGACCCTTTCTTATGAATTTGTTTAGTCCTCAAAGACCCGATATAATTTCACTGAGATGATAAAGTCATGGATGGTCAAGCCCAACGCCTTTGTTCCTAAGGCTGACAACCTCTATCCTATTATCTAGTTCAAGGAACCCTACTCTCTGCTGGCAGCCATGCTTTGCAGGCTTTTTGGTCTTCCCAACTGTTCTCTTTTCAAAGCCGAATGGGAACCTATAACACACCATGTGTTAAACACCTTTGAATCCTTCCCATGGGCATCCATCCTGTCGTCAGAATTGAAGAATGCAATAGAGAATTATCAGAAGGCTCCTACTCACAAGAAGCCACATTTCTTCTTTTCCGCATATGTCCTTGATGTTTTCTATGCAGAGTTCCAGTATCCTAACTTAGGTTGGAGTTGGACCCCTGCAGACCCCCCTGTACACATCTACCATTCAACATTGTGGGAAGGCAATTTTGCGCCTTTATTGTATGATATCTATGACATCTTTGTGGGTACCATCTATTTTAAGATTTTTAGGAAGGAGGCACCTGCATTTTCAAAAGATGCCAAAGCCTTCATTAATACCATAGGTGATTTGTATGTGTTCAAGTACTTCTCATACATCAGAATCTGGGGAAGTGATACAGTGCACCTTCTACCTAGAATAGCTCCAGACAGGCTAGTTCTACAGGAGGTTTCATTCCAAACAGTGATAGATGGCATGTATAAGAAACTCACAAGTCCCAGGAAGAAAGGTTGGCCTAAGTTTTCTCTCAACCTTGGCCAGCTAGTTATCCCTACCTCAAATTGGGCTGCAGTTCTCGGTGACCAAATAGCTGCCTTGAGATTGGGCACTGCTGAGAAGAGGAAACATGACCCCAAAAAGTTCCTGGATGCACACTTCAAACAGATACATGTAAAAATGGATTATGCACATGAGGTTTTCCCAGATGATTTTATATACCAAAGGGTGGACACATTTTCTCAAGTCCTTGCCAGAGCCAAAGACTCACAGGAACATCATGATATTTTTAAATACCAGAATGAGCTCAAAGTTAGAGTTTTGAGCTATAGGGCTATGCAGTTGAACTTAATTGAACAGGCAAGGAAAGACAGGGAAGAAAAAGAAGCCCAGAAAGCTATGCTCCTCTAATGCTAACATATCCTAATGGGGATAAAGGTAAAACTCCTCTATAGGAACCTCCACAAGAGAAAATTGTTGAAACAACTAAAGTGTTATTACAGACAGCTCAAAATTTCAAGCAAGAGATGACACAGTTGTCACCAGTGATTAATACTCAATTGCTAGATCCTCCTCACCCTTCTATCAATATTCAACTACCTGCTACAGAGACTCATGACGATGACGACCTGGTCATGACTGGAGCTAATCCAACAAAGAGGCAGAAAGTTCTGGTTTCTAAATCACAGGTATCCACAGTCAACATAATTGATTGTGATGAACAAGTTGTGCCTCATCCACCAGTATCAGTGACATAAGAAGTCATTAAAGATTCTAAGACTGTCACTGATTTGCTGGATAGTATTGACATGGATCATTCTTTTCCAGATCAATCAATGTTGGAATTTAATGCTGCCCTAGGCATTGCATCTTCAGCAGTTTTCCTACCATCTATCCAAAAAACCTCCACTGCACCTTTGGGAGTGACACTTCCATTTTCCTTGTCTCAGGTATTTAACACTCTCACTAATAGCATCCCTTCATTGCTAGAACACCTAGTCCCTTTTTCTATTTCATCATCCATGGTTGTAGAAGTCCATTATTTGACTTCCCCTCTGCAGTCACCCATAATTAACTTATTGTCAACTACTGCTAATGAATCTTCCAAGGTTTCCCCTCCATCATAACCCATCAAGATTGATAATCAATTGCCACATCCAGAAGCTAATGTTGACAACCAAGTTCCATTTTCTGAATCTTTTGTCTCAGTACCTTCAACAATCAAAGTCTAATCAGTCACCGAAGTCCCTTCAATACCTCAGTTTATCCCTCAAGTCACTTTTCCTATGCCTAATACAGTAGTCATTCAAACACCCCCTTTGGTTGCAACAGTAAGTGCTGCTTCTACTTCTTCAGGGGAAGTGACTGAGCATGCATATTGGGATGTAGTTCCCCTTGGTGACTACTTCTATAGCCATGATGATAAGATAGTGATAAGAACCAGGAAGAGGAGTAGAGGTTAAGGTGTCTTAAAAGAACCTATCCCAGATCAGGTGATATGGGCTCCAAGGACCAACAACACACGACTTGAAGCTGTAGAAACTGTTGCAGCTTTAGGGGCTTTTGCAAGTGCCAATTGGGGTTCAGTTCAAGTTCTGGACAAAGAACAGTTCAAGTTCTGGACAAAGAAGTTGACCTGAAGGAAAATGAAATTAGAAGCCTGAGAGCAGAGTTGGATGAAATCAAGACACAACATGTGACTCATGTGGCTGACCTCGGAAAAACTTGGGCAGATAAGGTTCAAGACCTGGAGCAAAGAAATGATACACTTCTCATTGAACTTCGTCTTTTGCAATCTCAACATTCTACAGATGCAGAAGGGATATCTTCTTTGGAGAAGCAAGTTGAGGATGCAACTGCAAGTGCAACCTCCCCAAGTGCTTTCAAGTTTTCCTCATGCAATTTTAATAATCTGGCCCTTAACATTAACCAAGAACATCACAAATTGTTGGAGAAGGTTTACTTCACTCTTGATGAGATCATGGAGAACTTTATTAATTTTTCCAAGATGAATACTACTTTAGAAGAACAAAAGGCTAAGAGACTACAAGCTTCTAAAGCCGAGGAAGAAATTAGTCAATGGAAGTTGTATATAAAGAATGCTCCAGAAGACATCATGATCCTCAACAGTTTTCAAATGAAGAAGTTGAAAGCGTCTCTAAACACTTGTCTTGATTTCAATGAAATAGTTGAGGAAATTATCAATAAGTCTAAAGACCTCTGCACCAGACGCTAGTATGCAGTGGACAATATTATGGAGGTTTTGAAACTCCCATTTATGGAACCCATTCTGGATGCTTTGCCACCAAAATGCAAACTTGAGGAGATCAAAAATAGGTGTGAAGAGTTTGCACAGAAAATTCAGGATCTCAGTTAAGTCAGCATCGGTGGTGTGGATTGTCTGGTGAGAGAACCAGTCATTGTGGAAGGCAGGATTCGTATTTACCTTCGCACTCGGCACAAGTTGGCTAAACATGACATGGAAAATAATACATGCAATGCCCAGTTAGCCTTAGAATCTGTCAATTTCCCCAATATAGATGAGTTGTTAGAGATATATGAGAAATGGTAGGATTTCGTTGATCGAAAGTTTAATCCGATTTTGTAATCCTTGTTTTGGGAAATCTCTGTCTTTTATTTTGCTGTAATTTCCTATTTAAAGTGGAGGGCCTCTCGTAGTTAGGGGTTGGTAATTTTGGAGTTGCAAGTCAGCAGGAGACAAGACTGGAGAGATACTCTGTTTAGCATAGCTTTTTGTAATTTCGGTACAAGACCGCTTTTAATACAGTAAAGTTATATTTTGATCTATCTTCTGTTATTCCTCAAGTTTCTTTGAGAATTACTGATTTTATACTTCAGATTGTCATCTACAGTGGATGATATCTTTTGCATATGTCTAAATGTATGGATCTATTGTATTGGTTTTCCTATATGATTCATTTATGCTGGAAAGTGTTTTATTGAGTTTATTCAGTTTAAATACTTTCTTTATTGATCTCTGTATGTGATTCACAGCACAATAATCATTGTTAATTTTTCAATTAGAAAACTGGTTACAGATTTATCTTGAATAGGCATATGCACTTGAACTATTGTCTCTTAATTTTCCTTACTAGATAGTGATTTAAGTTAATAAGTGAAACAACTAAAAGCATTTATGTGAAAGGTTGTAATCTACTTATTCATCACACCTCAAGGTTAATCTGCAGAATATCAAGCTTTCCTTTTAGAATAGGACTAACTAAATTAGTTTCCTCTGCTGAAATAGGTTAGGTTATCTTAGTTTTACTATTTTTCACACCCTTGTTTTCCTTGATTGGGAAACTGACCTAATTGGTCAAATCACCAACTCTTAGAGTACCAGCGGAGGCCGAATATCCATGGGGGACTACCATACCAAACAGGTTGGGGATAGAACTGCCCTTGCACAGGGTCTTTCGAAGCCTTTCAACTTGGGTTTTCTTCCTCTGTTGAAAGCCTTGGAACCATTCCATCACCTTTTCATCTAACCTGCAAAACTGAGGCCTCAACACCGCCCAAATGTGTCCCAGTGGGGAGCACCAGTAATCTTTGTGCGAAAGAAGGATGAAACATTCCGCTTGTGCATATACTATAGACAGTTGAACAAGGTAACCATCAAGAACATGTATCCTTTTCCAAGGATAGACAATCTGTTCGATCAAGTTGGGGGGGGCCACTGTCTTTTCTAAGATTGAATTAAGATTGGGTTATCATCAAATCCGGATTAAGGAAGAAGATGTGCACAAAACAACTTTCCGAACTCGTTATGGACATTATGAGTTTGTGGTAATGCCATTCGGTTTGACGAATGCACTAGCCACATTTATGTTCCTAATGAACAATGTTTTCAGCAAGTAATTGGATAAATTTGTTGTGTTGTTTATTGACAACATCCTCATCTATTCGAAGAACGAAAAGGAGCATAAGGAACACTTAAGACTAGTGCTACAAGTCTTGAGGGAAAATCAGCTTTATGCCAAGTTATCCAAGTGTGATTTTTATAAGGACCAAATCCAATATTTGGGTCATATTATATCAGTAGAGGGTATTGCGATGGATCCCGACAACATAGAGGCCATAATGAACTGTCCCACACCCTAGAATGTAAGCGATGTCCACTCTTTCATGGGATTGGATGGGTATTATCGGAAATTTATTGAAGGATTTTCTAACGTAGCCCATCCCATTACTTCGCTTCAGTGAAAGGAAGTAAAATTTCTATGGACAACCAAGTGTGAAGCATGTTTCGCAAAGCTGAAACAGTTGCTCACTTCCGCCCCTATCCTAAAAGTGGCAGATCCTTATGGAGATTTTGTTGTATGCACGGATGCATGCGATGATGGATTGGGAGGCATGCAGTAATTGGCTATGAATCAAGAAAATTTAAGACACATGAAGTGAACTATGCAACGCATGATTTAGAATTGGCTGCTATCAGTCATGCCTTGCGAATGTGGTGACATTATTTTCTTGGAAAAATATTTGTGTTGAAAACTGACCACATAGGGATGAAATATCTTTTCGAACAACCAAATCTAAACAGAAGGCAAGCAAGGTGGTTGGCCTTCATAAGTGAGTTTGACTTTGAAATTCAGCACATCAAAGGTAAGGAAAATAAAATGATTGATGCACTTAGTAGATGCATGCATGTACTAACTATGGCATCAGTTAACAATTTTCAGTCTGATTTAATAGCACAGATCCGGACAACAGCTGAAAAACACCAAAAATATCTGAATATAAGACAAAAATGTCTTGCAGAAAATTCAGAACAACAAGCAACAAATTTCATCCTGTCCAAGGATGGACTGTTGCTGATAAAAAACAGGTTGTACATACCATATCAGCCAGCCTTAAATAAATTAATTATGGATGGATTACACATAAGACCATAGTATGGTCATCCTGGCTACCAAAAAATGCTGACTGCTGTTAAAAAACAACATGATTGGTTAAGATTGAAATCAGAAATTGCTGAATACATTCCTAAATGTATGGACTGTCAGCAGGTGAAAATACAACATCAACATCCAGCTAGTTTGATACAGCCCATATAAGTGCCAGAATGGAAGTGGGAAACCATTTCCATGGATTTTATCACCAGATGGCCTAAAAACATTAAGCAGCATGATGCAATCATGGTTGTGGTGGATAAGATGACTAAGGAAACACACTTCATACCTGTCAAGTCCACTTTTAAGGAAATAAATATTGCAGAGGTTTTCATGAAGCAAGTCTTTCGACTGCATGGAATTCCCAAGGTGATTATATCCGATAGGGACACCAAGTTCACCTCACACTTTTGCAAAGATCTGTTTGCAGGTTTGGGGACTAAACTAAGTTTTAGTACAACCTACCATCTGCAAACTGATTGGAAGAATGAAAGGGTGAACCAAGTTCTTGAGGACATGCTTCGCTTGTATGTCATGGACAACCCGAAGCAGTGGGAAAACTACCTACACTTAGCTTAATTTTCCTACAATAACGGTTACCAAACTTCTGCAAGAATGAGTCCATTCGAAGTGTTGTATGGAAGCAAGTGTAAAAACCCTATGACTTGGGACGATCTAGTAAATTGGATTGTGATGGGTCTTGAAATGTTAACTGAATTAGAAAACATTGTGCAGAAAGTTAGAACAAATATGAAAACTTCCCAAGATAGGCAGAGAAGCTATGTTGATCGGCATAGGGAAAACAAAGAATTCAAAGTTGGGGATCACGTCTTTCTATAAGTGAAGGCCAAAAAGAGTTCTTTGAGCTTGGGAAAGGTTGCTAAGCTTGCACCTAGATTTTGTGGTCCTTTCCAAATACTTGATAGAGTAGGACCTGTTGCTTATCATTTAGATTTACCCGCACATTTTAAAGTACATGATGTGTTTCATGTTTCATTGCTAAAAAAGTATGTATATGATCCTAAGCATATTGTGAATTGGCATGTGATTCAGGTGGAATCGGAAGGAGATTTATGTAATATCCCGATTTTGACCCTATTGCATTAAAATTGTAACTGATGTAAATATCATTATTAAATCATGGTGAGGAGCTCAAGGCCAAGGCCCCGCCATCGATTTAGCATTTTATGTATCGGCAATTAAAAATAGATGCCTATGGTTCTTGTGTTGGACAAGCACCATGTAAATTAAGACATCATGTAAATACAATTTTTAAAGAAATACCCACAACTAGCTATGCAATGCAACAAAGAGATGGGGCATGATTTTTATAAGGAATAGGGAGGGAAATTATTCAAACCCTTGAGCCAATAGTGTTAAGTCAAATTTCATGAGAAAACCCATAAACCACCGACTACCCATTTTGACTTATGCACCCAATCATTTAATTCTTCCAAGAGTTGGTTGAGGTAGTTAATGCCTTGGGAATGAAGAGTTATGGCATCCAATTTCATGCATGGGTAAGCCATCAATCTCGAAATTTGTATTTTTGCTTCTTGGGCAAGAAAACACCCACGAAATGGTGCCCAAAGCCATCTTTCACCCATGGAATTTTCTCTCTCACGCAGTCTGAGCTAGCTGGGGCTTTCTCCTTCACGTTTTCCATCTTTTTCCTGAATTTTCCATGTCTGGGAACTCGTTTTTGTATTGCACAGTGGCTTGGAGGAAGGGAGTCATGATTTGGGGGTTTATGAAGGTTGTTTCTTTCCCTTGAATTCCCATAAACGTTTTCTGGAAATGATTTTTCTCTCCAAGGGTTGATTCCCCAAATTGCCATTTCGTTTTTGGTTGCCCACATTTTTCTGCAGCTAATGGAAACCCCATTTTGGACATTCCACTATAAAAACGTTTCCCTTCATGCCTAGCACTTGTGATTTTGTGGTTTTGTGCATCTCTATTTTGGTTTGAACCTGTGAGCAAGACATTTGGAGTGGAAGTGGACCATAATTGGCTTGATAAACCTAGTGAGGAAGGTAACCTCTCTAGAGGATCAAAAGGGCCTGGTTTCTCTTCTATGCATACCTGGAAGAACACTAGAATGGGAGGTATGGCCTAAGGGACTGTCCAGTAGTGAAGGGAATACTTCCTTGATCCAGGTGTGTAGGTATTGTGGGGACCAAGCTAGATATATCTTGTAGAGGGCATCCATATCTCTGTGGTTGAGCTCACTAGCTTAGCAATTCTTCCTTTCCATTGCCTTAGTAGCCTGATAAACCCAACTGTGGATTGCCTTGGATGATTTTGGTGTATTCCTGGTTATGTGTGATCCTGTTGTTCCCTTTTTCCTTGTAGAAATCATGCCCAGCTCGAGGGTGGAAGTGTGTTGAGAGATTAATGAGCACAACTGGCCTATGGTTGGGTGGAATGTTGAGCGACATAGCTAGTTGCTCAGGACTACTCTGTTTTAAGATAAGTACTGTCTTTTATAAATTCTGCAATGCCTTTATTTAATGGCTATCATGAAAATGTTGAATGTATGTTAGATATTAAGATGATTTTTAATTCCGCTGTGTTTCTACAATATGCATATGTATATGTCACTTATTACCAATGAGTTTTACTTAATAATCATGGGGCTAGATGTTATACCTCCATGTTTCACAGTGTCACATCTCCATCACAAAACGAGTTGACGACACTTTCCCTACTGTTTTAAACCATCCAGAAGAGACAGATGATGAGTCAACCTTGAAGATGAATCTACCCTGACAAGTTCTGACCCACCTAAGACTTTATCTACACACACTACCGCGCCTTGTTCATTTATCAAAACGCGGTACTAGACACTACCGCGCTATGCTTTTTCCCCAAAACGCGGCAGTACCGCGTTGTGCTAAGACTGTAGAGCGCGGTACTCTTTTATTAGCCTTTTTCCCTTGGCTTGTGGGATTTTGGATTTTCGAAGATGATGGAATATTGGGGTCCCTGATTCGATCTCAACTCATTTCCTTCGATTAGAAACCCTGATCCACTTATCTCTCCCTAGATCCACCCATCTCTCTTGTTGGTTAACCTCACCATTCACTATAAAAGAGAGGCATTCCATTGGGAAAGGGGAGGACTCTTGAGAGCACCAAACTTATGGTCTTGCAGCATTGTGGAGATAGCTAGAGGAGAAGACACTTGGAGCTAGAAGATTGGCTTGGACATCAAGCACCTTTTGTAAGTATTCTTCAAGTTGTAATGGAATAACTTGTCTTGTTTTCCCAAATCATTTGTGTTAATTCTGTTTTAATGATATGATTTGTATCTTTCATAGATTTAGATTCTAACTTATGTTTCAAGTTGCTAGAGAATAGTGCATTCTTGTGTCTTGGTTCCGTTTTGACAGGTTCATTTGTGAGGGCTTGGAGATTGGAGCAACTACAAAGACAAGCGTTTGTATAGAAGGTCAGTTAAACTTCTTCTACTCTTTCTAGCATTTTAATCTTGAGACATTTGTTAGATCTAGGGATTCAAGGTAGCATTTGTTTTGACTTGTTTCTTGCTTTAGAGTTAGTTTAAAGTCTGCTTTAAAGTTAAGGGAGTTTTGACTTATCTGTAGGGCAAAATTCTACATAACAAGAATGGCGACTCCGCTGGTTTTGATTACTACTTGATTGATTCAGTTCACTGTCATTTATCTTTTGATTGTGAGTTTTTGTTGCACTTCAAACCAGTTTGAATCTTGGTCCCTTTTGACCTTTATTCACCCCTCCTCGCTGTATTATTCTCCCTGTTTGATCACTGAGTCCCCTGGGTCAGCAACAACCCTGAAAATTTCATTTTCTTTTCTCAAGTTGCGCATTTTCCTTACCTTGTCACAGTACCGCGCCCCCTGAACTACCTCCAGCGTGGTAGTACCCGCGTTATCTTCCTTAGTACCAGAGCGGTACTGTCACAGTGCCGCGCTCCAGTCAGACCTTTACCCGCGGTAGTGTCTGCAGGTTTTTAAATTTTTTATCTTTGCTTGGTTTCCTGAGTCTCTCTCTACCTTAGGTAGTATCTACTATTTCCTGTTAGCATCCTGGTCAATTTCCAGTCTGCATGGTGTGCTTATTACCCAGTTTGTGAGCTTGATTGTTGATTGAATTAGTGGCATTTTTGAAATATTGGTCATTTTTCCAGTTTGATTGCATTCATTTGATTTTTTCACCATAACCAACTCAACACCACTGTTCTCTATTACTGAACCCTGTAGCTTTTACAGTCATATTATTTCTATCATTTTCAGTAATCAAAAAGTTATCATTTGAGAGCAATTTTGTCGTTTAAATTGAAAAAGTCTAGTAGTATTTTGCATAGGGAAATGCAGCATTGATTTTGCCACAGAAATTCTCATTGTAGAAGCATTGTAGATTGTAGAATCAGTACATTGAAAAGAGTGTTTACTTCAGTTTGGCTTTGTTTATAAATCAAAAAGAAAAAATCTCTTGCTTTGATGTTTGCTTGTGAAAAATTTCATGCATATTTGATCGAAGAACTCTCTCCCTTCCTTAGCTAGATTTCATCGAAGACAAAGGCTTATTTTTTTTATTCATTCTCATTTGCATGGTTTGAGTCGTCATAACACCATCAAGTTTCACGTCCACTACCTGATTGAGTAAGACAGCCACTAAAATTAATCACCCTAATTAAATCAACTTTAACCTCACTTGAGGAAATCAAAAGAATTTGGTAATTAGGTAGGACACCGGGGATAGGCATCAAAATAATTCCCCCTTGTCATTTTCATCTGAGACATACTCGTTGTCTTTAGGGAACTAAAATACTCTAGTACTTATTAACACGGTCATAGCTAGTTTGTGGAGGGGTCTCCTGACTGTTTTTAACTTTCAGGGGTTAAACGGCCGCGAGATTGAGAACCGGACGGACTCTGTGGAATACCGCACTCCACTTAGCCCTAAGGAAACATCAATCGCTGTCTTCTTCGGAAGGCTGAAGTGCCCAAAACCTTTTCCGACGTGTCATGAACGAGGTAGCTTAGTATCTATTCTACTAGGGCTCTTTTACCCAGGATCCCTTTCGGTAGAGGGATATCCTTCTTATATTGGTCTCTCATGTTGTATTGTTCGACTTGGATTTCATCACCTTACGAAGGATACAGCCTGTTGAGGTCTCCAGCTCTTAGTTAGGAGTTTGCTTGGTATCTCATCTTAGTAGAGGGTCATTTTTCTTTATAGGGACTGCTTGTTGGCATTCTGGCCATTTTTCTTGATCAGCTCGCTTATTGAGACACCGGTCTCAGTATAGATTTTAGAGCTTGCTTTTTTTGGCCTGTGAGCCTTGCTTTTTCTAGATCCTCTTCTGCACACCCGGCTGCATTAGAGTTTTTGAGTTCTTTGTTTACGATACTGCCCCTGATTTTCATTTTCCTGTCATCATGTCAGATCTACCATGAAGATCACGACGACAACAGGGCCAAAGCCCTCCACCACCACCACCGCCACGAACTACTGGTCCACCTGCATCACGCATTCCTGCTCCTCCTAGCCGGGGTGCTGGTCGAGGGAACATTCCACTGCCGATACGTACAATGGCTTCAGTTCCACCTGTAACTGCCACTCACAGCACAGTCTCAGAACCTATTGCAGCTTCTGCAACCACTAGCATATCTGAGACTTCCACTGTCACTTCACCCACTATCATTCCAGATTTATCTGTCACAGTGGACACAGTTACCGCAACTGAACCTAGTATAACCCAAAGTACTAGACCCGAGGTCATCCTTCTACCAGATGTCAACACTTCCCGTCCATCAGACACTTTTCACAATGATACAGACGGATCTGTTGGCACCACAGAAGGGTCCGACCAGGACATACCTGGCTTGATTTCAGTCCCAGGCGGGTACATTGAAATCGTTGAAGATAATCAACTTCCTGACACACCCTTTGAACATGATTATGGTTTCATCACTTCCCAGGCGGACCTTCCACCTGTTATTACTACGTCACCCAGTGTTCACCCGCAGGAAACGAGTTCTTCTAGAAACATACCTCGTACTATATCTCTACCCAACCTCCCTCCGGGACACGAAATCATGGATTCCATCCAGTCTAGTATGGTTAGTCTAGCAAACTCCCCATTAGCATCGGCACAGTTTAGACGCAGCACAGAGCAAATGCTCTCGTCAGCTTCTAGATATCCCCCTGTTACTCGTCATTCTAACTATAGGGATCCCAACATCTCGTCCAGCACAGAGTTTCGTCACTCCTTTGCAGATGGCGCCGGACCTTCGGCCGTTACCATACCTAGGTTCCTGCCGGATCCCCAAAACCTTTTTCAGGACATGAACTCGGACCCAGTTTTTTAGGGTCCTCCTACCATTGAACACGTTATGGACGATGCCGATACCCCTAGGCTAAATTCTCCGCATTTGTTGTCATCACCTATCTTTGGTGCACATTCTATGAGGGATAACCCAGTTTTTTTCCCCGTCCTCACCTGTTCGATATGGACAACCCCCTCCGCAAATCGGTACCTTTGGTGCCGTTGGCCAATCCACATTATCACATTTGACCAGCGGTGGAAGAATGCTTAGTCACACTGCTGGATCTTCCAGTTGGATCGGAGGATCACCTTCGGCCACTATTTATACTATTTCAGGAGGTGGACAACCGACTACAGTGGTCCCCAACTCTAACTACCAAATCCCCCCTGGTGGGCCATCAACCCAACCAGTTAGTGGACAACCTTTTGTTGGAAACCCTATTCCAAGTCAACAACCTCCAACTGGTGGGCCATCAAACCAACCAGTTGGAGGACAACCTTTTGCTAGGAACCCCGTTCCCAGTCAATAGCCTCCTCATATAGGGCCATCCAACCTACCTGCTGGCGGACAACCTATTGGCTCGATCCAACAAGCTTCCCAACTAGCAGCATCTACTCAGTTCGGTATGTACAATCCACCTAGCAGTGGGCAACCTTATTTCATTGTTCCAACCGAGCCTTACTCTCAACAACCCCTGCCAGGCATGCTTCCTTCTTAGGATCCTCAAATCCCATAGAGTAATGGGTACTCACTTTTTGGAAACTGGAACCAAGCTGAGGGGCAATCTCAGATTTCCCCCAACTTGAATTCTGGATTCCCTTACCCTTCAGCTGCTACAACTCCATGGAACCCATCACTTCAATTCCCACTCGCTCCTCAAGTAGGAACGAGTCTTCCATGGACACCACCGTCGCAGCCACCCCCCAATCCTGCTATGGGAAATCCTCCACTTACACAGTATAGTGGCAACATCCCTGGAACACAACAATTCCAAGGAACTTTTCCCCAACAAGGATCAGCAACTATTCCTGGGTATCAACAACCCCAGGGTACCATACCCACTCAGCAGAACACTTACCAACCGGTTGCCTACAATCAACCGGTTAACCAGATGGCTTACTCTCTGCAAAACTTCCAGCAGTATCCCGCGGGAAATTCATATGGGTATAACACACAGCAGTATGCTATGCAGGGCCCTCCAGGGTTCTCTGCACCACATGGTTATTACTCATACCCGCAAACCAACCGTCAACTTCCCTTTTTGGCCACACTTGACTTACCTGATTTGTCGAGGCTTATTAATGATCCTATATGGCATGAACCTCATTGGCCACCTATTCCAACCAAACTACCATCGGACATTCCCAAGTTTGCTAAGCCCGGGGAAGACCCCAAGAACCACGTGATGACCTTCCATCTTTGGTGTTCATCCAACTCCTTGATGGATGATTCCATCCGACTTCGGCTCTTCCAACGCACGCTTACCGGAACGGCAGCAAAATGGTACATCAAGCTGCCACAACACTCTTTTCGTGATTTCAACACTTTGGCTATGCAGTTTCTGACACATTTCTAGCTCCCCATCCGGTATGAGACTGGAACAGAACTGCTAACTTCACTGCGTCAAACCACTTCTACACATATTTCGGATCACATCCACAAGTGGCGAAGACGCCGTAGGTTAATTAAGGCACCTATTCCCGATCAGCTACTTGTTGATTGGTTCACAAAATCCTTTTTACCTCCCATAGCTAGAGACATCGCTATGCGCGGGCCGGTTACAGAAGAACAAGCCATCTCGGCAGCACAGTACATGGATTTAGTATATACTCAATCCGGTACTTTACATGAACTTCTTCCACATGCCTCCCGCGTTCACACTGATCCAACAAATCCTACTGCTGAACCACCCGTTGATGGTATTGTCGGTTCAGTCAAGGCTCAGCTTGCTACCAACTCGACGGAACAACAAGCTTCTGCTTCCCCCGCTTTTACCCAGGCCGCTTCAAAAGCTTCCACCTCTCCTGCTGTCTCCTCTGAAGTGAACGAAGTTCAATATACGTCACAACCATCTAGAGGAAAGAAGAAAAACAATCGTGGCAAACCCAAGAAGAACCAGCAGGAGAACCCCAAGCCACAACCTACTTAGAATGACCAAAAACCACGTCGGAAAGCTAAGTTTCCCTGCTTGATTTGTCAAGATGATCATTATATGCGTGACTGTCCCTACAAGGACGAGGTCAACAAGTTCGTTAAAGAATCCTCTCGCCCGGCAGTGTTAACTGACCCTTTCCCACAACAGCAACAACAGATGGTTGCCCAAGAAACCCCACAAGGGGGCAACCCGCCCAATCCCACCCGCGGAGAGACGTCCACAAACCACGAAATCCTAATGACAAGTAATGAGGAGATTAATATCACCACTCGTTCAAAGACGTATGACAACCCCCCAAGTTCAAACAAACAATCAGAGATAGCCAAAGGCAAATCTCCTGTTGAAGATCCGATTTCTATTCCCCCTCCTACCGGTCATCTCCATATTGAGAGGCTGCTGACGGACACAGTGCTACGCCCACCTAAGGGCACTATTCGAAAGGTGACATTCAATCCTAATGCGCGAGCCACCCAAAACTACAACATTGTGGAGGATTTGGCTCAAGCACCTTGCGCCATGTCGACTCTCGAGGTTCTCCAACACTGCCCCACGCAGCGTAGAACCTTACTTTTAGCACTGGGGGCAATGGACCCAGATACTTCAAACTCCATCATGTTTAACTTGGAGCACGCTAAACCTAGGCTTTCTCATCAGTTAGCCTTCCAGGTGCATACAAAAATCCGTGGAAATGTCATCCATCGCACTGTGTTAGATGAGGGTGCTTCCACGTCGATTATGTATTTGAACTGCTGGAGAGCCTTAGGCTCACCCGAGGTCACAACTTCTCCCACTACTCTCAGGGAGTTTGATGGACACGGCTTTCAACCGTATGGACTCATTTCCTTAATCGGTGTTGAACTGGGGGGCAAAACAGTATCCGTACACATCGAAGTCGTAGATGCACCTTTGGATTACAATCTCCTACTTGGTCAGAACTGGTTCTATGCCATGACCGCCATAGCATCTACAGTCTTCCGGATTGTACAATTTCCTCATGAAGGGAAAATTGTCACTATTGATCAACTGGATTATTGTATTCCAGACTCCCATCCGAACTCCGCCAATACCGTCCCGTTATTGGATCAACCTCGATACCGGTTCCAAGACATAGGTGTTGGTCTCATGAAGGATTCTTCCCTCATTGGAGTTTTTCCAGAGCTGGGAACCCATCTTCAACCAGTCAACATGATTTCATCACATATCACCCCTTCCGATGATTCATGGGTGATTCCGAGTCCCACTCAGATTCAAGGCTATGGCAATTCCATGCCTTTGAACAGAAACCTTGCAGCATATGACGCGATCCAATTAGCCACAAATTGGGTCAATTGTTCTATTGATCACACTGTGGCACAGCTCTCGGCTAAAACTCATCCACACCCACCACTTTTTGATCCTATCAACTTGATTTTTCCCACTGACGAATCAATCATGGAGGTTATGTGCGGTGATGAGCCACCATGGGGAGATTTTCATCATCAATCTTCATTCCCCACCATTCAGCCACTTGAGCCTCATACCAAACCCAACGCTTCACTTGGGATGGTTCAAGCCAAGTTCCCCACTTCCCTCGATGAGGTATTTTCTGAAGGAAACTTGGCCAATCTTATGGCAACCACTCCCATCGATATTTCAGTGAAGCCTGGTATCGTGGAAAATGTACACATTGGCAAAACATGTACTCCCCTCGAAACGGAGTTCTATAGTGCCTACTTTAAAACTTTCACGATTTTTTTGCTTGAATTTACGAAGAAATGCCAGGGATAGACCCCTCGATCGTGGTCCACGAAATTCCAACTTTCCCTGGCACCCGACCTGTTCGGAAAAAGCTTCGACCCGTCCATCCTCGTAAGGCAGCCGCCATTAAAGCAGAAGTTGAAAAACTTTTGCATGCTGGTTTTATCTATCCTGTCCCATTGACAGAATGGGTATCCAACATCGTTCCCGTAGCCAAGAAACAGGGAACGATTAGAGTCTGTGTTGATTACCGTGATTTGAACAAGGCTTGTCCCAAACTACCCAACTCCGTTTATCGACCAGATCATCGATAACTGTGCCGGAAGTGTTATCTTTTCATTCATGGATGGCTTCTCTGGCTATAATCAGATCGATATCCTCCTAGCTGACCAGCACAAAACGACCTTTATCTGCCCTTGGGGGATCTTTGCATATCGAAAGTTACCTTTTGGCCTGAAAAATGCCGGGGCAACTTTCCAATGGGCGATGTCCTACGCATTTCATGACATCAAACATATTGTAGAGCCATATCTTGATGATCTTCCCGCTCATTCTCAGACGCGGGAAGACCATCCAGAACACTTGAGTGCCATTTTCGAAAGGTGTCGGCGCTACAATATACATTTGAACCCGCATAAGTGCGTCTTTTGTGTAGAAGCCGGAAAACTGTTGGGCTTCATAGTCTCCAAAGGCGGGATACGTGTAGATCCTACAAAGGTAGCAACTATCTTAGCCCTTCCTTCACCTACCAATATTCCAGAACTTCAATGTTTGCAAGGGCATGCAAAATTTCTACGCCGTTTTATCTGCAATCTGTCCAAGATAACAAAAAGCTACATGCGGCTTCTCAAGAAGAATGTTCCCTTCATATGGGATGACGAAGCCCAATGCTCCTTTGACAATTTAAAGGCAGCCTTAACCAAAGATCCTGTGATTCAACCCCCCGATTACACACGGGACTACATTCTTTATCTCGCAGCCTCGATTTCCACCATCGGTATGGTGCTAGTCCAGGAAGACCAAAACGGTATGGAACATGTGGTATACTATCTTAGTAAGAGTCTTCTTGACTCTGAATCTCGATATTCACATGTTGAAAAGCTAGCTCTGGCAACAGTATTTGCTGTCCAGAGATTCCGTCACTACATCTTACTCCGCCGGACCACTGTTATAGCCGAATTCAACCCAATGTATTACATCCTCACACGTCAGGTGCATGGGGGAAAATACTCTCGTTGGATTGTCATCCTTCAAGAGTTTGACTTGGAGTTTGTCAAGGCTAAGTCCAAGAAGTCTTTGGTCTTCACGGAATTAATTTGTAACTTGCCCCGTGCTACTGAGCAATCCGAGCCTATTGATTCTCTTCCTGACGAATCATTGTTCCTCATTAGCACGTCTGATCCATGGTATGGGGATATTCTTTTATATCTCCAAACCCAACACTTCCGTCCTGACCTCACTCGCGACGAACAGCGACGCATCCGACATCACGCAAAATACTACCTCATAGTCAACGATACTCTTTATCGACGTGGTGTCGACACCGTTCTCCGACGTTGTTTGACCTTAGATGAGGCGGAACGCGTACTTAATGACTACCACGCCGGAGCATGTGGTGGTCATCTCTCTGGGATGGCTACGGCCCAGAAAATACTGCGAGCAGGATACTTCTGGCCCTCAATTTTCAGAGACTGCATTGAAACAGTCAAGAAGTGTCCGCCATGTCAATTCTTTCATAGCAAAACACGCTCGCACCCTGCTCCACTCCATCCTGTCATTGCCGTCGGCCCTTTTTCCAAATGGGGCATCGATTTCATGCACTGTAAGCCCACTTCAGCCGGGGGGCATAGCTATGTCATAGTAGCTGTCGACTATTTTACAAAATGCGCTGAAGCGATGCCTACATATGCTGAGGACGGCAAAACAGCAGCGCAGTTCATATTCAATCATATTATAGCTAGATTCGGTGTACCACAGTCTATTGTGACCGATCACGGTTCCCATTTCAGGAACCATATGATCAAAGAACTAAGTGCCAAGCTGGGTTTTCGCCATGAAAACTCAACCCCGTATTACCCACAAGCTAATGGCCAAGTTGAAGCCATTAACAAAGTCCTGGAACGAATGATTCAGCGCATTGTGGGTACCCAGAAATCTAACTGGCACTCAGCTCTATTCTCAGCACTATGGGCCTACCGGACCTCAGTAAAAAGTGCTACCGGGTTTACACCATTCCAACTGGTGTATGGCCTAGAAGCCATTCTGCCGATTGAATGTGAAATTCCATCACTCAAGATAGCCATAGAGCTACTTCTACACACTAATTCCGAAGAGGAACGGTTTCTATACCTAGCTAAGCTAGATGAAACCCGTCGCGACGCTGCTTTGGCTAATGAAGCTCACAAAAAATGCGTCAAATCTCAATACGACAAATCTGTTCAACCTCGGATCTTCAATGAAGGTGACCTCGTACTTACATATGATCAAATGCATGATAAGCTTGGAAAAGGAAAACTCGAATCTATGTGGTACGGCCCCTTTATTGTAAAGCGTGTCTTAGAAAAAGGAGCCTATGAACTAATTGATTGTGATGGTACGCCATTGGCACGGCCCCGCAACGGGCTATACCTCAAACGTTTCTACGCATGAGGTTACCCTACACGGTTTACTTGTTGTACATAATGTACTTAGTTTGTTTTTGCTTTCTTTTTGGTGTGCGCGTGGACCTCATGTATCCACTCTTACTTTGACTCGTGACTTTATGTGCAGATGTCTGCCTGCTTTGGATTCGCCGATGGTGCAAGCCGACATACCCGGAATCTTGCTTCCGCAGCATGGGTAATCTATTCCCCCACTGGCGAGTTGATTTCTTCAGGAGCCAATTGTTTAGGTCCTGCAACCAACAATATCACGGAGTACCATGCAGTCATTGGTCTCTTGACGGAGGTTGCTTCACTCGGGATTGACTCCTTATCAGTCTTTTTAGACTCCCAACTCGTGGTTTCTCATCTAAACTGTGTTTACATAGTTCGCGATCCCACACTACTTCATTTATTTCGGAGAGTACGCGTCTTGGAACGATCATTTAATTTTATCACATATCAACACATACCGAGAGAATTCAATTGTATTGCTGATTCATTGGCTAATTACATTTTGGATTGGCATCTTGCCCACACATAAACACATCATAAAAAATAAAATGCACAAGTCATTGTAAATATTTAGATCATAAATAGGTCCATATCATTGTATATAAGAGTGTTTTTTCAAAAATACATAAAGTTTGTGTCAAAGACAAAATTGGGGATCAAATCCCATATACAAAAATTGGCCCTCAAAGCCTACATATCGTGTACATGCCGCAAAAAGATCAAAAGACCATCTATGGAGATCTAGGAGACCTATCATGTCCCTCATCGGACTCCTCCCGCTGTTGGTGGTAACATACTACAGCTAGAACCACCCTGCGAAGAAGTCGACTGATATGACCAAGCACACCTACAGTATGCCGCTGGAGGTGGTAAGGGACGTCATCCATCCTCATAGCAGGAATACCATGAGTCAATCCCTGCAAGTTCCTCTCAATGTCCTGAACACCTCCTACCTCGTCTTCATCCTCCTCCTCATCAGGAACAGCTTGACGGTCAACACCACCACGACGTAGTGGAGAGTACCCAGCTGGTCTCTGTGGTCCACGGTCTGCAACATGCATGCGAATATACATTAGACATCTTTTACACATTCTAAAAAAGTAATAAAAATTAAATATTCAAAAAGGAAAAAATACATATCCATGAAGGTCATACCAGAGTCGTCCCGGTCATCATCCTCTGGCAATGCCAAATCGATGTCCTCACGGAAATCTACCCCTGAGTAGGGATAGTCATCAATCATAACTATCTGCTCCTCTAGCCAAGAGAAGAAGTCCTCACCAAAGGCTAGCCGCTGAGGTCCCCCGAGACATCCAGCGTAGTCACTCCATCGAGCCATCCATGGCTCGGTAGGTGGACGAGGGTGCATAGATATCTGTGGGCACAGTAGTGGCACCCTCGCCAAAAAGAAAGTGACCAGGATGCTCCCATAGCCAAATTGGGAATTTTTCCCAGTCCTACACTTGTGCACTTGTTCTTTCAGATTGGACAACACTGCCTCACACCAGTTGAAAACTGTTCCTCCCATGCACTCTGTTGCGAGATTCACTTGTGTGCGGGATGCCTGATGTGGACTCACACTTCCTGCTGCATGTGTGATAGTGAATAGCATGATTTTTAACGGAAGTTCTATGACCTCCTTTATGGCCACCTTCCCACTCTTCTTACTTGAACCCTGATGGCAATACCGAGCAATCAACTCATCTGTACTTGATTCTGAAGCTGAGTATCCGGTAAAGTTCACCCAGGCCTCTCTTTTCGAGAGGCCCATGAGGAAGTAAATATCCTCGAGTTGGATTTCGAGGACATGCTCTCCCACTCGGAAAGCTCGAATGTCAGGGTCCCACAATTGGATGAGATGAGTGAGAAGCTTGGGTTGCTGGCGAATCCCTTTGGTTTTAAAGAACTTTAGCAAACCACATTCTCGCAATGCGGTCACGGTTGGTAAGTCATTTTCAGCTGCAAAATCATCCGCTTCATGCTCTCTTTCTTTCCAGCTTACCATTTTTCTTCGAACAAGTTGCAAACTCCTGCAAAAGATCAAGCAAAGCAGTTAGTAACTATTTAGCAACTTAGTTCCAGCAGAAAATTGGAGAAAATTTGATTTTTTGAATTAAAAATTCGCCTTTGCCGCGCCTGAGGGACATTCTACCGCGCGGTAGTCCACACTACCGCACCTCGGTTTGGAGATCCAGCACGGTACTGTTAGACAGTACCGCATTTTTCAATAGAGCCCCCACGCAGTAGTGTGAAGGGCGATTCTTGCCCAAAAGGGCTCGCTCAAAAATCAAATTTTTCCTAGTGAAAGCAAAAATTTCTTACATAAAATGAAAGAGGGGCTCAAGAACTCTTACCTGGCATAGACGGCTATCGAAATGGTGTCCTAAAACTCCTGGTATGGATCCTTGAAATCTTGCTCCTAAATAGGTGAAAATTTCTCCTTTGGGTAAAAAACACAAATGAATAGTAATTTCTATTTTTAACTATTCCTTATATAGCATTTTCAAATATATTTTTTTTAATTATTATTTTAAATAGTTAAAATAAATCCTTGTTCACATTGATAATGTCCAGTTTTTGAGCATTTATTGACAGGATCCTCGGTAAAAATGCGATACATTCACACTGGTGTTTATTCATGATTTGACCTTCATTTTTTGAGCCCACTTTATCTTTTTCGTGCTCTGGATTTGAAACTTGAAAAAGATTCCAAGCGCTTTTACACCTGTGTCGTGCTTGTCAAACTCAAGTAAATGGTGTCGAGTACGGTCAGCTTTACTCATGCTCGTTAAACGATGAGGAAAGTATTATCCTGGTTGTATTTTATTCTTTTTTCGGACCAGAATAATCAAAAATTACGAAAAAGACCATAGGAGTCCATAGTTAAGCTCTTTTCAGACTCCTTAAAATTGAAAAGATTGGCAAGTGATCTTGACTCTTTCACGCTTGTAAAAGTATTTGAAAGGTCGTTTATTCGGTGATAGGTTACCCATTTTTCGGCCCGTCTAGACTATTTACGAGAAAGGTATACCTCAGTCAATCTCAGCTGGGAGAGTTCTCTCGGGAATTGTTTTACACTTTTTCGGGATCGAGGGACTAAATTTTACGAAAAAGTACATTATGGAGCTTCCTTTAAGTTTTTTAGGCTCTCTAAATATGAAAAACTACCGAGTTTTCCTTCCTTGGACTCGTTAAAATGTTAACATTGAAGGACCCACTTTGGGACGAACCCCTCCTTTCTCAGGTTCGTAAAACATATGAGATTGGACTCATCCATGAGATGAGCTACACTGAGCATCTGTTATCCTCTTCGAGCTCGCAAAACAACAAAGAGGTACTCGTCCATCATGTCGGGGAAATATGGGGGGATAAGTCAAGTTTATTTATGGCAGCTTGTCAGTCGTTACCTTTGAACATGGCATGTGTCCGTCTCTTGTCTATATTGGGTATCCATTTTTCACTGAGTTATGGTCATCATCATGAGTCGTCTCCCTGGCCAAGAGTCCACTCATCCGGTGTCTATCCTCTATTTATCAATAATCCCTACTGCCAAGTCCTGTTACATGCCGTTATATGTTCAAAGGGTTGCATTGTTTCGAGTCGTTCCTTGTGTCAGGCCTCCGCTATGTCAGTACATACTCCATTGTTTCATCATCTTATCATCTGTGCCGATCTCGTGTCGATGATGTGGGAATCATTATGGCTCACCTTCGACGAGTCTATTCCTGTCGACACCAAATCACTATCCGGGAATTAGACTTAGAGATCAACCACTAGTACCTTGGTGCCTGCATGCCTCAATGGTAGGTTTCCTTGTGTTTGACAGTAGGTTCACATCATCGACCTCTGATCAAGCGATCTCTCGGATGCTCGACATCAACTCATTTATTCGCATTTCATTGAGATGTACTATTGATACCTTGGGAATCATCGTCATCATTGGTGATCTCCCTCGCATTTGTTAACGGTTCACATCATTGACCGGTAATCAAATGGTTTCTACCATGTTCGACTTCAACACCTTGTAATCACATGGCTAGATTCGTATCTTTTGCAATTGGGAAGAAGACCCTGGGCGCACCTCTACATTTTGATTGCGTCCAGGTTGCGATGGAGATGTCATTTGTATTGTCACACAGATCCACTTATTGTATTGGTCGTGGCTGTGTCATTATTGTCTCATGGATCTACGATTGTTCATAGTAGCCATGATCTGTCCACAGTCTACATCATCTCAGTACTCATGGATCTGCAATGTATTGGTCGGTAGCCATGCTTTGAGTCATCTGTTTTCAAGCATGGGGATTCCCACCTCGGTGGTATATCTAACACTTTGTTTCTTTTTCAGCTCAGTGTCGCTCTCCTCGATGCTATCTCTGCACACTCTATTCGTAAAGTCTTTCGGCCATCAGTCCCTTCTGACCTCACACTTTAGGGGGCATCTGTTATACCTCCATGTTTCACAGTGTCGCATCTCCATCACAAAACGAGTTGACGACACTTTCCCTACTGTTTTAAACCATCTAGAAGAGACAGATGATGAGTCAACCGTGGAGACGAATCTACCCTGACAAGTTCTGACCCACCTAAGACTTTATCTACACACACTACCGCGCCTTGTTCATTTATCAAAATGCGGTACTAGACACTACCGCGCTATGCTTTTTCCCCAAAACGCGGCAGTAT
Organism: Larix kaempferi; assembly: GCA_027924585.1. Classification (NCBI taxonomy): domain Eukaryota; kingdom Viridiplantae; phylum Streptophyta; class Pinopsida; order Pinales; family Pinaceae; genus Larix; species Larix kaempferi. Next base: position 29,902,822 of record BSBM01000229.1, on the reverse strand, counting down.
CGCGTTGTGCTAAGACTGCAGAGCGCGGTACTCTTTTATTAGCCTTTTTCCCTTGTCTTGTGGGATTTTGGATTTTCGAAGATAATGGAAGATTGGGGTCCCTGATTCGATCTCAACTCATTTCCTTCGATTAGAAACCCTGATCCACTTATCTCTCCCTAGATCCACCCATCTCTCTTGTTGGTTAACCTCACCATTCACTATAAAAGAGAGGCATTCCATTGGGAAAGGGGAGGACTCTTGAGAGCACCAAACTTATGGTCTTGCAGCATTGTGGAGATAGCTAGAGGAGAAGACACTTGGAGCTAGAAGATTGTCTTGGACATCAAGCACCTTTTGTAAGTATTCTTCAAGTTGTAATGGAATAACTTGTCTTGTTTTCCCAAATCATTTGTGTTAATTTTGTTTTAATGATATGGTTTGTATCTTTCATAGATTTAGATTCTAACTTATGTTTCAAGTTGCTAGAGAATAGTGCATTCTTGTGTCTTGGTTCCGTTTTGACAGGTTCATTTGTGAGGGCTTGGAGATCGGAGCAACTACAAAGACAAGCGTTTGTATAGAAGGTCAGTTAAACTTCTTCTACTCTTTCTAGCATTTTAATCTTGAGACGTTTGTTAGATATAGGGATTCAAGGTAGCATTTGTGTTGACTTGTTTCTTGCTTTAGAGTTAGTTTAAAGTCTGCTTTAAAGTTAAGGGAGTTTTGACTTATCCGTAGGGCAAAATTCTACATAACACTAGATGCCCAGTTTTAGTGCCATGTTCTCTCCTTGGCTCGGTCTGATGAGAGGGGACTTGATAATTTACAGATAGACCCTATATGCATACTAAATCAGAAAGAGGTGGTACTTCGTAATCGAACCATCATAAAGGTAAAAGTGCAATGGGAACACTACAAGCCGGATGAGGCTACCAAGGAAATGGAAAGGGAAATGCAAGCAGCATAACGCTTCATGTTCAATGAAGACCATGATAAAAACTGAATTCTATTTATGTTGATTTTTGTTGTTTTGCAAAGCAATTTAACATTGAGGATAGAGAAAACTTAAGGGGAGGGGAAATGTAATACCTCTATTTTGGACTTTGAACCCCTACAATATTTTCTGCTAAGTATTATTTCATTTATACTTAGGAAAGTTAGAAATATGCTAAAGAGGTTTCTATTGACCATGTGGACTAGCACATTAAAAGAGGGAGTTACAGTCTCCTAAGTTTGGAGGGAAAATGCCACTTAATAATAATAAGAAGAAATTATTATTGGAGACAATTGGAAAACCCTAAAGAAAATAATTGAGAGATTAATGAATTAAAAGAATTCACATAATGAGGAAAATTCCCCTAAGATAATAAAAGGTGAAAACTCATTGAAACTCTCATAATTCATTATGCATCATTCACAATCTCAAGAGATGAATACACAAGAGAAATAGGAATGGGAAAACTTGAACCTGAGATAATGAATACTGGTGAGGGAGGACATATTTGGGAGAACCAAACTGGTCCTGAAGCTAAGTGATTGAGTGCAAATTTGGGAGGACCGAACTGACTTAGATCAGGAGGAATCATGCAGTTTGGTATGAGCTTGGACACTTAATTGTGTGCACGTAGGAGAACTATTCCAGGATGCAGAAATACTTAATTTACCTAAATATACTTTGATAGTGATTCTCTCCACGGCTATGGATTAAAATCCCCTGGAGCATCCTGGAGCTCAAGAGTATTGAGTTGGGTGTTGGGTTGCTAGTTTCCTTTTAAAATATCCTGAATAACTTGGGTAAATGACAAGTTAAGTGTAACTAAAATAAATACTCTACTTGGGGGACCGTGAACTCAGCTTGGGGGTGACCCGAGAGCAAGGAGAACTTGCTAGTCAAAGGCTAGGAGGTTTGTGCCTGGTTCCACTGGTCAGCAGATTCAGATAAGTGTTATAATATGAGTTGCAGAGTATTTGTTTTGGATAGTATTTATATATGTGTTTTTGAATATATCTGATTTATTGTTGAATGGAAAATGTATCAAATCTGACCATATATGTATTGTTCTTGATTATTCTAAGCATAAATCTCAGCTAGGAAACTAGATCTCTGTAATGAGTTATATTATGATCATGTTATAGATATGGAATATTTGTATTATAGGCTGACTGTAATAATATCTACCTTCTAATGGCAGTAGATTTACAGTATTAAGACCCTATATAGTGTTTTAAATGATTGCAACATCTCAAATAATAATGATGTGAATCATGTGCTAACCTAGGGTTTGTTGATACATGTTTACATATTGCAGGTGTTTCATTTTAAATATATTCCAGTATTTAAAAAAGATCTTATGTCTTGCATTGTAATGCTGTAAATAGGGCAGGCAGGTAAACTTGAAGATTTACATGCCTAACCCATATATTATTAACTCTTTTAAAGTAGAGTTTACTTCAGCAAAGATAAACCCCGATAATGCTAGAGTGCAAACATGTTATAGATCTGAGTTACTATGGTTGTTGACAGAGTGTGTATTTTATTCGGATCTGGTCATAATCAACTATATGCATTTAACTGGCATTTTAGTTTAAATTGTTGAGCATTGAATAAACTATACATTGCTATAGTTATGAGTTAAATATATGCTTGAATACCATTCTGAATTTAATGGCTAATGCTTGTTAGAACAGTAATCCATACTTAGTACCATAGTCCATAACCATAGTCAAATTTTTAGCTCATGTGCTTCATTACACCATAGTTTGGACTAGGTGACTTTAGTTGGTCAAATACCCACATTTGAGAGTGTTCACACCCACTTCCAAGCAAACCAGTTCACCCAACCTCCTATTTTGTCCACAAGTGTGCCCTCATTAAATGTTGGATCACTCTCTCTCCTTGATTTGGGTAATTTCTATTGACTAGGGGCGCTAGGGTGGATTTTTCCCAATTTTAGCTAGATTTGGAGCATTTATTGCTCCCTTGGTCCTCCCAAACACCTCTACTTGCTCACCCACGCCTGCCTTGGCCTCATTTATGACCCAACATGATTCATCCACCTTCACACTGGAATTCGTGACTGGTTGGGATGATTAGGAATGAGTTGGACCCACCTAGGGGGGATTGAGGCCAATTTGGCAATTTTGACTTGTACACTCATCTTGAGCTATATAATGCTCTCAAATTTCTCATGGATGTAATAAAAACCTGTTCTTAACATTTTCATATGTTATACAGTCAGTTAATGCAAAGATTAAGCTAACATTTTGTGTAAAATTGTCTCCTTTTCCAAGCTTTTTCACTGGTTTTGCAAATAATTCAATTTTGTGAGGTTCTCCATAGCTCCTAGATCTTAATTTGATCAAAATAATCACATGGTATCAGATACATTGTGGATTTAGTGAGTTGCAGGTCAATATTGAGCATTGAACTGCATTCTAGAGAGGATTTCCAGATAAAAATTGAGTGTTTTTTGCAGGTGTTTCAGTAGTTTTCTCACCATTAATGCAACAGTAATGGAAGCAAACCAAATGTTTCTGACACCCTTCAATTTCTTTGATTGGAAGTATGAAATGGTTATCAAACTGAGATGTAAGGGTCTCTATAGAGTAACCATGGGCACAGAAGTGGATCCAAACTCTGCTGTGGAGAAAGCAAAGTACTACAATCGACTTGATGAAGCTTATGGATTGCTATGCCTAAGCATTTCGAGGGAACTCTTGTTTCATACAAACAGTTTGAGAACCCCCAATGAAGTATGGGTGAAGCTAGAATCACTCTTTGGGAAAACTAATGAACTGAGAGGTCACCAGCTTGAAAACGAGCTCATCAGCTTGAGCCCAGCGCATTTTGAAACCATCCAGGATTTCTTCACTAAGTTCAAGTCACTAGTGCTTCAACTACAACAATGTGGAATTGTTAAGAAGGAGGAACAACTGATTCTGTCCATCCTTTCGAAGCTAGTTCCATAATTTTCTGTATTTGTTAGCACATTTCACTCAGCCAAGATGACCCTTCGAAATTGGCAAATGCCATCACTAGCTACCTTCATGGAGTGTCTCACTCATGATCAGGACAAACTAGTTCAGATGGGCACCATAAAATCAAAGTACCAAGCACTGGCAATGGGTGTTTCAAATGCCAACAAAGCCAAGCGGAAAGCCAAGAATTCGAAGCAGCCAGAGAAGAGGAAGTTTGACAAGACCAAGTCTGCAGATGGAGGTTCGAATCTGTCAAACGAGAAGGACAAGAAGGGAAAGGAAAAGACCAAATGCACCTATTGTCATAAGGGATGGCATCCAGAGAGCTCATGCATGAAGAAAACCATTGACTCAATGGCGCAGCTGCTGGAGAAGAACAACATCCCAGTCCCTGAGGGCGCAAGGAAGAAAGAGAGCACCTCAAATCCTGGAAATAAGGAGAAATTTCATGCTTTGGTAGCAGGTATTTTGAATCCCTCATCCTTTATCATTGATTCAGGAGCTTCTAGACATATGGTTTCATCCAGAGGGCTCTTCTCTTCTATGAATTCGAATGGTGGCCCAACAGTTCGAATGGGAGATGATTCAGAAATCCAGACCAAGGGGATTGGTAGGATTGACATGGAGCATGGCTATTTCAGTGATGTGCTCTATGTACCTTCATTGGCTGCAAATTTGCTATCAGTTTATCAAATGACCCATACAGGAGAAGCCAAGAGAGTAACATTTACTCCAGATTTGGTAGAAATCTCAGAAATTTTTTCAAATCAAGTTGTGGCGGTAGGGTATGCTGATCATGGAGAGAGAATGTACAAATTATCCAATTTCATTCCAAATTCTAGTGACCATGCTCTTATCTCTCATGCCAACGATACCTCCAAGTTGTGGCATGAAATATTTGGCCACATGAACTACAAATATCTCCAGACATTGCACAAGGACGAGATGGTGGAAGGGCTTCCAGAAATCAAATCTTCAAATGGTGCATGCATTGGTTGTGTAGTTGGAAAGCATCCTGAGCGCAGCTATGAGAAGGGAATGGCAAGGAGATCCACTCAACCACTTGGATTGGTACATTCATACCTCATTGGTCCTCTTCCCACTCCATCATATGGTGGATCAAGGTATGTACTCACATTCATAGATGACTACTCTCGATTCTGCTGGGTTTACTTCCTTAAATTGAAATCAGAAGTGTTTGAGAAATTGAAGATGTGGAAGGCCTTAGGGGAGAATCATAGTGGTCACAAGATAAATATACTTAGGAATGATAATGGAAAGGAGTATGTGAATAATAACATTCAGCATCTTTGTGAGGTCAATCCCCTACACACCTCAACAAAATGGTGTGGCAGAGAGGAAAAATAGATCTCTCAAAGAGATGGCCACTTGCATAATTGAAGCTAGGGATATAAGCCCTAAGCTATGGGATGAAGCCATCAATTGTGTTGCTCATATTAAAAACATATCCTTTCACAAATCATTCAAAGGAAAAACCCCCTATGAGGCATGGTTTGGCCAAAAACCATATGTGTCAAATTTCAGAATTTTTGGGTCTAGAGCATGGGCTCGAATTCCACTAGAAAAGAGGAAGGATTTGGAGCCACAGAGCAGAGAATGTATCATGGTTGGATATGGTGAAGACACAAAGGGCTACAATCTCTTTGACACATCCAAACTCAAATTTCATTGAGAGAAGTGTGCAATTCGAAGAAGAACCAATTCCTGATTTTGAGCTTGCCCTGGGGGAAAGCTCTTCTCCTCCACACCTTAATGAAATTAGTGATGATTCCACTTCTAATTTTTCTTATATTTCTGAATATGACATTGCTATACATGAGTCACCATCAAGGCCCAAGTGGGCTGAAAAAATCATACAAGCTGTAGGAGAATTGGCAGGCAATCCCCAAGAGCCTAGGAAGACTAGATCTCAAACAATCAATGTTTCCTTTGCAAATGAAAGTGAACTTGCTGATCACTGCTATATGATTATTGGATTGGATACAAAATCATATCAAGAATCTCATCATGATCCAAGGTGGATAACAGCAATGCAAGAATAATTCCAATCTCTTCAAGAGAACAAAACATGGGATTTGGTGCCTCTTCCTCCCAAGAGGAAACTTGTGCAATGTAAGTGGATTTTTCAAACCAAACCTGTTGCTAATGGTTCTGATCTGAAGTACAAGGCTAGGTTAGTGGCTAAGGGCTACTCACAGATCCATGGTGTGGATTATACAGAGACCTTTGCACCGGTTGCAAAGATGGACTCAATTAGACTAGCTCTAGCCATGGCAGCTAGTAAGGTTTGGGAAGTTCACCATATGGATGTTAAAAGTGAATTCTTGCATGGTGAGCTACAGGAAGAGATCTATATGCAGCAACCTAAAGGATTTCAAGAGGATCCCACACTTGTTTGCAGGTTGAAGAAGTCACTCTATGGACTCAAGCAAGCCCCCAGGGCTTGGTATGCCAAAATGGATGCTTTTTTGCACTCAATTGGTTTCTGTCGATGCAAGTCTGATCCAAATGTTTACTTGCAGCAATTTGATGATAATTTGCAGGTCATTGTACTGTATGTTGATAATCTTTTAATTACAGGGAGCTGCAACAAACAAATTGGATCAATTAAAGCTTCTTTGCATAGTGAATTTTCCATGAGCGACCTAGGATTGCTAAGGCAATTTTTGGGTTTGGAAATTGAGCAATATGAGAGAGGTATATTGATGAGTCAACCTAAGTATGCTTCAGACCTGTTATTGAAGTTTAAAATGGATGAATTTAAGGCAGCCAAGTGCCCATTCCTTTCAGGCATAAAACTAGGTGAATTTGAAGACTCTCCATTGGTGGATTGCACACTCTACAGGCAGCTAGTTGGAAGCGTGTTGTACCTTACACATACAAGACCTGATTTGTCTTATGCTGTAAGTGCTGTAGAAAGGTATATGCAGCAGCCGCATGAATTCCATTAGAAGGAGGCCAAAAGGATCCTTCAATATGTCCAAGGAACAAAGTGCTTTGGGGTACACTATGCAGCTGGCTCTTCACTACAACTAGCTGGATTTTCTGATTCCGATTGGGCTGGAGATCCCATCGATAGAAAGTCCACTTCAGGTTTTGTTTTTATGTTTGCTAAAGGTCCCATTTTCTGGTCAAGTAAGAAACAGCATACCATTTCACTTTCATTAGCAGAGGCCAAGTATAGGGCAGCAGTGAACGCAGCCACACAGTGTGTTTGGTTGCAAGGCATTCTTTGGGAGTTTGGTGTTGCTATTGATTCTCCAACCAACATTTGGGTGGATAATCAAAGTTCCATCAAGATATATACTGATCTAGTATAGAGGCAAAGAACAAAGCACACTGAAATCCATATGCACCACATTCGGTGCTTGGTGCATGACAGGGTGATTTCCTTGCAGTATTGCCCATCCACCGAGCAAACTGCAGATATTTTCACCAATTGTTTTACTGAGAAGACCTTCACTCATTTGATATCTTTGCTTGGAGTGAGTGATGGATGGTGATTGCTGCAATTTAATTGCAGGTTCAACCCCATGTCCATTTTAGAGGGAATTTTTTATCCCATGAGGTTTTACTTCTTGTCCTCGGTTTATATGGACAAATAAAAATTATGTTTGTAATGAGGTGACTTGAGCCTTTGTTGCCAAGGCCTCCCACTTATTTTCATGAGTTGTACTAAGTTTTGGTTAAGGGGGGGTGTTAGAATAGTAATCCATACTTAGTACCATAGTCCATAACCATAGTCAAATTTTTAGCTCATGTGCTTCATTACACCATAGTTTGGACTAGGTGACTTTAGTTGGTCAAATACCCACATTTGAGAGTGTTCACACCCACTTCCAAGAAAACCAGTTCACCCAAACTCCTATTTTGTCCACAAGTACACCCTCATTAAATGCTGGAGCGCTCTCTCTCCTTGATTTGGGGAATTTCTGTTGACTAGGGGCGCTAGGGTGGATTTTGCCTAATTTTGGCTAGATTTGGAGCATTTATTGCTCCCTTGGTCCTCCCAAACACCTCTACTTGCTCACCCACGCCTGCCTTGGCCTCATTTATGACCCAGCATGCTTCAGCCACCTTCACACCAAAATTCGTGACTGGTTGGGATGATTAGGACTGAGTTGGACCCACCTAGGGGGGATTGAGGCCAATTTGGCAATTTTGACTTCTACACTCATCTTGAGCTATCTAATGCTCTCAAATTTCTCATGGATGTAATAAAAACCTGTTCTTAACATTTTCATATGTTAGCCAGTCAGTTAATGCAAAGATTAAGCTCACATTGTGTGTAAAATTGTCTCATTTTCCAATCTTTTTCACTGGTTTTGCATATAATTCGATTTTGTGAGGTTCGCCATAGATCCTAGATCTTACTATGATCAAAATACTCACAATGATTATGCAACAATATAGTAATATGCATTATTAATACAAATGTGAATGTATTTGCTGATGGCATTATGCGACCCATGTGTAACCTAGGTCGCCAAACCTATGTATATACATATCGATTGAATGCATTTTGAAGTGCCGAAGGGATGAATGCAAACGATTCAAGTGTCTAAGGGTTTGACCCTTAGTGTGGATACTATATTTTTAATATATGATATATACATTGAAACATTAACCTGTGCATTTGTTTATATCCTGGCGTTTTCAACCATTGTTTAATAGTTTATTAAATACATTAAAATGAAAACAAGGTTGGGATAAGCGAAGTTCAGATAATAATTAATCAAACGTTGCAACATATAAATTACAGCTTGTGTTATAATCGTTGCTGAAGAATGAGACATCGTTTCGACGCTTTGAACATTCCTTTGTGCATATGATGGGTAGGCTAAAGGAATCAACCCTAAACATTTTTAATACACGAATTAAAAACTACATTATAGTATGCCATGATCGGATGCAACTAAATCATGGAGGATGCATGAAATGAGGGTTATTTCCTTCTAAATGAGCATTTAAACAACGAATTCAATCATATGCTATTAAGCAACGAAATTGTATGCTCCCACTAACTTCATGCATCTAACATTTAAAAATGATATGCATACACAACATTAAAGAAAAGTTATATATATATATATATATATATATATATATCTATATATATATATATTGCATATAAATATCAAGTGTCGAGGGCATCTTTACATTGCAGTGTGTAAACCCAAAATACATAGCAAGTAAATAACCATACAGACCGACGAGAGTGGGAAAAGGGTTTTATAAGGTCAAGCTGGGCTTGCGAAGAAGTCTCATTAAGAAATCAAATCTTTAATCATTTACACAGACAAAGTTTGGAACATCAAAGACCATGGCATCGCCACATTTATTTACAACAAGTCTGGTGTACATAATCCTGACGCCTCTGCCCAAGGCAGAGCATCGTGGAGCTTTTCTTAACTACACATGATGGTGGGAGTCTCAGGGACTGCAACTCTTGGAATTCATGACAACCCTGCATTGACAATGGATCAAAAGAGAGGTCGCGGTGACACTCTCATGGGTTGGCTATACGCCCCCATCAATTTGGCCAGGGGCTGAGCTCATTAAACAAATGTGCAAACGAAGGGAGGAGAAACCCTAACCTTAATGGACAACCATTTTAGTAAATCTGCCCCCACCAACAGGGTGAACCAAACCCCAAGGAGTGGGATGATGAGTTACCTGTTGAGCCAGTAGGTTTCCACAACCCCCACTTCTGTTATGAGCTTGCAGGAGTGCCTACTCCACCATTCGCAGTCAGTTTCCTGCACACCACGACAAGAAGAGAGGTCAAACCACAGGACTAATAACAAACCATCTGTTTAACAAAAGTAAACTATTCCACGACAAAACCGTGAAAAGGAGGGTTGAGTGACATTACCTGTGAAGCAACGAGTCACAGCGTAGCTCGAATCCGTTGGCACCTGTCACAATATTATTCACAAAGTTCAAACCTGGGCCTTGAACATACATAAACATGAATGTAAATTGTAGTATTCAACGATAATGTAAAAATGTAAAGATGGTGCAAACAACAACGTATCATTTACATTGTAACGAAGTTCACGCTGAGTATGGTAGCAACTGGTGCAGCATGCATCTCTAGAAATGAAGTGCCAAGTCTTGGCCGTAGACCACAACCATACCCTACGCAGAGCCGAAGCTCTCGTCGTAGACAAGCAACAATGAACCCAAGTTCCAATAGATGGACTATCAATTCTAGATACCAGAGTGGGCAGGTGGATACCACTGCTGCTGGTGAAAGGAAGAGTTATTGCAGACAGGGAGATGATTGGGCACGAAAAACCAAAGCATGGATCGATGGTGCTAAACGCATCACAAAATACCATGCATGGTCCCGTATCACGATCAATGATGAAGAACGAAGGAAGAGTTAATGCTTTGCAGAGTTGGGTGTATGGTACGTCTGAGCTTAAATCTCCACTGACAGAGTCCATAAATGGGATGAGCCACAGCGTGCACAACGTCGACCAGACCTGAAACACGTGTGTCGACTTTCCCTCCACGTAAGAGTTTGTTTCTATCACCTGCCAACAAGGAAAATGGGAGAGGGGTTAAAACATTGAATTGGTTTGGTGAAGCCTGAGTGGCGTAAGCCACAAACCACGTAGGCCACCAGTTGGAGTGAGTTGGATTACAACTAGTCGAGTCATATGTGTGTCCACATTAAATGCCAACGTCGAGCTACGTTCAGTCGTAGGCTCCAAGTATCACTATCATGGCAGCAAGATTAACCTCACACGGTTATGGGTTGACCGGTCACAAGCCAAATGTTAAGTGTTGAAATTATGGTGTGAGCCACGTCGAGGAGGTAGGGTCGGATTCCATTAGTGACTGTTTATCATTTTCATTAATATTGGTATATGTTATGTGAGCATTTAGCCTTACGGCTAATGCTTTTAATTGTTTAATAATGTCATACTATTTGCATAGTTGGAGTGGCGCGTAAACCTTGGAGAGGAGCGCTTTACTATGTATAAATATACATATATAGAACCTTATATATTGTTAACCCTTGTATGCATAAGTTTTGTTATGGCCCTGAATTTTAATATGAGTAATGTTATAAGGGTAATTCGAATTGCAGGGTAGTGCAAGTGTTAGAAGTAATATGTTTGTAATATTAAATATTCTTTGAGTTAGGTGTTATGCAAAGTATTAATATATATATATATATATATATATATGTATGTATGTATGTATTAATAGCCACAATCATTTTATTATATAGTTGTTAATTGTTTTAATAAATGAATTTTATCCCTTAGACCTTTGCTTATGGAATTATAATTTTAATGTAAAGCATTAATATAAATCGATGTGTTAATTATTGATTTGTGTATGTAATAAATACATATGTACTCCAAAGGAGAGACTTGGGACTATGTCCATTACAACATTAATGACGATAATAGTACCGGAGGGCATGCCCATGTGTAGCATTGAATTCATACAGATCATGGTATAGGTTGAGTGAGCTGGAAAAGATACCAGGTATGGGGTGTGTTGTAGGCACAACAAATTCCATGCTTTAGGTAATGCAAGGGAGCGCCAAATTTTTAATAAATACAAAGGTATTTGGGTAAGTGTTTCTTTAAACACCAGATTCTTCACTACTATCCTTGTCATCCTTTACCTGACCTTTGTTTGGCCTGAATACCACCTTTTTCTAATAAATTTTCTAAGTGTTTTGGTATGGAGGAAGCCTTTAATTTTGAGTATTTTGTCTTCTACTTTCACCATCCTGAAACCCGACAGTTTGCGCACTCGAAACCCGAAACCCGAAAGGTGCGGGTTGGGGGTTTTTGTTTTTCTCCTTTTTGTTTGTTGTCAACCTGAAACCCGACAGCTACGGGTTGCGAGTTTTCCTTTCAATAATTTTGGGATATGGCATCTTGAAAACCGAAACCCGAAATCTGATAGCTACGGGTTGCGAGTTTTCCTTTCAATAATTTTGGGATATGGCATCTTGAAAACTGAAAACCGAAACCCTCCATTGCGGCTTTCGGCTTTCGGGAATTAATTTTGAGTTTTAGTCGTATTGTTGTTCCCGAAACCCGAAACCCGAAACCCGACTTTCGGGTTGTGGCTTTTGGGAATGTATTTTTCATTTTCATGGATTACCATCCCGAAACCCGAACCCGCATTTCGGTTTGCGGCTTTCGAGAATCATGATTTTCGTTAATTTTTGTGGTTTGCATTCTCGAAACACGAAACCCGACTTTTCAAGTTGCGGCTTTCGGGAACCCATATAAACCTTGTAAATAAAGCACCCATCACCGGATCCCGAATCTCAAATCGGGAAATCTGACCTGTTCATTCATTCTAAATATCACGGTCAGGATTTGATCTAGTAATTTCAATATATAAGTGTTTTTCTATTTTTCTTTTACCATTTTTATTCTTGAACATTACTGCGTTGTGCCAATTTTTACTACGAATTTGGTTGCTAAGGGTCGTTATTACTGGTTTTTCAGTTATTTTAGGTTGGGTTGTTTCCATTGCTGCATACTGCGTTTAGTAGTTTGGCTATTTTGGATTTAGTAATGACCTTCTTCTGTTATTTGATTGGACTCCGCAAGGCTCTATAAATTATACCTTTTCAGTCTCTCAGGAGTCACTTTGGTCATTCTGTTAAATCATCGATTTGGATCCGGTTTGACAGGTGAAATCAGGCTGCCAGTTTGTGTACTGAAACTTTTGTCTTAGTCATTTCACAGTCATCTCTCTCGCCATAACTCCCATTTTCATCTCAAATCCGAAGTCATGATTGTTGATGTGAACAGACTTGTAATGATGAGCTTTCAAATGCAATTTAAGTCATGCAAGTTTCGATTGGATTTGTACTTTCGCATGGATCTAGATCCGGTTAACACACGTTATAGCTCGTTTTGTTACAGTCTGGATGATTGCAATGTCCTAATCGTAATAATTTGATCATTACGACTGGTTCTGCTTAATCATTACCATCCTATCAGTTGGTGTTGGCTTAAACTGACCCAGAGGTTTCCAATTAGACCCAGGTTCTTTGCGGTTCTTCCTTGGACCAGCAAAACCCCTTTGCACCGACCCTTTCGGAAACAACCTACGAGCAGGTTGAGGTCTCACCCAAGGTGTATCTTTATGGGGTACTGCGGAATCAGGTTTCCACAGTAAATGATGAGTTTTTTATCTGAACAAGTTGTGCAGCGCAAGACAGAAGGAGTGCATTGCGGGGCAAAGTGATGCGGTGCATAGCAGAATCTATGCTACGAGCAGTACTGCACGGTGGAGGCAACACTATGGGCCGCACCTAGGGTTTCTTACTACTGCGAATCTTCTACTGGAACTGCGAATCACCCACAATTATCCTCTACTTAGAAAATCTCAGAAACGTTAAGGAACTGAAATGAATATCACTCATCCATTCATTCAGGCACTTACTAGCTATCTTTCTAGCATTCATCAAGAACTTCGATTATTATAACATGATCTGAAATGATAAACATGATTAACTGTGCTGCGTTCCTTCACTATGTTTAAGAAAGTAATTATACTTAAACGACTGATTCATGGCCTTAACATAGAATTGAAGTGTTCACCATTCATCTGCTTCCGCGGAACCTAGCATATCATTCCCAAACTTCTCCTATTGGTAAATGCATATCAAAGTTCTCATATTACAGCATGCAAGGAAACATTCAAGCATTCATTCTACAGAAAATACAGATAGTCATTCATTCATAAACATCATCACATAACACAGGGTTTAACGTGGTTCACTTCCCCGGATGGAAAGCTAAGTCCACAAGAACGGTTGGTAATATATTTCTTCAAAAGGGATGGGGCAACCGTTCTTAGTCTGCGCACTCAGCTGCAGACTCTCCTTTCTCTTGGCTAGGTCTCTACGCACACAGTTGCAGAGCCTTTACAATATTCTCAGCTTAGAGAGATTCTTCAATACAAAAAAGGTTATCTCCTTAAGTTCTCAGCAACAACAAAAGAATAACAATAATACAGAAAGAGAACAACCCACATAGCCAACCCCCATCCCATACAAAATATCTTCTTAAATAGATCATGCCCGAAGGTCATGTCTGTACAATGCCGAAGACCTAAAACACAAAACCCTAAGGGTTTCCAAAACTGCGCCGATTTTCCAAACCGGCTTGATGGCTCTTGGTAGCGTCTGCTTGGTCATGGAAGATCTCCATGTCCTCATTCTGTCGCTATCAGCCTTCCTGTCGCACGCGTGCCTATAGGATGCTTCTGCCAAACCATTTCTATCTAACGGTTTTTCCTTCTAAGTGTGCCAAACATCGCTTTCTTTAACAACCCACGCGTGGCCGCCTTCTTGTTTTGCCTACGTCCGCCGCTCGGCAATCCTGAAATATATTTCCAAAAATGGTTGCTACCAGTCAAGCCGGTAGCTGCACTTGATACTTGTCCAGCACACCGCTTTGCTAGCTCCACGTGGCCTCCTAACTCCACAACACTGTTTCAGCGCAGTACTGGTCTTCGCATCATGGCCAAAACTTTGATGCTGCCCGCAACTCCGCAGTCTGGTCAAAATTTGGATGCTACGCGCAACTTAGTAGCATCTTCAATACTTAGCCAAAATTGTGTTTCTGAGCTGCGCTCAGCTCAGCTTTCCCTGCTTGCCTCAAAAAGGTGCTTCCCAAAACTTCATCTCAACCTGGGCCCAACATGCCCCTAATACTTACATGTGGCTCATCCCTGAGCCACTGATTGTTTTAGCTATCTGACTCTGCATCGCGACCGGTGGAATGAACTTGGCCATGAACTCGTCATATGTACTGCACAATTGCACCACTGCTTCTCTTGTATCCTCCTCAACTTGTTTAATTGTCTCAATCAGTGTTGGAGGTATTTCTTGTCCAATTTGATCTTGTACGTGCTCCTGGTTATCGCGTAGTTCTACTAACTTATCTTCAATTTGCTGCGATACCGCCATGGCATTCTCCAGGAGCTGCTGCGACTGATTATCCATCTCAGTCTCTTTTTGTCGTAATTCCTGTACTTCTTTCTTTAAGCTGGATATCTCCTTGTATCTCGACAGCCTTTCTCTAGGTGGTAGAGCTTTCATCTCTACATTCAACCTGTCCAGTGTGGTCTATTTTTCTTGTACCGCGGTCTTGACCTGCAGCAACTTTTGATCCTCTTCAAGGGTCGCGATTTCCTATGAAACCTTATACAGGAGAGATTGGCACTTAGCCATCTCACTTGTAATTCATTTCGAGGCGGCACTCACTGCTTGCTCTCTGACCTACTGTTCGGTTAATGGCGCCTGCTTATTCAGCTTATCCTTCAATGTGGAAATGTCGGTCTCATAATAAATCTCTTTGTTCTGCATCTCCGACTGCAAGGATCTCACCTTATCTCTGATCCTCAGAACTATGTCTGTAGGATCATCTTGGATGTCTATGTCTTTAATATCCTTCACCACATTGGATATGGTGGTCTCCAGATTTTGTCGGTGGTCGTATTCGTTGCGTAGCTGTACTTCTGCCTTCTGCTAAATTTGTCTATTTGCTGCGGTGAGCTCTACTTGTAACTTCATTGCTTCAACCATCCATTCATGCATATCCTCCACGATCTGCGTGGGGATGAAGTGCAATCCTGGTAACAGGATTTTGTCTAAGTTGAGCTCTACCCTCTCGACTTCCATTGTGTCCAAGGCCACTTGCTCTGCTATTGGCAACACAACAGCCAATGGGTCCACATGGAAAATCCTAGTCATCGATAGTAGCGTTATTGCTAGCTGTTGGATTCCTTGCTGCTAGGTTCCTACCAACCTCCTTTCAGCCCCTTCTTCCTTCAGCACAATAAGGCTTTTCTGGACATCGTCCATTTTCTTCATTAGGTTTTTCATTGCGAGCCTCGTCTGGTGCAGGTCATCGTGGATGACCTTGTCCTTCTTTTCTTCAGTATCCATAAGCTCCTTCATCTGCTCTGAGACTGTTTTGGCTATCATCTTGTAGTCATCATCATTGAGGACTACCTCCAATTGGATCTTTGTAGCCTTCACCTTTTTCCTCGACTTTGGCTTCTCCAAATTCTCAGCTTCTTTTCTCTTACATGTTTCTTCAATAATTGGGCATGAGAGCGGGATCAGCTCATCTTTTGCTGAATCTGTCTCCACGTCCATAACCTCTACGCAGAATTCTGCTGGCCAATCTTTCATGAGGTCCTCAATATCCTGCTCATACATGATGTACTTTCCTAGGAACCACTCTGGTTTCCTCGTTTGCGCTTTCGATGATATGAATATACATTTCATATCTGCCTCAAAGTCGATGATGTGGATATACTTCGCCGTGACCTGCTTTGTAATGCAAGGTGTCTTTGTGATTGCATCGTGCAACTGGATATAGTATTGGTAAAATACTTCTACTATTGCATGTTGGCGCTCTGCATTTGTGTTTTCCCAGAGGTTGACGAACTTAAAACCTTTAGGATCCTTGGTATCCATAACGATGCCCGCATAATCTTGCGGCTCCTTCGATCCGCACAAAGCAATCAAGATGATGAGCCAGGTGAAATGGAACTGGCCGCCATTCACCTGGGTGTCGTTGAGTTCTTCAAGGAACTCATTCAGTAGAAACTGACACCAATTGAAGCTGTGGCCTTCGGCCGCTGCGGCACCAAGGAGTATTGCACCCGCAAGCACCTTCGAAGGTCTAGCTATTTTGAGCATATTTCCTGTAAGCAACTGCGTTACAAATATTGTTGCTTAGTCCTCTATATCTTCTGTCAGGAATCCTCTTTTGGCCTTCACCACCGAGTGGGTCTTCTTCATCTTCTCAACAGCCTCTTTTTCTTTGCTCTTCCCCTAGAAGAATTGCTTCAGATCCTTACCGCGCTTGCTTAGCCAAGTGATGTGGTGGATCAAATCAATATTAATATCAATGTTTCTGTCCAGCCACAGATAACCTTGATGGATTCGTGCCATGAGTGTGCGAACCACAATATTCAATTCTGGGGAATGGTCAAAATGTGGTAATCTCAACAAGTTCAGTAGCCCTTACTGAACGATAGGTGATAACCAACTGTCAGCTACCAAGTTCAGAGTTCCCTTGGCATCCTTTTTCCAGCATAGATACTGGTCTGGTTGAAAATCTGGGTATTTGGGAACATATGGCTTGTCTTTCTTCATTCCCAAGAGGTCATAATCCTCCCATTTACAATCTGCTATCTTTCCCAACAAATTATTACCAACGTTTACATGCTTTGACAGAGGCAACAGCGGGATGTCGTATCTCGCATTCTTGAGCAATTTAAACACAGGGGCATTCAGTGCCCATGGAGAGATATATTCAGGTGTCATCTTCAAAGGTTCTGTCTGAAAGACTGGTGCTTTCTGTGCCAAGGATCCCAACTTTATGATGTTGGATCGAGGTGCCGTTACAACTTTCCCTTTATCTTTTGGTTTTTCCTACATCATGGGATTAATCATTGGTGATCTACGGGATCCTTCTCCTTGTTCTACAATGACCTTCTTAACTGGGGTTTTCATTAACTGCTGAATCCCTCCTTGCTGAAAGATCCTAAGTGCTTCTTCAAGGGTTAGTTCTTCTTCTCTAAAGGAAGGTTTGGACATTCACAATTGAGGTAGCGGCTAAGGCAGACAAAATGCAGATGGCTACTAGCTCAGAGAGGTTAATCGCAAGAAAACTTTAAGTGCTTGGTAACGCCCGCGAGTCTCCCAACGGTGTTATTTATAGGCACAGTAGACCCTCTCCCGCTCCATTCAACGACTAGATAAGCATTTAATGTGGTGTTCATTGGCAAATTTGAGTGGATCCTTCAGTCTTTTCTGTCGTCAGCATGCTCAGAACGGCTATCTTTTCTTTAAATGCTGAAGCAGTTGCTGCAACGGTCATCTAATGGCTATTTTTCTGAAAAGCCATGCAATGGCTATTTTTCTCTGGGTGTTGCGCGGAACTGTGCGTCAAGCCATCTGCAACCCTGCGCGGCTACTTCGCAGTGCCAAAAATTTCCAACTGCGCGGCTACTTCACAGTGCCAAAAATTTCCAACTGCGCGGCTACTTCGCAGTGCCAAAAATTTCCAACTGTGCGGCTTCCACTCTATATATTTTTCTTCTTTTTTTTCTTTCTCTTTTCTTTTTTGTTTTCCCCTTCCACGAAGCTTCAATAGTGTTGTGTGGTGCATAGATAATTCTTCTTATCATACCTTTTTCCTTTTATCATACATGTACATACTTCTTTACATTTCTAGTGTCCACTTTCAACTGTACTTGACACTTAGAACTTCCTTCCTTGGTTCGTTATTCAAGGTTCTGCGAAGCAGTGCTATCATGGTATAGCTTTAGCTTGCTTCCCTTGATCAAAGTTGGCAAAGTATCACCTGCTAAATTGGCTAACTGGACTGCACCAGTGTTAGTAACATGTATCACAGTATATGGGCCAAGCCAATGCATCTTAAATTTACCAAGGAATTTCATGAATTTTCTATCATACAGGAGGACTAGATCACCTACTTGAAAACACTTGTTCTTTATATGGCGATCATGCCATGCTTTCTCGCGGTCCTTCTGAGCTTGCTGGTGGAAGCCTGCAATGAAGCGACCTTCCTCCAAGTCTAGTAAGTGTAGTAATATTTCTTCTATAGCTTTGCAGTCTGCCATCCCTGTAAATGCAGCGATTCTCAAACTAGGGACAATATATTCCATAGGCATTATAGCCTCCTTCCCATAAATCAACCGAAAGGGTGTCTATCCTGTCAATTTCTTGCATGTGGTTCTATATTCCCATAGCACAGATGAAACGCGTAGGTCCCAGTCGTCTCTATTTACATTGCACACCTTAGTGAGTGCGTTCTCCAATATTTTATTGAAAGCCTCTACAGTACCATTTGCCTATGGATGATATGGAGTACTGCGTTGATGAAGAATGTGGAATTCCTCTGTAAGCGTCTCAATTGTCTTGTTCAAAAAGTGAGTACCTTGGTCACTCATTAAAATCTTCGGAAAACCAAATCTGGTGAGTATTTCTTCAAAAATAAACTGCGCAGCAGTACTGGCACTGTAGTCCTTAACTAGTTTTGCTTCTTCCCATCTGGTGAGGTAATCTATAGTAGTAATAATATACCTTGCACCTATTCTTTCTCCTGGTGGGTTTATAGGACCCACAAAGTCGATTGCCCATTTTTCAAATGGCTGCAGGGTTAACTGTGGATTTAATGGCATCTCATCTCGTCATGATGGTTTTCCTATCCTCTGACAGACATCACAGTTCCTACAATGTTCTTTGGCATCTTTATGGATCGTAGGACACCATAGCCCTGCGCGCAATATCTTCTATGCAGTAGCCCTTCCTGCATAGTGACCTCCCGCAATATCTGAGTGTGTGTCGGCTAGAATAAATGGCTTCTCATGATCGAGTACGCACTTGCGCAGGACTTCATCCAACCCAAGTTTGTATAACTAACCTGCAATTATAGTGAAGTCCGCGATGCGCACCACTAACTATTTTTTCTGTTGGACCGAGAATTACTGGGGTGCCATCCCTATGGTTAGGAAGTCAATGATGTCCTTGTAATAATCATCGGCAACCTATATACTAAATAATTGTGCATCAGGCAGACTATCTTCAATATTCGTCGACTCCTCTCCTGACTTGATCCTTGACAGATGATCAGGTCCCAAGTTTAGTCTACCTGGCTTGACAATAATTTTGAAGTCATATTCCTGGAATAGCAATAGCCATCAACATATGCGTCCCCCTAACACTGGATTATTGACCAAATATTTCAATGCAGAATGGTCAGTAAACATAAGGAAGTGCGATCCCATCAAGTAGTGTCTAAATTTCTGTAGGGCATATACCATCACAAGGCCTTCCCTCTCAGTAGTAGTATAGTTCTTTTCTTCTGTTGAAAGTTTTCTGCTAGAAAATGCAATAGGGTGGTCAATATTTCCCTCTCCTGGTTGCGCTAACACGATCCCCAGGGCAATACATGATGCATCAACATGGACATGGAATGGCTTTGTCCAGTCTGGAAAGACTAGAATCGATGCAATGACCATCTTTTATTTTAATGTGTCAAAACCCTATTCGCATTCTACGTTCCAAATGAATGGTGAGTCTTTCTTTAGCAGCTTTTCCATTGTTGCGGTTATCTGTGCATAACCCTTTATAAATTTCCTGTAATATCCAGTATGGCCTAATGTAGATCGCAACATCTTGACTGAATTTGGTGTTGGTAAGTTTGCAATAACTGCAATCTTTGCAGGGTCTACCATCAATCCTTGGCCAAGTAAAATTCCATAAGCCACACAGAAAATACACTTTTTCAAATTCAAGAATATTTGATGTTGTCGACATTTCTCGAGCATCATGCAGAGATTCGCACAATGATTTTTCAATAGACCAAATATAGTCCAATAATCAAAATACACTTCTAAAAACTTGTGCATAAAATCTTTAAATGCTGCGACAACGACTCTAGAGAATATGGTAGGTGCATTCTTCAGCCCAAAAGGCAGGACGGTGTACTGGAATGACCCCCATTCTATAGCAAATGTCGTCTTATGCCTATCGGCAGGATCAATCCTGATCTGATGATAACCAGAGAAACCATCAGTGCAAGAATATGCCTCATTTCCTCCAACATTATCAAGCACTTCATCTGTGAATGGAGTAGGAAATGGGTCGTGCATGGAAGCATCGTTCAGCTTTCTGAGATCCACACAAATCCTGATCTTGCCTTTTGCTTTCTTGTCTTGAACAACCATGGGGCTAATCCATTCGGATTCTTCAACTGGTTCAACGATTCCTGCTTCTAGCATCTTATCTATCTCTGCGCGGACTTTTTCCTTATAGCGTGGATTCAATCTATATGGCCTCTGCTTGACAGGCTTAGCACCTGGTTTTAAAGGTATTTTCATGACCCCTAGGTCTCCCAAAATTCCTTTCATTTCTGTAAAATTTGTTGGAAATAGTTCCTGATACTCATGTAAGGTATCTGTGATCTATGCAATAGTCTGATCATCCCAATAATCTCCTATTGATGCGAACTTCGGCTCTTTTTCTATGACAATGTTCACTTTTTGTGTTTTTACTGGTCTAGTCATATTTGGGATTTCCAACGAAGGTCCTTCTACCTCACGCACTCCTTCTGAATCTGGTATATCTATGTTGCGCAGGTCATCCTCATCATCTTCATTTGTATCATTGGTATCTTCAGCTAAGTTGTAACACTCGATCAAGTGCTCTTCATGTTCCTTCCATTCTGACTGTAGGTGCGCGGGAATGCACTCTATCCCAAAAAACTCCTGCAATGATATGTTTTGATGATGACAGTCGTCTTGGAATATGCACTTCTTGATTAGCTTGTAATGATTCATGGATTAATGGATTCTCATCTTCAAAACTGAAGTCCTTCTGGAAGTTCGCAGCAAGCAGCTCCCAATCAGTGAGTTCACTGCGCAACTCCAGGTCGAGGTACCATTTCTCTGGGATACCTGCATCCAATGTATGTATAAATAAATGTACCCATTCTGTAAGTGGTCTTTCCACTCATGCCTTTGAACAGATTTCAATGTGCTGACTAGGGTCTGTCTGTCCATTATACTTTTCAAAGGGTAAAGTAACCTTTTTGGCGAACCAGATCTGCATCTTAGTTCTGCATTGATCCCAAGTGGTCAATGTTTTCTTATGTGCATTCCACCATCTGGCAGGTGTATCTTGCAATGCTATATCTAAAGCTGGAAGTCTATGCTCATCTGGTATAGCTGCAGTATATTCCCTTATGAAACTGTAAACATTAGCAGAACCATCATATGTGGGAATAGGACTTACCTCTTTTCCGATCCAACGCAGTGATTTTGTAACCTACGCACATCTTCTTGTAGATACTTCATGCATGTGGATTTTCCAATTCTCCAGTCCTATATCCAAGTCAGAGATACAAGAAGTGTCACATCGCCAGCTGAGCGTACCTTCCACAGTAGGATTAATGTAGTCTTCCTTGTTCGTACTCAGTTGGTATAGTCGGTCTAAATCTTGAGCTTGGGATTCCTCCTGAATCGGCTCACTGTATCTATCACCATATTTAGGATCCAATGGTGTGATGAACCTAAGATGATTCCCTTCAAAGATCATCTTCTTTGTCTTCAAGTTTATGATAGCCAAGTTATCCATATCCCAATCAATTCCCAATATTGCTGGAAAAGGTTGACTATCATCCATAATTTCAATAACCTCAAAGTCTGCATGACTCTGTACTCTGTCAATGTCAACTACCACATTAGCTAAGTGGCCAAAAGGTATGACCTTCTCCTGATTAGCCATTCACAACTGGATAGGTGACCAGAGCAACTTTGGTCGACCCATCTGCTGCCATGTCTGCTTAGTCAAGACATTCACTTCTGATCCCAGATCAAGGACGACTTCATCCATTTCAAAATCTCCTATCTGCACAGTAAGCCTCATCTCTCAGCCTGTTCTTTTGTGCTTCCTTATATGATGTACAACGCTATCTGGAGTCTTTGTTGCAATCTGAGGTTCATACTGGCTGATAAGCTTCTGGAGCTCTACTATGGCTTTTTCGCTTTTTAGTAACTTCATGCAGCTTCGCAAGAACTGCGCAACAGAAGTACGAGCATCTGTCGCAGTACTTGTTTTGTCATACGGAGCTAGCATGTCTTCAACATGTGGTGTTTCACTGCGTAGAGGGATCCTTGATGACTTATCTGCTTGTTTTCTAAAGGTATCCCGCGCGTCAATGAAGATCTCCTTGTTCTTCTGTAGGTTAAGAGGGGGTGCTTTTCCTGGAGCTTTCCTTATCCATACTTTTTCAAGGGGATCCTTCTTCGTATGTGCTTCCTCTGATGTTGAAGATTGTGCTCCTCTATCGTGGCCTGTCTCAGCGCCATTTTGCATGGCCACATTAATGCTTGGATCCACTGGTCTATTCTCTACTGCAATCCACTGGACGTTTGGATTCGGAGCCTCTGTTCGTCTTCTCTTCTGCATTTCCACCTCTAATACTGGGAAATATTCAATGACATGCTCAAATGATTTACAATAATTGTACGTAGTGCATGGGTTAACACAATCTCTAGACATGTGCCCAGGTTGGCCACAGTTATAACAAATGCCTTGGCCGCGGCCTCTTCCTTATGCCGGACCAGCATTTCTTCCTCTGCCATGGTATCCACCACCACAACCTCTGTATCCTCCTTGGTCATATTGTGCATTTTCATGTTTTGGATGGGTATCTTCTTGTACGCGGTACAAGCTAGCACCTCGCATTGAGTCCATATCCCTTTTTCTTTCATTCATTAATTCATATGCGCGGTAGTTGGATTCATCATGTCCAACTG
Organism: Larix kaempferi; assembly: GCA_027924585.1. NCBI lineage: Eukaryota > Viridiplantae > Streptophyta > Pinopsida > Pinales > Pinaceae > Larix > Larix kaempferi. The sequence continues at coordinate 29,879,476 of BSBM01000229.1, read as the reverse complement.
ATTTACATAAATTGCAGTATAAATTCTTAGGAGTTTTCACATATTTCTGGATTAGGTAACAGTCTTCAGGTCTATGTCCTGTGGTTCTGCAAATTTCACACCATGGGGCCTGATTCTAATTTAATGGGTTAGGCGCACCACTATTAATATAGTCGTGGAATAGAGGGAAATGTTCGCAGTCATGACCTTCTCCTTTACAACTTGTACACCATACCTCCTGTCTAGGTTCATATCTTTGTTCTTTACCATTTTTCATACTTTGCAGTTCAAGTGTCAGGGTGGTCAGCTGGTTCTGGATCTGAGACATCCCAGAACTAGTATCACCAATCGGCGAAGCTTCCATCTTCATTGCAATTTCCAAGGCCTCTGCCTGGGATAGAACCTTCTGCTGCATCAATGGTAATCTGATATGAGGTAACAGCGTAGCAATGAACCATTCCTTATGCTGTTCTGGTGCTATAACAAAACTTACTTGGTCTAGTAAGGTCTTAAATTTCTGATCAAATTCCCAGACCGTTTCAGTTGATCTGTGCTTTATTTCCTTCAGCTCAGTTATACACTGAGACTCAAACTTAGGTTTCTTGAACTCTGCCACCAGTGCGACTTTAATTTCTGTGAGGGTTCTCGGCTGTACGGTAGAGTATTTCATAAACCAATGTAGCACTCTATCCCTAAATGTGGTGATGAGCTGTGCTTGTTTCACAACATCATCCTGGATTTGTCTTACACTCCATACGGCTTCACAAAGGAACCAATGCTGATCAGGGTCTTCTAGGCCAGTTCCTCTAAATATTGGTAGTTTCATATCAGTGTTTGCCATTGTGCTACTAGGTGGTGGGGCACCGGGATTAGTGCACAGCTGCTGTAAAGGGATTTGCGCAGTAAATACAAATGGGACTATCGGGAGAGATGGACTAGGCTGAGTCTTCTACGGAGTGGGCTATGTAGTGGGTGGGTTCTACGATAAGGGTGGCGCGGTTTGTGTAGCTGGCGGATTCTCAGGGGTAAATGGTTGTGCAACTTCGCTATCAAGATCACAGGGGATCTCAGTATGTATATGAAGTTTAGGGCCTTCCGGATTGTTATTAATTTTATATCACTTACCACTTCTAAGAGTATGCGTCTCTTCGTCAGAATCAATATATGTACTGTTTATCATGACAAACTTCAAGCATATTACTGCATTCTTAGAACACCTTTCTCAGCTAACAACATCTTAATGTATAGATTGAAGTTGTTCAGAAACTTACCGTGGAATCCTCCGAAAAAATGTGCTTCTGCTTGGCTGTAGGATTTGAGTGTGTCTACAACAAATTCTGTTACAAAGCCTTCTAGCATATGATCAACCCAATAATCAACTGCGCGTGACAATAGGCTGTCTAACGCTTTAAGCTGCGCTGTGAGCTCGGGAGTCCATTCCGTAGGAACTCCTCCTTGGAAACAGTTTTTCTTCTCTGCGAGCCGCGAGATCCACGCATGTAGCTCATTTGGAAACGATGCCCAAAATATCTCGTGAATGTCATCCAATAGATATCTATTCGACCACTGTGTGTTGCTTAGACGCGGATGTCTATTCTCTTGTCTGTTAAAATTGCTTATGGTCTTATCCCACCAAGCTTGGATTTCTGTCTTTTAAGGATGCCAATAGTCAGATCCTTCGGGGAACTGATATTCTTCTTCACACATCGTGATTGCAACTCAATGGAACCATTTCAACTCATCATGGATTCTAGCACGGCAACAGAACCATTTGTTGGCTTAAATTGACCCAGAGGTTTCCAATTAGACCCAAGTTCTTTGCGGTTCTTCCTTGGACCAACAAAACCCCTTCGAACCGGCCCTTTCGGTAACAACCTGCGAGCAGGTTGAGGTCTCACCCGATGTGTATCTTTATGGGGTACTGTGAAATCAAATTTCCACAGTAAATGATGAGTTGTTTATCTGAACAAGCTGCGCAGCACAGGACAGAAGGAGTGCGCTGCGAGGCAAAGTGATGCAGTGCGCAGCAGGATCTATGTTGTGAGAAGTACTACGCGGTGGAGGAAACACTGTGGGCTACACCAAGGGTTTCTTACTGCTGTGAATCTTCTACTGGAACTGTGAATCACCCACAATTATCCTCTACTTGGAAAATCTCAGAAACGTTAAGGCACTGAAATGAATATCACTCATCCATTCATTCAGGCACTTATTGGCTATCTTTAGGGCATTCGTCAAGAAATTCGATTATTACAACATGATCTGAAATGATAAACATGATTAACTGTGTCGCATTCCTTCACTATGTTTAAGAAAGTAATTATACTTAAATGACTGATTCACGGCCCTAACATAGAATTGAAGTGTTCACCATTCATCTACTTCTGCGGAACCTAGCATATCATTCCCAAACTTCTCCTATTGGTAAATGCATATCAAATTTCTCATATTACAGCATGCAAGGAAACATTCAAGCATTCATTCTACAGAAAATACAGATAGTCATTCATTCATAAACATCATCACATAACACAGGATTTAACGTGGTTCACTTCCCCGAATGGAAAGCTACGTCCACAAGAACGGTTGGTAATATATTTCTTCAAAAGGGATGGGGCAACTGTTCTTAGTCTGCACACTCAGCTGCAGACTCTCCTTTATATCGGCTAGGTCTCTGCACACACAGTTGTAGAGCCTTTACAATATTCTCAGCTTGGAGAGATTCTTCAATACAAAAAAGGTTATCTCCTTAAGTTCTCAGCAACAACAAAAGAATAACAATAATACAGAAAGAGAACAACCCACACAGCCAACCCCCATCCCATACAAAATGTCTTCTTAAATAGATCATGCCCGAAGGTCATGTCTGTACAATGCCGAAGACCTAAAACCCAAAACCCTAAGGGTTTCCAAAACTATGTCGATTTTCCAAAGCGGCTTGCTGGCTCCTAGTAGCGTCTGCTTGGTCATGGAATATCTCCACGTCCTCATTCTGTCGCTATCGGCCTTCCTGTCACACGCGTGCCTACAGGCTGCTTCTGCCGAACTATTTCTCTCTAACGGTTTTTCCTTCTAAGCGTGCCGAACGTCACTTTCCTTAACAACCCACACGTGGCCACTTTCATGTTTTGCCTACATCTGCCACTCAGCAATCCTGAAATATCTTTCCAAAAATGGCTGCTACCGATCGATCCGGTAGCTACACTTGATACTTGTCCAACACACCGCTTTGTTGGGTCCATGTGGCCTCCTAACTCCGTAGCACTGCTTCAGTGCAGTACTAGCCTTCGCATCACGGCCAAAACTTTGATGTTGCACGCAACTCCGCAGTCTAGTCAAAAGTTGGATGCTGCGCGCAACTTTGTAGCATCCTCAATACTTAGCCGAAATAGTGTTTCCGAGCTATTCTCAGCTCAGCTTTCCCTACTTGCCTCAAAAAGGTGCTTCCCAAAACTTCATCTCAACCTGGGCCCAATAGTTGGCCTTAAATTAGTAACAAACATGAAACCTTTAGTTCTTCCTCTGTATTCTTTAAGAGTAAAATTTGCATGTTGATGTTGTAAGTTTCTTCTTGACGCATTTGGTATGAGCAATATGCAGATAGGAAATGAATCCCTTGATGCATGTTTTGAAGATGAGGAACTTCAGTCGTTGCTATATCAAGAACCTATGTCACCACATTTTGATGCAGGTATTCCTTATATGAGAAGTGATGGTGAAGAAGAAGATTCTGAAACCCTGTCTGTCTACATGCAAATCCTTGACAATAAGGAAAAGAAAACTCCTGAAGAGCCAACCGACCAAGATGATACTATTGTACGATATTTTATAATCAACAAAGAACCTGATATTCCACCAAGTCCTTCTGAGGTGGATCCCTTGACGGATTTCTCTATTTTTGAGGATGTCTCTCATAATACAGAAGTTCCCACAGAAGATCATCTAGACACCAAACCATTTGTTCTTGATAGTCAGCAATTAAGTATTGAGTTTTTGCTATGTCATGAAGATCTCTTTTAATTAGAGGACGAATCCCAAGAAATCATTTTGTTTGAAGGGTGATGAAAATCATGTAAGCCAAGAAATGGTAGGATTTTCTGGATTCATAGTCTAATTTGAATTTTTGTAATCCCTACCTACGGGAAATTTCCACCTGCACTCTTTTGTAATTTCCTATTTAAGGAGAAATGCTTCTCGTAGTAGTGGGTTGGTAATTTTGGAGTTACAAATCAGTAGGAGAAAGGTCGGGGATAATCTGTTCAGCAGAGCTTTTGTAATTTATGTACAAGACTCTTTTAATACAGTAAAGTCATCTTTTGATCTATTTCTTGTTATTCTTCAAGTTTATTTGAGAATTACTCGTTGTGTACTTTCAGATTGTCATCTACAGTGAATGATGTCATTTTGCATATATATAATGTATGGATCTATCATATTGGTTTCCCTATATGACTGATTGATGCTGTGAGGTATTTCATTGAGCTTATTCAATATTAATACTTTCTTTATCGATTTCTGCAAATGATTCGTTGCACATAATAATCATGGTTAGTTTTTCAATTAACAGAATGATTACAGATTGATTCTTGAATAGGATTAAGTACTTCAATTATTGTCTTTTAATTTTCATTAATGGATTGTGGTTTAAGTTAATAAGTAACTCATCAAAGACATTTCTATTGAAGGTGGTAATTTACTTGTTCATCATACCTCAAGGTTGATCTGCATAATAACAAGATTTCTTTTTAGAATAGGACTAACTCAAATTAGTTTCCTTTTCTAAAATAGGTTAGCTTAGCTTAACTTTACCATTTTCACACCCTTTCCTTCCTTGATTGGAAAAATGACCTAATTGGTCAAATCACCAACTCTTAGAGTGCCAGCAGAGGTCGAATATCAGTGGGGGATCACCATACCAAACAGGCTGGGGATAGACTGCCCTTGCGCAGTGTCTTTTGAAGCCTTTCAACTTGGGTTTTCTTCCTCTGTTGGGAGCCTTGGAACCATTCCAACATCTTTGCATCTAACCTACACAACCGAGGCATCAACAAATGGTTCTAGAAGGATGGCACTAGTACAACATGCCTAAACAAGCTACTAAGAAACCTCCTCGAGCAAGTACTTCAATGATTCAAACTCGAAGCCAGTCAAGGGCTTCAACCTCTGAATAACCGACTGAATTACAACCTATAGTCCTTCCTTTTACCTCTTCCCAAGCTACAGTTATACTTGTCACACCTGCAGTACAATAGGGAAATAGAAGAGAGGTTATTATTTTATCACCTATAAGAGGAACCCTCACACTAGAATAGATATTGAAAGCATCCACTGAAAGTGTCATTAGAGCAGAACAATGGATCGCTGACCAAAGAAGACGTGGTCTAGCAGCTTCGAATTCAGACAATATTTTGCAAACCAACCAGCAAGAAGATCATCAAAATTCCATTCCGCAGACCAGTGACCCACAGACCCAATAGACAACTGATCCTAATATTGAGAATCAACAGACAGTTGATCAACACCCTGAAAATCAAGAGTTGATTGATCAAACAGGTTCTCCTGAATATAATCTTTAGATTCCTTTTCAAGGAGCATGATATCAACCAAAACTTGGAGCTAGTGGACCACCGCCATCCCCTCCTTCATCTTCATCATCCTCCTCAGATAGTGGACATTCTTCTAGCTCTTCATCAGAATAAGAAGAAGAAGAAATACCTATGGCTGGAGAAGGCCAAAACAGACCATGGCTCGACCAAGATGCAGTATGGGTACTTGGAGACCAGCACAGATTACCTAAAAACCCTGAGAAATGGTTACCCAAGTTTAACCCAGATGACAAGTCACCTGCACTAGATCACATTAAAACCTTCATGCAGGCTATCAGACTTAGGAGTGCCATTCATGAGGATGTGGTCTGTAGACTCTTCCCTTATACCTTTGAAGGGAAGGTAGTTGCATGGTATTTTTCCTTACCAGAAAGGTCTATTGTTTCTTGGGATGAGTTTGAAAAACTATTCATCCAAAAGTTTGGAGATGAAAAAACACCGCAGGATCTTGTTTTGGAGCTATCCTCCATGAAGATCAAAGGAAAGGAAAGAGTTAAATATTTTAATCAAAGGTTCTCATACCTAAAGAATAGAATTCCCACCAACCTTCTTCCTGCTGAAGAATTGTTGGTGGCCTACTATGAAAAAGGCCTACCTGCACCCATTGCAATATGGGTGAAACGAGCACATAAAGGCACCTTACTTGAAGCATTTGTTGAAGCAATTCAGGAAGAGAAGGATGTGTTCTGCCTGAAAGATAGTCTTGAAACTACAGAGGAACAACCTTCCACTTCTAGAAGGAGAACCGATACTACTCTTAAAACAATTGTTCAAGACAAGGATCCATTTGACATAACTGATATGAAAAGGTTCATCTAGAAAATGTCAAACGAGATGATTGATTTGAAGAAGAAAAACAATGAAAATCAGAATCAGAATAGAGGTTTTATAAGGCCACCTTTCAGGAGACCTTATCAACCTCCAACAAATCCACCTCCTCCTAATCCAACGGAAGGCCTCACAAATGAAGAAATCTATTCTATTTTCAGAGACTTAACAAAAGAATCCCAAAACGCCCCTTAAGTTTCCAATGATCAAACCGATCCAGATCCACAATTACCTTAAGGAGAAGAAGAAGAACAGGATCCACAAATCAACACTGTAAGTTACTTCTCAGAACTCCCCATGTGTGAAGAAGAAGAAGAAACTGAGACTGTTTTCAATGTTCAACATCCTTACAACACAAGGTCTAGGCCTCAACCCTCTTAGGAACCTTCCTCCTCTACACCCGTTCCTAACAAAGGCAAGACTATTCCCCAAAAGGACACAGTCATCCCCGAAATGGAGTACAACCTAGTTGAAGATATTAAAAGAGTTAAAGCAAACATCTCTTTGTTTGAACTTCTGAAAATCCCTTCTATGAGGGATACCTTACCCAAAAGTATGGTAGTCAAACAACCAAGAGAATTGCAAAACAATAACCTTGACTCTTTTACTGAATCTGAAGATCAAAAAACTAGCAGTAGGAGGACACCTCCTTTCCTGCTTACTTTCGAGATTTTCAATAGAAATGTACATAACTGCATGATAGACTTGGGTGCCTCATCAAATGTGATGCCTTTGTCTATTTGTAGAAAGTTGAATGCCACATGGGAACCTTTCCCCACTCAGATAGTACAACTTGACATATCTAAAGTTAGAGTGGTAGGGAGACTTAGAAACGTTCTACTTACAATGTCAGCAGATCCTCGGATCCACCAAACAATCGATATTGTCATAGCTGACATCCCAGAAGCATATGGTATGTGGCTCACCAAAGACTGGTCTAAAAAACTGAAAGGCTATTTTTCCACTGACTGGTCTCATTTCTAGTTACCCTATAATGGACAACGTAATAAAATCAAGATCAGTAGGGAACCATTCATGAAGCAGACACTCACAAACTTAAATGACTCAAGTGAACCTGCAGGTTACTTCAATTCACAAATTGAGCATTTTACCTTTGACACTTTCTTTGGGGATCTGCCAGTGTTACATCGTAATCTTCCACCCTGTGAGCATCAGCATTCTTTGGCCTGTAGGATCCATTTCAATGACTCAGATCCATTTATATCCTTCAGTGATACTATTTCTCCCTATTTTTATTCCTACCCGCATGTTGCATCATTATAGCATGCGTACCCGCGAGTTGCATCACTATAGCCCATGGGTATCAAGTAAAATGATAAAAACCACTATTAATTAATTTTTACTCCCAAAAAGCGGTCATTGGGTGACGTTTGGCTCTCCATCTGCTTGAGTAACGTCTCGATGTGTCCTTTCACCTACCTTTGAGAGGACTATATATTGAGCACATATGGCTTATGGACAGGAGGAAGAAGAGAATAGTAAAGGAACTCTAGTGGATTTTTGCCCTATCTTGAGTCTGCACTCATTGATCCTTGTAGTTGTGAACCCCTTATGTTCACCTTCCAAACTCCTTCTAGTTTTAGTTTTCCATTCATGGAGGATTGAAGTGGTGGAGGCACAAGTGGATTGATCTAGATCTTGGTTCAGATTGGTTTCCGACAAGAGGTCGTATCACTTTGTACTTCTTCTTGTTCATTAATAGAAATACTCATATTCGCGTCCATTCATGTTGTAAATGTTGTTTATTATACATTGGGTTACATTTTCTTGTGATATTACAGACCATTGTTATTGATAATGTTAATGTCAATTATATATTGTATGTACTTGTTGGATATTGGTTGTCAAGACTAATTTCCAGATTACAAGTGCGTGGATTGAAAGCTCCAACGGGGATCTACTTCAAACGTTGGATCGAGGTTGGTTACATTTCTCCATTATCTTAACATTGTCATATATAATAGCATTGCTTTGAGAATTGAGTAGATTTCTGGTAGTCATCTGTCTATTGTGTTATTCCCAAGCCATAGTGAGTTTTCTCCAATAAGAAATGGCGACTCCGCTACGGAAGTCATCCATGTTTGGGAAATTTTTTGAGCATTAGTCCATAAATAGAGTTGTTATTTATCAAAGCTTTGTGTCATTGATTGGCCATTAAGACACACTATAGAAAAATTTCTTTTTCTGAGCCTCTAGACTCTTTATTTTCCCATTTTCCTTTCCTCACCCGCGGGCTAGCTTAGCTCTGCCCGCGTCTACCCGCCTCTGTTTACTCTACTACTCGTGGGTACCCACAGGATTTCCTTCGATAGTAGCGTGTAACTCCAGCTTTTGTTGGTTTATGACTATTGGTTGTTGCTGGGTGAGTTTGGTTGGTTCCTGAGTCTTTGTTGCCCTCTTTCTTGACTGTTTCATGCCTTTGTTGTGACCAGATCTCTTCATTTCTCTTAGTTGAGATTTCTTGGTTTTTTACCAATCTTTGGTTTTAGCCTTTTGGTTTCTTCCTTTTGAGCTCATTCCTTTGGCTAAGTCTTGCTGTTTAGGATCTGCTGGGTTGTCTTAGTGATCTTCTCATCACTTTAGTGACTGAATAGTAGGATTTTGCTTGCATTTTTTAATTTCATTTATATTGACAAAATACAAAAATATATATTTAGTTTTTTGCATTTTCCTTCTTGTTTATAAGCGAAAATACAAAAATGTTTTATTTCCATGTGTTGCATCTTGCATTGAGTGCTTGTTGCCTTCATTTAGGTTCTGCTTGTGCATCGAAAAGATAAAAGATTGCATCTTTATTTTGGAATTGTTGGTTGATTTTGCATATTAGTGACATTGTTTTATTGGATAGATGAGTCTAAGATTGGACGATGTTGCATACTATTGAGTCTACACATCACTAGTTTCACGATCATATCCCTTGAGTAATCACAGCCACTAAAATTAACGCTTAATTTAAAATTGATTAGACTGATTTTATTTATAGGGTACACCAACTAGCATAGGTTTAGAGTCTTCGAATAGATCATTGTGAGTTAAAAATCCAATACTACTAGACGAAACATTAGGTGTCTGACCAGGGAGTGGAGGAATCCATGGTATAGATCGGTGTTCTCAGGAAGCTCTACTCATTCCAGAGTTAAGCACGAGGTCACGGGAGGTTGGTTGAGGAGGTATCCCTTTCATACCAGCTGAACCTTGGAGATATATCTGGGGGTACCAGAGGTTCATCCTCTTGTGCTTTGGGCTTAGCTACCCTGTCCATACGACGGGTCCCACCTGCGACTATCCCCCTGAGCATTGGTTATATTGCGCTAAACATAGTTGCCTTACCTAGGTACCGCACAGGGTACTTGCAGTGGTTATGCTATTTGTGTCCTGAGTCAGATAGGGATTGGATAGCATAGTTGTGTTCATGCAGTGGACTTGACCCTGTCGACACAGTGAAGCCTGGGTGTCTCTATAACTAATTCTATTAACTCTGGCTATATTTTGGGAGTCTCAAGCCTCTCCTAGGCGAGACATACTGGCTCTAGTGTTGGGATCTCATTTAGCCTCTCTGTTTGTTTGCTCTTGGCTGTAGTTTCTCTAGGTGTGTGATTTTGATTTACTATTTTTTATCGATAGTTGGCCTTTAGGGGACGTTGTGACTCTCCGTAGATATCGTGGCACGGAGCCCTACTCTCCACCGGTCTCGTCGATTGGCTAGTTTAAATCCACTTGAGGTACACACCATATTGCTAGAGGACACCGGGGGGATCCCTCTGAGTCTTCAAATTCTTACGTGACTTATGTTGAAGACTACATGGCTACACATCCTGATATTGGGAAAGATCCTTCTACTCCTTCGAGTAGAGTTGAACATACTTCCAATCCCCATACTCCTCGTGAGGATTGGGGAGGTGATCCACCTAAGACTCAACTTGGTTCTGTTTGGCCTAATCCAATTGCCCGGGATCTATTTGATCCTTCGAATCTGGAAAATTATCTTTACAGAATGCTCGACTTACCCGAGGAGGAAGAACATGACAAGCCTTTTGTTCCTTCGTTTCCACACAATTATAGATACGGGAGGCATGAGACTCATGATGATATTGGCCCTATGATCAACCCCACCACACTCTCTTTTTGTATTCCTAGTCATAGTATTGTTGAACCTTCCACTACGGTTGGTAGTCACGCTGGCACTACCCAAAGTGTTAGCCATACTATACCCACTGGGGGCACTACCCTCGCTGGGGCACTACGTTGTCCACCCACACACATAGTATGGGGACTGGTAAGATTCCTAACCATGCTAATGTTGGAACACGACCACCTCCTAGGATTACCCAACCTAACCGGAATGTTGTTCGGAATATGACTCACTATCCAGAACCTAGTACACGTGCCGCTCCTCGTCAACCCAGGACTACTTTTGCACATGATACCATTCCTCCCAACCACAAGGGTGGACACATACCACATAATTTTGTGTCCACTGCCACCAATAGTAATGCTAATGTAGGGGGTGGGAATATTTCCTATCCACATGGACATCACATCACCAATCCTGCTACCAATCACACTAATGTTGGGGCTGGGCACACTTCTGATGCTTTTGGCCACCACATGACTGCTCAAGCTAATCCTAATGCTGGGGGTGGGAACATACCATACCATTATGGTCATTACAACACGGTTTCCGCTATGAATAGTACATACATGCCCCATACTCATGGGGGCAAACCTTATTACAACACAGTCGGTGCTGGCCACCAGTATCATCCACCACCCCAATATGGTGCTCAAAACATGCATATATCTTATTACTCTCAAATGGGTCAGGCAGGAGGAGGTTATCAATATTATGGCCATGGGAAAGCGTATGGTCCATCAAGTCCTTATCATCAACAGTTTAATCCTCATGGTCAAGCTTTTGTTAAATCTTATAACATAGTTCCGTTTAACCAACCTTTTATGGGAGCTTATAATCCCGCTTTCCAGCCGCATCTCCTGTTCCTTGCACGCTTGAATCTCTTGGATCTTTCGAAGCTCACGAATGATCTAGTGTGTCACGACCCTACTTGGCCTCTGGTCCCTACCAAGCTCCCTTCGGAAATTTCAAATTTTGAGGGGAAAGGTGGTGAGGACCCGGGATATCATGTCACGACATTTCACCTTTGGTGTTCCTCCAACTCTTTGAATCATGATTCCATTCGATTACAACTATTTCAACGCACCCTCACGGGGGCAGCTGTGAAGTGGTATGTGGAGTTTCCTGGAAACACCTATAGGGGATTCAACGAGATTGCTTTGGTTTTCTTAGACCATTTCCAGTTGCTGGTTCGTTATGATACTGGTACTGAGTTGTTGTCCACCTTCTGTCAGAATAAGGCCACACATATTTCTGACCACGTTCAAGAGTGGTGTCAGCGGAAGAGATTAGTGAAAGCCAACATTCCTCTAGAGTTCTTGTTGGAATGGTTCCTTAAGTATTTACTTCCATACATTTCTAAGGATGTTTCGATGTATGGCATTGTGACTGAGGAACAAGCTATCTTGAAAGTCCAACAGTTAGATCTACTTTATTCTCAGTCTGGCATTTTGTATGACATTATTCTTGATGCATTGAGAAGAAGACATGAGCCCACGTCAGTTCCTGGACTACATGCCGATGGCATCGTGGGGTCCACATGCACTCACCCAGTAGACTTGGTAGCTAATCAAATGCAAAATTTGTCGCTAAACCAGTCTGCTCCCGGACAGGTTCACACCTTGTCCACTTCCACTCCGTTGTCTGATGTACACAATGTGCAATCAATGAAACTGTCGAGTAACCGGAAACCTGGTGGTAAGAAAAAGGGGAGAAATAGTAGTAGGGGTGGAAACAATGGAAGTAATAATAATAGAAATCATAATACTCCTCGTAAAGAGAATTCCAACCCTCCTCGGGAAGGCGGTAATGCTGGCGAGGATCATAAACCTAGGCGTAAGGTGAAATTCCCTTTCAAGTTTTTTGGGGAGGATCATCTTACTCACTTATGTCCTCGAATTGAAGAAGCATTGAAGCATTTGGAACAGTGCCCAGTTGTGTTGAAGGATCCCCTACCTCATCACCAAAACATGGCTTCGCATGCTCCCACCACCGGTTATGGTACTAATGAAATGACAACGTCTTCTTCCAATACTAGTGGTTATGGATGTGTGAATATGGTTTAGTCGGAGGTTTGTGTTGCTACTCGTCAGCGTGATTATGGTGCACCACAACCCAATTTGGGGAGTGATCCTCCCCCTCCTCCTGACAATTCCTTGCATATCAAGAAGCCTTCCATTATGCCACGGATACCGAAAGGTGTTCTCAAGCTCTCCACGCATAATCCTAATGCTTGAGCCGCCTAGAAATACTCCATCGTAGAATATTTGGGCCAAACTCCGTGTGCCATGTCGACTCTTGAGGTTTTGAAAGCATGTCCTTCTAAGAAGCATGCCCTTTTGAGTGCGTTAGGAGTTCAGGATGGGAGAATTCCTAGTGTTATCAAGTTCAATACTAACGATGTCCAGCCTCGCTTACCTTACCACGTGGATTTTCAAATCCAGGTGGTTTTCCTTAAGAGCTTCGTCAAATGTACTATGGTTGATGAAGGTGCTTCCACGTCAGTAATGTCATTAGCTTGTTGGAAAGCTCTTGCCTCTCCTCCTCTACTCGCGTTTCGAACTACACTCACTGTATTCAACGGTAGATATTTTACACCTCATGGAATTATCCCTTCCCTTGTTGTCTCCCTAGGAGGTAAGTCTGTGCCTATTGAAGTTGAAGTGGTTAATGCGCCCATCGACTACAACCTTTTACTGGGTCAGAACTGGATGTACGCTATGAAGGCTGTCGCGTCTACTGTGTTCAGAGTTATCTATTTTCCCCATGAAGGAAAGATTGTGACAATCGATAAGTTGGATTATGTTGGCACTCCTTCCACAGCATCCACGGGATCTGTAGTCCCGCAAGTTTCTAATTCTCAGCCAGAAACTGTGAACATAGGTGTTGGAATGTACCCCTCATTGATGGGAACTTTTAACCATTCTGCACCTGTGAATTTTATTGGAACCATCACCGACAATGCGTCTCCTCCTTTGAATAATATGTTATTTCGGACCTCCTATTTAGATGATCTGTGGACTTTACCATCCACGAGTTCCACATCTGGAGACATTGTGCATGTCGGGATGTCTATGCCTTTAACTGTAGCAGAGCTCACTTACGATCATATCCAACAAACCACTGCAAATCCTAATTTCTCTTCTTCCCAGACAGTCGAAGAAGATCCCATTACGCTGCCAGTTTGGGAAGCCAACTCATCTTGTTCCCACGATTTCCTTGATGATACTTTACCATCTGATGAAGCCATCCTCGAGGCCATGTGTGGTAGTGAGAGGCCTTGGGAAGATATGCACCATCACTCTTATTTCCTTCCCAACCTCGAGCTCGTTGAGCAGGAGGAGTTTAGGATGACTCTAGTTGAGATGGTTGGTCACCCTGTGGCTCTTTTGGAGTCATATGATGTTTTTATGGAGGGGAATATGGCCAATATTTCCCCAACCATTTCGATCAACATCTCTCGCATTCCCGGAAAGGTGGAGAATGTTTACGTCGGTGCCGATTGCACTCCTGAGGAGATTTCTATTTACACTGACTTGTTTACAGAAATTCAGGAAGCTTTCACCTAGTCATACAAGGAGATGCCAAGAATAGACCCCCGCATTGTTGAACACAAGATTATAACGTATCCTAATGCTAAACCGGTTCGACGATGCTTACGTGTTGTGAACCCTAGGAAGGCAGCTGCTATTAAGGTAGAGGTGGAGAAACTGGTCAAAGCTGGTTTCACCTACCTCGTTCCTCTTACCGAATGGGTGTCAAACCCCGTTCCTGTGGATAAGAAGCAGGGAACGATCTGTGTATGCATTGATTTCAGATATTTGAACCGTGCATGTCTGAAAGACAACTTCCCCATGCCATTCATTGATCAAATATTGGATGCTTGTGCGGGGAGTGAGATTTTTTCATTCATGGACGGATTCTCAGGTTATAATCAGATTCAAATCAAACCCGGGGACCAACATAAGACGACATTTATTTGTCCATGAGGAACATTTGCATATCGGAAAATGCCCTTTGGCCTCAAAAACACTAGAGCTACTTTTCAGCGAGCCATGACCTATGCCTTTCACGATCTTAAGATGATTATGGAAGTTTTCTTGGATGATCTTGCTGGCCATTCTTGCAAGAGAGTAGACCACCCCAAGCACCTCCGTATGATTCTAGAATGATGTATCCACTACAAAATTCGATTGAATCCCAACAAATGCATCTTCGTTGTTAGGACTAGTCGCCTTCTAGGATTCATAGTTTTGCGAGAGGGTATTAGAGTTGATCCTCTCAAAGTTGAGGCAATACTTCAGTTGCCTCCTCCACATAATTTGTTACAACTTCAAAGCCTCCAAGGGAGAGCTACTTTTCTGCGTCGGTTTATAGCTAACTATGCTAGTATTACTAAAGGTTTCGTGCACTTATTGAAGAAAGACACACCTTTTATTTGGGATGAGTGAGCCCAACAGTCTTTTGATGTCGTTAAGAAAGCTTTGGTATCGGCCCCTGTACTTAGTCCACCGAACTTTACATGAGATTTCATCCTTTATGTGGCCGCATCTCAAGAGACTATTGGCATGGTCTTGGTTCAGGTAGATGATGCGCTCATCGAGCATGTTATCTATTATCTCAGTCTAAATTTATTAGACGTTGAACTAAGATATACTCACGTAGAAAAGTGGGCGCTTCTGACTGTCCACGCAGTCCAACGGTTATGGCATTATATTGTGCTTCGAACAACCACCGTTGTAGCTCACATCAATCCATTTTAGTTCGTGCTATCATGATGCCTTATCGGGGGTAAGTATAATAAATGGATTGTGATCCTTCAGGAATTTGATCTCGATTTTGCTTCAGCAAAATCGGTGAAATCATTGGTGTTTGCTGAGCCTATGTCGGACCTTCCACGGCTTTATGAGGATGTCATTCATGAAGATTCCTTTGTGGATGAACACTTATTTCTTATCTCGACCGAAGACCCTTGGTATGGGGACATCATTGTATATCTCCAAACTTTGAAGTTTCCTCCGCATTATTCACGAGATGAGCACTAGTGTGTGAGACATCACGCTAATGATTATACTATCGTCGGTGACACTTTGTATCGCTGAGGAAAGGATTCCATTCTCCGTCATTGCTTGAATCACGAAGAAGCGGAATGAGTACATAATGATTTCCATGCGGGGGCGTGTGGCGGTCACTTATCCGGGCTTGCTACAGCCCATCGTATCATGTGAGCTTGTTATTTTTGGCCTACTATCTTTAAAGATTGTATTAACATTGTGAAGAGATGTCACCCTTGCCAGGTGTTTTCTCGGAACATACACTCGCATCCAGCGCCCCTCCATCTGGTCATCACTGTTGGTCCCTTCACCAAGTGAGGGGTAGATTTCATGGATTGCAAACCAGCTTCGGCTGGGGGGCATCACCGTATTATCGTGGCCATGGATTATTTTTCCAAGTGGGATGAGGCCATGCTTACCATAAAATCTAACGGTGCTATTACAGCCCATTTCGTGTTCAACTAGGTTATCACTCGATTCGGTATCCCGAAAGAAATTGTCACTGACCATGGCAGTCACTTTCAAAATAAGATGATGGATGATTTGTCTCTCAAGCTTGGGTTTCGTCAGGAACACTCATCTTCCCACTATCCTCAAGCGAATGGTCAGTTTGAAGCAGTAAATAAGTCTTTGAATACCATTTTCCAATGTACCATCCAACAAAGCAAGACCAATTGGCATATCATGTTATATCCTGCTTTGTGGGCATATCGAACCGCAGTTAAGACTGCCACCGGGTTCTCACCGTTCCAATTAGTTCATGGTGTGGAGTCACTTTTACCGATTAAATGCAAAATTCCTTCGCTCAAGCTAGCCATAGAGCTCCTCCCTGATACGACAGAGATTGAGCAACATTTAGTACACCTCGAACAACTTGACGAGCACCATCGAGATGCCACTGTGGCCATTGATGTTAACAAGCGTCATGTCAAGGTCCAATATGATAGGTATGTCCATCCCCAGATATATGCTGAAGGTGACTTGGTACTCTTGTATGACCAAGCTAAAGAACCCCTGGGGGTAGGCAAGTTCAATCCCATGTGGCATGGTCCTTACGCTTTGAGGCATGTCCTTGAAAAAGGAGCTTATGAGTTGGAATACTATGAGGGAGTTGTCTTGAAGGAGCCTAGAAATGGGCTCTACCTCAAGCGGTATTATGCTTGAACCTTTGGTTCGGGCTGATACTTTTGTACACTACTGTATATTTTTTCTGTACATAGTTTAGTTTTCCTTTTGGTTATCGGCGTTGCTGACTAGGCTCTGTTTGATTGATAGATGTCAATGGGATTTCCTACGTTCTTAGGTTTTGTGGAAGGTGCTAGCCAACATACGCAGCAGCTTGCTTTTGCTGCCTGGGTTATCTTATCACCTGACCACCTAGTTGTGTCCTCAGGAGGTGCTTGTCTCGGTCCTACATCTAATAATGTGGCTGAGTATAGTGTCGTTATTGAGCTACTTCGGGATGTTATTTCACATAACATCCAGTCTTTAGAAGTCCTCCTGGATTCACAACTAGTTGTGTCTCAATTGAATAGGTAGTACCATGTACGAGACCCTACATTACTACGGATATTCCTTAAGGTACGACTCTTGGAGAGACATTTTGTTTCAATTACATATATTCATATTCCGAGAAGTCTTAATTATATATCTGATGCATACGCTAACTATGTATTAGATTGGGATTTGTCACATTCATCATGAAGCACATAAATAGAAAGACATTCATACATGTGTACATACACACATGTAGTAGAATCGAGAACCAAAGTTGTATATATATATAAATATGTCCAAAAATGGTGGTGTCATACAAGACTGGAGCCTGTAGCCCTCAAAAATATACATATCAATACAAAATAATGAGACCCTGGGATATCTATTCCCTCTAGGGAGGTCTAGCTGCCGCCTCGACGGGATGTGCCTCATAGAAGTATTGTACACCCGCTGCAAGAGCTGCACCCACTCACCGGGAACACCCACTACCTGGCACTGCATGGCCTCAGGTAGTCGGGAAACCATCAGTAATATGTTGTGCTACAACGTCTATAGTGTGTGCCCTGCTGCAGCATCTGCTGCCACCTCATCTCTACCCCGATGACCATGTCTCGGGAAGCCCTCGGGTCTCACTGGGCCTTTGTTTGCGAGAAAACAGTCACCCATTAGCACATGACACTACCACCAAAAATATTTTTTGCATTTCAACTATAATCAAAAAATCCATAAAAACTTAATAAACACAAAACCAAAAGAGTACTCACCGATGTCTCTGAAAGCTACGCCTGGTGGGAGCAGCATGTCACGGTCCTGTCTGAAGTCTATCCCTGCATAGGGTTATTGCTCTATAGTGATCACCTATCAGTTCCACCATCGGAAGAACTCCTCAGTATATGGTGACACCAGAAATCCACCACCCTATCGTGTCAATATCTCAGTCCACCGAGTCAGGGATGGATCATGGAGACTATGAGGAGGGACATCCACCCTTGGGCTAAGCCCCAAAACCCTGTCAAAGAAGAAGCTGTATAGGATGCTACCATACCCAAAGTTTTTGGCCTTCCCCTCTTTTCATTCCATCAATTGTGTCTTCATAGACACTAGCAGAGTAGTACACCAATTGAATATAGTAGGTTTCATGCATTGTGATGCGTAAAACATCACCGGTCTGGATGCTTGATGCAGTGCTTTGGATCCCGTGATCCGCACTAGAGTAGCCACAATGATCTTTGTACTTAGATCCGTTGTGGCATTGACTGGCACTTGGCTTCCCACTATTCATGTGTTGGTGGGACAATACCACGCTATGTAGTCTTGCACAGTGATCCCACCACCCACGGTCCTTGACCGAAGAGTAGCCACCTCCCCTCTATGAGACAAATTGGTAATGAAATAAATATCCTCCACGTCTAGTGTCAGATTTTTCCCATTGAGGATGAAGTGTTGAGCATCCACATCCCAGTAGTTTATCAGATGATGGAGTAATAGGTTTTGGTTTCTTCAATCCCCTATACTCCAGTACTTATATAAGCCACATGCTTTTAATGCTTGTTGTGCTTGCAAATCATTGCGCACGGCCTCATCAACCTGGTCATGCTCTCTCTCCCTCCACTCTAGAACCATCCTGGAGTGCAAAACAAGTGAATTTTGGTCAATTTCATGATTAAAACTTTCTTCACGGCCGTACCCATGGGCAAAATTGTAGACAGTTGCGGGTAGACGCGGGCAGTCGATTTTTTGACTGCGCGTTTGGTGCCCTACTCGTGACCCGCATACTTGTAGCCCACGGGTAGCACCGAAGCCATCTAGGGCTTGGCCAAACTAAAAAAATCCACCGACAAAAATTTAAATAAAAGCATTAAAATGAAAGGTATGGAAGTAACTACCAACCTACTCTAGACGGTTCGTTGAACGGTCGCTTGTAGCTCCCATGATCGGCAACTGAAGTTTCAGGTGAAAACTAACCACTAAATTCCATATTAGTGAATAGTGAAAATGAATTGTTATTTGGAAAATTTTATTACTATTTAGAATTTTCTGGACCCACTTTTCTATAGTTTTTTCCATTTTGAGCCGTTATGAACTAATATCGTGTTATGGAGTAGTGTTTTTTCAGCAGATTTCCTCAACGAGAGTTGTTTTGAACCATTTCACACGTACAACAAGTATGTTTCACACTTGGCATATAGGTTAGATGCCATTTTCGCATGCATTATGCATTTGACCTATTGACCATTTTCATAAACCCTAGGTGCGACCCTGCTTCGTAACTGACATGAAACCTTCACACTACTATAGAAGTGTCGTTATGTGGCGGTAGGGATTTTCCGAACATGGGTACCCTAGTTAGAACCCCTCATGCATTTTGGTGCCCATGTCATTCTTTGTCGTTATTGAGTCAGTCCGTTTTACCTGATATCTTCCAAATATTTCAGCATTGCTGGTACCTTGTGCTGGTTGATGGGGGATGCCTTAATTCCATCCTTCCAGCGAGTCTCATTCTGTCGACTTCAACTCATTTATTCCGGGACTTGAGGCTTAGATTTCGGTTGAGTACCTTGAGGCTTGCAGTCATTAGTGGCAGGTTCTCTCACCATCGACAGTTTTGGGAATACATCAATGTCCCCTGATCGATGGATTCATCCTAGTGTTCCACTTCAACCCATTTATTCACACTCTGATGATTGTGCTCTGTGCCTTGATGCCCATTTTCATTATTGGTGGGTCATCTCGCTTCTGTTAACAGTATACATCATTGACTGGTAATCATACGATGTCTCATTAGGTTCGACCCAAACTCCTTTATTCACTTGATGGGACTTGCACCATCGAAGACTTGTGTAGAAGACCCCAGGCGATTGTGGCATTCAGTATGATACATATGACTTTGACTTTACATCTGAGATATCACCTCGTAGATTTCAGCAGTTTGTACCTCCAGTTTGCACCAGTTGTCTTCTTTTCAGCAGAAGAGGATATCTTACTGTAGAGGGATCATGGCTATGATCACTTATGACATGTATTCATTATGTACTACCTATTCATGGCCATTGTATCAGATTGTTGTACTATACCGACATGTATTCAGAGATACTATTGTATTATGATGAGTGAGCTGCTCTTTCCACTTGTGTCTCCATCACTCCACTTCTGAGTTGTATAATGTATTTCGGCCATCGTAGCACATTCAATCTTTGACCTCACACATTATGGGGCATCTGTTACATCGTAATCTTCCACCCTGTGAGCATCAACATTATTTGGCCTGTAGGATCCATTTCAGTGACTCAGATCCATTTATATCCTTCAGTGATACTATTTCTCCCTATTTTTATTCCTACCCGCATGTTGCATCATTATAGCATGCGTACCCACGAGTTGCATCACTATAGCCCGCAGGTATCAAGTAAAATGGTAAAAACCACTATTAATTACTTTTTACTCCCAAAAAGCAGTCATTGGGTGACCTTTGTCTCTCCATCTGCCCAAGTAACGTCTTGATGTGTCCTTTCACCTACCTTTGAGAGGATTATATATTGAGCACATATGGCTTATGGACGGGAGAAAGAAGAGAATAGTAAAGGAACTCTAGTGGATTTTTTCCCTATCTTGAGTCTGCACTCATTGATCCTTGTAGTTGTGAACCCCTTATGTTCACCTTCCAAACTCCTTCTAGTTTGAGTTTGCCATTCATGGAGGATTGAAGTGGTGGAGGCACAAGTGGATTGATCTAGATCTTGGTTCAGATTGGTTGCCGGCAAGAGGTCGTATCACTTTGTACTTATTCTTTTTCATTAATAGAAATACTCATATTCTCGTCCATTCATGTTGTAAATGTTGTTTATTATACATTGGGTTACATTTGCTTGTGATATTACGGACCATTGTTATTGATAATGTTAATGTCAATTATAAATTGTATGTACTTGTTGGATATTGGCTGCTAAGACTAATTTGTAGATTACAAGTGCGTGGATTGAAAGCTCCAACAGGGATCTACTCCAAACGTTGGATTGAGGTTGGTTACATTTCTCCATTATCTTAGCATTGTCATTTATAATAGCATTGCTTTGAGAATTGAGTAGATTTCTGGTAGTCATCTGTCTGTTGTGGTATTCCCAAGCCATAGTGAGTTTTCTCCAATACAACCAGCTGACATTTCACCACAAGAGAATGCACAGAATGAATCTCAGGTAACTCATCTCACCTCTGTGCCTTTCTCAGGAGACATTGTACATAATGTTTTTACTGTAAATACAAATTTTAGATTAGATCATATTTCTTGGACATTATTTTTTGACGGTTCTAAATTCTAAGATGGAGCCGGTGCAGGTTGTGTTCTTATAGACCCAAAAGGAATAAAAACTATGATTGCATGCAGGTTAGAATTTGATTGTACTAACAATATAGCTGAATATGAGGCCCTGGTACATGGACTTAAGAAGGAAATCGATATGAAAGTACAAATAATTCAATGCTTTGATGACTCAGAGATCATTATGAAATAGGTGAGGAATAAGATAAACTATCTATGCCCCCACCTGATGAGCTATCAGAAATTGGTAAAGGACCTTACCATCTACTTCACTGCATTCAATATTAATTTGGTTCCTAGATCTTAGAATTTTGATGCTAACTTATTGGCAAATACAGTATCCAGATTGATCCCTCTAGAGGGCCTGTCTCCTCAAATGTTCTCAATAGAGCTTATGTACAGGCCTTCCATACCAGACAATGTAACGACCTGGAAGATGTTTGACGATGATCAATAGATTCTTTATTTTCTAACAACCCAAGATATGTTCCAGGACATGGCTATAGATGAGGCTGAACACAAAAAATTACTCTTTGATCCTTCAAATGTCACCCCGAAATCGGTGATCAATTTGGAGAAGTTCTATGATTTGCAAGACAAATTCAGATGCAACACAAACTGCAAAACCCATAGCTCCTCGCT
Organism: Larix kaempferi; assembly: GCA_027924585.1. NCBI lineage: Eukaryota > Viridiplantae > Streptophyta > Pinopsida > Pinales > Pinaceae > Larix > Larix kaempferi. The sequence continues at coordinate 29,857,402 of BSBM01000229.1, read as the reverse complement.
CAATTATGAGCAAGTCAATTTAGGCACCGAGCAAGAACCCCATTTTATCAATTTAGGAGTTGATTGTACCTCTGAGGAACGCAGATCCATCATTAAACTTTGTAAAGAATATAAAGATGTCTTTTCCTAGACTTATGACGAATTGAAAACATTTGATACCAGCGTCATGTACCACAACATCCCCATGAAGCCGGAAGTGAAGCCATATCAATAAAAGTTGCGGAAAATGCACCCTAGCTTAGAACCCTCTGTCAAAAGGGAACTTGAAAAGCTACTAACGACCCAAATTATCTTCCCTGTTAGGCATACGCAATGGATAGCCAATTTGGTGCCTATCCGTAAAAAAGGTAGGGAAATTCGACTGTGTGTCGATTTCAGAAACTTGAATAGAGCTTCTGAAAAGGACAACTATCATGTTCCTCCCATGGAGCAGATTCTGCAAAGAGTAGCAGGTTCAGAGATGTTCTCTCTCCTGGATGGTTTTTCGGGATACAACCAGGTCATGGTTGCCCCGGACGACTTACTGAAGACAAATTTCAGAACCCCTTGGGGTACTTTCTCCTATAGGTGGATGTCTTTGGGGTTGATTAATGCAGGAGCCACTTTTCAGAGAGCTATGGGTATAGCTTTCTGAGGTTTAATGCATGATTCTGTCTTAGTTTATCTTGATGATATCACCATTTACTCAAAGAAATGACATGAACATCTTCTCGCTCTGAAATAGGTTTTCGAACGTTGCTGGAAGTACGGGATTTCTCTTAACCCGAAGAAATCCATATTTGCAGTGACAGAAGGAAAGATTTCGGGATTCATTGTCTTGAAGGAAGGTATGATAATCGACCCTGAACGCACTAACGCAATTTCAAAATCGGTTTGCCCGGTTCGCGCAAAGCAATGCAGTCTTTCTTGGGTAAGATCAACTTTGTACATAGATCTATACCAAATTTTGCACATATAGTTAAACCTTTGCATCATTTAGTTAAAAAGGATGTACAGTTCACCTGGTCATAGGAACAGAAAGATGCATTTGTTCAAATTCGAAAAGCTATTGCCGAAGCGCCTGCCCTAATGTCCTCGGACTTTGAAAAGGATTTCATTTTCTATACCTTTGCTACTGATTTCTCTTATGCAGCTGTTTTGACACAGAAGCATGACAATGATGCTAAAATCCCAATATCTTTCATGAGCTCCACATTCAAAGGAGCAAAGTTTAATTATTCTCAAATCGACAAGCCGGCCTTTGCAGTTTATAAGTCTGTTAAGCATTACAGGCCCTATTTGTTGAAATCCAGAATGAAGGTCATTGTACCTTACTCCGCCATCAGGAATGTGCTTATCCAGAAAGAGTTGTGGGAGAAAAGGGATCATTGGATGACAGCCCTATAGGAGTATGATCTTGAAATCATGCCATCCAAAATAGTCAAAGGGCAAGGCCTTTGTCTTCTTACCGCTGAGTCAAATGACCCTGTACAGCAGCAGACTGAATGGGAGCAGGAGGAGGATCTCCCCATAGGTTTTTTAAATTCTATTGACACCCCGACATCTGAATGGTATGGCGATATGAAGTTTTTCTTAAACCATGGGTTTGATCCTGAAACCCTTGATTTCAAAAAACGCATGGCTTTAAGATTGAAAGCTGTTCTGTATCAATTTATTAATGAAGTTCTGTTTATAAAAAACTATGATGGCGTTTTCCTTAGGTGTTTGGAAAAACATGAAACTGATGATATTCTTTTCCAATTTCATGCAGGACCTATTGGAGTTCATTTCTCAGGTGAAAAAACAGCTCATAAAATTCTCAGGGTAGGTTATTACTGGCCTACATTGTTTAAGCATGCTTATGCTTATGTAAGGAAGTGCAAACCATGTCAGAAGTGTGAAGGAAAATTCAAGAAGCCTACTTTTCCTTTGCAGCCTCTCACTATTTAGTTCCCATTTCAACAATGGGGATTAGATTTTGTTGGACCTATCAATCCTACCTCTTCCCTACAACACTGATACATCCTTACTGCCACTGATTACTTTACCAGATGGGTAGAGGCACTGCCACTCAAAAAGTGTACTGCTAGCCAAGTAATTTCCTTTCTTGAAAGTCAGATAGTCACGTGATTTGGTGCTCTAGAGTACCCCGTCTTCGATAATGCATCTTACTTTTCTTCAATTCACCTGACTAAATATGCCCTTGAAAAGGGGATCAAGTTGAAATTCTCTTCCAATTACTATCGACGGGGTAATGGGTTGGCTGAGTCTTTGAACAAAAACCTGGTAAACATTCTTAAGAAGACTGTAGCCTCTCATCACAGATATTGGCACACTCAGCTCAATAATGCTCTTTGGGCAGATCGAATCACTCCAAAAGTAGCAATAGGAAACTCCCCTTATTGTTTAGTTTATGGAAAGGAAGCCATTCTTCCTTCTAATCTCATCATCCCTTCATTGCAATTAGCCCAGTCTGTCCAAGAGGATAACTCTTCTCCCCTTCAACACAGAATTGATACCTTTCTCAAACTGGAAGAAGATAGGGACAGAACTAAGAACAATTTATATCATGAGCAGCAAATGGTGAAAAGATGGTTTGATCAGACATCTTCATCTGACATGGAGTTTTCTGTTGGAGACTTGGTATTAAGATGGGACAAACAACATAAAGACAAGAATTCCTATACCAAGTTTCAGCGCCTTTGGCTAAAACCTTTCATTGTTACAGAAAAGATGGGCCCTAGTACTATTCGATTACAGACACTGGAAGGAGTTGTGGACACCTATCCAGTGAATGTTTCACTTCTCAAAAAGTATTTTGTTTGATCCGTATGATCCACTTGTACATAGGTTTGGTGTGTTGTTTGCTTTCCTTTGTTTGATAATTTTATTTGCTTGCAACCTTTTTGAATAACTCTACACTCTTGGTAAATGTCTGATGATCAGTTTTTCTCAGTAATCATCTCAACTGCAGTTTTAGATTTGTCTGCAATGCACAACTATTTAACCTATATCATAATTTGCTTATCAGAAGTTAGACGGTTAATAATTACAAGGCTTTGATTGGTACCCTTTTATCCTGGTCATCATCTTATGCATTTCTTATTTGCTTAATTGAGATCTGGGGTATAATTGAGTTTTCTTATCTCATGTTTCATGGTTAAAACAACATATCATAATAACCTGGCCGCTTTTATCTACTATGGATCCTTTTACAAATCACCTTCATAATAATAATTTTCCTAATCAATGTAAATTATAAGGTGAGGTGTCTTTGTTTAAGCCAGCCCATTAGGTTCATACATGCTTAGTGGAATGGCATCTTCACATCAAGCCACCACACTCGGAAGATGACTTTCAGTTCTACTGGGAGGTGGAAGATCCTATCACAGGTTGGTCCATTCATGATCTGCAAAGCACTGGTAAGTAACACTACTGATATATGGTTACCAAGCCATGGTAGTGCCTTGTGATTCACACTTCAATAAAATATTCTTTGTTTTGTAGGACACCAGTTGTATGTAGGGACAAGGGGGTCTTATCACAAGCCATCCTTGCTATGATCATGCATCTGATCCTAGACTGAAATTACCATTACATGGTTACCAAGCCATGGTAGTTTTTTTAGTTTTACAGCTGGAAGACAAGGAGTCTCCTTACCGAACTCACTTGTTCAGTTTCCAGATCAGGCTTGTGAATGGCACTGCTAATATCTGATCACAAAGTCAGGGCAGTGGTCCTATATCAACAAGGCCCTACACATTGTTTTATGTTTTTCAAAAAAAAAAAGGTAAAAAGGGCATGAAAATAAAAAATTAAAAACAATGAGAAAAGATATGTATATGGCAAAATGAAACATTGTAAATAAATAAAATTTCAATAGATCAAGGTGATTTGTAATTAGGACACCCATGAGTAGCTCTGAGTTGATCTCCAGGTTTAGCACAAGCTAGTTTTACATGATTACGTGAAGGTAAAGAATCCCTGTTGTTCTTTGAACCTCCTTATCAAATTGGCATTATATTTAACATGATCATGTATGGGAGTGTACTAATTTTGTTATTCTTGATTATTAAACTGTCTCTTTGTGAACATTTTCTAGAAGTTCAGGTTGAAAAGTTTTGTTGACTCACATACTTTATTTAGTTGATTTATGTTGCAGAAATAACTGGTTCGTCCCAACCAGTCGCCATTTGTTGTAGGCAAAACAGATCCCGTGCTTTAGCTAATGAACGGGAGCCCCAATTTTTTAATAAATACAAAGGTATTTGGGTAAGTGTTTCTTTAAACACCAGATTCTTCGCTACTATCCCTGTCATCCTTTACCTTACCTTTGTTTGGCCCGAATGCCACCTTTTTCTAATAAATTTTCTAAGTGTTTTGGTATGGAGGAAGACTTTAATTTTGAGTATTTTTTCTTCTGCTTTCACCATCCCGAAACTCGACGGTTTGCGCACTCGAAACCCAAAACCCAAAAGGTGCGGGTTGCAGGTTTTCATTTTTCTGCTTTTTGTTTGTTGTCAACCCGAAACCCGAAACCCAATAGCTACGGGTTGCGGGTTTTCCTTTCAATAATTTTGGGATATGGCATCCCGAAAACTGAAACCCGAAACCTACCATTGTGACTTTCGGCTTTCGGGAATTCACTTTGAGTTCTAGTTGTATTGTTGTTGCCGAAACCTGAAACCCGACTTTCGGGTTGCGACTTTTGGGAATTTATTTTGTGTTTTCATGGATTACCATCCCAAAACCCGAACCCGACATTTCGGGTTGCGGCTTTCGGGAACCCAAATAAACCTTGTAAATAAAGCACCCATCATCGGATCTCGAATCCCGAATCGGGCAATATGAGTCGTTCATTCATTCTAAATCTCACAGTCATGATTTGATTTGGTAAGTTCAATAAATAAGGGTTTTTTCTATTTTTCTTTTACCATTTTTATTGTTGAAAATTACTTCGTTGTGCCGATTTTTAGTGTGAATTTGGCTGCTAAGGGTCGTTATTACCAGTTTTTCATTTATTTTAGGTTGGGTTGTTGCCATTGCTGCATTTTGCATTCAGTAGTTTGGTTATTTTGGATTCAGTAATGACCTTCTTCTATTATTTGATTGGACTCCACAAGGCTCTGTAAATTATACCTTTTCAGTCTCTCAGGAGTCACTTTGGTCATTCTGTTAAATCAACAATCTGGATCCGGTTTGATAGGTGAAATCAGGATGGCAGTTTGTGTAGTGAAACTTTTGTCTTAGTCATTTCGCAGTCAGCTCTCTCGCCATAATTCCCATTTTCATCTCAAATCTGAAGTCATGATTGTTGATGTGAACAGACTTGTAATGATGAGCTTTCAAATGCAATTTAAGTCATGCGAGTCTTGATTGGATTTGTACTTTCGCATGGATCCAAATCCGGTTAACACATGTTATAGCTCATTTTGTTACAGTCCGGATGATTGCAGTGTCATGATCGTAATAATTTGATCATTACGACTAGTTCTGCTCAATCATTACCATCCTATCAGTTGGCCTTAAATTAGTAACAAAAATGAAACCTTTATTTCGTCCTCTGTACTCTTTAAGAGGAAAATTTGCATGTTGATGTTGTAAGTTTCTTCTTGATGCATTTGGTATGAGCAATATGTAGATAGGAAATGAATCCCTTGATGCATGTTTTGAAGATGAGGAACTTCAGCCATTGCTATATCAAGAACCTATGTCACCACCTTTTGATGCAGGTATTCCTGATATGAGCAGTGATGGTGAAGAAGAAGATTTTGAAACCCTCTCTGTCTGCATCAAACTATTGTGCAAGATTTTATAATCAACGAAGAACGTGATATTCTGCCAACTCCTTCTGAGGTGGATCCCTTGACATATTTCTCTATTTTTGAGGATGTCACTCATAATCCAGATGTTCCTGTGAAAGATCCTCTAGAAGCCAAACTGTTTGTTGTTGATAGTCAGCAATTAAGTATTGAGTTTTTTCTATGTTGTGAAGATCTCTTTTAATTAGAACATGAATCCCAAGAAATCATTTTGTTTGAAGGGTGATGAAAATCATATAAGCCAAGAAATGGAAGGATTTTATGGATTCATAGTCCAATTTTAATTTTTGTAATCCCTACCTATGGGAAATTTCCACCTGCACTCTTTTGTAATTTTCTATTTAAGGAGCAATGCTTCTTGTAGTAGTGGGCTGGTAATTTTGGAGTTACACATTAGCAGGAGAAAGGACGGGGATACTCTGTTCATCAGATATTTTGTAATTTTTGTAGAAGACTCTTTTAATATAGTAAAGTCATCTTTTGATCTATCTCTTGTTATTCGTCAAGTTTATTTGAGAATTACTGGTTGTGTACTTTCAGATTGTCATCTGCAGTGAATGATGTCATTTTGCATATATATAATGTATGGATCTATCATATTGGTTTCCCTGTATGACTGATTGATGTTGTGAGCTATTCCATTGAGTTTATTCAATATTAATACTTTTTGTATCGATTTCTGCAAATGATTCGTTGCACATAATAATCATGGTTAATTTTTCAATTAACAGAATGATTATAGATTGATTCTTGAACAGGCTGAAGTACTTGAATTATTGTCTTTTAATTTTCATTAATGGATTGTGGTTTAAGTTAATAAGTAACTCATCAAAGAAATTTCTGTTGAAGGTGGTAATTTACTTGTTCATCGTAACTCAAGGTTGATCTGCATAATATCAAGCTTTTTTTTAGAATAGGACTAACTCAGATTAGTTTCCTTTTCTAAAATAGGTTAGATTAGCTTAGCTTTACCATTTTCACACCCTTTTTTTTCTTGATTGGAAAACTGACCTAATTGGTCAAATCACCAACTCTTAGAGTTCCAACGGAGGCCGAATATCCGTGGGGGATCACCATACCAAACAGGCTGGGGATAGAATTGCCCTTGCACAGGGTCTTTTGAAGCCTTTTAGCTTGGGTTTTCTTCCTCTGTTGGGAGCCTTGGAACCATTCCAGCACCTTTTCATCTAACCTTCACAACCAAGGCATCAACAGGGTGTCATGTTTTAATGCTTGCAGTAGGCCATAGTCTAAGTGTTATGTGCGTACTGCGTAGGCATGTCATAGAATGTTACACCCTAGGTGCTGATAGGTAACAGGTGTCATCATGTCGGCATAAAGTACCTCTATGTCACACACATTTGTTCTAGTACATCTGTGTCATCACACCTAAGACATAAGGGTGCATATAGTCCAAAGGACTATAACACTTCAGCAAAGAACCACGACGAGAATTGTGTGGTAGGTTTACATAAATTGTTATGCTTTTGTTATGTTTTTCTTAGTATAATTATTACCTAATGGTGTAACTTTAAACAGTAATGAAGGACCGTGGGCCCGTGCAAAAAACAAAATTGGTAAGAGGAGACATGACAAAGTTTCTCCTGAGGCATCCTTTATCCGTTTAAAGGATATCCCTACAACTATGATCCATTTCGCTTCAACAAAGTTAAGAATGATTCTAGAGGTAAAATTTATCCTGCTCATAAAGGATTGTACCTCCTTTTTATTTCCTAAGAGTTCAAACGATCTAGTAAAGGATATTATGTTTTGATATATCCTTGCTTTATCCTTGGAGATAAGATGCCTAAACAATTTCCCTTCATCCTCTTCTTTTACTTTGTCTTCTGTATTGGTGTTCGGGGATCTGTCCATGAGGCATAAGAAACACTTGATCTGTCGACCACCCTCCAAGTTTTTCAAACTTTTCATTTTGTTGAGAATAGAAGGGTGTTGTCACAACTCCATTTTATACTTTAGCTTCAACTTCTTGGGAAACTTGGAGGAATCTTCAGTAGCCGTAGGATATAGGGTGGGGGATTCCACTGTGTCTACTCCATAGGGCACATTAATCTCTTGTGCTACCAGTGATAACACTCCTATGCTAGCTTCAGACCTGTCTTTAGCTAAGGGTCCCTCGGGATATAGTTTCCATACTTGATCCTGACCATATTTGATAATAACATTTGGCTCATGTGGCAGCACAATCTCTTATGCTTCAAGGTCTCCTAATGACAGCATCTAGTAGCCCATTTACCTTGTGTCCAAAGGAAAGCCTCATATTCATTGTACTTTATGAGATATTATTCGTACAAGTTAGGGTTTCTGCCTCTTCCAAAATGCAGTCCTAAACATGTGACCTAGGAAAAAAAGGACATATCTTGGGATAGGAAGCTCCAAATGGAATTCCATAAAAAATACAGTTAGGAAACAGACTTTAGTTTCACAGGTCTGGGTTTTAGAGGTTGAAGTTGAAATAGTGACACGTGGCATGCCATACACGTTCGCTATACTGTTTCATCCTATAAACAAGTCATGTTGCGAAACTTAGCATATATCTTTCTCAGAGAATCCATTTGAGCTCATATCTATGGGGTTGGAAAGATGACAGGTCAGTCTACCTCGGGCCAAAATTTCATACCCTGAGGAACCGAAATTTCAGAGATACATCAGAAACAATATGGCATATATTTATGTCCAAACATAATTGGATTTTGAGCACTTTCATTTTTTGTTTGTCACTACTACGGGAAATTAGGGTTTCGGAGAAAGTTTGAATTTTTGGAATCTAAGACCATGGCTGGATGCTCCTCAAGACAATTGAATTTTAGAGACCAAGATCAAATTTTTTGGTTAGGCAGAAATCCGGGCATCATCAAACCCTAGTTCAGGATTTTGATCGAACAGGTGGAAAATTAGGGTTTCTGCAAAAGTTGAAATTTTTGGAATCTATGACCATGGCTAGATGCTCCTAAGAAAAATCGAAGTTTAGAGCACAAGATCGAACTTTTTGCTGGGAAGAAACTCAGGCATTATCAAACCCTAGTTCGGGATTTTGACTGGAAGATCCGAAAGTTTCAAAGGCAATTTTGAGGGGTCAAATTTTGGAGATTTCAAAATTGAAGTATTCCAACTTAATCAGCTTAGCAAGGCGCATATTTTCATCCAATTAGAAGTTTGAAATTCAAAGTTTCGATTTTTAGGGTTTCTCTATCAAACCCTAGCTAGCTCCAAATCCAGATTCAACAAATCAAGTGGATTGGGTTAATCCTAGAAGATAATGATTTGGACACCTACAGAAGTTCTAGTTCTAGAGGGAGATGAGGCTAAGGCCTTACAAAAGAAGGCTACAAACAATCCCGATAGGTATGAATTGAAGAGATACAGGTATGTTTTGAAATCTGTTCATGATTAAGTTTGTCTTCATATTATTAAGGTTAGTACAATCCTGGTTAATTTTAGACTTGTCTTATAACCTTAGTAAAAGTATGAATGCATGTAAATGATAGAAGACATTCATTGATTAGGTTTATGACACTTATGATTGTACTAATGCACTGTGGTGTTGTATGAGGATGATTTTGTCTGCTAACATGACAGGTACATCAAGAAAGACAAATCAAGTTCTAGATCAAGAACATATGTCCATGGTGACATGAAGACAAAGACTCATCCATATCCATTGATTACATAGAATCTCTACTTATGAGGTATGTATAATTTGGTTCTACAATGCTTAACTTATGAGATATATAGGTTACTAGCACAAGATTGAAGAGAACAAGGAGACATTGTTTGGGTATGTTAGACAAGCATGATAATCCAGGTATGTTTTCCTATATCGAGTTAGAATCCTACTTTGTTTTAGGATCTTAGATAAGTATACTTTTGTATTCATGAAGTTATAAGCTTGAGTAATAATGGGTTTATGCATATTATGCTTCTTAGTTTGATTAATGATATGACAAACTAGAAGAGTCCTATGGTCAAATAAGAATATGCATAAGTAAAAGAAGTACTCCCTGAAACCTTGAATACTAATGCTTGTGATAAATTACCTGTGTATGAAATGACCATAACCATACATGTTTAAGATTATTTAGAATCGTAATGTTTTGATAGTATTGAGATTATACTAATGCATATATGATTATGTATGAGATCTTGAGGATGGCACTAGTATACACTTAAGCATGCATAGTGGTCTAAGATGGGTATAAGTTCAAAGACAGATAATCCAGGAAGCAAATATCGAGAGGGAGCTCACTCCAGTAGTTCCTGCAAGGAAGCAAAGACCGAGAGGGATCTCACTCCAGTAGTTCCTTCAAGGAAGCAAATGTTGATGTATATGTAACTTTGGAATGTATTTCACATATATGTATATTGTATTCCTATAGAAATGTTATTATTCCTCTATACGGAAGTGTCATCATTTATATTGTAAGTGTCATAACTTATACTTGATGGGTTATTAGACCACCTTGTTGGGGTCGGCCCTGTATAAGTCATGTGGGTCAAAGGGTTATTAGACCTCCCTATTGGGGGTCGGCCCAGTCAGCATTATTTTATGTGGTTAAGTTAAGGCCGACCTAGTAAAGGTTATTAGGCAAGTTTAGTCAAGTACAAATAGAGTGTGGGAGGAAATCTATTTGATCATTCTATTCTCTCTCACACTCTTTTGAGAGTGGCGCACTTGTGGAGGAGGAGAAGCTGCTGCTAGGAGATGTCTATCTCTTATGCTTGGGTTGTATCAATGATCTATCTATCTCTGAGGAAGTTATTGGCATTTTTCACCTTTATGGTTTTCCCCAAGTAAACTCTATGTCTCTTGTGTGCTTGCATTATTGTCCATGATTGATATGCTGTAGATATGCTATACATGTTTTTCTCTCAGTTAAGATCCTAGATCATATTGAAGTAAATTCTGAAAAACAAACATGGTATCAGAGCTAGCCTAAAAGAAGGCATCGTATGGCATGTATGACACTTGTTGCACTTGCGATGCTAGGGCTTGATCTAGCAAAAACCAGTCATCATAGCACTTTCACTATAAATCCATTTTGGTGAAGTTTTCAGATCTGAACATTTTACAGGTCAAATATCAAATCCCCATGCACCTTTTGTCTAAAGGAAAACTTCTAATTTGTTGTACTTTGGGTTGTATGATCTGTACAATCTAGGGTTTCTGCCTCTTCCAGATCTGAGTCATAAATAGGTGAACTAGGAAAAAAGGTCATAACTTGGGCAGGAAGCTCCAAATGAAATTTTGTAAAACGTGACACGTAGGGTACGGATTGTACTTTCACAAGCAGAAGGTTCAAAGGCCTAAAGTGAACTGGTGACACGTGGCACTCCATACAAGTTTGCTCTCCTGTTTTATCCCATAAACAGGTCACGTTGCAACACTTGGCATAACTCTCTCTCAGAGAATCCAATTGAGGTCATACCTATGGGGTTGGAAAGATGACAGGTCGGGCTACGACAGGTAGAAGTTGCAGACCCCGTGGATTCATAATTTCAGAGTTACACCAGAAATAATCAGGTGCATATTTCTCTCAAAACAGAATTGGATTTTGAGCACCTTCATTCATGGCTCCGGGAATTAGGGTTTCAGAGAAAGTTGGTATTTTTGTAATCAAAGACCATGGCTGACTGATACTCATCAAAATAAAAATTTAGAGACCAAGATCAAATTTTTTGGTTGGGTAGAAGGCCGAGCTTGATCAAACCCTAGTTCGAGACTTTGATCAGAAAAAAATGGAAAATTAGGGCTTCTGCAAAAGTTGGAATTTTTTAAGTCTATGACCACGACTGGAAGCTCCTCAGAAAAATCAAAGTTTAGAGCTTTGGAGAAAACCTTTTGGTTGGGCAGAAGGGTGGGATTTATCAAACCCTCATTTGGGATCTTGTCAAGAAGATCCGGAAGTTTCAAAAGGCAATTTTGAGGGGTGAAACTTTGCAATTTTCAAATTCTGAGTATACTGGCTTGATTAGCTCATCAAGGCGCATCTTTCTATCCTTTCAGAATTTTGAAATTCAAAGTTTGAATTTTTAGGGTTTCTCTGACAAACCCTAATCCAGCTCCAGATCCAGTTCCTGCAAATCAAGTGGATTAGGTTAATCCTAGAAGAGAATGGATTGGTCACCTGCATAAGTGAACAAGTTCCTGTTTCAGAGGGAGATGAGGCTAAGGCCTTACATAAGAAGATTACAAAACAATCTTGATAGGTATGACTCATATAGGTATGTTTCGAATTCTATTCATAATTAAGTTTATGATATGTTTGTCTTCATATTATTACGGTTAGTACAATCTTGGTTATTTTTAGACTTGTCGTATCACCTTAATAAAATTATGAATCCATGATAGAAGATATTCATTGATTAGGGTTTTTGACACTTATGATTGTACTAATGCATTGTGATGTTGTATGAGGTTGATGTTGTATGAGTTTGATGTTGTCCACTAAAATGAAAGGTACATCAAGCAAGACAAACCATGTTCTAGTTAAAGAACATATGACCATGGTGACATGGTGACATGAAGACAAAGGTTCATCCATTACCATGGATCACATAGAAGATCTACTTACGAGGTATGTATAACTTGGTTCTATAATGGTTAACCTATGAGATATGTAGGTAACTAGCACAAGTCATTGAAGAAAACAAGAAGACATTATGCGGGTATGTGAGACATAACTAGCTAGCATGCTAATCCAGGTATGTTTTTACTATATCAAGTTAGAATCCTTCCTTGTGTTAGGATATCTTATATAAGTATACATGTTATGATTGATAATGATTATTTATGAAGTTAGAAATTTAAGTAATCCAGGGTTTATGCTTATTATGTATCAAACCTTGATTAATGATATGACTAACCAGAAGAGTCCTATATAAACCTTGAATACTAATGTTTATTATCTGTGTTTGAAATGATCATGACTATACATGTTTAAGATTATTGTGTCTTGATAGTATTGACATTATACTAATGAATGTATGTATGAGACCTTGAGGATAACACAATGATGATACTAGTAAGTATGCATAAGTGATTGAGGATGGATATAAGTTCAAGGACAGGTAATCCAGGAAGCAAAGATCAAGAGGGAGCACACTCCAGTAGTTCTTGCAAGGAAGCAAATATTGAGAGGGAGTCCACCCTACAAACCAAACAAAGATAAGTATTTGAATTGTCATTTCTTGCATATTTGTTTGTTTAAATAATATTGTTCAATGATGTATATGCTTATGATCCTAGACTCCGAGTGTGTATTATGCATATTAGAATAATTTCATTAATGAACAATATACTACTAATATGCATGTGATGGGTAAGTGGCTTATGGCATTGTACAACATTCCATTGCTACTTATCTAGAATGAAACCTCTTTGCTAACATGTTGGGAGTAGTACAAACTCTTAACAATGTTCTGGTAGAGATTGGAAGGCATCTAGAAAGTTACATGATATGGATGAATGTTGTATTGAAGCATTGGCTAAAATAATTGCATGACTATATGACATATTTCTTTATGTGTAAGAACTTGTTCTGAAAACTATGAGATGTTTCTAATCATGCAATTTAACTTTTTTTGTAGGAAAGATCGTGTACCTTCACCTACAAAAGAAGGACAACAACATTTGTTCCAGCAACAAAGATATCTATTGAAGATATTGAAGTTCCCAGGATCTGGAATGAAGTAATGGAAGAATGCCATGATCAATCGATCATGAAGAATGATGTTTGGGATGCAGTCCCAAGACTTGAAGAAAAGTCTGCTATGACTTCCAAATGCTATAGATGGTAGCATGGAGAAATACAAAACGAGGTTTGTATCTCGTGGCTTCTCCCAGAAAAAGGGATTCAGTATGAAGAGACTTCTACACCTATAGCCAGGCACACTTCCATCAAATCAGTAGTTTCTTTGGATGCAGTGATGAAATGGAAGATACACCAGATGGATGTCAAGACATCTTTCTTGAATGGTGTAGTCGAAGAGGAAGTGTATGTTGAGCAGCCACCTGGTTTTGAGACATGTGATGGGAAGTGATATATGTGAAGAACTTGGTATGGTAGGATAGATAGTTTTCTATCCAGTTTGGGCTTTACCAAGAGTAAAGCGGATTCCAACCTTTAATACAAGGTTGAGGAAGGCAATCCAGTGATACTACTTTTGTATGTGGATAACCTGTTTGTTACAGGTGATGATAGATTGATTGTCGACACGCAGCGGAAGCTTGCTGCCGAATTCAAGATGAAGGACTTGGGGATGATGCACTATTTTCTAGGCATGGAGGTGTGACAGAGTACAGATGGAATATTTCTTGGACAAGAGAAGTATGCAGTGGAGATCCTGAAGAGGTTTGGGATGATGGACTGCAAGGCCATGGCCACACCTATGGCATGGAACCTGAAGCTTCTATGTGATGCTTCATCTGATCTGGTTGATGTCACAGTGTTTCGTTAGATGATTGGGTCCTTTATGTACCTGACGAACATGAGACTAGATATTTGCTTTGCGGTGAACACATTGAGGCAATTCCTGACGGATCCCAGAGGTGTTCACCTGGTTGATGTAAAGCATATTCTGAGGTACCTAAAGGGTGTAGTTTATTATGGGCTCAAGTATGATGCGAATAAAAAGTTTAACCTGCAGGGTTATGTTGATTCAGATTGGGCAGTGCTACAGATAGGAAGAGCACATCTAGGTGCTGCTTCAGTATGGGATCAGGTGTAATATCTTGGTTTAGCAGGAAGCATTCCTACGTAGCACTGAGTACAGCCGAAGCAGAGTATGTTGCAGCTTGTTCAGCTAGTTGCGAGGCAGTATGGCTCCGAAATCTACTGTATGAGTTATTTGATCTCCCGCTTGAGGCTACTGGTATCTTTTGTGATAACCAGAGTTGTGCGAAGCTATCTAAGAACCCAGTGTTCCACGACAGGTCAAAGTACATTGAGATCAAATATCACTATATCAGGGATATGGTGCAAGGAGGAGGAGTGAAGCTCTTGTATGTTGCGGTGGACGAGCAGATTGCAGATGTGCTGACGAAACCACTAGCCAAAGTGAAGTTCAAATACTTCAGAGGGAGGCTTGGTGCTCTTCAGATTGACGACACTTCAAGGAAGAAATGATGGAGACATTTGCTGAAGCCATTCCAAGCATGGTGGAAGGACGATCCTTCACATGGCTATGGATGTAAGCGCTGGATGATGAGCATCAGGACGATGCTTCAGTTTGCTCTGTATATGCATCATGTTGGATGCTGGATATGATCAGTTGGATCATTTATATGTATGTACACATCATGTTGGATGTTGGATATGATTAGTTGGATAATTTATATGTATGTATGCATCATGTTGGATGTTGGATATGATTAGTTGGATCATGTGTATGTATCTGTAGATGTATCCGGTGGATACATTGTATGATTAGGTAGATCATGTATGATGATATGTATCAGGAAGATATTGTGTATGCATCAGGTGGATGTATTGTATGATCAGGATGATCATGGATGATGAGTTTCAGGATGTTGCTCCAGATGACATGCATCAGGATGATGCAGTGATGATGATCAGGATGATCATGTGTACATCAGGATGATGTATGGTGAGTATCAGGTTGATACTCTGTAGTCGTGGACAGGTTGTGCAGATAAGCATATAATAGCACCCTCGGAGGTTTGCAGATTATCTTACTAGGTTTTGCCGCTGGCATATAGTAGCTCCCTGGGAGATCTGGAAAATGCTCTTTCGAGGTTTTTCTTTGGGAGGACATATAATAGTGCCCTGGGAGGTTTGTAGATTCTCTTTCTAGGTTTTACCTCTGGCAAACGATTTTTCAAGGTTTTGTCCTATGGCATATAATAGCACCCTAGGAGATCCAATAGGTTGGGATGTGTTCCCGTAATAAGTCCTAGGATGCTCTTTCGAGGTTTTACCATGACCACATGTAATATCGCCCTGGAAGATCCAATAGGTTGGGATGTGTTCCCGTAATAAGTCTCGGGATGCTCTTGCGAGGTTTTGTGGTGACCACATATAATAGCGCCCTGGGAGATCCAATAGGTTGAGCTGTGTGCTTGTAATCAGTCCTGGGATTCTCTTTCGAGGTTTTGTGGTGGGGTTACATGTAATATCTCCCTGGGAGATATGATAGGTTGGGCTGTGTGCCCGTAATAAGTCCTAGGATGCTCTTGCGAGGTTTTGTGATGCACGTAATAAGTCTGGAGGATTCCAAAGTATGGCCAGTGAAGATGAAGACCTGCAGGTGGTGGGCCTACATCCAATATGAAAAAGGACTGTCTCTGTAGAACTTCCTATGACGAGTAGATTCAGAGATTGATTGAGATAACAGTAGCAATGATGATGACAATGATTCGATGACAATGATATAGAGAAGAAGACTTATGCTAGAAGACCTATGTTGAGAAATATCTTCCTAGTTAAGAGGGAGTGTTGATGTATATGTAACTTCGGAATGTATTTCATATATATGTATATTGTATTCCTATAGAGATATTATTATTCCTCTATACGGAAATGTCGTCATTTATATTGTAAGTGTCGTAACTTATACTTGATGGGTTATTAGACCACCTTGTTGGGGTCGGCCCTGTATAAGTCATGTGGGTCAAAGGGTTATTAGACCACCCTATTGGGGGTCAGCCTAGTCAGCATTATATTATGTGGTTAAGTTAAGGCCGACCTAGTATAGGTTATTAGGAAAGTCAAGTCAAGTATAAATAGAGTGCAGGAGGAACTCTATTTGATCATTCTATTATCTCTCACACTCTTTGGAGAGTGGCACACTTGTGGAGGAGGAGAAGCTGCTGCTAGGAGATGTCTATCTCTTATGCTTGGGTTGTATCATTGCTCTATCTATCTCTGAGGAAGTTATTAGGGTTTTTCACCTTTAGGGTTTTCACCAAGTAAACTCTGTGTCTCTTGTGTGCTTGCATTATTGTCCATGATTGATATGATGTAGATATGATGTACATGAGGTTCTCTCAGTTAAGATCCTAGATCAGATTGAAGTAAATTCTGAAAAACTAACAACAAAGATTGAGAGGGAGTCCATTCAACAAGCAAACAAAGATAAGTATTTAAATTGTCATTTCTTGTATATATGATTTTGTTCAGTCATGTACATACTTATGTTCCTAGATTTAGGATGTATATTATGCATTTTAGAAAAGGTTGCATTAATGAACAAGATACTACTAATATAGTAATGGGTAAGTGGCCTATGGTACTGTACAATATTCCATTGCTACTTATCTAGAATGAAACCTCTTTGCTGACATGTTGGGAGTTGTGCACACTCTTAACAATGTTCTGGTAGAGATGGTAGGCATCTAGAAAGTTACGAGATATGGATAAATGTTGTATTGAAGCATTGGTTAAGATAATTGCATGATTGTATGACATATATCTTTATGTGTAATATTTTGTTTTGAAAACAATGAGAAGTTTCTAATCATGCAATTGAATTTGACTTGTAGGAAAGATCGTGTATAATCACCTACAAAAGAAGGACAATGACATTTATTCCAGCAACGAATTTCAAGAAAACTACCTAATGAAGATATTGAAGAATCTGAAGTTCCTAGGATCAGGGATGCAGTAATGGAAGGATGCCATGATCGAGGAGTACCAGTTGATCATGAAGAATGATGTTTTGGATGTGGTCCCAAGACCAAAAGGGAAGTCCGTTGTGACTTCCAAGTGGATCTACAAGATCAAGCATGCTGTAGATGGTAGCATAGAAGAATACAAGGAAAGGTTTGTGGCTTGTGGCTTCTCCCATAAAGAAAGGATAGATTGATTATCAGCACGAAGAGGAAGCTTACTGGCGAGTTCGAGATGAAGGACTTGGGTATGATGCATTACTTTCTAGGTATGTAGGTGTGGTAGAGTGCAGATGGAATCTTCCTTGGACAAGGGAAGTATGTAGTAGATATCTTGAAGTGGTTCAGGATGATGGACTGCAAGGCCATGGCCACACCTATGGCATCGAACCTGAAGCTATTGAGTGATGCTTCATTAGAGTCAGTTTATGCCACGATGTATCGTCAAATGATTGGGTCCTTGATGTACCTGACGAACACGAGACCACATTTTCTTTGCAGTGAACACCTTGAGCCAGTTTCTGACATATCCTAGACATGTTCACCTGATTGCTGTAAAGCATATTCTGAGGTACCTGAAGGGTACAATTGATTATGGGATCAAGTATGATGTGAATCAAAAGTTTTACCTGGAGGGTTATGTTGATTCAGATTGGGAAGGCAATTCTGTAGATAGGAAGAGCGCTTCGAGGTGCTGCTTCAGTATGGGATTAGGTGTGATCTCTTGGTTTAGCAGGAAGAAATCCTGCGTAGCACTGAGTACAGCCGAAGCAGAGTATGTCACAGCTTGTTCGACTAGTTGTGAGGAAGTATGGCTAAAGAAGCTACTGTCTGATTTATTTGATCTCCAATTGGATGCTACTTGTATATATTGTTACAACCAGAGTTGTGTGAAGTCAGAGAACCCGGTGTTCCATGACAAGTCGAAGCATATCGAGATCAAGTATCACTATATCAGGGATATGGTGCAGAGAGGAGTAGTGAAGCTCCTATATGTTGTGAGGGATGAGAAGATTGCAGATGTGTTGACCAAACCACTAGCCATAGTGAAGTTCGAGTACTTCAGAAAGAGTCTTAGTGTACTTCAGATCGAGGTTCCTTCCAAAGGGAAGTGATGAGTTCGAAAGATGCAGATGCACATGGGATTTTCTAACATGGTTGTAGATGTGTTCTCCCATTGTCGTGATGTAATTGCTGAGCCATTCTCACATGGTGGTAGATGTGTTCTCCCATGGTGTAGATGTAAGGGATGAAGCCATTTTTCACATGGTGGTAGATGTGTTCTCCCATGGTGAAAAAGTAAGGGTTGGATCCTTCGCTGAACGGTGGTAGATGTGTTCTCCCATGTTGGTGGTGTAAGTGATATATGATGTGCATCTAGACTGTGCTCCGTGGACGATGCTCTGATTATTGTTATGATGCTATATGATCAGGATGATCATGTGTGATGAGCATCAGGATGATGCTCCAGATGATAGGCATCAGGACGATGCTACGATGATGATTAGGATGATCATGTGTGATGAGCATACGGAAAATTCTCCAGATGATATGCATCAGGAGGATGTTGTGACGATGATTAGGATGATCATGCGATGGTGATATGCATTAGGATGATGCTGTGACGATGATGATATGCATCATGGTGATGCCATGATGATGATCAGGATGATCATGCGATGATGATGTGCATCAGGATGGTGTACTGTATGATGATGATCAGTATGATCATGAGTAGCAGGATGATACATTATGCGAGGATGGCCAGGTTCATCTTGAGTATCAGGATGGTACTCTGTGGCCGTGGACAGGTAGTGCAAGGGTAGCATGTAATACGTCCTAGAGATCCGGATAGGTTGTGATAGTCACGTAAAAGGCCTCAGATTCTCTTTAGAGATCATGTTGTGCAAGACATTCTTTTAAGGTTTTGCTAGACCACATGTAATGCGTCCTACAGATCCGGACAGGTTGTGCTAGTCACATAAAAGGCCTCGGATGCTCCTTAGAGATCTTGCTGGGCAAGATACTATTTTAAGGTTTTGTGGGGACCACATGTAATACATCCTGGAGATCTGGAAAGGTTGTTTTAGTGGTGTAAAAGGCCTCGGATGCTCTTTAGATATCTTCCTGGGAAAGACACTCTTTTAAGGTTTTGTGGAGATCACATGTAATCAGTCCTTGATATCCGGACAGGTTGTGCTAGTCACGTAAAAGGCCTCAGATTCTCTTTGGAGATCTTGCTAGGAAAGACACTCTTTTAAGGTTTTGTGAAGGTCACATGTAAAAGATCCTGGGAGATCCGATAGGTTGAGCTGTGTCCTCATAAAAGTATTGGGATATTCTTTCAAGGTTTTGTTGACACACATAATCAGTCCTTAGGATTCCACAGGATGTCCAGCTTGCAAATATGATGAAGACCTATAGGAGGCTAGGCCTATGACTAGCATGAAAAAGGGTTGGCTCTGTAGAACTTCCTATGACGAGAAGAATTGAGAGATAGCACTAGTTATCGAGATGAAGAATACAGCAGCAGTGATGATGATGCTCTAGTGATCTAGTAACGATTATCCAACTCCAGTATTGAAGAATTGTGTCTATATGTATTTATGACTTGTGTTAAGAGAATAACTTCCTAGTTAAGAGGGAGTGTTGATGTATCTATATCTTCAGAAGATATTCACTTGTATATTGTATGTAATACATTTGTACTTTATTGTATCCCCAACGGAGATGTATTATTCCTCCGATTAGAAGTGTCGTCATTTGTATTTGCAAGTGTCACAAGTATTATTGTAAGTGTCTCAACTTATATTTGATGGGTTATTAGACCACCCTAGTGGGGTCAGCCTAGTTATCATTATGTTAATTGGTTAAGTTGGGGCCAACCTAGTTAGAGTTAAAATTCAAGTGAAGTAAAGTATAAATAGAGAGTGTGACTCTCTCATTTATTGATTCACACACTCACTCACTTCGCATTAGTAAGAGAGAGGAGGAGTGCATACAAGTGGAGGAGCAGCTATTAGGAGAATATCTCTTATTGTGGGGTTTGATCTTTGTGATCTTTGTATTGATGCTCATTCTATCTCTGAGGAAGTTGCGGGGTTTTTCACCTTCTTGGTTTTCCCCAGTGAAATGCTTTGTGTCTGTTGTCTCTTGTGTTTGATATGTTGTACATGTATTTCTCTCAGTTAAGATCCTAGATCATATTGAATTAAATGTTAAAAAACTAACATCATCGTTACTCTTTTGGTTGGTATTTGAGATAGATTGACTACCAAGCCCTTTATCATGCCTATGCACTTTACTTTTCTTGAGTCGAAACTATATAGGTCATGGTATGGCCTAGTGATTTCTAATCCCAATTGTTCCATGATGACTTTGGGCATCAAATTGTGGGATGCTCCAGAGTCATTCATATAATTGTGGAGGATTTTATCATGAGCATTTACGATAACATAAAATGGATTAGAGGGTCCCCCTTTATTGTTGCTGTGGGGGGCATATTTGATAACTGGGACTTGATAATTTAGATTTATAGGAGCCAGATGGTCAATATTTTCAACTCTATGAAAGATCTTATCAATCCATTTCCGATATGTATGGTTTTTTATCATTTCAGACAGGGGAATCATTATTTTCAATTTACTCAATTCATGTTCCAAATTGAAAGGCGGAAGGCCTTCATTATAATATTTAGGATATAGCTTTACTTTATCATGGGGGCTAGTGCCTGGTTTGGTTTGATCTTTTAGTGGTCCTTTGTTTCTTAATAGGAGGAGCTCTTGAGGAGACTTGGCTTCGACCAACTTCTGGGGAAATTTTTTGGGAGGAATGTGATTCCATGCCTTCGTTGATCCTGGTCTTGGTCTCCGGTCATGATATCTTTGCATTTTATTTGGTTTTGAATTTGGGAATAAGGGGCAGTCATTTGGAAATGAGTAATCTTTCAGAGAGCATTCGAGGTTTTGGCCTGTTTGATTATATGGGAGTGAATTCTCATAATCATTTATAGCAAGATGCATGAGATAGGAATCTTCCTCAATCCAATTAAGTTGCTCGTCAAATTATTTATAGATCTCTTCCTATGGAATTTCCATCAAATTATTTTCTCAATCCCGGACAGGTGGCCTTGATGGTTGTTCATCATTCCCTTTTTCTCTGTAGGCCACTTGGGGGTTATATGGTCTCCGGAACTGAGTAGGATGATGGGAAGGTATTTGATTATTTGGACTGTTACTTTCTAATTCCATCCTAGTAACTTTATTTCACAAGTTCTTAATGATGCGAGTCATTTCATCAATCTTTGCTTCCCGTGAGTCTTTAACCTCTGAAGGATTAATTTCATCTTTAGCCCTTTGTTTGTCCTTCTATTCAATATCAATGGTTAATTTCAGCTTACCTCCTCCTCTCAAATTTCCTTCAACATCGATTGTGTCATCCTACATTATGCTAAGTGAGAGCAATCTTCTTTCCCTCAATGTGATGGCGAAATCTGAGGGGAAATCCCCCGCATATATTGCTCGATTCGCATATTCAGTGGGTTGGATATCTTGGGGGATTCTGAATTACATTTTATTGAATCTTGAAGTAAATTCCACCACATTTTCAGAGTGTCTTTTTCTCAGGGCGGAGAATTCTGTTAAATAATAGAGACTATCACGTTTAATTCCCCACTTCTTGACAAAGATGGTTTCTAGGATTTCCATAGTGCTAATAGAGGCATTGGGTAGTGATCTGAATCACTTTCTGGATTCTCCTTCTAACGATCGAGTGAAAAATCTCATGAACACATCATCATGTTCAATCAGGATGTAGTCAGTAAAATCTTGGAATCGGTCTACATGATATTCAACATATGTTCCCTCACTGCCATCATACTTTGGTAACAACTTCAAATAATAGGTAGGCATAACATTTACAGGCATGGTAAATTGCAGAGATCCATGTTAGTTGGCCACCCACCCGAGTGTTCTAGGTGGTGGTGGTGGTCCTATGCCTCCTCCTCCTAACATGAGGTGATTGACAATCAGATTCTTGGCCTGAGGGGAGATGAAAGATTTGATATTTTTTGTATGAAAAAAAGGTTCTCCATTCCTGATGGGAAACGTTTGGGATTTGAACAAATCACAGGGAGTGTATGGGTTTTGAGGAGAAGGATCTCTTTCAGGGGTTTGGACAATGAATTTAGATTGAGGGAATTGAGTACCAAACAAAGGTGGGGAGAAACTTCGCCGATGGCCTGGTGAAGTAGACTCGTATTTCCCATGTCTATGTCTTCGAGAGACTGAGTCTTGTAAAGCCAAAAATTATGCATGGTTAGGGTCTTCGTGGGTATGTCTTTGTCCAGATGCCAGGTTTGCTTCTGTGGAGTCACCAAGTGGATTACAGCCTACAACTTAGTTTCATCCACTATGAAATTAGGAGCATACAATTTTGTCGTTGTCCCCAGGGACGATTTATCTCCTTGCTTGCATTCCCCAGCAACCGTGCTAGAAAATATGTTAGTCCCAGAGATGTTCTAAGGATTCTTTTAGAACTGTTCCTGGGAATTAATAAAATTTATTGCATTCTTTTGCTTTATCAGAATCACATTTTCCATAAAATAATACAGATAGCCGATCTTGGAAAAATATGGGTGGTATTTCAATATGCCAATGACAAGAATTTGAATGAATTGATGTAAATGGAATGGCACAAAAGAAAGGTTCTTCAGAGAGAGTAAATATTTGTTTTATGTTTGAGAATAATGTACTGAACCTAAGGGAGGAATACAATAGTTTTAACAGAAAAGATCAAAGAACTAAACTTGAACAACATGAGGATATTATTTCTAGATAACCCAAGATGAAAACTTCATGCCATAACTGCTAATTTTTTAGAATTTACTTCAATCTGATCTAGGATCTTAACTGAGAGAACAACATGGATAGCATATCAATCATGGACACAATAATGCAAGCACACAAGAGACGCAGATTTTACTTGGGGAAAACCATAAAGGTGAAAAACCCCAATAACTTCCTCAGAGATTGATAGAGCAATGATACAACCCAAGCATAAGAGATAGACATCTCCTAGCAATAGCTTCTCCTCCTCCACAACTCTGCCACTCTCCCAATAGTGTGAGAGAGAATAGAATGACAAAATAGAGTGCCTCCCACACTCTATTTATACTTTACTTTACTTGCCTAATAACCTTTACTAGGTCGGCCTTAACTTAACCACATAACATAATGCTGACTGGGCCGATGCCCAATAGGGTGGTCTAATAACCCTTTGACCCACATGGCTGACCCCGAATACGGTGGTCTAATAACCCTTCGACCCACATGACTTATACAGGGACAACCCCAACAAGGTGGTCTAATAACCCTTCGACCCATATGACTTATACAGGGTCGACCCCAACAAGGTGGTATAATAACCCATCAAGTATAAGTTACGACACTTACAATATAAATGATGACACATCCATATAGAGGAATAATACCATCTCTATAGGAGTACAATGTACATATATGAAATACATTCCGAAGTTACATATACATCAACACTCCCTCTTAACTAGGAAGGTATTTCTCGACATAGGTCTTCTAGCATAAGTCTTCTTCTCTGGATCATCGTCACTGGATAATCGTCATTGATTCATCACCATCGTCACTACTGCTGCTATCTCAATCAATCTCTGAATCTACTCATCATAGGAAGTTCTACAGAGCCAGTTCTTTTTCATACTGGATGTAGGCCCACCACCTGTAGGTCTTCATCATCACTGGCCATACTATGAAATCCTCAGTACTTATTACGTGTGTCACAAAACCTTAAAAGAGTCTCTTGACTAGCAAGAACCCTAAAGAGCATCTGAGGCATTTTTCATCCTGTCTAGATCTCCAGGACTTATTACATGTGACTGTCACAAAACCTTAAAAGAGTGTACCAGGAACGTTTATGTGCATAGCATGACCGAAAAGAACTCTAAAGAGCATCCCAGGAACATTTATGTGCCTAAGCACGATCAACAAGATATCCAGGACTGATTACATGTGACCTCTGCTACAAACCCTTGAAAGAGCATCCCAGGACTTATTACGGGAACATAGCCCAACCTATCGGATCTCCTAGGTCTTACATGTAGCATCCCACCACAAACCCTCGAAAGAGCATCCTGGGACTTATTATGGGCACAAAAACCAACCTATCGGATCTCCCAAGTCTTAAATGTGGCCTACTATCACAAACCCTTGAAAGAGCATCCCAGGACTTATTACGGGCACACATCCCAACCTATCGGATCTCCCAGGTCTTACATGTGATACACAGTGCCAGTCCTTTTTCATACTAGATGTGACCTAGAACAATCTAGTATTTCCTTTGCACAACCTATCCACGGCCACAGAGTATCAACATGATACTCACCATACATCATCTTGATGTACACATCGTCATCCTAATCATCATCACTGCATCATCCTGATGCAAGTCATCTGGAGCAACATCTTGAAGCTCGTCATCCATGATCATCCTGATCATACAATGCATCTACCTGATGCATACCAAGTATCTACCTGATACATATCACCATACATGATCCACCTAATCATACAATGTATCCACCTGATACATACATAGATACATGATCCACATAATGTATCCACCTGATATATATCAACATACATGATCTACCTAATCATACACAGTATCCACCTAATACAGATACATGGTCCAAGCATCCAACATGATGCATATACAAATTCATATAAATGATCCAACTGATCATATCCAACATCCAACATGATGTGTACATATATATACATATAAGTGATCCAACTGATCATATCCAGCATCCAACATTATGCATATACATATAAGTGATCCAACTGATCATATCCAGCATCATCCTGATGCATATACAAAGCAGTAACTAGAGCATCGTCCTGATGTTCATCATCCAGCGCATACAACCATAGCCATGTGAAGGATCCTCCTTCCAACATGCCTGGAATGGCTTCAGCAAATGTGCCCATCACTTCTTCCTCAAAGTGTCGTCAATCTGAAGAACTCCAAGCCTATCTCTGAAGTACTCAAACTTCACTCTGGCTAGTGGCTTTGTCAGTACATCTGCAATCTACTCATCCGTTGCAACATACAGGAGCTTCACTACTCCTCTCTGCACCATATACCTGATATAGTGATATTTGATCTCGATGTGCTTCGACCTGTCGTGGAACACCAGGTTCTCAGACAGCTTCACACAACTATTGTTGTCACAAAAGATACCAATAGCCTCCAACGGGAGATCAAATAACTCAGACAGTAGCTTCCGGAGCCATATTGCCTCACAACTAGCCGAACAAGCTGCAACATACTCTGCTTCGGCTGTACTCAGTGCTACACAGGACTGCTTCCTACTAAACCCATAGATCACACTTGATCTCATACTAAAGCAACATCCAGATAAGCTCTTCCTATCTGCAGCACTGCCTACCCAATCTGAATCAACATAACCTTGTCGGTTAAACTTTTGATTCACATCATACTTGAGCCCATAATCAACTGTACCCTTAGGGTACCTCAGAATATGCTTTACAACAACCAAGTGAACACCTCTTGAATCCATCAGGAACTGGCTCAATGTGTTCACCACAAAGAAAATATCTAGTTTCGTGTTCGTTAGGTACATCAAGGACCCAATCATTTGACGATACACAGTGACATCAACCGGATCAAATGAAGCATCACACAGAAGCTTCAGGTTTGATGCCATAGGTGTGGCCATGGCCTTGCAGTCCATCATCCAAAATCTCTTCAGGATCTCTACTACAAACTTCCCTTGTCCACCATCTGCACTCTGCCACACCTCCATGCCTAGAAAGTAGTGCATCATCCACAAGTTCTTCATCTCGAACTCGACAGCAAACTTCCACTGCGTGTCGGCAATCAATCTATCCTCATCTATAACAAACAGGTTATCCGCATACAAAAAGTAGTATTACTGGATTGCCTTCCTCAACCTTGTAGTAAAGGTTGGAATCCGCTTTACTCTTGGTAAAGCCCAAACTGGATAGAAAGTTGTCTATCCTACCATACCAAGTTCTGCACATATATGACTCCCCGTCATGTGTCTTAGAACCAAGTGGCTACTCCACATACACTTCTTCTTCAACTACACCATTCAAGAAAGCTGTCTTGAAATCGATCTGGTGTATCTTCCACTTCATCACTGCAGCCAGAGCAAGTACTAATCTAATGGAAGTGTATCTGGCTACAAGAGAAAAAGTCTCTATGCTACCACCTGCAGCATGCTTGATCTTGTATATCCTCTTGGAAGTAACTACAGACTCCCCTTCAAGTCTTGGGACTGCATCCAAAACATCTTCATGATCGACTGGTTCTCCTCGATCATTGCATTCTTCCCAGATCCTAGGAACTTCAATATCTTCCATATTTTCAATAGATAACTTTGTTGTTGAAAAACTGTTGTAGTCCTTCTTTTGTAGGTGATGGTATACAATCTTTACTACACAACAAGTTAAATTGCATGATTAGAAAACATCGCATAGTTTTCAGAACAAATTCTTACACATAAGGAAATATGTCATATAGTCATGTAATTATCTTAGCCAATGCTTCAATACAACATTTATCCATATCCCATAACTTTCTAGATGCCTTCCAATCTCTACCAGAACATTGTTAAGAGTGTGCACAACTCCCAACATGTCAGCAAAGAGGTTTCATTCTAGATGAGTAGCAATGGAATGTTGTATAGTGCCATAGGCCACTTACCCATGTATATCAATAGTATATTGTTCATCAATGCAACTATTCTAATATGCATAATACACAACCTAATTCTAGGAACATGAGTATATACATTATTGAACAGTATTATTTAAACAATAAAATATGCAAGGAATGATATATCAAATACTTATCTTTGTTTTTTTGTTGGGTTGACTCCCTCTCAGTCTTTGCTTCTTTTCTGCAACTCCATTCTGATGTGGATTGTGAGAAGTGGTCAACTCCCTCTGAATATCTGCATCCTTGCAAAAACTATTGAAGTGTGCTCCTTCTTGATCTTTGCTTCCTTGCAGGAACAACTGGAGTGTGCTCCCTCTTGATCTTTGCTTCCTTGCAGGAACAACTGGAGTGTGCTCCCTCTTGATCTTTGCTTCTTGGATTACCTGTCCTTGAACTTATATCCATCATTATGCATGCTTATTAGTATCATCATTGTGTTATCCTCGATGTCTCATACATAATCACATATTCATTAGTATAATCTTAATACTATCAAAACAAAATAATCTTATACATGTATAGTCATGATCATTTCAAACACAGATAATAAACATAGTATTCAAGGTTTTAGCATATTCTTGTTTGATCATAGGACTCTTATGGTTAGTTAAATCATCAATCAAGATAAGAGACATAAAATGCATAAACCCTTGATTACTTACATTTCTAACTTTATGAATAAACATAACCAATCATACCAAGTATACTTATATAAGGGATCCTAACACAAGGTAGGATTCTAACTTGATATAGGAAAAACATACCTGGATTGGTATGTTAGCTAGTTATGTCTAACATACCCACATTATGTCTTCTTGTTCTCTTCAATGACTTGTGCTAGTAACCTGCATATATCATAGGTTAACCATTATAGAACCAAGTTATACATACCTCACAAATAGATCTTCTAAGTGATTCATGACAACGGATGAATCTTTGTCCTCATGTCATCATGATCATATGTTCTTGAACTAGAACATGATTTGTCTTTCTTGGTGTACCTTTCATGTTAGTAGACAACATAAACCTCATACAACACCATAATGCATTAGTACAATCATAAGTGTCAATACCCTAATCAATGAATATCTTCTATCATGCTTTCATAATTTTATTAAGGTGATATGATAAGTCTAAATTTAATCAAGATTGTACTAACCGTAATAACATGAAGACAAACATACCATAAACTTAATCATGAACAAATATCAAAACATACCTAGATGATTCATACCTGTCAAGATTGCTTGTAATCTTCTTATGTAAGGCCTTAGCCTCATCTCCCTCTGAAACAAGAACTTCTTCACTTATGCAGGTGACCAATCCATTCTCTTCTAGGATTAATCCAATCCATTTGATTTGCAGGAACTAGATCTGGAGCTGGATTAGGGTTTGTCAGAGAAACCCTAAAAATTCAAACTTTGAATTTCAAACTTCTGAAGGGATAGAAATATGCGCCTTGATGAGCTGATCAAGCTAGTATACTCATAATTTGAAAACCACAAAGTTTCACCCCTCAAATTTTCCTTTGAAACTTCCAGATTCACTCGACATGACCCCGAACTAGGGTTTGATAAAGCCCACCCTTATTCCCAATCAAAAGGTTCGATCCAAAGCTCTAAGCTTCTATTTTTCTGAGGAGCTTCCAGCCGTGGTCACAAATTTCAAAAATTTCCATTTTTGTAGAATCCCTAATTTTCCACTTTTCTGATCAAAGTTCCGAACTAGGGTCTGATCAAGCCCAACCTTCTGCCCAACCAAAAATTTTGATCTTGGTCTCTAAATTTCTATTTTGATGAGTAGCATTCACCCATAGTCTCCAATTACAAAAATTCCAACTTTCTCTGAAACCCTAAATTCTGGAAGCCATGAATGAAGGTGCTAAAAAATAATTCTGTTTTGACAGAAATATGTACCTGATTGTTTCTAGTGTAACTCCAAACTTTTGCGATCCACAGGGTCTGAAACGTTTTCTTGTGATATCCTGACCCATCATCTTTCCAAACCCATAGGTCTGACCTCAAATGGGTTCTCTGAGAGAGAGAGAGTTATGCCAAGTGTCGCAACGTGACCTATTTATGGGATAAAACAGGAGAGCGAACTTGTATGGCATGCCACGTGTCACTGGTTCCGTTTTGGCCTCTCAAACAGTTACCTAATAAATTACATTCTATGCACGACCTATCACGTTTTACGAAATTTCATTTGGAGCTTCCTAGCCCAAGTTATGACCTTTTTTCCAAGGTCACCTATTTATGACTGAGATCTGGAAGAAGTAGAAACCCTATATTGTACAGATCATAAATCACAAAGTACAACGAATTAGAGGTTTTCCTTTGGACAAACGTACATGGGGATCTTATCTTTTCCCTGTACGATTTTCAGACCCTGAAACCTCACCAAAATTTATTTATAGCGAAAGTGCTACGATGACTAGTGTTTTCTATATCAAGCCCTAGCTTCACAATTGCAACAAGTGTCATACATGCCATACCATGCCTTCTTTCAGGCTAGCTCTGATACCATGTTAATTTTTTAGAATTGAATTCAATCTGATCTAGGATCTTAACTGAGAGAACAACATGTACATCATATCTATAGCATATCGAACATGGACACAAGAATGAAAGCACACAAGAAACACATAGTTTACTTGGGGAAAACCATAAAGGTGAAAAACCCCAATAACTTCCTCAGAGATAGATAGAGCAATGATACAACCCAAGCATAAGAGATATACATCTCCTAGCAATAGCTTCTCCTCCTCCACAACTGCGCCACTCTCCTGAGAGTGTGAGAGAGAATAGAATGATGAAATAGAGTGCCTTCCGCACTCTATTTATACTTGACTTGACTTTCCTAATAACCTTTACTAGGTCGCCCTTAACTTAACCACATAACATAATGCTGACTGGGCCGACGCCCAATAGGGTAGTCTAATAACCCTTTAACCCACATGGCCGACCCCTAATAGGGTGGTATAATAACCCTTCAACCCACATGACTTATACAGGGCCAACCCCAACAAGGTGGTCTAATAACCCTTCGACCCATATGACTTATACAGGGCCGACCCCAACAAGGAGGTCTAATAACCCATCAAGTATAAGCTATGACACTTACAATATAAATGACGACACTTCCGTATAGAGGAATAATACCATCTCTATAGGAGTACAATATACATATATGAAATACATTCCGAAGTTACATATACATCAACAATAACCATCTTAGAAGCAATAATGCAAGCTTACATCACTCACATTAAAATCAAAATCAGATTCATAAATCATGAACAATATTATAGAGATGAATTAACAGGAGAAAGAATACTAACTAGACATATCAAATTTTTGAATCCATAAGACCCCAAGATCGGGCAAAATGATGTTCTTGTTTATATATTTATCAGACTGCAAAATATCAGAAGTAATACTTCTTACAAAAAGAGTCGGCCATTGGCCATTGCCTATTCTACTATATATAGCCTTCATAGGTTTTTACAAAATAAGTTGTTACAAAAAGTTTGTTACAGCCCAATGGCTTATACATTTCTATTCGAACTTTCCAACAAAATTTGTTACTAGAAACAGTCTTGAGGACTATTGCTGACTAGTATGCTGCTAAGATTGGGACCCACTTGCCCGATGAGGAAGAATGCCATGTTGAGTTGAAGAGGCCTCTACTGTGGGTTGCGCGGCTAGAGATACAGATATTGCTTGCTTCTTGGTGAACTGC
This sequence comes from Larix kaempferi, assembly GCA_027924585.1. Taxonomy (NCBI): domain Eukaryota; kingdom Viridiplantae; phylum Streptophyta; class Pinopsida; order Pinales; family Pinaceae; genus Larix; species Larix kaempferi. Next base: position 29,826,412 of record BSBM01000229.1, on the reverse strand, counting down.
TCTGACTGCTTGACTGTGAGAAATCTAGTAATAGCCTTCCAGTATTTACCCATTGGGTAATTCAATAACTTGAGCTCTCTAAGAGATGAGTCCATCTCAGTACAATTCTCAAAAGAGGCCTTAGCGAGGATTTTGAAGATAGCCTGGAGATGGTTAAGCATTTTAAAATTGAAATGTAACTTGTCCACGACTGCTTTTCCGCTGAGCTCCCGCAAAGTATATGTGAAGCAGATCTCAGTGTTCCTTGCCTATGTAATCATGGAAATATAATCCTTTTCTAGATAGAGATCCCCATTTCCATCCCAGAAAAAGGGGAGACCAAGGGAGAAGACTGTCTCGAATAGCTCTTTAAATGAGTGCGCATCTTGCTTCAGTTGAGCTGCCATGTCAGCAACATTATGAGATAACACTCCCTTAGTAATCATCTTATTTTCCTCCATTATTATCTTGGTTCGATCCTGGATAGAATAATTGTGAATCTTTTCAAAGGTTTTCTCATTTAATAAGTCAATCACTTCTCAGGAAGACTTGACCTTTTTACTTACACTACTTTCCACGGATCGTGCATCCTGGGAGGCAGTTTTAGCAATCTCTAATTCTTCTTGAGTTATGATGAAATGGATCCACCGAGAGATTATCAAAACTGCCACCTACTCCCATATTACAATTTCAACCCCTCTGATTAAAGGATTGCAAGTGAGTTTCCTAGATAGTTCTTGAATTTCACCATGAAGTTGATCATTAGCTTGTTGTATCTCCGAGATGAATTGGTCTCTTTTAACCAGCTTTTCATTCACATTGAAAAGTTCATCACACTTGTCCCTTAGTTGGTCTTGGACTTGGTTCAGCTTAGAGTATTTAATGCTCATTTCAACTATCACCTGAACAAGCTTGTTAGTAGGATGTGAAACTGAGGAGGCTTGGATTGATGCTGCCTTCTACTATAGAATCCCTTGATTCCTCTTCCTTGCCTCCTCCAATTCACCTTCCAAGGAGACAATCCTTTCCTTGAGTGTTTGACCATCAGTCATTGATTTTTCTAGTTATGATTGTATTGTGACTACTTCCACGGTTTGTGAATGCTCAGCTGTGGGAATGTTGAGCCTTTTCTTCAGGATTGCAATATCCTTATCCTTCTCCTTTAGCATGGCATGTAATGGAACCAGATCACTCGGATTTTGCACCATTTTAATGATTTGTTGTTCTGAGTTAGTTATCTTCAAATACTTGGATTTATTAGAAGACTTTTCATTTCTCATTTGCTTCTCTAATGTTTGTACCGTGGCCTGTAGCATGTTCGTGCTCATAGTATATTTCCACAAGTCACGGTACACTTCCTCACATGTCTGTCGATGAAGATCTAATATCCTTGGACGGGAATGCATCCAGATTCAATGTTATTTGAGTAGTTTTAAAAATAGAAGGTGTTTTCTTCCCTCCTAGCACTATTTTCTCTAGGATAGCCATCTTTCGGGCTCCATGTTTTAGATCCAGCGCTGATAGCATCCTGGATTTCTTTCCCGTGTCAAGCTCACTCTTCAGGAACAATGACTTCTCCAGGTCTATGTTATCATCTTTAATATGCACATAAACCCTAAACAAGCCTTCTTTGATGGGATACATGGTAACCAAAGATCCTTCCATAGACTGAGTCTCCTAACTCTGAGGCCACGTTGCAGATGGGAAATTTTCAAGGACGGCGGGTGTCACAAGGGTATGTGCCGGCATAACCTTTGAGGTTGCGCTGGACCCCCCCCTCTAATTTCAACCTTTTTTTCTTTGACCCCACACTCCCTAAGCCTTCCTTTCTGGTTGTAGAAGTAGGATTTGATGTGTCTTTTTTCCCCAACGTATCCATCATAAGGGGTGTTGGACTAATTGGTGCTCCAATAGCTTTTCCAGGGTCCAGAATAGCCTGACACTCATCCCAGCTATTCAAGTTGGCCATATTTTCCAACAAGGGATGTGGCTCATGTACATAAGCTGCAGAACAGGCTGCCTTCATTTTTGAGAAATGATCCCCTTCGAATCATACTTGTGTATCATTCCTACGGGAAATTTGTATGAAGCTAACAACTCCTCGAATTCCTTTTGAGCGTTTCTTCTCCTTACTTTGAATTGCCCTGCTTCATTGGGGACTTTGAAAGTCCTGGCACTGTTCCCTTCCATAAAATGTACATCGTCGCAGTTGAATCTTTGATGGATGTATTCTAGTGCAAACAGCCGAGGATTCAAGAATATGAGTAACTTGTACGGAGCCAACTCTAACCCATTCACTTGGATTTCAGTATTTGTATCGAAGCAAAACCAATCTCCCATAGCATCATTTGGATTAAGCAGTAGAAACTGTTTTCTTTCTGGAAAAACCCTTAGAGGAGGGGCATCAAACAGTAGTGTATAAACATTTGATACGATGATGTCCAAAAATAGGGAGAAATCCTTTTGTGCAAGAGCTGTGAAACCAAACCTATCAAGATCACCCTTGCTGAAAAACTTTTTGTTACTAAAAATGATCATGTACAAGAGAATAGAGAAAAAATGAAACAAATTCTTGGATGGAAAGCATTTTAGTTGTAGATGAATTGATTAGCGAGGAAGGCTAACCAATCCAGTATGAAAGGGGTCTCTTTCTAAGAAAGGTTCATGGTAAATAACAAACTCAACATGACATCATCAATTACTATGTCATTATCATACCCAAGTAAAAAACATATCATTGACAATACCGGTTTAATGGGATCTGCAAACATATCCAAGATAAACATGGACTGAGTGCCAGACAAACTACTCTCAAGTGGCAATAAAATTTGGATGAAGGCATCCCTATTTCCCAGGGAGAGCTCTCGCATTTTGTTCATCGAGACTTCCTCATAAAATTGAAACCTTGAGGCATCTTCGTCGGTGTCAGTTAATTTCATAATAAGCTATTTATTTATCGGACAAACCACGTTTCCCAATCGGGAAATAATGGCCTTTCTTTTCGGCACGTAACTTCTTGCACACTACTTTATTAACTCAGGAAATGTTCCAGCAAGAGGGAGAATCATCTTGGCTAGCCCAGACCTCCATAGGTTGAATAAATCATTGTCGTTCTTTGCTTTCTCCTCGGCCTCGCTAGCCAATTGTTGCAGGTTTTGTAAGGAAGAGATAGAGTCATGAACGTCAAATAATTCATCACCGAGGTGGTCCTATGGACTGTTGGGCATCGATACGTGTTTCAATATTATTCACCATCATTTTTATATTTTGCATGCATGCATGCATTCTGCATGCATCCAGTCATCATGCATGCATCTGCATGCATCCAGTCATCATTTTGGTGGTCTCCCCAGCACCTAGAGACGACTTTCAACTCCCGAGAGCCTGTCTTCATACCCTAGTATCCCTCCTACCTACCTGATGCGCCTTCTCTTCCTCACCTTGCTGACATGTGCGCCTTATCTCACCTACTAGGAGTTTAACAGTTAGTTGGAACATTGATTGATCAATTATTCCCTTAATTGCTCATCCTAACCGCCTATAGCTCCTAGTTAGCTAGTTATGGAGTGCCACTTGACCTTCTGACAGCCTTATGCTCCCTCCTTGGAGTCTCCATCCCCTGATTTATGCTCAGATAGCTCAGTTAGACCTAGTTAGACTCATTTGACTGACTGTTGACCATTTCTGACTGCCACTACTGATTGGATGATGTCTCCAATGTTATCCAAGCTAGACACTGAGGTTGAATTCGAATGACCTTAGCTCTTTTTGAATTCTCTTTACATTTATTTTATTGTATTCATAATTATTCATTATTCAGATTGCAAGCTTATAGTTGATGTATGATACAACAATTTTTCTCCATTTTCTGTGTAATGAGTGATTATTGATTCAACATTTATTCTTCTTCTTTCTGCACTACATGAGTAAATTCTAGTGAGGTTTGCTACTATTGAGTGATCATACTTCTGAAATATTACAGGGTATCAGAGCTGACAACAACTATTCGAATTGCAGTAGCAGTAGTTGCAGCAATTCCTTGAGCAGCTATCTTTCATTGGACATGAGAAACCTTTCAGTTTCCACACCAAATCCTGGTGCTATTACCTTGAATTCACTAGAGAGATCTAGTGATGTCTAGACAGGTGTGAAGGAATTATTCATATGTGCTCAGTGTCCTAAGGTAGTGTTCAATTCGAATTGCAGCAGATCTTCTTTTCATAATTCTCCTTGTTTTGCAGGAATCTCCTCTCTTTCAGATTTGAATTCTACAGTATCATGGATCTCAAGTTGAATTCATTCAACTACTTTGGATGGAAGGAAAAATGTGTTAGGATATCTCATCATTCAATATGTACTTTGCATGCACTTTTCATGCATGCATGCATCCGCATGCTGCTTAGTCACCAGTTTGATGCCTCCAACACCTAATCCCTATTCTGCTAGCACCCGGGAGCTTACTTCCACTCAATTTTAGCCCTCCTACTGCTTAGTGCACCCAGCATGCACCTACCACCTGAGAGGGGATCCTTTTCTCACCTACCACTCTAGTTCACTTCAGTTAGTTAGTTGTCTTTCCTTGATTTAAGGATAGACTGACTCCTAACTGCTGTTATCACTCCGATGGACCTCCAATGAGACTTGACTACCTATTCTGAGTTCAGTTAACCCCTCATGTGCCCTCCACTGAGCCTCCTTCCCTACATTAGTGCCATTACCATCAGTTACACTTATTACACTCAGTTAGACTCAGTTTGACACCTGGATGACAGTTACTTGTGCATTGATTACCACTATTGACTGATGATGAGGACTCCTAGTTGGATCCAAGCTATGCCGCAGTATATTCGAATGACCTCCTTGGCTAATTAGAATTGCTCACTCATTGTTACAGTATTGTATTGTAATTCTACCATTCTAGATTATAGATCACTGATGCATCTCTCTTGAATAGTTTTTACTCCAATTTTTTTTACATCATTGTGATTGATATTATTGTTTAATAGATCTATTGTGACTAATTTTACATGGTATCATAGCCATGGCAGGGACAAGATCTCTCTTCTATAGGTGTTCTACATGAAGAATTGAGTGAATTTACTCAAAATTACTGAAGTTTTGGCATGCAAAATCTCATGTGCATTCGCTCATGTCCATGCAAAGATGAAAAATAATCTCCAATCCACTCCAAAAGCTTGAGTTTTCCATAGAATTCCTGGAATTGATACATTGGATCTTCAAGCTTGCTTGATCTCCAATCCCAGGTGTGATGCAACTCTAAAAGGGTGTATTGCTCAACCTTACTGTTCTTGTTTTGATTGTGACTTGCAGGTTAATCATCTCCATCAAGTGCATTCACTATCATTGAGATGGATTCTTCTTCTTCAAAGCTACTCACTCCGTTCAATTTTTTTGAATGGAAGAATGGCATGGAGATTATGTTGCGCTCAAAAGGGTACTACAGAGTCACCATGGGCCTCAAAGTTGAGCCCAATACTCTCATTAAAAAATCCAAACACTTCAACAAATTGGATGAAGCTTATGGTCTTCTTTGCCTCAATATTTCCAAGGATCTTCACTTTCACCTCAGTGGATTGACTACTCCAAAGGCAGTATGGGAGCAACTAGAAAATCTGTTTGGAAAGCAAGATGACATGCGGTCTTTTCAATTGGAAAAATGAATTGATTGCTTTGAATCCTGAGAATTTCGAGACCATCAATGATTTTTTCACAAGATTCAAGCATTTGTCTTTGCAATTGAAGAACAGTGGAGTTGTCAAAGAGGATAAACAATTGATCCTCTCTATTCTTTCAAAACTTGGTAAAGATTTCTCGGTATTTGTTTCTACTTTCAATTCCGGTTGGCTAACTACCCCGAATTGGAAGATGCCTACCTTGAATGCCTTCATTGAGTCCATTACCAAAGAGCATGATATGATAATTCAAATGGGGTCCATAAGCTCCAAAGATTCAGCCCTCTTTGTTGGAGGATCCAAGAATTTGAATGGAAAAGGGAATCAAAATAAAGAGAAGCCCAAATTCAAACCATACAAGCAAAGAGAGAAAAACAAACCATCGGATGCACCATCCGGTTCAAGGAACAAGCAAAAGGGTAAAGAGGGTAAAGAAAAATCTAAATGTTCATATTGCAACCATGGCTTTCATCCTGAAAGTTCATGCATGAAGAAAACAATAGATCAAATGGCCCTCATTTTGGAAAATAATAACATAACTCTTCCTGATAGTGCACGGAATAATGATAGAAATGATGATCACGAAAGAGGTCAAGCACTCACGGAAATTGTTTCAAAATCAACCACTCTATTGATAGATTCCGGTGCCTTGTTAACAACCAAAAAGTGCTCACTAGCTCATTTCCCTATTCACATGACCCATTTGTCCACGTTTTCCACTAGTTGAGCCTCTAAAACCTTCAAAAGGTCACCAAAAAGACCATAATACACCTTTTTGCCCTCAAAATATGTATTTTTCCTCAAAAAACCCTAAAAAAGGGTCCAAAATTCCCAAAAACAATTAAAAGGGAATAATATTAAAAAAATATTCAGAAAAAAGGAAAAAGAGGGAAAAAGAAACCTAAACCATTTTGGTCAATACCATTGGTTTCCTCAAACCATAATGGTATTCCCCATCAGCAAAAAACTATAAAAAGGTGAGAGGGGCTCCTCATTATTCATCCACATTTCATCCTATCCTTATGCTACCAAATTCCCTTTGAGAGCCATTGCCCCCCTTTTGAGTTTGAAGATCCCCATTGAAGCATTGGAGAAGAAGAGACCATTGGACATTGGAGCACCTCAACCTTGGAGCTACTCAAACTCACCATCCTCACCATTTGAGGTAATACAAAAGATCAAATTTTCTATTTCTTGTTTTTTATTATGGATCTCATTGTTTATTGTTCTTAAATCTAGTTTTTATTTCTTTACACATGCTAGATCATATTTACTGTTATTTACATTTATTTTTACTTTTACATTGAGACTGCTGCTACAAGTTAGCAGGTGCTCTTTAGCACATGCTTGGTTGCAAAACCAAGCAACAGTTTTTGGCGACTCCATTGATTTTCGAACTTTGAATCTTTGATTTAGATCTATATTTTAGCTTTTTTTTTCCCTTTAAAGTTGTAGATATTCCATATTATACAGCCCCTTGCTTGCTACCCTAGCCATTGGCCTGTTCTGCAGCCTAAAACAACCCAAAATTTCAAATTTTGGGTTCATTTTTCGGCAACGTTTTCCATTCGTCGCATCGCGGATTTCAGCCCAACAGTCCCGATTCACATCACGGATTTCAACCTGTTTTTTGTGCTACACATCACGGCTGGTAGCCTCATTTTCGCGGGGCACATCACGTGTTTTAACCTGATACCCGCAATCCGCCAGACGAGTTTTACCCATATCGCTACGATTCACATCGTGGCTTTTAGCCCCACCGCCGCGATCCACATCGCGGCTTTGCCATAGACAATTGCGATATTTCCTGTTTCGTACGGCCCATTTTTCTAGCCATCTGCCCTGCATTTTTGGACAGCCCACTGTTTTATTTTTGCAGCATTTAAAACTCATATTTATTTCCTATTTTATGCTTTGCTACATCATTTTTTTTTAATTTTCAGTTTAGTGAAAGAAAAAGGGTGAAGCATTTTTCAATTAGAAATTTCAAGCTTTACAAATTAGAACCATAATTTTAATTTGTTCCATATTTCACTTTAGCGACTTCATTTTTATGTTATTTGATTTACCATAAGTTTTAAAAGAATCCCTCATATTTTTTGAAAAGTTTTTGTTAAAAATCAATATGCTAAGACAAAAAATATCAGCATTGCATTTCATTTTACAACAATAGCATATACAGGATCACTAAAAGAACAACAAGCACAACATAAACACAATAGACACAGATTTATCCTAGGAAACCCTCATAGGGTAGAAAACCCAGCAAAGCTTCCTCAATATAGATGACCAACAAATACAAAGATGTAAACCCTAGACATGAGCTCCTTCTCCTCCATAGCGGATCTCTCCCTCACCTATGCGCTATTCACAAGTGAGTGTGTTGTGTGTTAAATGAGGAACACACCTCCTCTATTTATACACAACTCCAACATGACTTTACACTAACTAGGTCAGCCCCAACTTTAACCACTAGGTTAAACACCCCATTACAATTGACTGGGCCGACCCCTCTAGGGTGGCCGAATAACTCTTTGACCCACATAACACATACAGGGCCGAACCCCACTAGGGAAGTCTAATAACCCAAGTTACCACATACTGACGGAGGAATAAACATCTCCAGATATACAATAAGGTCTTCACGGAGGAATGAACCATCTCCAGAATAATAAAGTACAAATATAATATTCTTAGAAGTTACAATATTTCAACACTCCCCCTTAACGAGAAGGATATTATAACAACATTTGCAGGAATAAGGAGTCATCAACATCATACATGATACATCTATAAATCATTGGAAGCTTTCTCAATATCATCAGTAACTCAACCAGTTACTGGAATATATTCAGGTCTTCAATACTAGAGTATCAACATCGTCAGTATTGAGTCTTCAACTTCTGCAGCACTCGATCAGCGACAACATCGTCATCAACTGGATCCTCTCGATCAACAACATCATCTGGATCATCTTGATCAACAACAACATCTCGATCATCTCAATCAACAGCATCATCTGGATCATCTCGATCAACAACATCATCTGGATCATCTCGATCAACAACAATATCCAGATCATCTCGATCATCTCAATCAACAGCAATATCTAGATCATCACGATCAACATCATCATCTCGATCATCTCGATCAACAGTATTTGGATCATCTTGATCTACAACATCTGGATCATCTCGATCTACAGCATCTGGATCATCTTGATCTACAACATCTGGATCATCTCGATCTACATCATCTGGATCATCATGATCTACAGCATCTGGATCATCTCGATCTACAGCATCTGGATCATCTTGATCTACAGCATCTAGATCATCATCGAAGCATAATGTGCAATACACATGATCCTATTACAGGATGATCAATCCCTCTCACTTTAGGACATAGGTCCATGGATGATACAATCCAGATCAAATTTCAGGATGATCAATCCTTATTAATTTTAGACAAGTCTCATGTCTATGGATGATGCAATCCAGATCTACTTCCAGGATGATCAATCCTTATCAATTTTAGACAAGTCTCAAGTCTATGGACGATGCAATCTAGTTACGTAAATTTTGAACCAAAGGTTCAGGGATGATGCACTCCTCTCACGTACCTTTTGAACCAAATGTTTAGGGATGATGCAGTCCTCTCACGTACCTTTTGAACCAAATGTTCAGGGACGATGCAGTCCTCTCATGTACCTTTTGAACCAAATGTTCAGGGATGATGCAGTCCTCTCACATACCTTTTGAACCAAATGTTCAAGGATGATGCAGTCCTCTCACGTACCTTTTGAACCAAATGTTTAGGGACGATGTAGTCCTCTCACGTACCTTTTGAACCAAATGTTCAGGGACGATGTAGTCCTCTCACGTACCTTTTGAACCAAATGTTCAGGGACGATGCAGTCCTCTCACGTACCTTTTGAACCAAATGTTCAGGGACGATGCAGTCCTCTAACGTACCTTTTGAACCAAATGTTCAGGGACGATGCAGTCCTCTCACATACCTTTTGAACCAAATGTTTAGGGATGATGCAGTCCTCTCACGTACCTTTTGAACCAAATGTTCAGGGACGATGCAATGCTCTACGTACCTTTTGAACCAAATGTCCAGGGACGATGCAGTCCTATCACGTACATTTTGAACCAAGGGTCCAAGGACGATGCAGTCCTATCACGTAAATTTTGAACCAAGTTTCAAGGGACGATGCAGTCCTATCACGTACATTTTGAACCAAGGGTCTAGGGACAATGCAGTCCTATCATGTACATTTTGAACCAAGGGTTCAGGGATGATGCATTCCTATCAAGTCCACAAGGGACTTCTTTCTCGGATACATATGTCTACAGATCTCCTTTTAGGACATGTGTCCAAGGATGATACAATCCACTTGTCAACTTAGACCAAGTCTAAGGACCACTAATCGACCTCATCATCGGTATCACCAATATAGGTATCCACATAATCGACCTCACTGTCGATGTAGGAAATCTCATCATCAGTGACCACAACACTACCCCTTTCAAGGAGGGTCCTTCTGAACTACACCAAGCTTGTCTCGGAAATACTCAAACTTTACTCGAGATAGAGGTTTGGTCAATATATCAACAACTTGTTCGTCAGTGCTTACATACTCGAGCTTGATAGCTCCTTTCTGCACCATATCCCGTATATAGAAATATTGGATCTCTATGTGCTTTGACTTATCATGGAACACTGGATTCTCTGTCATCTTGATACAACTCTAGTTGTCACACATGGTCATAGTCAGGTCCATCTCTAAGTCAAATAGTCTTGATAATAGTTTCGGAAGCCATACTGCTTCACAACTAGCAGAGCAAGCAGCTATATATTCCTCTTCAGTTGTGTTGAGATCCACACTAGACTACTCCCTGCTAATCCATGAGATCATGGCAGATCCCAGACAATAACATCCTCCCAATGTGCTCTTCCTGTCTGATACACTTCCTACCCAATCAACATCCATGTAGCCATACAATCTGAAGTCATGATCTCCAAGATAACATAGACCAAGGTCTATCATACCCTTTAGGTACCTCATCACATGCTTTGTAGCTATTAGGTGAACACGCCTAGGTTCCACTAGATACTGACTCAAGGTGTTCACAGCAAAGCATATATCTGGCCTGGTACTCATCAGGTACATCAATGACCCAATAATCTGTTTGTATAGAGTCATATCCATGAACTCTGATGAGTCATCAGCTAACAACTTGAAGTTGGAATCCATGGAGTGGCCTTGGCTTTGCATTCCAACATATCAAATACTTTCCCTAGTTGAGAAAGATTTCTTTTGGGCCTTTCCATACTTCCATACCTAGGAAGTAATGCATCAATCTGAGATCTTTCATCTCAAATTATGTACCTAGATTCTTCTTGCTTTCCATGATCTGTTTCTCATTCCCTGTCAGAAAGAGATCATCCATATACAGTAATAGTATGGCAGGTTCATCATCCATAACCTTAAGGTAAAGGTTAGGATCAGCTTTCGTTTTGGTAAAGCCCAAGTTTGTCAAGAAGCTATCAATTCTTACTCTGTGACTGAGGATCATTCACACTCTACATTGAGTGATCTTCTACATATCTATCTGTGCCATCTCCTATCAGATGGGTCTACTGATATGAGCCTCAAGATCATTCGAACTCTGTGGTGATTTCCTTCTTGTATCTATCTAAGAGAAGAATGTCATCTATATATATACACCATCTTTAACCTTGTAGCAAAGGTTGAAATCCACATGATCCATGGTGATCGTTAAGCTCATCAAATGACTATCGATCTGTTGTGGGCACAACAGATCCCATGCTTTGCTTAAGCAAGGGAACCCCATTTATAAATAAACGCAAAAGTATTTGAGGTGAGTTATCCTGTAAATATCAAAATTTCAATTCTACTTGTAAAGGATTCTTCACCCATGCCTTTGTACCTAAGTTGGTTTCAACCGTTTGATTTTGTCTTCTCAAAGCGTTTCGGTTTGAAAAGGATTTTTTTTTTTAGTATTTTGTTCACTGATAAAATCATCCCGAAACCCAATGTTTCAAGAATCCGCAACCCGTGATATGACAATTGCGGCTTACGGGACTATTATTTTAAGTTTGGGTTTTAGTGATTCCGAAACCCACAACCCGACGGTTACAGACTACGGAATCACTCTGTAATAAGATTGGAAAACAGTTACCCCGAAACCCAAAACCCGCAATTGCGGCATGCGGCTTTTGGGATTGTCTTTTCTTGTCCACTTCGTGTGTGCTTCCGCAACCCGTAATTTTGGGATGCGGCTTTTGGGACTGTGTCTTTATGATTATTTTGTGTGCGCTCCCACATCCCGTAATCCGCATCATGGAATGTGGCTTTCGAAGTAGCTTTTGGACGTTTATACTTCCCGAAACCCGCTACCCCTAGTCGGTTCTTGGCTTTCGGGAGTCCTTTTCATTGTTCATTATTTTTACCAACCCGCAACCCGCAAATCCATACTTTCGGGTTTTGGCTTGCGGGGTTTTTGGATAAAGAATCTCATGAGCATACCTGAACTCGATTCCGCGTTCTGCTGCAGTTAATCTCAATTGTCCATTTGTTATGATCGCACCATTGGTTTTATTTTCCTGAATGTATTTAATAGGGTTTTTACTTTTTAGTTTTACATTTTTACTATTGAATAAAATACGTTGTTGCATTTTCATTTTACTGAGGATTGCATGTCAGGTGTCGTTTTTCCAGTTTGTTGGTTATTTCAGGTAAGTTCACTGTTATCCTTACACTGTTAACCTGCAATTTTTCTATTTCTGGTTTGAATTTTATTTGATTTTCTGTATTAATCAGATATTGCAAAGTTCTTCCACTATGTCAAAGAATACACGATCTAAAACGTCACATAAAGACCCCCTGAACAAAGACCCAAATTTTTGTTTTCTTTCTGACACTAGTGGAGGAGTTACTGAGATGTACCAAATGGACTGGTCCAAGATATACGCTATTTTTTATAATGACGACTTTTCCCATATCAAGGATGATAGAACAGTCTACGAGAGAATTAGGGCTTCTCAAATCCATGCCATCGTTGCACACCCTGCCGTCTTACCTTACATAGATGCAGTTAAGTGGATAATTGAGAATGTTGATGTTAAGGACCATTCATTTAATGACAGTACAGGTTGCCAATTGACAAGTTTTCGCCCGGAGGATTTTCTTCGAGCATTTGCTCTGAAACCCTATGTACAGACACTAACTGTCGAGTTCATTCAGTCATCCAAAACTCGGTAAAATTTTGATCAAATGATTAAGTCTTGGATGCTCAAACCCAATGCCTTTGTACCTAAGTCGGATAACCTTTATCCTATTATCTGGTTTAAAGAACCCTATTCTTTACTTGCAGCCATGCTTTGTCGTCTTTTTGGTCAACTCAATTGTTCTCATTTTAAAGCAGAGTGGGCACCCATAGCACATCATGTGTTACTTACAGGTGAATCTTTCCCGTGGGCCTCTATTCTATCGGCGGAATTGAAAAACGCCATTCAAGATTATCAGAAGGCACCAGCTCATAAGAAACCACCCTTCTTCCTATCAGCATATGTTTTGGACATTTTTTGTTTAGAGTTCCAGTATCCCAATTTGGGTTGGCATTGGACTCCTTCAGACCCACCTGTGCATATTTACCATTCGACACTTTGGGAGGGAAATTTTGCACCTTTGATATATGAAATTTGTGATTATTTTGTGGGTACCATTTATTTCAAGATCTTCCAGCAGCAGCCACCTGCATTCTCAGAAGATGCTAAATTTTTTATCAACACAATGGGTGATTGGTATGTAGGTGAGTACTTTACATACATCAGAATCTGGGGAAGTGAAATAGTCCATTTCTTGCCCAGAATAGTCCCAGATAGGATGTTAATACGAGAGGTTTCCTTTCAGGCTGTCATTACTGGTATGTATCAGAAACTCATGGGACCTAAGAAGAAGAATTGGCCTAAGTTTCCACTGAATCTGGGTCAATTGGTTATCTCGACTTCAACCTAGGCTACAGTTCTGGGTGATCAGATAGCTGCTCTGAGATTAGGTGTTGCCTCGAAAAGGAAACATGAACCCAAGAAGTTTTTGGATGCACACCTAAAGCAATTTCACAAAAAGATGGATTACACACATGAAACAATCCCCGGTGATTCCATATACCAAGGGGTAGACACCTTTTCTCAAGTCTTGGCCATAGTAAAGGACTCTTAAGGACAACATGATATTCTACAGTATCAAAAACAACTGAAGGACAGTATCTTAAGCTACAGGGCCATGCAAATGAATCTTGTTGAAAAAGCAAGAAAGGACAGGGAAGAGAAAGAAGCTCAGAAGTCTACCAATCCTCCTTTGACCACCAGTCATGATGTAAACAAAGGTAAATCTATTCAAGGGGAACTATTTAAATATAAAACTAAGGAAGAAGCTAAACTCATGTTGCAGATAGCCCATGAATCCAAACAGGAAATGGCGCAGCTGTCATCAATGTTACAGACTTAGTTGCTAGAACCTCCAAGGCCCGCAGACAAAATTCAGCCACTGGTTACACTGGATGATCACCTCCCTACTCCAGATACTCCAGAAGATGATGAATTGATCATAACCATGGCTAATCCATCTAAGAAGCAGAAGGTCATGCCTTCCTCATCACAAGTTTCTACTGTTGATGTAATTGATTGTGATGAAGAAATAACTTCATCTTCTCCAGTACCAGTAGTGGAAGAGGTCACTGCTGTAGCTAGGGTTTTCACCCTAGCTTGTGCAAATGAGCACCTACTAAGGAGAATGGAATCCTTAGTAGCAGTTCAATAAATAGTAAATTAAAGTAACAAAACAATACGAATTCTAAACTAGCCTGAGCATTAATAAACATAACAAAACATGGAAATATGGTGAAGATCTTTCTTTTTTGTATTAAAATTTTACCTCAGGTCTAGAGGTTGGTGAAGTTCTTGCAATGGTCCAAGAGGGTTTCTCCAAACTCCAGCTTTGATCCTTCTCCTTCTCCAAAGGGTTGGAAATGGGCCAAAAGGGGCACTCAAGGGTGAAAGTAGCTCAAGGGTGAGCTAGGGTTTCAAGAGTGATTTTGGCAGAGTAAGGGTGTATTTGACCGTGGATATGAAATGAGGGGCCTCCATCACCTATTTATAGGTTTTTAGTGGTGGAGTGTTGGCCCATGGTTTTGGGAACCATATGGTTTAGGTCAGCTGTATAGGGTTTTTTCCTCATTTTTCCCTCTTTTTCCTCTTTTGTATATTTTTTATTCCCTTTTTAGAGGGTTTTTGCTATTTTGGAGGAATTTTGGATAATTTGGGGGGGGAAAGGGGTTTTTTAGCCCTTTGGAGGCTTTTTTAATGGTTTTGTGTCCTTTTGGAGGCTTTTTAACATTTTGAAGGTAAATATGGTAGGAAATATGGACAAATGAGTCATGTAATGGGGTAGATGAGGTAGTGAGCACTTTTTGGGTGTTAACAGATTGCCCCCTGATGTGTGAGGGCAGGAGCTCATCGTATGGCCGATAGACATCATAAGTCTTTTATGGTTTTCCTGGGGTGTGGAGAAGAGAAGAAACAAACTGGAGCCTGGAACAACGGTCCCAAACAAACTGCAAAAACTGAAAGTACATAACCTCAATAATGGATGAGGAATAATCTGATCATATGGACGAGGCGGGCATTCCCATGCTCGTATTAAGATAGAGAACAATAATAAAAATGGGGTCCAAAATATGGGGACCTGACATATACATGGCCTCAAATAATGAATGAGGAAGAATCTCAATATATGGATGAGGCGGGCATGCCCATGCTCGTATCAAGATACATAAAAATAACTGTGAGGCCCAAAAAGGGGGACCTGTAGGATACATAGAGAACCATTGTGTACATCATAAGGGTCCAGAGGGGACACAAATCTGGGACATACTACTAGGCTGATCATGTATGAGTTGAAGAACTGATACACTAGAATGACAACGGTGCTACTGAGTGTGGTACCAGAGGAACTGATGAGCTGCTGGATCATAGTGACAAGGGGTCATACTCTCAATGGTACACTGAACTGGAACTGAACTGGGTACTCAAGGAAGCATATTACTGGATGGCTTCCAAATACAATCTCCAACGCAACCCGGACATCCACGGGAACATATAAATGGGTGTTCCAAAGTGACTCACCAATGTGCTAAAGTCGGGGGAAATCCGGGGTCTTCAACCAATAACTGAAGGGATATATACCCTGCGTGATTCTCAACGATGTGATCAAGGTGTTGAAGTCGAGCATGTGAGAAACAACCACTCGGAGAGGCAATGATGACTCCTCTCAAAATGGTCCGTAGGCACTCACCACAGATGGTGATGGGTCCAAGGTGCAGGGACCTCTGGGTCTATCCTCTGGAATAGAGGGGCTGTCGTCGATAGAGGGAGACCTACAACTAGCAAGGCAATGATGTTTCCTTGATAGGAGCGCGAGGTAGAGAACTGAAGTGTGATAGTACTGATGGTAGGACTGACAGACTGTGGGGGATGATTGGGCAAGTAGAGTGGGTGGACTCAAACTTCCTTTGTTCAGAGTATGATGGCGGGGACGATCAGGCAGCATATGAAACTGGCTGGTGGGAAAGGGATCATAGCTGTATTGGATCGACGATAGTGACTGGAATGAGGGATACTCAAGATAGTGTAAAATGGCAGGAGACTGCAGACTACTCTGAACAAAGGCGACCTGATTGGGGGTGCTACCGAGATGAGCGATCATAGTGCCAAGAGGCACGGGGGGACTTCTTCACGGGTTAAGGAACTAGAAGAAGTGTGTGTAAAATGGTACTGTCGTGTAGATTTATACGAGCTCGGGACAGTTCATGCTCGTGATTGCTTTCATTTTTATGGAGTCTGAAAGCGATAAGAAGACTCTGAAATAATGGAATGGTACTGTCGTTTGGATTTGTAAGAGCCCAGGATAGTTCATGCTCATGGTTGCTTTCAATTTTAGAGAGTCTGAAAGCGATAAGAAGACTCCAGGGGGTTTCTTTTTCGTGTCTTAGTCTTCAAGGCCCAAAGATGCATAAAAGGATGTAATGAAGAACTCTTCTAGCCGGTGTGACTAGAGTATTCCTTTTTCGTAATTAGTCTACCAGGTCGGGAAAAGGGTTAAAATTAAACCAGATAAACGCCCTTTCAGGTACTTTAACGAGCATGAAAGGAAGCAAGATTGCTCGACGATATTTTCATTGTTTTAGGAGTCAAAAAGAGCTTAACAGAAACTCCCTAAGTGCCTTTTTCGTAAAGGACTTGTCCGGCCCGAAAAAGGGATAAAATTATACTGAACAAAAGGAATGGCCAGGAAAGGAGCAAGTGTTCAATCCAGGAACATTGGTGATGACCAAGAACGAGGGTAGGGGGGAACACTGGTGGGCCTCCTTGCGTGATAATGAATGGTGGCAAAATAACGAAATAATTGCAGTATGGCAGGAGTGAATGGCTCATGTAAAAATGTGGAACAATCTAATGGCAGCCGATGTGGTGCACAAACCGAGGCAGTAAGGTGTCAGGACACAATGTGGAAACTGTACCAAGTTAGAGTGAGAAATGATCTCAACCATCACCACGAGCTCGAAAAAATGAATCCAGCGATATAAAAAGTGTCAAAAACAGATAACGGTCGATGTGGTACACAAACCGAGGTGATGGGGGGCGTTTTGGAAAAATACCAAAAAAATCTGGGGGTGAGAGTGAGAAATGATCTCAAGCATCATCATGAGCTTGAAAAAATGAATCCGATGATATAAAATATACCAAAAATGGAGAGCATCCGAAGTGGCATGCAAACCGAGGCGACTAGTGGTGTCTAAAAAAATGCTCAAAAAATAAAGTGGAAAAACGAAGAGAACAAGCTGACCATCATTACTTTCACGTCGTGCTGATTCCAGTGGTGGAAATGGTTCGAAAAATGGACTCCGTATGTGTTCAGAATGGCCAAAACAAGAAAAGTCAACGGACTATAAATAGTAAGTGGGTCCAACATGACAAGTGTCATTTGGACTTGTTGACTTTGACTAGTGATCAGAGTGGACCAGAGCTGAGTTGGTATTTCTGGCCGATCCGACCGGCCATTTTCAGATCCGGGAGTTACAGGTATTCTGACAAACTCATACCTGCATTTTCAATGGGTTCGGGGAAGGGTGGTGGGTCCCAGGGGATTTTATTGTACAGTCCATGTGGGTGGACCGCGGGTTTGTGGGGTGAAACCACGGTCGAGGACCGCAGGTTCCAGGGTGGATCACACGGCTGAAGACCATGATGTTCGAGTCGGAATACACGGTCTCGTACCGTGCATTTCGAGGCTGAACACGTGGTTTGAAACTGCGAGTTCGGCTCCTACAGGTGCGGTTTGGGACCGCGACTGTAGCCCTGATAGCCGCGATCGGAAACTGCAACAAGGGGTCCTAAAGCTACGATTGGGATCGAGCTGTTAGGGTTCCCTAGGGGGGCGGGAAAGTTTACTTCATTGACATGAGTCTGATGAGTTTTCCTTGTGTGATTGACAGGATGCCGCTGGTGCTGGGATTATGCGGACTTCTGAAGTTCACACAGGTACTGATGATGCGGTCAGCGGCGCTACTGCTGAACCAGCTAGTGAGCTTTTGAGAGCCAGACATTCAGGCATTCAGGGTGCAGGGGGAGAGGGTGGATCTCACCCTTGCAGATGTCTACTTCCGGACGAGGTTTCCATGTCTGGGTAGGGTAGCGGATACGCAGCCATGAGTATCCGCGGATGTAGATATGGAGGATATGCTGGAGCGGTACCATGTTCTAGAGGCGAGGGTGTAGAGGAATGCACTCCAGGTGGTGGACCTTCAGGAGCCGGCAGTACAGGCTATTGCGGTGTGCGTGGTTCAGGTTTTTGGGTCCCAGTCACCTGAGAAGGTGTCTGGGGGCCAGATGCAGCTAGTGGAGCGGGTACTGGATGGTGTCTATTATGCGTGGGGCCAGATGTTCCTCACTTGTGTGCAGCGGCAGCTGACATCGGTGAAGGAATCTGGAAAGGGATTCTATTATGGATCCTTTCTATGTGCTTTCTTCATGGAGCAGGTACCTACACTGCGGCCGCGGGTGCCGGTCAAGGAAGGAGGACTGAGGGAGCCGCGCATGGTGCGGTGGGGAGAGATGATGCACCGCCGAGGTGGCGGTGAGGTGGGTAGATACTTCACTTAGGAGTTGTACCTGCAGTGGCTGCAGATGTCGCTGACACTAGATGACTTTCCATACAGAGATATAGACTACACCGGGGATCCAGAGGTACCACGGGTGCCAGGACAGGCATGGGGACCAGATGGTACATATTGATTCTATTGCATGTTATGGATGTCAAGATTTGTGTATGATAGGTTTTTTGATACACTGTTGCTGACTGATGTGTGATCTACAGAGGTTGGCCTGAGACCACCACCAGGACATGTAGCGCGTATGGGGCATGTGGCGGTACCAACCCTACCAGGACGAGGGGAGGTCATCGACGGGACGCTGAGGGGACTCTGGAGTCCGTGCGGATGCTTCTAGATCGATTGCTGGTGGCAGTGACCGATGACAGGTGGGATGACATGGATCCATAGTTGATTCAGGACTGCATGAGGGCGCCACGGTAGTTCCAGTCAATCACGATCCGGGTGGCTATCTTGACGGATAGGGGTCAGGCACATGAGCCCATAGGGGATGGGGAGTTGCTGGAGGAGGAGCGAGGGGAGGACTCGGAGGCAGCTGATGCAGGCAGTGATGCAGGGTATGACTCTCATTAGGGAGTACAGGGGACTCCCCCATGATTTTGTAGCTACGGCATGTATTCTATGAGGCGTAGGGATGTATAGATATATTTTGTATAACTGAGTACAGGGGTACTCAGGACATGTGTAGTATATGAACATGTATTTTTTTATATATATATATGCACATGGATGCACCTTTTTGCGATGATGATGTAGTGTACACATGTGGATGCGCTTATGGTTTGTTATATGTTTGTACTGCACGTGGATGCAAGTAGTATAGAATGATGGGCACATGGATGCCCCTTGTGTATTGTATGTTATGCAACATGATGTATGTAGGATTAGGCACGTGGATGCCCCTTGCAATCTTTTTGGGTTTTTATATATTTCTGATGAGATGTTATGGGATGATGATGCATGATGGAGGTTTTACATGGTGTGATTGATGTGCCAATCTAGGATGTTGTTAGCCATTTGATCTGCGACACTATTTTGAGCTCTTGGGACATGGGTGAATGTTATGGATTCAAACTGTCAGCTAAGTTGTTTTGTGCACAGGAATTTTCTAAAGAGGCAGGGATCACGCACCTGGTAGTAGTTGTTGAGTTGGGAGACAAGTAGCTGGGAGTCAAGGAACACATGAAGGTGACATATGCCCATATGGAGGGCAGCAGTCAGGAGACCGGTCATAGCATCATACTCCGCCTGGTTATTGGTAGCAGCGCCTATACATATTCCGTCAAGGTGAATCAATTCATGTGAAGGGGAATATAAGACCCATGCTACAGAAGCCAAGTTGGGAGACCAGCGGCTTGCTCTATCAGCGAAGCCAATGTAATGAGGTGGAAGATGGTCCATCTGTGGTCATGCAAAAAATGATGAATGTAAGATTGTGGTAAAAAAGGTGAAAAACAAAAAAGAGAGCAAACTGTACAATGCAGACCAATGGGGCCGCAGGTTTATTTAGGGATAAAAGCATTTAAGATACAACCCATTACGAGGGTTGCACAAAGGGTGACCTTCTGAGTCAGTTAAAATGTATGCCCCATTGCCGAGGCAGGTCTGCACGATGTAAGGGCCTTGCCACATGGATTCAAACTTTCCTTTACCAGTTTTGTCGTGGGCTTGGTCATAGGCGTGGACAAGGTCCCCTTCATGGAAATTTCGAGGGTGTACATGTTTGTCGTAACTAGCTTTGGAGCGGTTCTTGGCGGCTTCAATGGTCTGGAGAGTGGCACGACGGTCTTCATCTACTTGTTCTAGTGACAGCAGACGTTGCTAGAGTGGGGAGGTGTCGGGGAGAAGCTTGACGACGATGTGTAAGGCAGGTATCTGACACTCGATGGGGAGGACAGATTCTATGCCGTGAACTAAATGAAACGGGGTAAAACTGGTGGCGGTCTTGGTGGATGTACGGTAAGCCCATAAGGCAGGGAACAACATGTGGTGCCAATTGGACTTATGATGGTCAACAGTGCGTTGGAGGATGGTTTTTAGAATTTTGTTAATGGCCTCTACTTGACCGTTCCCTTGGGGGTAGTAAGCAGAGGAATATTGATGTTCAAACTTGAGGAGGGTGGATAACTCACGCCAAATGGAATCTTCGAAGTGGGAACCATGGTCTGAGACCAACTGTTTGGGAACCCCAAATTGAGTGATAACGTGGTTAAAAAAGAAGCGGGTAGCGGTGTCAGCTGTACAATTGAAGGTGGGCATGGCTTCCGTCCATTTGGTGAAGTAATCGATGGTGACAATGATGTACTTATGGCCATTGGAAAAGGGGGGTTTACATTCCATGAAGTCGATGGCCCACTTACAAAAGGGACCAACGGTGACGATTGGGTGTAACGGAGCGGGTGGTGTCCGGGCCTTGGGGGTGAAAAGTTGGCAATTATGGAAATGTTTGACCGCTGTGATGTAGTCGGTGAAGAGGGTGGGCCAGACAAGGTCTGGCTGACGTAATAAATGACATGCTCTTGGCGAGCGGCGTCTTCTTGAACAAGGACTCCAGAAATGACATAATCGGATGCCGAGACATAAAGGATGAAGTCCTGAGAGAAATCCAGAGGGGAGATCAAAGGGGCTTGTGTGAGAGATTTCTTGAGGGCTTCGAATGTTGCTTCTGCTTGCTCATCCCAAACAAAGGGTATATGGTTACAAAGCAGGCATAAGAAACCATGAAAGGTAGTGGCGTAATCTAGAACGAAGCGACGAAGGAAATTAGATCGCCCCTGCATACTCTGGAGCTGCCAGAGCGTGCGAGGAGAGGGAAGGTCTAGGATGGCTTGGACCTTCAGGGGATCGACAACAATTCCTTTCTGGGAAGCAATGAAACCCAACAACCGGCCTGCTGGAATGCAAAAGACACACTAGTGTGGGTTCAAGCGGATTTTATATTTGCGACAACGCAGGAAAACGTGCTGGAGGTCGTTAAGGTGGTCTGATCGTTTCTGGGAACGAGCTGTAAGGTCATCAAGATAGACTAGCAGGATATGGACCAAGTCGTGAAAACAATAGGTCATGGCCCGCTGGAAGGTGGCACCAACATTTTTGAGGCCGAAAGGCATGACGCGATAGGAAAAGGTGCCCCATGGGTTGGTAAAGGTAGTCTTGTACTGATCCTCCTTATGGATCTGAATCTGGTTGTATCCGAAAAAACCATCCATGAAAGATAGGACTTCATGTCCCGCACATGCATCGATGAGTTGGTCAATGAATGGCGTGGGGAAGTTGTCTTTGGGACAAGCGCGGTTTAAATCGTAGAAGTCAGTACATACTCTAATGGTGCCTTGTTTTTTGTTAACAGGGACGGGGTTTGAAACCCAGGTGGTATATGTGATAGGATAAATGAATCCTGCTTTGCGAAGTTTTTCAACCTCTGCTTTAACAGTGGGGATATTTGAAGGATGAATGGGGCGTTGTTTCTGGTGAACAGGGGGTACATCGGGCCATGTGTCAATGTGGTGCTCTATAATAGCGGGGTCGAGACCAGGAATTTCAGTATAGGACCAGGCAAAGACATCACGGAACTCTTGGAAAAGTTTTTTGTATGCGTCAATCTCATACTCATTGTAGGAGGCTCCTAAGGTAATGATCTCAAGATCACCAGGTGGGTCAGAGATATCTATGTGGATGACAGGTGAGATGTTGGCCATGTTACCTTCCTCAAAAACATCAGGAGCGGGAATAGGATCCTTAAACCAGTTGACTTTGGTGGGAAGGAAATCTTTGGACTCAACCGCGAATTGGGTAGCTGTGGTAGAGGAGGATTCTTCTGGGAGGAAATAGGAGTGATGGTGCATGTCGTCCCAGGGATAATCCGGGGCAGTGAGAGCCTCGAGGATCTCCTCATCATTGCGGAAACTGTGAGTTGTCAAATCAATTGATGAGGGAGTGGTAGTCGAAGAGATCATATAAATGGTGTTAATATCTCCGGATGGGGATGATACCGGGGGGTGGATCTCCTCAATTGTGGGGGTGCCCACCAATTGTGGGCACAACATATCCCATGCTTTGCTTAAGCAAGGGAACCCCATTTATAAATAAACGCAAAAGTATTTGAGGTGAGTTATCCTGTAAATATCAAAATTTTGATTCTACTTGCAAAGGATTCTTCACCCATGCCTTTGTACCCAAGTTGGTTTCAACCGTTTGATTTTGTCTTCTCAAAGCATTTCGGTTTGAAAATGCCTTTTTTCTCCTTTTTTTTTTGAGTATTTTGTTCACTGATAAAATCATCCCGAAACCCGACGTTTGAAGAATCTGCAACCCGCGATCCGACAATTGCAGCTTGTGGGACTGTTATTTTAAGTTTGGGTTTTAGTGATTCCGAAACCCACAACCCGACAGTTGTAGACTAGGGAATCACTCTATAATAAGATTGGAAAACAGTTACCCCGAAACCCGCAATTGCGGCATGCAGCTTTCAGGATTGTCTTTTCTTGTCCACTTCTTGTGTGCTTCCACAACCTATAATTTTGGGATGTAGATTTCGGGACTGTGTCTTTATGATTATTTTGCGTGCGCTCCGCATCCCGCAATCCGCATTGTGGAATGCGTCTTTTGGAGTAGTTTTTGAGCGTTTATACTTCTTGAAACCCGCTACCCCTAGCCGGTTGTCGGCTTTCGGGAGTCCTTTTCATTGTTCATTATTTTTACCAACCCGTAACCTGCAAATCCGTACTTTTAGGTTTCAGCTTGCAGGGTTTTTGAATAAAGAATCTCATGAACATACCTGAACCCGATTCCCTGTTCCGTCGCAGTTAATCTCAATCATCCATTTGTTATGATCGCATGGTTGGTTTTATTTTCCTGAATGTATTTAATAGGGTTTTTACTTTTTAGTTTTACATTTTTACTGTTGAAGAAAATACGCTGTTGCATTTTCGTTTTACTGAGGATTGCGTGTCAGGTGCCGTTTTTCCAGTTTGTTGGTTATTTCAGGTAAGTCCACTGTTATCCTTACACTGTTAACCTGTAATTTTTCTATTTCTGGTTTGAATTTTATTTGATTTTCTGAATTAATTAGATATTGCAAAGTTCTTCCACTATGTCGAAGAATACACGATCTAAAACGTCACACAAAGACCCCCTGAACAAAGACCCAAAATTTGGTTTTCCTTTTGACACCAGTGGAGGAGTTACTGAGACGTACCAAATGGACTGGTCCAAGATATATGCCATTTTTTATAATGAAAACTTTTCCCATATCGAGGATGATAGACCAGTCTACGAGAGAATTAGGGCTTCCCAAATCCATGCCATCGCTGCACGCCCTGCCGTCTTACTTTACACAGATGCAGTTAAGTGGATAATTGAGAATGCTGATGTTAAGGACCGTTCATTTAATGACAGTGCAGGTTTCCAATTGATAAGTTTTCGCTCGGAGGTTTTTTTTCAAGCATTTGCTCTGAAACCCTATGTACAGACACTCTCTCCCAAGTTCATTGAGTCGTCCAAAACTCAGTATAATTTTGATCAAATGATTAAGTCTTGGATGCTCAAACCCAATGAATTTGTACCTAAGTCGGATAACCTTTATCCTATTATCTGGTTTAAAGAACCCTATTCTCTACTTGCAGCCTTGCTTTGTCGGCTTTTTGGTCAACCCAATTGTTCTCATTTTAAAGTAGAGTGGGCACCCATAGCACATCATGTGTTAATTATAGGTGAATCTTTCCCGTGGGCCTCTATTCTATCGGTGGAACTAAAAAACGCCATTCAAGATTATCAGAAGGCACCAGCTCATAAGAAACCACCCTTTTTCCTATCAGCATATGTTTTGGACATTTTTTGTTTGGAGTTCCAGTATCCCAATTTGGGTTCGCATTGGACTCCTTCAGACCCACCTGTGCATATTTACCATTCGACACTTTGGGAGGGAAATTTTGCTCCTTTGATATATGAAATTTGTGATTGTTTTGTGGGTACCATTTATTTCAAGATCTTACCATAGTAGCCACCTGCATTCTCAGAAGATGCTAAAGTTTTTATCAACACAATGGGCGATTGGTGTGTAGGTTACATACATCAGAATATGGGGAAGTGAAACAGTCCATTTCTTGCCCATAGTAGTCTCAGACAGGATGGTAATACAGGAGGTTTCCTTTCAGACTGTCATTACTGGTATGTATCATAAACACATGGGACCTAAGAATAAGAATTGGCTTAAGTTTCCACTGAATCTGGGTCAAATGGTTATCCCGACTTCAACCTAGGCTACAGTTCTGGGTGATCAGATAGCTGCTCTGAGATTAGGTGTTGCCCCGAAAAGGAAACATGACCCCAAGAAGTTTTTGGATGCACACCTAAAGCAAGTTCACAAAACGATGGACTACACACATGAAACAATCCCTGATGATTCCATATACCAAGGGGTAGACACCTTTTCTCAATTCTTGGCCAAAGTAAAGGAATCTCAAGGACAACATGATATTCTACAGTATCAAAAACAACTGAAGGACAGGATCTTAAGCTACAGGGCCATGTAGATGAATCTTGTTGAAAAAGAAAGAAAGGAAAGGGAAGAGAAAGAAGCTCAGAAGTCTACCAATCCTCCTCTGACCACCAATCATGATGTAGAAAAAGGTAAAGCTATTCAAGGGGAACTATTTAAAGATAAAACTAAGAAAGAGGCTAAACTCATGCTGTAGACAGCCCATGAATCCAAACAGCAAATGGCACAGTTGTCATCAATGTTACAGACTCAGTTGCTAGAACCGCCAAGGCCTCCAGACAAAATTCATCCACTGGGTACACTGGATGATCACCTCCCTACTCCAGATACTCCAGAAGATGATGAATTGATCATAACCAAGGCTAATCCAGCTAAGAAGCAGAAGGTCATGCCTTCCTCATCACAAGTTTCTACTATTGATGTAATTGATTGTGATGAAGAAATAACTTCATCTTCTCTAGTACGAGTGGTGGAAGAGGTCACTGGAGATGCTAAAACTGATACTGAATTGTTGGACGATATTGATATGGATCAGTCTTTTCCTGAACAGTCAGTATTGGAATTTAATGCTGCCCCTAGTATCACATCATCATCAATTGTGTTTCCATATGTGAAGCCAAACTCTACTGTGCCTCTAGGAGGAACACTTCCATTTTCACTATCCCATTTGTATGATACCCTCAACAACATCACTACTACATCACCAGAGTACTCAGTTCCTTCTTCCACTTCACCCCCTGTTATTGCAGAAGTCCAGCCTTTAGCTGTCCCTCTGTATTCATCTACAGTTGACTTGTCAATAAACTCCATCGATGCATCTTCTAAGCCTTCTCCTCCACCTTCACCTAGCAAAGCACAGAGTCCACTTCCACTCCCAAAAGTTAGTAGTCATGCTCAGGTTCTACTTTCTGAAATATATGTTTCATTACCCTCCCCAGACAAAGTTGTGTCAGCCCCTAAAATTAGTATTACATCTCTGGCTACCACTCAAGTTACTTTACCTATCCCTACTTATGCTATCACACAGACACCTTCTCTGATTTCCATGATTGTTGTCACTTATGTTCTTGCACTGTCCATTATTGAGTACACAGATGCAAATGTGGTTCCTTTTGGAAATTATTTCTATCATCAAGATGATAAGGAAGTGGTTAAACGAATTAGGAAAAGGGGTCAAGGCCAAGGTGGCTTAGAAGCGCATGAGCCAAATCAAGTGATATGGGCTCCCAGAACTAATAACCCAAGAATTGAAGCAGTTGAAACAGCAACAGCCTTAGGGGCTTTTGCCACTGTTAACTGGGATTCTGTCTAGGTCTTGGACAAAGAAGTTGACATCAGGGAGGAGAAAATTAGAAACCTAAAAGAAGAATTAGTTAAAACAAGGGAACAACATTATGTTGATGTGCAAGACCTCAGGAAAACTTGGGTAGACAAATTACAGGATCTAGAACAGAAGAATGCTACTCTTCTCACTGAATTTAACCTTTTGCAGTCTCAACATTTGGCTACTCTCATAAAGATAGCCTCTTTAGAAGAGAAGATGGGAGATGCAACTACAAGTGCAACTTCCTCCAATGTTCTCAAGTTCACACCCTGTGATCTCAAAAACCTAGCTCTTGAAGTGAATCAAAGTCAGCATGAGTTACTAAAGAAGTTATATATTGCCTTAGACGAGATCAGGGAAACATTTATCATTTTTTCTAAGATGTCTTCTACTCTTGAGGAAAAGAAGGAAAAAAGGCTCCAAGCTTATAAAGCTAAAGATGAAATTGGTCAATTGAAATTATATATCAAGAATTTTCCATAAGACATCCCAGTCCTTCATACTTTCCAGATGAAGAAGGTTAAGGCATCCCTGAACTCATGGCTTGGTTTGAATGAATCAGCTGAGGAAATCATTAACAAGTCACAGGACACTTGCACTAGACGATGGTATGCCACTGATAATATCATGAATGAGTTATGTTTTCCACTTATGAATCCTATTTTGGAGGCTCTCCCACCAAAGTGCAGAGCTGAAGAACTTGACAACGGATGTGAAGAGTTAGCACACAAGATTCGAGATTTGGAACAAATCAGCATCCAATATGTGGATCGTTTGGTTAAAGAACCGGTAATCATGGAAGGGAGGATTCCCATGTACCCGTGTATTTGGCATAATCTAGCAAAGCATGATATGGAAAACAATGCATGCAATGCTCAGTTGTCCCTCGAATCAGTCATTTTTCCAAATATAGATGAGCTGTTAGATATTTATGAAAAATGGCAGGATTTTCTAGATCTTTAAATTAGATCTGATTTTGTAAATCCCTGTTTTGAAGAATCTCTCCTTTTAGAATTCTAATGTAAATTTAGTATAAAAGGAGGAGAGTTTTCTTAGGAAAAGGGGTTGGGAATTTTGAATTTTGATTCAGCAGGAGTATGGACTGAACATGCCTTATCTATTCAAGCCATTGTAATTTTTGTACAAGACTTTATATGCAGTAAAGTCATCTCCTATCCTCCTTGTGTTCTTCGAAATTCTTTGAGAATCGCTGAGTTAAATGTTTCAAATTGTCATCAGTTATGCATTCAATCTATTGCAGGTCACTTATTGATGAATATGGTCTTTCACATTGATTTTTCTGTATATTTTGACTCATGTTCTGAATTGTTTTATTAAATTTCTTTAATTGAACAACTCTCACGTTTATATTTCTGCAAATGATTCGATGCAATTAAATATCCATAATCAATTGTTAATTTTTCAATTAAAACAATGATTGCAGATCAGGTATTTGAATAGGCTTAAACATTTTGAATAATTGTCACTTAATTTCTTAAATGATAAAACTTTAATGAACAAGTGAAGAACCCGAAGACATTTTTGTTTAAGGTACTTAATCACTTGTCCTTCATATTTCAGTTTTGATCTGCACAATATCAACTTTCCTTTTTAGGTTAGATCTAACTTAGGATAGATTCTTTCCTTAGGTAGGTTAGGTTAGGTTTGTTAATCAACTATCACAACTTGTTTTCCTTAATAGTAAAACTGATCTTTGAAAGATCAAACCTTTTACTCTTAGAGTGCCAGTGGAGGCCGAATATCTGTGGGTGGTTACCACACCAAACATCTTGAGGATAGGGAAACTCTTGCGTAGGGTTAACTAAAGCCTTTGGATGGTTTTTCATCCCCTGTTGTGTGCCTTGGAACCCATTCTAGCACTTTGCACTTACCCTACACCCCCAAGGCATCAACACGATCCTGGGTACCTATTGAACCCATATAGAGCTTTCTGCAATTGAATCCTGGGAGTTTTCTCGATTTGCACTTCTTATTCAATTACACCATTAAGAGAATGGTCTAGCCACTTGGAGAAAACATCTCATCATGATCCTCTTCCTCTTTATAAGAGAATCTTCTAGCCACGATCCTTCTATAGTATGTTTGATTTGTAAGTCTTCTTGTTGAACATCCATCACTTGTTCGATATTCATCATCCTTCTTTTGTCGATCATATCACATGATCTTTCCTACAAATAAAAGTTAATTATATGATCAGTAATACTTCATAATCATCAAATCATGTTGACATGATAATCTATTATGCATACATATATAATTCACATAGTTATGCAACTATCTTGAACAACACTTTGGCTCAACGATTTTCCATATCCTATATGCATACATTGGCTATCTAGATGCCTTCCATCTCTACGAGAACATACTATCAAGAGCGTGCACAGCTCTCAGCATGTCAGCAAAGAGGTTTCATTCTAGACAAGCAACAATGGAATGTTTGTCCAACTTACCCATCATATGCATATTAGTAGTATACTATTCAATGCCATATGAATGCTTACACTCAACATGATACATTCTAAGAATGCAAATATGCATACAACTATTACGAGCAATATCATAGACTATTTAGTAATTCAAATAACAATTCAAATACTTATATTTTTATGTATTGTGAGGTTGCTTCCTTCTTGGTCTCTTCTTCCCTTCCATGTCATGAGCTTCTATCCATCCTTGACCACTATGCATGCTTAAGTGTGCACTAGTGTCATCATCATGATCTCATACATAATCATACATTCATTAGTATAATCTCAATGTTATCACAACATTATGATTCTAAGTAATCTTGAATATGTATGGTCATGATCATTCAATACATGGGTATCCTAGCACAAAGTAGGATTCTAACTTGACATAGGAAAACATACTTGGATTAGTATACATGCTTAGTTATGTCTAACATACCTGAACAATATCTTCTTTGTTCTCTTCAATGATTTAGAGACCTTGTGCTAGAACGTGCATATCTCATAAGTTAAGCATAGTAGAACAAAGTCATACATACCTCGTAACTAGATCTTCTATGTGGTCAAAGACTATGGATGAGTCTGTGTCCTTATGTCATCATGGTTATAAAACTTGATTTGTCTTTCTTGATGTACCTGTATCTTGTTAGTAGACAACATCATCCTCATACAACACCACAAGTGCATTAGTACAATCATAAGTGTCATAACCTTAAAAAATGAATGCTTGCATTCATTATCAAACAATCATAATTGTACTAACCTCAATAACATGAAGACAATCATATCATAAACTTAATCATGAACAAATTTCAAAACATACCTGTATTTCCTCAAGTCATACCTGTTAGGATTGCTTTTAACCCAATCCACTTTGATTTGCTGAAACTGGATCTGGAGTTGGATTAGGGTTTGTCAGAGAAACCCTAAAAATTCAAACTTTGAATTTCAAACTTTTGAATGGATGGAAAGATGTGGCTTTCTGAGTTGATAAAGCTGGTATAATTCAATTTTGAAAACTGCAAAATTTGACCCCTCGAAATTGCCTTTGAAGCTTCTCAATTCACTAGATAGGACCCTGAACTAGGGTTTTATAAATCCCACCCTTATTCCCTACCAAAAGGTTCGATCCAAATCTCTAAACTTCGATTTTTTTTAGGAGCTTCCAGCCGTGGTCACAGACTTCAAAAATTCCAACTTTTGCAGAAGCCTTAATTTTCCATCTTTCCGATCAAAATCCCGAACTAGGGTTTGATCAATCCCACCCTTCTGACCAACCAAAAATTTTGATCTTGGTCTCTAAATTTCAATTTTTCTGAGGATCATTCAGCCATGGTATCCGATTCCAAGAATTTCAACTTTCTCTGAAACCCTTATTTCCCACAGCAGTGACGATTCAAGAATGAAGGTGCTCAAAATCTAAATTTGTTTTCACATAAATATGCACCTGATTGTTTCTAGTGTAACTTGGAAATAATGAATCCACAGGTTCTGAAACTTCTTCTGGTGGTATCCTGACTCGTCTTCTTTCCAACCCCATAGATCTTACCTCAATTGGATTCTCTGAGAGAGATTTACGCCAAGTGTTGCAACGTGACCTGTTTATGGGATAAAACATGAGATCGAACTTGTACGACATGCCACGTGTCACTAGTTCACCTTCAGCCTCTGAAAACGTTACCTAAGAAACTACATTCCATTCTCTACCTGTCAATTTTTATGAAATTTCATTTGGATCTTCCTATCCCAAGTTGTGACCTTTTTTCCTAGGTCACTTGTTTATGACTGAGATCTGGAAGAGGCAGAAACCCTAACTTGTACCGATCATAAATCACAAAGTACAACGAATATGATGTTTTTCTTTGGACACAAGGTACATGGGGATGTTATCTACGACATGTAAAGGTTTTAGATCCTAAACCTTCGCCAAAATGGATTTATAGTGAAAGTACCATGATGACTGGTTTTTTCTATATAAAACCCTGACCTTCAAATTGTCGCAAGTGAAGCAAGTGTCATAAGTGCCATACTTTGCCTTCCTTCAGGTTAGATCTAATAACATGTTAAAATTCAATATGCTAAGACAGAAAATATCAGCATTTCATTTCATCTTACAACAATAGCATATACAGGATCACTGAAAGAACAACAAGCACAACATAAACACAAGAGACACAAATTTATCTTGGGAAAACCCTCATGGGGTAGAAAACCCAACAAATATTCCTCAACATAGATGAAAAAAAAATATAAAGATGTAAACCCTATACATTAGCTCCTTCTCCTCCATAGCATATCTCTCCCTCACCTATGCGCTATTCACAAGTGAGTGTGTTGTGTGTTAAATGAGGAACACACCTCCTCTATTTATACACAGCTCTGACATGACTTTACACTAACTAGGTCGACCCCAACTTTAACCACTGGGTTAAACACCCCATTACAACTGACTGGGCTGACCCCTCCAGGGTGGTCTAATAACCCTTTGACCCACATAATACATACAGGGCCGACCCCCACTAGGGAAGTCTAATAACCCAAGTTACCACATACCGACGGAGGAATAAACATATCTAGATATACAATAAGGTCTTCACGGAGGAATGAAACATATCCGAAATAATAAAGTACAAATATAATATTCTTAGAAGTTACAATATTTCAACATTTTTTAAAAGCATTTACATTTAAATCGTTTTCTATATTTACATTGTTGTCTATTTTGCAAGTTGAAATCCTTATTTTAATTTGAGATTTTTTCGCCCAAGCGAGGCATATTTGCTTTAAGTACATAACCACACAATCACCGAATCTGTCACAATAAATCCAAGTGACCCCTAAAATTCTCTTAACTCAACCAACATTCTAACCCCATTTGGGGAACACCAAAAAAAATTGTAGTTAGGTAGGACTGAGGGGACAAGTTTCCAAATAACACCCCTCACTCACTTACATGTTAAGACATAGTGGTTGACAGTTAGGGCACCAAAATCCCTTATTATTTGTTGGAACTGTTTAAAACCAATTCGTCGGAAATGCCTCTCCCTTAGGAGGGTCGAACTAGCCAGGTTGGTTCCAGAGGCCTGAGTGGAATACCGCAATCCATTCAGTCACCAAAGGATACCTACTCACTGTTCTTGTTGTACCACCCTTATGGGAGTACAACTGTGATAGAACAAGAGCCGCAGATTCAACTAGCTGAATGTGTCATGAACGGGGTATCTTAGTGGCCCATTTTCTAGGATTGACTACCCGGTATCCCTCCCGGTAGGGGGACATCTAGCTTTTGGTTCTACAATTTATATTGTTTGACTTGGATTTCATCAGCTTGCAGAGGATATGTCTTGTTGAGTCATAATACTTTTTAATTAGGTGTTTTCATGCTCTATTACCTCCCCTTGGTCAGTGAGTACACCTTTTTCTATTTTTAAGAGCTGTATGCATGTTGGTTTTTTGACCACATTTTTTTATTACTCCACTTACTATAGTACAGCTGTTATAGTAAGTGTTTTGAGTTTGGTTGTTGGCCTGAGTGGCATTATTTTTTACGCTGCCCTCTTGCACACACGGTTGCATTAGGGCTTTCAAGCTTTCCACTAACCACCACTTAGTAGTTTTAATTGACAACTGTCACCATTGAGTCCTTGAGACGTTCTAGGCGTTTCCGTGGTGAACCCCCACAATACAATTCACTTGACACCACTCGTCATAGACGAAGAGCATTGTCACTCGACTCTACACATCATCATTGTAGAGCCCCATCATCCAATTCTGACGCACCTCATTTCACATCTGACTCTGAGGAAGAATTCGAAAACCCCATTTACACCGCACCCACTAGCCACATCGCTAGTACAACTTCAGACCCCTTTTTTGGAGGGACTGTTGATGGAACATCAAGCACCCCTTCCACTACAATGACCACTATGGTAACCACAACTACTACACCTCTTTTTGGTATGCCCAATATGGGACCCACACCCACCTTAGGTTTGCCCAATATGGGACCCACCCCTATCATCACCGCCACTAATCAAATCCCAGTGAATACTGGAACCATTCCAAACCCATCTTTAACTCATGTTGCACTTGGCGGTGTTGGCCCCTCCCACACATATTTAGGTGGGGGGCACATCCCTTTTACAGCTAATATCCACTTTGGGGGCAGTGGCCCAATTCATAATGCTACCATTAGCACTTATGCCCCAGCAACCATGTCACACCCCTCTGCCAGCCTGCCATTTATGGCTAGTCTTAATTTACCAGACCTGGCAAGGTTAACAAATGACCCAATTAGATATGAACCTACTTGGCCCCCCATGCCCACAAAACTCCCCTCAGACATCCCAAAGTTTGAAGGGAAGGCTGGAGAAGACCCACAAAATCATGTTATGTCCTTTCACCTATGGTGTTCCTCAAACTCCATAGTCGATGATTCTATTCGACTCCGAATTTTACAAAGAACTTTCACTGGCTCAACAACCAAATGGTATATTGAGCAACCACATGGGACACGCCCCATGTTTACATCCCTCGCCTCAATTTTCCTATAGTTCTTTCAACTACCTGTACGCTATGATGTAGGAGTAGAAATACTACTGTCTTGTAGATAGAATACGACCACCCATATCATAGATCACATCCATGAGTGGCGTAAACGCCATAGTCTCTGCAAGATTAAGCTAGATGACCATATCTTCCTAGATTGGTTCCTGAAATCACTCCTCCTTCTCATAGCCAAGGTTGTAGCTTCTGAACGACCCCAGTTAGAAGAAGAAGCCATTTTAAAAGCTCAGCAGTTCGACCTGATATATGCCCAGTCTGGATATTTATACACAATATTACCTGATGCCCTAGGCGGCGATCCATCCCGGAATGACATGGCGGGGGCATCCCATGACTTTGACAGTATCATTGGCCAGGTTATGGCACAAAACAAACCTTTCACCGTGATGAGTACCAACAACATCGCAGACCTTTCTAGGGGCCACATCTCATTATGGAGCTACAATTTCGTATGCTCCAATGACGCACACCCACCACACTCATGGACCCTCATGTCCACCACAGTGTTATGGGAAAGCACCATTAGCTTATGTACCACATCCATATTACAACCAATAGGCCAATCAGACTTTGGTTCACCCACAAGCCCAATCAGCTTATTACCCTCAACAGGCAGCACCTCCTGTTCCAACACTTCCAATAGCTCAAGGTTACCAACAACCGCAACAAGCACTAGGTCTACCTCAGAACCCTCTTGCTTACTATCCGCTGCTGCCTGCTCCAGTGGTTGCATGACCTCAAAACCCACCTACTTCCCAAGGGCAGGTATATGCACAACAAAACCAACCTCAAAACGAAAATAACCAGTGTAACCAAGGAGGTCAACAAAACCGCAGAAGAGGATGCAACCGCAGAAATAACCAACAACAAAACCAAGGAGGACAACCACCTAATCCACCCAATAACAATAACACTGCTACTGCAAATCAAAACCCTGCTCGTCCACCAAAAAAGGGCAAAAATACTAATTTGAGAACAAACCACCCATGTTCCATATGCGATGTATCTAGCCATTACACGCATAATTGATCCCATTTGGACTGAACACATCAACTTTATACTAATGATGCCCAACAACAAGGACACGCTGCACAACCAACACCACCTCCTCAGCCATAACCCATGATATTGAAAAATATTCTACCCAACCAGGGAGTAGTAAACACCCGCCCAATGGATCCCCCACAAGGATCTGTTGCACCACAGTAGCAAATTACCTATGCGGTAACTAATTACCACATACAGAGTCGAACACTCACCATTTGCTAATGATGTCATCAAATGATGTCAACCTTCAAACTTGGCGAAACCAATATCGCTCAGCCCCTAAAACCACACCTATTGATCCATCATCAAGCACCCTCCCAACTGATCAGACAATACGCATACCTAATAAGCTAATGGACGGAGGTCCAAAAGTCCCTCGCAGCCCCCTAAGACGAATCAACAACAACCCTAATGCTTGTGTAGATTCAAACTATAACATTGTAGAAGACTTAGACCAGTGCCCCATTGCTATGTTCGCTCTAGAAGTCCTAAAAACTTTTCCTGCACAGAGAAAATTGTTGTTATCTGCCATTGGTGCCATAGACCCTAATGACTCCAATATGATTGCTTTTGACTTAGACCAAGCCGAACCTCGTCTATCTTCATCACTGGCTTTTCAGGTTTCTATGTCTATTCAAAACCTTATCGTTCATCAATGCATCGTCGATGAAGGTGCCTCCACCTGCGTTATGTCGACTTTTGTCTGGCAGAAACTTGGATCCCCAACACTACAACCATCCACTACCGCATTCAAAGCTTACGATGGTTGTGCAGCTCAACCACAGGGTCTGTTAGTTAACGTGCCCGTACAAATTTGGGGTGAACTAGTTCTCATAGATATAGAGGTCATCAACGCCCAACTTGATTACAATATCCTTTTGGGACAAAGCTACATGTATAAAATGAAAGTTGTCGCTTCTTCCATTTTTTGCCTCATGATGTTTCCCCATGAATGACGCATAGTCAAAATCAACCAGATAACATACTATGATCCTAATGCCCCCGCGACACCTGAAAATGTTCTACCTATGATCGAACAACCCGTTCAGAGTGCACCCACATCGTTCGTCTCCTCAGTTGGACCCAGGATATATTCAGATACTCCCATGACCTCCACGTTCCAATCTATCCCACCCCTTCTACGGATAACTGAAATATCTAATTTGTGCACCCTCTCCCACAACACATAGCATCATACTCAACAACCTCCACCACTACCACAACCACCCACAGTGCCTAGTCATATCGGAGCAACACCGATTCATACTATCCCATTCTTGTTTCGATTTTCAGGAGTTGTCAGCATGCCAGTAATGGATACGCTTAACCTTCTAGGGTTAACGTTAGGATTACCTGTATGGTACCTACCTGCCCCAACCCCTCCCCCAACACTGACCATTGTTTTACAAATGGTACAACCAATCAATACTTCAAACCTTCCACCACCTAGCGTACCGAACCCCCAAAACCGTCACCACCTGGCGTACCGAACCCCCAAACCATCCACCACCTGGCATACCAAATCCCCAAAACTGACCACCTCCAACAGGGGCCACTACATCTAGTTACGTTCCCCCTCAATCCTGCTACAATGGGGGTAGAGGTACACAGACCTACACCACTGGACCCACAACTCGCACCCCCCAAACAACTCCCAAACTACCGAAGAATCCCCCAATAATCCACATACCCCCCAAGTGCTCCTTGTTCGACAATATAGGCCACGCTACCCATCTATGTCCACAATTACCAGCACTTCAAGAACACATGCAAATGTTGGACGACAACATGAACATTCTAGTTGTTAAGATTCAACTACCCCCTTAGCCTCGTGATAAATCACTATGTACGAACCACCCTTGTGCGATCTGTGGCATCTACAACCATTATTCACATCATTTCCCCGATATCCCAGATTATAGATTAGCACTATAAGAATTGAATAACGTTGACCTAGAGATATCCCCCCTGCCCATTGAGGAAATATTCCCCCCAGAATCTTCCCCTTCAGAAGAAATCAATACCATTTATATGATTTCAACTACCTACAAGCCTGAACCGATTGATTTTATGACACACTACTTCCATAGCGATGAGGAAATCCTTGAAACACTTACTGCACCTGAATACCCATGGGATGATATGCGCCATCGCTCATACTTCATTCCTGTGGCATCTACCTCCACCACGGCAAACCAACTATTCGTTGAATCTAAAGACTTCTTACCAACCAAGGTAGATTGGTTCAAAGATCCAATCCCAGCACCAGATGCCTTTGAAGAAGGTAACATGGCCAACATTTCACCTATCATAAAAAATGACATCTACACCACACCTGGAAAACCTGAACTTATCTCCTTAGGAGCATCATGCACTGAAGAGGAAGTTCAAACCTATAAGAAACTCTTCCAAGAGTTTCGCGATGTCTTTTTTTGGTCTTAAACTGAGATTCCTGGTCTCGATCCAACAATTGTAGAACATCACATAGACACTTGGCCTAACATACCTCCTGTCCGTTAGAAACAACGCCCCATTCACCCATCCAAAATTCCAGCCGTTAAGGTCGAGATTGAGAAGCTTTGAGCACCAGGGTTCATATACCCTATTGCTTATACCACCTGGGTTTCCAACGCAGTTCCAATCAACAAGAAAGTGGGCACCATTCGTGTCTGTACTAATTTCCGCAACCTCAATCTAGCTTCTCCCAAAGACAACTTCCCTACACCATTTATCGACCAACTAATTGATGCATGTGCGGGGCACGAGATACTATCTTTCATGGATGGTTTCTCCAGGTATAACCAAATCCATATCCATGAGGAAGACCAATACAAAACTGCTTTCACCACCCCATGGGGCACCTTTTCCTATCGTGTCATGCCTTTCGGTCTCAAAAACGTTGGAGACACATTCCAGCGGGCCATGACTTATTGTTTCCATGATCTGATTAACATCATATTGGTTTATTTGGACGACCTCACAACTCGATCTAAGAAACGATCCGACCATCTAGACGAACTTCGACAAGTCTTCTTATGTTGTCACAAATACCAAATTCGCTTGAACCCACTCTAATGTGTCTTTTGCATTCCAGTAGGCCGTCTATTGGGTTTCATCATTTCAAAAAAAGGGATCACCGTAGACCCTTTAAAAGTCCAAGCCATCGTGGACCTACCATCACCTCGTACACAAAGACAACTACAAAGCCTTTAGGGGAGGTCGAACTTCCTCCGCTGCTTTGTCCCCGATTATGCCATGACAGTACATGGTTTCCTCCATTTTCTACGCCTTCATACCCATTTTGTATGGGACGGCCAAGTAGAAGGAGCTTTCACAGACCTGAAGAAAGCACTCACAAATGCCCCCTTGATTTCTCCTCTGGATTTCACAAGAGACTTCATCCTTTACGTTTCGGCATCCAATTATGCCATTTCTAGAGTACTCGTCCAAGAAGACTCTACTCGTCAAGAGCATGTCATTTATTATGTAAGACAAACCTTATCAGGCCCACCACTATGCTACCCACACGAAGAGAAAATGGCCTCACCATCATCTTTTCAATAAATAAATTGCCCCATTACATCCTCCTCAGCCATACCATGGCGGTCGCAAATTCCAACCCAATGGTCTATCTCTTGAATCGCCGCCTTCTACAAGGCCATGTGGCCAAATGGGTGATTATCCTACAAGAATATGACTTAACTTTTAAAACCCTGAAGAGAACCAAAGCTTTAGCACTTGCTCAACTCATTACAGAATTACCACCCTCATCGTCATCACCAGCTATCAATACTGATCTAATTGACGACCATTTATTCATCATTTGTCAGACGACCCTTGGTACGGTGACATTTTGGTTTACCTCTGTACACAGAAGTTTCGATCCAACATTGACCGTGACAAACGTCGTTGCATCCGCCACCATGCCACCTGTTACCTCCTCATAGGCGATGTACTTTATCAATGCGGTGTCGACACCATCCTACAACACTTCCTTTCTTGGGAAGAAGCAGAACAAGTCCTTAATGGCTGTCATAGTGGTGCCTTGTTAGGATATTCCTATACTCCATCCTAATCTTAGCAGCATTTTCATTATTTTCATTTTTAGTCATGCATGCACTTTTAGGGTTTGCATGCATTATTTAGGGTTTGCATGCATCCCATTCATCAGTCCAGCACCTAGTCCTCAGTTAGCCAGCCCCCAGGAGCTTCTCTCGGATCAGTTTTAGCCCTCCTAGTGCTTAGTGTGCCCCTTCATGCAATTGCATGCATCTCATGCGCCTTCTCTCACCTACCACTCAGTTGCACTTTAGTTAATTGAGTTATCATCAGTTCTTTCCTTGATTTAAGGCTAGACTGACTCTCAACTGACTGTATCACTCCGATGGATATTTAGTGAGACTAGACTTCCCATTCTGACTCCAGTTAGCTCCTCATGCACCCTCCACTGAGCCTTCTTCATTCAGTTACATCTACTACACTCAGTTAGACTCAGTTTGACTGATGGTTGACAGTTACTTGAGCATTGATGACTCCACTGATGATGAGATAGACTACTAGTTGTGCTCCAATGACACTCTAGTGATCCTTTGATCACTCCATGAAGGTTAATTTGAATTTCCACCTTAGGCATTCGAATCCTCATGCATTGCACTATTTATTTGTCCATATTGTGATTAATTAATTAGTGTGTGTGAAGTATTTTTGCTTCTATCTGAGTTCTACTGTATTATTATTATGTTGCTCATTATACTACATTGACCACTCTTCTTCTATTTTCTTGCTTAATCAATTACTTTCTTGTGATGTATACATCATCTCTTAGATCTGTTGTGAGTATTTTCACATGGTATCAGAGCATGTTGAGAGTATTGTTTATCTCCATTCCTGAGAGGTTTTTGTAGGTTATTATCAAGATTTCGAGTGCAGCAGTTGCAGCAGTATCTGCATTTATGCAGCAGTAGTAGTTGCAGATATTCTCTATTGTTTTTGCAGGTCTTCTACAACTTCAATGAATTTAGAAGAAATCCATCCTCTTTCTCCATTCAACTATGATCTTCTTTCTCCATTCAACTATGATGAATGGAAACCAAATATGATAGCACATTTGAAGAGAAATGGTCTCTTTGATTACTGTTTTGAAAGAGAGTTTGAATCCTCTGAAGAAGAGTATGACTGGTTAGTTGAAGGTGACAAAGCTTGTCCAGCCATGTTGTATGCTATGAATCCATGCATGATACACCAATTCGTTGATATTGACACTCCAAAAAATCTATGGGCCCAACTGGATATCATTTTTGGCATACAGAATGAAGGAATTGGTCCAAACCCTTTCAAGAGAAAGCAAAGTGATACATTCTCCCTCCTTGATGATCTCATTGATCATGAACCAGTATCAAACATATCTCATATTGAAGTTGTCCACAAAGAAGAAGAACTTGCAGATTCTACACTCATGCTCCAAATTTCTTCTCTTTCTGTGCTAGCTCACACTCTAGATATTGCAGAAGGTCCTAAATCCTCTCTTGCACCAGAGTCTGTTAGTCTGCATCATGATCTATTGAATGTTTCGGAGGTCAAATCAGTTATTGGAGGTAATGCATTCGCTCTCCTCAAGCAATCACCTCTTATTTACTACTATATGATCATTATTCCATGCTTTCAGAAGGTTATTGAAGAATATGGCCATTGCCATTCGCTTGGGATAATTTCTCATGCACATCATGGTTTTGATCTCACCCCTGCTGGTTCAAAGGAGATGTCAAGAAACCATGGCCATTCGCTTGGGATAATTTCTCATGCATTTACTGGTTTTGATCTCACCTCTTATGGTTCAAAGGATATTTCAAGAAACCATGATTCAAGTCTTGGATCCGATTTGGATTCTAACCAATTACTACTTGGGATAATTTCATATGCACATGATAGTTTTGATCTCACCCCTGCTGGTTCAAAGGAGATCTCAAGAAACTATTCTTCAAGTCTTAAATCTTATTTGGATTTCAAGCAATTATTTGATGGTTCTTTTGAGCATAATCTCACCCATGACGGTTTGAAGGAGAAGACAAAAGATTATCTACACATTCATGTTTTTGATCCTACCTCAGCTGATTTGAATCACAAGTTCAAGGATCATCCTCATACTTTTGGATTTGTTGTCATCACATTCAATCTGAAGAGCAAGTACAAGCACATGCTTTCTGAGCATGATCCACTTCTTCCCAAGAAGAAGATACCTCTAGACATATGACCAAGCATCACACCTGCTTGAGTTTGGAGCATTTATTTTTGTGTGTGCCTTACAGTCTGTTTTGAGGGGGCATATTTTTCCCATGAGGTTTTCCCCATTTCCTTGATTTATTGACTACTATTATTCATTGTATTGGGTGACCTTTGGTCTTAGTTACCAGGGCCCAGGATGGATTACGGGGGGG
The DNA here is from genome assembly GCA_027924585.1 of Larix kaempferi. Lineage (NCBI taxonomy): Eukaryota > Viridiplantae > Streptophyta > Pinopsida > Pinales > Pinaceae > Larix > Larix kaempferi. The sequence continues at coordinate 29,785,119 of BSBM01000229.1, read as the reverse complement.
TGTTAGGATATTCCTATACTCCGTCCTAGTCCTAGCAACATTTTCATTATTTACATTTTTAGTCATGCATGCACTTTTAGGGTTTGCGTGCGTTATTTAGTGTTTGCATGCATCCCAGTCATCAGTCCAGCACCTAGCCCTCAGTTAGCCAGCCTCGAGGATCTTCTCTCAAATAAGTTTTATCCCTCCTAGTTCTTAGTGCGCCCCTTCATGCAATTGCATGCATCTCATGCGCCCTCTTTCACCTACCACTCAGTTGCACTTCAATTAATTGAGTTATCATCAGTTCTTTCCTTGATTTAAGGCTAGACTGACTCTCAACTGATTGTATCACTCTGATGGATCTCGAGTGAGACTAGACTGCCCATTCTGACTCCAGTTAGCTCCTCATGCACCCTCCACTGAGCCTCCTTCACTCAGTTACACCTACCACACTCAGTTAGACTTAGTTTGACTGATGGTTAACAGTTACTTGAGCATTGATGACTCCACTGATGATGAGATAGACTACTAGTTGTGCTCCGATGACACTCCAGTGATCATTTGATCACTCCATGAAGGCTAATTCGAATTGCCACCTTAGGCATTCGAATCCTCATGCATTGTACTATTTATTTGTCCATATTGTGATTAATTAATTAGTGTGTGTGAAGCATTTTTGCTTCTATCTGAGTTCTACTGTATTATTATTCTGTTGCTCATTATACTACATTGACCACTCTTCTTCTATTTTCTTGCTTAATCAATTACTTTCTTGTGAGGTATACATCATCTCTTAGATCTGCTGTGACGATTTTCGCATGCCTGCGGCGGCCATTTCTCTGGAATGGCCACCGCCCAAAAGGTAATCCGCATGGGTTATTTTTAGCTGTCATTATTCACTGATTGCATCACAATAGTCAAACATTGCCAAAACTACCAGCTCTTTTCCCCCAAGGAAAGAACCCCCCCCCGCTTCCCTTCATCTAGTCGTCACCATTGGACCATTTTGCAAATGGGGCCATCAAATTCATGGATTGCAATCCCGCGTCAACTGGCAGCCATAAACACATCATTGTGGCCATCGATTACTTTACCAAATGGGAAGAAGCCATGCCTACTTACAACTGCAAAGCCGACACTACAGTCCATTTTTTCCTCAACCATGTTATTGCTCGTTTTGGAGTGGTTTTGGAGTACCAAAGCAACTCGTCTTAGAAAATGGTTCTCACCTTGAGGACTCTGTTTGGTGAGAATTGTCAACACTCCTTAAGTTTGAACATCATTTCTCTTTTGCCTATTACCCCCAAGGGAACGGCCAAGTCAAAGTTGTTAACAAAATTTTGAAGACCATCCTCCAATGCACTATTGACCGACATAAGTCCAATTGGCATCACATGCTTTTTCCTTCATTATGGGCTTACCGCACGTCCACTAAAACCGCCACCGGTTTCACCCCTTTCCATTTAGTTCATGGCGTAGAATCTGTCCTCCCAATCGAGTGTTAGATCTCGACATTACACATCGCCATCGAACTCCTCCCGGATACTTCACCAATTGAACAACGCCTACTTCTTTTAGAGCAAGCCGACAAAGATCGCCACGCAGCTCTCCAAATAATCGAAGCCACAAATATTTAATCCAAAGTCAGTTATGATAAACATGTTCACCCACTAGCATTTAGTGAAGGAGACCTTGTACTCGTTTATGATCAATCCCATGAAAAAACATGCAAAGGAAATGTTAGGAACCCATGTCAACCCTTCTATTTACTTTGTTAGTATATTGTTGTTGGACGCATATGCTTTGTAATTCGTCCCGTAGTATTTGTTGATCCATATTTGTGTTATTCTTGTTTGGCGGATATGCTTTGTAAGTCTCCCATAGTATTGTTGATCCATAGTTTGTATTGGCCCATGGTTTTGACCCATAGTATTGGCACCTAGACTTAGTATATAAGTGTGTGTTGAGGCTTATGAAGGCACCGTGAAGTTATTTGTATTAAGCTTGCTCAAAGGAGGTTGCCCCATCGAAGTGGCCTGCGATTAATATAAAAGTGATTTTGAGTTCTGTCATTTCTGCTATTTCGGATATTCTTATTAATTAATTGTTGCAGGTTCTTCACATCTGGTATTAGAGCACTTTCTTGGGCTCGCTGGGTGAAATTTTTGCCAATTTTTTTTTTTTGCATCTGTTACAGCTTCGGATCTGGGAATAATCCCTATCCACTTAACTGTGGGAAGTACTTGGGCATAAGCCCTAAAACTCATTGTGAGGAGTACCACAGGAACCCCAAAGTAGCTGGCCCATTGAGAGGGCCTGCCAGCGAAAAGGGCAACGACCCCTACCTGATTGACTAGTTCCCACTCGTGAGGTAAACCAAGAGATTTCATCTATGGCAAAGCGGTTATCATTTTTACCTGAGCCATGGAGTGAGGGTTACTTCCCCAATACGCAAGCCGTCAGATAGTATTGGTGGCCGAGTGAAACCCATGAACTGTTAGGAAGCCGCACATACCTGGGGTCCATATCTATTTCAGCTGAACTGTTGCCGCATCGTTTAAGATCCATTCTGAAAGTTGTTCGAGATCCAGCCGTTTTCAATCCAGTCGGCGCCGTTTTACATCCCTCTGTTTCCGATCACTTCCGCGCCATTGCAGATCAATCTGTTTGAGATCCCTTCTGCGCCGTTGCAAAAAAAAAGAGTATAAAATTCTATTTTTTGGCTATATCTCCCTTGTTTTCACTCCGTTTTCCTTGAAACTTCACTGACACCCCTGCAATCCCATTCTGCATATTTCATTCCTGAGTACCCTATCCCAAATTCCACTTCCCAATGCCCGAAATCCCACATTTGTTTATTTTTAGGGTTTGCCATAACGTTTTGGGATTTTACCCAATTGCCTTCAAATGTTTCCATCGAGTTCCTTTCTTAATTCTGCTTCTTTGTCCCTCTCTGCAAAATTTTCTCATTCTTTCACCCCGCTTCTAAAATCCCCATGATTTGCTTCCCTATCCATCAGATTGTGTCCAAAACCTAGTCAAACCCCAATTACCCTTCTCATTTTTTCCCAAATCCAAATTTCCCTTTACTAAATAAGCGTTTGTTTGTGTTTTTCAATCCATTCACGCCCCCCCCCCCAAGAAAAAACCTGGTTATGGTTGTCACCCGCGCTGGAGCAAAAAACATGGAGGAAGCACTTGCAGCCATCCAAACCAAACTACAAGATCTGGATGAAAAATTTCTCAGCCTCCATCTTCAGCATTCAGCCATGAACAATAATAGATAGCAAGAATCTTCTGCAGCCACTGGGTTCTCTTCTTCCAGCCATTTCCGTGGTCCGAAGCTTGAATTTCCTTGCTTCAATGGTATTGATATGACTGGATGGGTCTATTGTGCAGAATAGTATTTTTGTCTGCATAATACTTTTGATGTCCAAAAAGTTCCACTTGCATCCTTTCATTTGGAACAGGAAGCCCTTCAATGGTACCGTTGGTACACCAAGGCTCATGATGAGAAAAAAAGGACATATTTTTTCCAACTCCTTTTGCAACGATTTGGTCCTAGTGCTTTTGATGACTTCACCGGAGCACTCACTAAACTCCATCAAAGTGGCACTGTGGGCGAGTATCAGACCGAATTTGAGAAACTAGCCAATCACATAGAAGGCTTGTCTGATGAATTCTACAAGAGTTGTTTTATCAGTGGTCTTAAGGATGAAATCCGGTCAGAGGTTAAAATGTTATGTCCCAACATAATGATGGAAGTCCTAGCGTTGGCTAAGTTGGAAGAAGACAAGATTACAGCCCAATAGTGCCCCAAACCCACTTTTGTTCCCTTCCAAAATATGGGTTCTCAACGACCTCCCATTCCGCAAGCAAATCGACCAACTCCTATAAAGCATTTGTCTGAAACAGAGATGCAGGCACGCATAGAAAAAGGGCTTTGTTATAATTGTGATGAGAAATTCACTCGGGGACATAGATGTGTTCAACAAAAGCTCAATCTCTTGGATATGGGTTCTCCGCCTACCTCTAAAATTGGTGAAGAAGCTCCAGATCCAATGGATGCTTAGGTCGACATTCGGGAGCCTCCTATTGACACCCCATCTCATGATGAAAAACCAGAGATATCTCTCCATGCTTTATCCAGCGTCACCACCCCCCAAACAATGTGGGTCAGGGGTTATTTCAAGAAGCTTCCTCTTAAAATACTCATTGATTCTGGTAGCACTCATAACTTCATTGACCCCCAGATCGCCAAACACGCTGATTGTTTTGTCCATCCTTTCTCCAACTTTGAAGTTATGGTTGCTAATGGAGGCACCTTACCTTGCAAGGGAAAGTGTCACAATGTGCGTATCTCTCTGGAAGATTATAACATGCACTCTGACATGTTTTCCTTGTCCTTAGGTGGATGTGATGTTGTTTTGGGTATTCAATGGTTACGCACACTTGGCCCCATCTTATGGGATTTTGTTGAACTTTGGATGCAGTTTTCAGTCAATGGGATACAACACAAATTTACAGGCTTACAACCAGGGTCTCTCTGCATCATCAATTCACATTGCCTAGAAAAGATCCTTAAGAATAATTCACATGGTATCATCGCTCAGCTCCATGCCATTCAGATGCACCCATCAACGGTCTCCACTACTTCCTTTGATAGATATGCAGGTGTCTTTGCTGCACCAGTGGGATTTCCACCTTCAAGAGACCTTTCCAGTAAGCATTTAGCCATGTCTGCATCTCAACAGGAAATTATGGCTATTTTGCATGCATTAGCAACGTGGTAACCATCCCTATTAGGGAATTATTTCTGTATCAAGACTTATCTCCAGAGTCTAAAAAATTTCCTGGAACAATGGGTCTCCTCCCCAGCACACCTGAAATGGGTTATCCACCTCATGGGTTATGACTATGCGATCACATACAAGAAGGGTAAGGACAATATGGTGGCAAATGCTCCTTCTCGCACATTTGATGACCCAGTTTCTCTTACAGCTATTTCTCTACTTGTTCCAAACTGGTTGTAATATGTTCAACAGGGCTATCTCTTCTATGAACTCCATGCTTCTTCATCGGCAAGGCACTCTGGGTTCCTCCAAAAGTATGATCGGGAACAATGTAACTTCTTTTGGCAGGGACTGAAATTGCCAATTCAATAGATGGTGGTTGACTGTGATACTTACTAGGTCAACAAGGGTGAAACGACACTCCTTTCGGGACTGTTCGAACCCTTTCCCATCCCTACACAGATTTAGACAACTATTTCTATGGATTTCCTATAAGCGCTCCAGTGGTACAATACCACATCTACAAAGACACCATATGAAGTAGTCTATGGACAAGCACTGCCAGTTCTTCTTCCATACACCCTCAGCAGCTCCCCAGTTCAAGCAATTGACTCGGTTCTTCGAAACCGTGATCAGATTCTTCTCATTCTACAGGACAATCTTCACATGGCAAGAATTCGACTGAAACAACAAGCTGCTCAACACCGTTCAGAGTGCACTTTTCACGTAGCTGATATGGTTCTTCTTCAGCATTCCAAGCAATCCTCCTGAACCTCAAAAGGCATCAGTGGCCCGGAATGCAACCCGAAGATGCTATAGGGGAACCACTCCATCCAATTCTGCATCAATTTCCACATCTAAAGCTTTGAGGACAAAGATTTTTCTAAGGGAGAGGGGATGTTAGGAACCCATGTCAACCCTTCTATTTAATTCGTTAGTATATTGTTGTTGGACACATATGCTTTGTAAGTCATCCTGTAGTATTTGTTGATCCATAGTTGTGTTATTGTTGTTTGGCACATATGCTTTGTAAGTCGCCCATAGTATTGTTGATCCATAGTTTGTATTGGCCCATGGTTGTGACCCATAGTATTGGTGCCTAGACTTAGTATATAAGTGTGTGTTGAGGCCTATGAAGGCACCGTGAAGTTATTTGTATTGAGCTTTCTCAAAGGAGGTTGCCCCCTCGAAGTGGCCTGCGATCAATATAAAAGTGATTCTGAGTTCTGTCATTTCTGCTATTTCGCATATTCTTATTAATTAATTGTTACAGGGTCTTCACAGGAAAGTTCGAATCCATGTGGCAAGGCCCAGACATCATACAGACTTGCCTTGGACATAGGGAATATATTTTGACCGACTCAGAAGGCAACGCCATGCGCAACCCCTGTAATGGGTTGTACCTTAAACGATTCTATCCATAAAAATATTATGGACACCACAGTCCATATTGTACAGTTTTTAATTCATTTTTTCACTGTAAACTTTCAAAGCCTTACATTTTTATTTTTTCTTGCATGAACACAGATGGATCCTGTTCCACTCGACCATATCGGCTTTGCCGATGGTGCAAGTCGATGGTCTCCAAATCTCGCCTCTATAGCTTGGTTACTTTATTCCCCTTCACACGAGTTGATCCACCTTGATGGAGTGTGCATAGGTGCTTCCACAAATAATCAAGCTGAGTACGATGACATGACCGGTCTATTAGCCGCTACTCTCTAGATGGGAATAAGTCACCTTAGCATCTTCCTGGACTCCCATCTCCTTGTTTCCCAGCTCAATAACTATTACTAGGTATGCGATCCCTGTATATTTAAAAAATTCCCGCGCACTAAACAAATGATTCGACACTTTGAATCCATTTCATTCACTCATGTCCCAAGAAATCTAAACAGTGTAGTAGACCAAATCGCTAACAACCTTCTAGATTGGCACGTCAACTAAAACATGTAGCACATCACAACATGAATCACATAAGCATAAAAAATTCAAATAAACAAACTAAATAAACCATCATAATATTGCATCCACATGCATAACATGTGCCTCCAAGGGCATACAGAAACAATAGTATTGCATCCACATGCATCGAATGTGCCTCCATGGGCAAAAAAACAACATACAATTGCATCCAGTGCAACAAAACATAAAAACAATGAGAAGATGTCCATCCACATGCATGCACGACTGTATAATAAAAAACGCTTCCATATGCATAAATATATATATATATCATCATATAGTCATAATGTTAAAAGTTCCCTCAACACCCAAAATATACAAAAAGTACACCAGTCATACAAAATGTGTATCAACAAAAATGTCCCCATATGCTCATCAGCATTTGGGGGCAAGTACAAGATAACCTAATCCTCATCATCACGGTCAGCCGCCTCCTCTGGCTCCTCCTCCTCTGGATCATATTGATTCCGAGCTCTCCTTTTAGCTGCCAACGCAGCTACCCTTTGTAGAATCGATCTCCACTCATGCGGAGCATCGTAACAACGGTCCAACACGCGCTGATCTAGGTCTCTCCAACCATCATCTGGTACATCATCCAATAGCACCTCTAAGGTATCACGAACATCCTCTATGGCATCATCTCGGTGATGCACAACCCGTCGTGCATGAGGCAGAGGTTACACTACCGGTGGAGGTACCACCACCAAAATTCCTCCCCTATGACCTTGATGATCCAGTGGCGGTAGCAGATCCACATCTACAATAACCCACACTGAAATACGTCAATATCATATAAACATCTCTAGCTATCATAAAATACAAACATGATATGATAGAAAAACAAAAACAAATATGTACCATCCAACCCCCAAGCCTGTCCCTGAGCTCGAGGCATCTCAATGTGTCCCTGGAAGTTCATAACCTGGTATGGATAGTCATCAATCATGACTAGAATCTGCTCCCACTGCTCATAAATCTTCGTCGTGAAGAACCGCCGAATACCACAACCACCCTAGGGCATCATCTCCCCCCACCGCACCATCCATGGTTCACTCCTCATACCGTCCCGAAATGGCACACGTGGATGCAAGGTAGGTACCCGCTCAAAAAAGAAGCAACACAGGAAAGAGGCATAACTGAACTCTCCTCCCTCATGCCTCAACTTGTTCAGCTCTCATCGAACACAAGCAAGGAACATCTGACCCCAAGCAAAATAAGTCCCAGTCATGACATGATGAACCATTATCATCTTCCCCCCTAAAAAATGGTGGGGCCCCTACGCACCAAACACCCACAAAACACAAGCTGCCACTTCCTACATATCCGGCTCTCGCAGATCCGAGACACTCAATGCGCTATTCTACACACGGGCCCCTTGATGACAAAATCTCTCAAGGAGATCCTCTATATCCATACCAGCCGGAATCCTGGGTTGGGTGTCCCCTATCTCACCCAAACGGGGCAATCTAGTAAGGAAATACACATCAGTCAAGGTGAGATCTAGTTGCTCAACTTGCACCATAAAAGCTAGCTCCTCTGGGTCCTAGAAATCAATCAAATTGTTCAACAAGTATCTGAACAAATGCATAAGGGGAAACTATGTGAACTTCAATAGTCTGCCTAAATCCAATGTCGCCCTCACATGTGGGCTAACCCGAATAGTCTACATCAACTCCCTCCATGATCTCTCTCTCCCTCCACAATGCTTACGGCCACCTGGGCATCATACCAAACCAAACATGAAATTTTTTAGAAAAATACAAATAATTTTTTTTTTCCAAAGCTAGCGATGCATATCGTGGCTATAAGCACCTGCAACTGCGATGCACATCGTAGCTGTAAGCACGCACATCCATGATGCACATCGCGGCTGTAAGCACCCACAGCCGCGATGAAATTTGCAGTTGTAAGCACCCACAACCGCAATCTACGGGAATATCACAAGTTTTGAGGCTTTTCGCGCAATTCACATCGTGGCTGTGGGAGTATCAACCACTTCTGAGACCCTAAGACCCCCAAAAGCAAATAAATTGAAAGGTTAAGACAAATGGGCTTACCTGAAACTCACGGAATAAAAAATCGACGGTTGAATCTCCCACAAATGAAGAAAGTGCTCTAACCATATCAAATTACTCTATAAAACTCAACCATGAAAATGACACATGTCACATTGGGTCCACTTGCTATTTATAGAAATTTGACCAATTTTTAGTCAACCATTTCAGCATCATACGACGCCCATTTTTCAAACCATTGGTACTGTTGGAATCAGCGTAGCAAGAACTTCACGATAGTCCACTCCTTTTATCGATTCCACTAGGTCTCGTTTTAGGCATTTTTCACATGCCCCTCATTGCCTCGTTTTGCATGCCACATTGGTTGTTGTCCATTTTTGATGTTCTTTATATCGCCGGATTCAGTTTTCCGCACTCGTGATGATGCTTGAGATCATTTCTCGCTCTCACCACCATATTTTTTGGACATTTTTTCACACAGACTCATCGCCTAGGTTTGCGTGCCACATTGACTGTTGTCCATTTTTGATGAATTTTATATCACCGGATTCAGTTTTTTGCGCTCGTGATGATGCTTGAGACCATTTCTCGCTCTCACTAATACCTTTTTGTTCAGTATAATTTTATCCCTTTTTCGGGTCGAGCAACTCTTTTACGAAAATGGCACTTAGGGAGTTTCTGTTAAGCTCTTTTCTGACTCCTAAAACAATGAAAAGATCATCGAGCAATCTTGGTTCCTTTCATGCTCGCTAAAAGTATCTGAAAGGGCATCTACCTGGTATAAGTTTACCCCTTTTCCAGACCTTGTAGACTAATTACAAAAAAGGAATACTCTAGTCACGTCGGCTAGAAGATTTCTCCAATTGCATCATTTTATGCTTTTTTCAGGCCTTGGAGACTAACATACAAAAAAGAACACCAATGGTGTCTACTTATCGCTTTCAGACTCTCTAAAATTGAAAGAAACCGCGAGCAATCAATGTCTTGTGCTCATACAAATACACAGGACGGTACTCCTCCACCAATTTAGAGTCTTCTTATCGTTTTCAGACTCCTTAAAAATGAAAGCAATCACGAGCATGAATAGTCTTGGGCTCGCATAAATCCATTGGATAGTACCATTTGAGAGCACGCGTTTATCCTTTCTTGGAGCTCATTAAAAACACAAAGAAGGACCCAACGGTGCTTTCCGGTGCCACAACAGATCACATCTACTCATATGGCAGCTTCCGTATTTTGGTCCCCTTTGTTCAGCGTATTCTACAGTATGTCACTCTGAGAGTCTCCCAATAGAATCCATCAGCTTCTCCCCCAGAGTCACTCCAGTCTGCAATACATACCCCTGATCCCTTAAGCTATGATACCCACACCTAAACATCAGTTTCATATGTTTCCAGGTCAACCATGTCATCATGCTCTAAACAAAGGAAGTTTGATTCCACCCACTCTATGACCCCAGTTATTCCACATCCCCACAATATGTCAGTCCTACCATCAGTACTATCACACTCCAGTCATACACCTCATGCTCCTATCAAGGAAACATCATTGCCTTGATAGTTGCTAGTCTCCCTCTGTCGACACCAACCAAATCTATTCCAAAGGATAGACCTAGAGGTCCCTGTGCCTTGGACTCATCACCATTAGTGATGAGTGCCTACGGATATTTTTGAAAGGAGTCCTCAGTGCCTCTCCAAATGATTGTTTCTCACATGCTCGACGTCAACACCTTGATCGCATCATTGAGAATCATACAGGGTATCACCCCTTTCAGTTATTTGTTGAATACCCCGGATATCAACTAACTCTACCACATTTGAGAGTCTAATTGAGGAAACAACAAGTTACATATTCCTATGGATATTCGGTTGCGCTTGGTGACAATATTCAGATGTACCCTAGTTTTATACTCCCTCAAGTATACAATTACATATACTCCTCAGAAGTTGAATCACAGTTATTGAGTCACTACAGATGTTGGACACCTTCAGATTTAGCAGTTCATCAACCCTTCTGACACCTTATTCAGAATGCTTGTTTCTCTTTTCCAGTGTATCAGTCCTTCAAATCAATCATGGCATGACCATGAGTATGTACCAGCATTGTGTCCCCTTTGGACCATCATGATGTACCAGCATATTTTTATGTATTATTCATGTCCCCTTTCTTGGGACTAATTGTTATGTATATGTCTTGATACGAGCATGGGTATGCCCTCCTCGTCCATTATCAGAGATTATTCCTCATTCATTTTTTAGGCCATGCATTTTTTAGTTTTTGCATTTTAACAGGGTCCGGTGTTCCAGTCTACAATCAGTCTCTTCTCTCCTCCAAACCCTAGGAAAAAAGACAAAATAAATATGATGTATATAGGCCATATGATGATCTCCTACCCTCACACATCAGGGGGCAATCTGTTAACACCCAAAAAGTGCTCACTAGCTCATTTCCCTATTCACTGTGAAAATCCTCACAACATATCTAAGAGATTATGTATACCTCGCAAGAGAATGACTATGATTAAGCAAGAAAATAGAAGAAGAGTGGTCAATACAGTATAATGAGCAACATAATAATATGGTACATTAGAACTCGAATAGAATAAATAATACTTCACACACACTAACTAATTAATCACAATCTGGACAAATAAGTAGTACAAGTATGAGGATTCAAATGCCTAAGGTGGAAATTCAAATTAGCCTTCATGGAGTGATCAAAGGATCACTGGAGTGTCATCAGAGCACAACTAGGTGTCCTCATGATCATCAGTGGAGTCATCAATGCACAAGTAACTGTCGACTATCAGTCAAACTGAGTCAAACTGAGTGTAGTAGGTGTAACTGAATGTAGCTAGCACATGGAGACACTAACTGGATGAAGGAGTCTCAGTGGAGGATGCAGTAGGAGCTTACTAGAGTCAGAACGGGCAGTTTAGTCTCACTGGAGTTCTATCGGAGTGATAAGGTCAGTAAAGAGTCAGTTAATCCTTAAATCAAGGAAGTAACTGAATATAACTGGACTGGTATGTGAAGAAGGCGCCTTTGTCATGCAGTGGTGCAAAGGAGGGCGCATTAGTCACTGGGAGGGATGAAACTGCAAGGAAAGAAGCTCTCGGGGCTAGCTCACTGAGGGCTAGGTGCTGGTGTTGATGACTGGAATGCATGCAAACCCTAATTGCATGCAAACCCTATTATTTGCATGCATGACTAAAAGTGCAAACAATGGAAATGTTGCTAGGACTAGGATGGAGTAAAGGAATATCCTAACACCCCCCCTTAATCCATCCTGGGCCCTGGTAACTAGGACCAAAGGTCACCCAATAAAATCAAATGAATGATAATAATAAAGAACAATCCATTAACCAAGAAAATGGGGAAAACCTCATCGGAAAATACCCCCCTCAAAATAAACTGTAGGTTAGACATAATAATAAATGCTCCAAACTCAAGCAGATGTGATGCTTGGTCATATGTCTAGAGGTATCTTCTTCTTGGGAAGAAGTGGATCATGCTCAAAAAGCATGTGTTTGTACTTTCTCTTCAGTTCGAATGTGATGAGAACAAATCCAACAGTATGAGAATGATCCTTGAACCTGTGATTTGAATCAGCTGCGGTAGGATCAAATTTTTGAATGTGCATATAGTCTTTTGTCTTCTCCTTCGAACCACCATGGGTGAGATTATGCCAAAAATAACTATTACATGTTTGCTTGAAATCAAAATCAGATTTAAGACTTAAAAAATAGTTTCTTGAGATCTCCTTTGAACTCGTAGGGGTGAGATCAAAACTATCATATGCATGAGAAATTTTCCCAAGTAGTAATTGCTTAGAACCCAAATTAGATACAAGACTTGAATCATAGTTTCTTGAGATCTCCTTTGAACCATGAGAGGTTAGATCAAAACCAGTAGATGCATGAGAAATCTTCCCAAGCGAATGGCAATGGCCATATTCTTCAATGACCTTCTGAAAGCATGGAATTATGAGCATATAGTAGTATAAAGAGGAGATAGCTGGAGAGGAGTGAATGCATTACCTTCAATAGTTGTTTTGACCTCCGAAATAATCATGTGATCATGATGCAAACCAACAGACTCTGGTGCAAGAGAAGATTTAGGACCTTCTGCAATATCTAGAGTGTGAACTGGCACAGAAAGAGAAGAAAGTTTGAGCATGAGTGTAGAATCTGCATGTTCTTTGTGGACAACTTCAATGTGAGATGATACCGGTGCATAATCTGAGAGACCATCAATGGGAGTGAATGCATCACTTTGTTTGCTTTCGAATGGGTTGGGACCAAGTCCTTCATTCTCTCTGCCAAATTTTCCATCCAGATGAGCCCATATCTCTTTTGGAGTCCATAACTCCTTTGGAGTTTCAACACCATTACAGTATTTGAATTGGAATCTCTGGTATACAGACAAAGAAAACATCATTGCTTCAAAGTGCATGTTACCTTTATTTAACTAGTCAATATTCTCTTCAGGGGATTCAAACTCTCTTTCAAAATGACAATAAAAAAGATCATGGATCTTCAAGTATGATATCATTCTTGGTTTCCATTCATCATAGTTGAACGGAGAAAGATAAGTAATTCCTTCTAAATCATACATTGAAGTTGTAGAAGACCTGCAAAAACAATATAGAATATTTGCAACTGCTACTACTGCAAAGATGCAGAAACTGCTGCACTCAAAATCTTGGTAATAACCTGCAAAAAAATCTCAAGAATGGAGATAAACAATTCTCTCAACATGCTCTGATACCATGTGAAAATCCTCACAGCAGATCTAAGAGATGATGTATACCTCACAAGAGAATGATTATGATTAAGCAAGAAAATAGAAGAAGAGTGGTCAATACAGTATAATGAGCAACATAATAATATGGTACCGTAGAACTCAGATAGAAGCAATAATACTTCACACACACTAAGTAATTAATCAATGTACAAATAAGTAGTACAAGCATGAGGGTTCAAATGCCTAAGGTGGCAATTCGAATTAGCCTTCATGGAGTGATCAAAGAATCACTAGAGTGTCATCGGAGCACAACTAGGTGTTCTCATGATCATCAATGCACAAGTAACTATCAACTGTCAGTCAGACTAAGTCTAACTGAGTGTAGTAGGTGTAACTGAATGTAACTAGCACATGGAGACACTAACTGGATGAAGGAGGCTCAGTGGAGGATGCAGTAGGAGCTTACTAGAGTCAGAACAGGCAGTTTAGTCTCACTGGAGGTCCATCGGAGTGATAAGGTCAGTAAAGAGTCAGTTAATCCTTAAATCAAGGAAGTAATTTAAGATAACTGAATATAACTAGACTGGTAGGTGAAGAAGGCACCTTTGTCATGTAGTGGAGCAAAGGAGGGCGCATTCATCACTGAGAGGGCTGAAACTGCAAGGAAAGAAGCTCTCTGGGCTAGCTCACTGAGGGCTAGGTGCTGGTGCTGATGACTGAAATGCATGCAAACCCTAATATTTGCATGCATGAATGAATGTGAAAACAATGGAAATGCTGCTAGGACTAGGATGGAGTATAGAAATATCCTAACATTCACATGACCCATTTGTCCACTTTTTCCACCACGTGAGCCTCTAAAACCTTCAAAAGGTCGCCAAAAAGACCATAATACACCCTTTTCCCCTCAAAATATGTTTTTTTCCTCAAAAAAGACAAAAAACCCTAAAAAAGGGTCCAAAATTCCCAAAAATCAATTAAAAGGGAATAATATTAAAAATATATTCAAAAAAAAGGAAAAAGAGGGAAAACGAAACCTAAACCATTTTGGTCAATACCATTGGTTTTCTCAAACCATAATGGTATTCCCCATCACCAAAAAACTATAAAAAGGTGATAGGGGCTCCTCAGTATTCATCTACATTTCATCCTATCCTTATGCTGCCAAATTCCCTTTGAGAGCCATTGCCTCCCTTTTGACTTTGAAGATCCCCATTGAAGCATTGGAGAAGAAAAGACCATTGGACATTGGAGCACCTCAACCTTGGAGATGCTCAAACTCACCATCCTCACCATTTGAGGTAATACAAAAGATCAAATTTTCTATTTCTTGTTTTTTATTATGGATCTCATTGTTTATTGTTCTTAAATATAGTTTTTATTTCTTTGCACATGTTAGATAAGATTTACTGTTATTTACATTTGTTTTTACTTTTACATTGAGACTGCTGCTACAAGTTAGCAGGTGCTCTTTAGCACATGCTTGGTTGCAAAACCAAGCAACATGCCTCAAATCATATGGTTGCAAATATTGACTCCTTTTCTTCATTTGATCCAAATAGCTCCATCCCCATCCATTTGGAAGATGACTCAAAAATTTCATCAAAGGGTAAAGGTACCATCCATTTAGAGGATGGAAGTTTTCATAATGTTCTTTATGTGTCTTCCTTGGCTTCGAATATACTTTCTATGTATCAAATGACACACACTGGTGCACCGAAGCAAGTTACATTCATCCCTAACAAGGTTGAAATTTTCGATATTGAAAGTGGAAGACTTATTGCAGTCGGAAAGACAAATCATACTGCAAAATACTATGAATCACACTTTGTGCCGCTTGAAAATCCCACTACTCTTCTCACTCATGGAAATGAGGTTAGTAGGATTTGGAATGAAAGGTTTGGACACCTTAATTACAAGTATTTTCTGCTGTTACAAAACAAATCCATGGTTGATGGTCTTCCGCACCTCCGTTCCTCGAAGGGAATTTGCCCAGGTTGCATCATTGTGAAGCACCCCGAGCACAAGTTCAACCACGGAAAAGGTAGCAGAGCTTCTACTATTTTGGGTCTCATACATTCTGATATCAGTGTTCCACTACCAAATATGTCCATGAATGGTTCAAGATATGTTTTGACATTCATTGATGACTTCTCCCGCTTTACTTGGGTATTCTTTCTCAAAAACAAGTCAGAAGTGCTTGGAAAATTCAAGGATTTTAAGGCTTCTGTTGAGACCGCCACTGAGAGAAACATCAAAGATTTTAGATCTGATAATGGTGGAGAATATATCAATACTAAGTTGCTGCAACTTTGTGTCGAAAGTGGAATTCATATCCAACATACTGTTCCCTACACACCCCAGTAGAATGGTGTAGCGGAAAGGAAGAATCGGTCACTGAAAGAGGTGGCTACTTGTATGCTTGAGGCAAAAGGTTTGGTTGCAAATATTTGGGATGAAGACATGAATGTTTCTGCATACATTCAGAACCGAGTTCCACATTCATCCGTGAAAGGTAAAACTCCTTTCAAAGCATTCACTAGTCACAAACCGGATGTGTCCAATTTGAGGGTTTTTGGCTCCACTGCATGGGCTAGAATTCCTTCTGAAAAGAGTAAAGCTTTGGATCCACAAAGTACTGAATGCATCCTAATAGGATATGGAGAAGAATCAAAATCATATAAACTCATGAATATCATATCACAAAATATATTCATAGAGCGAAGGGTGAAGTTTGAAGAACCACTTCCAGATCTGAAACTAGTCGAGGAAAACACTGTCGATCCTCAGCCGCCACAAGAAGAAGATTCAAGATAATATGGAGAAAGAATTGGATCTGATATCTCTGATATTTTATCAGAATTTTATGGCCATGACATATCAGTTTTGGAATCCGACCATAATGATCCTCCTCAGTAACCAAAGTGGGCCCAAAACACTCTACAATCTACTGCTCCAAACATTGGAAATCCTACAGATCCAAGGAGAACAAGAGCAGACTTTCAAAGAGAAGGTATGGCTCTTTCATTTTTTGATCCATTATTATCTGAGAAAATTTATTTGATGATTGGTTCAGATCCCAAATCATACTATCATGCCCATCGATACCCAATATGGCAAACCACCATGGATGAAGAGTATAATCTCTTCAAACAAACAATACATGGGAGCTAGTTTCTCTTCCACCTGGAAGAAAATTGGTCCAATGTAAGTGGGTCTACTACAAGAAAGTTTCTGCGGATGGATCTATCAGCAAATACAAATCTAGGCTAGTGGAAAAAGGTTTCTCCCAAGTCCAAGGAGTGGACTACACTGAGACCTTTGCACCGGTTGCAAAGATGGATTCCATCTGCCTAGTTTTGGCCATTTCCGCATCCAAGCACTGGGAAGTGCATCATATGGATGTGAAGAGTTATTTTCTACATGGAGATCTCGATGAAGAAGTATATATGAAGCAGCCAGAATGATACATATCATATCCATCATTAGTTTGCAGATTGAAGAAATCTTTGTATGGATTGAAACAGGCCCCAAGAGCTTGGTACGCAAAGATGGACTCCTTCCTTCTTTCTCAAAATTTCAAAAGATGAAAATATGATCCAAATGTGTACCTACAGCAAGTTAAAGGTAATTTTCTGATTTTTGTTCTTTATGTTGATGATATTCTCATTACTAGTAGCAATCTCCTTACAATCAACAAGCTAAAAACTGCCTTAAATCTAGCTTTTCACATGAACGATTTGGGCTTGCTTAAGCAATTTTTGGGCTTGGAGATAGATCAAAACATTGATGGGATAACATTATCTCAAAAAAAGTATGCTTTATACCTGCTATTAAAGTTTAATATGGCAGAATGTAAGGCTGCTCCGTTTCCATTCCTCTCAGGAATCAGTCTTGAGGAGGGAAATTCTACACCGGTTGCAGATTGCACTTTGTATCGACAGTTGATTGGTTCACTACTATACTTGACACACTCAAGGCCTAATATTTATTATGTCGTGAGTGTTGTATCAAGGTATATGCAGCAGCCCCATGAGCTTCATTGGCAAGCATCCAAGTGGATCTTGCAGTATGTGCAAGGTACGAGACATTTTGGCATACACTATGTTGCATATTCTAAGCTAGATTTCATTGGTTTGACTAATTCAGATTGGGAAAGTGATAGCATTGATTGGAAGTCCACTTCCGGATATGTTTTCATGATTGGCCATGGCCCTATTTGCTGTTTAAGCAAAAAGAAAGCAGCATTGCACTTTCTTCAGCAGAGGCGGAGTATCGAGGGGCATTCAATGCCTGCATTCAGGCAGTTTGGTTGTAGGGTATTCTTTCCGAGTTTGATTTTGGTAGGACTACTTCAAATATCATATTTTGTGACAATAAAAGTGCTATTAAGATCTCCACAAATCCAGTTTTGTGGCAGAGGACCAAGCACATTGAGATTCACATGCACTACATCTGAGAGTTGGTGCATGATCATACCATCATTCTGCAATATTTCCCTACTGATGAACAAATTGCAGACATCTTCACCAAGAGCTTCACTGAGAAGAATTTCTCTTACCTCTGTTCACTGTTGGGGGTGAGTTCCATCATGGTGGAGATAGATTATATCCATTTTATGTTTAGCTTGAGGGGGGGCTTTCTTCCCACTGGGTTTTCCCTCTTTCCTCACTTATCTTCTTTTCAGCATTTTTGGATTATTGTATTGGGGTGACCTTTGGTCTCAGTAACTAGGGCCCTACATTTTATTTTTTACATCATAGTATAGCTTGAGGGGGGGTGTTAGGTTATCTCATCATTCAGTATGTACTTTGCATGCACTTTGCATGCATGCATGCATTTGCATGCATCCACATGCTGCCCAATTGATGAGTCCCCATTTCAGGTATCTGATAGTTTCTTTTCCCACCAGAAAACACAAGAGAGGTTGAAAAGATACACTCGTTAGTGGGAAAATTATTTACCTTAATTATTTAATGAAGTGTTTAAAATATTATTTCTGTTATGTTTTGAAAAGCATTGAATCAAGTGAAGAACTGGAAGAACATCACCAAACTCAACGCCTTTTTCTTGATCTATAGAGAACGAACTTCTGTTCAAAAGAGAATCGGAAGTTAGACATTTTTGTTAGGTTAAGCATTAGGATTTTATAAATATGGACCTCTCGGGTAGCGAGAGGCCCCTGCTACTATTTTGATGAATTAGTGTTTAAGTTTCAGACTATCAAGACAGTTGTGTTACAGACATGGTTTTTAAATGATGAAGTTTCTATTTTAAATAAAGACTTGATGTTATCTACGATTCAGCGTTTATAAGTTCTTTTCACTACTGAGTACGAGTTGGGGAGGGCCCCTCCAACACGTAAGTCAGGAGATCTTGCAGTACAGGTATTTTTCATTGTGTGCTGTGCATTGATTGAATTTATATTGCATATGAGAGTATTCTAAAGAGTGTCTAAATAACATGATTTAAATTCTATAGTGGTTGATCACTTCTGATTCCGTAGTTCATTACAACGCATTCCGTAGTTCATTACAATGCATTCTGTAGTATGGTAATGTTGTGTCTATAGTCCTGTAGCAGCATTCCATTGAGGCATAATTAAACACCCATTTCTCTATGTACTCGCATTTATTTTTGAAGCAAAAATCTAGATCTTTAGCCTATGTATTTGTTTCATTATTAGAACTGCTTATAGAGATTGATTCCTTTCAGTATTTATTGGTTACTTGATTTGATTAAAGATTGCAGCATTAGATAATGGCATTCCGAATTTAGCTTTAGCCTTAGATTATAGATCAAACTTTGAGTTGTATGCATTCAATTTATAGTAAGATTTAAGTTCAGACTTTGATTTCTTTAGAATAGATCTGTTATAATTCCAAGCATTCAATTTCATAGTATAATTTTTATTGTTTTCAGTAAATTAATTCTTAAAATTAGATTGACTGTTTTCTGCATTCAAATTCTTATCCATAGATTTCCTGCTTTCAGTATTTGATTTCTTAGCATAGAAATTTCTCTTCCAAAGATTAACAATCTTGTTTACAGCTCATTTAATCTTTCTTAGGTAGCTCTTTAAGAACATTGATACAAACACCTAGCTTCGACAAAGACTATCCTAGAAGAGCACATATAGTGCCAGTGCCTCTAACGTTTGTATGTCCCCTGGTTTGATAATTAAAGTAAAGCTCCTAGTCTAGCTTCCCTCATTAGGAACCCATACTTAGAGCTCACCACCTTTTGGTGCCATTGCCAGGGAGGTGCTAAATCTTCTAGGAGACATCACCTAAAAACAACACAAAAAGAAAGCAAAAATCACATAAAAAAATAACATAATTTTTTTTCCAATGAATGCCTCGTTGGCAAAGGGATAGGTTTGGATGCTTTCTGCCTAGGCGTCCCATGAGTAATAACGATGACAAAAATTATTACCACTCTCATTTTGGATAACCAAGCTCTAAAAACGAAATTGATTCCACATACGATCCAAACAGAGACAACTTATCTGCTAGTTCCAGCTCAAACAACACTATGGTTGAGGAAGAAGAAGAACCTAGGGATATTTTCACCTTTCCCATTAGCATACCTCTTGGAGATGCCAGAATGAAGAATATCAACCCTAACAATCTTCCAAACTTCCATGGATTCACTTCAGAATATCCTAACACATTCCTGTTTGAGTTTGAGGTAGTTTGTAGATCTTTCGATTATACTACAGATGCACAAAAGCTGAGGCTTTTTCCCTCCACATTGAAATATTTATCACTTAGGTGGTTCATGAGTTTAGAAGGAAATAATATTTTCAGCTGGGATCAAATGAAACATGCATTCCTAGAAAAGTATAGGGACTACTGCAAAGAAAAAGATACAAGGGATGAAATATTTAGGATGCATCAGGGAGACCGTGAATCCTTAGAAGATTATGCCCAGCGATTTCAGCTCAGCTACAAACGAGCTAACCATTGCACCCTAGACCCAGAATCGTTGAAATCGGTCCTTCTTAGGGGGATTAAAGAGGACAATTTTGAGATCTTAAGCCTCTTGGGAGATGGAGACATATTTCAGAAGACTTATGACCAAATACTACAGATATTCAAGAACCATTCTAGGTCTAGGAAAAGCAAGAATGGTACAAGAGATACACATCTACCCATAGGATCCTCATCATCTTCAGTACCCAATCTTACAAAATCTGACTTAGGAAACCTGTTAGATGACATGAAGACCGACATCTTACAATCTCTGGCCATGCAACTTGATGCACTACAAATTAAAAGGAAGCAGGATGAAATTAACCAAGCCTTGGCAGTATTCTGTCCTCGTTGTAGAAAAAAACATGAGAAGGGGAAGTGCACCTTGAACACCATAGAAGTATGTGGTCTCTGCACTAACAATCATTCCACTGATAAATGTCCCCTCTTACCCTCATGTAAGGCGTCTATTCAAGACCCAGCATGTGAAGGAGCAATAGAACAGCTCTATTTTTTAAATTAGAGGAAGAATAATTTTGTTAGACCATATCAACCGAGCAATCAGGCCTACTATAATCAAGGACAACCAAATTGGAACTCTGCACCAACTCCGTGGCAAGCACAACAAAATCCAAACCAATGGCAACAGAATCAACAAACATATCAACCATCCTATCAACAATCATATTAACCACCATCTTAGCCCCAATACCCCCCACCTTTTTCTCCATCCACCACAAATTATGCAAATCAATACCCCCATCCATCAAATTGGAGGGCCCCGTTACAACAGCCACTTATTATGCCACCCCCACAACCTCATCCACCCCCCAGACCTCCACCCATTCCATCCCAACCAATCCCAAATCCTAATAATAACAGACCTCCACAGAAACAACAGACTTATAACACTGATATCACACAATTCCCTACCTATGTCGTAGACACCATAGAAATAAACGAAATAAACCTCTGATCTGGAAAATCATTGCAGAATACATCCCCAAACAATATCCAACAACCTGAAGCTCAAGAACAAACATCAGAACCCTATGTTCAGCATCCAGATGAACCAGACCCTCCTGAGGACGAAACCCAACTACTCCGACGCAACAGAAACCCTCCATTTCTAGGAAAACTAATATGAAGTACGAAAGAAGAGGAAGATAATACAATTTTAAATGAATTCAAGCACTTAAACATCCAAATATCGATTTTACAAGCCATAAGGGATGTGCCCATTTGCAACAAATTTATTAGGCAAAATTGCCTAAAGAAACCTGGAAGGAGGAAACATGACCCACCAACCATTAATGTAGTGGGGCAATTGGTAGATTTAATGCTAGGTGTCATAATAAACCCTAAATATCTTGATCCAGGTAGTCCTGTAGTAAATGTCACCATGATCAATAACAAGCAAATAAATAAAAGCTTAATATATTTGGGGGTTGCGATCAATGTAATGACTAAGGAAACCATGCTATACCTAGGACTCCAATCAATGGTCAGACCAACCACAACAGTACGCAAACTAGCAGACACATCCACTGTGAAGCCCGAAGGGATGCTAGAAGACATTATGATCAATATTGAATCCTGGGAATACCTAGTTGATTTCATAATAATTGAAGTCAAAATCAAGCTTAGTGGTTATCCAATTATACTAGGTAGACCTTGGTTAGCAACTGCGGACGCTTACATAGGTTGCCGATCAAGAAATATGACTATCGCCAGTGAACATGCTAGGAAGAAAATCACAATCTACCCACCTGCAATGAAATCTTCAGAGTTAGAATATCAAAATTGGACTGATGACTACCAGAACAAACCAAATAACAACCTCCGACCTATCCTAAAAATTGATGTTGCACTATCACTAAAAGCAATAGACGAAGATGGCCATATAGATAGATTTATACAAAATGTATCTTCTAACAATCATGTTATTCAATAATTTTTTTCCACAGAAACAGGTGACAGTTCAAAACAGAATATGGATGAATTATGGACAGAAGTACTCGAAGAACAAATTGAGAAAGTAAAAATCGTGGAAATTCTTCCTGGAAAAACAGTCAACATAAATTCCAATTTGAAACCAGAGCAAGAAAAAAAATTGATAAAGATACTAGAAGAACAAAGTAAAGCATTTGCATGGACATATGCAGACATGAAAGGAATACATCCTGATATCTGCAAACACTACATTTACATCAAAGAAGGTTCTACTCCTATCAGGCAACCACAAAGAAGTCTAAACCCTGCATTGAAAGACATAGTCAAAATGGAACTACAAAATTTATTAGATGCAGGGTTCATCTATCCAATATCTGACAGTGAGTGGGTCTCACTACTAGTTATAGTACCTAAAAAAAAGGCAAATGGAGAATTTGTGTGGACTACAGAGAGCTGAATAAACAAACCAAGAAAGATCACTTTCCTCTTCCATTTATAGATTAGGTGCTAGATACATTATCTGGAAACAAGTATTTTTCATTCTTAGATGGTTTCAGTGGGTAGAACCAAATTTTAATACACCCAGATGATCAATATAAGACAACCTTTACATGCCCATGGGGAACTTATTCCTATAGGGTCCTACCCTTTGGTTTATGTAATGCCCCAACAACATTTCAAAGATCCATATTGAGTATTTTCTCCAATTTTATAAATGACAAAATGGAAGTCTTCATGGATGATTTCACACCCTATGGACAAAACTTTGAGCAGGAATTGAACAATCTTGAATTAGTATTAAAAAAATGTATTGAGATGAGCTTGTGCCTAAGCACTGGCAAATGCAGGATGTTAATGGAAGAAGGCATTGTTCTAGGACATCATATACCACAAAGGGGGATAGAGTTTGATCAAGCAAAAGTCTCAGTAATCAAAACGTTGCCACCACCTATCAAACAAAGGGATGTAAGAATTTTCCTTGGACAAACAGAGTACTACAGAATGTTTATTGAAAATTATAGCAGAATTGCTGCCCCAATGTTTGCACTTCTCACAAAAGACAATGAGTTCATATGGACAAGCAATTGCATGACAGCATTCAAAAATCTTAAGGAGAAAACAATCACAGCACCAGTACTCCAAGGACCAAACTGGGAAATTCCATTTCACATCCACACAGATGCATCAGATAAAGCCATCGGATCTATGCTTGGACAAGAACGAGACAAGAAACCCTATGCCATATACTATATAAGCAAAAATTTGGCTGGGGTAGAACTCAACTACACAGTCACAAAGAAGGAATTTTTAGCAGTCATACATGCAATCAATAAATTCAGGCATTACATCACATGATACCAAAGTTTTATCCACACTGACCACTCAACAATCAGATATCTTATGAACAAGCCTAATACTAGTGCAAGAATTATTAGATGGATGCTACTTCTACAAGAATTTGACATTACTATAATAGATAAACTAGGCAAGCATAATGTTGTAGCCGAATTTTTTATCAAGAGTCACACATGGAAAAGATAATGAAATGGTTCAAGATAAATTCCCGGATGAGCACCTTTTTGCCATATCAACAAAAAGCCCATGGTTTGTTGACATAGCAAACTATTTAGTATCCGGGAAGTTTCCAGAACATTACAGTTATAAAGAAAGGACAAAAGTAATAAGGCAAAGTGCAACATACACATGGATAGAGGGCATGATTTTTAAACAAGGACCAGATTAGATACTTAGAAGGTGCATTAGGGAAGATGAAGTACATGACATAATGCATGCCACTCACAATGAACCCTGTGGAGGACACTATGCTACAAAAAGGACAGCCTACAAAATCTTGCAAACAGGGTATTATTGGACAACACTCCACAAAGATGCTTATGAGTATGTGTCCCACTGTGATGACTGTCAAAGAATGGGGAAGCCTACACAAAAAGAAGAAATGCCTCTTCATCCACAGATCTCCTTAGAAGCATTCGAGAAATGGGGATTTGAATTAGTTGGTCCAATCAACCCACCATCAAATCAAAAGAGAAACATTCTAGTATGCATAGATTACCTTACAAAATGGATTGAGGTAGCAGCACTTGCTGCAGCAAATGAGAACAATGTAGCAAAAATTTTCACTAAGCAAATCTTCCACAGGTTTGGTGTTCCAAGGGAACTAGTTTCTAATCAAGGACCACAATTTACATCCAACTTAATAGAGGACCTACTGAAAAAGAATAAGGTTAAACATAGATAGTCCTCTTCATATCACCCTCAAGGAAATGGTCAAGTAGAAGTCACCAACAGAGAATTAGAGAGGATTCTAACAAAGACAGTCCAACTCCACAAAAGAGATTGGGCTGACAGATTAAGTGAGGCAGTTTGGGCCTATAACACCACATGGAAGACAACAACAAGATTCACACCTTATGAGTTAGTATATGGAAAGAAAGTCATGCTGCCAATTGAATTTGAAATAAAAACACTAAGAATTGCAGCAGAGTTAAACATGGAACTATCATAAATACAACAAGAACACATGCTGAAGTTGAATCAACTGGATGAGCACCGCCAACAAGCACTAGCCCACACTGAAATCATCCAGCAACAAAGAAAGAGGTGGCATGACAAGCACCTAAAAGATAAAAAGTTCAAGGAAGGTGACTGGGCACTACTCTATGATTCCAGGTTTCACACATTCAAAGGAAAATTAACAACCAAATGGCTAGGACCTTACATCATTGGGCACATCTATGAAAATGGAGCAGTAAAGATTATTACAATAGATGAACAATAGTTTCCCATGATAGTGAATGGACATCGACTTAAACTTTACAAGAAACCACAATCAAAAGAAGAGTTTACATAGGTACTCTACCAACAACAACTGGTGCTGATAGAAAATATGAAAAAGCATTGAAAAAATGAATGAAAAAAAACAAAAATGAAAAATGAAAAAAAAAGAGAAAAAAAGAAAAAGAAAAAAGAAAGAAAAATTGATAGAGAAAATAGCAGGACAAATAACAGGGCCATGTATATCACTATGAAGATCCAACATTACTATTCCAAAGAGAAATGTCAAACACAATTCAAGCGAGCCCGAAAATTGTCAAACATTTTCAGCATTCAAGCGAGCCAGATATACATTCAAGAGAGCCAACAAAATTATCTACCACTACAGGAAAATCCAAGCACACTCTTCAATCAACTCTACCATATGATCACAAGAGCCTGACCCTACTTCAAGAGAGTCTGCAATTGATTCAAGCGAGGCTGCCATTTATTCAAGCGATCCAAACATTCATTCAAAAGCAGCAACAAGCAATCAAATTCATGCAAAGCATCATGAAAGTCAAATAAAAAATGGCACGAAAAAAGAAAATGCAGAACACACATAACTACTGACACACCAAATATTACTACGGATTACACCAAATCTACTACAGAATCCAGGACACATGCAAATCAGCAATGATCATGAACTGAGGTACGCTACAAAATATAGCAAGGTAATCTCTGAACATTTTCATTTTATTCTTAAGGTCAAATAATTATCCCCAAAACAGTTATATTTTAAGCTGAGGAAAGCTTTTCGATAAAGTCGGAGGGAAAGGTTCAGATTACAAAATCGTGATAGGAAAGGTTCAGATTACAAAATCATGATTGCACACACCCGTCATTTCGAAAAATGATGAATCCGCATACAACCACCATACTTCACAATAATCGCAAAGTACAAGCATAAAGCGAAATGAAGAACTTGACTATGAAAAGAAATGGATCAATCAGCAAGTACAGCGAAGAATAATAAGGATAAGTGTGGAAGGACATTTAAGTAAAGCCTGCATGGTCGTCAAAGAAAAAATCCAGTTTTTGCAAACAAAATAACATCTCAGCACTTCCCGGAAGCAAGCCATCAGAAGTGAGTGTGTCGTGCAGCAAGCAATCTAGTCCCAAGCCTATAGTCAATCCAGACCAGTGAGGTAAAAGACACATTCAAAGTTGGTTTTTGTCGATTGTAGATGATATTTTAAGATGACGAAAGGATTCAAGAAAAGTGAACTAGAGGAGCACAGTGCCATCTACCAGAACGTGCGAATATTAACAACCATCTGTAGTGCAGGCTGGATACGCTTCATCCTAGGACTGAAAGGGTACAACACAGGGGTAGCTTTGGAGTTTGCAAAAAATTTTAAACATATCAAGGATGAACAGTTCGTCACCCGAGTGAAGGGGTTACATATCAAGATTGATGAGGATGTAATTGCCAAATTCACTAGTCTACAGAGAGGTTTGCATTGGAGCAGGGATGATAGGGAGGAAAACCATGAAGCAAAAAAAACATTCTTCGAGCAAGGAGAGGTCTATGACGAAGACAAAAATGGAGTCAAAAGACTCTCCATGCCAGCACCATGGGAGTGTTAAATTTTGAGCATTAATTCACAATGCTCTAGGATCTTCACTAAGAGAATAACATATACAGTATATCAATGCATAACAATCACAATAAGCATGACAAGCATCATAATAATCAAAAGCATGAGAGACAAGAGACACAGAGTTTCCGTGGGGAAAAACCTAAGGTAAAAAACCCCACAACTTCCTCAGAGATAGAGAGAGCAATGGCTCAACCAAAGTACATCCAAAATACACTGAGATAGTCTCCTAGTAGCAGATGATCCTCCTCCTCACTAGTGCACCACTTTCTGAGTGAGAGAAGTGTGAGTTTTCGAGTGATCAAAATAGAGATCTCCCGATCTCTATTTATACTAACCTGTTTTCCCAGTTACACTATGGGGCCGACTTGTATAGCTAGGTACATCCACAATATAATATATATTTCAGGGCCGACCCCACACATGGTGGTCTAATAACCCATTGCCAAGTACACAAACTTGCGACACTACACATGACGACACTTCCTTATAGAGGAATAACACATCTCTTATAAGGCTACAATAAATATATATGAAATACATTCCAAAGTTACATATACATCAACACTCCCTCTTAACTAGGAAGGTATTTCTCGACACAGTTCTTCTCAACAAGTCTTCTTCAACGTCATCGATGCATCGTCATCATCATCGTCACTGCTGTTGCTATCTCAACCAATCTTTGACTCTACTCGTCATAGGAAGTTCTACAGAGCCAGCCCTTTTTCATACTGGATGTAGGCCCACCACCTGCAAGTCTTCATCATCACTGCCCATACTGTGGAATCTTCAGGACTAATTACGTGAGTCAACAAAACCTTGAAAGAGCATCCCGGGACTGATTACGAGCACACAGCTCAACCTATCAGATCTCGCGGGATCTTTTACATGTTACTGCACAACCTGTCCACGGCCACAGAGTATCACGAAGCACAACCCAGATGCACACACACAGCACTTACACTCAACGGCATGGGAGGACCAACCTACCACCATCCGTGAAGGGCTCACAGCACTTACATCAACGACCATGGGAGAACACATCTGCCACCATGTCGGAAAGGCCCAGCACTTACATCAATGCACATGGGAGAACACATCTACCACCATGTCGAAAAGGCTCTGCACTTACATCAACGCACATGGGAGAACGCATCTACCACCATGTCGGAAAGGCTCTGCACTTACATCAATGCACATGGGAGAATGCATCTACCACCATGTCGAAAAGGCTCTACACTTACATCAATGCACATGGGAGAACGCATCTACCACCATGTCGAAAAGGCTCTGCACTTACATCAATGCACATGGGAGAAGCATCTACCACAATGTCGGAAAGGCTCTGTGCATCTGTGTCTTCAGAACTCATCACACATAATCCAACTGATTATGTACTATATCCACTTGATACATATGATCATCGTGATCATCATCACTGTACTGTCCTGGTACATATCATCTGGAGCAACATCCTGAAGCTCGTCATCATGATCATCCTGATCATACAATGCATCTACCTGATGCAAACCAAGTATCTACCTGATACATATAATAATACATGATCCACCTGATACAAATACAAATACATGATACATATCACCATACATGATCCACCTGATCATACAGTGTATCCACCTAATACATATACAGATACATGGTCAAAGCATCCAACATGATGCATATACAAAATACATACAAATGATCCAACTGATCATATCTAGCATCCAACATGATGCGTACATACATATACATATAAATTATCCAACTGATCATATCCAGAATCCAACATGATGCGTACATACATATATAAATGATACAACTGATCATACAAAGCAGAAACTAGAACATCATCCTGATGCTCATCATCCAACGCTTACATCCACAGCCATGTGAAGGATCCTCCTTCCAACATGCTTGGAATGGATTCAACAAATGTGTCCATCACTTCTTCCTCGAAGTGTCCTCGATATGAAGAACACCAAGCCTCTCCTTGAAGTACTCGAACTTCACCCTGGCTAGTGACTTCATCAGCACATCTGCAATCTTCTCATCCGTCACAACATACAGGAGCTTCACAGCTCATTTCTACACCATGTCCCTGATATAGTGATATTTGATCTCTATGTGTTTCGACCTGTCATGAAACATTGGGTTCTCAGACAGCTTCACACAACTCTGGTTATCACAGAAGATACCGGTAGCATCCAATGGGAGATCAAATAACTCAGACAGTAGCTTCCGTAGCCATACTACCTCACAACTAGCTAAGCAGGTTACAACATACTCTGCCTCAGATGTACTTAGTGCTACGCAGGACTACTTCCTGTTAAACCAAGAGATCACACCTGATCCCATACTGAAGTAGCACCCATATGTGCTCTTCCTATCTGCAGCACTGCCTGCCCAATCTGAATCAACATAACCCTGCAGGTTAAACTTTTGATTCGCTTCATACTTGATCCCATAATCCACTGTACCCTTTAGGTACCTCAGAACATGTTATACAACAACCAGGTGAACACTCCTCGGATCTGTCAGGAACTGGCTCAATGTGTTCACAGCAAAGCAAATATCTGGTCTCATGTTCGTCAGGTACATCAAGGACCCAATCATCTAACGATACATAGAGATATCAACTGGCTCAGATGAAGCATCACATAGAAGCTTCAGGTTCGATGCCATGGGTGTGGCCATAGCCTTGCAATCCATCATCCCGAATCTCTTCAAGATATCTACTGTGTACTTCCCTTGACCAAGGAAGATCCCACCTGCATTCTGCCACACCTCCATACCTAGGAAATAATGCATCATTCCCAAATCTTTCATATCGAACTCAACAACAAGCTTCCTCTTAGTATCTGCAATCAATCCGTCATATCCTGTTACAAATAAGTCTTCCACGTACAGAAGTAGAATCACAGGATTTCCTTCCTCAACCTTGTAGTAAAGGTTGGAATCCGCTTTACTCTTGGTAAAGCCCAAGCTAGATAGGAAACTGTCCATCCTACCATACCAAGTTCTGGGAGCTTGCTTCAAGCCATACAAGGCTTTCTTCAATCTGCACACATATGACTCCCTGTCATGTATTTCAAAACCAAGTGGCTACTCCACATATACTTCCTCTTCAACTACACCATTCAAGAAGGCAGTCTTGACATCCATCTAGTGTATTTTCCATTTCATTACTACAGCCAAGGCAAGTAATGTTCTGATGGAAGTATACCTGGCTATAGGTGCAAACGTTTCTTCATAATCTACTCCCTATTTCTGAGAGAAGCCACGAGCTACGAATCTTGCCTTGTATTTCTCTACATTGCCATCTGCAACATGCTTGATTTTGTAGATCCATTTGGAAGTCACAACAGACTTCTCTTTAGGTCTTGGGACAACATCCCAAACATCATTCTTCATTATTGATTGGTATTCCTCAATCATGGCATCCTTCCATTCTCTCTTTTTTGCTGCTTCTTCATAACTGGAAGGTTCTTTGTTCATAATGTCACAGAGTAAAGCAACATAGCTGGTATGTGATCTGGTTCTCTTCTTTGCTCTCTGTTCTTCTTTTGGAATTCCAAATCTTTCTGCATCTCGAATGAGCTCTCTAGCCCATGCAGGTTTCCTCTTGTGAGATTTATCCTCATGGGGTGGATCTATAGGTTCTTGCAGATCTTCAAACTCATGAACAACTTGTGGAATTGCTTTAGTAATGGTAGTGTCTTGAAATCTAGTTTTCTTAGGTTCTTCATAAACTTCGATAGGTGCCTTCCTTGATTTGATGAATGCTGATTTTTCATCAAATGTTACATCCCTGCTGACATCAATCTTCTTGAACCCTGGAAAGTATATTCTGTAAGCCTTCAAGCTTTCACTGTAACCCACAAAGATACCTTTCTTTCCTGAAGGATCTAGTTTAGTCCTCTTTTCCTTTGGGACATGAGTGTATACTGGACAACCAAATATTCTGAGATGGCTGACTTCAGGTTTCTTACCAGAAATGACCTCTTCTGGTGTCTTGTTGTCCAATATCTTGTGGGGTGTTCTATTCTGCACATATACAGCTGTTCTAGCTACTTCTGCCCATAGATGCATAGGTAGATCCTGGTCATGCAGCATTTCCCTTGCTACTTCCATGATTTTTCTATTCTTCCTTTCTGCAACTCCATTCTGTTGAGGATTATGAGCAGTCAACTCCCTCTTAATCCATGAATCACTGCAAATCTTCTTAAAGTCACCTGAGGTGAATTTTTCACCATTGTCGGATCTGAATGTTTTGATCTTCTTGTCAGTTTGATTCTCCATCAAGGTTTTGAATTCCTTTGAACTTATCAAACACCTCATCTTTGTTGTTCGAGAAGTATACCCAAGTCTTCCTGGAGAAGTCATCAATAAATGAGACAGAGTAAACATACCCACTTAGAGAGCTGGATGACATAGGACCACATACATTTGAGTGGATGATTTCCAGGATATCCTTTTCCTTGTTTTCACTACTTGGGAAAGACTTCTTAATGTTCTTACCTTTTGCACATCATTTGCAAACACCTTCATGTTTTTTCTTGATTTCAGGATGACCCTCTACAGCCTAGCTCGCAATTGGAAGTGCCCTATAGTGCATATGAGCGAGTCTTCTATGCCAAAGTTCACTTGGCTCCATGGATTCATGCACCATGGCATGTTCAGGTTGTCCCTTCAATTTATACAAACCTCCCTCTTGCTCTCCAATCACTATTGCATCATCTATGGTCTTTCCCTTTGGCCACATTAGGACTTAGACATCCACAAATGCAACCCTCATACCTTTTGCATCCAATGCAGAGATGGAGAGTAAGTTCTTCTTGAGCCCGGGTACATAAAGGACTTCTTTCATCTTCAAATATTTTCCAGAATCTAGGTTGTAGGAGGCTTCACCACTTCCTTTGATTGGGTATTGAAAATCATCCCCAAGTTTCACCTTATGGGGTGATTCATGTTCAGATAGATTCACAAAAGATTCCTTAAACCCAATCATGTGTTTGGATTCCCCACTGTCCATTAACCAATCATTACAACCATGGGAGATAGTACCTGTGAGAGCAGAGATTAGAACATACTCTTCTTCACTTGATGAGTCATCATCACTAACATCACTTTCTGCCCTAGCCTTCTTCTTGGGTGGTTCATCATCTTCAGCAGCATGAGCATGATATCTTTTCCTACTGCCCTTCTTCTTCTTGATGTTGTTGTTCCTTTTGTTCTTGGGACATTCTGAAGCAAAATGACCTTTCTCATTACATGTGAAGCATCTGAGATCTTTCTTTTCTTTATGTTGATGATAGTGTGAATATTTCTTGGTATGAGAGTGCTCTCTCTTTGACCTTCCTTTCTTGGTGTGTACAGTGAGAGCTTGATCTTCACTTTCCATCTTTTCTTCTCGGGCCACAAGCCTTGCTTCTTCTTGAGAACATTCTTCCCGCAATCTGTTGAAAGAGATCAACTTCTTCCTTGCACAAATTCCTTGAATAAAGGAATCCCATGACCTGGGTATGCCATTTAGAGTGGTCATGACAACTTCACCATTCTCCACCATTTCATCTACTACTTCCAGTTGTTCCTTAATCTGGGAGACCATAGAAAAATAAGATTGAATGGTTTCTCCATTCTGAAACTTTACTCCTTTCAATTGGTTCCGCAGGGTCATCTTCCGATTTATGTTCTTCCCTTCAAATAGCTTGGTCAAAGAGTCAAACATCTCCTTGGGTGTCTTTAGAGAAGACACATGGGGTATGAGATGGTCTTTGATAGAATCAGCAATGATTCTCTTTGCCTTGACCAAGTTCTTCTTATGCAATACTTTAGCCTCTTCATCCTCTGGGATAGGAATGTCTTCTTTTATATATGAGTCCAACTCATTCTCTTCCGGGATTAACCCAATCCTATACTTCAAAGCTCAGAAGTTATCAGACCCTTCAAGATTATCCTCAATATTGGTGTGGTGAGACATCTTAAAGAATACTTCAAATGGAAATAGAAAAGATTTAGGTTTTACCACTTGAAATGCTGAAAACTGGATCAGGTCCCGGATTAGGGTTTGTCGAAAAAACCCTAAAAATTCAAAATGTGAATTTCAACTTTCTGAAAGGATAGAAAGATGTGCCTTGATGAGCTGACCAGCCTGGTTTATTTAGAATTTGAGATCAACAAAGCTTTACCCTTCATATTTTCCTTTCTGTCCTCTCAAGTTCACTAGGGAGAGCCCTGAATTAGGGTTTGAGTTTCCCGGAGATCTACCCAGCCAAAAATATCGATCCAAAGCTCTAAACTTTGATTTTTGCAAGGCGCGTCCAGCTATGTCTTCAGATTTCAGAAATTCCTATTTTTGTGGAAACCCTAATTTTTAGGGCCAAATCAGAAAATGCTCAAAATTGAATTCTGATTGGACAGATAGGTTCTCCTTGATGAGTAGAGTCAATCTACTATACTGCTTTTCCAAAAACTATGGAGAGAAACCCAATAAACAAGAAAATCATGTTTCCGTCACTGTAAAATGTCTTCTTGTCAGGTTAGCTATGATACCATGTTAAATTTTGAGCATTAATTCACAATACTCTAGGATCTTCACTGAGAGAATAATATAGATAGTATATCAATGCATAACAATGACAATAAGCATGACAAGCATCATAAGAATCAAAAGCATGAGAGACAAGAGACACAAAGTTTCCGTGGGGAAAACCCTAAGGTGAAAAACCCAACAACTTCCTTAGAGATTGAGAGAGCCATGGCTCAACCAAAGTACATCCAAAATACACTGAGATAGTCTCCTAGTAGCAGATGATCCTCCTCACTAGTGCGCCACTTTCTGAGTGAGAGAAGTGTGAGTTTCCGAGTGATCAAAATAGAGATCTCCCTATCTCTATTTATACTAACCTGTTTGCCCAGTTACACTATGGGGCAGACTTGTCTAGCTAGGTACATCCATAATATAATACATATTTCAGGGCCGACCCCACACATGGTGGCCTAATAATCCATTGCCAAGTACACACACTTGCGACATTACACATGATGACACTTCCTTATAGAGGAATAACACATCTCTTATAAGGGTATAATAAATATATATGAAATACATAGATGAAATACATTCCAAAGTTACATATACATCAACAAGGAGGACATGGTTGCAATCGTTCAGAAGTACATCACATGCTCTGGTAGGTTAAGCTACGTCCCCATCTTTCATTTTCGGATTCTAGAGATGTTAAGAAACAGGACCCATCATCCACCAAACAACAACATAAGTATTCCATATTACCTACTTCAATCTCTAGTAGAAATGAGCAAGAAGGTGGCTAAGGGTAAGGAGGATGCCTTGGCCCATCATGGGCTGATCAAGTTAATTGTTTGTGAAGAATTAAAGGCGCGGATACCAGATCTTTCGTGGGAATAATTCATGTTGGTATCCGCTGAATATGTTCAAAGGATGAAGGGGACACCCACAGCTAGCATAC
Organism: Larix kaempferi; assembly: GCA_027924585.1. NCBI lineage: Eukaryota > Viridiplantae > Streptophyta > Pinopsida > Pinales > Pinaceae > Larix > Larix kaempferi. Next base: position 29,750,760 of record BSBM01000229.1, on the reverse strand, counting down.
CACCAAGAGCAATGAACAAAACTGCCTCTACATGAGGGGCAAAGAGGAAAATTGACCTGGACCATGTGGCCGAGACCTTGGTGAAAATCAAGCACTCAAGAGAGGACTCCCCCAGGGAAAACCCAGGGATTCCTGCCAGTAATCAAGAGTCAAAAAGAAGAAATAAGACATTCACCCAAGCATCCCGAATCTGAGTTACCAAGGAAAATAGTAGGGAACCCAGTCCCATAGTTCAAAATGTGTCGCATGGGGATGATGATCAGTGTATAGATCAGAGTGATCCCACTACAGAAGAGGATCAGTATGAACATGAAATGCAGTATGAATATGAAGAACAGAAGGAGGAAGAAGAACGGAATGAACCAAAAGAGCAAGTCAACCCCCAGGGGGACCCTCTTGAGCATAATGAAAACCCTAGGGTTGTCAATCAGCTGGCTGAGGCATGAGCAGAATTAGAAGAGCTCACAAAGGAGCTAGCGGCATTGAAAATTGGATCAGGAAGCCAGACAGCATCACCCCCGTTTTCATCTGAGAAGACACAAATTCTAATAATGCATCATGTAGGGGAGCTAAGACTTGTAGAACAGAGAAATTTAGTACTTCAAGAAAAGTTGGCTGAGGCACAAGGGGAACTAGCCAAGAAGGACCAGGAAATTGTTCAACTGAAGCATGTCTTGGCTGCTACCACAGAAATATACACTAAACTATTGGAGAATAGGCCACCTTCAGCAATATATGCAGTTTACCTACAAGATAAGTGGAGCAAATTCTAGCTCCAGAGGTTGGCACAGGGACTCCCAATAGAAATCAAAACAACCAGGGAATTTGTGGATGCATCTCTCAAGGCCATAGAGTCAGAGAATGACCAGCTCAGTGAGTTTTTCCTACACAATTTTGTAGCTCCTAGCTCATCCAACTAGTCGCCAAACCCTTACATGGGCGATTTCCAGTTAAGGGAATTATGTTCTTGGATGAACAATGAAATTGAACGAGCTCAGGACTACCACATTTATGTGGCAGCAAAATGGCAGACCCCATTATGGATCAGGGCAGAAGAATCTCACCCTGAACAGATAATCTATGACCATAGAAATCTCACCATGGATGAGGAACTAATCCCAATTGTCCTTGAGAAACAACAAGGGGCTGTGGTTCACTTTGTTCTTACTCTTCATAGCACACATAAGGAGGTTTAGGAGTCTATTGGTGAAAGATGGCGCAGAGTGTCAAATGACCTGAAAATAAAAGAACTTCACTCCCCTGCAAGACTAGAAAATGCTCTCGTAAAATCCAATCTCTATGGAGAGTCATTGATAAAGAATCAGCTTAGGTGGATAGGGATGAGGCTAAACTCCCCATTCTTCCTCCCTCTGTTCATTAAGGAACAGGTCAATGAGGAAAAAGAAAGGGGGGCATGGGTCAAGGAAGATCAAAGTATGGGCTACCTGTTGGATGCTTGAATGGACAGACCCAGGTTTTAATGAGGCGCGGAAACAAAACCCCCTTGGCGCACTGGCCCTCTCGGCAACGAGCTGTGCAGCAGCTCGAGGTCTCACCCGAAGTGGCTATGGGGGGGCTAAGGAATCAGGCTTCCTTAACCTAGGTGATGTGGAGGCTGCAATCTTCTCCCTCTCTCTTCTGGGAGGATTCCTCACAGCGGAATGTCTTACTCTTTCGCAGACCTCTCAGTGCAACAGCGCTGAAACTCACACTCGCCAGCCCAGCTGCGCGGCACCTCCGCACCTGTGCACAAGGCATTACCCGCTACTTTCACTACAGGCTGGATTACTTCTGCGCTCACGCCGCAGCGCACAACAGACTCCTTACACGCCACGACAATAGTGCTCCTATCGACTCCTTCGATAGTGCACGAATATAACTTCTAAGGAAGTTTCGAGGAATTACTTTATATACTCACTCGTAAAGACAACAAGGCATTCATGTAACACAGATAGTAAACATAAACATGCATTCACAACACAGCATCATAACAACGAGACTTATGTAGTTCGCCTCCACGGGGAAATCACATTCACTGGAACTGTATCCTATATTAACTCAAATGGAGATTACACAATATGCTGCGCACACAGCTGCAGCCTTAGATCTTTCTGGGTAACTCCATGCACACAGCTGGGAGCCCTTCTCTTAGATCTATTCTCTTCTTCTACAGAGATTACAATGATTCAGACATCGACTCAGACTGTCTGTCAACTCAGGGATTAGCTTCACAGCTATCCAGTTCTAACTCTTGTCTTCTAACAACACAATAGAAAACAATCAACAACCAACCCTTCTTCCTTATCAATTATACATATATATAGGTGGCCCCGAGGGTTGCACCTTTACAAAACTGTGGGCCTTTCCCAGCAGTAATCCCCAAAAACCCTAACCGCGGACATGGCTAAGTGTACTGTAGGAACCGCTTGCAGTCACGTCACCGCTTCCTGCAGGCTCCGCGATTTCCGGCGCAACTTGCGGGTATGGGCGCCGCTTCGTCATTCACTGCTCCTTGTCCTTTTCCTTCAATGCTTTGGTCTATTTCTCCTCCTTGATCAGAGCAACCATAACTTCTGTACTTAGCCTTAATGAGGGTAGCTGAGCCCTCTACTCCATCGCTTCATTTATTGTGGTAGCTGAGCTTTCTACTCGTCCACATTCATTCTCCTTTGACATGTGTGCGCGAGCTCCGCGATTTTCGGCCCATAATCTACGCTGAGCTCGTCCATATGGCACCGTACTACGCACTTGTTCACTTCTGCCCAAAATTGGTGCTTACTCAAAATTAACACTTTCCCTTCAACACTTATGCTTTTTCCTCAAAATTCGCAGCTTTACTATAGCTGCGGCCTAGGCTCCAACACTACCACAGACAGGCAGGGACCCCCAAGGTGGTAGCATGGGACATCAAAGATGTCATCAGAGAGCATAATATGTCACCCAAGGATGGGTGAATCCTTCAAGCATGGGGGTGATGATGAGTCCCCATTTCAAGTATCTGATAGTTTCTTTTCCCACTAGAAAACACAAGAGAGGTTGAAAAGATACACTCGTTAGTGGGAAAATGATTTACCTTAATTATTTAATGAAGTGTTTAAAATATTATTTCTGTTATGTTTTGAAAAGCATTGCTATGAGCTAATTGCATGAAAAATGAGGTTGAATGAGCAGGTGTAGGTGTACTCAAGGATAACACGTGAATCAAGTGAAAAACTAGAAGAACATCACCAAACGCAATGCCTTTTTCCTGATCTATAGAGAATGAACTCCTGTTCAAAAGAGAATCAGTAGTTAGACATTTTTGTTAGGTTAAACATTAGGATTTTATAAATATGGACCTCTCGAGTAGCGAGACGCCCCTGCTGCTATTTTGAAGAATTATTGTTTAAGTTTCAGACTATCAAGACAGTTGTGTTACAGACCTAGTTTTTAAACGATGAAGTTTCTATTTTAAATAAAGACTTGATGTTATCTGCAATTCAACGTTTATAAATTCTTTTCACTCCTGAGTATGGGTTGGAGAGGGCCCCTCCAACACGTAAGTCAGGAGATCTTGCAATATAGGTATTTCTCATTATGTGTTGTGCATTGATTGAATTTATATTGCAGATGAGAGTATTCTAAATAGCGTCTAAATAACACGATTTAAATTCTGTAGTAGTTGATCACTTTTGATTCCGTAGTTCATTACAATGCATTATGTAGTATGGTAATGATTTGTCCATAGTCTTGTAGCATCATTCCTTTGAGGCGTAATTAAACACCCATTTCTCTATGTACTCGCATTTATTTCTGAAGCAGCAATCTAGATCTTCAGCCTATGTATTCGTTTCATTATTAGAACTGTGTTAAATTTTTTGAATTTACTTCAATATGATCTAGGATCTTAACTGAGAGAACAACATGTACAGCATATCTACAGCATATCAATCATGGAGACAATAATGCAAGCACACAAGAGACACAAAGATTTACTTGGGGAAAACCATAAAGGTGAAAAACCCCAATAACTTCCTCAGAGATAGATAGAGCAATGATACAACCAACCAAGAGAGATAGCCATAACCTAGCAGCAGATCCTCCTCCTCCATAAGTGCGCCACTCCTCCTTGAGTGCATGTGTGAGAAGTGAGTGAGCAAATAGAGTGCCTCCCGCACTCTATTTATACTTGACTTGACTTGCCTTTTTACCTAACTCATGTAGGCTCGAACTTTACCACATAACATAATGCTGAGTGGGATGATCCCCAATAGGGTGGTCTAATAACCCTTTGACCCACATGGCCGACCCCCAATAGGGTGGTCTAATAACCCTTTGACCCACATGACTTATACAGGGCCGACCCCAAATAAGGTGGTCTAATAACCCATTAAGTATAAGTTACGACACTTAAAATATAAATGATGACACTTCCTTATAGAGGAATAATACCATCTCTATAGGAATACAATATACATATATGTGAAATACATTCCGAAGTTACATATACATCAACACTCCCTCTTAACTAGGAAGGTATTTCTCAGCACAGTTCTTCTAGCACAAGTCATCTTCTCTGGATCATCGTCACTGGATAATCATCATCGTCACTGCTGCTACTATCTCAATCAATCTCTGAATCTACTCGTCATAGGAAGTTCTACAGAGCTAGTCCTTTTTCATACTGGATGTAGGCCCACCACCTGTAGGTCTTCGTCATCACTGGCCATACTGTGGAATCCTCAGAACTTATTACGTGCATCACAAAACCTCGAAAGAGCATCCCAGGATGTTACGGGTACACAACTCCGACCTGTAGGATCTCCCAGGGCGCTATTACATGTGACCCCACCACAAAACCTCGAAAGAGCATCTCAGGATGTTACGAGTACACAAATCCGACCTGAAATCTCCCAGGGCACAAATTACATGTGGTCTACCACAAAACCTAGCAAGAGCATCTTAGGATGTTACGGGTACACAACTCCGACCTGAAATCTCCCAGGGCACAAATTACATGTGGTCATGGAAAAACCTCGCAAGATCATCTCAGGATGTTACGGGTACACAACTCCGACCTGAAATCTCCCAGGGCCCAAATTACATGCCATAGGACAAAACCTCGCAAGAGCATCTCAGGATGTTACGGGTACACAACTCCGACCTGAGATCTCCCAGGGCACAAATTACATGTCCTCCCAGAGCAATGTCTCGAAAGAGCATCCCAGGCTGTTACGGGTACACAACTCCGACCTATAGGATCTCCCAGACATGCTCATCTGCACAACCTGATCCACGGCCATAGAGTATCAACCTAATACTCACCATACATCATCCTGATGTACTCATGATCATCCTGATCATCATCACTGCAACGTCCTGCTGCATGTCATCTGGAGCAACATCCTGAAGCTCATCATCCATGATCATCCTGATCATCACTGCAACATCCTGCTGTATGTCATCTGGAGCAACATCCTGAAGCTCATCATCCATGATCATCCTGATCATCTCTGCAACATCCTGCTGCATGATCCACCTAATCATCAATGCATCTACCTGATGCATACCAAGTATCTACCTGATACATATCATCATACATGATCCTCCTGATCATACAATGTATCCATCTGATACATGATACATATCACCATACATGATCCACCTGATCATACAATGTATCCACCTGATACATATACAGATACATGGTCCAAGCATCTAACATGATGCATATACAAAATACATACACATGATCCAACTGATCATATCCAGCATCCAACATGATGCATACATACATAAATGATCCAATTGATCATATCCAGCATCCAACATGATGCGTACATACATACATAAAAATGATCCAACTGATCATATCCAGCATCCAACATGATGCGTACATACAAAAATGATCCAACTGATCATATCAAGCAGAAACTAGAACATCATCCTGATGCTCATCATCCAACGCTTACATCCACAGCCATGTGAAGGATCCTCCTTCAGACATGCTTGGAATGGCTTCAGCAAAAGTTTCCATCACTTCTTCCTCGAAGTGTCCTCTATCTGAAGAACGCCAAGCCTCTCTCTGAAGTATTCAAACCTCACCCTGGCTAGTGGCTTCGTCAGCACATCTGCAATCTGCTCGTCTGTCGCAACATACAGGAGCTTCACAGCTCCTCTCTGCACCATATCCCTGATATAGTGATATTTGATCTCTATGTGTTTCGACCTGTCATGAAACACTGGGTTCTCGGACAACTTCACACAACTCTGGCTATCACAGAAGATACCAGTAGCCTCCAACGGGAGATCAAATAACTCAGACAGTAGCTTCCGTAGTCATACTGCCTCACAACTAGCTGAGTAGGTTGCAACATATTCTGCCTCAGCTGTACTCAGTGCTACGCAGGACTGCTTCCTGCTAAACCAAGAGATCACACCTGATCCCATACTGAAGCAGCACCTAGATGTGCTCTTCCTATCTGCAGCACTGCCAGCCCAATCTGAATCAACATAACCCTGTAGGTTAAACTTTTGATTCGCTTCATACTTGAGCCCATAATCCACTGTACCCTTCAGGTACCTCAGAACATGCTTTACAGCAACCAGGTGAACACTCCTCAGATCCGTCAGGAACTGGCTCAATGTGTTCACAGCAAAGCAAATGTCTGGTCTCGTGTTCGTCAGGTACATCAAGGACCCAATCATCTGACGATACATAGTGATATCAATCGGCTCAGATGAAGCATCACACAGGTGCTTCAGGTTTGATGCCATAGGTGTGGCCATAGCCTTGTAGTCCATCATCCCGAACCTCTTCAGGATCTCTACTGCATACTTCCCTTGTCCAAGGAAGATTCCTTCTGCACTCTGCCACACCTCCATGCCAAAAACAAATAGTGCATCATCCCCAAGTTCTACATCTCGAACTCGGTAGTAAGCTTCTGCTGCGTGTCGACAATCAATCTATCTTCACCATACCAAGTTCTGCACATATATGATTTCCTATCATGTGTCTCAGAACCAAATGGCTGCTCCACATACACTTCTTCTTCAACTACACCATTCAAGGAAGTTGTCTTGAATCCATCTGGTGTATCTTCTATTTCATCACTTTTATATTTCTCTATGCTGCCATCTGCAACATGCTTGATCTGATAGTTTCATCTGGAAGTCATAACAAACTTCCCTTCAGGTCTTGGGACTACATCCCAAACATCATTCTTCATGATCGATGGATCATGGCATTCCATTTCTTCATCCCAGATCCTGGGAACTTCAATATCTTCAATAGATATCTTTGTTGCTGGAACAAATGTTGTAGACCTTTTGTAGGTGAAGATATACGGTCTTTCCTACAAAACAGGTTAAATTGCATGATTAGAAACATCTCATAATTTTTAGAACAAATTCTTATACATAAAGAAATATGTCATACAGTCATGCAATTAGCCAATGCTTCAATACAACATTTATCCATGTCCCATAACTTTCTAGATGTCTTCCAATCTCTACCAGAACATTGTTAAGAGTGTGCACAACTCCCAACATGTCAGCAAAGAGGTTTCATTCTAGATAAGTAGCAATGGAATGTTGTACAGTGCCATAGGCCACTTACCCATGTATATTAGTAGTATACTATTCATTAATGCAACTATTTTACTATGCACAATACATATCCTAAGTCTAGGAACATGAGCATATACATCATTGAACAATTTTATTTAAACAAACAAATATGCAAGAAATGATGATTAAAATACTTATCTTTCTTTGTTCGTTGGGTGGACTCCCTCTCAGTCTTTTCTTTCTTGCAGGAGCTGCTGGAGTCCTAATCTGCAGTAGCTTCTTCTACACCTTTCTGTTGTGGAATGTAGAGAGATGGACAACTCCCTCTGAATATCTGCATCCTTTCATAAACCACTGGAGTGTACTCCCTCTTATTCTTTGCTCCCTGGATTACCTGTCCTTGAACTTATATACATTCTCGATCCCTATGCATGCTTGTTAGTATCATCATTGTGTTATCCTCTAGGTCTAATATAAAATCATACATTCATTAGTATACTATTAAAACACAATAATCTCAAGCATGTATAGTCATGATCATTTCAAACAGAAATAATAAGCATTATTATTCACGGTTTATGTAGGATTCTTATGGTTAGTCAAATCATAAGAAACATAACATTCATACAACCATGATTATTCAAACCTATGACTCTTCAGGAATAATCATTATCAACAATAGTATAAGATCCTAACACAAGGTAGGATTCTAACTTGATATAGGAAAAACATACCTGGATTAGCATGCTAGCCATTTATGTCTAACATACTCACATGATGTCTTCTTGTTCTTCTTCAATGACTTGTGCTAGTAACCTGTATATCTCATAGGTTAACTATTACAAAACCAAGTTATACATACCTCGTAAATGGATCTTCTATGAGATCCATGACAATGGATGAATCTTTGTCCTCATGTTATCATGATCATATGTTCTTGGACCAGAACATGATTTGTCTTTCTTGGTGTACCTTTCATGTTAGTAGACAACATAAACCTCATACAACACCATAATGCATTAGTACAATCATAAGTGCCAACACCCTAACCAATGAATATCTTCTATCATGCATTCATAATTTTGTTAAGGTGATATGACAAATCTAAAATCAAAATTGTACTAACCGTAATAACATGAAGACAAACATACCATAAACTTAATCATGGACAAATATCGAAACATACCTCGATGAGTCATACCTGTTGAGATCGCTTGTAATCTTCTTATATAAGGCTTTAGCCTCATCTCCCTCTGAAACAGGAACTTCTTCACTCATGCAGATGATCAATCCATCTTCTTCTAGGATTAACCCAATCCATTTGATTTGCAAGAACTGGACCTTGAGCTGGATATGGGTTTGTCAGAGAAACCCCAAAAATTCAAACTTTGAATTTAAAACTTCCGAAAGGATAGAAATATGCGCCTTGATAAGCTGATCAAACCGGTATATTCATAATTTCAGAACTGCAAAGTTTCACTCCTCAATTTTGCCTTTGAAACTTCCAGATTCACTGGACGTGACCCTGAACTGGGGTTTGATGAAGCCCACTCTTCTGCCCAATCAAAATGTTTGATCCAAATCTCTAAGCTTCTATTTTTCTGAGGAGCTTCCAGCCGTGGTCACAGATTTCAAAAATTCCCATTTTTACAGAAGCCCTAATTTTCCACTTTTCTGATCAAAGTCCCGAACTAGGGTCTAATCAAGCCCGGCCTTCTGCCCAACCAAAAATTCTGATCTTGGTCTCTAAATTTCTATTTTGATGAGTAGCATCCAGCCGTGGTCTCCGATTACAAAAATTCCAAATTTCTCCGAAGCCCTAAATTCCGGAAGCCATGAATAAAGGTACTAAAAAATAATTCTGTTTTGATAGAAATATGTACCTGATTGTTTCTGGTGTAACTCCAAACTTTTTGATCCACAAGGTCTGAAAACATTTCCTGAGATAGCCTGACCAGTTATATTTCCATCCTGACAGGTCTGACCTCAATTGGATTCTCTGAGAGAGAGTTATGTCAAATGTCGCAACGTGACCTGTTTTGGGATAAAACAGAAGAGCGAACTTGTGCGGCGTGCCACGTGTCACCTTTTGAACTTCGGCCTCTGAAAAACTTTCCTGAGATATCTCGTCCTGTTATCGTTCCATCCTGACAGGTCTGACATCAATTGGACTCTCTGAGAGAGAGTTATGCCAAGTGTCGCAACGTGACCTGTTTTGGGATAAAACAGAAGAGCGAACTTGTACAGCGTTCCACGTGTCACTTTTTGAACTTCGGCCTCTGAAAAAATTTCCTGAGATATTAAAGACTGTGTACTACCTGTCAGTTTTTACGAAATTTCATTTGGAGCTTCCTAGCCCAAGATATGACCTTTTTCCCAAGGTCACCTGATTTTGACTCAGATCTGGAAGAGGCAGAAACCCTATATTGTACAGATCATAAATCACAAAGTACAACGAATTAGAGGTTGTCCTTTGGACACAAGGTACCTGGAGATTTAATCTTCGTTCTGTAACAATTTCAGATCTGAAAACTTTTCCAAAACAGATTTATAGCGAAAGTTCTACGATGACTGGTTTTTGCTATATCAAGCCCTAGCATCGTAAGTGCAACAAGTGTCATACATGCCATATCATGCCTTCTTTCAGGCTAGCTCTGATACCATGTTAAATTTTCTGAATTTACTTCAATATGATCTAGGATCTTAACTGAGAGAACAACATGTACAGCATATCTACAGCATATCAATCATGGAGACAATAATGCAAGCACACAAGAGACACAAAGATTTACTTGGGGAAAACCATAAAGGTGAAAAACCCCAATAACTTCCTCAGAGATAGATAGAGCAATGATACAACCAACCGAGAGAGATAGCCATAACCTAGCAGTAGATCCTCCTCCTCCATAAGTGCGCCACTCCTCCTTGAGTGCATGTGTGAGAAGTGAGTGAGCAAATAGAGTGCCTCCCGCACTCTATTTATACTTGACTTGACTTGCCTTTTTACCTAACTCATGTAGGCTCGAACTTTACCACATAACATAATGCTGAGTGGGACGACCCCCAATAGGGTGGTCTAATAACCCTTTGACCCACATGGCCGACCCCCAATAGGGTGGTCTAATAACCCTTTGACCCACATGACTTATACAGGGCCGACCCCAAATAAGGTGGTCTAATAACCCATTAAGTATAAGTTACGACACTTACAATATAAATGATGACACTTCCTTATAGAGGAATAATACCATCTCTATAGGAATACAATATACATATATGTGAAATACATTCCGAAGTTACATATACATCAACAAACTGCGTATAGACATTGATTCCTTTCAGTATTTATTGGTTACATGATTTGATTAAAGATTGCAGCATTAAATAATGGCATTCCGAATTTAGCTTTAGCCTTAGATTATGTTAGATCAAACTTTGAGTTGTATGCATTCAATTTATAGTAAGATTAAAGGTCAGACTTTCATTTCTTAGAATAGATCTGTTATAATTCCAAGCATTCAATTTCATAGTATAATTTTTATTGTTTTCAGCAAATTAATTCTTAAAATTAGATTGATTGTTTCCTGCATTCAAATTCTTATCCATAGATTTCCTGCTTTCAGTATTGGATTTATTAGCATAGGAATTTCTCTTCCATAAATTAACAATCCTATTTACAGTTCATTTAATCTTTCTTAGGAAGCTCTTTAAGAACATTGATACAAACACCTAACTTTGACAAAGACTATCCTAGAAGAGCACATATAGTGCCAGTGCCTCTAAAGTTTGTACATCCCTTGGTTTGATAATTAAAGTAAAGCTCCTAGTCTAGCTGCCCTCATTAGGAACCCATACTTAGAGCTCACCACCAGTCACCAGTTTGATGCCTCCATCACCTAGTCCCTAGTCTTCCAGCACCCGAGAGCTTCCTTCCACTCATTTTTAGCCCTCTGAGTGCTTAGTGTTCCCAGCATTCACCTACCACCTATGAGGGGTGCCTTTTCTCACCTACCACTCTAGTTCACTTCAGTTAGCTAGTTGTCTTTCCTTGATTTGAGGTTAGACTGACTCCTAACTGCTGTTATCACTCCGATGGACCTCTGATGAGACTTGACTACCTATTCTGAGTTCATATAACTCCTCATGCGCCCTCCACTGAGCCTCCTTCCCTACATTAGTGCCATTACCATCAGTTACACTTATTACACTCAGTTAGACTCAGTTTGACACCTGGATGACAGTTACTTGTGTAGTGATGACCACCATTGAGTGATGATGAGGACTCGTAGTTGGAGCCAAGCTATGCCATGCAGTATATTCGAATGAACTCCTTGGATAATTCGAATTGCCCACTCATTGTGATAGTATTGTATTGTAATTCTACCATTCTGGATTATAGAGCACTGATGCATCTCTCTTGCACAGTTTTTACTCCAATTTGTTTTACATCATTGTGATTGATATTCTTGTTCAATAGATCTGTTGTGCCTAATTTTACAAAATGGACATCTTCTTGAAGTCGAAGAGTCTTTCCAGAGTACTGAATGGCTCTGCAGTTGAGCCCACGTGTGCAGTAGAGAAATCCAAGTACTTAGACAAGCTTGATGAAGCAGTATGACTGCTGCTACTCTCCATTTATGAATACCTACACTTTCATGTTATCAATTTGAAGACTCCAAAGGATGTTTGGGACAAGATTGATTCTCTTGTTGGTCAGATTGATGATTTGAAGGGTCCAAAATTGGAAAATGAGCTCATCTCCATGAGCCCGATAAGTTTTGAAACTATCACTGAGTTTCTCAATAAGTTCAAGAACTTGATTTCATAGTTGAAGAGGTATGGGATTGAGAAGGAGGAAAATCAACTCATCCTTCCCATCCTTTCGAAGCTAGGACCTCATTATTCAATGTTTCTATCGACCTTCCATTCAACCGAGATGTCCATTCCAAAATGGAAGTTCCCTTCGCTTGCAGAATTCATCCAATATCTAACTCTTGAGGAGGAGAAGCTAGTGCACATGGGAGTGATAAAAACCATGTTGGATTCAGCTCTTGCAGCCAGTGAGTCAAGAAGAGTGAATGGAAAAGGAAAGAAAAAAAATTCTGATAGAAATTTGAATGATCAAAAGCAGAAGGAGGCTCCCATACAATCGGATGGAGCCTCGAATCCTAAGAAGGACAAGAACATTCAAAAGGGAAAATCCAAGTGCACATACTGTAATCGAGGATACCATCCTGAAATTTCATGCATGAAGAAGACCATAGATCTCATGGACTCACTCCTTGAGAAGAATAATCTCCCAGTACCTACATGTGCTAGGAAGAAAGAGAGTGAACCATCTACATCTAAGAACAAAGAGAGATGCTATGTATTAGAACCTAGTTTTCATTATGTAAATAATGGCATACGGTAGAAAAAATATTTGAAAATTCTCTGATCTGATGAGAAAAATCCCCAAAAAGGTCTCCAGTTCTATGATTTTGTGTTAAATGGAACATAAAATGGTAAGTTATGGTGCTAAAGATAAAACCAAAGAAGTTCCAAAAGAAAATGTGTAAAAATTCAACCAAAATGAGCAAAAAGGGACTAAAAACTAAATCCCAAAAGTAAATATTGTAAGCATTAACCATCGTGCAAGATACACCATTGATCAGGCACAAGAAGGAGATTTATGGTCCTCGTTTGTTGTCGCACAACCAAAATGCACAAGATAAAAAAGCTATAATTGATCGCAAAAGGTAATACAATTGGACAGGTGGCAGCTACAGAGTGCTTCGCAAGCAAGGAAAGCGGTAAGGAAAACCATTTTGATAGGACACGAAACCTCTATGGCGGAGGACATGTTGCTGAGATCGATGGATGAGATTAATTATGAAAGATATGATGGTTTGGGATACATCCTTAAATTATAGCGCAATTTTCAAGTGATCGATGGCTCAGGTTGTAGGTAGATTAAATCAACGGTGATGAAATTTAGAGCTGCGTGAAGAATAGTGATATGGAGCTCACCGACGAGAAAGGTTAAACATTTTGCAAATATCCACCATAGATGTGTAACAGGAGAAGATCGATGATCATAGATGATTGACGCATCGGAAAGATGCATGACAGATAGAAGAGGTAGCAGATGCAAAAAGGGAAACTGGTAGACACGTGGTAGCATCAAATTAGTCCGCTTTTGGTAAAGTTGTTTCCAAAAACCACCTTCTGGGGACGCGCAGTTGTATTTCATGCGATTATAACTAAGATCCAACGGTCTAGATTTGAAAGATGAGAATGGTTGGACGACAGAGATAAAGGAGTTATCAAGTAGCCAAAAGGACATGAAATCCAATAATTTAGATTATGGCACGTGAGATCAATGGTTGGGAAAAATAAGTGCTTGAAAAGATGCCCGGAAGATAAAGAAAGTGGGTTATATATAGCAAAGAAACCCAAGAAAGTTGACATTTGTCTTTTCATTGTCAGCACTAGAAAATTCTAGACAAGTGGGCACGACAGAAAGCAACAGAGCAAGACGAAGCACATGGTTTTCAACGACAGGTAGTCCCTTATAACTTCAAACTAATAGTATTTTAATTTTATTTATCAGGATTAAGAATGGAAACAGTCCATGATGTAGATGAAGCTAAGGTTAAAGATGATGTGGAGGATAGAGATAGGGATATTTTTTATACCTCCCTTAGGTTATCAGTAGCGGAAATTAAGATGAGCTTGAAGAATTTATTTGAAGGAGGTATGGACATGCAAAGAGTTAATCAATCATCCTTGTTGTCATTTTTCCCTGACCAAATTGTCTCATTCCTAGAGTTTGTGTCATGGTCTATGTCAAAATAATCCGAGGCCAAGTGAACTATTATGAATGCTACAAAAAATATAATTTTATGTCGGATAGAACCCATGCTCGTAAGAGATTCCTTAGAAGTCCCTGTGTCTGAAATACCTGAACCTGAGAGTTTTTCTGAAAGGTCAATTATTGACCTATTTCACCAGTCGTCCCTTGAGACTAAGCATATTTTCATGGCCTCTTGCCTCAAACCAAAGTTGGAAGTCACCGAAATTCCTTATCCTTTAGATGTCATTCTTTTTTCAATGAAAATACCCAACTCATCCTTTCCCTGTTGGCTTTGTTTTTAGGTCTTGACACAGATGCATGGGTGACTGAGCTTCAATTAAGTTTGTTGTTCAGAATGAACATCAGTTCACCTAAAGTTGAAGGTAGTCAGATACCCCGTCTTAAGTTTGAAGAATTTTTGGCTGAAAAGATTCATTTGCAGATGGAAAATTTTCATACCCTAAGGAAGTTTAGGTTTCAATCCCATCTCATGAAGATGGTTATGTTCACCAATCGAGAAGAAATACTTTTTCCAAAGATAATTTTCACAAATCTAGTAGAGGATAATATGTTCAATTATATGAATTACATGTTATCAGATATATACAACATGATTTTTGGAGAAAGGTTACCCAGAGTGTTACCTGAAATGAAGACATTGATGCAGTTGAATACTGAATTGGCCGTGTGAGATTGGTTTTTATCGAAAGACAATACTGTTCTTAGACTGTATGGTTTCAAGCATCAACCGTGCATATTACGAACATTTTTGACATTAAGGGTTTTTACCCTTGAGTTTGTTAGACAAAAACTGATTGTAGAAGATAATCATTTTTTATTTTTTAAGAAAGCCATCGATATCAAGTATCCTTTTACAATAGGTCCATTTACTATAAAAAATAAATATGATATCCTGTACATAGAGAAATTGATAGAGGAAATGAATTTTAAAAAGGAAGTGGCTATCGATTATGATCCTTTTCATGTCATATTGAAAATACGACAGTTAAATCATACTAAAGCTTTCATTCATCAAGAAGTGGAAGGAATGTCAGAAAAAGAAAATTGGCTACAATATGAAAGCGAAGAAAATATAAGTCTACAAGGAGGATAGCTAGTGTTGACAGATTTTATAGGAGAAGCAGAGACTTCAACAAGCACTACAGTTATCGAAGGAAAAGAAGTTTTCCAGATGTAGTCGATTCAGAAAGTGGAGAACAAGAAAAAATGAAAAAATCTAAGTTAAATGAACAACAAGATTTGTTATTACTTATAGATGAGGAAGTACCAGAAGTGCGAATACAAGAGTTTACATTTCAAGAAGCTACAGAAGTAGGAGATGTTAATAAATTTCATAATAGAGCGGATATGTTCAGCAAGTACAGCCAAGACAAGCATGCTTCGTCTCAACAGACATTCCAATTATTTCCTAAAGTTAGAAACTTGGCTAAGTCAGATATTAATTTGGTTACTTGTCGTGATGTAAAGGAAAATACATTGAATTTGGCAATATCATCAAGTGATAAAGTTATAGAAATGAAGTTTAATTTGAAAAAGATCACTGTGCCTGATAAAATTCTTTTATACAGGCAGACAGGGGAGGTGATATATGCTGATTTTTTGGAAGCAACTTTGGAGGTTGAAAAATTGAGGATTGTTGTAAATAAGTTGAATAATCAATTAAAACAAGAAAATATAGAAAATAAATCCCGCCAATAGCAAATTAATAAGTTGCAAATGGATTCGGTGGGAAGTGGCACTGAAGGAAATGCAGGGAAATTTTTTTTGAAAGAGAAAGAAAATTTAATCCGAGAGTTGAGAAAGAGGTTGAAAATCCCGGACACCCAGCTTATTCAAGGACTTGAATTGACAAAATTGGAGCATGAAAAAGAAGAGTTATCTAAAGAAGTGAGTGATTTCACCGCTAGATTATTGAAATTGGTTGAAAAGAAAGGTAGTTGGGAAAAAGAAAAAACAAGTTTGAAAAGTCAAGTTGAAGATTTGGAAAACAAATTGTCAAATCTAGCCCAGCAACAAACATGTACCGATCAGATTGAAGATGGAAATAGTGCAGATAGTGTTCTACAGGCGATGTCTCAAGTAAGTTTGAAAGATGTCAAGATTAAGGAATTAAAAGAAGAAACTCAGAGGTTAAAGGAAGAAGGTGAGAAGATATATGAAGAAACGAAATCTTTACAACAGAAGTACAAAGAATTAATGGAAATAAATAAAAAATTGGCACACCAAGTGACAGGGCAAGCAACTATGCAAGGATTTAAGCACATGGTGTGGGATTTGATCATAAAAGAAGCTGAAAGTTTCAGACTTTATTTGGATTTCATAAGGGTAAAGAAAAAAGTGATTAGAGATGCTGTAACAAGTTGTACTGCAATCAGAGATAATCTAAATAGGAATCCCAAGGAGACATCACAAAATGCAATTACCTTTTTGAATAGTTTAATAGAACAAGATATGAGGATTATGGGTATTAAGAACAGGATTGCAGTCATTACATGGGCAAGGAGAATTTTAGGAAAGCATGCACACATTGAGAATGTTGAAGACAAAGCTGGAGCTATGAAGAAACAAGTAACAGGATTCAAAAAATATTTTGAGAAATTAATTGAAAAAGGTCTACCTGCATTCTGGGATGAAAATCAAGAGTTGATTCCCCAAGATGAATATAAGAAGTTATTGTTTGATATAAGAATGGATCATGGGAATTTTCAACATTTAAATCACTTACTTACAGAGAAGATTTTAATGGAAAATACTGCAGAAGACTTTGAAATTCTAAATAAGTTTGTTTTGATTAGTGAAAGACTTCCACAGATTTCCCTTGCATATCATATTGAAATAAGAGTTATGGTAAAAGAAATGAGAAGCTACGATCTTCCAACTACTGATCAATGGACTAACGCAGAGAAATTTGGGAAAATGAAGTACACACTTCGTACTTGAAAGTATCCATTGGATTTTACATCAAGTGAAGACTTGAAAATATTTTTATTCAAAAGAAATTTGTAATTTTATGACGTTGACTGAAATGACATTTGGCAAGTTTAGTTAAGTTATTTCAATTTTTAGTTAAAAGAAGCAGTTAGGTTTTGCTTGAAAGAAAGTTTTGTATAAAAGACAATGAAAGTTATTTTTGAAGGGGTTGGAAACTTTTGGAGAGACAAGAATTTTGTATCGAGTTGATATATTTTTTATATAAAAGAGCCATACAGTGAATGACATATTTTTACAGAATCAGATATTCATGTGTTGATTAGAGTTGCAGTTTGTATTTTTCTCTTCTTACATGTGCATGTTTACTTTCCTTCGTTATATCTTCCATTATGTTTTATCCTCTATGCTTAGATGAAAGTTTATAATAAGTTGAGATTCATATATGTATGCCTTGACTTATCGGATCTGAGTATCCATTTACTTCTCTAAAGTTGATAGTGGATTCATCTAAAACGATGCCCATTATTGATGGACTATCTATGTTTCTTTCTAAATCATCTGCAAAAAGATTTGACTATAATGTGACAACTACCTTTCCTATGTGACAATCATTATTGTTTTTTATATGTTGGTTTAAATATTTCTTAATTTTTGAAACCATACCCAGTGATTCGTGTGTGAATTTCAACCATATACTTATTTTGAAAAACCCCATTTATTATTTTTAGCCATTTGCATATTTTTGAGAGAGCCCTCTCTGGTAGGGAAAAGGCTAATTTCCCTCCTAAATATTGGTTTGAAATAGTTACCTTATGTTTATCCTTCTACAACCAAAGGGTAAAATCTAAGTGATAACACCATGCCCTCATGGAAAGTGCATCAACTCAATCCTCCTTCATCATAGATTCTGGAGCATCAAGACACATGTATTCCTCCAAGGATCTCTTCATTGGATTTGAAGCTACTATTGGACCATCCATTATGTCGGGGAATGATTCTGAAGTCTCTTCTGAAGGGATTGGAAGAATCAAGTTATATCATGGATACTTCACCGATGTACTCTATGTCCCCACTCTCACTGCTAATCTACTTTTTGTATATCAGATGACCCACAATGGAGATCCCAAGAGGGTGATATTCTCTCCTAACGAGGTTGAAATTCAAGACATGGTATTAGGATATACCATTGAAAAAGGAGTTGCAAATCATAAGTCGAAGCTGTATGATTTATCACACTTCTTACCTCTCTCAAGGCAATCTGCTCTCCACACTCATGCCAATGAAGAAAGCAGATTGTGGCATGAAATATTTGGGCATATTAACTATCAATGCTTACAAGACATGCATACAAAGGAGATGGTTGATGGGATTCACAAGATCATGTTTTCCAAGGGAAACTGTCATGGTTGTTTGATGGGAAAGCATCCTGAGAATAAATTTGAGAAGGGGAAGGAAAGGAGAGCCTCTCATCCTCTAGATCTCATCCATAGTGATGCTACTGGGCCATTTCCAGATCTACCTCTAAACAAAGAAAGGTATATACTCACTTTTATTGATGATTATTCTAGATTCACATGGGTATATTTCCTTAGATTGAAATCAAAAGTATTTGGATTCTTCAAGTTTTTCAAGTCTTCTGTAAATAAATTTTTAGATAGGAGGATAAAATCCATTCGCACTAACAATGGAGGTGAGTACATTAAAGGTGATTTTCAAACCTTTTGTGCTGAAGAGGGCATTGAGATGCAACATACTCTTCCCTATACACCAAAATAGATTGGTGTAGCTGAAAAGAAGAACAGAACATTGAAAGAAATGGCCACCTGCATGCTAAAGTCGAAAGGGTTGCACCCTAGTTTTTGGGCAAAAGCCATTAACTATGCCTCCTATCTTCATAACAAATTTCGTCACAAGAGACTCAAAGACATTAATCCTTTCAAAGAATGGATCAGATACAAACTTGATGTGTCTCATCTTTTAGTGTTTGGATCGAGAGCATGGGAAAGGATTCCAAATGAGAAAAGGAGAGCCCTAGATCCACAAAGCAGAAAGTGCATTATGGTGGTCTATGCATTGGATGAAAATGACTACAAGTTTCTTGATCCCTCTACCATGACTACATTTCTTGATAGGAGTGTACAGTTTGAAGAATGGCCTCTTCATGATACTCATCCTATTGAGCATGATAGCTTGCCTACTACACCTCCACTGCTTGATGAGATCCAAGAGAGTGAATCTTCATCACATGACAGTTCAGATTCAGAGTATCAGAGTGATCATGAAGAGAAAATGATAGATCCAGATCCAAAAGAACCTGAAGATCTAGCAACCGATTCAGAAGATGAGCGAATGGGAGATGTAGTTCCACAAGAACCTAATGATATCTCACCTGACGATCCTCCTCTTCTAAGATGGGTAGACACTACTCTTTGATCTGCCGGTGATCTAATTGGTGATACAACTGATCAATGGAGAAATAGATTAGATGATCATATTGAAGGTTTCATCCTTTTCACATTATTGATCCATTTCAGATCGATCGATCATTCTTTGGAAAAAAAGGACACTTGGCTCCTTCCGGGGTGAGTGATCACATGCTACATTAGCACCCTTCAGTCTATTTTGAGGGAGGGATTTCTTCCCACTAGGTTTTCCCTCTTTCCTCTTTTATTATTTATATTTTTTGTATGGGGTGACCTTTGGTCTCAATCACCATGACCCTAATTTTTCCAGTTTTCAGTTACTACCTCATAGTATAGCTTGAGGGAGGGTGTTGGAATATTATTCACCATCATTTTTATATTTTGCTTGGATGCATGCATTCTGCATGCATCCAATCCTCATTTTTGTGGTCTCCCCAGTACCTAGAGCCTACTTTCAACTCCCTTGAGCTTGTCTTCAACCCCCAGTATCCATCCTACCTACCTGATGCTCCTTGGTTTCCTCACCTGGATGACAAGTGCGCCTTATCTCACCTACCAGGAGTTTAATAGTTAGTTAGAACATTGATTGATCAATTACTCAATTAATTGCTCATCCTAATTGCCTATAGCTCCTAGTTAGCTAGTTTTGGAGTGCCACTTGACCTTCTAATAGCCTCATGCACCCTCCTTGGAGTCTCAATCCCCTGATTTATGCTCAGATTGCTCAATTAGACCTAGTTAGACTCATTTGACTGACTATTGACCATTCCTGACTGCCACTACTAATTGGATGATGTCTCCAATGTTATCCACGATAGACACTGAGGATGAATTCGAATGACCTTAGATCTATTTGAATTCTCTTGAAATTTATTGTATTGTATTCAGTATTATTCATTATTCATAGTGCCAGCTTATAGCTAATGTATGATACAACAGTTTTTCTCCATTTTCTGTGTAATGAGTGATTATTGATTCAACATTTCTTCTTCTTCTTTCTGCACTACATGAGTAAATTCTAGTGAGGTATGCTACTACTGAGTGATCCTACTTATGAAATATTACAATACGAAGGTGACTTCAGGAGCCGATATAGAGGCCATGCAAAAAAATGGGTATAGTGGGGAACGCTGACTCTGAACTGCTCAGGGAGCTTGGGGAAACAGGCGAAGAGAGTGGAGACTGAGGAGCTTTGGAGCTAGAGTAAAAATGCACAATGGCTTCCATGGGAAAGTATTTATATGGAGATATTTGAATTTGGCGGGTTTTAATGCAAGGTTTACATGGCGTGTTGGGATTAGCCTACTGGTTAAGGGGTAGCTGGCTTCTTAAATGTTGGGGGATGCTTACTCATAACTGAAGTTGGAAATGACTGTTTAAGGAAGGTTTAAGGGAAAACGAGGGGGAATGCGTAGCAATGGGAAGTGGTGAACTATAGAAAATTGGTGGTTTCAGGATCAAGATAAAGTAGTTTAAGGAAGCTTTTTTTTGGGTCCTGACTCAACAAGAAGCCTCCATGTGAAGATGGCAGTTTTCTTTCAAGAGCGGTCTTGGGATGTTAAGGTCCAAGCGTCTTAGGTATCCTAAAGTCATCTCCGTCGTCGATCTTATGCCCTGACGACGTTGAGATGCGTGCACTGCTAGTGCATATTTATGGGTGGATCCCACTTCCTCTGTCGGTCATCTTTCCAATGGCTTGTGGTCCAGGAAACCACTATGGCAGTCTTTAGAGGTTTTATGGATTTGAAATTATGGTTTAGGGAGACCACTTTTCGGCCCCTAAATGATTTTGAGGCTGACACGTGTCCATGGCGGTTTTCCTTCAGGGGTGTCTTAAGAGTGTTAAACTCTGAGCACTTTCACCATCTTGAAAGTTACGTGTTCATTGATGATTTACCTTTGCTTTCCCAAGATGTGCACCAGCTTGTGCATCTTTATGGTGTGGGCACTCCTATCCCGTCGACATTCTTTCTCAGAGGAGACGATCTTATTACAACGCATTCAAGTTACCTCTGGCCGTTTATGCTGACGATATCAATACTAACACCTAGAACGGATTCTAGAGTGACTAATTGCATTCCTTTCTTCTTTGGCAATATTTCTTGGATTGGACCCCATATTTACCCTATGATGCATGTCTGTGAGGCTCTATAGAATGGATGCATTGATCCGGTGCTGCTCTTCCTGAGCCTTTATCAGCCTCTCATTAAAATTTATCATGGTATCAACCAAGTTCTAGGGAGTCACCTTCTCTTCTTCCATTAGACTTTGTTTCAGCATGCTCTTCTGGCATGTTTTCCCCTAGCACATCTTCTTAAGGCTCGTAGGTATCCTGTGCATCATTAACGATCACCATTCTTCCTTTCTGGCACACGACATTGCTGTATGATTCAACTTATAACTGCTGCAATCATTGTGCATGATATTAATGTTTATTAGACAACATAGGACTTGAAACATCCATACAATATGGAAATTATTCATTAAACAGTTAATAAATAAGAGATTTGTTAGGTTAAAACAGTGCCATGGGCATTTCCTTGCATGTGATTTCTTCCACAGTTTGGCCCTGACAGCCACAGTGTTGTAAACTGGCTCTAATACCACTTTGTAACGTCCCCCGACCTCCCTTGTGGCCTTCGGAGGCCACCAAAGGTCCTTCTTACACTTTTTTTTTCTTTACTACCAAAACCACACATAACCGCAATGGTCGTCGATCCACAATCCACAATCCACAATCTGCAATCCTCATTACGATATTGGGAAATGCAGAACTGCAATTTATCGTGCCAAACGACCTTCCGCAATTTGCAATCCACATTGCGGATGTAGAAATGCAAAAATCCACTTCTCGTTTGTGAGGAACCTACAATAATTAATTAATGAAAATGCATGAGATATTAGAGAAAATAGAACTCAGAATTGATTTATTGATCGCAAGCCTCTTGGAGGGGGAAACCTCCTTTGAGCAAGATCAATACAAATAAATTAATGGTGCCTTCATTGGCCTCAACACACACTTATATACTTAATCTACACCCAAAACTATGGGTCAATACCATCGAACATATAATAATATAGGACGACTTACAAAGCATATGCGTCCAATACTATGGGTCAATACCATGGGATAATACAAACTATGGATCAACAAATACTATGGAATGACTTACAAAGCATATGCATCCAACAACAATATAATGACAAAATAAAGAGAAGGGTTGACATGGGTTCCTAACATCCCGCCTCTCTTATAAAAATATTTGTCCTCAAATCTTTAGATGTGGAAATTGATGCGGAATTTGAAGGAGTGGTTCCCCTGTAGCATCCTCAAGTTGCATTCCATGCCACTGAATGAATACCTTTGCGATAGATTGAGAGAGAAGCTGAATCCTTTTGAGTTTCAGGGAGGATTTCTTGGAAGGATGTAGATAAAGAAGAACCATATCACCTGCTTGAAAAGTGCGCTCAGAACGGTGCTGATCGGCTTGTTTTTTGAGTCTAATTCTTTCAATGTGAAGATTGTCCTGCAAAATGAGAAGAATATTATCGCGGTTTCGAAGAACCAAGTCAATTTCCTGAACTGGTGAATTGTTGAGGGTGTATGGAAGAAGAACTAGCAGGTCCTGACCATAGATTGCTTCATATGGATTCATTTTAGATGTAGCATTGTACCACCGGAACAAGAAAATCTAGAGAAATATCTATCCAAATCCGTGTAGGGATTGGAAAGGGTTCGAGCAATCCCGAAAGGAGTGTCGTTTCACCCTTGTTGACCTGGAAAGTATCACATTCAGACACCATCTATTGAATTTTCATGTGCATTCCATGCCAAAATAAGTTATATTTTTCCCGCTTATACGGTTTGAGGAACCCAGAGTGCCTTGTTGGTGGAGAAGCATGGATTTCATAGAAGAAATATCCCTATTGAACAGATTGCAGCCAATTTGGAACAAGCATAGAAATAGCTGAAAGAGAAATTGGGTCATCAAATGTGCAAGAAAAAGCATACACCACCAGATTGTCCTTACCTTTCTTGTAAGTGATGTCAGAGGCATAACCCATGAGTTTGCTAACCCATTTGAGGTGTACTGGAGAGGAGACCCATTGTTCCAGGAAAATGTTCAAACTCTATTGATCAGTCTTAATGCATAAAGAATTCCCTAATAGGTATGGCTGCCACTTCTCTATTGCATGCAAAATATCCATCATGTCCTACTCAGATGTAGAGGCGGCTGCATTCTTACCGTAAAGGTCTCTTGAAGGCAGCAATCCCATTGGTTCAACAAAGACACATGCATATCTATCCAAGGGAGTAGTGGAGACCGTTGATGGGTGCAGTTGAATGGAATGGAGCTGAGCGATGACACCATGTGAATTCTCCTTAAGGATATTTTCCAGGTGATGTGAACTGATTATGCAGAGAGACCCTGGTTGTAAGCCCATAAATGTATGTTTTTTCCCATTAACTGAAAACTACATCCAAATTTCAGCAAAATCCCATAA
Organism: Larix kaempferi; assembly: GCA_027924585.1. Taxonomy (NCBI): domain Eukaryota; kingdom Viridiplantae; phylum Streptophyta; class Pinopsida; order Pinales; family Pinaceae; genus Larix; species Larix kaempferi. Next base: position 29,726,496 of record BSBM01000229.1, on the reverse strand, counting down.
GATGGGGCCAAGTGTGCGTAACCATTGAGCGCCCAAAACCACATCACATCCGCCTAAGGACAAGTCAAACATGTCAGAGTGCAAGTTATAATAATCCATAGAGATACGCACATTGCAACACTTCCCCTTGCAAGGTAAGGTGCCCCCATTGGCAATCATGACTTCAAAGTTGGAGCAAGGATGGAAAAAACAATCATCCTGTTTGGCGATCCAAGGGTCAATGAAGTTATGAGTGCTACCAGAATCAATGAGGATTGTAAGAGGTATCTTCTTAAGTAACCCCTGACCCACATTGTTTGTGGGGTGGTGACTCTTGGTGGTCGTCCGGAGATGGAGGGTCAACAGGTGGCTGCTGAATGTCAACCTGATCATCTAGTGTATATGGAGTTTCTTCACCAAGTTCAGAGGAAGGCATAGAATCCACATCCAGAGATAGAGTTGTTGCTCAACACATCTATGTCCCCGAGTGAATTTATCATCACAATTATAACAAAGCCTTTTTCTCTATGTCCCTGCATCTCTGCTTCAGACAAATGCTTGATGGGAGTTTTGCGAGGAGCTCGCGTGATGGGAGTTCGTTGGAAAACCATATGTCTAGATGGAACAAAAGTGGATTTGGAGCATTGTTGGGCTGTGATCTTGTCCTCCGCTAATTTAGCCAACCCTAGGACTTCCATCATTGTGTTGGGACAGAACATTTTAACCTCTGAGCGGATTTCATCCTTAAGACCATTGATAAAACAACTCATGTAGAATTCATCAGATAATCCTTCTGTGTGATTGGCCAGCTTCTCAAATTATGTCTGATACTCTCTCATAGTGCCAATTTGGCGAAGTTTAGTGAGTGCTCCTATGAAGTCATCAAAAGCACTAGGACCAAATCGTTGCAAAAGGAGTTGGGAACAATCTATCCATTTTGGCTTGTCATGAGCCTTGACATACCAACGGTACCATTGAAGGGATTCTTGTTTCAAATGAAAGGATGCAAGTGGAAATTTTTGGACATCAAAAGTATTATGCAGACTGAAATATTGTTCTGCCCAGTATATCCATCCAGTCGGATCATTTCCATTGAAGCGAGGAAAATCAAGCTTCGTCCCACGAAAATTGTTGGAAGAAGAGAACTCAGTGCCGGTAGAAGAGTCTGGCTATCCTTTAGTGTTCATGGTTGAATGTTGAAGATAGAGGCTGAGAAATTTTTCATCCAAATGTTGGAGTTTGGTTTTGAGGGCTGCAAGTTCTTCCTCCATGATTTGTGCTCTTGCAAGGGTGACAACCATAACTAGGAGTTTTTTTGTGTGTGAATGGGTAGAAAAACATAAACAAAAGCTTCTTTAGTAAAGGGAAATTTGGATTTGGGAAAAACTCTAAGGGATAATTGGGGTTTGACTAGATTTTGGACACTTTCGAATGGACAGGGAAGCATAAAATGAGGATTTCAGAAGTGGGGGGAAAGAATGAGAAAATTTGTCAGAGAGGGACAAAGAAGCAGAGATAGGAAATGAACACTGTGGCAAAATTTGAAGGTGATTGGGTGAAAATCGAAGAAGTTATGACAAACCCTAAAAATAGACAAATGTGGGATTTTTGGCTTTGGGAAGTGGAATTTGGGATAGAGTCCTCAGGAATGAAATATGCATAATGGGATTGCAGGGGTGTCAGTGAAGTTTCAAGGGAGACAGAGTTAAAATAAGGGAGATATGGCGAAAAAACATAATGGATCTACAACAGCGCGGAAGTGATCTACAACAGATGGATATGTAGCAGCGCGAAAGTGATTAACAACAGTTTTGGACAGAGAAAATCTGTGATTTAGCAGCTGAAAATAGATATGGACCCCAGGTATGCTTGGCTTCCTTACGGTTTAGGAGATTCACTCGGCCACCAATGTTGTATGATGGCTTGTGTATTGGGTAAGTACCCCTCACTCCACAGCTTAGGTAAAACTGATAACCTCTTTGCCACAAACAAAATCTCTTGGTTTACCTCGCGGGGGGGGACTAGTCAATCAGGTAGGGGTCATTTCCCTTTTCGTTGGTAGGTTCTCTCAATGGGCCAGCTACTTTGGGGTTCTTGTGGTACTCCTCACAATGAGTTTTATGGCTTATGCCCAAGTACTTCCCAGATTTAAGTGGATATGGATTATTCCCAGATCCGAACCTGCAACAAATGCAAAAACAAATTGGCATGAATTTCACCCAACGAGCCCAAGAAATTGCTCTGATACCAGATGTGAGGAACCTGCAATAATTAATTAATGAAAATGCACGAGATATCAGAAATAACAGAACTCAGAATCGATTTATTGATCGCAGGCCTATTCGAGGGGGAAACCTCCTTTGAGAAATCTCAATACAATTAAATTCATAGTGCCTTCATTGGCCTCAACACACACTTATATACTAAATATACCCCAAATACTATGGGTTAATACCTTGGAACTTATAATACTATGAGATGACTTACAAAGTATATGCTTCCAATACTTTGGGTCAATACCATGGGCTAATACAAACTATGGATCAACAAATATTACAGGATGACTTACAAAGCATATGCGTCCAACAACAATGTACTAAAAAAATAAAGAGAAGGGTTGACACGGGTTCCTAACATCGTCAAACGACCTTCCACAATTCGCAATCCACATTGCAGACGCAGAAATGCGAAAGTTCACTTCCTGTCAAACGACCTTCCACAATCTGCAATTCGCATTGTGGATGCGGAAAGGGTCCTACTCAAGACCCTTACTCCAGCAAGATTCCAAAGAAACCTACAAGGGTCATAACTTCCTCACCCTGGCTCCAAATGAGGCAAGTTTGGTAGCGTTGGAAATCTCTTGGAGAGCTCTATCCAATGGTACAACCCCCTCCCCAACTGAGGTTTCTAAACTCCTCATTTTATCCTCTAAAATTTTGTCTATAAACCCTCTGAGGTGCCTTCCATCCTTCAACAGGTCTCTACATGTCTCCTTCCATAGCCTAATCTTTCCTATGACTCCCAGAGAGGGTTAAGAAGTCCATTTACAAGGGTAAACACCTCATAGAAAAATACATATAATAAATGAAGCTAAGGCTAACCATAAATCTAACACATGTAAAATTAGCAATACATTAAACTCATGCAATTTAATGCATCATTCAACGTGCACTCATCCTTCCACTCAGTCTTACACGTGATCTAACAATCGCTCACATTCTTATAACATTCATTCAATAGATTAAGCAAAACAACATAATAATAACACATGAAATAACATCATTCATTCCACAGAACACTTATCTTTGTATCTTGAATTTGTCCCTGCGACTGGCTAAGTGAGAGAAACGTTCCACCCAACCTTAGGTCTCTATCCAGGATATACTCTTTCAACTGAGAGACCACCCCTTAGATGGGATGTGTATCAAGGAGGGATAACTAGGTTCTCTAACAGTCAAGATTCACTTCAATTCCAAGCCAAACTACAGTTGGGTTTATCAAGCATTCAGGGAAGCAGGGGGGATATTGCTAAGCCAGTGAGTTCAATCCATAGAACTATAGGCATATCAACACACAACATAAATGGAACCCACATTATCTACCTCACCCAACACAAGGAAGGCCCTCTTCTCTGCTACACAGTCTTTCAAGGCCCCTTCCCTTCCAGTGCTATTTAGGGTGGGAATAAGAAAGTCCAACTGCTAGTTCTATAAGATCATAGCCTTCACTGGACTTATCAAGCATTCCAACCCCGACTCTGAACTTAGACCCCTGTTAGAAAAGCTGGGCTCTTCACAGGGCTGCAGACTCAACTTTGCCTCGCAACTCGGCTCTCTGCACACTGATTTCAGTCCTCTCACAACTTCCTTCAGCTATTAATGCTCTCTAACTTCTTATCATTTTTATTACAAGGAACTTATCAATAGATAGTGCATCTGCATAGGTTTTTCTATGACATTCAACTCTGTAACTATGGTTTTATACAAAATCGCGTTTTTCCTTCTCTATTTCACGGTTAGGTTCTATAATTCTTGCCCCATGGGATTCTAGGTAACTATAGTATAGGATAATAGGGTTTTGTATTCACATATCATCGAAATGGATTCCTAGGCGAATGAACAGAACCAATCCCCCATTTCGGATCTCAAGGTGGTTTTTATCCCCCCAATCTTCCCTGCGCTGACTTTCCTCCCCCCACTCTCTGTAACCGAATTCTGGGTCATGATGGGGAATCAAAATTGTTTCCCTTGTACAGGTGGCAACATGGGTTCCCATCCCGTAACCCCCTCACCTTTCCTTAGTGGATACCATATCCCCTTCTCATTAGTTGCCTCACTTAGCCAGTTTCCTTAGTATTTCATTGCAATATTAAACATGCACATCAATTACAATATCCTCTAACCCCCTCACCTTTCCCTAGTGGATACCATATCCCCTTCTCATTAGCTGCCTCACTTAGCCAGTTTCCTTAGTATTTCATTACAATATTAAACATACGCATCAATTACAATATCTCATGGCTTAGTAGCACATGAATAGTTCAAATGTTAAATACTTGCCTATGCAAAAACATTTAAGCAACCACTAGTGGTGCCTTGTCCTTGAGATCCACACTAGGGAAAACACACTTTTCATATACACAATATTTTCATTGAGGCCAATAACCACTAAGGCAAGGTAGGGGTATTACACTACCACTATTGCTATCAATAGATTGGCGACTCCACTTGGATTAATTTGAAACTTTATTCAAAATTTTGGTGTTTCAAACTTAAATATATAATTAAATTTTTCCTTTAAACTCTTATAGGACCTATGTACCAAGTTTAAATACCCTTAGAAGCCTTAAATCAGCCTTATTCAATAGTAAAAATTACAAAAATATTGAAACTTGGCCTCGGCTTTCCGTGTTTCTTGATCTAGAAATGCTGACGCACCATGTCTGTGCACATAGAGCACCACCCTTAGGGTTACACACCCTTTATGTGGGAAAAGTTTTCCGCTGACTCACCCTTCCTCTTTACAAAGTGCATTAGCCTCAAAAAGCCACACTGCTCTGCATTTTGCACTTTCGTTGTTCGAGAGTTTTGAATTTTTGGGGCTAGTTTCCTCACTTTTGTCTAGTTTTTTGTAATTTGTTTTACTTGGATTGTATTAGGAATCCATTAAATTATATTTTGGACCTTACATGGACCCTAATTAGCTAATATTTGGAACAATTTTAAATATTTTTAAATCTTTTTGGTTCAAATTTGCAAGAAAATTGTCAAAACTAGTTGTGAGATTTTATTGTTTTAGGGCCACTTTTAGGCATAATTTTTGTGTTTGTAGACCTTCACATGACATTACAAACATTTTAGGATCAATTTATCACATATTTGAAAAAAATTGGGAGGATTTGCTTTGAAATCTTTAAATTTGAAATTTCCCTCCAAAACCCTTAAGGATGGCCTAATTTGGCAATTTTTTCAAATTTTTCTTATAATTTGTTGTAAATATGATTGCTTGAGGTCATATTGTTTTTTTAGATCCATTATTTTATAAGATTAGTATTGATCCATAAATAATTTTGATTCAATTACTAGTTTGCACATGCAAAAAATTGAAAAAAGCATAAACAATTGTTTAAAGAATTTTTAGGCTCTTTAATTTTTGAATCCCATACACTTGCCTATTTGAAACAAGAAACCAAATCATAGTCATGACTGTAAAATCTCAAGCACAGTTGAATCTAGCTACTGTGGATTCCTCACTGGTGAAAGATTGCACAACATTTGCAAGAATTAGCATAAAAAATTTTTAATGAATGAAGAACAATACACATGAATTGGTGAATAATGTCAATATTATTAACTGTCCAACCTTAACAAAGGTTAAGAACACCCATATATACAAATCTGGAAGAATTCGAATCCATCTGGAGTGTTCACACTGATCTAGCTTAGAAAAAGCTCAAACCCCCCTAGGTTGACCAAAATATCCCAAACCATCCCAAACTGGTTCGAATCTGCAGTGTGAATGCTGGGAATGACTGGACAGGCCCATGTGACCTCACACATGTGAAGAAACTGGTTGGCTAGAGGTTTGGAGTCTAAAATTGGTCAAAAATGAGACAAAACAAGGCAAGATTGTCCACCAAGAGAGCAAATGCGCCCTAGGTAGAAGAGAAGCATGCTGAGTGCATTAAATGACCTGAGGAGGGCGCTCTAGGCATGCTGAGTGCATTAATTGCCCTGGGGAGCGCTCCACTTAGCTGGTTTGACTCAGCATTTGTTCACATTTGCCATCTAGTTCATGATAATTGACCATTTAGTAGCTAATCAACTTAGGGATGTAATCATTAATCACTTGGGATAATTAATCATCATTAATAAATGATTAATGTACATAGGTGGAAAAATGTTCTAACACCCCCCCTTAAGCTAGACTTAGTGAAATATCAAAAATTAAGGCCTTGGCAACTAGGCTCAAGTCACCTTTTACATCATGAAAATTTATTTGTCCATGTAACCAAGGTAAGGAGGAAAACCACATGGGAAATAAAACCTCCCCTCTAAAATGGACATGTGGCATATATCAAAATACACCAATCATCACCATGCATCACTCACCCCAAGCAAAGATCTAAGGTGAGTGAAGGTCTTCTCGGTAAAACACTTGGTGAAGATATCAGCAGTTTGCTCACTGGATGGGCAATACTGCAATGCTATGATCCGGTCATGCACCAAACCCCGAATGTAATGCATGTGTATCTCTATGTGCTTGGTCCTCTGCCTCTGTACTGGATCGGTAGAAATATTGATTGTACTTTGATTATCACACCAAAGAATAGTGGGTGAATCAAAGACAATCCCGAACTCTGCAAGAATACCTTGCAACCAAACACATTGTGTGGCTGCATTGACTGCTCCCCTGTACTCGGCCTCAGCTGAAGATAAGGAAATAGTGCTCTGTTTCTTGCTTGACCAGCATATAGGTCCATGTGCAAGCATAAAGACATAACCGGAAGTTGACTTCCGATCAATACAATCACCGGCCCAATCAGAATCTGTAAATCCTACTAGTTCAAGGGATGAACCAGCAGCATAATGGATACCAAAAGACTTAGTACCCTGAACATAATGAAGTATCCTCTTGGCTGCCTTCCAATGGATCTCATGAGGCTCTTGCATGTGCCTTGCAACAGCCCCAACAGCATAAGACAAATCTGGTCGAGAGTGTGTAAGATACAACAAACTCCCAACTAGTTGTCTATACAACGAACTGTCAACTAGTGGTGAAGAACCCCATTCTGTAAGCTTAACTCCTGAAAGAAATGGAAATTTTGCAGACTTACATTCAGCCATCTTAAATTTCTGCAGCAAATCTGAAGCATACCTTGACTGACATACAGAAATTCCATTCACAGATTGATCAATCTCCAAACCCAGAAATTGTTTTAGCAATCCTAGATCGGTCATGGAGAATGCACTGTGCAATGCTCTCTTAACTGAGTCAAGTTCTTTGGTGCAGCTACCAGTGATCAAAAGATCATCAACATACAGTACAATAATCAATATCAGATCACTAACATGCTGCATATACACATTTGGATCAGACTTACACCTCTCAAACCCCAAAGATAGCAGAAAATTGTCCATTTTTGCATACCATGCTCTAGGAGCTTGCTTGAGCCCATAGAGTGATTTGTTCAACCTGCAAACAAGAGTATGATCAGAAATAAAACCTTCAGGCTGCTGCATATAAATCTCCTCATTCAGATCCCCATGAAGAAAGGCACTCTTTACATCCATGTGATGAATCTCCCATCGCTTGGAAGCCCCAATTGCCAAAACTAGTCTTATGGAGTCCATCTTTGCCACCGGTGCAAATGTTTCTGTATAGTCCACTCCTTGGACCTGAGAGTAACCCTTAGCTACCAACCTGGCCTTATACTTCAAATCAGAGCAATCAGATCCAATTTTGGTTCTATAAATCCACTTGCATTGCACTAGTTTCCTCTTGGGAGGAAGAGGGACCAAATCCCAAGTTTTGTTCTCATGGAGTGAGTTCATCTCCTCTTGCATGGCTGATTGCCATCTTGGGTCTGTACATGCTTCTGAATATGACATTGGATCAGATCCAACCATCAAATAACATGCCTCACTCAGATCAGAATTATTATGTGCAAAGGAATTGTGAAATTGAGATCTAGTTTTCCTAGCATCTTGGGGATCTCCCACTAGCTCTCCGGCACTTTGAATTGTTTTCTCTACCCACTTGGGCCTTGAGGGAGGGATATGTTCAGAATCCATATCAACATCATCTTTAGCAATATCAGAATCAGAAATATCAGAGAATGAATCACTACTTACTTCATCATTAAGACGAGGGAATGAGCATTCCCCATCACCTTGTTCACTAGCTTGCAAAAATTCTTCCTCTTCGAATTTGACACTTCTTTCAATGAAAGTTTTGTGAGTGGATGGATCAAAGAGCTTGTAGCCCTTGGAATCCTCTGCATACCCAACCATGATTGACTCCTTGCTTTGGGGCTGCAATGCCTTTCTCTTCTCCGGTGGAATTCTGGCCCAAGCCCTTGAGCCAAAAATTCTGAAATGTGAGACATTTGGCTTGTGGCCCATCCAAGCTTCAAATGGAGTGATTCCTTGCAATGCTTTGTGTGGTGCCCTGTTCTGAACATATGCTGCACAATTCATAGCTTCAGCCCATAATTTAGGAGACAAATCCCTTGCTTGCAACATGCAAGTTGCCATCTCTTTCAGTGCTCTATTTTTGCGCTCTGCAACACCATTTTGCTGAGGTGTGTAGGGCACTGAGTGTTGCATCTGAATGCCATGCTCTTGACAGAGCTGCTGCAAATTGTTGTTGACATACTCTCTACCATTATCAGTCCTCAAAATCTTCATGGCCTTCCCACTGAAGTTCTCAACCATGCTCTTAAAAATCTTGAAACAATCAAAGACTTCAGATTTTTGCTTAAGGAAAAATAACCAGCAGTACCTTGAGTAGTCATCGATGAAGGTGAGCACATATTTGCTGCAGCCATAGGAGGGTGTGGGGAGTGGCCCTATGAGATCAGAATGTACTATCCCAAGAGGTTGATCAGCCCTCCTAGCCTTCCCTTTGTCATACTTCCTTTCAGGATGTTTCCCAATCATGCAACCCTTGCATGTTCCACTCGAAAATCTGATTTGGGGCAGCCCTTCTACCATATTTTCTTTGCTTAAAACTTGAAGATATCTGTAGTTTAGGTGCCCATACCTTTGATGCCATAGCTTGCTGGTCTCATTCCCATGTGACAGCAGCACACTTGGTGAAGAAAATTCGAGGAAGTGGGAGAACATGTACATCTTCATGTCATGGTCTGCAACACCCTTTGCAACAATTTTCCCGGTGGAAACTTCTGATATCTCCACTTCATCCTGAGTGAAGACCACCTTCTTTGCTGCTCCAGTATGTGTCATTTGGTACACAGAGAGCAAGTTTGCTGCAAGGTTTGGCACATACAGCACATTGGAGAAGAAGCCATTCTCCATAGAGATTTTCCCAATGCCATGAGCAGGGATTTCTGAGTCATCTCCCATTCGAATTGAGATACCACTGTAGGGAGCAAGTTCAGAAAACGAGTCTCTTGAGGAAGCCATGTGCCTTGAGGCACCTGAATCAATGATGAACAACGGTGAATGAGATGAGCTAGCCACCAAAGCATGGCAGCTCTCCTTGTCTTCAGAAGCGCACTCCTTCTTCTTGGAACTTTCAGGAAGAGGAATGTTATTTTTCTGTAGGAGATGTGTCATGGTGTCTATGGTTTTCTTCATGCATGAGCTCTCTGGATGAAAACCTCTTTGACAGTAGCTACATTTCGTCTTCTCAGCCTTCTTTCCCTTGTTCTTGACAGGATTCGAAACCCCCTCAGAGGATTTGGGCCTCTCATCCTTTCTCTTCTTCTCTTGAGGTTTCGAAACCCTGGGTTTTTGCTTGCTTCTTCCACATTTCGAATCTCCAGCTGCAAGAACTTGATCTTTTTGTTTGATGGAGCCCATCAAGACCAGCTTGTCTTGCTCTTGAGTTAGCATCTCCATGAAGTCAGCCAAGGATGGCATCTTCCAACCTCTGACTGTGAGCCTTGTGGAGTTGAAGGAAGACACAAAAACTGAGTATTCTGAACCCAATTTTGAGAGAATGGACAACACCAACTGTTCTTCTTTCTTCTCTATGCCACATTGTCTGATCTGCAAGACCAAGTTCTTGAACTTGGTGAAGAAGTCCTGGATGGAATCGAAATTCCCTGGGCTCAGTGAGACAAGCTCATTTTCGAGCTGGTGGCCTCTCATCTCATCAGTCTTTCCAAACAGTGTCTCAAGCTTGAGCCACACTTCATTTGGAGTTGCTAGACTTTCTACATGAAACAGGAGGTCTCTCGAAATGCTGAGACAAAGGAGGCCAAATGCCTCATCCATTCTGTTGAAAAACTTGGATTTCTCCACAGCTGAGTTTGGCTCAACCTCAGTGCCCATCGTGATTCTGTAGAGACCCTTGGATCTCAACAAAATCACCATTTCTGCCTTCCAATCGAAATAGTTGAAGGGAGTGAGCACGTTTGGGTGAGATGGCTCCATTCTCCTCTGCTGCAATTCGCACTTGCTGACAATGCTGATCTTCAGTACCTGCAAACAACTCTCAAATCACTCTGGAGGGATCTACACTCACAGATTCGAACCCTGTATGGATAGTGGGTGCATTCGGGAGAGCATCACACCTGAGAGGAGCCACTAGATTTCTCCAGTAAGCTCAAGGCAATGGCCTCAGGAATTATGTGGTTTCTCCACTGTTTCTGGCAATCCACTACAACAGTCTGCTGGTTCGAATTCTAGCTCCAAGAGCTCTGATACCATGTAAAATCTCAAGCACAGTTGAATCTATCTACTGTGGATTCCTCACTGGTGAAAGATTGCACAACATTTGCAAGAATTAGCATAAAAAAATTTAAATGAATGAAGAACAATACACATGAATTGGTGAATAATGTCAATATTATTAACTGTCCAACCTTAACAAAGGTTAAGAACACCCATATATACAAATCTGGAAGAATTCGAATCCATCTGGAGTGTTCACACTGATCTAGCTTAGAAAAAGCTCAAACCCCCCTAGGTTGACCAAAATATCCCAAACAATCCCAAACTGGTTCGAATCTGCAGTGTGAATGCTGGGAATGACTGGACAGGCCCATGTGACCTCACACATGTGAAGAAACTGGTTGGCTAGAGGTTTGGAGTCTAAAATTGGTCAAAAATGAGACAAAACAAGGCAAGATTGTCCACAAAGAGAGCAAATGCGCCCTAGGTAGAAGAGAAGCATGCTGAGTGCATTAAATGACCTGAGGAGGGCGCTCTAGGCATGCTGAGTGCATTAATTGCCCTGGGGAGCGCTCCACTTAGCTGGTTTGACTCAGCATTTGTTCACATTTGCCATCTAGTTCATGATAATTGACCATTTAGTAGCTAATCAACTTAGGGATGTAATCATTAATCACTTGGGCTAATTAATCATCATTAATAAATGATTAATGTACATAGGTGGAAAAATGTTCTAACAATGACACATGAAAATATCATTTTAAAACATTTCACAAAAATATTTGCATCAAAAAACAAAAAATGAACATTACACATTGAGATAATTTGAAAAACAATTCCCACCAAAACCAAAAAAACAACTTTAACTAGTGAAATTTTGTTTTGGATCTACAATATTTCATTTTTATCATGCACAATTAGAGAGAGTTGTAGCTTTCGTATTCAAATTTCTAGAGATAATTTGTGTTCAAGCCATCGTATCCTCTTCATTTTGGCTTTCGAGCTATCTTGTGAACGAGAAGGTGGATCTCATTTGTAATAGTTTAGGATTTTATTTTTCAAGAAATTTCTTTTCAAGACATTGTATCCTCTTAACTTGGGATTTCGAGCGATCTTATGAATGAGAAAGTGGACCTCACTTGCAACAGAGTAGATTTTAAGTTTTGCATACAGTTCTTGAGCTACCGTATCCTCTTCACTTAGTATTTTGAGCGATCTTGCGAACGAGAAAGTAGATCTCAAGTGTAAATGTTTACTTCATAATTCTTCAAAGGGATCTGCGTATCCTTTTTTATTGCAATTTCGGGTAGCCCCGTAAACGAGAGATAGAGATCCCCTGTGTAACAAAATTAGATTAATTTTTCAGTGATATATTTGTTTGGTTTACATTGATTTTTGAAATCAGTAATTAACCATATTTCAAAAGAAATGTTCCTAGATATAAAAAATCTACCAAAACGCTTTGTATCACCAAAAATTCACTAGAATTGGAAACACATTGAAACATTTGAAAAGAGTTTTATGTATGTTGTAAAAAAAAATTATTTTAATTCTATTTTTCAACTTGCATTTTTGGAAGACCCACATGAACCTCTAACGTTTCATTAGTTTAGAGATCTACCCAGCCAAAAATATCGATCCAAAGCTCTAAACTTTGATTTTTGCAAGGCGCGTCCAGCTATGTCTTCAGATTTCAGAAATTCCTATTTTTGTGGAAACCCTAATTTTTAGGGCCAAATCAGAAAATGCTCAAAATTGAATTCTGATTGGACAGATAGGTTCTCCTTGATGAGTAGAGTCAATCTACTATACTGCTTTTCCAAAAACTATGGAGAGAAACCCAATAAACAAGAAAATCATGTTTCCGTCACTGTAAAATGTCTTCTTGTCAGGTTAGCTATGATACCATGTTAAATTTTGAGCATTAATTCACAATACTCTAGGATCTTCACTGAGAGAATAATATAGATAGTATATCAATGCATAACAATGACAATAAGCATGACAAGCATCATAAGAATCAAAAGCATGAGAGACAAGAGATACAAAGTTTCCGTGGGGAAAACCCTAAGGTGAAAAACCCAACAACTTCCTTAGAGATTGAGAGAGCCATGGCTCAACCAAAGTACATCCAAAATACACTGAGATAGTCTCCTAGTAGCAGATGATCCTCCTCACTAGTGCGCCACTTTCTGAGTGAGAGAAGTGTGAGTTTCCGAGTGATCAAAATAGAGATCTCCCTATCTCTATTTATACTAACCTGTTTGCCCAGTTACACTATGGGGCAGACTTGTCTAGCTAGGTACATCCATAATATAATACATATTTCAGGGCCGACCCCACACATGGTGGCCTAATAATCCATTTCCAAGTACACACACTTGCGACACTACACATGATGACACTTCCTTATAGAGGAATAACACATCTCTTATAAGGATATAATAAATATATATGAAATACATAGATGAAATACATTCCAAAGTTACATATACATCAACAAGGAGGACATGGTTGCAATCGTTCAGAAGTACATCACATGCTCTGGTAGGTTAAGCTACGTCCCCATCTTTCATTTTCGGATTCTAGAGATGTTAAGAAACAGGACCCATCATCCACCAAACAACAACATTAGTATTCCATATTACCTACTTCAATCTCTAGTAGAAATGAGCAAGAAGGTGGCTAAGGGTAAGGAGGATGCCTTGGCCCATCATGGGCTGATCAAGTTAATTGTTTGTGAAGAATTAAAGGCGCGGATACCAGATCTTTCGTGGGAATAATTCATGTTGGTATCCGCTGAATATGTTCAAAGGATGAAGGGGACACCCACAGCTAGCATACCACCAAGAGCAATGAACAAAACTGCCTCTACATGAGGGGCAAAGAGGAAAATTGACCTGGACCATGTGGCCGAGACCTTGGTGAAAATCAAGCACTCAAGAGAGGACTCCCCCAGGGAAAACCCAGGGATTCCTTCCAGTAATCAAGAGTCAAAAAGAAGAAATAAGACATTCACCCAAGCATCCCGAATCTGAGTTACCAAGGAAAATAGTAGGGAACCCAGTCCCATAGTTCAAAATGTGCCGTATGGGGATGATGATCAGTGTATAGATCAGAGTGATCCCACTACAGAAGAGGATCAGTATGAACATGAAATGCAGTATGAATATGAAGAATAGAAGGAGGAAGAAGAACGGAATGAACCAAAAGAGCAAGTCAACCCCCAGGGGGACCCTCTTGAGCATAATGAAAACCCTAGGGTTGTCAATCAGCTGGCTGAGGCATGAGCAGAATTAGAAGAGCTCACAAAGGAGCTAGCGGCATTGAAAATTGGATCAGGAAGCCAGACAGCATCACCCCCGTTTTCATCTGAGAAGACACAAATTCTAATAATGCATCATGTAGGGGAGCTAAGACTTGTAGAACAGAGAAATTTAGTACTTCAAGAAAAGTTGGCTGAGGCACAAGGGGAACTAGCCAAGAAGGACCAGGAAATTGTTCAACTGAAGCATGTCTTGGCTGCTACCACAGAAATATACACTAAACTATTGGAGAATAGGCCACCTTCAGCAATATATGCAGTTTACCTACAAGATAAGTGGAGCAAATTCTAGCTCCAGAGGTTGGCACAGGGACTCCCAATAGAAATCAAAACAACCAGGGAATTTGTGGATGCATCTCTCAAGGCCATAGAGTCGGAGAATGACCAGCTCAGTGAGTTTTTCCTACACAATTTTGTAGCTCCTAGCTCATCCAACTAGTCGCCAAACCCTTACATGGGCGATTTCCAGTTAAGGGAATTATGTTCTTGGATGAACAATGAAATTGAACGAGCTTAGGACTACCACATTTATGTGGCAGCAAAATGGCAGACCCCATTATGGATCAGGGCAGAAGAATCTCACCCTGAACAGATAATCTATGACCATAGAAATCTCACCATGGATGAGGAACTAATCCCAATTGTCCTTGAGAAACAACAAGGGGCTGTGGTTCACTTTGTTCTTACTCTTCATAGCACACATAAGGAGGTTTAGGAGTCTATTGGTGAAAGATGGTGCAGAGTGGCAAATGACCTGAAAATAAAAGAACTTCACTCCCCTGCAAGACTAGAAAATGCTCTCGTAAAATCCAATCTCTATGGAGATTCATTGATAAAGAATCAGCTTAGGTGGATAGGGATGAGGCTAAACTCCCCATTCTTCCTCCCTCTGTTCATTAAGGAACAGGTCAATGAGGAAAAAGAAAGGGGGGCATGGGTCAAGGAAGATCAAAGTATGGGCTACCTGTTGGATGCTTGAATGGACAGACCCAGGTTTTAATGAGGCGCGGAAACAAAACCCCCTTGGCGCACTGGCCCTCTCGGCAACGAGCTGCGCAGCAGCTCGAGGTCTCACCCGAAGTGGCTATGGGGGGGATAAGGAATCAGGCTTCCTTAACCTAGGTGATGTGGAGGCTGCAATCTTCTCCCTCTCTCTTCTGGGAGGATTCCTCACAGCGGAATGTCTTACTCTTTCGCAGACCTCTCAGTGCAACAACGCTGAAACTCACACTCGCCAGCCCAGCTGCGCGGCACCTCCGCACCTGTGCACAAGGCATTACCCGCTACTTTCACTACATGCTGGATTACTTCTGCGCTCACGCCGCAGCGCACAACAGACTCCTTACACGCCACGACAATAGTGCTCCTATCGACTCCTTCGATAGTGCGCGAATATAACTTCTAAGGAAGTTTCGAGGACTTACTTTATATACTCACTCGTAAAGACAACAAGACATTCATGTAACACAGATAGTAAACATAAACATGCATTCACAACACAGCATCATAACAACGAGACTTATGTAGTTCGCCTCCACGGGGAAATCACATTCACTAAAACTGTATCCTATATTAACTCAAATGGAGATTACACAATATGCTGCGCACACAGCTGCAGCCTTAGATATATCTGGGTAACTCCATGCACACAGCTGGGAGCCCTTCTCTTAGATCTATTCTCTTCTTCTACAGAGATTACAATGATTCAGACATCGACTCAGACTGTCTGTCAACTCAGGGATTAGCTTCACAGCTATCCAGTTCTAACTCTTGTCTTCTAACAACACAATAGAAAACAATCAACAACCAACCCTTCTTCCTTATCAATTATACATATATATAGGTGGCCCCGAGGGTTGCACCTTTACAAAACTGTGGGACTTTCCCAGCAGTAATCCCCAAAAACCCTAACCGCGGACATGGCTAAGTGTACTGTAGGCACCGCTTGCAGTCACGTCACCGCTTCCTGCAGGCTCCGCGATTTCCGGCGCAACTTGCGGGTATGGGCGTCGCTTCGTCATTCACTGCTCCTTGTCCTTTTCCTTCAATGCTTTGGTCTGTTTCTCCTCCTTAATCAGAGCAACCATAACTTCTGTACTTAGCCTTAATGAGGGTAGCTGAGCCCTCTACTCCATCGCTTCATTTATTGTGGTAGCTGAGCTTTCTACTCGTCCACATTCATTCTCCTTTGACATGTGTGCGCGAGCTCCGCGATTTTCGGCCCATAATCTACGCTGAGCTCAACCATATGGCACCATACTACGCACTTGTTCACTTCTGCCCAAAATTGGTGCTTACTCAAAATTAGCACTTTCCCTTCAACACTTATGCTTTTTCCTCAAAATTCGCAGCTTTACTATAGCTGCGGCCTAGGCTCCAACACTACCACAGACAGGCAGGGACCCCCAAGGTGGTAGCATGGGACATCAAAGATGTCATCAGAGAGCATAATATGTCACCCAAGGATGGGTGAATCCTTCAAGCATGGGGGTGATGATGAGTCCCCATTTCAAGTATCTGATAGTTTCTTTTCCCACTAGAAAACACAAGAGAGGTTGAAAAGATACACTCGTTAGTGGGAAAATGATTTACCTTAATTATTTAATGAAGTGTTTAAAAGATTATTTCTGTTATGTTTTGAAAAGCATTGCTATGAGCTAATTGCATGAAAAATGAGGTTGAATGAGCAGGTGTAGGTGTACTCAAGGATAACACGTGAATCAAGTGAAAAACTAGAAGAACATCACCAAACACAATGCCTTTTTCCTGATCTATAGAGAATGAACTCCTGTTCAAAAGAGAATCAGTAGTTAGACATTTTTGTTAGGTTAAACATTAGGATTTTATAAATATGGACCTCTCGAGTAGCGAGACGCCCCTGCTGCTATTTTGAAGAATTATTGTTTAAGTTTCAGACTATCAAGACAGTTGTGTTACAGACCTAGTTTTTAAACG
This sequence comes from Larix kaempferi, assembly GCA_027924585.1. Lineage (NCBI taxonomy): Eukaryota > Viridiplantae > Streptophyta > Pinopsida > Pinales > Pinaceae > Larix > Larix kaempferi. The sequence continues at coordinate 29,709,375 of BSBM01000229.1, read as the reverse complement.
ATGAAGTTTCTATTTTAAATAAAGACTTGATGTTATCTGCAATTCAACGTTTATAAATTCTTTTCACTCCTGAGTATGGGTTGGAGAGGGCCCCTCCAACACGTAAGTCAGGAGATCTTGCAATATAGGTATTTCTCATTATGTGTTGTGCATTGATTGAATTTATATTGCAGATGAGAGTATTCTAAATAGCGTCTAAATAACACGATTTAAATTCTGTAGTAGTTGATCACTTTTGATTCCGTAATTCATTACAACGCATTATGTAGTATGGTAATGATTTGTCCATAGTCTTGTAGCATCATTCCTTTGAGGCGTAATTAAACACCCATTTCTCTATGTACTCGCATTTATTTCTGAAGCAGCAATCTAGATCTTCAGCCTATGTATTCGTTTCATTATTAGAACTGTGTTAAATTTTTTGAATTTACTTCAATATGATCTAGGATCTTAACTGAGAGAACAACATGTACAGCATATCTACAGCATATCAATCATGGAGACAATAATGCAAGCACACAAGAGACACAAAGATTTACTTGGGGAAAACCATAAAGGTGAAAAACCCCAATAACTTCCTCAGAGATAGATAGAGCAATGATACAACCAACCAAGAGAGATAGCCATAATCTAGCAGCAGATCCTCCTCCTCCATAAGTGCGCCACTCCTCCTTGAGTGCATGTGTGAGAAGTGAGTGAGCAAATAGAGTGCCTCCCGCACTCTATTTATACTTGACTTGACTTGCCTTTTTACCTAACTCATGTAGGCTCGAACTTTACCACATAACATAATGCTGAGTGGGATGATCCCCAATAGGGTGGTCTAATAACCCTTTGACCCACATGGCCGACCCCCAATAGGGTGGTCTAATAACCCTTTGACCCACATGACTTATACAGGGCCGACCCCAAATAAGGTGGTCTAATAACCCATTAAGTATAAGTTACGACACTTAAAATATAAATGATGACACTTCCTTATAGAGGAATAATACCATCTCTATAGGAATACAATATACATATATGTGAAATACATTCCGAAGTTACATATACATCAACACTCCCTCTTAACTAGGAAGGTATTTCTCAGCACAGTTCTTCTAGCACAAGTCATCTTCTCTGGATCATCGTCACTGGATAATCATCATCGTCACTGCTGCTACTATCTCAATCAATCTCTGAATCTACTCGTCATAGGAAGTTCTACAGAGCCAGTCCTTTTTCATACTGGATGTAGGCCCACCACCTGTAGGTCTTCGTCATCACTGGCCATACTGTGGAATCCTCAGAACTTATTACGTGCATCACAAAACCTCGAAAGAGCATCCCAGGATGTTACGGGTACACAACTCCGACCTGAGGATCTCCCAGGGCGCTATTACATGTGACCCCACCACAAAACCTCGAAAGAGCATCTCAGGATGTTACGGGTACACAACTCCGACCTGAAATCTCCCAGGGCACAAATTACATGTGGTCTACCACAAAACCTAGCAAGAGCATCTTAGGATGTTACGGGTACACAACTCCGACCTGAAATCTCCCAGGGCACAAATTACATGTGGTCATGGAAAAACCTCGCAAGATCATCTCAGGATGTTACGGGTACACAACTCCGACCTGAAATCTCCCAGGGCCCAAATTACATGCCATAGGACAAAACCTCGCAAGAGCATCTCAGGATGTTACGGGTACACAACTCCGACCTGAGATCTCCCAGGGCACAAATTACATGTCCTCCCAGAGCAATGTCTCGAAAGAGCATCCCAGGCTGTTACGGGTACACAACTCCGACCTATAGGATCTCCCAGACATGCTCATCTGCACAACCTGATCCACGGCCATAGAGTATCAACCTAATACTCACCATACATCATCCTGATGTACTCATGATCATCCTGATCATCATCACTGCAACGTCCTGCTGCATGTCATCTGGAGCAACATCCTGAAGCTCATCATCCATGATCATCCTGATCATCACTGCAACATCCTGCTGTATGTCATCTGGAGCAACATCCTGAAGCTCATCATCCATGATCATCCTGATCATCTCTGCAACATCCTGCTGCATGATCCACCTAATCATCAATGCATCTACCTGATGCATACCAAGTATCTACCTGATACATATCATCATACATGATCCTCCTGATCATACAATGTATCCATCTGATACATGATACATATCACCATACATGATCCACCTGATCATACAATGTATCCACCTGATACATATACAGATACATGGTCCAAGCATCTAACATGATGCATATACAAAATACATACACATGATCCAACTGATCATATCCAGCATCCAACATGATGCATACATACATAAATGATCCAACTGATCATATCCAGCATCCAACATGATGCGTACATACATACATAAAAATGATCCAACTGATCATATCCAGCATCCAACATGATGCGTACATACAAAAATGATCCAACTGATCATATCAAGCAGAAACTAGAACATCATCCTGATGCTCATCATCCAGTGCTTACATCCACAGCCATGTGAAGGATCCTCCTTCAGACATGCTTGGAATGGCTTCAGCAAAAGTGTCCATCACTTCTTCCTCGAAGTGTCCTCTATCTGAAGAACGCCAAGCCTCTCTCTGAAGTATTCAAACCTCACCCTGGCTAGTGGCTTCGTCAGCACATCTGCAATCTGCTCGTCTGTCGCAACATACAGGAGCTTCACAGCTCCTCTCTGCACCATATCCCTGATATAGTGATATTTGATCTCTATGTGTTTCGACCTGTCATGAAACACTGGGTTCTCGGACAACTTCACACAACTCTGGCTATCACAGAAGATACCAGTAGCCTCCAACGGGAGATCAAATAACTCAGACAGTAGCTTCCATAGTCATACTGCCTCACAACTAGCTGAGCAGGTTGCAACATATTTTGCCTCAGCTGTACTCAGTGCTACGCAGGACTGCTTCCTGCTAAACCAAGAGATCACACCTGATCCCATACTGAAGCAGCACCTAGATGTGCTCTTCCTATCTGCAGCACTGCCAGCCCAATCTGAATCAACATAACCCTGTAGGTTAAACTTTTGATTCGCTTCATACTTGAGCCCATAATCCACTGTACCCTTCAGGTACCTCAGAACATGCTTTACAGCAACCAGGTGAACACTCCTCGGATCCGTCAGGAACTGGCTCAATGTGTTCACAGCAAAGCAAATGTCTGGTCTCGTGTTCGTCAGGTACATCAAGGACCCAATCATCTGACGATACATAGTGATATCAATCGGCTCAGATGAAGCATCACACAGGTGCTTCAGGTTTGATGCCATAGGTGTGGCCATAGCCTTGTAGTCCATCATCCCGAACCTCTTCAGGATCTCTACTGCATACTTCCCTTGTCCAAGGAAGATTCCTTCTGCACTCTGCCACACCTCCATGCCAAAAACAAATAGTGCATCATCCCCAAGTTCTACATCTCGAACTCGGTAGTAAGCTTCTGCTGCGTGTCGACAATCAATCTATCTTCACCATACCAAGTTCTGCACATATATGATTTCCTATCATGTGTCTCAGAACCAAATGGCTGCTCCACATACACTTCTTCTTCAACTACACCATTCAAGGAAGTTGTCTTGAATCCATCTGGTGTATCTTCTATTTCATCACTTTTATATTTCTCTATGCTGCCATCTGCAACATGCTTGATCTGATAGTTTCATCTGGAAGTCATAACAAACTTCCCTTCAGGTCTTGGGACTACATCCCAAACATCATTCTTCATGATCGACGGATCATGGCATTCCATTTCTTCATCCCAGATCCTGGGAACTTCAATATCTTCGATAGATATCTTTGTTGCTGGAACAAATGTTGTAGACCTTTTGTAGGTGAAGATATACGGTCTTTCCTACAAAACAGGTTAAATTGCATGATTAGAAACATCTCATAATTTTTAGAACAAATTCTTATACATAAAGAAATATGTCATACAGTCATGCAATTAGCCAATGCTTCAATACAACATTTATCCATGTCCCATAACTTTCTAGATGTCTTCCAATCTCTACCAGAACATTGTTAAGAGTGTGCACAACTCCCAACATGTCAGCAAAGAGGTTTCATTCTAGATAAGTAGCAATGGAATGTTGTACAGTGCCATAGGCCACTTACCCATGTATATTAGTAGTATACTATTCATTAATGCAACTATTTTACTATGCACAATACATATCCTAAGTCTAGGAACATGAGCATATACATCATTGAACAATTTTATTTAAACAAACAAATATGCAAGAAATGATGATTAAAATACTTATCTTTCTTTGTTCGTTGGGTGGACTCCCTCTCAGTCTTTTCTTTCTTGCAGGAGCTGCTGGAGTCCTAATCTGCAGTAGCTTCTTCTACACCTTTCTGTTGTGGAATGTAGAGAGATGGACAACTCCCTCTGAATATCTGCATCCTTTCATAAACCACTGGAGTGTACTCCCTCTTATTCTTTGCTCCCTGGATTACCTGTCCTTGAACTTATATACATTCTCGATCCCTATGCATGCTTGTTAGTATCATCATTGTGTTATCCTCTAGGTCTAATATAAAATCATACATTCATTAGTATACTATTAAAACACAATAATCTCAAGCATGTATAGTCATGATCATTTCAAACAGAAATAATAAGCATTATTATTCACGGTTTATGTAGGATTCTTATGGTTAGTCAAATCATAAGAAACATAACATTCATACAACCATGATTATTCAAACCTATGACTCTTCAGGAATAATCATTATCAACAATAGTATAAGATCCTAACACAAGGTAGGATTCTAACTTGATATAGGAAAAACATACCTGGATTAGCATGCTAGCCATTTATGTCTAACATACTCACATGATGTCTTCTTGTTCTTCTTCAATGACTTGTGCTAGTAACCTGTATATCTCATAGGTTAACTATTACAAAACCAAGTTATACATACCTCGTAAATGGATCTTCTATGAGATCCATGACAATGGATGAATCTTTGTCCTCATGTTATCATGATCATATGTTCTTGGACCAGAACATGATTTGTCTTTCTTGGTGTACCTTTCATGTTAGTAGACAACATAAACCTCATACAACACCATAATGCATTAGTACAATCATAAGTGCCAACACCCTAACCAATGAATATCTTCTATCATGCATTCATAATTTTGTTAAGGTGATATGACAAATCTAAAATCAAAATTGTACTAACCGTAATAACATGAAGACAAACATACCATAAACTTAATCATGGACAAATATCGAAACATACCTCGATGAGTCATACCTGTTGAGATCGCTTGTAATCTTCTTATATAAGGCTTTAGCCTCATCTCCCTCTGAAACAGGAACTTCTTCACTCATGCAGATGATCAATCCATCTTCTTCTAGGATTAACCCAATCCATTTGATTTGCAAGAACTGGACCTTGAGCTGGATATGGGTTTGTCAGAGAAACCCCAAAAATTCAAACTTTGAATTTAAAACTTCCGAAAGGATAGAAATATGCGCCTTGATAAGCTGATCAAACCGGTATATTCAGAATTTGAGAACTGCAAAGTTTCACTCCTCAATTTTGCCTTTGAAACTTCCAGATTCACTGGACGTGACCCTGAACTGGGGTTTGATGAAGCCCACTCTTCTGCCCAATCAAAATGTTTGATCCAAATCTCTAAGCTTCTATTTTTCTGAGGAGCTTCCAGCCGTGGTCACAGATTTCAAAAATTCCCATTTTTACAGAAGCCCTAATTTTCCACTTTTCTGATCAAAGTCCCGAACTAGGGTCTAATCAAGCCCGGCCTTCTGCCCAACAAAAAATTCTGATCTTGGTCTCTAAATTTCTATTTTGATGAGTAGCATCCAGCCATGGTCTCCGATTACAAAAATTCCAAATTTCTCCGAAGCCCTAAATTCCGGAAGCCATGAATGAAGGTACTAAAAAATAATTCTGTTTTGATAGAAATATGTACCTGATTGTTTCTGGTGTAACTCCAAACTTTTTGATCCACAAGGTCTGAAAACATTTCCTGAGATAGCCTGACCAGTTATATTTCCATCCTGACAGGTCTGACCTCAATTGGATTCTCTGAGAGAGAGTTATGTCAAATGTCGCAACGTGACCTGTTTTGGGATAAAACAGAAGAGCGAACTTGTGCGGCGTTCCACGTGTCACCTTTTGAACTTCGGCCTCTGAAAAACTTTCCTGAGATATCTCGGCCTGTTATCGTTCCATCCTGACAGGTCTGACCTCAATTGGACTCTCTGAGAGAGAGTTATGCCAAGTGTCGCAACGTGACCTGTTTTGGGATAAAACAGAAGAGCGAACTTGTACAGCGTTCCACGTGTCACTTTTTGAACTTCAGCCTCTGAAAAAATTTCCTGAGATATTAAAGACTGTGTACTACCTGTCAGTTTTTACGAAATTTCATTTGGAGCTTCCTAGCCCAAGATATGACCTTTTTCCCAAGGTCACCTGATTTTGACTCAGATCTGGAAGAGGCAGAAACCCTATATTGTACAGATCATAAATCACAAAGTACAACGAATTAGAGGTTGTCCTTTGGACACAAGGTACCTGGAGATTTAATATTCGTTCTGTAACAATTTCAGATCTGAAAACTTTTCCAAAACAGATTTATAGGGAAAGTTCTACGATGACTGGTTTTTGCTATATCAAGCCCTAGCATCGTAAGTGCAACAAGTGTCATACATGCCATATCATGCCTTCTTTCAGGCTAGCTCTGATACCATGTTAAATTTTCTGAATTTACTTCAATATGATCTAGGATCTTAACTGAGAGAACAACATGTACAGCATATCTACAGCATATCAATCATGGAGACAATAATGCAAGCACACAAGAGACACAAAGATTTACTTGGGGAAAACCATAAAGGTGAAAAACCCCAATAACTTCCTCAGAGATAGATAGAGCAATGATACAACCAGCCGAGAGAGATAGCCATAACCTAGCAGTAGATCCTCCTCCCCCATAAGTGCGCCACTCCTCCTTGAGTGCATGTGTGAGAAGTGAGTGAGCAAATAGAGTGCCTCCCGCACTCTATTTATACTTGACTTGACTTGCCTTTTTACCTAACTCATGTAGGCTCGAACTTTACCACATAACATAATGCTGAGTGGGACGACCCCCAATAGGGTGGTCTAATAACCCTTTGACCCACATGGCCGACCCCCAATAGGGTGGTCTAATAACCCATTAAGTATAAGTTACGACACTTACAATATAAATGATGACACTTCCTTATAGAGGAATAATACCATCTCTATAGGAATACAATATACATATATGTGAAATACATTCCGAAGTTACATATACATCAACAAACTGCGTATAGACATTGATTCCTTTCAGTATTTATTGGTTACATGATTTGATTAAAGATTGCAGCATTAAATAATGGCATTCCGAATTTAGCTTTAGCCTTAGATTATGTTAGATCAAACTTTGAGTTGTATGCATTCAATTTATAGTAAGATTAAAGGTCAGACTTTCATTTCTTAGAATAGATCTGTTATAATTCCAAGCATTCAATTTCATAGTATAATTTTTATTGTTTTCAGCAAATTAATTCTTAAAATTAGATTGATTGTTTCCTGCATTCAAATTCTTATCCATAGATTTCCTGCTTTCAGTATTGGATTTATTAGCATAGGAATTTCTCTTCCATAAATTAACAATCCTATTTACAGTTCATTTAATCTTTCTTAGGAAGCTCTTTAAGAACATTGATACAAACACCTAACTTTGACAAAGACTATCCTAGAAGAGCACATATAGTGCCAGTGCCTCTAAAGTTTGTACATCCCTTGGTTTGATAATTAAAGTAAAGCTCCTAGTCTAGCTGCCCTCATTAGGAACCCATACTTAGAGCTCACCACCAGTCACCAGTTTGATGCCTCCATCACCTAGTCCCTAGTCTTCCAGCACCCGAGAGCTTCCTTCCACTCATTTTTAGCCCTCTGAGTGCTTAGTGTTCCCAGCATTCACCTACCACCTATGAGGGGTGCCTTTTCTCACCTACCACTCTAGTTCACTTCAGTTAGCTAGTTGTCTTTCCTTGATTTGAGGTTAGACTGACTCCTAACTGCTGTTATCACTCCGATGGACCTCTGATGAGACTTGACTACCTATTCTGAGTTCATATAACTCCTCATGCGCCCTCCACTGAGCCTCCTTCCCTACATTAGTGCCATTACCATCAGTTACACTTATTACACTCAGTTAGACTCAGTTTGACACCTGGATGACAGTTACTTGTGTAGTGATGACCACCATTGAGTGATGATGAGGACTCGTAGTTGGAGCCAAGCTATGCCATGCAGTATATTCGAATGAACTCCTTGGATAATTCGAATTGCCCACTCATTGTGATAGTATTGTATTGTAATTCTACCATTCTGGATTATAGAGCACTGATGCATCTCTCTTGCACAGTTTTTACTCCAATTTGTTTTACATCATTGTGATTGATATTCTTGTTCAATAGATCTGTTGTGCCTAATTTTACAAAATGGACATCTTCTTGAAGTCGAAGAGTCTTTCCAGAGTACTGAATGGCTCTGCAGTTGAGCCCACGTGTGCAGTAGAGAAATCCAAGTACTTAGACAAGCTTGATGAAGCAGTATGACTGCTGCTACTCTCCATTTATGAAGACCTACACTTTCATGTTATCAATTTGAAGACTCCAAAGGATGTTTGGGACAAGATTGATTCTCTTGTTGGTTAGATTGATGATTTGAAGGGTCCAAAATTGGAAAATGAGCTCATCTCCATGAGCCCGAGAAGTTTTGAAACTATCACTGAGTTTCTCAATAAGTTCAAGAACTTGATTTCATAGTTGAAGAGGTATGGGATTGAGAAGGAGGAAAATCAACTCATCCTTCCCATCCTTTCGAAGCTAGGACCTCATTATTCAATGTTTCTATCGACCTTCCATTCAACCGAGATGTCCATTCCAAAATGGAAGTTCCCTTCGCTTGCAGAATTCATCCAATATCTAACTCTTGAGGAGGAGAAGCTAGTGCACATGGGAGTGATAAAAACCATGTTGGATTCAGCTCTTGCAGCCAGTGAGTCAAGAAGAGTGAATGGAAAAGGAAAGAAAAAAAATTCTGATAGAAATTTGAATGATCAAAAGCAGAAGGAGGCTCCCATACAATCGGATGGAGCCTCGAATCCTAAGAAGGACAAGAACATTCAAAAGGGAAAATCCAAGTGCACATACTGTAATCGAGGATACCATCCTGAAATTTCATGCATGAAGAAGACCATAGATCTCATGGACTCACTCCTTGAGAAGAATAATCTCCCAGTACCTACATGTGCTAGGAAGAAAGAGAGTGAACCATCTACATCTAAGAACAAAGAGAGATGCTATGTATTAGCACCTAGTTTTCATTATGTAAATAATGGCATACGGTAGAAAAAATATTTGAAAATTCTCTGATCTGATGAGAAAAATCCCCAAAAAGGTCTCCAGTTCTATGATTTTGTGTTAAATGGAACATAAAATGGTAAGTTATGGTGCTAAAGATAAAACCAAAGAAGTTCCAAAAGAAAATGTGTAAAAATTCAACCAAAATGAGCAAAAAGGGACTAAAAACTAAATCCCAAAAGTAAATATTGCAAGCATTAACCATCGTGCAAGATACACCATTGATCAGGCACAAGAAGGAGATTTATGGTCCTCGTTTGTTGTCGCACAACCAAAATGCACAAGATAAAAAAGCTATAATTGATCGCAAAAGGTAATACAATTGGACAGGTGGCAGCTACAGAGTGCTTCGCAAGCAAGGAAAGCGGTAAGGAAAACCATTTTGATAGGACACGAAACCTCTATGGCGGAGGACATGTTGCTGAGATCGATGGATGAGATTAATTATGAAAGATATGATGGTTTGGGATACATCCTTAAATTATAGCGCAATTTTCAAGTGATCGATGGCTCAGGTTGTAGGTAGATTAAATCAACGGTGATGAAATTTAGAGCTGCGTGAAGAATAGTGATATGGAGCTCACCGACGAGAAAGGTTAAACATTTTGCAAATATCCACCATAGATGTGTAACAGGAGAAGATCGATGATCATAGATGATTGACGCATCGGAAAGATGCATGACAGATAGAAGAGGTAGCAGATGCAAAAAGGGAAACTGGTAGACACGTGGTAGCATCAAATTAGTCCGCTTTTGGTAAAGTTGTTTCCAAAAACCACCTTCTGGGGACGCGCAGTTGTATTTCATGCGATTATAACTAAGATCCAACGGTCTAGATTTGAAAGATGAGAATGGTTGGACGACAGAGATAAAGGAGTTATCAAGTAGCCAAAAGGACATGAAATCCAATAATTTAGATTATGGCACGTGAGATCAATGGTTGGGAAAAATAAGTGCTTGAAAAGATGCCCGGAAGATAAAGAAAGTGGGTTATATATAGCAAAGAAACCCAAGAAAGTTGACATTTGTCTTTTCATTGTCAGCACTAGAAAATTCTAGACAAGTGGGCACGACAGAAAGCAACAGAGCAAGACGAAGCACATGGTTTTCAACGACAGGTAGTCCCTTATAACTTCAAACTAATAGTATTTTAATTTTATTTATCAGGATTAAGAATGGAAACAGTCCATGATGTAGATGAAGCTAAGGTTAAAGATGATGTGGAGGATAGAGATAGGGATATTTTTTATACCTCCCTTAGGTTATCAGTAGCGGAAATTAAGATGAGCTTGAAGAATTTATTTGAAGGAGGTATGGACATGCAAAGAGTTAATCAATCATCCTTGTTGTCATTTTTCCCTGTCCAAATTGTCTCATTCCTAGAGTTTGTGTCATGGTCTATGTCAAAATACTCCGAGGCCAAGTGAACTGTTATGAATGCTACAAAAAATATAATTTTATGTCGGATAGAACCCATGCTCGTAAGAGATTCCTTAGAAGTCCCTGTGTCTGAAATACCTGAACCTGAGAGTTTTTCTGAAAGGTCAATTATTGACCTATTTCACCAGTCGTCCCTTGAGACTAAGCATATTTTCATGGCCTCTTGCCTCAAACCAAAGTTGGAAGTCACCGAAATTCCTTATCCTTTAGATGTCATTCTTTTTTCAATGAAAATACCCAACTCATCCTTTCCCTGTTGGCTTTGTTTTTAGGTCTTGACACAGATGCATGGGTGACTGAGCTTCAATTAAGTTTGTTGTTCAGAATGAACATCAGTTCACCTAAAGTTGAAGGTAGTCAGATACCCCGTCTTAAGTTTGAAGAATTTTTGGCTGAAAAGATTCATTTGCAGATGGAAAATTTTCATACCCTAAGGAAGTTTAGGTTTCAATCCCATCTCATGAAGATGGTTATGTTCACCAATCGAGAAGAAATACTTTTTCCAAAGATAATTTTCACAAATCTAGTAGAGGATAATATGTTCAATTATATGAATTACATGTTATCAGATATATACAACATGATTTTTGGAGAAAGGTTACCCAGAGTGTTACCTGAAATGAAGACATTGATGCAGTTGAATACTGAATTGGCCGTGTGAGATTGGTTTTTATCGAAAGACAATATTGTTCTTAGACTGTATGGTTTCAAGCATCAACCGTGCATATTACGAACATTTTTGACATTAAGGGTTTTTACCCTTGAGTTTGTTAGACAAAAACTGATTGTAGAAGATAATCATTTTTTATTTTTTAAGAAAGCCATCGATATCAAGTATCCTTTTACAATAGGTCCATTTACTATAAAAAATAAATATGATATCCTGTACATAGAGAAATTGATAGAGGAAATGAATTTTAAAAAGGAAGTGGCTATCGATTATGATCCTTTTCATGTCATATTGAAAATACGATAGTTAAATCATACTAAAGCTTTCATTCATCAAGAAGTGGAAGGAATGTCAGAAAAAGAAAATTGGCTACAATATGAAAGCGAAGAAAATATAAGTCTACAAGGAGGATAGCTAGTGTTGACAGATTTTATAGGAGAAGTAGAGACTTCAACAAGCACTACAGTTATCGAAGGAAAAGAAGTTTTCCAGATGTAGTCGATTCAGAAAGTGGAGAACAAGAAAAAATGAAAAAATCTAAGTTAAATGAACAACAAGATTTGTTATTACTTATAGATGAGGAAGTACCAGAAGTGCGAATACAAGAGTTTACATTTCAAGAAGCTACAGAAGTAGGAGATGTTAATAAATTTCATAATAGAGCGGATATGTTCAGCAAGTACAGCCAAGACAAGCATGCTTCGTCTCAGCAGACATTCCAATTATTTCCTAAAGTTAGAAACTTGGCTAAGTCAGATATTAATTTGGTTACTTGTCGTGATGTAAAGGAAAATACATTGAATTTGGCAATATCATCAAGTGATAAAGTTATAGAAATGAAGTTTAATTTGAAAAAGATCACTGCGCTTGATAAAATTCTTTTATACAGGCAGACAGGGGAGGTGATATATGCTGATTTTTTGGAAGCAACTTTGGAGGTTGAAAAATTGAGGATTGTTGTAAATAAGTTGAATAATCAATTAAAACAAGAAAATATAGAAAATAAATCCCGCCAATAGCAAATTAATAAGTTGCAAATGGATTCGGTGGGAAGTGGCACTGAAGGAAATGCAGGGAAATTTTTTTTGAAAGAGAAAGAAAATTTAATCCGAGAGTTGAGAAAGAGGTTGAAAATCCCGGACACCCAGCTTATTCAAGGACTTGAATTGACAAAATTGGAGCATGAAAAAGAAGAGTTATCTAAAGAAGTGAATGATTTCACCGCTAGATTATTGAAATTGGTTGAAAAGAAAGGTAGTTGGGAAAAAGAAAAAACAAGTTTGAAAAGTCAAGTTGAAGATTTGGAAAACAAATTGTCAAATCTAGCCCAGCAACAAACATGTACCGATCAGATTGAAGATGGAAATAGTGCAGATAGTGTTCTACAGGCGATGTCTCAAGTAAGTTTGAAAGATGTCAAGATTAAGGAATTAAAAGAAGAAACTCAGAGGTTAAAGGAAGAAGGTGAGAAGATATATGAAGAAACGAAATCTTTACAACAGAAGTACAAAGAATTAATGGAAATAAATAAAAAATTGGCACACCAAGTGACAGGGCAAGCAACTATGCAAGGATTTAAGCACATGGTCTGGGATTTGATCATAAAAGAAGCTGAAAGTTTCAGACTTTATTTGGATTTCATAAGGGTAAAGAAAAAAGTGATTAGAGATGCTGTAACAAGTTGTACTGCAATCAGAGATAATCTAAATAGGAATCCCAAGGAGACATCACAAAATGCAATTACCTTTTTGAATAGTTTAATAGAACAAGATATGAGGATTATGGGTATTAAGAACAGGATTGCAGTCATTACATGGGCAAGGAGAATTTTAGGAAAGCATGCACACATTGAGAATGTTGAAGCCAAAGCTGGAGCTATGAAGAAACAAGTAACAGGATTCAAAAAATATTTTGAGAAATTAATTGAAAAAGGTCTACCTGCATTCTGGGATGAAAATCAAGAGTTGATTCCCCAAGATGAATATAAGAAGTTATTGTTTGATATAAGAATGGATCATGGGAATTTTCAACATTTAAATCACTTACTTACAGGGAAGATTTTAATGGAAAATACTGCAGAAGACTTTGAAATTCTAAATAAGTTTGTTTTGATTAGTGAAAGACTTCCACAGATTTCCCTTGCATATCATATTGAAATAAGAGTTATGGTAAAAGAAATGAGAAGATACGATCTTCCAACTACTGATCAATGGACTAACGCAGAGAAATTTGGGAAAATGAAGTACACACTTCGTACTTGAAAGTATCCATTGGATTTTACATCAAGTGAAGACTTGAAAATATTTTTATTCAAAAGAAATTTGTAATTTTATGACGTTGACTGAAATGACATTTGGCAAGTTTAGTTAAGTTATTTCAATTTTTAGTTAAAAGAAGCAGTTAGGTTTTGCTTGAAAGAAAGTTTTGTATAAAAGACAATGAAAGTTATTTTTGAAGGGGTTGGAAACTTTTGGAGAGACAAGAATTTTGTATCGAGTTGATATATTTTTTATATAAAAGAGCCATACAGTGAATGACATATTTTTACAGAATCAGATATTCATGTGTTGATTAGAGTTGCAGTTTGTATTTTTCTCTTCTTACATGTGCATGTTTACTTTCCTTCGTTATATCTTCCATTATGTTTTATCCTCTATGCTTAGATGAAAGTTTATAATAAGTTGAGATTCATATATGTATGCCTTGACTTATCGGATCTGAGTATCCATTTACTTCTCTAAAGTTGATAGTGGATTCATCTAAAACGATGCCCATTATTGATGGACTATCTATGTTTCTTTCTAAATCATCTGCAAAAAGATTTGACTATAATGTGACAACTACCTTTCCTATGTGACAATCATTATTGTTTTTTATATGTTGGTTTAAATATTTCTTAATTTTTGAATCCATACCCAGTGATTCGTGTGTGAATTTCAACCATATACTTATTTTGAAAAACCCCATTTATTATTTTTATCCATTTGCATATTTTTGAGAGAGCCCTCTCTGGTAGGGAAAAGGCTAATTTCCCTCCTAAATATTGGTTTGAAATAGTTACCTTATGTTTATCCTTCTACAACCAAAGGGTAAAATCTGAGTGATAACACCATGCCCTCATGGAAAGTGCATCAACTCAATCCTCCTTCATCATAGATTCTGGAGCATCAAGACACATGTATTCCTCCAAGGATCTCTTCATTGGATTTGAAGCTACTATTGGACCATCCATTATGTCGGGGAATGATTATGAAGTCTCTTCTGAAGGGATTGGAAGAATCAAGTTATATCATGGATACTTCACCGATGTACTCTATGTCCCCACTCTCACTGCTAATCTACTTTTTGTATATCAGATGACCCACAATGGAGATCCCAAGAGGGTGATATTCTCTCCTAACGAGGTTGAAATTCAAGACATGGTATTAGGATATACCATTGAAAAAGGAGTTGCAAATCATAAGTCGAAGCTGTATGATTTATCACACTTCTTACCTCTCTCAAGGAAATCTGCTCTCCACACTCATGCCAATGAAGAAAGCAGATTGTGGCATGAAATATTTGGGCATATTAACTATCAATGCTTACAAGACATGCATACAAAGGAGATGGTTGATGGGATTCACAAGATCATGTTTTCCAAGGGAAACTGTCATGGTTGTTTGATGGGAAAGCATCCTGAGAATAAATTTGAGAAGGGGAAGGAAAGGAGAGCCTCTCATCCTCTAGATCTCATCCATAGTGATGCTACTGGGCCATTTCCAGATCTACCTCTAAACAAAGAAAGGTATATACTCACTTTTATTGATGATTATTCTAGATTCACATGGGTATATTTCCTTAGATTGAAATCAAAAGTATTTGGATTCTTCAAGTTTTTCAAGTCTTCTGTAAATAAATTTTTAGATAGGAGGATAAAATCCATTCGCACTAACAATGGAGGTGAGTACATTAAAGGTGATTTTCAAACCTTTTGTGCTGAAGAGGGCATTGAGATGCAACATACTCTTCCCTATACACCAAAATAGATTGGTGTAGCTGAAAAGAAGAACAGAACATTGAAAGAAATGGCCACCTGCATGCTAAAGTCGAAAGGGTTGCACCCTAGTCTTTGGGCAAAAGCCATTAACTATGCCTCCTATCTTCATAACAAATTTCGTCACAAGAGACTCAAAGACATTAATCCTTTCAAAGAATGGATCAGATACAAACTTGATGTGTCTCATCTTTTAGTGTTTGGATCCAGAGCATGGGAAAGGATTCCAAATGAGAAAAGGAGAGCCCTAGATCCACAAAGCAGAAAGTGCATTATGGTGGTCTATGCATTGGATGAAAATGACTACAAGTTTCTTGATCCCTCTACCATGACTACATTTCTTGATAGGAGTGTACAGTTTGAAGAATGGCCTCTTCATGATACTCATCCTATTGAGCATGATAGCTTGCCTACTACACCTCCACTGCTTGATGAGATCCAAGAGAGTGAATCTTCATCACATGACAGTTCAGATTCAGAGTATCAGAGTGATCATGAAGAGAAAATGATAGATCCAGATCCAAAAGAACCTGAAGATCTAGCAACCGATTCAAAAGATGAGCGAATGGGAGATCTAGTTCCACAAGAACCTAATGATATCTCACCTGATGATCCTCCTCTTCTAAGATGGGTAGACACTACTCTTTGATCTACCGGTGATCTAATTGGTGATACAACTGATCAATGGAGAAATAGATTAGATTATCATATTGAAGGTTTCATCCTTTTCACATTATTGATCCATTTCAGATCGATCGATCATTCTTTGGAAAAAAAGGACACTTGGCTCCTTCCGAGGTGAGTGATCACATGCTACATTAGCACCCTTCAGTCTATTTTGAGGGAGGGATTTCTTCCCACTAGGTTTTCCCTCTTTCCTCTTTTATTATTTATATTTTTTGTATGGGGTGACCTTTGGCCTCAATCACCATGACCCTAATTTTTCCAGTTTTCAGTTACTACCTCATAGTATAGCTTGAGGGAGGGTGTTGGAATATTATTCACCATCATTTTTATATTTTGCTTGCATGCATGCATTCTGCATGCATCCAATCCTCATTTTTGTTGTCTCCCCAGTACCTAGAGCCTACTTTCAACTCCCTTGAGCTTGTCTTCAACCCCCAGTATCCATCCTACCTACCTGATGCTCCTTGGTTTCCTCACCTGGATGACAAGTGCGCCTTATCTCACCTACCAGGAGTTTAATAGTTAGTTAGAACATTGATTGATCAATTACTCAATTAATTGCTCATCCTAACTGCCTATAGCTCCTAGTTAGCTAGTTTTGGAGTGCCACTTGAACTTCTAATAGCCTCATGCACCCTCCTTGGAGTCTCAATCCCCTGATTTATGCTCAGATTGCTCAATTAGACCTAGTTAGACTCATTTGACTGACTATTGACCATTCCTGACTGCCACTACTAATTGGATGATGTCTCCAATGTTATCCACGATAGACACTGAGGATGAATTCGAATGACCTTAGATCTATTTGAATTCTCTTGAAATTTATTGTATTGTATTCAGTATTATTCATTATTCATAGTGCCAGCTTATAGCTAATGTATGATACAACAGTTTTTCTCCATTTTCTGTGTAATGAGTGATTATTGATTCAACATTTCTTCTTCTTCTTTCTGCACTATATGAGTAAATTCTAGTGAGGTATGCTACTACTGAGTGATCCTACTTATGAAATATTACAATACGAAGGTGACTTCAGGAGCCGATATAGAGGCCATGCAAAAAAATGGGTATAGTGGGGAACGCTGACTCTGAACTGCTCAGGGAGCTTGGGGAAACAGGCGAAGAGAGTGGAGACTGAGGAGCTTTGGAGCTAGAGTAAAAATGCACAATGGCTTCCATGGGAAAGTATTTATATGGAGATATTTGAATTCGGCGGGTTTTAATGCAAGGTTTACATGGCGTGTTGGGATTAGCCTACTGGTTAAGGGGTAGCTGGCTTCTTAAATGTTGGGGGATGCTTACTCATAACTGAAGTTGGAAATGACTGTTTAAGGAAGGTTTAAGGGAAAACGAGGGGGAATGCGTAGCAATGGGAAGTGGTGAACTATAGAAAATTGGTGGTTTCAGGATCAAGATAAAGTAGTTTAAGGAAGCTTTTTTTTGGGTCCTGACTCAACAAGAAGCCTCCATGTGAAGATGGCAGTTTTCTTTCAAGAGCGGTCTTGGGATGTTAAGGTCCAAGCGCCTTAGGTATCCTAAAGTCATCTCCGTCGTCGATCTTATGCCCTGACGACGTTGAGATGCGTGCACTGCTAGTGCATATTTATGGGTGGATCCCACTTCCTCTGTCGGTCATCTTTCCAATGGCTTGTGGTCCAGGAAACCACTATGGCAGTCTTTAGAGGTTTTATGGATTTGAAATTATGGTTTAGGGAGACCACTTTTCGGCCCCTAAATGATTTTGAGGCTGACACGTGTCCATGGCGGTTTTCCTTCAGGGGTGTCTTAAGAGTGTTAAAATCCGAGCACTTTCACCATCTTGAAAGTTACGCGTTCATTGATGATTTACCTTTGCTTTCCCAAGATGTGCACCAGCTTGTGCATCTTTATGGTGTGGGCACTCCTATCCCGTCGACATTCTTTCTCAGAGGAGACGATCTTATTACAACGCATTCAAGTTACCTCTGGCCGTTTATGCTGACGATATCAGTACTAACACCTAGAACGGATTCTAGAGTGACTAATTGCATTCCTTTCTTCTTTGGCAATATTTCTTGGATTGGACCCCATATTTACCCTATGATGCATGTCTGTGAGGCTCTATAGAATGGATGCATTGATCCGGTGCTGCTCTTCCTGAGCCTTTATCAGCCTCTCATTAAAATTTATCATGGTATCAACCAAGTTCTAGGGAGTCACCTTCTCTTCTTCCATTAGACTTTGTTTCAGCATGCTCTTCTGGCATGTTTTCCCCTAGCACATCTTCTTAAGGCTCGTAGGTATCCTGTGCATCATTAACGATCACCATTCTTCCTTTCTGGCACACGACATTGCTGTATGATTCAACTTATAACTGCTGCAATCATTGTGCATGATATTAATGTTTATTAGACAACATAGGACTTGAAACATCCATACAATATGGAAATTATTCATTAAACAGTTAATAAATAAGAGATTTGTTAGGTTAAAACAGTGCCATGGGCATTTCCTTGCATGTGATTTCTTCCACAGTTTGGCCCTGACAGCCATAGTGTTGTAAACTGGCTCTAATACCACTTTGTAACGTCCCCCGACCTCCCTTGTGGCCTTCGGAGGCCACCAAAGGTCCTTCTTACACTTTTTTTTTCTTTACTACCAAAACCACACATAACCGCAATGGCCGTCGATCCACAATCCACAATCCACAATCTGCAATCCTCATTACGATATTGGGAAATGCGGAACTGCAATTTATCGTGCCAAACGACCTTCCGCAATTTGCAATCCACATTGCGGATGTATAAATGCAAAAATCCACTTCTCGTTTGTGAGGAACCTACAATAATTAATTAATGAAAACGCATGAGATATTAGAGAAAATAGAACTCAGAATTGATTTATTGATCGCGAGCCTCTTGGAGGGGGAAACCTCCTTTGAGAAAGATCAATACAAATAAATTAATGGTGCCTTCATTGGCCTCAACACACACTTATATACTTAATCTACACCCAAAACTATGGGTCAATACCATCGAACATATAATAATATAGGACGACTTACAAAGCATATGCGTCCAATACTATGGGTCAATACCATGGGATAATACAAACTATGGATCAACAAATACTATGGAATGACTTACAAAGCATATGCATCCAACAACAATATAATGACAAAATAAAGAGAAGGGTTGACATGGGTTCCTAACATCCCGCCTCTCTTATAAAAATATTTGTCCTCAAATCTTTAGATGTGGAAATTGATGCGGAATTTGAAGGAGTGGTTCCACTGTAGCATCCTCAAGTTGCATTCCATGCCACTGAATGAATACCTTTGCGATAGATTTAGAGAGAAGCTGAATCCTTTTGAGTTTCATGGAGGATTTCTTGGAAGGATGTAGATAAAGAAGAACCATATCACCTGCTTGAAAAGTGCGCTCAGAACGGTGCTGATCGGCTTGTTTTTTGAGTCTAATTCTTTCAATGTGAAGATTGTCCTGCAAAATGAGAAGAATATTATCGCGGTTTCGAAGAACCAAGTCAATTTCCTGAACTGGTGAATTGTTGAGGGTGTATGGAAGAAGAACTAGCAGGTCCTGACCATAGATTGCTTCATATGGATTCATTTTAGATGTAGCATTGTACCACCGGAACAAGAAAATCTAGAGAAATATCTATCCAAATCCGTGTAGGGATTGGAAAGGGTTCGAGCAATCCCGAAAGGAGTGTCGTTTCACCCTTGTTGACCTGGAAAGTATCACATTCAGACACCATCTATTGAATTTTCATGTGCATTCCATGCCAAAATAAGTTATATTTTTCCCGCTTATACGGTTTGAGGAACCCAGAGTGCCTTGTTGGTGGAGAAGCATGGATTTCATAGAAGAAATATCCCTATTGAACAGATTGCAACCAATTTGGAACAAGCATAGAAATAGCTGAAAGAGAAATTGGGTCATCAAATGTGCAAGAAAAAGCATACACCACCAGATTGTCCTTACCTTTCTTGTAAGTGATGTCAGAGGCATAACCCATGAGTTTGCTAACCCATTTGAGGTGTACTGGAGAGGAGACCCATTGTTCCAGGAAAATGTTCAAACTCTATTGATCAGTCTTAATGCATAAAGAATTCCCTAATAGGTATGGCTGCCACTTCTCTATTGCATGCAAAATATCCATCATGTCCTACTCAGATGTAGAGGCGGCTACATTCTTACCGTAAAGGTCTCTTGAAGGCAGCAATCCCATTGGTTCAACAAAGACACATGCATATCTATCCAAGGGAGTAGTGGAGACCGTTGATGGGTGCAGTTGAATGGAATGGAGCTGAGCGATGACACCATGTGAATTCTCCTTAAGGATATTTTCCAGGTGATGTGAACTGATTATGCAGAGAGACCCTGGTTGTAAGCCCATAAATGTATGTTTTTTCCCATTAACTGAAAACTACATCCAAATTTCAGCAAAATCCCATAAGATGGGGCCAAGTGTGCGTAACCATTGAGCGCCCAAAACCACATCACATCCGCCTAAGGACAAGTCAAACATGTCAGAGTGCAAGTTATAATAATCCATAGAGATACGCACATTGCAACACTTCCCCTTGCAAGGTAAGGTGCCCCCATTGGCAATCATGACTTCAAAGTTGGAGCAAGGATGGAAAAAACAATCATCCTGTTTGGCGATCCAAGGGTCAATGAAGTTATGAGTGCTACCAGAATCAATGAGGATTGTAAGAGGTATCTTCTTGAAGTAACCCCTGACCCACATTGTTTGTGGGGTGGTGACTCTTGGTGGTCGTCCGGAGATGGAGGGTCAACAGGTGGCTGCTGAATGTCAACCTGATCATCTAGTGTATATGGAGTTTCTTCACCAAGTTCAGAGGAAGGCATAGAATCCACATCCAGAGATAGAGTTGTTGCTCAACACATCTATGTCCCCGAGTGAATTTATCATCACAATTATAACAAAGCCTTTTTCTCTATGTCCCTGCATCTCTGCTTCAGACAAATGCTTGATAGGAGTTTTGCGAGGAGCTCGCGTGATGGGAGTTCATTGGAAAACCATATGTCTAGATGGAACAAAAGTGGATTTGGAGCATTGTTGGGCTGTGATCTTGTCCTCCGCTAATTTAGCCAACCCTAGGACTTCCATCATTGTGTTGGGACAGAACATTTTAACCTCTGAGTGGATTTCATCCTTAAGACCATTGATAAAACAACTCATGTAGAATTCATCAGATAATCCTTCTGTGTGATTGGCCAGCTTCTCAAATTATGTCTGATACTCTCTCATAGTGCCAATTTGGCGAAGTTTAGTGAGTGCTCCTATGAAGTCATCAAAAGCACTAGGACCAAATCGTTGCAAAAGGAGTTGGGAACAATCTATCCATTTTGGCTTGTCATGAGCCTTGACATACCAACGGTACCATTGAAGGGATTCTTGTTTCAAATGAAAGGATGCAAGTGGAAATTTTTGGACATCAAAAGTATTATGCAGACTGAAATATTGTTCTGCCCAGTATATCCATCCAGTCGGATCATTTCCATTGAAGCGAGGAAAATCAAGCTTCGTCCCACGAAAATTGTTGGAAGAAGAGAACTCAGTGCCGGTAGAAGAGTCTGGCTATCCTTTAGTGTTCATGGTTGAATGTTGAAGATAGAGGCTGAGAAATTTTTCATCCAAATGTTGGAGTTTGGTTTTGAGGGCTGCAAGTTCTTCCTCCATGATTTGTGCTCTTGCAAGGGTGACAACCATAACTAGGAGTTTTTTTGTGTGTGAATGGGTAGAAAAACATAAACAAAAGCTTCTTTAGTAAAGGGAAATTTGGATTTGGGAAAAACTCTAAGGGATAATTGGGGTTTGACTAGATTTTGGACACTTTCGAATGGACAGGGAAGCATAAAATGAGGATTTCAGAAGTGGGGGGAAAGAATGAGAAAATTTGTCAGAGAGGGATAAAGAAGCAGAGATAGGAAATGAACACTTTGGCAAAATTTGAAGGTGATTGGGTGAAAATCGAAGAAGTTATGACAAACCCTAAAAATAGACAAATGTGGGATTTTTGGCTTTGGGAAGTGGAATTTGGGATAGAGTCCTCAGGAATGAAATATGCATAATGGGATTGCAGGGGTGTCAGTGAAGTTTCAAGGGAGACAGAGTTAAAATAAGGGAGATATGGCGAAAAAACATAATGGATCTACAACAGCGCGGAAGTGATCTACAACAGATGGATATGTAGCAGCGCGAAAGTGATTAACAACAGTTTTGGACAGAGAAAATCTGTGATTTAGCAGCTGAAAATAGATATGGACCCCAGGTATGCTTGGCTTCCTTACGGTTTAGGAGATTCACTCGGCCACCAATGTTGTATGATGGCTTGTGTATTGGGTAAGTACCCCTCACTCCACAGCTTAGGTAAAACTGATAACCTCTTTGCCACAAACAAAATCTCTTGGTTTACCTCGCGGGGGGGGACTAGTCAATCAGGTAGGGGTCATTTCCCTTTTCGTTGGTAGGTCCTCTCAATGGGCCAGCTACTTTGGGGTTCTTGTGGTACTCCTCACAATGAGTTTTATGGCTTATGCCCAAGTACTTCCCAGATTTAAGTGGATATGGATTATTCCCAGATCCGAACCTGCAACAAATGCAAAAACAAATTGGCATGAATTTCACCCAACGAGCCCAAGAAATTGCTCTGATACCAGATGTGAGGAACCTGCAATAATTAATTAATGAAAATGCACGAGATATCATAAATAACAGAACTCAGAATCGATTTATTGATCGCAGGCCTATTCGAGGGGGAAACCTCCTTTGAGAAATCTCAATACAATTAAATTCATAGTGCCTTCATTGGCCTCAACACACACTTATATACTAAATATACCCCAAATACTATGGGTTAATACCTTGGAACTTATAATACTATGAGATGACTTACAAAGTATATGCGTCCAATACTTTGGGTCAATACCATGGGCTAATACAAACTATGGATCAACAAATATTACAGGATGACTTACAAAGCATATGCGTCCAACAACAATGTACTAAAAAAATAAAGAGAAGGGTTGACACGGGTTCCTAATATCGTCAAACGACCTTCCACAATTCGCAATCCACATTGCAGACGCAGAAATGCGAAAGTTCACTTCCTGTCAAACGACCTTCCACAATCTGCAATTCGCATTGTGGATGCGGAAAGGGTCCTACTCAAGACCCTTACTCCAGCAAGATTCCAAAGAAACCTACAAGGGTCATAACTTCCTCACCCTGGCTCCAAATGAGGCAAGTTTGGTAGCGTTGGAAATCTCTTGGAGAGCTCTATCCAATGGTACAACCCCCTCCCCAACTGAGGTTTCTAAACTCCTCATTTTATCCTCTAAAATTTTGTCTATAAACCCTCTGAGGTGCCTTCCATCCTTCAACAGGTCTCTACATGTCTCCTTCCATAGCCTAATCTTTCCTATGACTCCCAGAGAGGGTTAAGAAGTCCATTTACAAGGGTAAACACCTCATAGAAAAATACATATAATAAATGAAGCTAAGGCTAACCATAAATCTAACACATGTAAAATTAGCAATACATTAAACTCATGCAATTTAATGCATCATTCAACGTGCACTCATCCTTCCACTCAGTCTTACACGTGATCTAACAATCGCTCACATTCTTATAACATTCATTCAATAGATTAAGCAAAACAACATAATAATAACACATGAAATAACATCATTCATTCCACAGAACACTTATCTTTGTATCTTGAATTTGTCCCTGCGACTGGCTAAGTGAGAGAAACGTTCCACCCAACCTTAGGTCTCTATCCAGGATATACTCTTTCAACTGAGAGACCACCCCTTAGATGGGATGTGTATCAAGGAGGGATAACTAGGTTCTCTAACAGTCAAGATTCACTTCAATTCCAAGCCAAACTACAGTTGGGTTTATCAAGCATTCAGGGAAGCAGGGGGGATATTGCTAAGCCAGTGAGTTCAATCCATAGAACTATAGGCATATCAACACACAACATAAATGGAACCCACATTATCTACCTCACCCAACACAAGGAAGGCCCTCTTCTCTGCTACACAGTCTTTCAAGGCCCCTTCCCTTCCAGTGCTATTTAGGGTGGGAATAATAAGGCCCAACTGCTAGTTCTATAAGATCATAGCCTTCACTGGACTTATCAAGCATTCCAACCCCGACTCTGAACTTAGACCCCTGTTAGAAAAGCTGGGCTCTTCACAGGGCTGCAGACTCAACTTTGCCTCGCAACTCGGCTCTCTGCGCACTGATTTCAGTCCTCTCACAACTTCCTTCAGCTATTAATGCTCTCTAACTTCTTATCATTTTTATTACAAGGAACTTATCAATAGATAGTGCATCTGCATAGGTTTTTCTATGACATTCAACTCTGTAACTATGGTTTTATACAAAATCGCGTTTTTCCTTCTCTATTTCACGGTTAGGTTCTATAATTCTTGCCCCATGGGATTCTAGGTAACTATAGTATAGGATAATAGGGTTTTGTATTCACATATCATCGAAATGGATTCCTAGGCGAATGAACAGAACCAATCCCCCATTTCGGATCTCAAGGTGGTTTTTATCCCCCCAATCTTCCCTGCGCCGACTTTCCTCCCCCCACTCTCTATAACCGAATTCTGGGTCATGATGGGGAATCAAAATTGTTTCCCTTGTACAGGTGGCAACATGGGTTCCCATCCCGTAACCCCCTCACCTTTCCTTAGTGGATACCATATCCCCTTCTCATTAGTTGCCTCACTTAGCCAGTTTCCTTAGTATTTCATTGCAATATTAAACATGCACATCAATTACAATATCCTCTAACCACCTCACCTTTCCATAGTGGATACCATATCCCCTTCTCATTAGCTGCCTCACTTAGCCAGTTTCCTTAGTATTTCATTACAATATTAAACATACGCATCAATTACAATATCTCATGGCTTAGTAGCACATGAATAGTTCAAATGTTAAATACTTGCCTATGCAAAAACATTTAAGCAACCACTAGTGGTGCCTTGTCCTTGAGATCCACACTAGGGAAAACACACTTTTCATATACACAATATTTTCATTGAGGCCAATAACCACTAAGGCAAGGTAGGGGTATTACACTACCACTATTGCTATCAATAGATTGGCGACTCCACTTGGATTAATTTGAAACTTTATTGAAAATTTTGGTGTTTCAAACTTAAATATATAATTAAATTTTTCCTTTAAACTCTTATAGGACCTATGTACCAAGTTTAAATACCCTTAGAAGCCTTAAATCAGCCTTATTCAATAGTAAAAATTACAAAAATATTGAAACTTGGCCTCGGCTTTCCGTGTTTCTTGATCTAGAAATGCTGACGCACCATGTCTGTGCACATAGAGCACCACCCTTAGGGTTACACACCCTTTACGTGGGAAAATTTTTCCACTGACTCACCCTTCCTCTTTACAAAGTGCATTAGCCTCAAAAAGCCACACTGCTCTGCATTTTGCACTTTCGTGGTTCGAGAGTTTTGAATTTTTGGGGCTAGTTTCCTCACTTTTGTCTAGTTTTTTGTAATTTGTTTTACTTGGATTGTATTAGGAATCCATTAAATTATATTTTGGACCTTACATGGACCCTAATTAGCTAATATTTGGAACAATTTTAAATATTTTTAAATCTTTTTGGTTCAAATTTGCAAGAAAATTGTCAAAACTAGTTGTGAGATTTTATTGTTTTAGGGCCACTTTTAGGCATAATTTTTGTGTTTGTAGACCTTCACATGACATTACAAACATTTTAGGATCAATTTATCACATATTTGGAAAAAAATGGGAGGATTTGCTTTGAAATCTTTAAATTTGAAATTTCCCTCCAAAACCCTTAAGGATGGCCTAATTTGGCAATTTTTTCAAATTTTTCTTATAATTTGTTGTAGATATGATTGCTTGAGGTCATATTGTTTTTTTAGATCCATTATTTTATAAGATTAGTATTGATCCATAAATAATTTTGATTCAATTACTAGTTTGCACATGCAAAAAATTGAAAAAAGCATAAACAATTGTTTAAAGAATTTTTAGGCTCTTTAATTTTTGAATCCCATACACTTGCCTATTTGAAACAAGAAACCAAATCATAGTCATGACACATGAAAATATCATTTTAAAACATTTCACAAAAATATTTGCATCAAAAAACAAAAAATGAACATTACACATTGAGATAATTTGAAAAACAATTCCCACCAAAACCAAAAAAACAACTTTAACTAGTGAAATTTTGTTTTGGATCTACAATATTTCATTTTTATCATGCACAATTAGAGAGAGTTGTAGCTTTCGTATTCAAATTTCTAGAGATAATTTGTGTTCAAGCCATCGTATCCTCTTCATTTTGGCTTTCGAGCTATCTTGTGAACGAGAAAGTGGATCTCATTTGTAATAGTTTAGGATTTTATTTTTCAAGAAATTTCTTTTCAAGACATTGTATCCTCTTAACTTGGGATTTCGAGCGATCTTATGAATGAGAAAGTGGACCTCACTTGCAACAGAGTAGATTTTAAGTTTTGCATACAGTTCTTGAGCTACCGTATCCTCTTCACTTAGTATTTTGAGCGATCTTGCGAACGAGAAAGTAGATCTCAAGTGTAAATGTTTACTTCATAATTCTTCAAAGGGATCTGCGTATCCTTTTTTATTGCACTTTCGGGTAGCCCCGTAAACGAGAGATAGAGATCCCCTGTGTAACAAAATTAGATTAATTTTTCAGTGATATATTTGTTTGGTTTACATTGATTTTTGAAATCAGTAATTAACCATATTTCAAAAGAAATGTTCCTAGATATAAAATATCTACCAAAACGCTTTGTATCACCAAAAATTCACTAGAATTGGAAACACATTGAAACATTTGAAAAGAGTTTTATGTATGTTGTAAAAAAAAATTATTTTAATTCTATTTTTCAACTTGCATTTTTGGAAGACCCACATGAACCTCTAACGTTTCATTAGTTTAGAACATTCATCGAATTGAAAGGTAGAGTAGTGAGCATATTGCATTGTTTGGCTTGTATTTTTGAGTCAACACACCACCAGTTCCACTTCCACTCCTGAAACTAAGAAAAGTACCCTTAAAATTGGCGCTTAATATAAAACTAACCAAGATTTTATTTTCATATCACCAACATGGTTGGGTTAGTTCCCTGTATTAGGTTTCGAGAGTTAACACTCTTGGGCTACAAAACTTTTGAAACTAGCATTGATTATGGAGAGTTTAAATCCATTAGTAGAGAAAAACGCTTCTCGGGAAAGCACATCTAACACATGCATCAAACACGAGGTCAATATGGATAAGTAAGGGTGGTATGCCCTCTCTTGCTTGTTTAGTGGGATATCATCTCATCACAGAATTCTATGTAAGTGACAAGTCCTTGGGGTGACGTCACTCTTCTAGAATACTTGGTTATGAGAATTGTCCTAGACTTACAACTGTTATGCCCAACCATTGATTGTGAAATAGTAACCTTAGTTGTTATTCCTATATCACATAGGCTATTGTGAGTGGGGTACACTTGGAGTACCTACACAAAATTTGAAGCTCTTACTCCTTGGGAGGGTGATTGGTCAAGAACCAATACGTGCACCCTTGACGATTAAATTTTATTGTAATTGTTTCCCATACCTTTTCTATTATTAATTTTTTGAGTCTTGATATCCCTCAACAGCTACTAGTTTCAAAAGGCCCTCTAATCCAACTTTTCACTAAGCTTCGGTTCTTTGGAAAAGTAGACTACTTGCTTGGATTCATATGAATTTTTTACTGTGTGGACACATTTTCCTTTTGTTGAGTCTAGAGTGCCTTAGGATTGTTTGATTCTATTTGTGAATAGGAATTCCATTTTAAACAAATACTTTTATCAAATTCATCAAAGTGGCTACTCTCCTGATCCACCAATCACAGTGGAAATGAGGTGAGTCACTAGCAAATGAATCTCCAATACATCGCGGAGACGGATACAAAAAACACAACCTTGTGACTTGGAAACTAAATAACTTCTAGATTCAATTAACAACAATAGAGAGGAACAACATCAAACAAATAATGAAACTTCACAAAACGAAGAAAACATAGACATTGTTGATAATCTTGATCCATTTGAATTTGAAACACTAGAGAACAACATTGCTACTCACGCAAACCCACCTTTGATAAATATTGTATACCTAGTGGTACTTCACATCAGTGATTCATTGGATTACATCAATCCTCTTTTCATTTATTGGAATAACATGCAAAATTCAACACTTGACCCTCTGGATTCATTAGGACCACAAGGGACTACATCATCGCAACCTCAAACAGTTGCTAGAGGTAGAAATACTTCCAATTTGGCCTCTACATCAATCCCAACACTTAGTATACATGTTATTAGCACAAGTTCAGCCATCACTTCAGTGCAAGTGGGTACAGTTTCGGGTTCCAATATCTGAAGTACATCCACTTTTTCTGCAGGGATCCCTACTGGGGGGTGTTCCTTACCAAATATGGATTTTCCATATGGTTTGTCTAATCAAGGTCAAAACAATCAAGGATTAAACCAAAATACTCTTGGTATACCTAACATTATTCCAAGTTCTACTTCTGGGGGAAACCCTTCACCACGGAATTTTAATATTCCTGGTGGAATGAATGGACCATGGAACAGTAATTCCAATTGGGGTTATGCTCCACAAATTAGTGGAAATTCCTTGGAAAGTCATCCTCCAAAATTTCCTAGAACAAATCTTGAGGGAAATCCCATACCCCCAACATGTATCACGCCATGGGGAAATCCACCTATCAACCCCATTCCGCAATAGAGTGGGAAAGTTCCAAGAACTAACCAATATTCTTGGGCACCACCCCCGCAAGGGAACAATAACCCTTGGAACACTTATCAAAACCAAGGAAACATTCAATGTAGTTGTTAGATTCCAACAAGTAACCAATCTTATTGGGGCACACCTCTACAAGGGGGAAATCCAGCCATTAATACTATCCCACAATGGAATGGCCATGTTCCACCAACTAACCAATCTTATTGGAACATACCTACACAAGGGGGAGATCCATACATGCATCATGTTCCATAATGGAATGGACAACATTCAGTAAGTAACCAATATTTTTGGATGAAACCTCCACAAGGAGGAAATACTCCTTGGAATGATTTTCAAGCCCAATGACAACAACAATGGATCCATAAAGCTTCACTCGCGTATCAATCATTTGCTATGGCACAAGTCAAATCACCATTTCTAGACACATTGAATCTATCAGATTTCTCTTGACTTACTAATGACCCTATTCTACATTTGAATGGATGGCTAACCATACCAACTAAACTACCCTCAGACATACCCAAGTTTGATGGAAAACTAGGGGAATATCCATCAAATCATGTGATGACATTCCATTTGTGGTACATTCATCTAATTACCTAGTTGATAATAGTATTAGGTTAAAGTTGTTTCAGTGGACCCTAACGAGAACCGCTACGAAATGGTACATTGAGTTTCCCTGCAATACATTCACGGAATTGTCATATTTAGATATGGTATTTTTGACACATTTTCAATTACCTATCCACTTTGAGATGGGTACATAAATTTTTACTTCACTTAGGTAGTCCACTTATACTCATATATTGGATCATATCCATGAATGGAGGAGGTGCCGAAGGCTTATAAAAGATGAAATATCGGATCAATTCTTAGCAGATTGATTCAGAAAATTGTTATTTCCTACTCTTTCCAAAGATGTAGCCAAGTCAGGAGCCATTACTAAAGAACTACTCATCCAAAGTTCTCAACAGATGGATTTGATATATTCCCAATCGGGCACACTTTATGATTTAATACCTCATGTTGTAAGACCCACGTCTGATCCAGATAGGCCACCAAAAGGACCTCATACCGATGGTGTGATTGGATCCTTCAACCAACTTCAACATATTACCCATCAATTGTGACAAATTTATGTTTAGACTTCGCAACCCAGAGCTATCCAGGAAACACAGCAATCCACAACTCCCACCCAAACTTCTGGAGTACTTTCAGTTCAAACTGCGGACCCAAAAGGAAAAAAGAAGAAATAGAAGAAAAATCCCAATGCTAATTCTAGGACAAGAGAAGCACCTAAGGTGAATAATCCTATTGGAGGCAATTAGGAGAACTGTAAAAACAAATACCCTTGCGAAATTTTCCAAGGGGATCATCCTACTCACCTTTCTCCTCACATGGATGATATTCATTGAATGTTGGCACAACAAGGAGGGAAAAAACAACCTTACATCCTAACTCAACCTTTCCACCAACAACAACATATAGTTTTTGCCGCACCAGTACCTCCCCTAGAAGGGAACCAAGCAAACCCCCCACAAGGGGGAAATCCCCCCAATGCTAACATCTTCATGATTGGTGAAAATGAAATAAACATTCAAACAAGGGCTCGTTCTTATGATACACCTTCGAATGATGCAGAAACAATTGGATCTCAAACTAGTGGTTCTCCAACAATTTAGAAACCAACCATAGACATATCACCTCGACCTCCAAAAGGGTTTTTTCATAGAACAACACACAATCCTAATTCGCGAGCTGCTCAAAACTACAATGTGTTTGAATACTTAGCTCAAGCTCCTTATCCAATGTTCGCCTTGGAAGTTTTGCAAAGTTTTCGTACTCAAATAAAGGAACTATTGTCTGATATTAGTGTTATTGATCCATATGACAACAATTTCATAACTTTTGATTTAGAACAATCCACATGTAGGATTCCATCTCAAATCGCATTTCAAATTAAAGTGAATTCACATGGTAAGAACATTTTTTGAGCCATTGTGGATGAAGGAGCCTCAACTTGTGTCATGTCACTAACATGTTAGAAATATTTTGGATCACCCACCCTAGTACCATCCCATACAATACTCAAAGCATTTGATAGATATTCATTCCCTCCTAATGGACTTATCAAGACTTTCCCATTTGAACTAGGAGGTAAAATGGTTCATGTAGATGTTGAGTTAGTGGATGTACCCATAGATTAAAATTTTCTATTGGGATGTAGTTGGATACATAATATGGCGGATGTAGTGTCTTCAGTATTCCAACTTATTCAATTCCCCCACCAAGGGAATATTGTCATGATCGATCAACAAGAATACTACACACCTGAAACTGGTCTCCACTCGAATGTACCTTTTGTAGGGGATTCAAAAATGGTGATTCAAGATATTGGGGTAGGAATGTTCAAAGATTCATCCCTCATGGGAACTTTCATGATTCCACCACCAGTATTGACCCCTCACATTGCTCCAATTTTCACTATAACATCAGAAGTATACTTTCCATTAAAAAAATTCTAAGTCCATACCAGAAGTTGGATCCACCTCATTGGAGGGAGACTCAAAGGAGGACAACTTAGTTGAAAAGAGTGATGGAAATATAATAAATTCTATGCAACATAATGAAACAGAGAGTAGTGTACCCCTGTCCTCCGTAGAGCTTTCATATCAAGCTATCCAAATGGATTTGGTAGATTTAGATCAAAATCCTTCCCATATGGAGGAATATGATCCTTACACTTCACCAATATGGGCCATCGACATTCCTAGTACTCATGACATCCTGGATCAGAATTTTTCATCAGATAAATCCATCCTTGAAGTCATGAATATCTTTGAATGACCTTGGGAAGATATGCATCACAGATCATCATTTCTTCCAAAGACAGATTCATTAGAGGTCAAAACAGAAAATTTTTACCTCGATGATGACATGGGAAAATACCAATGCCCCATCCAAACACACAATGTGAGTTCGGAAGGAAATTTGGCTAATATTTTGAAAACCATTTGAATTGATATATCCATTAAGCTCATTTTATGGAAAACATCAATATAGGCATCGATTTCTCTCTGGAGGAAATCATGCATTGTACTATTGTATTTAAGGAGTTTCATGATGTGTTCGCTTGGTCTTACAAATAAATGTCGGGCATTGATCCCAGCATAGTTGAACACGAGATAAAAAACTATGATAATGTTAAACTGGTGCGACAGAAACTGCGTTCGGTCAATCCTAATAAATCGGCTACCATCAAAGAAGAAGTTGAAAAACTATTGAAAGACAGCTTCATCTATCATGTTCCTTTAACTGAATGGGTATCCAATCCTGTTCCTGTTGATATGACTCAAGGAACTATCGAGGTTTGTACTGACTTTAGGGATCTAAATTTGGCTTGTCCCAAAGATAACTATCCCACACCCTTCATTGATCAGATTATAGATGAGTGTGCCGGGAATGAAATTTTTTCGTTCATGGATGGATTCTCTGGTTACAACTAGATATAGATAAAAAAGGAATACCAGCATAAAACAACTTTCATATGCCCATGGGGGAATTTTGCATATCGGAAAATGCCATTCAACCTTAAAAATGTCAGGGCTACTTTTCAAAGAGACATATTATATGCATTCCATGATATTAAGAAAATCGTTGACATTTATCTTGATGACTTGGAATCCAAATCCAAAAGAAGATACGAACATAGTGCACATTTACGTGCTTTCTTCGTTTGATGTCGTAAATATAACATTAGGTTGAACCTACAAAAATGCATGTTTTTTGTGGACTCTGGGAGATTACTTGGGTTCATCATATCAAAAAAAGGGATTATGGTGGATCCCTTCAAGGTTGAGGCAATACTTTAGTTTCCTTCCCCTAAAAAAATCACACAACTTCAAAGCCTTCAAGGGAAAGCTAACTACTTGAGAAGATTTGTCGCAGATTTTTCCTAATGAGCTAAATGTTTCATGCATCTCCTAAAAAAGGATGCACTATTCATATGGGATGACCATGCTCAATGCTCATTTGATGCAATAAAGAAAGCTTTGTTATATTCCCCAGTACTTAGTCCTCTGAACTATAGTAGAGATGTTTTTCTATATTTGGAAGCATCTAGTTCCACCGTAGGAATGGTATTGGCACAAGAAGACAAACCATCACAAGAACATGTTATTTACTATCTTAGTAAGGGCCTTGTAGGTTCTAAATTGAGGTATTCCCAGGTTGAAAAGTTGGCCTTGGTAGCAGTTCATGTTGTCCAAAGACTTAGAAATTATATACAACTAATGAAAACAACCATAGTGGTTGAAATGAACCCCATGAAACACATTTTGTCCCACCATATCATTGGTGGAAAATATTCAAAATATATATTAATTTTGCAAGAATTTGATCTCCAGTTCATAAATGCTAAATCCAAGAAGTCGTTGGCATTTGCGGAACTAATGTATGATCTACCCTGTGATAAATAGGATATTCTATGTTTTGAATCCTAGGAAGACGACTATGTATTCCTCATTGCAACATCAGATCCTTGGTATGGAACATTCATCACAAAGTCTCCAAACCCAAAGGATTGATCCTCATTTTTCTAGCATTAAACGATGTCGCATTCGACACCAAGCATGAAGATACCTCATCATAGGGGATACTTTGTACCGTCAAGGAGTAGGCATGATCTTAAGACGTTGTTTAATACCGAAGGAAGTTGAACAAGTTTTGAATGATTTCCATGCTAGGGCATGTGGCGGTCGTATTTCTGGGTTGGAAAATGCCCAGAAAATCTTGCATGTAGGATAATTTTGGCCCAAAATCTTTAAAGCTTGCATCAATGCTATCAAAAAGTGTCACCCTTTCAAAAATTACACAAGAAAAATGTCTACACATCCTGCTCCATTACATCCTGTAGTAACGGTGGGTCCATTCTCAAAATGGGCCATTGATTTTATGACAATCAACTCGCCTTCAGCTGATGGCCACCACTACATCATAGTAGCAATGGACTACTTCACCAAGTAGGCTGAGTTGATGCCTACATTCAACTACATGGAAAAAACTGCAGCATATTTTCTATTCAATCACATGATAGCAAGGTTTTGTGTACCTAAAAAGATCGTCACTGATAACGGAAGACATTTTAGGAATTCCTTTATGGATGAAATTACCACCAGGTTAGGATTGCGGCAGGATTTTTCCTTGCCATATTACCATCAATGTAACGGACAAATAGAATCCATTAACAAGGTTGTGAAAACAATGTTGCAAAGGAAAAATAATAAGAACAAAACTATTTATAGAACACCATACGCAAAGATAGATTGAGAAGAGAGGACCTGCATTTGAAATGATAGATTCTCGATGTTTTGATCCCTACTATGGGATCATCATCAAGAGACAGTGAATTCTAAGAAGGAATTGTTTTGATTGCCCAACGATCGCTCTATATGTAGTGGAAATTGTTAGATAGAAATAGGTTAATTCGAGGTCTGCGGTCAGTTGGGCAATCTTCACACGGTTATTTTCCAGTAACTTCACATCAGTCAGAATGTCCCTTCTGTGCAGGGAATAAATTTGTTTATAGAACGCCATAGGTAGAGATAGATTGAGAAGAGAGGACCAGCATTTGAAATGATATATTCTCGACGTTTCAATCCCTACTATGGGATCATCATCAAGAGACAGTAAAGTCTAAGAAGGATTTTTTTTATTTCCCAATGATCGCTCTATATGTAGTGGAAATGTTTAGATGGGAATAGGTTAATTCCAAGTCTGCGGTTAGTTGGGAAATATTCACACGGTTATTTTACAGTAACTTCACATCAATTAGAATGTCCCTTTCATGCAAGGAATAAATCTGTTTATATAACGCCATATGCATAGATAGATTGAGAAGAGAGAAAAAAACTAACTGGCACTTAAATTTGTTTTCCTCTCTTTGGGCTTACCGGACCACTTCTAAAACCTCAACTGGCTTCACTCCTTTCCAATTAGTTTATGGAGAAGAAGCAGTGTTTCCTATTGAATGAGAAATCCCATCATTAAAAATAGCAATCGAACTCTTACCTAACACTTATGTAGAAGAAGAAAGACTTGTCCATCTTTATTATCTTGATGAAACTAGAAGGGAAGCTTCTCTAAATGTAGAAGCACACAAGAAAAGGGTTAAAATGCAATATGACAAATCGACCTATCCCCGAGTCTTTTTTGAAGGTGATTTGGTTTTAGTTTATGACCAATACCAAGACAAAATAGGAGAAGGGAAATTTGTACCAAAATAGTTTGGCCCACTTGTTGTCAAAACTGTGTTAAAAAGGGGGTCCTATGAATTAATCAATTATGACGGGGAACCTATGTCAAAGATCAGAAATGGTCTTTATTTGAAGAAATACTTCGCATAGGCACCGATTCCTTCCAACACTTGTTGTATTATATTGTATTCTTTGTATAAATTTTTGTACTTTAGTTGTTTCTAGCACACAGTTATCTTTATTGGCATTGTCACTTTAGAAGATGGCACAAGTAGCCTTCACATATTTGGGATATGCGAATGGCGCCAGACTTAGTTCTCATAACATTACTTCCGCCGGATGGGTGATTGTTGATGCCCTATTTTGTCATCATTTTTTATCATCAAACATGCTCTGTTGGCATTATTTTCACTATTTTTTATATGATAAGTCATACTTCTTTCCATTCAGACCACCATTTGTACTCAAGTATGAATACATTTGAATATTTCATAAATCTTAAGTGATTATCATTATTTTATGGTTTATTAACGTCAATTTAACATTTCTCGACCTACTTGGCACATAGACTTCATTCTGCAGGCTATGGTCTTCAAACAAACTCTCATTCAGACACACGTTCATGTTGAAGATTCCCAGCCACATTCATACCATCGTTCAACCCTCCGTTCGCACCTATGGATTCGTTGGTTGGAATATTCCGGGGCACTAAAGGCAAAAACAATGACATGGGTTGTGTTGGCATCATGGCCCTCATGGTTCGTGAGACTTAATTCTAGAAGATCCGCATTCCTGTTTGCCCAGCTTGATAACGCATTAGCTGCCCACGTCAAAGAGAATCAGCGCACCAGTTGCTCACGCAAAGAGAGCCAACGCGCGTGGATTGTGGGAGACGAATTCCTTGTTGTATTGAGTTGTTCCTCTAGCTATTAAAACCTCCTATTTTTAGAGAGGTCAACCACTGAAAGGGTTAACCTTATCTCCCATTGTAAAACTATATAAAGACGTCTCTTGTTGAGAAACGAAGTTAGCTAGTAGAGAGAATAGATGCATAGCTAGAGAACGTTGTGTAACTTTTGGTTCAGTTAATGGAAGTCTCTAATTTTAGCTGTTGGTGATCAAATTCATGTTTTGTTGGTGATTAATATGAGTTAGACAATCCCTGATTGCTGAGAAGGGCCCCTCAACAACCAAAGGTTTTTCATTGTGTATATTTTCTTATTTCTTTTCTGCAGATAAGTAGTTTTCATTTTCAGTATATGTATTTAATTTCGTTTTTCCTGTAGATTGTGTTGTTTTGTTTCCTGCAATATATTTCTTGCTGTTAATACAATTTGCATTTTCAGAATTTAAAGTGACCGATCATGCATAGTTTCCTTTAGTTTTCCCTTCATCTTTTCCATTGCAATTATGTAACATCCCCATCTTGACCCTATTGCATTAAGATTGTTGTTAGGCCTGGCCCAAATGGGGCAATTTTGAACAGGAAGAATTTTGAAAACTGCGGAGCTAAGCGCAGTTAAGTTTGAACAATTTTGGGATAAGTTTTGGTATGCTGCGAAGTTCCGTACAGCATAGTGTCAGAGGAGCTGTGAGGTTGGTGCTGCGAGGAGTACAGCGCCATGATGTGCCACGTCAACAGAGATCTAGCTATGCAGAGCATGGACGGATGAAGGCAGTTATTTTGGTTAGGTCACAAAAGACCTATTTTTGGCAAAGATCATTGATAACTACCAAGCAGTGGGTAGGTGCAGATCGGAGGTAGGTGACTGATCACAACGAGCAGAAGACTACTACTACTCGAACTAGTCATCTAAGGCCAGAAAGGAAAGAACAGATCGATAGAGGCAACATGTTGGCATGCATATAATAGAAGATCCACTGCCAAATATCAGTAGTCCGATTTTGGGAAAACGCGACAGTTTTGTAAACCTAAGCATTCTTCCTTCAAGATGTAAAAGACATGACCTATGGGTCTTGATCTATAAAAAAGACAATTTTGTAAAGGAAAAGGGTTAATGTTAAGTCTTCATTTTGTCGATTAGTATTGAATATTGTGAGGTATGTTAGAGAGAAGTATTGTAAAGGCTCTGCAGTTGAGTGCGTAGAGGCCTAATTTTGAGAGAGAAAGAGAAGAGCGTCTACAGTTGAGTGCATAGGCGAAGAACTGTTGTACCCTTTCCAAGATAAATAAACAAAAATTCTTATGGAAATAGCTTCCCATACGGGGGGGTGAACCACGTTAAACCATTGTGTTATGTGATTGTTGTGTATGATTTCCATTAATTTGTGGTCTAATTTACTTACAGTGCTTGCATGAAGTTATTTCTGCTTGTTATATGTTTACCGTGATTTGTATTCGCTGTGGAAAGGATGGAATAAGATGCTAAGTAGTTCATGTATGGAGGAATATTAAACAGTAAAGCACCTATAAGTCTCAAATGAATGGATCGATAAGATAACCACAAAGTTAATTGTCAAGGATTGAATCGTAGCATTAAAGCAGACAGCATTGCGCATCTCACATATTTGCATAAGTTATGTTCTTTATCAAGCTAAGTAATGATGAATGATTAAGGTTTATCAACTAAGAATTGGATTGAAGTGATCAGATCTCATAAACCTACTGCATGGTTTGGGGACGCACTAAGGGTGTAAATATCTTCGTTCCTAAAAATACTCGACGCGGAGTAGAAGACTCCGCGCAGTCATTGACTGCAGCACGCGACTCGTAATGCACTGTACATAAATAATTTGAAAACAATCGCATCACTAGGTTGTGGAAACCTGCTTCTGCAACCACCCCATCAACTTCACCTCGGGTGAGACCTCAAGCTGCTTGTAGTCTGTTGCCGAAAGGGCCAGTGAATAGGGGTTTTGTTGGTATCTTGTACCGTGAAGTACCTGGGTCTACATCGGAAAACCTCTAGAATAGTGCTATGACCAAAAAATGGTTCCATTGCCGCACTAAGACCAGTGATGCGATAGTGTATTCAGAAAATTAATGTATGACAGTTGCCATCCAGAACAGAAAGAAATTTGGACTTGGTGCAATAAGATCGAAAGAGACTTCGCAAAGAAAGAAAAAAGACATCCACGACTATCTGACATATAGTGGTTGAACAGACACTTGTGGAGGGACATCCACGAAATTTTTGGGCTTCGTTCCCAAACAAGCGACACGAGTGGGTATCGCGCCTAGCAGAAAGAAAGAATTGTTCCCAAGGAGGAATACTTACAAAGTGGAGTCCCGAGCTTACTAAACAGCTCCAAGAAAATGACAACCCACTGTCACGTACAGTTTACTTCTGGGTTGATAGCATATTAGAAGGATTTGTGACCGAATTTGCTGTAAACACGCTGAATTCCTACAGCCAAGCTGAAGCATACTTTTTCGAGGGATTTGAAGGTAAGTTCCTAAAAAACCTCAGTCTATACATTAAAATGCTTTTAGCTGAGAAAGGTGTTTTAAGAATGTAGCAATAGTCCTAAATCTGTCATGGTAGAGAACACATACATTGATTCTGATGAAGAAAACCATACTTTTAGAAGTGGAAAGAGATACAACCCTACTAACGAAAAGAAACCCACACCATCTAAAAACCGTATAGATACCAAAATTCCATGTGATCTCAATAATACGAACACTCAGTTATTAACCACAATCCACCGTATTATACCTCAAAATCAATCAGTCTAGAACCCACCCGCTGCAAGTGTCGCACAGACCATCCCATAGATTAGTAATGCTAGTAACACCGCAGGAGCGAGTGCTCACAGCACTACGACTCAGACTATTCCACAGAATAATGTCCCTAGTACAATCTAGCAGCCTCTATCTAATTTTTCCACAGGGAATCAGTTCCAGAATAGTACACAATCCGGAAGAAAAATGCAAATAACAATATAAAACTGTCGATATTCAAAGGAACGGGCCAGGAAGACCCTGATCGACACTAGTTTTTATGCAAAGCCATGTGGAGTGTTAAGCAAGTAACATATGATGCTATAAAGAGAGCACAACTCATAACTACTTTTAGAGATAGAGCACTACATTGGTTTATGAAGTATTCTCAAGCACAACCAAGAACCCTAGCAGAGATCAAAACCACGATTGCAGCAGAGTTTAAGAAACCCAAATCAGAATCATAGTGCATAACAGAGTTGAAAGAAATCAAGCAGAAACCTACTGAATCGGTCTAAGAATTCGACCAAAAATTCAAAACATTGTTGGACCAAGTGAGCTTTGTTATAGCCCCGCAACAACATCAAGAATGGCTCATTGAGCTGCGCTGTTTCCCCACATCAGATAACCACTAATGCAACAGAAGGTTGTATCTCAAGCTGAGGCCTTGGAGATCCCAATGAAGTTGGAAGCTTCACCAGAGAAAGTAGTTCTGGAATGATACAGATTTAGAACCAATTGGCTACCTTAACTTTAGAATTACAAGGTATGAAGAATGGAAAAGAGGAGAGACATGAACAACGACATGAATTTTGGTGCACAGGATGCAAAGGAGAGGGCCACACCAGAGAACATTACCCCTTATTTCAAGAATACCTTAACAGTGGAGCACCAAACCCAATAAATATGAATCACAACCAGGTACCGTGGTGTGAAATTTGTAGAAGCAGAGGACATAGACCCAAAGACTACTACCTGATACAAAAATATGTCAAGACACTTAAAAACTTATACTGCAATTTCTATAAGTCAGTTGGACATGATGAGTCCAGTTGTCATGCTTATGAACTGATGAATGAAAGAAAGTGAGATATGGAAGCAATGCGAGGTGCTGGAATGTACCACGTTCAAGAGGAAAATCAGCCAAAGCAAGAGAACACCCACTATGATCAAGGAGGATATAGAGGCCACGGTGGTGGATATCGCAGAAGAGGAAGAAATACTGCTCAAAATCAAGGAAGAGGACGAGGCCAGGTCATATGTTATAACTATGGTCAGCCAGGTCATGTATCAAGAGACTGTACTAATCCATGCACCACATGCAAATACTGTAAATCATTTGATCATGTCATTGAAGAATGCTCGGTGCTTGAGGTAGAAATGAAGAAGAGGAGAAGAAAAGAATCACCGAACCCTAACATCCAGTTGATCGCATCAGAGAACAGACCTATAGGTCATAGTGTCAACGCAGTAATGCGAATTGGCGCTGATAGAGGAAAAGACAACAACACGGAAGCCTCGACTTTTGGAACAACTAATCCTAAGAAGAACCCTGGAGAAACAGTAGGGATAAGAAAAGTTCCTGGGAAAGCACCTCCATTGAACTTATAGAAAAACAAAGAAATATTCAAATAAGTGCGGGACATGTTTACACAACCACCATCTGCGTCACCAAGGATTCCACTGCGAATTCAAGAAGCACAAACACAAGACATGCCACTGGCATATGATCAGACGCGCACTGCACCGGATGCCTCTAATTCTATTGCACAGTTTCTGTATAGCTGTATCAAGTTATTAAAAAACAAGGACACTCTTATGGAATTTGAAAAACTATTAAATCAGTACGAATCATGTAGTGAGAAAGGAATAGCACATGGCGCAGTACATAACATTAGAAGTCCCAAAAGAACCGGCAGGGAAATGCGGTTCACTGCACAGATAGGAGATTATGAGATGGACGAGATCATTGTTGATCTCGGATCTGAAGTGAATGTCATGTCTTAACCAAGCAGACATGGCAGGTGATGGGAAAACCAAAGTTACAGTGATCACCTATACAATTAAGAATGGCTAATCAAGGCATAGTTATACCGCTGGGAAGGTTAACCAATACCATTGTCGACATTGATGGAGTACGAAGTTATGCAGACTTCAAAGTAATTGAAATTGTGGATGATAGAAATCCTTATCCATCATTGCTGGGCATTGATGGGGCAATGATGAACTCTACCATCATCAATCTCAAGATAATGAAAATTATATTTGAAAGCAACGACATAAGGGTCATCGCACCATTGGATCCTTCGCAGGGAGAGCGATATATTGAACCTATTCAAGAAGAGTACCGAGCTCAAGACCTTGACCGTATCTATCAAATGACAACAAATGATGCGGATTATATTGATCCTACCGCAGATGGAACGCTCAGCTGGTGCTGTGATAGTTCTTGCATCTCAGACTCAAAGGTAGGATTAGAAAACTAGCAACACAGAATGCATGAAGTATCTGCCAGGAGATGCGTGACAATTACAAAGTCACTCCAATCCCCACTTATGATGGTATAGCTAACATATATTCATTTATCAAAGAATACACTACAGCAGTGGCAGATGAACATCGCATCTCAACATTAGACATGGCACTCAAAGAAACACCTTCCAAATGGTGGGTTACACACAAAAAGACAACAACAACTTGGGACAAGTGAAGAATAAGACTACAGATTAGATTTGCTAATAAGGTCACACTAGCATTTGAGAAATATAATGGCCAGAGGGATCTAGAAGATCATATCGCTGCTTGTGTACAAGCTTGGAAGGAAAGACCGCAGACAGAATGGGTACATCTCTTTGTGCATATGTTAGACAATCCTATTCCAAGAAAATGGTATCTACAGGAAGAGATGCGCACAGGAACCGCGGATTGGTCCATCCTTACTGCGACCTTCCAGAAGGATTTTAGTTTTCAATATGACCATCCGACTGTACATGACGCGCTGCAACTGATCAAGCAAAAGATATTTAGCCCACATCGCAAGGAGAAAAATATAACACTAGAATATTTTTTTGACACAAACAATGTACTTGCGAGTCTACAATTAGATTGGTCAGAACAGATAGAGCACACTTTAGACTGCTACAACATAGCTGAAGAAGTTGAAGATAGCGACGCGGAGAACCCGCGCAACATAAAAATTCAAGAATCAGAAGGAATACGCGAGGTAGAGGGTCCTCCACTATAAATTCCAGATATGAGTGGACTGGTTAAAACAACGAAAGTGAACATCAACACCCCTGAAGAGCCGAAGTTCGCAGCAATAGGAGACTACTGGGATGATGACACAGTTCCAGAGATCGCAGCTATATTACAGGAATATCAGGATGTATTCCCAATGAAGTTCATAGAAATGAAAGGTATCCTGGGAGACTTAGGAGTGATGATAATTCCTCTTAATCCAGGAGCGAAACCTATTAAACAAAGGCCATATAGACTGAATCCACGCTACAAGGAACGAGTTAAAGTAGAACTCGATAAGATGCTTGATGCGGAAATTATTGAGCTAGTCGAAGAATTTGAATCGATAATCCCAATGGTCTTCCAAGATAAGAAAACAAAGAGTGAGATTAGAATCTGTGTTGATCTCAGAAAGTTGAATGATCCCTCTATGCATGATCCATTTCCTACACCTTTTACCGATGAAGTACTTGATAACGTTGGCGGAAATGAAGCATACTCTTTTATTGATGGATTTTCTGGATACCATCAGATAAAAATTGATCTAGCCGATAGGCACAAAACCACTTTTGCAATAGAATGGGGGTCATTCCAGTATACAGTGATGCCTTTTGGCTT
Source organism: Larix kaempferi (assembly GCA_027924585.1). Lineage (NCBI taxonomy): Eukaryota > Viridiplantae > Streptophyta > Pinopsida > Pinales > Pinaceae > Larix > Larix kaempferi. Next base: position 29,666,390 of record BSBM01000229.1, on the reverse strand, counting down.
GAAGAATGCACCAGACATATTTTCAAGAGTAGTGATCGCAACATTCAAAGAATTCATCCACAAGTTTCTAGAAGTCTACTTTGATGATTGGACCATTTTTGGGTTACTGAAGAACCATGCCGCGAACCTAAGAATGATGCTGGAAAAATGTAGACAACATCAGATTTCATTGAATTTAAAGAAATGTATTTTCTATGTTCCTTATGGGATTCTGCTGGGACATATCGTGTGTAAGCAAGGGTTGATGGTTGATCCAGCGAAAATAACAGTTATTTTAAACTTGCCTACACCAAATTCGGTTAAACAATTGCGCACTACATTAGGGCATACTGGATACTACAGGAAATTCATAAAGGGGTATGCACAGATAACTGCAGCAATGGAGAAGCTTTTAAAAAAGGATGCACCGTTCATTTGGAATGAGGACTGGGAGAAAGGATTCAACACATTGAAAGAGAAAATCATCACTGTGCCGATCCTAGTTTTTCCAGACTAGGAAAATCCATTTCACATACATGTTGATGCTTCATGTATAACATTGGGTATCATTCTTGCACAAACAGGAGAAGGAGGAATTGATCATCCCATTGCATTTTCCAGCAGAAAGCTCTCATCCATTGACAAAAACTATACCACTACTGAAAGGGAAGGACTTGCAATGGTATATGCACTACAAAAATTCAGACACTATTTGCTTGGTGCGCACTTCTCAATGTTTACTGACCATTCTGCATTAAAATACCTAGTCAATAAGCCAGTGTTAGGGGGTGAATTTGCAGATGGCTATTACTCTTCCAAGAGTACAATTTTGAAATAATAGTTAAAACCAGCAGATTAAATCTAGGCCCTGGTCATCTATCAAAGATCGAGTCAGGAGAAGAACCAACGAATCTAGATGACAATCTACCCGATGCAGAATTATTTTCTATACAGGTTTTCGATGATTACTATTAGGATATCATTCACCTTCTAACTACCAGGTTCACACCTACTGAATTCACTAGGCAGCAAAGGAAGCAACTGATAGTTCAAGCTGCAGACTTCACCATTATCGCAGGATATATCTACAAGTTAGGACCTGATGAAGTGCTGTGAAGATGTGTATTAGAACATGAGAAGCCATTTATATTAGCTAATTCACATTCAGGAGTTGCAGGAGGTCATTATGCAGGAAGGGCTACTGCGCAGAATATATTGCGCACAGGGCTATGGTGGCCTACGAGTCATAAGGACTCCAAAGAACATTCCCAGAACTGCAATGTCTGACAAAGGACAGGGAAACCGTCAAGAAGAGATGAAATGCCGTTGAACCCTTAGCTGACCTTACAGGAATTCGAGAAATGTCCAATTGATTTCATGGGACCTATTAACCCACCGGGAAAAAGAATTGGTGTGAGGTACATTATTACAGCAACTGATTACCTCACCAGATGGGCAGAAGCAAAACCAGTCAAAGACTATAGTGCAGCTATAGCCGCGCAATTTATTTTTGAGAACATCCTTACACGATTTGGATGCCCAAAAATTTTGATGAGTGATCAAGGCACCCATTTTCTAAACATAACTATTGAAGCTTTAACTGAAGAGTCCTACATCCACCATCAACGCAGTACGCCTTATCACCCACAAGCGAATGGCACTATTGAAGTATTTAATAAAGTACTTGAGAATTCGCTAACCAAGGTATGCAATGTAAACCGCGATGACTGGGACCTGTGCATTCCATCTGTATTATGGGTGTACAAAACAACATGCAAGAAATTAAATGGACATACACCTTTCAGATTGGCTTACGGACAAGAAGCAATAATGCCAATGGAGTACATTATACCCAGCTTGAGAATAACTACATTTACAGGGATGGCAGATCACATAGCACTATAATGAAGGCTATCACACTTGGTTGGCTTGGAAGAAGAACGCTTCATCGTGGGATTCCACCAGCAAGTGCAGAAAGAATGAGAAAAAGCATGGCACGATCGCCACATCAAGAATAAGTCTTTTCAAATAGGAGATCTAGTCCTACTGTATGATAGTAAATTCATGAAGTTTCCTGGAAAATTTAAAATGCATTGGCTTGGACCATATACTGTAATAGATGTTACTAATGGTGGCGTAGTCCAGTTAGCTACTTTAGCCGGTGATACACTACCCAGTTTGATAAATGGAAGCAGACTAAATCTTTACCGTGATAGTTCTGCTCCGCAGCATCCGGTATAACCATACAGAAGGAAAAGTTTCTAGGTGCCACATAAAGTCAGAATTCAGCACTAGAAACTATGGAAAAGTCTGTACATAGACTGATAGAGATAGATCTATATAGCACACCGCGGAATGAAAAAAAAAAATTGTCGCGAAGTAACTACGCAAAACCAAAGATTACCTACCACGCAGTTCAACTCAAGAATCCAGAAAATAGCTGTTACAGTGTCGGTTGGGAATATAGTCGTTATACAGTAACTTCCTACTGACCATTCGAGCTTTTAAAGCACAGATAGCCGTTCTGATCACAATTTTGAAAGACAAGACAGCAAAAGAAATCGGTTTTGGCCAACGAATACCACCATTAAATGCATATCTAGCCATTCAAGGTCGCAGAGGAGGGTCCGCCGTGCCTATAAATAACACCGCATATCGTCTCACGGGCATATCAAACAATTAGAATTTTTTGCAAATAATTCTGTCTGAGCTAGTTGTTGTAAGTCTTGTAACGTCCCCTTCCATCAATCCGATGCAAGGAAGGAAACGTTAACTAAACTACCGGGCTTACTGGCAAAACTCAGACCCAGTCAATTTCTTTAGAAATGCATGGTTAAATAAAACTTGTGCATACCTATTCATACTCAACAAGTAGGGCGGAATTAAACACTATGTATGCACACAGTTTCATCATGCAATCAACATGTAAACATCAATCATTAGTTAAGACATTGCAGAACATGGAATTAATACAGCTCAATTAGTAAACACAGCAGAATAACCATATTGACACACACACGGACTAGAATGCATCAGCATATTTCTTCCGGGCATAATGATGAAACAGTCATACAATAATCAATCTCATTCTCATGCTATGCACAGGCTTCATGCCAAGTAGTTTGAGATAATCATTTCATTCATTTTATATGAATAATTAGACCTGCAGAACATAACACATAAGGATAATATTTTAAACCATAGAGACTACTTATCTTTGAGATGAAGCTATCCAACAATTGGCTATGTGAGAGCAACGTTCCACCCTACCATAGATCTTTTTCCATCCTCTATTCTTTCAGCTGAGAGATCACCCCTGAGCTGGGCTATGCATCCACTAAGGAGAAACTAGATAGGCTCACTCACAACCATGGGTTCACTCAAATGGTCATGCTAAGCTAACACACAGCTGGTTTTATCAAGCATGCAAATAGCAGAGCAGGAGGGTGCTAAGACAATGAACTCAACCACAAAGCTACAGAAATATCGGGCTAAATTCAAGCAATCCAATCCTCTGTTCCAACATCCACACTTGGATTTCTCACCATTCTGTCAACAAATAACTCAAATCCGTCACTGGTTTTCTGGGATGCAAAAACTGGGTTTTCCTATGGCTTTCGGGGTAGCTAATTCTCCCAAATTCACTCCAAGGTTCATACTTATGGATCCCCCATTGGATTTCACTGTCAAATACCAAATCTGGGCATTTTTGGCTCTTCAAAACATGGGTTCTTGCACAATTGCGATTTCTGGTTTTTCTCACTACTGGGAATTCGTTTTGGATGGAAAAATGATGCTGGTAACTTCCCCAATGGAATGGGGATGAGGAAGAAGCAATCCCCATGAGGTAGAGTGACTTGTGGTACAAGAAAACAGAGCCCATACCTGCAAATACGAATTTCTGGGCTGCCCATGCTCCATTAAAGCCATGGATTGTTTTCTTCAACCACTTCCTTACAACATAATTAAATGTCAGCAAGGAAAGTCAAATGGGTTCTCAAGGTGACATATGGTAGCCTATGGTTCAATCCCATAGCCCCCTCACCACTCGCTAGTGGATACACATGGCTCCTTCTCATTCATTGCCTCCATAGCCAGTTTTGTTATTTTATTGCTTGATGTTTATTTACATCATTTTTACAATGTTCCATAGCTAAATAGCACATGGGTAACATAATGTCCAATGCTTTGCCATTTTAAATAAAATACGAACATACACTATCGGGGACCTTGGCCTTGAGCTCCACACTAGGTAAACATACATCACATGTATACAATATTTACATTGAAAACTAATATATCCTAAGGGTCAAAATGGGGTATTACAATCCATCTTCAACACTTGAAAGTATTTGCATGCCTAGGAGATTTTTATTTGAAGAAGAGTTCACGGTTGAAGAGACTGTGAGGTTGTTCCAATACGGAGGAATTGACGAATTAATGAGAACCCCAAACAAGAAAATCGTTAAAGAATCAGAACAAAATCCAAGGAGATCACCAAGACATGGCCCCTCAATGCAAGACAAAGGGAAAAATCCAGCAGCACCGAGATCAAAACTACTGCAAACAAGTTCAGTAGGGCCAAAAAAGGCCCTTGCCGATAAAGAGATACCGTTAACTATGACTCCATACTACATCTCGCTGCGTGTAGCGGATCCACAGGCCATTAAACTACTGAAGAGTGCAAAGTATGAGATACCACTCTCACCAATATCGAAGCATGTAGAGGTGGACAAAAATCTATTAGGAAAAATTCCATAATGCAAATGGGAGGACTATGATATGCTAGCAATGCAGAAGGAGAAGCCAACTGAACCAAAGTTCCCACAGTTCCAACTCGACAAATACATGTGCTGGAAGAAGAATGAAAAGGTGACCTCACCTTGGTCACCAAGAGCTAGTTGTCAGGAGTAGCCAAGTCTAGGCTGCTCAACCTGCTAAGGCTTCCACATTTCAACATATCACCGGAGCTCAATGCTATGGTGCAAACTCTTATGGATCGCATCCACTAGAGATATTTATGGCTAGACCAGAATATTGACCTATCAATTGACTTGATCCACTGTATAAATGGATTAAGAAAAAGGGGAGAATACCCAAGGAAGTTCTTCCAGGGAAATGCAAAGGATAAAGAAGCAGCAACATTAATGAAGCAAACACAATCTGCGATCAAAGGGAAGAGAGGTTTCTAGACGGAGGACATAAAGGATGAGGCAATATGGTTTGACACACAACTCTTAGTGAGCAAAATCTTAAGAAAGTGCAGACCATTAGAAGTAAACGCAAGCGCAGTACTACTGGGCGCTGCAGCTGTCGAGGGACAAGAATTCAATTGGTCCCAATATCTATTAAATGAGTTCCGTGAAGAACTGAATGAGACGCAAATCAATAGTGGAAACTTCCACTTCACCTGGCTCATCGTATTGATCGGCTTCCTGGGGTGGAGGGAACCGAAGCAATATGTCAGAGTGGTCACAAACACTTCGGACTGCAGAGGCGCTAGATTTCAGAATCTATGGGTGAACTTGAATCCAGAGCGACAACACGAGACAACACTGGTCTTTTACACCTATTATGACCAGCTACGTGGGGCCATCATGATCACACCTCGCATACCAAAGGAGATAACAAGCAAATATATCCACATTATAAATTTTTATGCTGCGATGAAATGCATCTCCATTTCACCCAAAGCCCAGACGAAGAATGCTGACTGGTACCTGGGAAACTACAATATGTACGAGGAAGATATTGAGAACTTAATGAAAGAATGGCCATCTGAATTCCGAGTTGAGGTTGTGGATATCGAAAATGATTCTGGCGAGGATAACCCTATCCCATGTCCCATTGTAGAAGTTAAAGAGTCAAGCAAAAGGAAGGATGTTGGAAGTCCTTCGGGGCACAAGGAAAAAAGGAAGAAGTAGAAAGCAAACAAAGACCAATTAGACATAGGGCTTCGCGAAGATGATTATTTAATGATTGTTGCGAGGGTAACTGAACAAATGGAGGAACTTTCAACAGACAAAGAGAAGAAGGAAAAGGCAATTCAAGGCAGCTTAAACCAGAACCTCACTACACTACAAGGGTTATCCCAAAAATTTGATGAAGTCAACAGAAGATTACCATTGCACTATGAGTCAATAGCTGAAAAAGGGTCCGCGGGGACTTTGTAGCAGCAAATGTAAGTTCCCGAAAGGTCCCGCATTGTCCATTTGCAGCCAATATCTATTAGGTTACCATTACAAGATCAAGCAATGCTAGATACAAAGAATGTAGAGCGTGTGGAGCTTGATCTTGCAAGCATACCATTGCCAGGACTCCATTACTTGCAGATGCAAGTTGCTGAAGAAATGCATGAAAGAACCACATATGCACTAAAGGAGAGCTCGCAGAGAGCTATGCTACTGCAGGATGAGAATGATCGTCGACTGAGATTGGAGACAATGATCACTACGATTGCAAAAAAAATTGATGACTTTGAAGTACAAATAGAACTAGAGGATAATATTATAAAGATTGGTGACCTAATCAATAGTCTTAAGAATGAGAAGGAAGACATGGAGATTCTCCATGAGTCTGAAATTGCTACCCTGAAAGCACAGCTCAATCCACAAACTCCACCAGATGAACAGTAGTTAAGACAAGGAGTAGTGAAGACTGCAACGTAGAATATTGCTATCGAAGTCACGAAGTGCCAGAGTCTACTGGAAGCAACATTGAAGGCATTTAGTGCCCTTGAAGAAGATCAACAATTATAGGAAGTAAAGAAGGAAGTCAAGGAAAAACAAGAAGAACTAGAAAAGATGAGTGAGGAGGTTAAGGTGCTGCAAGCAAGGGAGAAACTCTTAAAATACAGGAAAATCAACAACCTAAAGAAGGAAGTTAAAGCATTACGGGATAAGGAAACAGAAATGGGCAATAAGTCACAGCCATTATTAGAAGACTCCGGCACAATCTCATAGGAGATCGAAGAAAAGTTAAAGGAATTGAACCAGAATCAAGAGCAAGTGGAAGGCCAGATTAGCCAAGAGATAACACTTGAAATGGTAGAAATAGTTGGGCAAATTGAACAAGATACGAAGACTGTGGTAGAAAAGCTGATGGAAAGATTCAATGAGTTCGCTATGAAGATCAACCCACAGGTAGCGGGAAACCTTCAAGAAGTTCCAAGTGGCTCGGAGGAGAGCCACATGTAAGTGTTAGGGGCCTATTGGGCCTAGCCCAGATGGGGCAATTTTGAAAAGGAAGAATTTTGAGAACCGCGGAGCTAAGTATAGTGTCGGAGGAGCTGCGAGGAGTATAGCACCGCGATGTGCCATGTAAATAGAGATCCAGCTAAGCAGAGCATGGACGGATGAAGGCAGTTATTTTGGTTAGGTCACAGAAGACTTATTTTTGGCAAAGATCATAGATAACTACCAAGCAGTGGGTAGGTGCAGATCGGAGGTAGGTGACTGATCACAACGGGAAGAAGACTACTACTACTCAAACCAGTCATCTAAGACCAGAAGGGAAGGAACAGCTCGGCGGAGGAAACATGTTGGCGCGCATATAACAGAAGATCCACTGCCAGATATGAGTAGTCCGGTTTTGGGAAAACCACGACATTTTTGTAAACCTAAGGGTTCTTCCTTCAAGATGTAAAAGACATGACCTACGGGTCTTGATCTATAAATAAGGAAATTTTGTAAAGGGAAAGGGTTAATGTTAAGTCTTCATTTTTTCGATTAGTATTGAATATTGTAAGGTCTTTTAGAGAGAAGTATTGTAAAGGCTCTACAGCTGAGTGCACAGAGACCTAATTTTGAGAGAGAAAGAGAGGAGCGTCTGCAGCTGAGTGTGCAGGCAAATAACTGTTGTACCCTTTCCAAGATAAATCAACAATGGTTCTTGTGGACTTAGCTTTCCATCCAGAGGGGGTGAACCATGTTAAACCATTGTGTTATGTGATTGCTTTGTATGATTGCCACTAATTTGTGGTCTAATTTACTTACAGTGCATGCATGAAGTTATTATTGCTTGTTATAGGTTTACCATGATCTGTATTCGCCATGGAAAGGATGGAATAAGATTCTAAGTAGTTCATGTTTGGAGGAATATTAAACAGTAAAGCACCTATAAGTCTTGAATGAATGGATCGATAAGATAACCACATAGTTAATTGTCAAGGATTGAATCGCATTATCAAAGCACACATCACTACGCATCTCACATATTTGCATAAGTTATGTTGTTTATCAAGCTAAGTAATGATGAATGATTAAGGTTTATCGACTAAGAATTGGATAGAAGTGATTAGATCTCATAAAACTACTGCATGGTTTGGGGACACACTAAGGGTGTAAATATCTTCGTTCCTGAAAATACTCAACGTGGAGTAGAAGAATCCGCGCAGTCATTGACCGCAGCGCGCAGCTCATACCGCGCTATACATAAATCATTTGAAAACACTTGCATCACTAGGTTGTGGAAACATTCTTCTGCAACCACCCGCTCAACTTCACCTTAGGTGAGACCTCAGGCTGCTTGCAGTATGTTTCCGAAAGGGAGGTGAATAGGGGTTTTGTTGGTATCTTGTACCGCGAAGTACCTGGGTCTACATCGGAAAACCTCTAGAACAATGCCGTGACCAATAATTGTAAATGATGTAATATTGTTATAAAATCGTGGTGATGAGCTCAAGGCCAAGGCCCCACCATCGATTTATTGATGCATATGGTTTTTGTGCTAGCCAGACACATTGGAATTTCGATATCATGTAAATATGCATTTTAAATAAAATACCCACAACTAGCTATGCAATGCAACAAGAGATGGGGGCATGATTTTACGAAGAATTGGGAGGGAAATATTCAAACCCTTGGAGACAATCAAGTCAAGCCAAGTGTCAATGAGAGAACCCATAAAACCCTCAACTACCAATGTTGACTTTTGTACCCAATCATTCACTTCTCCCAAGAGTTGGGTAAAGTAGTTAATGCCTTGGGAATGGAGAGGTATGGTTGTCCAAATTCGAGTATGGGAAAGCCATCCTTCATGGAAAAATGTGTTTTGCTTCTTGGGCAAGAAAAGAGCCATGAATTTCTCTCCTAGCCATGACCCATCAAGAAAATTTGCCTCTCTCACGTTTTTGGAGTTGCCTGGGCGTTTTTCCTCCACGTTTTCCTATGTTTTCGTTGTTTTTTAGTTGGGAAGAGGGCATTTTTGTGTTGCAGAGCTACTGGAAGAAGAAGGAGCTCGATTAGGGTTTCAATGAGGCCGTTTTGGGCAATTTGAAATGCTCATAACATGTGGGAGAAATCGGGTTTTCTCCCTGTGGTTGAATCCCCCTTTTCACAGTCCATTTTGGTGTGCCCACAATTTGGGGAAAACCCATGGCCATCCTGTTTGTAAATCCAATTGCTGGAAATGTGTATCCATGCCCAGTTTTGAGTTTGTTGTGTAAGTGAGTGTTGGGATTGAGATGGGTATCTCATGCTTTGGTTGTGCATGAGCTTGAATGTCCCATTTTCCTTGTAAGAATCATGCCCAGCTGGGGGGTGGCAGTTGTGTTGAGAGAATTGATGAACACAACTGGCCTATGGTTGGGTGGAACATTGCAATGACATAGCTAGTTGTTTGGGATAGCATTACATCAAGATGAGTATTTTCTTGTGCGTAATTAATTCTGCAAATATATTAATTTGTTGACTGTGTTAAATTTAATGGCATCATGTAATGTGTGTGGATGATGTTATCCTACTGTGTATGTTTACTTTAAATTGCATCTGCACTCATTTGATCTTTAATTGCTGTGAATTTAATGAATGGGATGAGTTTATGTAAAAGCCCCAGATTGGCATCATGTTCCCTTCCTTGCATTGGGACCATGGGAGGGTACTTTACAAATTAGATAGAGTTTAATTAGTTCAGTGTTTCAAGTTCAGTTCATAATTAGATTTAGTTATGTTGATTCTCCTGTACTTGTAGATTAGCTTCATTTACCTTTTAGCTTTGCTTTATTATGCAATAGGAAATGATTTCTTTCCTTAGATATAGATTAGTGTAGTTGTTTTTTGTTATTTCATCTTTAAACAGTTTATTTACTACTTTGCTTGCATTGTAGATTAAAATGCATAAACCAGCTAGCGTTAGAATCATTTAGTTTGCTTATTTTCATAGTTTACATCATTTTTTGTCATCCAGACTGTCAATCAGACTGTCTTTTAGACTGTCATCGGGATTGTCATATGGACTTTAATATTTTTTGTCTTGTTTTAATGCTTGTTTATAATTCAGTTTCTCAGGTTTTCGAATTGTATTATTTCCAGTAGTTAATCAGTAGTTGTATATGTAATTAGGACCTTGTTTTGAACTTTATAGAGTTTCAATTAAGCTTCACATCTATTCTTAGTTCTTATTCATTTCCTTACCTTTTCCATAGTTTGATTTTTTAGATTATCTTTCTATAACTGATCTTTTATGTCTGATTTCTTAACTTGTTACTGTTCTAGAACTCATTAATTTCATTCTTAGTTTAGTTTAGTTTATTTTTATTAAGGTTGATTTTGGATTAAAGCTTGGTAATTTCATTTCTAAAAGTACATTATTTTTTCATGGTTTTTTAGTTCAAGCATAGGATCTTCTCTTCTCATTTACATGGTTAGTGAAGATGTTCATGGATAGGATTTGATTCAGAAATAAAATATCTTTATTAAGTTTTCTACTTGCTTCTAGATCAAAGTTATTTCCATAGTCATTTGCATATGCTTAGATTTCCTTAAACTTGTGTCGACAATTATATTTCTCACTTCACCTTTGTAGGATAGCATAGATATTTGCATGCCTTTGATTTCAAAGTAGTCATTAGAAATACATGTTCTTGGTTTTTTTGTTAATAGATCGATTGCTAATAACATCTCATTTCAAAACAGTCTTAGGTAGCATAACTAGAGTCATTTGCTTATGGATAAAGAATAGATTACAATGTTTAAGATTAATTGCAATTGGTCACTATTTAGCTTGCATCTCTTTGTAGAAGTTAAACTAGATTTACTTCCGTTCTGTTTCCTTGTCACATTTGAAAGTCATTTTGATACATTTTCTCCAGTTTCTATTACATTTGATACGTTTCCTCAGAATCCCCAAGGAGAATGGGATTAGGTACCCTAGCTTAGTTTTGAGTATTTGTTAAATGCATGAATAAGTTTAACTGTTGAATTTCTTAGGTTCATTAAGTAATTTGTAATCTTGCTTCAAGATAACATAGTTTCTTGTTTCCATAGTTATTTGTAAACTGAATCATTTCATAGATAGGTTTCTGAACTTGTTCATAGTTATTACTTTCTAATTCCTAGATTAGAGTTTGAATCATTGATCAGTAGTTTTGATTTTCATAAGAGTAGTTTGCTTTTGATCAAGTCTTGTTTCCTAGAATAGTATTGTTGTTTTTATCTTTTAAGTTATTGTTCATAGAGTAGAGTAGTATAGATTGATACTATTCTAATCTATTGGTTTAGTTAGTTCTAATCCATTTAGTAGTTGTATTTCTTAAGTTTGACTCGTTTTTTCATTTTGAAAGATCTTTCGATCTTTTCATTATTAAGAATTTCTAAGGTCGGCCGAGCTGATGTCTTAGGTACCATTCTACCTCATCATATACTATGCCACAACTCTAATATTACCAACCCTGGTCAATAATTAAATATTTGGTGATTCATTAAGACAGTAAATACACCCAACATTTTGGCGCCGCTGCCGGGGAGTTGTATATAGGTAGAATTTAGTTGTAAATAGGTAGAATTTAGTTGTAGATAGGTAGAATTTCCTTTTAAAACTTAGAGATAGGATGGTGGCAGGTGAGCGGTAAGACAAGAGGTAAGAACCTGTGCATCTGTTATAATAGGCATCCCAAAAACCCAGCAGTAGTAGTAATGCAATTATGATTTATTTCGGTTTTAGCTTTGTTTTCATGAATAGGTCTAGAGACTCAAAAGGTAGATACATTCAAACTAGCCTGCCTACTAAAATCCCTATTGATGTATATGTAACTTCAGAATGTATTTCATATATATTTATTGTACCTTATTAGAGATGTGTTATTCCTCTATACGGAAGTGTCGTCATGTGGATTGACAAGTGTCGCAAGTGTGTGTACTTGCCGATGGGTTATTAGACCACCATGTGTGGGGTCGGCCCTGAAATATATATTATATTGTGGATGTACCTAGCTAGACAAGTCGACCCCATAAGGTCACTAGGAAAACAGGTTAGTATAAATAGAGATCAGGAGATCTCTATTTAGAACATTCAGAAAGTCATATCTCTCTCTCACTCAGAAAGTGGCGCACTAATGAGGAGGAGGATCGTCTGCTTCTAGGAGACTATCTCAAGTGTATTTTGGTTGTACTTTGGTTGAGCCATTGCTCTCTCTATCTCTGAGAAAGTTGTGGGGTTTTTCACCTTAGGGTTTTCCCCACAGAAACTATGTGTCTCTTGTCTCTCATGCTTTTGATTCTTGTGATGCTTGTCATGCTTATTGTGATTGTTATGCATTGATATATTGCTTATGTTATTCTCTTAGTGAAGATCCTAGAGTATTGTGAATTAATGCTCAAAATTTAACATGGTATCAGAGCTAACCTGAGAAGAAGACATTTTACAGTGACAGAAACTTGAGTTTCTTGTTTATTGAGTTTCTCTCCACAGTTTTTGGAAATGTAGTATAGTAGATTGACTCTACTCATCAAGGAGAATCTATCTGTCCAATAAGAATTCAATTATGAGCATTTTCAGATTTGGCCCTAAAAATTAGGGTTTCCACAAAAATAGGAATTTCTAAAATCTGAAGACATAGCTAGAAGCTCCTTGCAAAAATCAAAGTTTAGAGCTTTGGATCAAGATTTGTGGCTAGGTAGATCTCCAGAAAAATCAAACCCTAATTCAGGGCTCTCCTAGTGAACCCGGGAGGACAAAAGGGCAAATCTGAAGGGTAAAGCTTTACTGATCTCAAATTCTGAATACACCAGGCTGATTAGCTCATCAAGGTGCATCTTTCTATCATTTCAGAAAATTGAAATTCACATTTTGAATTTTTAGGGTTTTTCTGACAAACCCTAATCCGGGACCAGATCCAGTTTTTAGCATTTCAAGTGGTAAGACCTAAATCTTTTCTATTTTCATTTGAAGTACTCTTTAAGATGTCTCACCACACTAAGCTTGAGGATAAGCTTGAAGGAGCTGATAACTTCCGAGCTTGGAAGTATAGGATTGGGTTAATCCTAGAAGAGAATGAGTTGGACTCATATGTAAAAGAAGACATCCCTATCCCAGAGGATGAAGAGGCTAAGGTATTGCATAAGAAGAACTTGGTCAAGGAAAAGAGAATCATTGCCGATTCTATCAAAGACAATCTCATACCCCATGTGTCTTCTCTAAAGACACCCAAGGAGATGTTTGACTCTTTGACCAAGCTATTTGAAGGGAAGAACATAAATCGGAAGATGACCCTGCAGAACCAATTGAAAGGAGTAAAGTTTCAAAATGGAGAAACCATTCAATCTTATTTTTCAAGGGTCTCCCAGATCAAGGAACAACTAGAAGCAGTGGATGAAATGGTGGAGAATGGTGAAGTGGTGATGACCACTCTAAATGGCCTACCCAGGTCATGAGATTCCTTTATTCAAGGAATTTGTGCAAGGAAGAAGTTGATCTCCTTCAACAGATTGCGGGAAGAATGCTCTCAAGAAGAAGCTAGGCTTGTGGCCCGAGAAGAAAAGACGAGAAATGAAGATCAAGCTCTCACAACACATGCCAGGAAAGGCAAGTCCAAGAAGGAATCATCTCATAACAGAAGATTCTCACACCACCATTATCATAAAGATAAGAAATATCTCAGATGCTTCAATTGCAATGAGAAGGGACACTTTGCTTCAAATTGTCCCAAGAAGAAGAAAGACAACAACAACAACTTCAATAAGAAGAAGAAGAACAACAAAAGAAGATATCATGCTCATGCTGCCGAAGATAATGAACGCCCAAAGAAGAAGGCTAGGGAAAAAAGTGATAGTGATGATGACTCATCAAGTGAAGAAGAGTATGTTCTAATTTCCGCTCTCACAGGTACTATCTCCCATGGTTGTAATGATTGGTTGATTGATATGGGGCTTCCAAACACATGACTAGGTTTAAGGAATGTTTTGTGAATCTATCTGAACATGAATCACCCCATAAGGTGAAACTTGGGGATGATTATCAATACCCAATCAAAGGAAGTGGTGAAGCCTCCTACAACCTAAATTCTGAAAAATCTTTGAAAATGAAAGAAGTCTTTTATGTACCTGGGCTCAAGAAGAATTTACTTTGCATCTCTACATTGGATGCAAAAGGTATGAGGGTTGCATTTGTGGATGGCCAAGTCCTAATGTGGCCAAAGGGAAAGAACATAGATGATGTAGTAGTGATTGGAGTGCAAGAGGGAGGTTTGTATAAATTGAAGGGACAACCTGAACATGCCATGGTACATGAATCCGTGGAGCCAAGTGAACTTTGGCATAGAAGACTTGCTCATATGCACTATAGGGCACTTCTAATTGCAAGCAAGGTTGTAGAGGGTCTTCCTGAAATCAAGACCAAACATGAAGGTGTTTGCAAAGGATGTGCAAAAGGTAAGAACATTAAGAAGGCGTTCCCAAGCAGTGAAAGCAAGGAAAAAGACATCCTGGAAATCATCCACTCAGATGTATGTGGTCCTATGTCATCCAGTTCTCTGAGTGGGTATGTTTACTATGTCTCATTTATTGATGACTTCTCTAGGAATACTTGGGTATACTTCTTGAAGAACAAAGATGAGGTGTTTGATAAGTTCAAGGAATTCAAAACCTTGATGGAGAATCAAACTGACAAGAAGATCAAAACATTCAAATCCAACAATGGCGGAGAATTCACCTCAGGTGACTTCAAGAAGCTTTGTAGTGATTTAGGGATTAAGAGGGAGTTGACTGCTCCTTATAATCCTCAACAAAATGGAGTTGCAAAAAGGAAGAACAGAGCAATCATGGAAGCGGCAAGGGCAATGTTGCATAACCAGGATCTACCTATGCATCTATGGGAAGAAGTAGCTAGAATAGCTGTATATGTGCAGAACAGAACACCCCACAAGATATTGGACAACAAGACACCAGAAGAGGTCTTTTCTGGTAAGAAACCTGAAGTCAGCCATCTCAGAATATTTGGTTGTCCAGTATACACTCATGTCCCAAAGGAAAAGAGGACTAAACTAGATCCTTCAGGAAAGAAGGGTATCTTTGTGGGTTACAATGAAAGCTCGAAGGCTTACAGAATATACTTTCCAGGGTTCAAGTAGATTGATGTCAGCAAGGATGAATATAAGTTCAAGGACAGGTAATCCAGGAAGCAAAGATCAAGAGGGTGCACACTCCAGCAGCTCCTGCAAGGATGCAGATTTTCAGAGGGAGTTGACCATCTTCCTACATTCCACAACAGAAAGGTGTAGAAGAATCTACTCCAACAGCTCCTGCCAATAAGCAAAGACTCAGAGGGAGTCCACCCAACAAATAAACAAAGATAAGTATTTCTATTATCATTTCTTGCCTATTTTGTTTGTTTAAATAATATTATGCTTATGTTCCTAGACTTAGGAGATGTATTGTGCATATCAGAATGATTGCATTAATGAACAATATACTACTAATATGCATGTGATGGGTAAGTGGCCTATGGCACTATACAACATTCTAGTGCTACCTCTTTGCTGACATGTTGGGAGTAGTGAAAACTATTAACAATGTTCTGGTAGAGACTGGAAGGAATCTAGAAAGTTGTGGAACATGGATAAATGTTGTATTGAAGCATTGGCTAAGATAACTGCATGACATATTTCTTTATGTGTAAAGAATTTGTTCTAAAAATTATGAGATGTTTCTAATCATGCAATTTAACTTGTTTTGTAGGAAAGACCATATATCTTCACCTACAAAAGGACTACAACATTTGTTCCAGCAACAAAGATATCTATTGAAGATATTGAAGTTCCTAGTATCTGGGATGAAGAAATGGAATGCCATGATCCTTCGATCATGAAGAAGATGTTTGGGATGCAGTCCCAAGACCTGACAGGGAGTCACATGTGTGCAGATTGAAGAAAGCCTTGTATGGCTTGTAGAAAGCTCCCAGAACTTGATTGTAGATACTAAGAGAAAGCTTGCTGCCGAGTTCAATATGAAAGATTTGGGAATGATGCATTATTTCCTAAGTATGGAGGTGTTGCAGAGTACAGGTGGGATCTTCCTTGGTCAAGGGAAGTACACAGTAGATATCCTGAAGAGATTCGGGATGATGGATTGCAAGGCCATGGCCACACCTATGGAATCGAATCTGAAGCTTCTATGTGATGCTTCATCTGAGCCAGTTGATGTCTCTATGTATCATCAGATGATTGGGTCCTTGATGTACTTGACAAACACTAGACCAGATATTTTCTTTGCGGTGAACACATTGAGTCAGTTCCTGACAGATCCGAGGAGTGTTCATCTGGTTGCTGTAAAGCATGATCTGAGGTACTTGAAGGGTATAGTGGATTATGGGCTCAAGTATGAGGCGAATCAAAAGTTTAACCTGCAGGGTTATGTTGATTCACATTGGGCTGGCAGTACTGCAGATAGGAAGAGAACATCTGGGTGCTACTTCAGTATGGGATCAGGTGTGATCTCTTGGTTTAGCCGAAAGCAGTCTTGTGTAGCACTGAGTATAGCTGAGGTAGAGTATGTTGCAGCCTATTCAGCTAGTTGTGAGGCAGTATGGCTACGGAAGCTACTGTCTGAATTATTTGATCTCTCGTTGGATGCTACTGGTATCTTCTGTGATAATCAGAGTTGTGTGAAGTTTTCTGAGAACCCAGTGTTTCATGACAGGTCGAAACACATAGAGATCAAATATCACTATATCAGGGATATGGTGCAGAGAGGAGCTGTGAAGCTCCTATATGTTGCGACGAACGAGCAGATTGCAGATGTGCTGACGAAGCCACTAGCTAGGGTGAAGTTCGAGTACTTCAGAGAGAGGCTTGGTGTTCTTCGGATTGATGACACTTCGAGGAAGAAGTGATGGAAACATTTGCTGAAGCGATTCCAAGCATGTTGGAAGGAGGATCCTTCACATGGTTTTGGATGTAAGCGCTGGATGATGCTCTGGTATGATTAGTTGGATCATTTTTATATGTATGTACGCATCATGTTGGATGCTTGATATGATCAGTTGGATCATTTATATGTATGTATGCATCATGTTGGATGCTGGATATGATCAGTTGGATCATTTATATGTATGTACGCATCATGTTGGATGCTGGATATGACTGGTTGGATCATCTGTATGTATTTTGTATAAGCATCATGTTGGATGCTTGGACCATGTATCTGTATATGTATCAGGTGGATACATTGTATGATCAGGTAGATCATGTATGTTGATATGTATCATGTATTTATATTTGTATCAGGTGGATACACTATGTGATCAGGTGGATCGTGTATGATGATATGTATCAGGTAGATACTTGGTATCCATCAGGTAGATGCAATGTATGATCAGGATGATCATGGATGATGAGCTTCAGGATGTTGCTCCAGATGACATGCAACAGGATGTTGCAGTGATGATGATCAGGATGATCATGTGTACATCAGGATGATGTATGGTGAGTATCAGGTTGATACTCTGTTGCTGTGGAACAGGTTGTGTAGATAAGCATGTAATTTGTGCCCTGGGAGATTTGCAGATAGTCTTTCGAGGTTTTGCCTACGGCATGTAATTTGTACCCTGGGATATCTGGCAAATGCTCTTTCGAGGTTTTGCTTGGGAGGACATATAATTTGTGCCCTGGGATATCTGCAAATAGTCTTTCGAGGTTTTTCCTATGGCATGTAATTTGTGCCCTGGGATATCTAGCAGATGCTCTTTCGAGGTTTTGTCCTATGGCATGTAATTTGTGCCCTAGGAGATCCGATAGGTTGAGCCGTGTGCTCATAATCAGTCCTGGGATGCTCTTTCGAGGTTTTTCCATGAACACATGTAATTTGTGCCATGGGAGATCCGATAGGTTGAGCATTATGCTCGTAATCAGTCCCAGGATGCTTTTTTGAGGTTTTGTAGTGACCACATGTAATTTGTGCCTTGGGAGATCCGATAGGTTGAGCCTTGTGCTCGTAATCAGTCCTGGGATTCTCTTTCGAGGTTTTGTGGTGGGGTCACATGTAATAAGTCCTGGAGATCTGGACAGGATGAAAAAGGCCTCAGATGCTCTTTAAGGTTCTTGCTAGTCAAGAGACTCTTTTAAGGTTTTGTGACGCACGTAATAAGTCTTGAGATTTCTTCAGTATGGCCAGTGATGATGAAGACCTGCAGGTGGTGGGCCTACATCCAGTATGAAAAAGGACTGGCTCTGTAGAACTTCCTATGACGAGTAGAGTCAGAGATTGGTTGAGATAGCAGCAGCAGTGACGATGATGATGATGATGCACCGATGACGATGATCCCGAGAAGAAGACTTCTCTAGCATATCTGTGTCGAGAAATACCTTCCTAGTTAAGAGGGAGTGTT
This sequence comes from Larix kaempferi, assembly GCA_027924585.1. Classification (NCBI taxonomy): domain Eukaryota; kingdom Viridiplantae; phylum Streptophyta; class Pinopsida; order Pinales; family Pinaceae; genus Larix; species Larix kaempferi. Next base: position 29,647,814 of record BSBM01000229.1, on the reverse strand, counting down.
GATGTATATGTAACTTCGGAATGTATTTCATATATATTTATTGTACCCTTATTAGAGATGTGTTATTCCACTATAAGGAAGTGTCATCATGTGGATTGACAAGTGTCGCAAGTGTGTGTACTTTCCGATGGGTTATTAGACCACCATGTGTGGGGTCGGCCCTGAAATATATATTATATTGTGCATGTAACTAGCTAGACAAGTCGGCCCCATAAGGTCATTGGGCAAACATGTTAGTATAAATAGAGATCAGGAGATCTCTATTTAGATCATTCGGAAAGTCATATCTCTCTCTCACTCAGAAAGTGGCGCACTAGTGAGGAGGAGGATCATCTGCTTCTAGGAGACTATCTCAAGTGTATTTTGGTTGTACTTTGGTTGAGCCATTGCTCTCTCTATATCTGAGGAAGTCGTGGGGTTTTTCACCTTAGGGTTTTCCCCATGAAAATTTTGTGTTTCTTGTCTCTCATGCTTTTGATTCTTGTGATGCTTGTGATGCTTATTGTGATTGTTATGCATTGATATACTGTATATGTTATTCTCTCAGTGAAGATCGTAGAGTATTGTGAATTAATGCTCAAAATTTAACAATCCCTACTAACCTTTACGGGGGGCGTGCCACCCCAACTACTAACTCAGCAGAAAGGTATCAGAAAACACCTAAAGGGGATATTCCTACTTGGAAAGCTAAGGAGATCCTTTCTGGAAACCATTTAGGGGGAACCATAGAGACATCAGAGAAGTCTCTCCATAAAGAAACACCACTAGAAGAATCTCAAGTTCATATTGAGACTGAACTTAGACAAGAGGAAACTCAAAAAGATAAACATTAGAACCTCTCAATCCTCCATTAGCTCCAAAACCTAAAGGCACTACCTTCTCAATAGTAGGTGGTCCAAACCTAGTAGACTTTGTTGATCGTGCACAAGTAGATGCTCTTTTTGAAAATTCTGTGAATATAGTTGTTTCACAGATTGAGACAACAACTGTAGGACCTTCAAAGTTAGACTCCAATATAGCTGGTAATTCCTCTCCTAAAAAGAGGAATACTATCCCTGAAACAAAACATTGGGACATTCCATATTCACTAAGAAAAGAAAAACCTAGGTATTCTCTCTTTGGAAATCAAGCCTACATGGAGAATGAAAATGAAGATCATGTTCGACAAGATGAAGAAGAGGGAGAGGTTAGAACTAAAGGTACTTTTGGGTTCCCTATCTTAGACACTGCACAAGATGTAACCATGAAAAAAAACTCTCCCTCCTCACTACCGACCTTTTATGGGAAGATTAGTGAGGATCCGGATACATTCTTATTCAAATTTGACATTCTGTGTAGGAGCTATAACTACCTACAAGATGGCCAAAAGCTAAAAAAATTTCCCACCACATTAAAAGATTCTGCTCTTCGATGGTTTATGGGGTTAGGAGAATCTAGTATTAGAAATTGGGAAGACATGAAGACTGCATTTCTATGGAAATATCAGGATTACTATACACCTAAGGACTCTCGTAATGACATTTTCAAAATACAACAACTTGAAGATGAGATCCTAGAAGACTATCTTGAAAGGTTTAACTATGCATTGCTTAAATCCAAATATAGTGATCTTCGAGAAGATGCAGTAAGGACACTCTTCCTTAAGGGAATCTCAGAAGAATTCTTAGAAAACCTTAATCTCATGGTAGCAGGAGACATCTCTCATAAGTTTTTCACACAGATTTGTGATATCTATAGGAATTACTCTAGGGACAGAGGGAAAAGTGGGAGACACTTCCAGGAATCTTATACTAGAAACCTAAAAGGAAATATATCCAGTCCTGGTGGAGTTACAAGGGTAGAATTGGGAAACCTATTAGAAAAATTCAAAACATATATCTTAGGATCCATGGGTTCTCAATTAGATGCATTACAAGCTAAAAATAGATAGTATGAAGAGCATGAAACAATGAATGTTTTCTATCCTAGGTGTAGAACTAAACATCCCCAATGGGAATGTCCATTGAATAATGTTTTCGTATGTCACCTTTGTACAAAAGAACATCCAACTGATAATTATCCGTCGTTGCCTGGGTTGCAAGCTATATATAAGAGTGGAAATTTTGGTGAAATGTCTAGGAGGCCTTGGAAACCTAGAGATCAACCATCATATCAGGATCCATCATTACAATTTCCACCCTATTACCATCAACCTCCTCAACAATGGAACACTTTAGGTTGGAAAAATTGGTCACCTTAGTACCCTCCTCAGAGTGCTCAACAGTAGAAATGGCTACACAGATGGAGACGACAAGAATGTGCTCAACCACCTCCTCCTATGCCTAACTATCCTTACCCACCTAATATCCAGCAACTCTTGCCTGGATTTGTACCTTCTTCGCTACCCCCTATCACAAATCAATCTCACCATTTCCATAATATATATCCCCAAAGACCCACAATATTACCTTCACAACTGATACCAAATCCTAACAACAATCCAACTCAAGCTCTTAACATAATAGGGTTGCTACCTCTTCCATCATATGCCATTTCTACTGCACCAGTGCATGAAATTCAACTGCGTTCCGGAAGAGTTATGCAAGATCATCCCAAATCATTAGTTATCATCCGAGAAGAGAATGAAGAAGAAGACATACCTAATGAAATTTTGAATGGTGCCATTCTCGAAGATGTGGTTATTCCAAAAAATTCAACACACAACCATCCTCATGAAGAGGTAATTCCAAGAGAAAAATCACCCCCATATCCGGAGCAACTAGTAATAGAGAAACTACAACTTATCTAGAGCATGATATCATTAACGAATTGAAAAATATTTGTATCAAGATCCCTTTGTTACAAGCCATTAAATATATACCAATCTATATTAAAGTGATAAAGGAACTTTGTATTAAAAGGCCAAGTAAGAAGCAAAAAGACTGTTGCTTGGTTTTGCAACCAAATTTGTGCTAAAGAGCACCTGCTAACTTGTAGCAGCAATCTCAATGTAAAAGTAAAACAAATGTAAATAACAGTAAATCTTATCTAACATGTGCAAAGAAATAAAAACTAGATTTAAGAAGAATAAACAATGAGATCCATAATAAAAAACAAGAAATAGAAAATTTGATCTTTTGTATTACCTCAAATGGTGAGGATGATGAGTTTGAGAAGCTCAAAGGTTGAGGTGCTCCAATGTCCAATGGTCTCTTCTTCTCCAATGCTTCAATGGGGATCTTCAAACTCAAAAGGGAGACAATGGCTCTCAAAGGGAATTTGGTAGCATAAGGATAGGATGAAATGTGGATGAATAGTGAGGAGCCCCTATCACCTTTTTATAGTTTTTTGGTGATGGGGAATACCATTATGGTTTGAGGAAACCAATGGTATTGACCAAAATGGTTTAGGTTTCTTTTTCCATCTTTTTCCTTTTTTTTGAATATTATTCCCTTTTAATTGATTTTTGGGAATTTTGGACCCTTTTTGAGGGTTGTTTGAGGAAAAATACATATTTTGAGGGGAAAAAGGTGTATTATGGTCTTTTTGGTGACCTTTTGAAGGTTTTAGAGGCTCAAGTGGTGGAAAAAGTGGACAAATGGGTCATGTGAATAGGGAAATAAGCTACTGAGCACTTTTTGGGTGTTAACAGATTGCCCCCTGAAGTGTGAGGGCAGGAGCTCATCGTATGGCCGATAGACATCATATTTCTTTTGTCTTTTTTCCTGGGGTTTGGAGGAGAGAAGAGACCAATTATAGACTGGAACACCGGACCCTGGTAAACTGCAAAAACTGAAAAATACATGCCCTCAAAATGAATGAAGAATAATATTTGATAATGGACGAGGTGGGCATACCCATGCTCGTATCAATACATATACATAACAATTAGGCCCAAGAAGGGGGACCTGAATAATACATAAAGATCTATTGGCACATCATGATGGTCCAGAGGGGACACAATGTTGTTACATACTCATGGTCATGCCATGACTGATCTAAAGGACTAATACACTGGAAAAGAGCAACAACCATTCTGAATAAGGTGTCATAAGGGTTGATGAACTACTGAATCTGAAGGCATCCAACATCTATAGGGACTCAATGACTGTGAGTCAACTTCTAAGGAGTATATGTAACTGTATACTCGAGGGAGTATAAAAATAGGGTACATCTGAATACTGTCGCCAAGCACAACCCGGATATCCATAGGAATATGTAACTAGTTGTTTCCTCAATTACACTCTCAAATGTGGTAGAGTTAGTTGATATCCGAGGTCTTCAACAAATAACTGAAAGGGGCGATACCCTGTATGATTATCAACGATGCGATCAAGGTGTTGATGTCGAGCATGTGAGAAACAAGCATTTGGAGAGGCACTGGGGACTCCTTTCAAAATGATCCATAGGCACTCATCACTAATGGTGATGAGTCCAAGGCATAGGGAGCTCTAGGTCTATCCTCTGGAATAGATTTGGTTCACGTCGACAGAGGGAGACCAACAACTATCAATGCAATGATGTTTCCTTGATAGGAGTGCGAGGTGTACAACTGAAGTGTGATAGTACTAATGGTAGGACTGACATACTGTGGGGATGTGAATAACTGGGGTCATAGAGTGGGTGGACTCAAACTTCCTTTGTTCAGAGCATGATGACATGGTTGACCTGGCAACATATGAAACTGATGTTTAGGTGTGGGGATCATAGCATAAGGGATCAGGGGTATGCATTGCAGACTGGAGTGACTTTGGGGGACAAGCTAATGGATGCTATTGGGAGACTCTCAGGGTGACATACTATAGAATACGCTGAACAAAGGTGACCAATATAGGGAAGCTTCCATATGAGTAGATGTGATCTGTTGTGGCACCGAAAAACACCGTTGGGTCCTTCTTCATGGTTTTAATGAGCTCCAAGAAGGGATAAAAGTGTTCTTTGAAATGGCACTTCCCTGTGGATTTATGCGAGCCTAGGACTATTCATGCTCGTGATTGCTTTCATTTTTAAGGAGTCTGAAAATGATAAGAAGACTCCGAATTGGTGGAGTACCGTCCTGTAGATTTGTACGAGCCCAAGACAGTGATTGCTCATGGTTTCTTTCAATTTTAGAGAGTCTGAAAGCGGTAAGTAGACTCCATTGGTGTTCTTTTTCGCATGTTAGTCTCCAAGGCCCAAAAAAGCATAAAATGATGCAAATGGAAAACTCTTCTAGCCGATGTGACTAGAGTATTCCTTTTTCATAATTAATCTACAAGGTTTGGAAAAGGGGTAAACTTATACCAGGTACACACCCTTTTAGATACTTTTAGCGAGCATGAAAGGAAGCAAGATTGCTCGGCAATCTGTTCATTGTTGTAGGAATCAGAAAAGAGATTAATAGAAACTCCTTAAGTGACTTTTTCATAAAAGAGTTGCTCGGGCTGAAAAAGGGATAAAATTATACTAAACAAAAAGGTATTTGTGAGAGTGAGAAATAGTCTCAAGCATCATCACGAGTGTGAAAAACTGAATCTGGTGATATAAAATTCATCAAAAACAGACAACGACTGATGTGGCACGCAAATCTAGGCAACGAGTGTGTGTGAAAAAATGTCCAAAAAATATGGCGGTGAGAGCGAGAAATGATCTCAAGCTTCATCACGATCACGGAAAATTGAATCCGGATATATAAAGAACATCAAAAAAGGACAATAGCCGATGTGGTGCACAAAACGAGGCAATGAGGGGCATGTGAAAAATGCCTAAAATAGGACCTTGTGGAATCGAGAAAAGGAGTGGACTATCGTGAATTTCTCGCCGCTCTGATTCCAATGGTACCAACGGTTTGAAACATGGACGTTGTATGATGCTAAATGGTTGACTGAAAATTGGTCAAATTTCTATAAATAGCAAGTGGACCCAATGTGACATGTGTCATTTTCACGGTTGAGTTTTACAGAGTAATTTGATTTGGTCAGAGCACTTTCTTCATTTGTGGGAGATTCGACCGTCTATTTTTGTTTCCATGAGTTTCAGATAATCCCATTTGTCTTAGCCTTTCAATTTATTTGCTTTTGGGGGGTCTCGGGGTCTAAGAAGTCATGGATACTCCCTGTTGGCTTGCCAATGCGGAATATCGCAAGTTTTGAGGATTTTCGCGCGATTCAAATCGGGGCTTTGGGCTTCACAGCCACGATGTGCATCGCGGCTGTGGGTGCTTACAGCTGCGATGTTCATTGCGGATGTGGGTGCTTACAGCTGCGATGTGCATCGCAGTTGTGGGTGCTTACAGCCGCAATGTGCATCGCGACTATGGGTGCTTACAGCCGATATGTGCATCGCTGGCTTTGGAAAAAAAAAATTATTTGTATTTTTCTAAAAAATTTCATGTTTGGTTTGGCAGGACGCTCAAGCGGCCGCAAGCATCATGGAGGGAGAGAGAGATCGATGGGGAGTTGATGGATACTATTCAGGTTATCCCACATGTGCGGGCGGCGTTGGCTTTGGGCATACTACTGAAGTTCACCCAGATTCCTCTTATGCATTCGGTCAGAGACTTGCTAAACAAGTTGATTGATTTCTGGGACCCAGAGGCGCTAGCTTTTATGGTGCAAGGTGAGCAACTGGATCTTACCTTGACTGATGTGTATTTCCTTACTAGATTTCCCCATTTGGGTGAGATAGGGGACACCTATCCTAGCATTCCTACTGGTATGGATATAGAGAATCTCCTTGAGATATTTTGCCGTCGAGGGGCCCGTGTGTAGAATAGCGCACTGAGTGTCTCGGATCTGCAAGAGCCGGAGATGCAGGCATTGGCGGCTTGTGTTTTGCGGGTGCTTAGTGTGCAAGCACCCCACTGTTTGTCGAGGGGAAGATGATGATGGTTCATCGTGTCATGACTGGGACTTATTTTGCTTGGGGTCAGATGTTCCTTGCTTGTGTTCGGTGAGAGCTGAACAAGGTGAGGTGTGAGGGAGGAAAGTTCAGTTATGCCTCTTTCTTGTGTTGCTTCTTTTTCGAGCGGGTACCTACCTTGCGGCCACGTGTGTCGATTTGTGATGGTCTGAGGAGTGAGCCATGGATGGTGCAGTGGGGGGAGATTATGCCCCGGTGTGGTGGTGTTATTTGGCGTTTCTTCACGATGGAGATGTACGAGCAGTGGGCATAGATGCCAGTCATGATTGACGACTATCCGTACCAGGGTATGGAATTCTGGGGAGACATTGAGATGCCTCGAGCTCAGGGACAGGCTTGGGGGTTGGATGGTACGTCTTTGTTTTTGTTGTTTTATCGTATCATGTTTGTATTTTATGATAGCTAGAGATGTTTATATGATATTGACGTATTTCAGTGTGAGTTATTGCAGATGTGGGTCCACTGCCACCACCAGATCATCAGGGTCGTAGGGGACGATTGGTGGTGTTGATACCTCCACCGATAGTGGCACCTCTGCCTCATGCATGAGGGGTTGTGCATCACCGAGATGATGCTATAGAGGATGTTTGTGATACCTTAGAGGCGCTGTTGGATGATGTACCAGATGATGGTTGGAGAGACCTAGATCAGCACATGTTGGACCGTTGTTACGATGCTCTGCGTGAGTGGAGATTGATTCTGCGGAGGGTAGCTGTGTTGGTAGCTAAGAGGAGAGATTAGGATTAGTATGATCTGGAGGAGGAGGAGCCGGAGGAGGCGGCTGACCATGATGTTGAGGATTAGGTTATCTTGTACCTGCCCCCAAATGTTGATGAGCATATGGGGACATTTTTGTTGATACACATTTTGTATGGCTGGTGTACTTTTTGTATGTTTGGGTGCTGAGGGCACTTTTGACATTATGACTATACGATGATATATATATATTTATGCATATGGATGCATTTTTTATTATACAGTCGTGTATTCACGTGGATGCACATCTTCTCATTGTTTTTTATGTTTTATTGCATGTGGATGCAATTGTATGTTGTTTGTTTTCCCATGGAGGCACATTCGATGCACGTGAATGCAATGCTATTGTTTCGGTATGCCCGTGGAGGCACATGTTATGCACGTGGATGCAATATTATGATGGTTTATTTAGTTTGTTTATTTGAATTTTTGATTTCTATGTCATTCATGTTGTGATGTCCTACATGTTTTGGTTGAAGTGCCAATCTAGAATGTTGTTAGCCATTTGGTCTGCTACACTGTTTAGATTTCTTGGGACATGAGTGAATGAAATGGATTCAAAGTGTAGAATCATTTGTTTAGTGCACAAGAATTTTCTAAATAGACAGGGATCGCGTACCTGGTAACAGTTATTGAGCTGGGAAACAAGGAGTTGGGAGTCCAGGAATACGCTAAGGTGACTTATGCCCATCTGGAGAACAACGGCCAGTAGACCGGTCACGACATCGTACTCAGCTTGATTATTTGTGGCAACACCTATGCACACTCCATCGAGGTGGATCAACTCGTGTGAAGGGGAATAAAGTACCCAAGCTGCAGAGGAAAGATTTGGAGACTAGCAACTTGCACTATCGGCAAAGCTGATATGGTCAAGCGAAATAGGATCCATCTGTGTTCATGCAAGAAAAAATGAAAATGTAAAGCTTTGAAAGTTTATAGTGAAAAAATGAATTAAAAACTGTACAATATGGACTGTGGTGTCCATAATATTTTTATGGGTAGAATCGTTTAAGGTACAACCCGTTACAGGGGTTGCGCATGGGGTTTCCTTCTGAGTCAGTCAAAATATATGCCTCATGTCGAAGGCAAGTGTGTATGATGTATGGGCCTTTCCACATGGATTCAAACTTTCCTTTTCCTGTTTTGTCATGGGCTTGATCGTAAGCAAATACAAGGTCTCCACTAAATGCTCGTGGGTGAACATTTTTATCATAACTAACTTTGGATTGGATCTTTGTGGCTTCGATTGTTTGCAGAGCTGCGCAACGATCTTCATCGGCTTGCTCTAAAAGAAGTAGGCATTGTTCAATTGGTGAAGTATCTGGGAGGAGTTCGATGGCGATGTGCAATGTCGGGATCTGACATTCGATTGGGAGGAGAGATTCTACGCCATGAACTAAATGGAAAGGGGTGAAACCGCTAGTGGTTTTAGTGGACGTGTGGTAATCCCATAATGCAGGAAAACGCATGTGATTCCAATTGGACTTATGTCGGTCGACAGTGCACTGGAGGATGGTATTCAAAATTTTGTTAATAGCTTCGACTTGGCCGTTCCCTTGGGGGTAATAGGAAAAAGAGAAATGATGTTCAAAATTAAGGAGTGTTAACAATTCTCGCCAAACAGAGTCCTCAAAGTGATAACCATGATCTGAGATGAGTTGCTTTGGTACTCCAAAATGAGCAATAACATGGTTGAGGAAAAAACGGGCTGCACTGTCAGCTTTGCAGTTGTAAGTAGGCATGGGTTCTGCGCATTTGGTAAAGTAATCGACGGCCACAATGATGTGTTTATGGCTTCTAGCTGACGTGGGATTTCAATCCATGAAGTCGATGGCCCATTTTCAAAATGGTCCAACGGTGACGATTGGATGAAGGGGAGCAGGGGGGGGTTCTTGCCTTGGGGGAAAAGAGCTTGTAGTTTTTGCAATGTTTTACTGCTGTGATGTAATCAGTAAATAATGACGGCCAAAAATAACCCGCACAGATTGCCTTTTGGGAGGTACCCATTCCATAGAAATGGCCGCCGCAGGCACCGCTATGACAGTGATTAAGGACTTGTTCTGCTTCTTCCCGAGAAAGGCAGCATCGTAGGATGGTGTAGACACCGCGTCGATAAAGGAAATTGCTTATGACAAGATAACGAGGGGCATGGTGGCAGATGCAATGGCATCCATCACGGTCGATCTTGGGATGAAACTTCTGTGCGCGGAGGTAAACCAAAATGTTGTCGTACCAAGGGTCGTCTGACGAAATGATGAATAAATGGTCGTCAATTAGATCAGTATTGATAGCTGGTGATGACGATGAGGGTGGTAAGTCCATAATGAGTTGAGCAAGTGCTAAAGCTTTGGTGCTCTTCGGGGTCTTAAAAGTCAGGTCATATTCTTGTAGAATAATCACCCATTTGGCCGCATGGCCTTGTAGAAGGCGACGATTCAAGAGATAGACCATTGGGCGGGATTTTGCGACCACCGTGGTATGGATGAGGAGGATGTAATGGCGCAACTTCTGTACTGAAAAGATGATGGTGAGGGCCATTTTCTCTTTGTGTGGGTAGCGTAGTGGTCGGCCTGATAAGGTTTAGCTTACATAGTAACTGACATGCTCTTGACGAGTAGAGTCTTCTTGGACGAGTACTCCAGAAACGGAATAATTTGTGATGAACCTGCAATAATTAATTAATGCAAATACACGAGATATCAGAAATAATAGAACATAATCACTTTTATATTGATCACGGGCCACTTCGAGGGGGCAACCTCCTTTGATCAAGCTCAATACAATTAACTTCACGGTGCCTTCAATGACCTCAACACACACTTATATACTAAGTCTATGCCCAATACTATGAGTCAAAACCATGGGACATATAATACTACGGGACGACTTAAAAAGAATATGCGTCCAATACTATGGGTCAATACTATGGGCTAATATAAACTACGGATCAACAAATACTACGGGACGACTTACAAAGCATATGCGTCCAACAACAATATACTAACATAGTAAAGATAAGGGTTGACATAGGTTCCTAACATCCCCTCTCCCTTAGAAAAATCTTTGTCCTCAAAGATTTGGTTGGAGAAATTGCTGCAGAAGCTGAAGGAGTGGTACCCCGGTAGAATCCTTGGGTTGCATTTCAGGCCACTGACGCCTTTGCAGTGTCAAGTTGGATTGCTTGGAAGGATGTAGATGAAGAAGAACCCTGTCAGCTGCGTGGAAAATGCACTCAGAACAGTGCTGATCGGCTTGTTGTTTCAGGAGAATTCTTGCCATGTGAAGATTGTCCTACAGAATGAGAAGAATTTGATCGTGGTTTCGAAGAACCGAGGCAATTTCCTAAACTGGGGAGATGCTAAGGGTGTATGGAAGAAGAAATGGCAGTGTTTTTCCATAGACTGCTTCATATGGTGTCCTTTGAGATGTGGTATTGTACCACCAGAGCGCTGCTAGGAAATCCATAGAAATAGTTGGCCAAAGATGTGTAGGGATGGGCAAGGGTTTGAGAAATCCCGAAAGGAGTGTCATTTCACCCTTGTTGACTTGGAAAGTATCATCGTCAGCCACCATCTGTTGAATTGTCATTTTTAGTCCCTGCCAAAAGAAGTTACATTGTTCCCGGTCATACATTTTGTAGAACCCAGAATGCCCTGTTGATGAAGAAGCATGGAGTTCATAGAAGAGAGAGCCCTGTTGAACATATTGCAACCAATTTGGAACAAGCAGAGAAAGAGCTGTACGAGAAACTGGGTCTTCAATTGTGCAAGAAGGAGCATCTTCCACCATAGTGTCCTTACCCTTCTTGTAAGTGATCACATAGGGATAACCCATGAGTTGGATAACCCATTTCAGGTGTGTTGGGGAGGAGACCCATTATTCCAGAAAATTGTCCAGAATCGGGAGATCAGTCTTGATGCAGAAATAATTCCCTAATAGGTATGGCTGCCACTTCTGTACTGCATGCAAAATAGCCATCATTTCCTGCTGAGAGGTAGATGTGGCTAAATTCTTATGGGAAAGGTCTCTTGAAGGCAACAAACACATTGGTTCAGCAAAGATACCTGCATATCTATCCAAGGAAGTAGTGGAGACTGTTGATGGGTGCATCTGAATGGAATTGAGCTGAGTGATGACACCATGTGAATTCTTCTTAAGGATTTTTTCCAGGCGATGTGAACTGATGATGCAGAGAGACCCTGGTTGTAAGCCCATAAATTTGTGTTGTGCCCCATTGAATTTAAACTGCATCCAAAGTTAAGCAAAATCCCATAAGATGGGGCCAAGTGTGCGTAACCATTGAACGCCCAAAACCACATCACATCCGCCTAAGGACAAGGCAAACATGTAAGAGCGTAGGTTATAATATTCCATAGAGATACGCACATTGTGACACTTCCCCTTGCAAGGTAAGGTGACCCCATTCGCAACCATGACTTCAAAGTTGGAGCAAGGATGGACAAAACAATCAACCTATTTGGCAATCCGAGGGTCAATGAAGTTATGACTGCTACAAGAATCAATGAGTATGGTAAGAGGGAGCTTCTTGAAGTATCCCCTGACCCGCATTTTTTGTGGGGTGGTAACATCAGTTACAGCATGGAGAGAGATCTTGGGTGGGTCGTCCTGAGATGGGGGTGTCAACAGGCCGGTGTTGAATGTCGACCTAATCATCTACTGTATCTGTAGCTTCTTCACCAAGTTCTAAGGCAGGCGGAGAATCCACATCCAAGAGATAGAGATTTTGTTGAACACATCTATGTCCCTGAGTGAATTTCTCATCACAATTATAGCAAATCCCTTTTTCTCGGCGTGCCTGCATTTCTATTTCAGACAAATGATTGATAGGAGTTGGTTGAGGAGAAGGTGTGATGGGAGGTCGTTGGGAACCCATATTTCTGAAGGGAACAAAGGTGGGTTTGGAGCGTTGTTGAGCTGCAATCTTGTCCTCGGCCAGCTTAGCCAACCCTACGACTTCCATCATTATGTTGGGACAAAACATTTTGACCTCTGAGCGGATTTCATCCTTGATACCACTGATAAAACAACTCCTGTAGAATTCATCAGACAATCCTTCTGTGTGATTGGCCAATTTCTCAAATTCTGTCTGATACTCTCCCACTGTGCCAATTTGGTGAAGTTTAGTGAGTGCTCCTGTGAAATCATCAAAAGCACTAGGACCAAATCGTGGAAAAATAAGTTGGAAAAAATCTGTCCAGTTTGGCTCGGGATGAGCTTTGATGTACCAACGGTACCATTGAAGGGCTTCCTGTTCCAAATGAAAGGATGCAAGTAGAACTTTCTGGACATCAAAAGTATTATGCATACTGAAATATTGTTTGGCTCGGTATATCCATCCAGTCGGATCAGTACCATTGAAGCAAGGAAAATCAAGTTTCAGCCCACGAAAATTGCTAGAAGAAGAGAACCCGGTGGCTGCAAAAGATTCTAGCTGTCGGTTATAGTTCATGGCTGAATGCTGAAGATGGAGGCAGAGAAATTTTTCATCCAAATCTTGGAGTTTGGTTTGGATGGCTGCAAGTGCTTCCTCCATGGTGTTTTCTCCTGCACAGGTGACAACCATAACCAAGTTTTTTTTTTTTTTTGTGGAATGGGTAGAAAAACACAAACAGAAGCTGATTTAGTACAGGGAAATTTGGATTGGGGAAACAATCTGATGGGTAATTGGCGTTTGACTAGATTTTGGACATTGTCGAAAGGACAAGAAAGCTAAAAGGGGGATTTCAGAAGCGGGGTGATAGAATGAGAAAATTTGGCAAAGAGGGACAAAGAAGCAAAATTCATAAAGGAATTCTGTGGTAAAATTTGAAGGTGATTGGGTGAAATCTGAGGAAGTTATGGAAAACCCTACAAATAGACAAATGTGGGATTTCGGGATTTGGGAAGGGGAATTGGGGATAGGGTCCTCAGGAATGAAATATGCATAATGGAATGATAGGGGTTCCCCGAAAATTTCAAGGGAAACAGAGTGAAAATAAGGGAGATATGGAGAAAAAACTGAATTTTTTTATTTTTTTTACTTTTTTCAGAAATGGATCAGCAACAGCGGCGCGGAAAGGATCTGCAATAGATGGATCTGAAACGGCACGGAAGGGATCGAAAATGGTTGGATCTGAAACAACGACTAGATCTGGAACGACTTTCAAAATAGATCTGAAATGGTTGGATCTGGAGCGGAAGTGATCGGCAACAGTTCAACTAAAAATAGATATGGACCCCAGGTATGTACGGCTTCCTAACAGTTCAGGGGTTTCACTCGGCCACCAATGCTGTCTGACGGCTTGCGTATTGGGGAAGTACCCCTCACTCCATGGCTCAGGTAAAACTGTAACCGCTTTGCCACAAACGACAGCTCTTGGTTTACCTCACGGGTGGGAACTAGTCAATCAGGTAGGGGTCGTTGCCCTTTTTGCTGGTAGGTCCTCTCAATGGGCCAGCTACTTCGAGGTTCCTATGGTACTCCTCACAATGAGTTTTAGGGATTATGCCCAAGTACTTCCCACAGTTAAGCGGATAGGGATAATTCCCAAATCTGAACCTGCAACAGATGCGAAAAAAAAATTTGGCAGAAGTTTCACCCAACGAGCCCAAGAAAGTGCTCCAATACCAGATGTGATGAACCTGCAATATTTAATTAATGCAAATACATGAGATATCACAAATAATAGAACAGAATCACTTTTATATTGATCATGGGCCACTTCGAGGGGGCAACCTCCTTTGATCAAGCTCAATACAATTAACTTCACGGTGCCTTCAATGACCTCAACACACACTTATATACTAAGTCTATGCCCAATACTATGAGTCAAAACCATGGGACATATAATACTACGGGACGAATTACAAAGCATATGTGTCGAATACTATGGGTCAATACTATGGGCTAATATAAACTACGGATCAACAAATACTACGGGACGACTTACAAAGCATATGCATCCAACAACAATATACTAACATAGTAAAGAGAAGGGTTGACATAGGTTCCTAACATAATCGGATGCCGAAACGTAAAGGATGAAGTCTCTTGTAAAATCTGGAGGAGAAATCAAGGGGGCATTTGTGAGTGCTTTCTTCAGGTCTGTGAAATCTCCTTCTGCTTGGTCATCCCATACAAAATGGGTATGAAGGCGTAGCAAACAGAGGAAACCATGTACTGTCGTGGCGTAATCGGGGACAAAGCGGCGGAGGAAGTTGGACCTCCCCTAAAGGATTTTTAGTTTTCTTAGTGTACGAGGTGATGGTAGGTCCACGATGGCTTGGACATTTAAAGGGTCTATGGTGTTATGCGGAATTCTGCCCTACGGATAAGTCAAAACTCCCTTAACTTTAAAGAAGACTTTAAACTAACTCTAAAGCAAGAAACAAGTCAAAACAAATGCTACCTTGAATCCCTAGATCTAACAAACGTCTCAAGATTAAAATGCTAGAAAGAGTAGAAGAAGTTTAACTGACCTTCTATCCAAACGCTTGTCCTTGTAGTTGCTCCAATCTCCAAGCCCTCACAAATGAACCTGACAAAACGGAACCAAGACACAAGAATGCACTATTCTCTAGAAACTTAAAACATAAGTTAGAATCTAAATCTATGAAAGATACAAATCATATCATTAAAACAAAATTAATACAAATGATTTGGGGAAACAAGACAAGTTATTCCATTACAACTTGAAGAATACTTACAAAAGGTGCTTGATGTCCAAGCCAATCCTCTAGCTCCAAGTGTCTTCTCCTCTAGTTATCTCCACAATGCTGTAAGACCATAAGTTTGGTACTCTCAAGAGTCCTCCCCTTTCCCAATGGAATGCCTCTCTTTTATAGTGAATGGTGAGGTTAACCAATAAGAGAGATGGGTGGATCTAGGGAGAGATAAGTGGATCAGGGTTTCTAATCGAAGGAAATGAGTTGAGATCGAATCAGGGACCCCAATCTTTCATTATCTTCGAAAATCCAAAATCCCACAAGCCAAGGGAAAAAATCTAATAAAAGAGTACCGCGCTCTGCAGTCTTAGCACAACGCGGTACTGCCACATTTTGGGGAAAAAGCATAGCGTGGTGGTGTCTAGTACCGCATTTTGATAAATGAGCAAGGCGCGGTAGTGTGTGTAGATAAAGTCTTAGGTGGGTCAGAACTTGTCAGGGTAGATTCACCTTTAAGGTTGACTCATCATCTGTCTCTTCTGGATGGTTTAAAACAGTAGGGAAAGTGCCGTCAACTCGTTTTGTGATGGAGATGCGACACTGTGAAACATGGAGATATAATAGATGCCCCCTAAAGTGTGAGGTCAGAAGGGACTAATGGCCGAAAGACTTTACGAATAGAGTGTGCAGAGATAGCATCGAGGAGAGCGACACTGAGCTAAAACAGAAACAAAGTGTTAGATATACCACCGAGGCGGGCATCCCCATGCTTGGAAACAGATGACTCAAAGCATGGCTGCCGACCAATACATTGCAGATCCATGAGTACTGAGATGATGTAGACTGTGGACAGATCATGGCTACTATGAACAATCGTAGATCCATGAGACAATAATGACACAGCCACGACCAATACAATAAGTGGATCTATGTGACAACACAAATGACATCTCCATCGCAACCTGGATGCAATCAAAATGTAGAGGTGCGCCCAGGGTCTTTTACCCGATCGCAAAAGATACGAATCTAGCCATGTGATTACAAGGTGTTGAAGTCGAACATGGTAGAAACCATTTGATTACCGGTCAATGATGTGAACTGTTAACAAATGCGAGGGAGATCACCAATGATGACGATGATTCCTAAGGTATCAATAGTACATCTCAACGAAATGCGAATAAATGAGTTGATGTCGAGCACCCGAGAGATCGCTTGATCATAGGTCAATGATGTGAACCTACTGTCAAACACGAGGAAACCTGCCATTGAGGAATGCAGGTACCAAGGTACTAGTGGTTGATCTCTAAGTCTAATTCCCGGATAGTGGTTTGGTGTCGACAGGAATAGACTCGTCGAAGGTGGGCCATGATGTTTCCCACATCATCGACACGAAATCGGCACAGACGATAAGATGATGAAATAATGGAGTATGTACTGACACAGCGGAGGCCTGACACAATGGACGACTCGAAACAATGCAACCCTTTGAACATATAACGGCATGTAACAGGACTTGGCAGCAGGGATTATTGACGAAATAGAGGATAGACATCGGATGAGTGGGCTCGTGGCCAGGGAGACGACTCATGATGATGACCATAACTCAGTGAAAAATGGATACCCAATATAGACAAGAGACGGACACATGCCATGTTCAAAGGTAACGACTGACAAGCTGCCATAAATAAACTTGACTTATCCCCCCATATTTCCCCGACATGATGGACGAGTACCTCTTTCTTGTTTTGCGAGCTTGAAGAGGATAACAGATGCTCGGTGTAGCTCATCTCATGGATGAGTCCAATCTCACATGTTTTACGAACCTGAGAAAGGAGGGGTTCGTCCCAAAGTGGGTCCTTCGATGTTAACATTTTAACGAGTCCAAGGAAGGAAAACTCGGTAGTTTTTCATATTTAGAGAGCCTGAAAAACTTAAAGGAAGCTCCATAATGTACTTTTTCGTAAAATTTAGTCCCTCGATCCCGAAAAAGTGTAAAACAATTCCCGAGAGAACTCTCCCAGCCGAGATTGACTGAGGTATACCTTTCTCGTAAATAGTCTAAACGGGCCGAAAAAGGGGTAACCTATCACCGAATAGACGATCTTTCAAATCCTTTTACAAGTGTGAAAGAGTCAAGATCACTTGGCAATCTTTTCAATTTTAGGGAGTCTGAAAAGAGCTTAACTATGGACTCCTATGGTCTTTTTCGTAATTTTTGATTATTCTGGTCCGAAAAAAGAATAAAATACAACCAGGATAATACTTTCCTCATCATTTAACGAGCATGAGTAAAGCTGGCCGTACTCGACACCGTTTACTCGAGTTTGACAAGCACGACACGGGTGTAAAAGCGCTTGGAATCTTTTTCAAGTTTTAAATCCAGAGCACGAAAAAGATAAAGTATGCTCAAAATGAAGGTCAAATCATGAATAAACACTAGTGTGAATGTATCGCATTTTTACCGAGGATCCTGTCAATAAATGCTCAAAAACTGGACATTAGCAATGTGAACAAGGGTTTATTTTAACTATTTAAAATAATAATTAAAAAATATTTGAAAATGCTATATAAGGAATAGTTAAAAATAAAAATTACTATTCATTTGTGTTTTTTACCCAAAGGAGACATTTTCACCTATTTAGGAGCAAGATTTCAAGGATCCATACTGGGAGTTCTAGGACACCATTTTGACAGCTGTCTATGCCAGGTGAGAGTTCTTGAGCCCCTCTTTCATTTTATGTAAGAAATTTTTGCTTTCACCAGGAAAAATTTGATTTTTGAGCGAGCCCTTTTGGGAAAGAATCGCCCTTCACACTACCGCGTGGGGGCTCTATCGAAAAATGTGGTACTGTCTAATAGTACCGCGCTGGATCTCAAAACCGAGGCGTGGTACTGTGGACTGCCGCATGGTAGAATGTCTCTCAGATGCGGTAGAGGCGAAATTTTAGTTCAAGAAATCAAATTTTGTCCAATTTTCTGCTAGAAGTAAGTTGCTAAATAGTTACTAACTGGTTTGCTTGATCTTTTGCAGGGTTTTTCAACTTATTCGGAGCAAAATGGTAAGCTGGAAAGAAAGAGAGCACGAAGCGGATGATTTTGCAGCTGAAAATGACTTACCAATCGTGACCGCATTGTGAGAATGTGGTTTGCTAAAGTTCTTTAAAACCAAAGGGATTCGTCAGCAACCCAGGCTTCTCACTCATCTCATCCAATTGTGGGACCCTGACATTCGATCTTTCTGAGTGGGAGAGCATGTCCTTGAAATTCAACTTGAGGATATTTATTTCCTCATGGGCCTCTCGAAAAGAGGAGCCCGGGTGAACTTTACTGGATACTCAACTTCAGAATCAAGTACAGATGAGTTGATTGCTCGGTATTTCCACGCGGGTTCGAGTAAGAAAAGTGGGAAGGTGGCCATAAAGGAGGTCATAAATCTTCCTGTAAAAACCGTACTATTCACTATCACACGTGCAGCAGGAAGCGTGAGTCCACATCAGGCATCCCCCACACAAGTGAATCTCACAGCAGAGTGCATGGGAGGAACAGTTTTCAACTGGTGTGAGGCAGTGTTGTCCAATTTGAAAGAACAAGTGCACAAGTGTAGGACTGGGAAAAATTCCCAGTTTGGCTATGGGAGCATCCTGGTCACTTTCTTTTTGGCGAGGGTGCCACTACTGTGCCCATAGATATCTATGCGCCCTCTTCCACCTACCGTGCCATGGATGGCTCGATGGAGTGACTACGTCGGACGCCTCGGGGGACCTCAGCGGCTAGCCTTTGGCGAGGACTTCTTCTCCTGGCTAGAGGAGCAGATAGTTATGATTGATGACTATCCCTACTCAGGGGTAGATTTCCGTGAGGACATCGACTTGGCATTGCCAGAGGATGATGACTGGGACGACTCTGGTATGACCTTCATGGATATGTATTTTTTCCTTTTTGCATATTTAATTTTTATTACTTTTTTAGAATGTGTAAAAGATGTCTAATGTATGTTCGCATGCATGTTGCAGACCATGGACCATAGAGACCAGCTGGGTACTCGCCACTACGTCGTGGTGGTGTTGACCGTCAAGCCGTTCCTGACGAGGAGGAGGATGAAGATGAGGCAGGAGGCATTCGGGACATTGAGAGGAACCTGCAGGGATTGAATCATGGTATCCCTTCTATGAGGATGGATGACGTCCCTTACCACCTCCAGCGGCATACTGTAGGTGTGCCTGGTCGTATCAGTCGACTTCTTCGCAAGGTGGTTCGAGCTGAAGTATGTTACTACCAGCAGTGGGAGGAGTCCGATGAGGGACATGATAGGGCTCCTAGATCTCCATAGATGGTCTTTTGATCTTTTTGCGGCATGTACACGACATGTAGGCTTTGAGGGACAAATTTTGTATATGGGATTTGATCCCCAATTTTGTCTTTGACACAAACTTTATGTATTTTTGAAAAAACACTCTTATATACAGTGATATGGACCTATTTATAATCTAAATACTTACAATGACCTGTGTATTTTATTTTTATGATGTGTTTATGTGTGGGCAAGATGCCAATCCAAAATGTAATTAGCCAATGAATCAGCAATACAATTGAATTCTCTCGGTATGTGTTGATATGTGATAAAATTAAATGATCGTTCCAAGGGGCGTACTCTCTGAAATAAACGAAGTAGTGTAGGATCGCGAACTATGTAAACGCGGTTTAGATGAGAAACCACGAGTTGGGAGTCTAAAAAGACTGATAAGGAGTCAATCCCGAGTGAAGCAACCTCCGTCAAGAGACCAATGACTGCATGGTACTCCACGATATTGTTGGTTGCGGGACCTAAACAATTGGCTCCTGAAGAAATCAACTCGCCAGTGGGGGAATAGATTACCCATGCTGCGGAAGTGAGATTCCGGGTGTGTCGGCTTGCACCGTCAGCGAATCCAAAGTAGGCAGACATCTGCGCATAAAGTCACGAGTCAAAGTAAGAGTGGATACATGAGGTCCATGCGCACACCAAAAAGAAAGCAAAAGCAAACTAAGTACATTATGTACAACAAGTAACCCGCGTAGGGTAACCTCACGCGTAGAAACGTTTGAGGTATAGCCCATTTTGGGGCCGTGCCAATGGCGTACCATCACAATCGATTAGTTCATAGGCTCCTTTTTCTAAGACACGTTTTACAATGAAGGGGCCGTACCACATAGATTCAAGTTTACCTTTTCCAAGCTTATCATGCATCTGATCATATGTAAGTACGAGGTCACCCTCATTGAAGATCTGAGGTTGAACGGATTTGTCGTATTGAGCTTTGACGCGTTTTTTGTGAGCTTCATTAGCCAAAGCAGCGTCGCAGCGGGTTTCATCTAGCTTAGCTAGGTATAGAAACCGTTCCTCTTCGGAAGTAGTGTGTGGAAGTAGCTCTATGGCTATCTTGAGTGATGGAATTTCACATTCAATCGGCAGAATGGCTTCTAGGCCATACACCAGTTGGAATGGTGTAAACCCGGTAGCACTTTTCACTGAGGTCCGGTAGGCCCATAGTGCTGAGAATAGAGCTGAGTTCCAGTTTGATTTTTGGGTACCCACAATGCGCTGAATCATTCATTTCAGGACTTTGTTAATGGCTTCAACTTGGCCATTAGCTTGTGGGTAATACGGGGTTGAGTTTTCATGGCGAAAACCCAGCTTGGCACTTAGTTCTTCGATCATATGGTTCCTAAAATGGGAACCGTGATCGGTCACAATAGACTGTGTTACACCGAATCTAGCTATAATATGATTGAATATGAACTGCGCTGCTGTTTTGCCGTCCTCATCATATGTAGGCATCGCTTCAGCCCATTTTGTAAAATAGTCGATAGCTACTATGACATAGCTATGCCCCCCGGCTAAAGTGGGCTTACAGTGCATGAAATCGATGCCCCATTTGGAAAAAGGGCCGACGGCAATGACAGGATGGAGTGGAGCAGGGTGCGAGCGTGTTTTGCTATGAAAAAATTGGCATGGTGGACACTTCTTGACTGTTTCAATGCAGTCTTTGAAAATTGAGGGCCAGAAGTATCCTGCTCGCAATATTTTCTGGGCCGTAGCCATCCCAGAGAGATGACCACCACATGCTCCAGCGTGGCAGTCGTTGAGAACGCATTCCGCCTCATCTAAGGTCAAACAACGTCGAAGGACGGTGTCGACACCACGTCGATACAGAGTATCGTTCACTATAAGGTAGTATTTTGCGTGATGTCTGATACATCGCTGTTCATCGCAGGTGAGATCGGGACGAAAGCGTTGGGTTTGGAGATATAACAGAATATCCCCATACCATGGATTAGATGTGCTAATTAGGAACAATGATTCATTAGGAAGAGAATCAATGGGCTCGGGTTGCTCAGTAGCACGGGGCAAGTTACAAATTAATTTCGCGAAGACCAAAGACTTCTTGGACTTAGCCTTGACAAACTCTAAGTCAAACTCTTGAGGGATGACAATCCAACGAGAGTATTTGCCCCCAAGCACCTGATGTGTGAGGATGTAATACATTGGGTTGAAGTCGGCTATAACAGTGGTCCGGCGGAGTAAGATGTAGTGGCGAAATCTCTGGACAGCAAATACTGTTGCCAGAGCCAGTTTTTCAACATGTGAGTAGCGAGTTTCAGAGTCAAGAAGACTCTTGCTGAGATAGTACACCACATGTTCTATGCCGTTGTGATCTTCCTAGACTAGCACCATACCGATGGTGGAAATCGAGGCTGCGAGATAAAGAATGTAGTCCCGTGTGTAATTGGGGGGTTGAATCACAGGATCTTTGGTTAAGGCTGCCTTTAAATTGTCAAAGGAGCGTTGGGCTTAAGAAGCCGCATGTAGCCTTTTGTTATCTCGGACAGATTGCAGATAAAATGGCATAGAAAGTTTGCATGCCCTTGCAAACATTGAAGTTCTGGAATATTGGTAGGTGAAGGCAGGGCTAAGATAGCTGCTACCTTTGCAGGATCTAAATGTATACCGCCTTTGGAGACTATGAAGCCCAACAGTTTTCCGGCTTCTACACAAAAGACGCACTTATGCGGGTTCAAACGTATATTGTAGCACCGACACCTTTTGAAAATGGCACTCAAGTGGTCTGGATGGTCTTCCCGCATCCGAGAATGAGAGGGAAGATCATCAAGATATGGCTCTACAATATGTTTGATGTCATGAAATGCGTAGGGCATCGCCCGTTGGAAAGTTGCCCTAGCATTTTTCAGGCCAAAAGGTAACTTTCGATATGCAAAGATCCCCCAAGGGAAGATAAAGGCCGTTTTGTGCTGGTCGGCTGGGACGATATCGATCTAATTATAGCCAGAGAAGCCATCCATGAATGAAAAGATAACACTTTCGGCACAGTTATCGATGATCTGGTCGATAAACGGAGTTGGGTAGTTGTCCTTAGGACAAGCCTTGTTCAAATCACGGTAATCAACACAGACTCTAATCGTTCCCTATTTCTTGGCTACGGGAATGATGTTGGATACCCATTCTGTCAATGGGACAGGATAGATAAAACCAGCACGCAAAAGTTTTTCAACTTCTGCTTTAATGGCGGCTGCCTTGCGAGGATGGACGGGTCGAAGCTTTTGCCGAACAGGTCGGGCGCCAGGGAAAGTTGGAATTTAGTGAACCACGATCGAGGGGTCTATCCTTGGCATTTCTTCGTAACTCCAAGCAAAAACATCGCAGAAAGTTTTAAAGTAGGCACTATAGAACTCCGTTTCGAGGGGAGTACATGTTTTTCCAATGTGTACGTTTTCCACAATACCAGGCTTCACTGAAATATCGATGGGAGTGGTTGCCATAAGATTGGCCAAGTTTCCTTCAGAAAATACCTCGTCGAGGGAAGTGGGGAACTTGGTTTGAACCATCCCATAGGAAGCGCTGGGTTTGGTATCAGGCTCAAGTGGCTGAATGGTGGGGAATGAAGATCGATGATGAAAATCTCCCCATGGTGGCTCATCACCGCACATAACCTCCATGATTGATTCGTCAGTGGGAAAAATCAAGTTGAGAGGATCAAAAAGTGGTGGGTGTGGATGCGTTTCAGCTGAGAGTTGTGCCACAGTGTGATCAGTAGAACAGTCGACCCAATTTGTGGCTGATTGGATCACGTCATATGCTGCGAGGTTTCTGTTCAAAGGCATGGAATTGCCATAGCCTTGAATCTGAGTGGGACTCGGAATCACCCATGAATCATCGGAAGGGGTGACATGCGATGAAATCATGTTGACTGGTTGAAGATGGGTTCCCAGCTCTGGAAAAAATCCAATGAGGGAAGAATCCTTCATGAGACCAACACCTATGTCTTGGAACCGGTACCGAGGTTGATCCAATAACGGGACGGTATTGGCGGAGTTCGGATGGGAGTCTGGGATACAGTAATCCAGTTGATCAATAGTGACAATTTTCCCTTCGTGAGGAAATTGTACAATCCGGAAGACTGTAGATGCTATGGCGGTCATGGCATAGAACCAGTTCCGACCAAGTAGGAGATTGTAATCCAAAGGTGCATCTACGACTTCGATGTGTACGGATACTGTTTTGCCCCCCAGTTCAACACCGATTGAGGAAATGAGTCCATACGGTTGAAAGCCGTGTCCATCAAATGCCCTGAGAGTAGTGGGAGAAGTTGTGACCTCGGGTGAGCCTAAGGCTCTCCAGCAGTTCAAAGACATAATCGACGTGGAAGCACCCTCATCTAACACAGTGCGATGGATGACATTTCCACGGATTTTTGTATGCACCTGGAAGGCTAACTGATGAGAAAGCCTAGGTTTGGCGTGCTCCAAGTTAAACATGATGGAGTTTGAAGTATCTGGGTCCATTGCCCCCAGTGCTGAAAGTAGGGTTCTACGCTGCGTGGGGCAGTGTTGGAGAACCTCGAGAGTCGACATGGCGCAAGGTGCTTGAGCCAAATCCTCAACAATGTTGTAGTTTTGGGTAGCTCACGCATTAGGATTGAATGTCGCCTTTTGAATAGTGCCCTTGGGTGGGCGTAGCACTGTGTCTGTCAGTGGTCTCTCGATATGGAGATGACCGGTAGGAGGGGGAATAGGAATCGGATCTTCAACGGGAGATTTGCCTTTGGCTATCTCTGATTGTTTGTTTGAACTTGGGGGGTTGTCATACGTCTTTCAACGAGTGGTGATATTAATCTCCTCATTACTTGTCATTAGGATTTCGCGGTTTGTGGACGTCTCTCCGCGGGTGGGATTGGTCAGGTTGCCCCCTTGTGGGGTTTCTTGGGCAACCATCTGCTGTTGCTGTTGTGGGAAAGGGTCAGTTAACACTGCCGGGTGAGAGGATCCTTTAACAAATTTGTTGACCTCATCCTTGTAGGGACAGTCACGCGTATAATGATCATCTTGGCAAATCAAGCAGGGAAACTTAGCTTTCCGACGTGGTTTCTGGTCATTCTGGGTAGGTTGTGGCTTGGGGTTCTCCTGCTGGTTCTTCTTGGGTTTGCCACGATTGTTTTTCTTCTTTCCTCCAGATGGTTGTGACGTAGATTGAACTGCGTTCACTTCGGAGGAGATGGCAAGAGAGGTGGAAGCTTTTGAAGCGGCCTGGGTAAAAGCGGGGGAAGCAGAAGCTTGTTGTCCCGTCGAGTTGGTAGCAGGCTGAGCCTTGACTGAACCAACAATACCATCAATGGGTGGTTCAGTAGTAGGCTTTGTTGGATCAGTGTGAACGCGGGAGGCATGTGGAAGAAGTTCATGTAAAGTACCGGATTGAGTATATACTAAATCCATGTACTGTGCTGCCGAGATGGCTTGTTCTTCTGTAACCGGCCCGCACATAGCGATGTCTCTGGCTATGGGAGGTAAAAAGGATTTTGTGAACCAGTCAGCAAGTAGCTGATCAGGAATAGGTGCCTTAATTAACCTACGGCGTCTTCGCCACTCGTGGATGTGATCCGAAATATGTGTAGAAGTGGTTTGACGCAGTGAAGTTAGCAGTTCTGTTCCAGTCTCATACCGGATGGGGAGCGGGAAATGTGTCAGAAACTGCATATCCAAAGTGTTGAAATCATGAAAAGAGTGTTGTGGCAGCTCGATGTACCATTTTGCTGCCGTTCTGGTAAGCATGCGTTGGAAGAGCCGAAGTCGGATGGAATCATCCATCAAGGAGTTGGATGAACACCAAATATGGAAGGTCATCACGTGGTTCTTGGGGTCTTCCCCGGGCTTAGCATCAAACTTGGGAATGTCCGATGGTAGTTTGGCTGGAATAGGTGGCCAATGAGGTTCATGCCATATAGGATCGTTGATAAGCCTCGACAAATCAGGTAAGTCGAGTGTGGCCAAAAAGGGAAGTTGACGGTTGGTCTGCGGGTATGAGTAATAACCATGTGGTGCGGAGAACCCTGGAGGGCCCTGCATAGCATACTGATGTGTGTTATACCCATATGAGTTTCCCGCGGGATACTGCTGGAAGTTCAATGGGTAGTAAGCCATCTGGTTAACCGGTTGATTGTAGGCAACCGGTTGGTAAGTGTTCTGCTGAGTGGGTATGGTACCCTGGGGTTGTTGATACCCAGGAATGGTTGCTGTTCCTTGTTGGGGAAAAGTTCCTTGGAATTGTTGTGTTCCAGGGATGTTGCCACTATACTGTGTAAGTGGAGGATTTCCCATAGCAGGATTGGGGGGTGGCTGCGACGGTGGTGTCCATGGAAGGATCGTTCCTGCTGGAGGAGCGAGTGGGAATTGAAGTGATGGGTTCCATGGAGTTGTAGCAGCTGAAGGGTAAGGGAAGCCAGAATTCAAGTTAGGGGAAATCTGAGATTGCCCCCCAACTTGGTTCCAGTTTCCAAAAAGTGAGTACCCCCCACTCTGTGGGATTTGAGGATCCCAAGAAGGAAGCATACCTAGCAGGGGTTGTTGAGAGTAAGGCTCGATTGGAACACCGAAATAAGGTTGCCCACTGCCAGGTGGATTGTACATACTGAACTGAGTAGACACTGCTGGTTGGGAAACTTGTTGGATCAAGCCAATAGGTTGTCCGCCAGCAGGTAGGTTGGATGGTCCTATATGAGGAGGCTGTAGACTGGGAACGGGGTTCCCAGCAAAAGGTTGTCCTCCAACTGGTTGGGTTGATGGCCCAGCAGTTAGAGGTTGTTGACTTGGAACAGGGTTCCCAACAAAATGTTGTCCACCAACTGGTTGGGTTGATGGCCCCCCAGGGGGAATTTGGTAGTTAGAGTTGGGGACCACTGTAGTCGGTTGTCCACCTCCTGAAATAGTGTAAATAGTGGCCGAAGGTGATCCTCCGGTCCAACCGAAAGATCCAGCAGTGTGACTAAGCGTTCTTCCACCGCTGGTCAAATATGATAATGTGGATTGGCCAACGGCACCAAAAGTACCGATTTGCGGAGGGGGTCGTCCATATCGAACAGGTGAGGACGGGGAAAAAACTGGGTTATCCCTCATAGAATGTGCACCAAAGATAGGTGATGACAACAAATGCGGGGAATTTAGCCCAGGGGTATCGTCATCGTCCGTAACATGTTCAATGGTAGGAGGACCCTCGAAAACTGGGTCCGAGTTCATGTCCTGGAAAAGTTTTTGGGGATCCGGCAGGAACCTAGGTATGGTGACATCCGAAGGTCCAACGCCGTCTGCAAAGGAGTGTCGAAACTCCGTGCTAGACGGGATGTTGGGATCCCTATAGTCAGAAGGACGAGTATCATGGGGGTATCGAGAAGCTAAGGAGAGCATTTGCTCTATGCTGCGTCTAAACCTTGCCGATGCTAACAGAGAGTTCGCTAGGCTAACCATACTAGACTGGATGGAAGCCATGATTTCGTGTCCCAGAGGGAGGTTGGGTAGAGTTATAGTACGAGGTACGTTGCTAGAAGAACTTGTCTCCTGAGGATGAACACTGGGTGATGTAGTGATAACAGGCGGAAGGTCCACCTGGGAAGTGATGAAACCATAATTAGGTTCAAAGGGTGTGTCAGGAAGTCGAGTATCTTCAACGATTTCAATGTACCCACCTGGGACTGAAATCAAGCCAGGTATGTCCTGGTTGGACCCTTCTGTGGTGCCAACAGATCCGTCTGTATCATTGTGAAAAGTGTCTGATGGACGGGAAGTGCTGACATCTGGTAGAAGGATGACCTCGGGTCTAGTACTTTGGGTTGTACTAGGTTCAGTTGCGGTAACTGTGTCCACTATGATAGATAAATCCGGAATGACAGTGGATGAAGTGACAGTGGAGGTCTCAGATATGCTAATGGTTGCAGAAGTTGCAATAGATTCTGAGACTGTGCTGTGAGTGGCAGTTACGGGTGGAACTGAAGCCGTTGTACATATCGGCGGTGGAATGTTCCCTCGACCAGCACCGCAGCCAGGAGGAGCAGGAATGCGTGATGCAGGCGGACCAGTAGTCCGTGGCGGTGGTGGTGGTGGAGGGCTTTGTCCCTGTTGTCATCGTGATCTTCGTGGTAGATCTGACATGATGACAGGAAAATGAAAATCGAGGGCAGTATCGTAAACAAAGAACTCGAAAACTCTAATGCAGTCGAGTGTGCAGAAGAGGAGCTAGAAAAAGCAAGGCTCACAGGCCAAAAAAGCAAGCTCTAAAATCTATACTGAGACCGGTGTCTCAATAAGCGAGCTGATCAACAAAAATGGCCAGAATGCCAACAAGCAGTCCCTACAAAGAAAAAATGACCCTCTACTAATATGAGATACCAAGCAAACTCCTAACTAAGATCTGGAGACCTCAACAAGCTGTATCCTTCGCAAGGTGATGAAATCCAAGTCGAACAATACAACATGAGAGACCAATATAAGAAGGATATCCCTCTACCGAAAGGGATCCTGGGTAAAAGAGCCCTAGTAGAATAGATACTAAGCTACCTCGTTCATGACACATCGGAAAAGGTTTTGGGCACTTTAGCCTTCCGAAGAAGACAACGATCGATGTTGCCTTAGGGCTAAGTGGAGTGCGGTATTCCACAGAGTCCGTCCGGTTCTCAATCTTGCGGCCGTTTAACCCCTGAAAGTTAGAAACAGTCAGGAGGCCCCTCCACAAACTAGCTGTGACCGTGTCAATAAGTACTAGAGGATTTTAGTTCCCTAAAGACAATGACTATGTCTCAGATGAAAATGACAAGGGGGAATTATTTTGATGCCTATCCCCGGTGTCCTCCCTAACTACCAAATTCTTTTGATTTCCTCAAGTGAGGTTAAAGTTGGTTTAATTAGGGTGATTAATTTTAGTGGCTGTCTTACTCAATCAGGTAGTGGACATGAAACTTGATGGTGTTATGACGACTCAAACCATGCAAATGAGAATGAATCACAAACAAGCCTTTGTCTTCGATGAAATCTAGCTAAGGTAAAGATAGAGGTTCTTCGATCAAATATGCATGAAATTTTTCACAAGCAAACATCAAAACAAGAGATTTTTTCTTTTCGATTTATAAAAAAAGCCAAACTAAAGTAAACACTCTTTTCAATGTACTGATTCTACAATCTACAATGCTTCTACAATGTGAATTTCTGTGTCAAAATCAATGGTGCATTTCCCTATGCAAAATACTACTAGACTTTTTCAATTTAAACAACAAAATTGCTCTCAAATGATAACTTTTTGATTACTGAAAATGATAGAAATAATATGACTGTAAAAGCTACAGTGTTCAGTAATAGAGAACAGTGGTGTTGAGTTGGTTATGGTGAAAGAATCAAGTAAATGCAATCAAACTCGAAAAATGACCAATATTTCAAAAATGCCACTAATTCATGTTCGGATATCCATCATCTATTTCGGGATACATATCTATTTCAGGATCATCTATTTCAGGATACATATCTACTTCAGGATATTGCATGATCTATTTCAGGATATGCAGTCCAGTCACCAGTTTGATGCCTCCAGCACCTTATCCACCTTCTTCTAGCACCCGGGAGCCACTTACCACAGAGTTTTAGCCCTCCCAAGCTGAAAGGCGCCCTCTTCTCACCTACTGACAGAGAAGAGCGCACTTGTTCACCTACCACTGCAGATTCACTCCAGTTACATTCAGTTAGCTCCGATTCTGATTGATTTCACTCCGATTTCACTCTTGACTGACTGTTTCACCTCCGATTGACCTCCAGTTCGATTAGGTGACTTGTTCTGACTCCAGTTAGCCTCCCATGCGCCCCCACTGAGCCTCCAGATCCTATATCAGTGCTACACACTTCAGTTACATTTATTATGATCAGTTAGACTCAGCTTGACACCTGGATGACTGTTTGTTGTGATTGATGAGCAACACCGATGATTGATGAGGACTCCTAGATTGAGTCAAGCTACTCCATTTCAGTGATTCGAATGGCCTACTTAGTCAATTCGAATTGCCATTGACAGAAATTGGATTGTATTGTAATTCATTCACCCTTTCTGGGATAGAGAGCACTGCTGCATGTTTTGCACAGTTTTGCACCATATCTTCTATGTTCATCTGTTGTGACTGATTTATTTGTTCATTAGATCTGCTGTGACTAACTTTACATGGTATCAGAGCCATGACAGGGACAAGATTTCTTTTCTACAAGTGTTCTACATGAAGAGAGAGCAATCTTTGCTCACAAATATATTTCAGCAGCGGCATGCAAAATCTCATGTGCATTCGCTCATGTGCATGCAAGGCTGAAAACATAGTGTTTGTTTGTGTGTGATTTGCAGGTTTCTTACTTCCTCCATGTGCATTCGCTAATGCAAAGATGGAGACTTCTTCTTCACAAAATATTCTTACTCCATTCAACTATGATGAATGGAAACCAAAGATGATTGCATTCTTGAAGAGACAATGTCTTTTTGATATGTGCATTGGTAATACAAGAGTTTTTGATTCCGATGAAGAGGAGAATGATTGGCTCAATGATTGTGACAGAGCTTTTGGAGCAATATGTCTTGCTATGTCTCCTTGTATGCGCTACCTCAGTAAGACTGCTGAAAATCCAAGTGATCTATGGGTCCAACTTGACAGAGAATTTGGAAAGCAGGAAGAAGAGGATCATGCTAGCCTTTTGGAGAACAAGCCCAGTGAGATCTCCTTATGTGTTCTTTCCGATCATGTGTTGGCCTCAACAATTGTTCAAGATGAAGAAGAAATTGTAGATTCAACACTCATTCTCTCAAAGTCTTCTATTTCGAATTCTGAGAAAGATAAACAAGCTCATACTCTAGATTCCGAAGAGGTTCTTGAATCCTCTCTTTCACATGAGTTTGTCGGCATGCGGAATAATGATCTACTTGATGTTTTAGAGGTAAAATCTGATTTTGAAGGTGAAGCATTCGCCCTCCTTGATTGCATGCCTTCTATAAACTTATGTTCTATCATTTGCAAAGTTTCTCAGAGTTTTAATGAAGATGAAGAGCACTACCATTCGCTTGAGTTCAATTCTCATGCACTTTTTGCTGATTTTGGTTTTGATCTCACCCTTGTTGGTTCAAAGGAGATCTCAAGAAACCATTCATCTATTTTTGGAGCTGATTTAACTTCTATTGATAAGAAGTTCAAGTTTCAAGATCTATTTGATCCGATTGGAGCTATTCCTACCTCACTTGGTTCGAATCACAGGTTCCAGGATCATCCTCATATTTTCAGATTTGTTCTCACCTTTTTCGGTATGAAGAGCAAGTTCTTAAAGTCTCCACATTCGCTTGCATCCACTGATGGAGAATTCAAGCACATGTTTTTGGAGCATGATCCATTTACTCCCAAGAGTAAGATACCTCCAGACATATCTACTTGATTTTGGAGCAGTTAAATCTTTTGGTGTACTACAGTCTATTTTGAGGGGGGGCTTTCTTCCCACTGGGTTTTCCCTCTTTCCTCACTTAGTTTATTTTTCAGCATTTTTTGGATTATTGTATTGGGGTGACCTTTGGTCTTAGTTACCAGGGCCCCACATTATTTTAGTTGGAACATCATAGTCTAGCTTGAGGGGGGGTGTTCGGATATCCATCATCTATTTCGGGATACATATCTATTTCAGGATCATCTATTTCAGGATACATATCTACTTCAGGATATTGCATGATCTATTTCAGGATATGCAGTCCAGTCACCAGTTTGATGCCTCCAGCACCTTATCCACCTTCTTCTAGCACCCGGGAGCCACTTACCACAGAGTTTTAGCCCTCCCAAGCTGAAAGGCGCCCTCTTCTCACCTACTGACAGAGAAGGGCGCACTTGTTCACCTACCACTGCAGATTCACTCCAGTTACATTCAGTTAGCTCCGATTCTGATTGATTTCACTCCGATTTCACTCCTGACTGACTGTTTCACCTCCGATTGACCTCCAGTTCGATTAGGTGACTTGTTCTGACTCCAGTTAGCCTCCCATGCGCCCCCACTGAGCCTCCAGATCCTATATCAGTGCTACACACTTCAGTTACATTTATTATGATCAGTTAGACTCAGCTTGACACCTGGATGACTGTTTGTTGTGATTGATGAGCAACACCGATGATTGATGAGGACTCCTAGATTGAGTCAAGCTACTCCATTTCAGTGATTCGAATGGCCTACTTAGTCAATTCGAATTGCCATTGACAGAAATTGGATTGTATTGTAATTCATTCACCCTTTCTGGGATAGAGAGCACTGCTGCATGTTTTGCACAGTTTTGCACCATATCTTCTATGTTCATCTGTTGTGACTGATTTATTTGTTCATTAGATCTACTGTGACTAACTTTACAATTCAATCAACAATCAAGCTCACAAACTGGGTAATAAGCACACCATGCAGACTGGAAATTGACCAAGATGCTAACAGGCAATAGTAGATACTATCTGAGGCAGAGAGAGACTCAGGAAACCAAGCAAAGATAAAAAATTTAAAAACTTGCAGACACTACCGCGGGTAAAGGTCTGACTGGAGTGCGGCACTGTGACAGTACCGCTCTGGTACTAAGGAATAGAACGTGGTACTACCGCACTGGAGGCAGTTCAGGGGGCGTAGTACTGTGACAAGGTAAGGAAAAAGTGCAACTTGAGAAAAGAAAATGAAATTTTCAGGGTTGTTGCTGACCCAGGGGACTCAGTGATCAAACAGGGAGAATAATACAGTGAGGAGGGGTGAATAAAGGTCAAAAAGGACCAAGATTCAAACTGGTTTGAAGTGCAACAAAAACTCACAATCAAAAGATAAATGACAGTGAACTGAATCAATCAAGCAGTAATCAAAACCAGTGGAGTCGCCATTCTTGTTATGCGGAATTCTTCCCTACGGATAAGTCAAAACTCCCTTAACTTTAAAGCAAACTTTAAACTAACTCTAAAGCAAGAAACAAGTCAAAACAAATGCTACCTTGAATCCCTAGATCTAACAAACGTCTCAAGATTAAAATGCTAGAAAGAGTAGAAGAAGTTTAACTGACCTTCTATCCAAACGCTTGTCCTTGTAGTTGCTCCAATCTCCAAGCCCTCACAAATGAACCTGTCAAAATGGAACCAAGACACAAGAATGCACTATTATCTAGAAACTTAAAACATAAGTTAGAATCTAAATCTATGAAAGATACAAATCATATCATTAAAACAAAATTAATACAAATGATTTGGGGAAACAAGACAAGTTATTCCATTACAACTTGAAGAATACTTACAAAAGGTGCTTGATGTCCAAGCCAATCCTCTAGCTCCAAGTGTCTTCTCCTCTAGTTATCTCCACAATGCTGTAAGACCATAAGTTTGGTACTCTCAAGAGTCCTCCCCTTTCCCAATGGAATGCCTCTCTTTTATAGTGAATGGTGAGGTTAACCAATAAGAGAGATGGGTGGATCTAGGGAGAGATAAGTGGATCAGGGTTTCTAATCGAAGGAAATGAGTTGAGATCGAATCAGGGACCCCAATCTTCCATTATCTTCGAAAATCCAAAATCCCACAAGCCAAGGGAAAAAAGCTAATAAAAGAGTACCGCGCTCTGCAGTCTTAGCACAACGCGGTACTGCCACGTTTTGGGGAAAAAGCATAGCGCGGTAGTGTCTAGTACCGCATTTTGATAAATGAGCAAGGCACGGTAGTCTGTGTAGATAAAGTCTTAGGTGGGTCAAAACTTGTCAGGGTAGATTCACCTTTAAGGTTGACTCATCATCTGTCTCTTCTGGATGGTTTAAAACAGTAGGGAAAGTGTCGTCAACTCGTTTTGTGATGGAGATGCGACACTGTGAAACATGGAGATATAACATATGGTGATCCCTTTTTCTAAAATGATGAAACCCAATAGACGGCCTGCTAGAACGCAAAAGACACACTTGAGTGGGTTCAAGTGGATTTGGTATTTGCGACAACGTAAGAAGACTTGTCGAAGGTCGTCTAGATGGTTGGATCGTTTCTTAGATCGAGCTATGAGGTCGTCCAAATAAACCAATACGATGTTAATCAGATCATGGAAACAATAAGTCATGGCCCACTGGAATGTGGCTCTAGCATTTTTGAGACTAAAAGGCATGACGCGATAGGAAAAGTTACCCCATGGGGTGGTGAAAGCGGTTTTGTATTGGTCTTCCTTGTGGATATGGATTTGGTTATACCCAAAGAAACCGCCCATGAACGATAGTATCTCGTGCCCTACACATGCATCAATTAGTTGGTCGATAAATGGTGTAGGGAAGTTGTCTTTGGGACAAGCTAGATTGAGGTCGCGAAAATCAGTACGGACACGAATGGTGCCCAATTTCTTGTTGACTGGAACTGGGTTGGAAACCTAGGTGGTATAAGCAATAGGGTATATGAACCCTACTTCTCGAAGCTTCTCAATCTCGGCCTTAATGGTTGGAAGTTTGGATGGGTGAATGGGGCGTTGTTTCTGGTGGACAGTGTTGATGTATATGTAAATTCGGAATGTATTTCACCCATGTATTTCATATATGTGTTTGTATTCCTATAGAGATGTTATTATTCCTCTATACGGAAGTGTCGTCATTTATATTGTAAGTGTCGTAACTTATACTTGATGGGTTATTAGACCACCTTGTTGGCGTCGGCCCTGTATAAGTCATGTGGGTTGAAGGGTTATTAGACCACCCTATTGGGGGTCGACCATGTGGGTCAAAGGGTTATTAGACCACCAAGTGTGGAGTCAGCCCGGATTAAGTTAACCATGGGTTAAGCTAGACATGTAGGCCTCATTAGTTTATTGGGCAGGACATGACAAGTATAAATAGAGATCGGGAGATCTCTATTTGATCATTCATTCACACACTTCTCTCATTCAGAAAGTGGCACACTTATGAGTAGGAGGCTCTGCTACTAGGAGAAGACTATCTCTTGTATTCTGGTTATATCATTGCTCTATCTATCTCTGAGGAAGTTATTGGGGTTTTTCACCTTTATGGTTTTCCCCAAGTAAACTCTGTGTCTATTGTGTGCTTGCATTATTGTGTCCATGATTGATATGCTGTAGATTTGTTGTACATGTTGTTCTCTCAGTTAATATCCTAGATCATATTGAAGTAAATTCAGAAAATTTAACATGGTATCAGAGCTAGCCTGAAAGAAGGCATGGTATGGCATGTATGACACTTGTTGCACTTACGATGTTAGGGCTTGATATAGCAAAAACCAGTCATCGTAGCACTTTTGCTATAAATCCATTTTGGAAAAGTTTTTGGATCTGAAACTTTTACTGGTCGACGATCAAATCCCCATGTACCTTGTGTCCAAAGGAAAACTTCTAATTCATTGTACTTTGTGATTTGTGATCTCTACAACATAGGGTTTTTGCCTCTTCCAAATCTCAGTCATAAACAGGTGACCTTGGGAAAAAGATCATAACTTGGGCTAGGAAGCTCCAAATGAAATTTAGTAAAAATTTTCAGGTATTAAACAGACTTTGATATCTCAAGAAACGTTTTTAGAGGACGAAGTTGAACCAGTGACACGTGGCACGCCGTACAAGTTCGCTCTCCTATTTTATCCCATAAACAGGTCACGCTGCGACACTTGGCATAACTCTCTCTGTGAGAAACCAATTGAGGTCAGACCTATTGGGAGGGAAATATGACAGGTCAGGCTACCACAGAAATGTTTTTCAAACCCCGTGGATTGAAAAGTGCGGAGTTACACTAGAAACAATCAGGTACATATTTCTGTCAAAACAGAATTATTTTTTAGCACCTTCATTCATGGCTTTCGGAATTTAGGGTTTCGGAGAAAGTTGGAATTTTTGTAATCGGAGACTATGGCTGAATGATATTCTTCAAAATAGAAATTTATATACCAATATCAGAATTTTTGCTTGGGCAGAAGGCCAGGATTGATCAAACCCTAGTTCGAGACTTTGATCGGAAAAGTGGAAATTTAGGGCTTCTGCAAAAATAGAAATTTTTGAAATATGTGACCACGGCTGGAAGCTCCTCAGAAAAATAGAAGCTTAGAGCTTTGTATCAAACCTTTTGATTGGGAAGAAGGGTGGGATTCATCAAACCCTAGTTTTGGGTCATGTCCAGTGAATCTGGAAGTTTCAAAGGCAAATTTGAGGGGTGAAACTTTGCAGTTTTCAAATTCTGAGTATACTAGCTTGATCAGATCACAAGGTGCATATTTCTATCCTTTCGGAAGTTTGAAATTCAAAGTTTGAATTTTTAGGTTTTCTCTGACAAACCCTAATCCATCTCTAGATCCAGTTCCTGCAAATCAAGTGGATTGGGTTAATACTAGAAGAAGATGGATCGGTCACCTGCATAAGTGAAGAAGTTCCTGTCTCAAAGGGAGATGAGGTGAAGGCCTTCCATAAGAAGATTACAAGCAATCTTGATAGGTATGGCTTACAGGTATGTTTCGAATTCTGTTCATGGTTAAGTTTATGATATGTTTGTCTTCATATCATTACAGTACAATCTTGATTAATTACTAGACTTGTCGTATCACCTTAATAGAAGATATTCATTGATTAAGGTCTTGACACTTATGATTGTACTAATGCATTGTGATGTTGTATGAGGTTTATGTTGTTCGCTAACATAAAAGGTACACCAAGAAAGACAAATCATGTTCTACTTCAAGAACATATGATCATGGTGACATGAAGACAAAGATTCATCCATTGTCATGGATCACGTAGAAGATCTACTTACGAGGTATGTATAACTTGGTTCTACAATGGTTAACTTATGAGACATGCAGGTTACTAGCACAAGTCACTGAAGAGAACCAGAAGACATTATGCGGGTATGTTAGACATAACTAGCTAGCATGCTAATCCAGGTATGTTTTTCCTATATCAAGCTAGAATCCTACCTTGTGTTAGGATCTTATACTGTTGTGTTGGTGATAATGATTATTCATGAAGTCATAGGTTTGAATAGTCATGGTTGTATACATATTATGTTTCTTACCATAATTGATGATATGACTAACCAGAAGAATCATGAAGTTATAGGTTTGAGTAATCACTGGTTTATACATTGATGATTTAACTAATCAGAAAAGTCCTATGATCAAATAAGAATATGCTTGAGTAAAAGAAGACTTCCCTGAAACCTTAAATACTAATGTTTATTATCTATGAATGATCATGACTATACATGTTTAAGATTATTGTGTTTTGATAGTATTAATATTATACTAATAAATGTGTGATTATGTATGAGACCTCAAGGATAACACAATGATGATACTAATAAGCATGCATAGTGATTAAGGATGGATATAAGTTCAAGAACAGGTAATCCAGGAAGCAAAGATTAAGAGGGAGCACACTCTAGTTGTTCCTACAAGAAAGCAAAGGAGCACACTTCAGTAGTTTCTGCAAGGATGCAGATATCCAGAGGGAGTTGACCACTTCTCACAATCCACATCAGAATGGAGTTGCAAAGATTCAGAGGGAGTCCACCCAACAACCAAACAAAGATAAGTATTTGAATTGTCATTTTTTACATAATGTTATTCAATGATGTATATGCTTATGTTCCTAGAATTAGGTTGTGTATTATGCATATTAGAATAGTTGCATTGATGAACAGTATACTACTAATATACATGGGTAAGTGGCCTATGGTACTGTACAACATTCCATTGCTACTTATCTAGAATGAAACCTCTTTGCTGACATGTTAGGAGTTGTGGACACTCTTAACAATGTTCTGGTAGAGATTGGAAGACATCTAGAAAGTTATGGAATATGGATAAATGTTGTATTGAAGCATTGGCTAAGATAATTGCATGACTGTATGACATATTTCTTTATGTGTAAGAATTTGTTCTGAAAACTATGAGATGTTTTCTAATCATGCAATTTAACTTGTTGTGTAGGAAATATCGTATACCATCACCTACAAAAGAAGGACTAAAACATTTGTTCAACAACAAAGTTATCTATTGGAAATATTGAAGATATTGAAGCTCCCAGGATCTGGGAAGAATTTCATGGTCAAGGAGTATCAGTCGATCATGAAGATGTTTGGGATGCAGTCCCAAAGGGTAGTCTGTAGTGACTTCCAAGAGGATCTACAAGGTCAAGCATGCTGCAGGTGGTAGCATAGAGACTTTTGCTCCTGTAGCCAGATACACTTCCATTAAATCCATACTTGCTCTAGTTGCAGTGATGAAGTAAAAGATACACCAGATGGATTTCAAGACAGCCTTCTTGAATGGTGTAGTTGAAGAAGAAGTGTATGTAGAGAATCCACTTGGTTCTAAGACACATGACAGGGAGTCATATATGTGCAGAACTTGATATGGTAGGATAGACAACTTTCTATCCAGTTTGGTCTTTACCAAGAGTAAAGCGGATTCCAACCTTTACTACAAGGTTGAGGAAGGCAATCTAGTGATATTA
This sequence comes from Larix kaempferi, assembly GCA_027924585.1. Classification (NCBI taxonomy): domain Eukaryota; kingdom Viridiplantae; phylum Streptophyta; class Pinopsida; order Pinales; family Pinaceae; genus Larix; species Larix kaempferi. The sequence goes on along the minus strand of BSBM01000229.1, from coordinate 29,609,711 downwards.
CTATTGTATGTGGATGACCTATTTGTAACAGGTGAGGATAGATTGATTTCCGACATGCAGCTGAAGCTTGCTACTGAGTTCGAGATGAAGAACTTGGGGATGATGCACTATTTTTTTTTGGCATGGAGGTGTGGCAGAGTGCAGATGGAATCTTCCTTGGACAAGGGAAGTATGCAGTAGAGATCCTGAAGAGGTTCGGGATGATGGACTGCAAGGCTATGGACACACCTATGGCATCGAACCTGAAGCTTATGTGTGATGCTCCATCTGGTCCGGTTGATGTCACGATGTATCATCAGATGATTGGGTCCTGGATGTACCTGAAGAACACGAGACCAGATATTTGCTTTGCGGTGAACACATTGAGTCGGTTTCTGACAGATCCGAGGAGTGTTCACCTGATTGCTGTAAAGCATATTCTGAGGTACCTGAAGGGTACAGTTGATTATGGGCTAAAGTATGATGCGAATCAAAATTTTAACCTGTAGGGTTATGTTGATTAGGCAGGAAGTGCTGCAGATAGGAAGAGCACATCTGGGTGTTGCTTCAGTATGGGATCAGGTGTGATCTCTTGGTTTAGCAGGAAGTAGTCCCGCATAGCATTGAGTACAGTTGAAGCAGAGTATGTTGCAATGGATGAGTAGGTTGCAGATGTATTGACCAAGCCGTTGGCCAAAGTGTAGTTTGAGTACTTCAGAGAGAGGCTTGGTGCACTTCAGATCGAGGTTCCTTTCAAAGGGAAGTGATGAGTCTGGAAGATGCAGATGCACATGAGCTTTTCTGACATGGTTGATGCGTTCTCCCTTGGTCGTGATGTAATTGCTGAGCCATTTTTCACATGGTGGTAGATGTGTTCTCCCATGGTGAAAAAGTAAGGGCTGGAGCCTTCCTCGAATGGTGGTAGATGTGTTCTCCCATGTCGGTGGTGTAAGTGTTGGATGATGTGCATCTGGGTTGTGCTTCGTGGATGATTAGATTATCTGAAGAGCACGATGCTATGATGATCAGGAGGATCATAGATGATGAGCATTAGGACGATGCTCCAGTTACTATTCTGTATATGTATATGCATCATGTTGGATGCTTGTTATGATCAGTTGGATCATTCATGTATATATCCATCATGTTGGATGTTGGATATGATCAGTTGGATCATTTATGTATGTATGCATCATGTTGGATGCTGGATATGATCAGTTGGATCATTTGTATGTATTTTGTATATGCATCATGTTGGATGCTTGGACCATGTATCTAGATATGTATCAGGTGGATACTGTGTATGATCAGATGGATCATGTATGTTGATATATATCAGTTAGATGCATTGTGTGGATCATGTATCTATGTATGTATCAGGTGGATACATTGTATGATCAGGTGGATCATGTATGATGATATGTATCAGGTAGATACTTGGTATGTATCAGGTGGATGCATTGTATGATCAGGATGATCACGATGACGAGCTTCAGGATGTTGCTCCAGATGATATGTACCAGGACGGTATAGTGATGATGATCAGTATGATCATGCGCATCAGGATGATGCTTCATGTCATGATGATCCATTGGATCATGAGTATCAGGTTGATACTTGGAGGTCAGAGATGATATGTGGCAGGTTATGCAAATAGCATGTAATCAGTCCTCATATATCCAATAGGTTGAGATGTGTGCTTGTAATCAATCCTGGGATGAGGTATTGCTATGTAGTATGTAATCAATCCTCAGATATCTGATAGGTTGAGCTGTGTGCTCGTAATCAGTCCTGGGATGAGGTATTACTACGGAGACATGTAATCAGTCCTGGAGATCCGATAGGTTGAGCTGTGTGCTCGTAATAAGTCCTGGGATGCTCTTTAGAGATCTTGCCGGTCGTGCTGCGGCACATAAATGTTCCTGGGATGCTCTTTAAAGGTATTTTCTATTCACATGTAATCAGTCCTGGAGATCCGAGAGGTTGAGTTGTGTGCTCGTAATTAGTCTTGGGATGCTCTTTAGAGATCTTTCCAGTCGTGTTGCGGCACATAAATGTTCTTGGGATTCTCTTTAAAGGTATTGTGAAGGAGATGCATGTAATCAGTCTTGGGAGATCTTGCCGGTTGTGCTTAGGCACATAAATGTTCCTGGGATACTCTTTCCAGTATTGCATCTGCACATAAAATTATTCTTGAGAGACCACCTCTATCAGACCGTTCGCACAGATGACGAAGACCTACAGGTGGTGGGCCTACATCTAGTATGAAAAAGGACTGGCTCTGTAGAACTTCCTGTGACGAGTAGATTCAGAGATTGGTTGAGATAGCAGTAGCAGTGACGATGATGATGATGATGATCCCGAGAAGAAGACTTGTGCTAGCAAACCTCTGTCGAGAAATACCTTCCTAGTTAAGAGGGAGTGTTGATGTATATGTAACTTCGGAATGTATTTCACCCATGTATTTCATATATGTGTTTGTATTCCTATAGAGATGTTATTATTCCTCTATACAGAAGTGTCGTCATTTATATTGTAAGTGTCGTAACTTATACTTGATGGGTTATTAGACCACCTTGTTGGGGTCGGCCCTGTATAAGTCATGTGGGTTGAAGGGTTATTAGACCACCCTATTGGGGGTCGTCCATGTGGGTCAAAGGGTTATTGGACCACCAAGTGTGGGATCAGACCGGATTAAGTTAACCATGGGTTAAGCTAGACATGTAGGCCTCATTAGTTTATTGGGCAGGACAGGACAAGTATAAATAGAGATCAGGAGATCTCTATTTAATCATTCATTCACACACTTCTCTCTTTCATAAAGTGGTGCACTTATGAGGAGGAGGCTCTGCTGCTAGGAGAAGACTATCTCTTATATTCTGGTTGTATCATTGCTCTATCTATCTCTGAGAAATTTATTGGGGTTTTTCACCTTTATGGTTTTCCCCAAGTAAACTCTGTGTCTATTGTGTGCTTGCATTATTGTGTCCATGATTGATATGCTGTAGTTTGCTGTACATGTTGTTCTCTCAGTTAAGATCCTAGATCAGTTTGAAGTAAATTCTGAAAACTTAACAGACAGGAGGTATGTTAGGCCAAGTGTCTATGTGATGTTCTACAATTGTAGGATCAAGACCAGGCATCTCAGTGTAAGACCAGGAAAAGACATCGCGAAACTCTTGGAAACGTTTCTTATAGGTTTGAACTTCCTCTTCAGTTCATGATGCTCTTAAGGAGATAAGTTCAAGTTTTCTAGGTGGTGTAGATGTTAATTTTTATGATAGGAGAAATGTTGGCCATGTTACCTTCTTCAAAGGCATCTGGTGTTGGGATTGGATCTTTGAACCAATCTACCTTGGTTGGTAAGAAGTATTTGGATTCAATGGACAGTTGGTTTGTTGTGGTGGAGATAGATTCCTCAGGATTGAAGTATGAGCGATGGTGCATATCATCCCATGGGTAGTTAGGTGCAGTAAGTGTTTCAAGGATTTCCTCATCACTACGGAAGTAGTGTGTCATAAAATCAATTGGTTCAGGCTTGTAGGTAGTTGAAATCATATTGATTTCTTCTAAAGGGGAAGATTCTGAGGGGAATATTTCCTCAATGAGTGGGGGGGATATCTCTAGGTCGATGTTATTCAATTCTTATAGTGCTTCTCTATAATCTGGGAGATCAAGGCAGTGATGTGAATAATGGTCGTAGATGCCACAGATCGCACAGGGGTGGTTTGTACGTAGCAATTTATCACGAGGCTGAGGGGGTAGATGAATTTTAACAACTGGAATGTTCGTGTCGTCGTCCAACATTTGCATGTGTTCTTGAAGTGCTGGTAATTGTGGACATAGATGGGTAGCATGACCTATATTGTCGCACAAGGAGCGCTTAGGGGGTATGCGGATTGTTGGGGGATTATTCACTAATTTGGGAGTCACTGGGGGGGTGCTAGTTGTGGGTCTAGTGGTGTATGTCTATGGACCTCTTCCCCCATTGTAGCTGGATTGAGGGGGAATGTAGCTAGATGTAGTGCCCCATGTTGAAGGTGGTCGGTTTTGGGGGTTCGGTATGCCAGGTGGTGGACGGTTTGAATTATTGATGGGTTGTACCAGTTGTAAAATAATGGTTGGTGTCAGGGGAGGGGTTGGGGCAGGTACGTACCATACAAGTAATCCTAACGTTAACCCTAGAAGGTTAAGCGTAGCCATTACTAGTGTGCTGATAACTCCTGAAAACGGAAACAAGAATGGGATAGTGTGAATCAGTGTTGCTCCGATATGACTAGGAACTGTGGGTGGTTGTGGCAGTGGTGGAGGTTGTTGAGTATGCTACTGTGTGTTGTGAGAGAGGGTGCACAAATCAGATATTTCAATTATCCACAGAGGGGGTGGGATAGATTGGAATGTGGAGGTCATGGGAGTATCTGAATATATCCCGGGTCTGATTGAGCAGACGAACGATGTGGGTGCACTCTGAATGGGTTGTTTGAGCATAGGTAGAACATTTTCAGGTGCTGTGGGGACATTAGGATCATAGTATAGTATGTTAGGTGTGGTTTCAGGGGCTAAGCCGTATTGGTTTTGCTGAGTTTGAAGGTTGACATCATTTGATAAAATCATTAGCAAATGGTGAGTGTTTGACTCTGTATGCTGGTAATCGGTTGCCTCATAGGTAATTTGTTGTTCTGGTGTAGCTGATCCTTGTGGGGGATCCATTGGGAGGGTGTTTACTACTCCTTGGTTGGGTAGAGGATTTTACAATATCATGGGTTGTGGCTAAGGAGGTGGTGCTGGCTATGCAGCGTGTCCTTTTCATTGGGAATCATCAATCCAGAGTTGATGTGCTTAGTCCAAATGGGGGCAATTATGTGTGTAATGGCCATATACATCGCATATGGAACACGGGTAGTTTGTTCTCAAGTTAGAATTTTTTCCCTGATTTGGTGGACGATCAGGGTTTTGATTTACAAGAGTAGCGTTATTATTATTGGGAGGATTAGGTGGCTATCCTCCTTGGTTTTGTTGTTGGTTATTTCTGCAGTTACGTCCTCTTCCATGGTTTTGTTGACCTCCTGGGTTACGCTAGTTATTTTGGTTTTGAGGTTGGTTTTGCTGTGCATATACATGCCCTTGGGCAGTAGGTAGGTTTTGAGGTCATTCAGGCGCTGGAGCAGGCTACAGTGGATAGTAAACAGGAGGATTCTTAGGTGGACCTGGTGCTTGTTGCGGTTGTTGGTAACCTTGAGCTATTGGAAGTGTTGGAGCAAGAGGTGCTTCCTATTGAGGGTAATAAGCCGATTGGGCTTGTGGGTGAATCGGAGTCTGATTGGCCTGTTGGTTGTAATATGGAGGTGGTACATAAGCTAATGGTGTTTTCCCATAACACTATGGTGGACATGAGGGTCCATGAGTGTGGTGGGTGTGCGTCATTGGAGCATACGAAGTTGTAGCTCCAGAATGAGATGTGGCCCTAGAAAGGTCTAGGGCATTGTTGGTACTCATCATGGTGAAAGAATTTTTTTGTGCCATAACTTGGCCAATGATACCGTCAGCGGCATGGGATACCCCTGGCACATCATTCCCATGTGGCTGCTCAATATACCATTTGGCTGTCGAGCCAGTGAAATTTCTTTGTAAAAGTTGGAGTTGAATAGAATCATCGACTATGGAGTTTGAGGAACACCATAGGTGAAAGGACATAACATGATTTTGTGGGTCTTCTATAGCCTTCCCTTCAAACTTTGGAATGTCTGAGGGGAGTTTTGTGGGCATGGGGGGCCAAGTAGGGTCATGTCTAATTGGGTCATTTGTTAACCTTGCCAGGTCTGGTAAATTAAGACTAGCCATAAATAGCAGGCTGGCAGAGGGGTGTGACATGGTTGCTGGGGCATAAGTGTTAGTGGTGGCATTATGAATTGGGCCACTGCCCCCAAAGGGGATATTAGTTATAAAAGGGATGTTTCCCCCAGATAAATATGTATGGGAGGGGCCAACACTGCCAGGTGCAACATGAGTTACAGATGGGTTTGGAATGGTTCTAGTAATCACTGGGATCTGAGTAGTGGCAGTGATGATAGGGTTGGGTCCCATATTGGGCATACCTAAGGTGGGTGTGGGTCCCATGTTGGGAATACCAAAAAGAGGTGTATTAGTTGTGGCTACTGTAATGGTCATTGTAGTGGCAGGGGTGCTTGATGTTTCGCCAACAGTCCCTCCAAAAAAGGGGTCTGAAGTTGTACCAGCCATGTGGCTAGTGGGTATGGTGTAGATGGGGTTTTCAGATTCTTCCTCAGAGTCAGATGTGAAATGAGGTGTGTCAAAATCGGATGACGGGGCTCTACGACGATGACATGTAGAGTCGAGTGACAATGCTCTTCGTCTATGACGAGTGGTGTCAAGTGAACCGTATTGTGGGGGTTCACCCTAAAAATGCCTAGAACATCTCAGGGACTCAATGGTGACAGTTGTCAATTAAAACTACTGGGTGGTGGTGAGTGGAAAGCTTGAAATCCCAAATGCAACCGTGTGTGCAAGAGGGGAGCGTAAAAAATAATGGCACTCAAGCCAACAACCAAACTCAAAACACTTACTATAACAGTTGTTCTATAGTAAGTGGAGTAATAAAAAAATGTGGTCATGAAACCAACATGCAAACGGCTCCTAAAAATAGAAAAAGGTGTACTCACTGACCAAGGGGAGGTAATAGAGCATGCAAACACCTAACTAAAAAGTATTATAACTCAACAAGACATATCCTCTGCAAGGTGATGAAATCGATGTCAGACAATATAAATTGTAGAACCAAAGGCTAGATATCCCCCTATCGGAAGGGATACCGAGTAGTCAATCCTAGAAAATGGGCCACTAAGATACCCCATTCATGACACGTCCGGCTAGGTGAATCTGCAACTCTTATTCTATCACCATTGTACTCCCACAAGGGTGGTAAAATGAGAACAATGAGTAGGTATCCTTTGGTGACTGAATGGATTGCGGTATTCCACTCAGGCCTCCGGAACCAGTCTGGCTACTTCAACCCTCCTAAGAGAGAGGCCTTTCCGATGAATTGGTTTTAAACCGTGCCAACAAATAATAAGGGATTTTCGTACCCTAAATGTCAACCACTATGTCTCAACATGTAAGTGAGTGAGGGGTGTTATTTGGAAACTTATCCCCTAAGTCCTACCAAACTACAATATTCTTTTGGTGTTCCCCAAATGGGGTTAGAATGTGGTTGAGTTAAGAGAATTTTAAGGCTCACTTGGATTTATTGTGACAGATTGTGTGATGGTGTGGTTATGTACTTAAAACAAAGATGCCTCGTTTGGGAGAAAAAATCACAAATTAAAATAAGAATTTCAACTTGCAAAATAGACAGCAATGTAAATATAGAAAATGATTTAAACGTAAATGATTTTAAAAAATTTTCAAAAAATATGAGGAATTCTTTAAAAACTTATGGTAAAGCAAATAACATAAAAATGAAGTCACTTGGGCGAAATATGGAAAAATTTAAAATTATGGTTCTAATTTGTAAAGCTTGAAATTTCTAACTGAAAAATGCTTCACTCTTTTTCTTTCACTACACTGAAAATTTAAAAAAAATGGTGTATTAAAGCATAAAACATGAAATAAATATGAGTTTTAAATACTGCAAAAATAAAACAATGGACTATCCAAAAATGCAGGGAAGATGGCTGGAAAAAATGGGCCAAAATGAGAAAAACTCAAAAAAATGGGTCATACGAAACAGGAAATATCATGATTGTCTGTGGCAAAGCCGCGATGTGGATCGCGGCAATGGGGCTAAAATCTGCGATGTGAATCGCAGCGATATGGAGAAAAATCGCATGGTGTATCACGGGTATCAGGCTAAAATACGCGATTTGCCTCGCAAGATTGAGGCTACCAGCCATAATGTGCAACGCGAAAAACAGGTTGAAAGTCGCGGTGTGACGAACGAAAAACGTCGCTAAAAAATGAACCCAAAAATTGAAATTTTGGGTTGTTTTAGGCTACAGAACAGGCCAATGGCTAGGGCAGCAAGCAAGGGGCTATCTAATATGGTAGATCTACAACTTTAAAGGGAAAAACAACTAAAATATAGATCTAAATCAAAGATTCAAAGTTCAAAAACCAGTGGAGTCGCCAAAAACTGTTGCTTGGTTTTGCAACCAAACATGTGCTAAAGAGCACCTGCTAACTTGTAGCAGTAGTCTCAATGTAAAAGTAAAAACAAATGTAAATAACAGTAAATCTGATCTAACATGTGCAAAGAAATAAAAACTAGATTTAAGAACAATAAACAATGAGATCCATAATAAAAAACAAGAAATAGAAAATTTGATCTTTTGTATTACCTCAAATGGTGAGGATGGTGAGTTTGAGTAGCTCCGAGGTTGAGGTGATCCAATTTCCAATGGTCTCTTCTTCTCCAATGCTCCAATAGGGATCTTCAAACTCAAAAGGGAGGCAATGGCTCTCAAAGGGAATTTAGCAACATAAGGATAGGATGAAATGTGGATGAATAGTGAGGAGCCCGTATCACCTTTTTATAGTTTTTTGGTAATGGGGAATACCATTATGGTTTGAGGAAACCAATGGTATTGACCAAAATGGTTTAGGTTTCTTTTTCCCTCTTTTTCCTTTTTTTTGAATATTATTCTTTTTTAATTGACTTTTGGGAATTTTGGACCCTTTTTTTGGGTTTTTTGTGTTTTTTGAGGAAAAATACATATTTTGAGGGGAAAAAGGTATATTATGGTCTTTTTGGTGACCTTTTGAAAGTTTTAGAGGCTCAAGTAGTGGAAAAAGTGGACAAATGGGTCATGTGAATAGGGAAATGAGCTAGTGAGCACTTTTTGGGTGTTAACAAAGACCCTCAGACAATTCATGTCATAGGTGAAATGTCAAATTACATAGCAAACCAACCTAGAATTCCAAAGTATACAAATCCAGGAAATCCTGTGGTAACTGTTATCATCAATAACACTGCTATAGGAAACACACTTATTGATCTAAGGGTTGCTATTAACCTAATGACTACCACAGTTTTAGAAACTCTCCATTTAGGACAGTTTCTCTGCCCTACCCCAACATTGCTAGAGTTAGCAGATCGCACTATGGTGCAGCCTACTGGGATCCTAGATGATATCATTGTATCAGTGGCTTCATGGGAATATCCCATGGACTTTAAGGTCATAGAATCAAATGACCCTTCTAAAGGATAGTACCCTATTATTCTGGGAAGACCTTGTCTACCCACTGCTAATGCATTTAGAGGATGTAGAGATGGAGAGATGATCATATATGATGGGTTTTCTACAAGAAAACTCGCTTTATACCCACCAGTACAACCAATAAACTAAAACTTGTATTGGTTAGATTGTCCTTTTGGGGATGAGAACTTGGAAGAACTTTCCCTTGTTAGTGATTTCTCCTAAGCACTTCAAGAACAAAATACCAGGAATGTGTTGAACCAATTTGTCTCTTCCACAACATGTATAGACTTTCCTTAGTCTTTTTCCCAACTTGACCAAATCTTTGGAGATGAATTCCAAGAAAATATGAGCCTCTCAACATTTACGAATACCCCTTGTGTATTTGTAATCGAAGAACATATAGGATCTTATACCATACCTTGTGAGGCCAGTCCTAAAAATTTTCTACATATAAAAGCAGGTTTAGATGAGAGTCAGCAAAAACAATTACTAAAAGTTCTCAAAATTCAAACTGGAGAATTTGCATGGGAATACACCGACATGAGGGGTATACACCCAGATACTTGTATTCACCACATTTACACAAATTCAAACATACCTCCTGTCAGGAAGCCCCAGAGAATAATGAATCCATCCCTAAAGGATATAGTGAAAGATGAATTAAAAAAACTCCTTAATGCTGGTTTCATCTACCCAATTTCTAATAGTAAATGGGTGTCTCCTCTAGTAGTAGTTCCAAAGAAATTTACAGGGAAATGGAGTATATGTGTTGAATTCCAAGAATTAAACAAGGCCACTCTTAAGGATTACTTCCCCTTACCTTTCATTGACCAGGTGTTAGATACCTTGTTAGGGAAACGATACTTTTCTTTCCTCGATGGGTATAGTGGATACAACCAAATATTAATATCACCTGAGGATCAAGACAAGACAACCTTTACTTGTTCTTGGGGACATATGCCTATAGAGTGTTGCCGTTTGGCCTATGTAATGCACCTGCCACTTTCCAGCATGCAGTCTTAGGAATTGTTTTTGACCTTATACATGACTGTGTAGAAGTTTACATGGCCGATTTTACAGTTTATGGTAATACCTTCCAAGAAGCCCTTGATAACCTTGAAACAATCCTTATCCGATGCCAACAAATGAACTTAGCCCTTAGTCATGAAAAATGCAAGATGTTACTAACCAAGGGCATAGTTTTGGGACATCATGTCTCTCTTCAAGGAATCAAGGTGGATCCTGCCAAGATAGAAATAATTGTTAATTTTCCTCCTCCAAAAACTCAGAAGGAGGTAAGGATATTTCTTGGCCATGCAGGCTATTATAGACATTTTATTGAAAACTTCACCAAGATAGCTATACCTATGTTGAAATTACTCATGAAAGATACATATTTTCAATGGACTAAACCTTGTCAACATGCCTTTGAAACTTTGAAGGAAATGCTATCAATGGAACCAATACTTAGGGGCCCCAATTGGTTCCTTCCCTTCCATATATCCACTGATGCTTCCGACATGGCTATAGGAGGAGTCTTAGGTAAAAAGGAAGGACAAACATCAGATGCCATCTATTTTGCTAGCAAAAATTTGACTCCTGCAGAATCAAAATACACTGTTACTGAAAAAGAGTTTCTCGCAGTTGTTGATGTATATGTAGCTTCGGAATGTATTTCACCCATGTATTTCATATATGTATTTTGTACTCCTATAGAGATGGTATTATTCCTCTATACGGAAGTGTTTGTATTCCTATAGAGATGTTATTATTCCTCTATACGGAAGTGTCATCATTTATATTGTAAGTGTCGTAACTTATACTTGATGGGTTATTAGACCACCTTGTTGGGGTCGGCCCTGTATAAGTCATGTGGGTCAAAGGGTTATTAGACCACCCTATTGGGGGTCGGCCATGTGGGTCAAAGGGTTATTATACCACCCTAGTGGGGGTCGTCCCAGTCAACATTATGTTAAGTGGTTAAGTTGAGGCCGACCTAGTTGAGTAAAGGTCAAGTCAAGTTAGTGTATAAATAGAGAGTGTCTCTCTCATTTTATACATTCTATTATCTCACTCACACTTGGGAGAGTGGCGCACTTGTGGAGGAGGAGGCTCTGCTACTAGGAGAAGACTATCTCTTGTATTCTGGTTGTATCATTGCTCTATCTATCTCTGAGGAATTTATTGGGGTTTTTCACCTTTATGGTTTTCCCCAAGTAAACTATGTGTCTCTTGTGTGCTTGCATTATTGTGTCCATGATTGATATGCTGTAGATTTGTTGTACATGTTGTTCTCTCAGTTAAGATCCTAGATCAGATTGAAGTAAATTATGAAAATTTAACATTGTATCAGAGCTAGCCTGAAAGAAGGTTTGATATGGCATGTATGACACTTGTTGCACTTACGATGCTAGGGCTTGATATAGAAAAAACCAGTCATCGTAGCACTTTCGCTATAAATCCGTTTTGGCAAAGTTTTCGGATCAAAAACTTTTACAGGTCAAATATAAGATCCGCATGTATCTTGTGTCGAAATGACAACCTCTAATTCGTTGTACTTTGTGATTTCTGATCTGTACAATACAGGGTTTCTGCCTCTTCCAGATCTGAGTCAAAATCAGGTGACCTTGGGAAAAAGGTCATAAATTGGGGTAGGAAGCTCCAAATAAAATTTCATAAAAAGTGAGAGGTAGTACATATACTATACTATCTCAAGAAAAAATTTCAGAGGCCGAAGTTGAACCAGTGACACGTGGCACGCCGTACAAGTTCGCTCTCTTGTATTATTCCATAAATAGGTCACGTTGCGACACTTGGAATAAATCTCTCTTAGAGAATCCAATTGAGGTCAGACCTATCGGGATGGAAATATAACAGGTCGAGCTATCTCAGGAAAATTTTTCAGACCCTATGGATCGAAAAGTTTGGAGTTACAGCAGAAACAATCAGGTACATATTTCTGTCAAATCAGAATTATTCTTGAGCACCTTCATTCATGACTTCCAGAATTTAGGGCTTCGGAGAAAGTTGGAATTTTTATAATCAGAGACCATGGCTGAATGCTACTCATAAAAATAAAAATTTAGAGACCAAGATCAGAATTTTTGGTTGGGAAGAAGACCGGGCTTGATCAGACCCTAGTTCAGGACTTTGATTAGAAAAGTGGAAAACTAGGGCTTCTGCAAAAATGGGAATTTTTGAAATCTGTGACCACGGTTGGAAGCTCCTCATAAAAATAGAAGCTTAGAGATTTGGATCAAATATTTTGATTGGGCAGAAGAGTGGGCTTCATCAAACCCTAGTTCGAGGTCACGTCCAGTGAATCCGAAAGTTTCAAAGGCAAAATTGGGGAGTGAAACTTTGCAGTTTTCAAATTCTGAATATACCAGCTTGATCAGCTCATCAAGCTATATATTTCTATCCTTTCGGAAGTTTGAAATTCAAAGTTTGAATTTTTGGGGTTTCTCTAACAAACCCTATTATAGCTCCAGATCCAGTTCCTGCAAATCAAGTGGATTGGGTTAATCCTAGAAGAGGATGGATTGGTCACCTGCATAAGTGAAGAAGTTTCTGTCTCAGAGGGAGATGAGGCTAAGGCCTTCCATAAGAAGATTACAAGCAATCTTGACAGGTATGGCTTATAGGTATGTTTCATGGTTAAGTTTATCATATGTTTATCATTACAATATAATCTTGATTAATTACTAGACTTGTCGTATCACCTTAATAGAAGATGTTCATTGATTAAGGTTTTGACAGTTATGAATGTACTAATGCATTGTGATGTTGTATGAGGTTTATGTTGTTCGCTAGCATAAAAGGTACACCAAGAAAGACAAATCATATTCTACTTCAAGAACTTATGATCATGGTGACATGAAGACAAAGATTCATCCATTGTCATGGATCACATAGAAGATCTACTTACGAGGTATGTATAGCTTGGTTCTACAATGGTTAACTTATGAGACATGCAGGTTACTAGCACAAGTCACTGAAGAGAACCAATAGACATTATGCGGGTATGTTAGACATAACTAGCTAGCATGCTAATCCAGGTATGCTTTTTCTATATCAAGCTAGAATCCTACCTTGTGTTGGGATATTTTATTGTTTCATTGTTGATAATTATTATTCATGAAGTCATAGGTTTGAATAGTCATGGTTGTATGCATATTATGTTTCTTACCATAATTGATGATATGACTAACCAGAAGAATCATGAATTTATAGGTTTGAGTAATCACGGGTTTTATGCATATTATATCTCTTATCTTGATTGATGATTTAACTAACCAGAAGAGTGCTATGATCAAATAAGAATATGCATGAGTAAAAGAAGACTTCCCTTAAACCTTGAATACTAATGCTTATTATTTCTGTTTGAAATGATCATGACTATACATGCTTAAGATTATTAAGTTTTGATAGTATTAAGATTATACTAATAAATGTGTGATTATGTATGAGTCCTCAAGGATAACACAATGATGATACTAACAAGCATGCATAGGGATCGATAATGAATATAAGTTCAAGAATAGGTAATACAGGAAGCAAAGATCAAGAGGGAGCACACTCCAGTAGTTTCTACAAGGATGCAGATATTCAGAGGGAGTTGACCACTTCTCACAATCCACATCAGAATGGAGTTGTAGAAAAAGAAGCAAAGACTGAGAGGGAGTCAACCCAACAATCAAACAAAGATAAGTATTTTTATTATCATTTCTTGCATATTTGTTTGTTTAAATAAAATTGTTCAATGATGTATATGCTCATGTTCCTAGACTTAGGATATGTATTGTGTATATTAGAATGATTGCATTAATGAACATTATACTACTAATATGCATGTGATGGGTAAGTGGCCTATGGCACTGTACAACATTCCAGTGCTACTTATCTAGAATGAAACCTCTTTGCTGACGTGTTGGGAGTAGTGTAAACTCTTAACAATGTTCTGGTCGAGACTGGAAGGCATCTAGAAAGTTGTGGAACATGGATGAATGTTGTATTGAAGCATTCGCTAAGATAATTGCATGACTGTATGACATATTTATTTATGTGTAAGAATTTTTCTAAAAATTATGAGATGTTTCTAATCATGCAATTTAACTTGTTTTGTAGGAAAGACCGTATACCTTCACCTACAAAAGAAGGACTACAACATTTGTTCAAGCAACAAAATTATCTATTGAGGATAATGAAGTTCCGAGGATATGGGAAGAATGCCATGATCCATCGATCATGAAGACCGATGTTTGGGATGCGGTCCCAAGATCTGAAGGGAAGTCTGTTGTTCCAAATGGAACTATCAGATCAAGCATGCTGTAGATGGCAGCATAGGGAAATATAAAAGTGATTAAATAGAAGATACACCAAATGGATTTCAAGACTGCTTTCTTGAATGGTGTAGTCATATATGTGTGCAGAACTTGGGAATGATGAACTATTTGTTTTTGGCATGAAGGTGTGGCAGAGTGCAGATGGAATCTTCCTTGGACAAGGGAAGTATGCAGCAGAGATCCTGAAGAGGTTCGGGATGATGGACTACAAGGCTATGGACACACCTATGGAATCGAACCTGAAGCTTCTGTGTGATGCTCCATCTGATCGGGTTGATTATGGGCTCAAGTACGATGCGAATCAAAAGTTTAACCTACAGGGTTATGTTGATTCAGATTGGGCATGCAGTGCTACAGATACGAAGAGCACTTCTGGGTACTGCTTCAGTATGGGATCAGGTGTGATCTCTTTGTTTAGGAGGAAGCAGTCCTGCGTAGCACTGAGTACAGTCGAAGCAGAGTATGTTGTGACAGATGAGCAGGTTGCAGATCTATTGACCAAGCCGTTGGCCAGAGTGCATTTTGAGTACTTCAGAGAGAGGCTTGGTGCACTTCAGATTAAGGTTCCTTCCAAAGGGAAGTGATGAGTCTGGAAGATGCAGATGCACATGAGATTTTTTGACATGGTTGATATGTTCTCCCTTGGTTGTGATGTAATTGCTGAGCCATTTTTCACATGGTGGTAGATGTGTTCTCCCATGGTGAAAAAGGAAGGGTTGGAGCCTTCCCCGAATGGTGGTAGATGTGTTCTCCCATGTCGGTGGTGTAAGTGCTGTATGATGTGCATCTAGGTTGTGCTTCGTGGACGATGAGATGATCTGAAGAGGATGATGCTATGATGATCAGGAGGATCCTGGATGATGAGCATCAGGACGATGCTCTAGTTACTACTCTGTATATGTATATATGCATCATGTTGGATGCTTGTTATGTTCAGTTGGATCATTTATATATATATGCATCATGTTGGATGCTTGTTATGATCAGTTGGATCATTTATATATATATGCACATGTTGGATGCTGGATATGATCAGTTGAATCATTTATGTATGTATGCATCATGTTGGATGCTGGATATGATCAGTTGGATCATTTGTATGTATGTTGTATATGCATCATGTTGGATGCTTGGACCATGTATCTGTATATGTATTAGGTGGATACTAAGATCATGTATGATGATATGTATCAGGTAGATACTTGGTATGCATCAGGTGGATGCATTGTATGATCAGGATGATCGTGGATGATGAGCTTCTCCAGATGACATGCAGCAGGATGTTGCAGTGATGATGATCAGGATGATCATGTGTACATCAGGATGATGTATGGTGAGTATCAGGATGATACTTTGTGGTCGTGGACCAGGTTGTGTAGATGAGCATGTCTGGGAGATCCTATAGGTCGGAGTTGTGTCTGGGATGCTCTTTCGAGACATTGCTCTAGGAGGACATGTAAATTGTGCCTTGGGAGATCTTCAGGTTAGAGTTATGTACCCGTAACATCCTGAGATGCTCTTGCAAATTTTTTTCCTATGGCATGTAATTTGCTCCTGGGAGATCTGGACAGGATGAAAAAGGCCTCAGATGCTTCAACCAGGTTTTTCCATGACCACATGTAATTTGCTCCTGGAAGATCTGGACAGGATGAAAAAGGCCTCAAATGCTTCAGCCAGGTTTTGTGGTGGACCACATGTAATGTGCTCCTGGGAGATCCGACAGGTAGAGCTGTGTGCTCGTAATAACCTGGGATGCTTCAGCCAGGTTTTGTGGTGAGATCACATGTAATGTGCTCCTGGGAGATCCGATAGGTAGAGCTGTGTGCTTGTAACAGCCTGGGATGCTTCAACTAGGTTTTTTGATGGGTCACATGTAATGTGCTCCTGGGAGATTCGACAGGTAGAGCTGTGTGCTCGTAATAGCCTGGGATGTTGCAGCCAGGTTTTGTGACACACGTAATAAGTCCCGAGGATTCCACAGTATGGCCAATGATGATGAAGACCTGCAGGTGGTGGGTCTACATCCAGTATGAAAAAGGACTGGCTATGTAGAACTTCCTATGACGAGTAGATTTAGAGATTGATTGAGATAGCAGCAGTAGTGACGATGATGATGACTCAAAGACAATTATCCAATGACGATGATCCAGAGAAGATGACTTGTGCTAGAAGACCTATGTTGAGAAATACCTTCCTAGGTAAGAGGTAGTGTCGATGTATATGTAACTTCGGAATGTATTTCACCCATGTATTTCATATATGTATTTTGTACTCCTATAGAGATGGTATTATTCCTCTATACGGAAGTGTTTGTATTCCTATAGAGATGTTATTATTCCTCTATACGGAAGTGTCGTCATTTATATTGTAAGTGTCGTAACTTATACTTGATGGGTTATTAGACCACCTTGTTGGGGTCGGCCCTGTATAATTCATGTGTGTCAAAGGGTTATTAGACCACCCTATTGGAGGTCGGCCATGTGGGTCAAAGGGTTATTAGACCACCCTATTGGGGGTCGGCCATGTGGGTTAAAGGGTCATTAGACCACCCTAGTGGTGGTCGGCCTAGTCAGCATTATGTTAAGTGGTTAAGTTGAGGCCAACCTAATTGAGTAAAGGTCAAGTCAAGTTAGTGTATAAATAGAGAGTGTGTCTCTCTCATTTTATTCATTCTATTATCTCACTCACACTTGGGAGAGTGGCACACTTGTGGAGGAGGAGGCTCTGCTACTAGGAGAAGACTATCTCTTGTATTCTGGTTGTATCATTTCTCTATCTATCTCTGAGGAAGTTATTGGGGTTTTTCACCTTTATGGTTTTCCCCAAGTAAACTCTGTGTCTCTTGTGTGCTTGCATTATTGTGTCCATGATTGATATGCTGTAGATTTGATGTACATGTTGTTCTCTCAGTTAAGATCCTAGATCAGACTGAAGTAAATTTTGAAAATTTAACAGCAGTAGTCTATGCTATTAACAAGTTTCGTCACTATATCACAGGATATGAAGTTTTTGTACACACAGACCACTCTTCCATTAGATTTTTAATGAACAAACCAATCACCAATGGCAGGGTGACTCGGTGGACTCTTTTATTACAAGAGTTTAACATCACTGTTGTTGATCGTCCTAGTCGAGAGAATGTGGTAGCAGATTTTCTCTCTCAAATTCAAATTGACGATAATGCTAGTCCCGTCGATGATAGCTTTCCGGATGAACATTTGTTCGCAGTGTCTATTAGAATCCCTTGGTTTGTAGACATAGCCAATTATTTAGCAACTGGAAAGCTACCAAACCATCTCTCCCCACCCGAGAAACATAGGATCATAGTTCAAAGTTCTAATTATTCTTAGGTGGACAATGATATTTTTCATATTGGTCTTGATCTTATTATTAGATTATGTGTACGAGAGGATGAGATGGCAGAGATCCTCCATGCATGTCATGGTGGACCTTATGGTGGGCACTTTTCTGATAAGAGAACAACATACAAAGTGTTGCACTCTGGATATTACTGGCCAAGCATTTTCAAAGATGCTGCCATGTATGTCAAGGGATGTGACAGTTGCCAAAGAATGGGTAGACCTACGCCATCCGATGAGATGCCCTTACAACCCTAGGTTATAATTGAGCCTTTTGAAAAATGGGCTCTATATTTTGTAGGGCCAATTTCCCCTATGTCTCGCAAGAAGAAGTACATCCTAGTATTTATAGACTATGTCACCAAGTGGGTGGAAGCTAAAGCCTTATTATGAGCCACAAAAAAATCTGTGGTAGAGTTTATATATGAAGAAATATTTACCCGATTCAGTGTACCTAGGGAAATTGTAACCGATCAAAGATCTCAGTTTACCTCCAAGTTGATGAAAGAGCTTACTGAAAAATATGGTATTAGACATTGTAAATCTTCACCATATCACCTGCAAGCCAATGGCCAGGTAGAGTCTACCAACAAAGTATTAGAAGCCATCCTGACTAAGACTATCCAGTTACACCACAAAGACTAGGCAGATAGGCTTCCAGAATCCTTGTGGGATTATAGAATAACTTGGAGGAATACCACTGGCCACACACCTTATGAACTTGTTGTTAACACCCAAAAAGTGCTCACTACCTCATCTCCCTCATTACATGACTCATTGGTCCATATTTCCTACCATATTTGCCTCCAAAACCTTAAAAAGCCTCCAAAAGGCCAAAAAACCCATTAAAAAGCCTCCAAAAGGCCAAAAAACCATTAAAAAGCCTCCAAAAGGCCAAAAACCTCCTTTCCCCCCAAAATAAGTTAAATTCCTCCAAAAATAGCAAAAGCCCTCTAAAAAGGGAATAAAAAATACAAAAAAGAGAAAAAAGAGGGAAAAAAGGAAGCAAAAACCCTATACAGCTGACCTAAACCATATGGTGCCCAAAAGCATGGATCAACACTCCAACACTAAAAACCTATAAATAGGTGATGGAGGATCCCCATTTTTCATCCACAATCATCCCTATCCTTACGCTGCTGAAAATTCCCTTGAAACCCTAGCTCTCCACTTGGAGCTAATTCTTGATAACCCTTTTGGCCCCATTTCCAAAACACCTTTGGAAGGAGAAGGAACAACACTAGAGCTTGGAAGCAACCCTCTTGAACTGCTGCAAAGGCTCCACCAACCTCTACATATGAGGTAAATTTTAATACAAGAAAAGAGATCTTCACCATATTTTCATGTTTTGATATTTATGTTAATGCTCATGTTAGTTTAATTTACTTCTTTATTTACCGTCATATTTTACTGTTTACTGAACTGCTACTAAGGAGTCCCTTCTCCTTAGTAGGTGCTCATTTGCACAAGCTAGGGTGGAAACCCTAGCTACAGTTTTGGCAACTCCGCTAGTGTTCCTTTGAATTTCTGGTTATAGCTTTAAACGTTTTTAATTTTTTGCAATATTTTTCTATTTTTTCCTTTCGGTTGTCCCTTTTGGCTGCTGTCAACCGTGTCTTTTGTCCCCACAATTGCGATCCAACTACATCTTTCAGATTGTTACCTGCGATCCAACTGTGGCTCTCAGACTGTTTCCCGCGATCTACCGACGGTTTTCAATCTGTTACCTGTGATTTGACCGCGTCTCTCATCCTGTTTCATGCGATCCGACTACGGCTGTTCACCCCTTTTCCCGCTGTCTGCCTACGGCTTTCAGCCATTTTCTTGCTATCCGCCTATGACTTTCGGCCTTTTTCCCGCGGTTCACCTGCGTCTTTCAGCCATTTTCCCACGATCTGCCTGCGACTGTCAACCTGTTTCCCGCGGTACAACCGCGCAGATTCGCCACAGACCCGCAGTCTGTTTTCTGCACTTTTTCCCTGTTTGAACCCAGTACTTTGCTACAATATTTCCTACACCTGCACATCCACCTGTCCTATCTATAGCCATACTTCCCTACAGCCTTTTTTATGCAGTATTATTTTTGTTCCGTTTACAGAATTTTTTAAATTTCAGCATTTTAATTGAAAAGAGAAAATTTTGCATTTTGCATTTTAATTTATGCATTGTTATTTTTAGTTAGAAAGTTGCCCACCCCGTGGCACTTTTACTTGGGTTCATCATCTCACACGCACACACTCTATCACCTAATTCAAGTGAGCCCTAAAATACTACTTAACACAACCAACATTCTAACCGCACTTGGGGAACACATAATAATCTTGTAGTTAGGTAGGATCGGGGGGATAGGCATCCTAATAACACCCCTCGGTTGCTTACGCTTGAGACATAGTTGTTTTCGATTAGGGAACCAAAATACCCTAGTACTTTTTGGCACGGTCACAACCATTTTATCAGAGGGCCTCTCCCCTAGGAGGGTTGAAGTAGCCAGACTGGTTCTGGAGGCCTGAGTGGAATACCGCACTCCATTCAGTAACTGAAGGATACCTTTCGTAGTTCTCAGTGTATCACTCGTATGGGGATACAGCGGCGATAGAACCAAACTGCAGATTCACCTTTTCTGGATGTGTCATGAACGGGGTATCTTAGTTTCCTTTCTTCTAGGATTGACTACCTGGTGTCCTTCCTGGTAGGGGGATATCTTTAGTCACTTGGCTCTACTATCCATATTGTCTGACTTGGATTTCATCACCTTGCATAGGATATGTCCGGTTGAGTCAGAATACTATTTAGATAGGTGTTTGCATGCTCCCTTACCTCCTTTTGGTCTAGCAAGTCCACTATTTTTATTTTCTAGGAAACCTGCTGCTTGTTGGTATTCTGACCATTTTTGTTGGTACTCCGCTTATTGTAGCACAACTGTTACAGTAAGTGTTTTGAGTTGGTTGTTGGCTTGAGTGACATATTTTTTGTGCTCTCCTTCTGCACACTCGATTGCATTAGGTTTTTTGAGCTATTTTTCACTCAACACAACCCCCAGATACTTGACACCATCTGTCAACATTCAGTCCCCGAGACATTCTCGGTGCCTCCGGGGTGAGCCTTCGCAGCACAATTCACTTGACATCACCCATCATAGACGTAGATCTTCATCACTTGATACCACTCATCATAGATCTCAAGCTTTGTCACTTGACTCCACTCGTCAACGGCATATAACTCCGTCACCCGATCTAGACACCCCTTATTTTACCCCTGATTCTGAGGTAGAGTCCGAGAACCCCACTTACACTACTCCAACCAGCCCCATGGATAGCATGACTTCCAACCCACTCTTTGTAGGGACCATTGGTGGAGCATCCACCACCACACCAGCTACCACACCCACTTTGGGTATGCCCTCGATGGGGCCTACATCTACCATTCCGATCACTATACCCATTCCAGTAGCTAGCATACTCATCCCAACTCCATTAGTGACTCACACTACCCTTGGCAGTGCAGGACCGTCCCATACCACTTTCGTTCCTCCACCTGGGGGCAACATCCCAAACCTAGCCCCTCCACTCGAGGGCATTGGCCCCAACATGGTCACAACCACTAGTATGTCACATCCTTCTATTAGTTTGCCATTCATGGCTAGTCTCAACCTTCTTGACCTGGCCAGACTAACTAACGATCCCATCAGACACGACCCTGCGTGGCCTCACATGCCCACCAAGCTCCCCTCCGACATCCCTAAGTTTGAGGGCAAGGCAGGTGAAGACCCCCAGAACCATATTATGTCCTTCCATCTATGGTGTTCCTCCAACTCTATAGTGGACGAATCTGTTTGCCTTCGTCTGTTACAACGCACCCTCACTAGCTCTGCAACTAAGTGGTACATCGAGCAGCCCCATGGGACCCATGCCACCTTTACTTCCCTTGCCTCAACTTTCATGCAGTTCTTTCAGTTACCTGTCTTCTATGACGCGAGAGTTGAGATCCTACTGTCTTGCAGACAGAACATGGATACCCACATCACTGACCACATTCATGAGTGGCGTCGACGCCGCAGCCTCTGCAAAATCAAGTTAGACGACCGTATCTTCTTAGATTGGTTTCTAAAATCTCTCCTTCCTATCATTGCCAAGGATTTCGCATCCGAGTGACCCCAGTCCAAAGAAGAGGCCATCCTTAAAGCCCAACAATTTGACCTTATTTACGCCAAGTCTGGTTACCTATATTCCATCATCCCTGACTCCCCCCGTGGTGATTCCTCCCGAGACGATGTGCCTGGGGCATCCCATGCCGCAGATGGCATCATTGGCCGTATAGCCTCACATAACCAACCTTTTTCCATAGCACGTCCTAGCCATGGCCCTAACCTTTTGTGGGCTACATCTCAGTCCGAAGCAACCAATTTGTATGCTCCCATGGCACATCACCACCATTCCCACGGACCCTCATGTCCACCTCAGTGCTTTGGTCATGCATCCCCCGCTTACGCCCCCCTAGTCATACCTCAGCCATATTACCACCCATAGGCTGCACCAGCTCCTGTATCCTCTCAAGCCCAACCTGCTTATTACCCACCACAGGCAACTCCTGCAGAAAACCCATAACCTGTTCCGCAGACATATCAATAGCCCCCACAAGGTTCAGTACCTACGTCGCCTCCACCTACTTATTATCCACCGCGGCTTGCTCCCGCACCTGCACAACCCCAGAACCCACCTACTGCCCCAAGGCAAGTATATGCCCAACAAAATATGCAGCAGAACCAAAATAACCAACGCCAACAGGGCCAACAAAACCACGGCAAAGGCTGTAACCATAGAAAAAACCCCCCTCCAGATCAAGGCGGTCAACCTCCCAATCCTCCGAACAATAATAACCCAGCACCTGCCAACTAGAATCCTGACCGAACACCCAAGCAATCCAAAAATCCTAATTTGTGAACAAACCATCCTTGTTCTATTTGCGGGGTTTATGGCCATTACACACACGCTTTCCCACATTTGGAGCGAGCTCGAAAAATCTGGACTGATGATGCTCACTGCCATTGAACGCGGATCCTTAGGCACCACCCAACCCCCCACCACCTCAGAATCAACCCTTGGTGTTACAAAACCCTTTACCCACCCAAGGCGTAGTGAACACTCAGCCATTGGCTCCCCCTCAAGGAAACGCGCCACCATAACAACAAATCACTTATGCCGCTCCTGATCAACCCATCATAGACTCAGGTACCCATCACTTGTTAATGATGTCCTCCGCCGATGTCAACCTTCAAACCCATCGAAATCAATATGGCTCCACCCCTGAAGCCCCTCCCATCGACAAAAACATGAACGCTCTTCCCATCGATCAATTGTTACGAATACCTCTGGCTCAACTAGATGGCGCCTCCCAAGCCCCTCGCTTCCCCCTTCGTCGCATCAACAATAACCCCAATGCTCGCGCTGCATCCAATTACAACATTGTAGATGATTTAGCTCAGTCCCCCGCAGCCATGTCTTCGTTAGAGGTCTTAAAAAACTGTCCTGCCCAACGCAAGACCTTGCTCTCAACCATTGGTGCTATTGACCCAAATGATTCACGAATGATAGACTTCAATTTGGACCAATCCGTTCGGAATCTTGTCATCCATTGGTGCATCATCATTGAAGGTGCCTCTACATGCATTATGTCCACATTCATTTGGCAGAAGTTGGGATCCCCTATTCTCCAGCAGTTCACCACTACGTTGCGAGCCTATGACGGTCATTCGGCTCAACCCCAAGGTCTCTTAGCTAATGTCCCCGTCCAGTTGGTTGGTAAAACCGTGCTCATTGACATAGAGGTCATCAACGCCCAACTTGATTATAACCTCTTACTTGGCCGCAGTTACATGTACACCATGCGGGTGGTTGCCTCATCTATTTTTCATACCATGATGTTCCCCCACGACGGACGCATGGTCAAGGTTGATCAACTCACCTATTACGATCCCAATGCCCCCACTGCACCCAAAAATGTTCTCCCCATGGTTGAACAACCTGCTTGCGGTGCATCTACCTCGTTGGTTTCCTCAGTGGGACCCGGAGTCTACTCAGATACGCCGATGACCTCAACATTCCAAGCCATTCCGGCCCCATCACCCACGACAGACATATCTGACTTATGTACCCTTTCCCACAATACACCAACATCCAACCATCAACCACCCTTTCTACCCCAACCACCATTGGTACCTAGTCATGTTGGTGTTACACCCATCCATACAATCCCCTTCCTATTTCCCCCTTTGGGAGTAGTAAGCGCCCTGGTTATGGCTACCCTCAGCCTCCCCGGTTTAACCATAGGATTACCTGTATGGTACATTACGCCTTCTGTTACCCCACCGACACCAAATGTCATCCTACAACCAGTGCAAGCCATCACCACTACTATTCAACCACCTCCTGGTGTCTCTACCCCTTCCTCATCTACTAATCCATCCCCTCTTATCAAGCACACTGAGGGCAGAGGCCCACAACCATACACTGCTGTACCCCCACCCAAAACAGTTAAAAACCCCCCTCGTGTTTTGTGCTCCCCCCAAATGCTCATTGTGTGATGAGTTAGGCCGTCCTACCCATCAATGTCCATGATTACCTACATTACAAGAGCACATGCAAATGTTTGATGACGACCCCAACATCCTGGTTGTCGAACTCGACCCAACTCCTGAGCCTCGTGATAAATCACTACGTACCAACCACCCTTGTGCAATATGTGGTATTTACGGCCATTACTCACATCACTGTCCAGATCTCCCAGATTATAGAGCCGCCCTCTATGAGATGAATAACTTGGACCTCAAGACGACTCCCCCCACCATTGAAGAGATCCACCCCCCAGTATCTCCGTCAACCAGAGAGATTAATACCATTTATATGATCTCTTCTACTACCACTCCCTCACCAACCGATTTGACAACCCAAAGTTTCCACAATGATGAGGAGATTCTAGAGGCTCTTACTTCCCCTGATTACCCTTGGGAGGATATGCACCATCGTTCCTATTTCCTCCCGAAAGAGTCCTCTTCCACCATAGCCACCCAATTCTCTGTTGAGTCCAAATATTTCCTCCCCACCAAAGTCGACTGGTTTAAAGAGCCCATTCCTACTCCTGATGCCTTTGAGGAAGGTAACATGGCCAACATCTCACCCGTCATCCACATCGATATCTCGGACCCACTCGGTGCCCTTGAAATCATTACATTAGGAGCCTCCTGTAGTGAGTATGAGATTGGAGAGTACAAATTTTTTTTCCAAGAGTTCCGTGATGTCTTTGCCTGGTCCTATACCGGAATGCCTGGTCTTGACCCCGCTATCATAGAGCACCACATTGACACCTCTAATTTAGGGAGCATAATAGACTACCTCGACCCTAGGATAGGCAGCATGATCAATCATTTTGAACCTTCCCCATCACATATATCTCAGTATTTCAATGACCCCATTGTTCAAACCAACACATATGTGATCCACAATCATAAACCCCATGTGCATAGCATGGGGGCAGGTCATTAACCCTTCTCACTTTTTCACATGTGTGATCTCAACCATTTTTGAGGTCACATGTCACTTGTATATATGATTTGATTCGATACACCTAGTATTCTGCCCCCGTGGGTCATCATTTATCCCCACCACAACATCCTTGGCTTGTTGGACTCAACTTTATTTATAGTCATTTTAACCTCATTTTTCCTTTGACCATTCCGGAGTCCTTATGACCTCCATTTTTCGCACCATTTGCACTGTCGGATTCATATTTTCGTGCCCATGATGATGCTTGAGATCATTTCTCGCTCTCACCCCCATATTTTTTGAGCATTTATTCTAGACACCTCTTGTTGCCTCGGTTTGCATGCCACATCGGCCATAGCCTATTTTTGATCTAATTTATGTCATCGGATTCATTTTTCCACGCTCGTGATGATGCTTGAGATCATTTCTCGCTCTCACCCTCAGATTTTTTGGGTATTTTTTTCAAAACGCCCCCCGTCGCCTCTGTTCGCATGCCACCTCGGCCGTTACCCATTTTTGACACTTTTTATATTGCCGAATTTAGTTTTCCGAGCTCATGATGATGCTTGAGATCATTTCTCGCTCTCACCAGTAATAGTTTCAACATTGTGTCCCAACACCTTGCTGCCTCGATTTGCACACCACATCGGCCGCCAACGGATTGTTTCACATTTTTACATGAGCCATTCACTCTAGTCATACTGTAATTATTTCATTATTTTTCCACCATTCATTATCCTGCAAGGAGGCCCATCAGTGTTTCCCCCCTACCCTCGTTCTTTTTCCTCATCAATGTTCCTTAATTGAGCACTTCCTCCTTGCCTAGCCATTCCTTTTGTTCGGTATAATTTTATCCCTTTTTCGGGTTGGACAAGTCCTTTATGAAAAAGGCACTTAGGGAGTTTCTGTTAAGCTCTTTTCTGACTCCTAAAACAATGAAAAGATCACCGAGCAATATTTCTTCCTTTCATGCTCATTAAAGTACTTGAAAGGGCGTCTATCTGGTATAAGTTTAACCATTTTCCGGACCTGGTAGACTAATTATGAAAAAGGAATACTCTAGTCACACCGACTAGAAGAGTTCTTCATTGCATCCTTTCATGCTTCTTCGGGCCTTGGAGACTAACACATGAAAAAGCACCCCCCTGGAGTCTTCTTATTTTCTTTCAGACTCTCTAAAATTGAAAGCAACCATGAGCATGCACCGTCCTGGGCTCGTACAAATCCACACAACGGTACCATTCCATTCTTTCAGAGTCTTCTTATCGCTTTCAGACTCCTTAAAATTGAAAGAAATCTTGAGCATGAACTGTCCTAGGCTCGTACAAATCCACACGATAGTACCATTTTGACCGCACTTCTTCTCGTTCCTTAACCCGTGAAGAAGTACCCCCGTGCCTCTCAACACTATGATCGATCATCTCGACAGCACCCCCAATAAGGTCGCCTTTGTTAAGAGTATTCTGTAGTATCCTGCCATCTTACACCAACTTGAGTATCACTCATCCCAGTCACTGTCCTTGATCCATTATAGCTATGATCCCTTTCCCACCAGTCAGTTTCATATGTTGTCCGATCACCCCCGCCATCATACTCTGAACAAAGGAAGTTTGAGTCCCCCCACTCTACTTTCCCATTTATTCCCTACCCACACAGTATGTCAGTCCTACCATCAGTACTCTCACACTCCAGTTCTCCACCTCGTGCTCCTATCAAGAAAACATCATTGCCTTGCTAGTTGCAGGTCTCCCTCTGTCGACGACAGCCCATCTATGCCAGAGGATAGACACAGAGGTCCCTGCCCCTTGGACTCATCACCATTTGTGGTGAGTGCCTACGGACCATTTTGAGAGGAGTCATCAGTGCCTCTCCGAGTGGTTTTTTCTCACATGCTTGACTTCAACACCTTGATCACATCGTTGAGAATCGCACAGGGTATATATCCCTTCAGTTATTGGTCGAAGGCCCCGGATCTCCCCCGACTCTAGCACATTGGTGAGTCCCCTCGGAACACCCAGTTATATGTTCCCGTGGATGCCCAGGTTGCGTTGGCAATTGTATTCAGAATCCATCTAGTTATATGCTTTCTTGAGTACCCAGTTCAGTGTACCATGGAGGGTATGACTCCCCATCACTCTGATCTAGCAGCTCATCAGTTCCTCTAGTACCACACTCAGCAGCACTCTTGTTATTCCAGTGTATTAGTTCTTCAGCTCAAACATGGTCAGCCCAGCAGTATGTCCCAGATCTATGTCCCCTCTGGACCCTTATGATGTACACCATGGTTCTCCATGTATCCTTCAGGTCCCCACTTTTGGGCCTCATTGTTATTTTTTATATATATCTAGATACGAGCATGGGTATGCCTGCCTCGTCCATATATTGAGATTCTTCCTCATTTGAGGCCATGTATACTTCAGGTCCCCATTTTTTGGACCCCCTTGTTATTGTTCTATATCTTGATACAAGCATTGGAATGCCCGCCTCGTCCATATGTTCAGATTATTCCTCATTCATTATTGAGGTCATGTACTTTCAGTTTTTGTAGTTTGTTCGGGACTGTTGTTCCCGGCTCTAGTTCATTTCTTCTCCTCTCCACATCCCAAAAAAACCATAAAAAGACTTATGATGTCTATCGTCCATACGATGAGCTCCTGCCCTCACACATCAGGGGGCAATTTGTTAACACCCAAAAAGTGCTCACTACCTCATCTCCCTCATTACATGACTCATTGGTCCATATTTCCTACCATATTTGCCTCCAAAACCTTAAAAACTCATTAAAAAGCCTCCAAAAGGCCAAAAAAACCCATTAAAAAGCCTCCAAAAAGCCAAAAAAACCATTAAAAAGGCCTCCAAAAAGCCAAAACCCCCCCTTTTCCCCCAAAATAAGTTAAATTCCTCCAAAAATAGCAAAAACTCTCTAAAAAGGGAATAAAAAATACAAAAAAGAGGAAAAAGAGGGAAAAAAGGAAGCGAAAACCCTATACAGCTAACCTAAACCATATGGTGCCCAAAACCATGGGTCATCACTGCACCACTAAAAACCTATAAATAGGTGATGGAGGCTCCCCATTTTTCATCCACAATCATCCCTATCCTTACGCTGCTGAAAATTCCCTTGAAACCCTAGCTCTCCACTTGGAGCTAATTCTTGAGAACCCTTTTGGCCCAATTTCCAAAACACCTTTGGAAGAAGGAGAAGGAACAACACTGGAGCTTGGAAGCAACCCTCTTGGATTGCTGCAAAGGCTCCACCAACCTCTACATCTGAGGTAATTTTTAATACAAAAAGAGAGATCTTCACCATATTTTCATGTTTTTCTATTTATGTTAATGCTCATGTTAGTTTAATTTACTGCTTTATTTACTGTCATATTTTACTATTTACTGAACTGATACTAAGGAGTCCCTTCTCCTTAGTAGGTG
This sequence comes from Larix kaempferi, assembly GCA_027924585.1. NCBI lineage: Eukaryota > Viridiplantae > Streptophyta > Pinopsida > Pinales > Pinaceae > Larix > Larix kaempferi. Next base: position 29,580,846 of record BSBM01000229.1, on the reverse strand, counting down.
CTCATTTGCACAAGCTAGGGTGAAAACCCTAGCTACAATTGTTTGTGGTAAACAAGTTCTTCTACCTATTGAATTTCAAGTCAAAACCTTTCGTATGGCTGCACAATTAGGGATGGATCTGGAAGAAGCACAGAAACAACGAATCTTGCAAATAAATGAATTAGACGAGATTAAACAATATGCCATTCAACACACAATTCTAATACAAAACCAATGCAAAAAGTGGCATGATAAATATATTAAACAAAAACAATTCAAAACTGGAGACTGGCCATTACTTTTTTATTCAAGGTACAAAAACTTTAAAGGTAAATTGACTACTCAATGGATGGGTCCATATGAAATTGTTACAGCTTTTGATAATGGATCTGTTGAGATTAAGACAATTAATGATTCGCAAATTTCCTTTGTTATAAATGGACATAGAATAAGTCCTTATCATCAACCAATATCTAAACAAGATTTTGTGCAAAATGCCTTACAACAGAAGGAGATGGAGCTGGTTGAAGAGGAAGTCATTCCTCCTTCTCTTGGTTCTTGAATTATTTTGGGTTATCTTCATTTGTATATATGTAAATATATTTTTTGTTTCTTTAAATAAATAAGAGTTATTTCTAACAGCTGATTGCATTTATACACGAAATTTATTCTTATGATCAGCTTATGGAATTTTGTCAATTAAAACAGGAAGACTCTTCTCCTTTCCCTAATTTTGATAAATTCCATATGACTTTTCTTTGTACATATGTTTTTGTTTTGAATAAATTTGAATCATCTAACAAGTGGTTTTGCAGTTGATTACAAGAACCTTATCTCTATAATCAACTCATGACATATTATCTGAAAAAGGGAAGTGCTCTAAAAAAACTCATATTGCATCTTAACTCCTTCTCTTTTGATTATTGTTGAAAATTGAAAATTTATAGTGAAAAGTTAAAGCGTTATTTATATCATTTCTAACCACTTTCTTCTATGATTTTTTTTTATTAATTTCATTTTTATGCTTCTGTATATGGTATTTGATTCAAACATGCACATTCCTGATTTATCATTAGAACAGTTGCTTAAGACCTACTTTAATAATCATGTTTTTCAGAGTTCTATCTTACACCTATGGACTACTAGTTTATCCCAGACTCATTATCAAAACTTGTCTCTTAATCATTCTAAAAAAAAAGGTAGCCCAAGAGTAAGTGATATTTCTATTTGTGGGGAACATTACTGATCTTTTATGAAGAAGATAGACTGAGAGGTCAAGGGGCAAATTTAGGTTATTCTCTTTTGACATGATCGGTAATGCAGACTATTATAAATAAAGTTACTCATAAGTTTCACTCTAAAACTTTGAGTTATGTGTTTAGCAGGCTTAACACACTCTAGTGCCAACCGACTTCCACATACTAAAATCATTATATGAAGCAAACCCACAGGGGTACTGAACAGGCTCATTGGCAGTGGGTCCATGCTAAGTAAAATATTAAACAAGGAAGCTCGGTAAATGCAAGTAAACCCATCGGCGTACTGAACAGGCTCACTGGCAGTGGGGCTCTGCTTGCATGGTACCAAGACAAACCCGTCGGGGTACTGAACAGACCTGCTGGCAGCAGGGCAATATCGGGTAAAAGAGATATGGTTAATGCATTACTATGCACATGGCTCATCCAAAAAAAAACTGAGTATACGAATACATGCTTAGGCCAATTATTTATACTGTCATTAGAGAATGGCTGTAAGTTGGACTTGGACCTTGTCGTCTAATTCAAAGAATACCTAGGATATGATTATCCTAGAAGTGGGACCCATAACTATAGAAATCTAATGAACTCCAGGGTGAACTTTATCTATATTCTTTGGATGACAAGAGATCTTTAAAATGAGTCAAGGATGACTGGTTTACCTATGGCATTTTTTGCATCAATTGTACTATCATTATTCATATGGTCTTCATAAGTGCTTCATAAGCACTATTTTTTTTTTATGAATGTGCATATATGAAGCATCTCCATTATTAGTTAGTATTTCTTTTTCTTACAAAAATAACAACATTTTAGAGTTATTGGCTAAACTATTAATTGAAAATATTTGAATATCAATCAGTTTTTATTTGATGGCTTGAGGACATGCCATATTTTTTGGTTTGGGGGAGGTTCAGAATTGTCTTTACTTTCTGATTATTTATAAAAAGTTCATTTATCTCTGACAAAATGATGGGTGTTTTAAGGAATAATGCAAGTAGCAAAAGATTGTTCTGATCAATGATAAATAAAGAAGAGCGCGAATGAAATTTCAGAAAAGCAGGTTAACATCGTTCTTTTGTGTGCTGGCATCCCCAGAAAAATTCTCTACAGAATCAACAGCAGTCAGATCCAACAAAGCACATTTTGTACAGAAGGTCTGTATGAAGGATCGAAGGAAGGGTCGAATGACGATCTGAATGAAGTGACAAATGAGGCAAATGAGCGACAATCTGAATGAAGTGTTGCATGATGAGCCGAATGAAACCATACTTATAACAGCGTGATTAAGTGTGTTAAGGTATCTAATTTTTTAATTCTATTGTTAAATCTAATTGACTAACCATACCAGGGATTAATCAAATGTCATCTCTACACACGATATCATTCCTTTACCCATCTCGACTTCATTAAATGAATCGATTAATCATGCATTATTGCGATTTTCAAAATCAATATATGGCTATCATATGATTTTAACCTTTCATTAAATTATATGCAAAATTATCATGTGATCTGTCATTGTATTAATCAAAAGTCATCATGATTTTTATGTCACCTATGCTTATAATCTCATGATGAAAATTACATTCAACCTGTCCAAAGTTTACTTTGGACATGGTTGAATATGTCATAACTATACGAATTCACTAATGCACGCATCTTTATGATGGCACACGATTCAATATTTCTGAATGATAGCGTGATCATTCAAACGTGCTAAATCTCTACTCACGATCATTCAACCATTAGAACAGATTACATTTTAAACCAACACCTACGTGATTTTACCTTCATTCTGTCCTCTCTCATCCTCTCCGAGTCCATCTAGTCGCATTCCTTGCATTCTCTGCAGCCCCCTGTATCATTTGCATCCATCTACCTCTGTCTAACAATGCAGATCCGCTATGAGCCTGGAAGCTACCAAGATTTGCTCTGTCTCCCTGAATTCAAAGCATGCCATGAAATTTTTCTTCGTGTAGGTTGGGGTTCATTCCTCCATCTTCTCGAGGGCCACGATGATGAGATCTTACTACTATTTTCCAAAGGATTCGACAGAAAAACGGCTAAGGTTGGCCACCTTACCTTTCCTGTAACAGAGGAGTCTATTGCATTGGCCAAAAAGCTTCCCTGGGAGGGTGCTCATCGGTACAAGCACCTCTTACTCCCGCAGACGGCTCATGATTTTTCTCTCAAAGCCAACTATCAACACGTTGCAAGCACAAAAGGGTTCCACCGGGAGTGGATTAAGCCACAATACCTCGAGCCCTTGACCGTTATCATCTGGTTGATCACCTGTGAGGGTAATTTTACCATCTTCAAAGCCTTCCACCTCATACTATTAGCTCATTTTGTTAATAATCAATATCTTAATTTCCCATTTATTTTCTGAAGAGTCTTGAGAAAATGTCGATCCAGGTGAGGAAAAACATAGTTAACCCCACTGGTAGTTTATACCACCATTGCCTCATAAAAATCATGATCATTCACTAGTTGAAGGAAAAGGGGAAAAATGGGAAAGTTTTGTGTTTGAAGTACTGGACCCCGATTTGGTCAAGAAGCCCCTTGTCAAAGCCTTGGCCTCTCGAAAGCATCATCGATTTCAAACTCGTGCTGATGAGCCTTCTCAAACCTTTGCCCAAGCAAAAAGGGATACTAAGTCTGTGAACTTTGATGAGGGTACCTTAGGAGATATGCACCTTGTCCATTCATACTCCTCTTGTGAGCTTGTCCCACGAAACCCCCACTCTTTTCACCAATACCCACTAAATATAGGAGGGAAAATCATGATCAGTCTATCAACCAGATCGTCATCTAGTCTGTCGTTCAGCCCATCATTCAGCCGGAGCATTCAGATAGATTTGACGTCCAGACAAACGACATTGTCCATAAAACATCCCTTCTTACCTTAGCTAACGTCTCTTCCCATTTGCTTGAAGCCCCTGTCCTTGAACTTTATCCTGCATACATTGAAGACAAGGCTCTTGAAGAACAAACCACCTATGTTGATCCTGAAACATGTCTAAATGGATCGAGCCCTCATAAAGATCCTGAGTATTTTGCAGAACCATCTACCTCAATCCATCAAACCGTGGATAGATTGACCCGGGATGTAGCACGATTAACAAGCTAGAATAAGAAATAAGTTGAGATAATCTCTGAGCTTCGCGAAGAGAACAAGGAACTGCGTCTTCAAGCGAAGAGTGTCGAAGACCTAAACAGAGCCATAACATCTTCTCATGACTCTCTTCGGACGAGGCATGATGCATTGAGAGCCCAAGCTCGGAAGTTGAAGCCCAAATCTACTTCCTCTTCTAAGTCGAAGGTAGTTGTTGTCGTAGCTCATCCTTCTTCCTGACTCCCTCTCTTTTTTGCTCAGTGGGACCTAGCATATCTCCGGTTTGGGGAAGTGTTGATGCCCAATTTTGTCATCATTTTTTATCATCAAACGTGCTCGGTTGGCATTATTTTCACTATTTTTTATATGATAAGTCATACTTCTTTCCATTCAGACCACCATTTGTACTCAGGTATGAATAGATTTGAATATTTCATAAATCGTAAGTGATTATCATTATTTTATGGTTTATTAACATCAATTTAACATTTCTCGACCTGCTTGGCACATAGACTTCATTCTGCAGGCTATGGTATACAAATGGACTCTCATTCAGATGCACATTCATGCTGAAGAGGCCCAGCTGCATTCAGACCATTGTTCAGCCCTCCGTCCGCACCTGCAGATTCGTTGGTTGCAATATTCCGGGGCACTAAAGGAAAAAACCGTGACATGGGTTGTTGGTCACAGCACTGTTCTAGAGGTTTTCCAATGTAGACCCAGGTACTTAGTGGTACAAGATATCAACAAGACCCCTATTCACTGGCCCTTTCAGCAATAGACTGCAAGCAGCCTGAGGTCTCACCCGAGGCGAAGTTGAGAGGGTGGTTGCATAAGCAGGTTTCCATAACCTTGTGATGCAAGTGTTTTCAAATGACTTATGTACAGCACGGTACGAGTTGTGCGCTGCGGTCAATGACTGCGCAGAGTCTTCTACTCCGTGTCGAGTATTTTCGGAAACAAAGATATTTGCACCCTCAGTGCGTCCCCAAGCCACGCAGTGGGTTTATGAGATCTGATCATTTCTATTCAATTCTTATTCGATAATCCTTAATCATTCATCATTACTTAGCTTGATAAACATCATAACTTATGCAAATATGTGAGATGCGCAATGTTATGTACTTTGATATTGCGATTCAATCCTTAACAATTAACTCTGTGGTTATCTCATCGATCCCTTCATTCGAGACTTATAGGTTCTTTACTGTTAATATTCCTCCATATATGAACTACTTAGCATCTTATTCCATCCTTTCCATGGTGAATACAGATAATAGTAAACATATAACAGACAATAGTAACTTCATGCATGCACTGTAAGTAAATTAGATCACAAATTAATGGCAATCACACACGGCAATCAAATAACACAATGTTTTAATGTGGCTCACCCCCTCGGATGGGAAGCTATGTCCACAAGAACTGTTGTTTATTTATCTTGGAAAGGGTACAACAGTTATTCGTCTACGCACTCAACTGCAGATGCTCTTCTCTTTCTCTCTCAAATTAGGTCTCTGCACACTCAGCTGCAAAGCCTTTACAATGCTTTGCTATAACAGATCTCACAATATTCAATACTAATCGACAAAATGAAGAATTAACCCTTTCCCTTTACAAAATTTACTTATTTATCGATCAAGACCCGTAGGTCATGTCTTTTACATCTTGAAGGCAGAACCCTTAGGTTTACAAAACTGTCGTGGTTTTCCCAAAACCAGACTACTGATATCTAGCAGCAGATCTTCTGTTATATGCGCGCCAATAGGTTGCTTCTGCTGAGCTGTTCCTTCTTTTCTAGCCTTAGATGACTGGTTCCAGTAGTAGTAGTCTTCTGTCTGTTGTGGTCAGTCACCTACCTCCAATATGCACCTACCCACTGCTGGGTAGCTATCGACGATCTTTGCCAAAAATAGGTCTTCTGTGACCTAACCAAATAATTCCTTCATCTGTCCATGCTCTTCTTAGCTGGATCTCTATTGACATGGCACATCGCGGTGTTGTACTCCTCGCAGCACCGACCTCGTAGCTCTTTCGACACTATGCTGCGTGCAACTTTGCAACATACCAAAACTTATCCCAAAACTGTTCAAACTTAACTGCGCTTAGCTCCACAGTTCTCAAAATTCTTCCTGTTCAAAAATGCCCCATCTGGGCCACGCCCAGCAGGCCCCTAACACTTACATGTGGCTCACCCCCGAGCCACCTGGAACTCCTTGAAGGTGTTCCGTTGATTGTGGGCTAATCTTCGCAGTGAACTCGTTGAATCTTTCCATCAGCTTTTCTACTGCGGTCTTCATATCCTGTTCAATTTTCCCAACTGTTTCTATCATTCAAGTGTTATATCATGGTCGATCTAGCCTTCCACTGGCTCTTGATTCTGGTTTAGCTCCTTTAACGTTTCTTCGATCTCATGTGAGATTGTGTCGGCGTCTTCTAATAATGGCTGCGACTTATCACCCATTTCTGTCTCCTTCTCCCGCAATGCTTTAACTTCCTTCTTTAGGTTGTTGATTTCCATATATTTTAGGAGTTTCTCCCTTGCTGGCAGTACGTTAATCTCCTCACTCATCTTTTCAAGTACTTCTTGTTTTTCCTTCACTTCCTTCTTTACTTCCTGTAATTGTTGATTTTCTTCAAGGGCACTAAATGCCTTCAATGCTGCTTCCAGTAGGCTCTAGCACTTAGTGACTTCGATAGAAATATTCTATGTCGTGGTCTTCACTATTCCTTGTCTTAACTGTTGTTCATCTGGTGGATTCTGTGGATTGAGTTGTGCTTTCAAGGCAGCAATTTCAGACTCATGGAGAATCTCCATGTCTTCCTTCTCATTCTTAAGACAATTGACCAGATCGCCAATCTTTCCAATAGTATCTACTGGTTCTGTTTGTATTTCAAACTCATCTCTATTATCTGCAACCGCGGTGATCGTGGTCTCCAATCTCATTCGATGATCTCTTTCATCTTGTAATTGCATAGTACTCCGTGAGCTCTCTTCCTCGAGTTGCCTTTGTAACTCTGTCTGTCCTTTCAGCGCTTCTATGGTTCTGTCATGCATTTCTTCATGGATTTGCATCTATAAGTAGTGGAGTCCTGGCAATGGTATGGTTACAAGATCAAGCTCCATGTGCTCTACATTCTTTGTATCTAACATTACTTGATCTTGTAATAGCAACCTAATAGATAGTGGCTGTAAATGGACAATACAGGACCTCGCGGGAACCGTTATTTGTTGTAGCGGAGTCCCTGCAGACCCAAAAAGTGCTCACTAGCTCACTCCCTTATTCACATGACCCATTTGTCCATGTTTTCCACCATTTGAGCCTCTAAAACTTTCAAAAGGTCACCAAAAAGACCATAATACCCCTTTTTCCCCTCAAAATATGTATTTTTCCTCAAAAAACGCAAAAAACCCTAAAAAGGGTCCAAAATTCCCAAAAAATATTTAAAAGGGAATAAAAATATTAAATATTCAAAAAAGGAAAAAGAGGAAAAAATAGACCTAAACCATGTTGGTCCATACCATTGGTTTCCTTAAAACCATAATGGTATTACCCATCACCCACAAACTATAAAAAGGTGATAGGGGCTCCTCATTATTCATCCATATTTCATCCTATCCTCATGCTGCCAAAATCCATCTTGAGCTTTGCCCATCCTTTGAGCTTTTCCCAACCATTGAAGCATTGGAGAAGAAGAAACCATTGGACATTGGAGCTTCTCAACCTTGGAGCTACTCAAAACTCACCATTTGAGGTAATACAAGAGTTTTAATTTTTATTTACATGTTTATGAATCAATTTTGCTTATTGTTATTAATCTAGATTTCTTTATTTTACTGTTTACTGACATCAATTTATAGTTTATATTTTCTTATTTACATTGCTTTATTTGACACTGTTGCTACTAGTTTGCAGGTGCATCTTTGCACATGATTGGTTGAAAAACCAAGCAACAGTTTTTGGCGACTCTGCTATTTTTCGAATTTTAAATTCTTTCTTTAGATATTTATTTTAGTTGTTTTTCCCATTTAAAACTATAGATCTACCATACTAGTTAGCTTCTTCATATCTACCCTAGCCATTGGCCCTTTCTGCAGCCTAAAACAGCCCAAAATTTCAATTTTTGGGTTCATTTTTCAGCGACTTTTTTTGTCTGTAAAATCGCGCGATTTTGACCAACAGCTGCGATCCACATTGCGGCTTTTTAACTGAAAGCCACGACCCAAATCGCGGGTTTTTCCACAGACAGCCATGATCCAGATCACGGGTTTTTCCACAGACACCTGTGATCCAGATCGTGGGTTTTGCCACAGACACCCGCGATCTTATCTCCTGACAGCGTGACCCAACTTTCAAATGCCCATATCTCCCTCTCCCGAACTTCGTTTGAGATGATTTTTTTATAAATTGGGTATTTTTGTTGAGATATTGTAACTTCAAAGAATTTTATATTTGTACTTTATTATCCCGGAGATGTTTCATTCCTCCGTAAAGATCTTATTGTATATCCGGAGATGTTTATTCCTCCGTCGAAATGTGGTAACTTGGGTTATTAGACTTCCCTAGTGGGGGTCGTCCCTGTATGTGTTATGTGGGTCAAAGGGTTGTTAGACCACCCTAGTGGCGTCAGCCCAGTCAGTTACAGTGGGGTGTTTAACCCAGTGGTAAATTTGGGGCCGACCTAGTTAATATAAAGTACAAGTCGGAGATGTGTATAAATAAAGGAGGTGTGTTCCTCATTATACACACACTTCCCTCACTTAGAATGTAGAGCACTTGTGGAGGAGAGGTCTGCTATGGTGGAGGAGGAGATCATGTCTTTGGTTTGCATCTTTGTATATTGCTGGTCATCTATATTGAGGAAGCTTTGCTGGGTTTTCTACCCCATGAGGGTTTCCCAGGATAAATATGTGTCTCTTATGTTTATGTTGTGCTTGTTGTTTCTTCAGTGATCCTGTATATGCTATTATTGTGAAATGGAATGTAATGCGGATATTTTCTGTATTATCATATTGAATCTTAACATGGTTTCAAAGCTAACCTGAAGGAAGGCAATGTATGGCACTTACGACACTTGCTTCTCTTGCGACAATTTGAAGGTTAGAGTTTTATATAGAAAAAACCAGTCATCGTGGAATTCTCGCTATAAATACATTTTGGAAAAGGTTCAGGATCTGAAACCTTTACAAGTCGTAGATAACATCCCCAGGTACCTTGTGTCCAAAGGGAACCCTCATATTCGTTTTACTTTGTGTTTTATGATCAGTACAAGTTAGAGTTTCTGCCTCTTCCAGATCTCAATCAAAATCAGGTGACCTAGGAAAAAAGGTCATAACTTGGGATAGGAAGCTCCAAATGAAATTTCGTAAAAAGTGACAGGTATTGCATAGACTGTACTATTTCAGGAAACGTTTTCAGAGGCCGAAGTTGAACCAGTGACACGTGGCATTCCATACAAGTTCGCTCTCTTGTTTTATCCCATAAACAGGTCACGTTGCGACACTTGGCATAACTCTCTCTCAGAAAATCCAATTGAGGTCAGACCTATCGGGATGGAAAAATGACAGGTCAGGCTACCATAGAAAAAAATTTCAGACCCTGTGGAGTGAAACGTTCAGAGTTACAACAGAAACACTCAGGTACATATTTCTGTCAAAACAGAATTATTTTTGGAGCACCTTCATTCATGGCTTCCGGAATTTAGGGTTTTGGAGAATGTTAGAATTTTTGGAATCGGAGTCCATGGCTGAATGCTACTTAGGAAAATATAAATTTAGAGACCAAGATCGAATTTTTGGTTGGGTAGAAGATCAGGCTTGATCAAACCCCAGTTCGGGATCCTGTCCAGAAGATCCAGAAGTTTCAAAGGCAATTTTGAGGGGTCAAATTTTGGGGATCCCAAAATTGAAGTATGCTAGTTTGATCAGCTCAACAAGACATATCCTTCCATCCATTCAGAAGTGTGAAAGTCAAATATTGAATTTTTAGGGTTTCTCTAGCAAACCCTAATCAAGCTCCAGATCATGTTTCAGGGGGAGTTGAGGCTAAGGCCTTACATAAGAAGACTACAACAAGTCTCGACGGGTATGACTTAAGGAGGTTCAGGTATGTCTTGAAATCTGATTCCTAATTAAGTTCATAATATGTTTGTCTTCATATTATTTATTAGTACAATCTTGATTAATCTTAGAATTGTCTTATCACCCTAGTAACAGTATGAATGCATGTAAATGATAGAAGACATTCATTGATTAGGGTTATATGATTGTACTAATGCACTGTGGTGTTGTATGAGGTTGATGTTGTCTGCTAACAAGATACAGGTACGTCACGAAAGAAAAATCAAGTTCCATGACCATGAAAACATGAAGACAAAGACTCATCCATAATATTTGATCACATGAAAGTTCTACTTGCAAGCTATGTATGACTTTGCTTAACCTATGAGATATGCAGGTTCCAGCATAGGATCTCTAAATCATTGAAGAGAACAAAGAAGATATTGATTAGGTATGTTAGACATAACTAAGCAGGTATACTAATCCAGGTATGTTTTCCTATGTCATGTATTAGGATCCCTTATATAAGTATACTTGGTATGATTGGTTATGCTTATTCACAAAGTTAGTAATCAAAGGTTTATGCATATTATGTCTCTTATCTTGATTGATGATTTAACTAATTAGAAGAGTACTATGATCAAACAAGAATATGCATGAGTAAAAGAAGATTTCCTTGAAACCCTGAATACTACTGTTTATTATCTATGATCATGACTATACATATTCAAGATTATTTATAATTATAATGTTTTGATAGTATTGAGAATATACTAATGAATGTATGTGTATGAGATCATGAGGATGACACTTGAGCATGCACAGTGGTACAGAATGAATAAGTTCAAAATACATATAGAAGATCAAGCGGGAGGCAACCACACAAACATAAAAGATAAGTATTTGAGTTGTTATTTGAAATAGTAAATGATATTGCTTGTAATAGATTACATGCATGTTTAGAATATATCATGTTGAGTGTAAACATTCATATAGCATTGAACAATATACTACTAATATGCATATGATTGGTAAGTTGGACAAACATTCCATTGTTTCTTGTCTAGAATGAAACCTATTTGCTGTCATGCTGAGAGATGTGCACACTCTCGATAGTATGTTCTAGTAGAGATGGAAGGCATCTAGATAGCCACTGTATGCATATAGGATATGGAAAAGTGTTGTGCCAAAGTATTGGTCAAGATAGTTGCATAACTATGTAAATGATATCTGTATGCATAATAGGTTATCATGTCAACATGATTTCATGATTATGAAGCATTACTAATCATGTACTTAATTTTGATTTGTAGGAAATATCATGAATAATGATGAACACCGAACAAGTGATGGATGTTCAACAAGAAGATTTACAAATCAAACAAAATATAGAAGGCTCGTGGCTAGAAGATTCTCTTAGAAAGAAGAAGAGAATCATGACGGGATGTTTGCTCCAAGTTGCTAGATAAGACCATTCTCTTAATGGTGTAATTAAAGAAGAAGTGTGAATTAGGTTCTGTATGGGTACCCAGGATCGATAGTCAATTGATGAGCTTAATGATAATCATGGGTGATGTGGATCACAACCTTTGCTACAAGGTTGAATATGGTTTCTATACACAGATGAACTGGATGCAAGAAGGAAATCACCACAGAGTTCGAATGATGTTGAGGCTTATATCAGTAGACCCATCTAACGAGATGGCTGCAGAAATGAAAATAAAATATCTCATATTGATGCATTACTTCCTAGGTCTAGAAGTATGGAAAAGATCAGAAGGAATCTTTCTCAACCAGGGAAAGTATGCCGAGAAATATTAAAAGGACTTGAGGTGTTGGAATGGCCACTCTTATGGATTCCAACTTGAAGTTGTTAGGGGATGACTCATCAGAGTTAGTGGATATAACTTTGTACAGTCAAATTATTGGGTCATTGATGTATATAACATATACTAGGTTAGAAATATGCTTTGCTATGAACACCTTGAGTCAGTATCTAGTGGAAACTAGATGTGTTCACCTGATAGTTGCAAAGCATGTGATGAGGCACCTAAAGGATACGATAGACTTTGATCTATGCTATCTTGGAGATCATGACTTCAGATGGCTACTCAAATGTTAATTGGGCAGAAAGTGTATCAGATAGGAAGAACACATCGAGAGGATGTTATTGTCTGGGATCAACCATGATCTCGTGGTTTATCTAGAATTAGTCTAGTGTGGCTCTCAGCACAAGCGGAATATATGGCTGCTTTCTTTGCTAGTTGTTAAGAAGTTTGGCTTCAGGATTGTTTGACTTAGAGATAGAACCAACTGTGATCCTATGTGACAAATAGAGTTGTATCAAGATGACAAAGAATCCAGTGATAAGTCAAAGAACATAGGGATCTAACAAGATATGATGCAGAAAGGAACTATAAAGTTTGAATTTGTAATAGGTTACTGATGTACTAACCAAACCTCTACCTCAAGTGAACAAGTTACCAACATACTAACCAAACCTCTACCTCAAGAAAAGTTTGAGTATTTCTGAGACAAGCTTGGAAGGACCCGCCTCGAAAGGGCGAGTGATGTGGTCACTGATGATGAGATTGCCTCATTGACAGCAAGGTCGATGATGTGGATACTTGTTTACTACACTTGGATACTTAGATCATTTAGACTTAGGACTCTTATACTTAGAATATATATTTTTTTACTTGATGATATATGTATCGATGAGGATACATGTTTTGTTGATGTATCGATGAGGATACATGTGTTGTTGATGTATCGATGAGGATACATGTTTTGTTGATGTATCGATGAGGATACATGTTTTGTCAATGTATCGATGCAGATACATGTTTTGTTGATGTATCCATGAGGATACATGTTTTGTTGATGTATCGATGAGGATACATGTGTTGTTGATGTATCGATGAGGATACATGTTTTGTTGATATATCGATGAGGATACATGTTTTGTTGATGTATCGATGAGGATACATGTGTTGTTGATGTATCGATGAGGATACATGTTTTGTCAATGTATCGATGAGGATACATGTTTTGTTGATGTATCGATGAGGATACATGTTTTGTTCATGTATCGATGAGGATACATGTTTTGATGATATCTGTATTGATAAGGATACAGGTAGGGATTGTATCATCCCCGGACTTCGGTCCCTTGAATTGATCCGTAGACGTATGGTCTCTGAGAATGAAGTCCTTAGTGGACAGATGGGGATTGTATCATCCCTGGACTTCGGTCCCTTGAATTGATCCATAGACGTATGGTCTCCGAGAATGAAGTCCTTAGTGGATAGATGGGGATTGCATCATCCCCGGACTTCGGTCCCTTGAATTGATCCGTAGACGTATGGTCTCTGAGAATGAAGTCCTTAGTGGAAAAATGGGGATTGTATCATTCTCAGACTTCGGTCCCTTGAATTGTTCCGTAGACGTATGATCTCCGAGAATGAAGTCCTTGGTGGATAGGTGGGGATTGTATCATCCCCAGACTTCGGTCCCTTGAATTGATCCATAGACGTATGTATCCGAGAATGAAGTCCTTAGTGGACAGATGGGGATTGTATCAACCCTGGACTTCGGTCCCTTGAATTGATCCGTAGACGTATGGTATCCGTGAATGAAGTCCTTAGTGGACTGATGGGGATTGCATCATCCCGGAACCACTAGTTCAAAATGTACATGATGGGGATTGCATCATCCCGGAACCACTAGTTCAAAATGTACATGATGGGGATTGCATCATCCCGAAACCACTAGTTCAAAATGTACATGATGGGGATTGCATCATCCCGGAACAACTAGTTCAAAATGTACGTTATGGGGATTGCATCATCCTGGAACCACTAGTTCAAAATGTACGTGATGGGGATTGTATCATCCCCGGACTTCGGTCCCTGAATTGAATCGTAGACAGATGTCTCCGAGAAGTGGTCCCTAGTGGACGAGAGGGGATTGTATCATCCCTGGACTTTGGTCCCTGAATTGACCCATAGACAGATGTCTCCGAGAAGTGGTCCCTAGTGGACGAGAGGGGATTGTATCATCCCTGGACTTCGGTCCCTGAATTGATCCGTAGACATATGTCTCTGAGAAAGTGGTCCTTAGATTTTGTGGACTGTATCGTCCCTAGACATGTTATGGTGTCTTAAATGAATCATGTGTTTTGCAGAGTATGCTATTATTGAGGATACTTGTATTGATATTGATGATATGTATTGGTGTGGATACTTGTATTAATGATGTGTATACTTGTATTGGTATGGATACTTGTATTGATGATGTTTATACTTGTATTGGTGTGGATACTTGTATTGATGATGTGTATACTTGTATTGGTGTGGATACTTGTATTAATGATGTGTATAATTGTATTTAGCGTGGGATACTTGTATTGACAATGTTGCTGATCGTGATGGTCTAGATGACGATGATGTTGATCGTGATGATCTAGATGACGATGTTGTTGATTGTGATGATCTAGATGACAATGCTATTGATCGTGATGATCTAGATGACGATGATGCTGATCATGATGATCGTATGATGACAATGCTTATGATCGTGTGATGACGATGCTGATGATTGTGTGATGACAATGATGATGATGATGTTGATGATCATGTGATGATGATGCTGATGATCGTGAGGATCCAGATGATGATATTGTTGTAGCTGTTCAAGTGCTATAGAATATAAAGACTCAGTACAAATAGAGGAGGTGTGTTTCTCATTATACACACACTTCCCTCACTTAGAATGTAGCGCACTTATGGAGGAGAGGTCTGCTATGGTGGAGGAAGAGATCATGTCTTTGGTTTGCATCTTTGTATATTGCTGGTCATCTATATTGAGGAAGCTTTGCTAGGTTTTCTACCCCATGAGGGTTTCCCAGGATAAATCTGTGTCTCTTGTGTTTATGATGTGCTTGTTGTTTCTTCAGTGATCCTGTATATGCTATTATTGTGAAATGGAATGTAATACTGCTATTTTCTGTCTTAGCATATTGAATCTTAACATTTTTTGAGCAAGGAATCCAAATATTTTATTAGATTTAATAAATTTTTCATAGAAGTTTTTCTAATTTTTTTATTTTAGTGTTATTTATCATTTCAGTTCACCCATTTTGGCCCATTTCTCCCAGCCATCTCCCCTACAATTTTTGGACAACCTACTATTTTATTTTGCAGCATTAAAAATCCAAATTTATTTTTTGTTATATGCTTTACTAATCTTTTTGAAAATTTTCAGTTAAGTGAAAGAAATATTTGTTAAGTATTTTCTCAGGTTGTAAGTTTCATACATTGCAAGGTTAGAACCATATTTCTAAATTGCTCAATATTTTGCGCAAGAAAGACTTTAGAAATCCATTTATTTTTACATATGTTATTTGCTTTACTTTACAAAACTTTTTAAAGAATCCATATTTTTTGAAAATATTATTAAAGCATTTATATTTGAAATGTCTTTCATTTTTTTGCAAATTGGAATCATTATTTTAGTTTGTGATTAAATCGCCCATGCGAGGAAAATTGTTTTGATATACACCCACACAAGCACACAATCTGTCACAATAATTTGAAGTGAGCATTAAAAGCTACCTTAACTCAACCAACATTCTAACCCCACTTAGGGAACACAAAAAGAATTTTTTAGCTAGGTAGGACTGAGGGAATAAGCATACAAATAACACCCCTCACTCATTTTTCATGTTGAGACATAATGGTTGACTTTTAGGGTACCAAAATCCCTTATTATTTGTTAACACGGTTTTACACCAATTCGTCAGGAAGGCCTCTCCCTTAGGAGGGTTAAAGTATTCAGAGTGGTTTCGGAAGCCTGATTGGACTATCACAATCCTTTCAATAACCGAAGGATACGACTTGTAGTTCTCGTTGTACCACCCTTATGGGAGTACAACGGCGATAGAACCAAACTGCAGATTCACCCAACCGAACGTGTCATGAACGAGGTATCTTAGTGGCCCAACTTATAGGATTGTCTACCCGGTGTCTCTCCCGGTAGGGGGATATCTAGCCTTTGATTCAATAATATATACTGTCTGACTTCAATTTCATCACCTTGCAGAGAATATACCTTGTTGAGTCATAATACCTTTTAGATTAGGTGTTTGCATTTTCTGTTACCTCCCTTTGGTCAGTGAGTACACCTTTTTTCTATTTTTAGGAGCCGTTTGCATGTTGGTTTTCTGGCCACCCTTTTTTATTACTCCACTTACTATAGCGCAACTGTTATAGTAACTATTTTTGAGTTCTATTGTTGGCCTGAGTGCCATTATTTTTTACGCTCCCCTCTTGCACACACGGTTGCACTGGGCCTTCGAGCTTTCCACTCATCACCACATACTAGATTAATTCACACTTGTCACCATTAAGTCCCTGAGATGTTATCAACGTTTCTGGGATGCACCCCCCCAGTACAGTTCCCTTGACTCCACACGTCATCGGCATGAAACCTCGTAATCTGATTCTGACGCACCTCGTTTCATATCTGCTCTAAGGAAGAATCTGAAAATCCTGCATACACCGCACCCACTAGCCCCATGGTTGGTTCACATTATGACAACTTTTTCATAGGCAATATTGGTGGAACATCATCCACCCCCGCCACCACAATGGCCACCATGGTCGCCACAACTATCACAACCCCATTAGGTATGCCTAATATAGGACCCCCACCTAACCTAGGCATGCCCACTATGGCAACTATACGTACTATGCCCTCCACCACTCAGATTCCAACACCCCTTGGACATCTTCCCAACCCATCTATGACTCCTGTTGTACTTGGTGGCGTGGGCCACTCCCACACTCTTATGGGTGGAGGGAACATACCTCCCATGACAAATATCCCCCTAGGGGGTAGTGGAATAATACATAATGCCACCACCAACACTTATGCCCCCATGACAACATCACACCCCTCCACTAGTTTTCCATTTATGGCTAGCCTTAACCTACCAGACTTGGCTAGGCTAACAAATGATTCCATCCGACATGACCCTACTTGGCCCCCCATGCCCACAAAGCTCCCCTCAGACATCCCAAAGTTTGAAGGGAAAGCTGGGGAAGACCCTCAAAACCATATCATGTCGTTTCACCTATGGTGTTCCTCAAACTCCATAGTAGATGATTCTATTCGACTCTAACTTTTACAAATAACTTTCACTGGCTCTGCAGCCAAATGGTACATCGAGCAACCCCATGGGACACACCCTACATTTACATCCCTTGCCTCAACTTTCCTACAGTTATTTCAACTACCCATACGCTATGATACAGGAGTAGAAATCCTACTATGTTATAGATAAAATACGACCACCCATATCACAGATCATATCCATGAGTGGCGTAAGCACCGTAGTCTCTGCAAGATCAAGCTAGATGACTGTTGATCCGAATTTTAGGGGGCATATGGTCTAAATTCGGATGTATAAGCCATAAAAGTATTAAATTGAGAGGCCACCCTCTCTCATCCATGGTATTTGGTAGCACATAGTTTTGGCCCATGGTATGGCCTCAAGACACATTGTAATAATGCTATATAAAGGCCTAGCATGCCTTCTCATGATAAGAAGTTACTCATTTGGTTTCTATCCTACATTTCTCTTATTTTATTGAGTTATTATTGGGGTATTGGTTATAAGTGTCTTTCTTAGTATAGTTTGAGAGGTGAGGCTCAAAGAACTCTCTTTGAGCCTCACCCCTCCATGTGGAATATTTATTCTATGTTTGTCCATCTATGTTATTCATAGCTTAGATCTCACTACTTTGTCTTTCTCATAGCTGGTTCATTGTTTGCTTCAGTTTTGAAGCTATCTCTTCTCCTCCTCTCTCGGCATTCAAGTATTTCGGCTCTTAGCCCCCAAGATCCGGATCAGTGGTATCAGAGTGGGTTCACTCTCCATGGGAACAAAGGGTTACACTATAAGCATCACAGTTGGTCCACATGCACTACATGGTTTATTGGATTCACTACATCCATACATGGATCTGGATCTGTTACATTTATACATGGATCTGCTACATCCATACATGGATCTGGATATGCTACATCCATACATGGATTCACTACATCCATACATAGATCTAGATCTGCTACATCCATTGGTCTTCAACATTTTCAACAATCTTTCAGGGTTTCCATGCTTCCCACGGAGGTTCCACAACCTCTACAACAACACATGTTTCTCTACAAACCCTTGGCATCATATGTGGCCTGCACCAATCAGCACTCTCACATTCAGAAAACTTTAGAGAGATGCCACGATCTCTATAGGAGATTTCAGAAGCTATACCATAGCTCATTGGAAATCTCTTTTCAATATCTTAAATGGGTATTTCACGGAATCTAATTTGGCTTCCTGGTTTGAAAGATATGCTCATTTGAATCTTAACATATTTTTAACCCAAGGAGGCCGTGCGTATCACTGTCTTCAACAGACATTTTCTCGCTACTCAAGAAATATCAGATGGATTTCCATATATTCCTAGATAGATATTTTCAATATATCAAATGGGTATTTCGTGTAATTCTATTTGGCTTCCTGGTTTGAGATATATCATCAATTGAATCTCAGCATCTTTTTCACCCTATGAGGCCGCGCATTTCACTGTCTTCAACGGACATTTTCTCACTGCTCAATAAGTATCAGATGAATTTCCATATATGTCTTGACATATCTATTTAATATCTCAAATGGGTATTTCACAGAATTCCATTTGGATTCCTGGTTTGAGAGATATCATCAATTGAATCTCAACATATTTTTAACCCTAGGAGGCCGCGCGTTTCACTGTCTTCAACAGCATTTTTCTCACTACTTAAGAAACTTCAGATGGAGTTCCATATATGTCTGGACAGATCTCTTCAATATCTCAAATGGGTATTTCACGGATTTCCATTTCGCTTCCTTTTTTGAGAGATATGATCATTTGATCATTAGCATGTATTTGACCCATGATGGCCACCCGTACCTTCATATTCAACAAGGTCTTTCTCTCGCCTCAGGCATATATAGAGGGATTTCCACACATGGATGAAAAAATATCTTTGATATCTCAAATGGGTCTTCAATTTCAGTACATGCATCAGAAGCTATGAATGAATTTGCAGCAAGACATCAACTGCACCAAAGATCATGAATTTTCAATTTTTTAAAATCTTAATGTAATCATGTTTATGGGTTAACCACACAAAACCCATGGTTATGGATCAACCACACAAACCCACAGTTATGTATTGTAATAATGGTTGTGGGTCAGCCACACAAAACCCACGGTTATGGTTTAACCACACAAAAACCTTCTCTTCAGTGGAAACAAGCTTGTCATTGCCACCATGGTTATGGGTTAACCACATAAAACCCACGGTTATGGGTCAACCACACAAAACCCATGGTTCTGAGTCAACCACACAAAACACTTCTCTTCATTGCAACCAAGCTTGCCATTGTCATCATAGTTATGGGCCACCCTTGAAAAACCCACGGTTATGGGTCAACCTCGCAAAACCCACGGTTATGGGTCAACCACACAAAACCCTTCTCTTCATTGGTAACTAGCACATTGTAATCATGGGTCTCTTTTTAACATGAAATGATGGGGACCATCATTTTCTAAGGGGGGAGGAATGATCCAAATTTTAGGGGGCATATGGTCTAAATTCGGATGTATAAGCCATAAAAGTATTAAATTGAGAGGCCACCCTCTCTCATCCATGGTATTTGGTAGCACATAGTTTTGGCCCATGGTATGGCCTCAAGACACATTGTAATAATGATATATAAAGGCCTAGCATGCCTTCTCATGATAAGAAGTTACTCATTTGGTTTCTATCCTACATTTCTCTTATTTTATTGAGTTATTATTGGGGTATTGGTTGTAAGTGTCTTTCTTAGTATAGTTTGAGAGGTGAGGCTCAAAGAACTCTCTTTAAGCCTCACCCCTCCATGTGGCATATTTATTCTATGTTTGTCCATCTATGTTATTCATAGCTCAGATCTCACTACTTTGTCTTTCTCACAGTTGGTTCATTGTTCTCTTTAGTTTGGAAGCTATCTCTTCTCCTCCTCTCTTGGCATTCAAGTATTCCAGGTCTTAGGTCCCAAGATCCGGATCAACCGTATCTTCCTGGATTGGTTCCTGAAATCCCTCCTTCCACTCATAGCCAAGGATGTGGCTTCTGAACGATCCCAGTCAGAAGAAGAAGCCATTCTAAAAGCACAATAATTTGATCTGATCTACACCTAGTGTGGCTACTTGTATACCATTTTACCTTACACTCCCCACGGTATTCCTCCCAGACTGACACACGCGGGGGCATCCCATGTCGCACGACGACATCATTGGATAACTTGTGTCCCACAACCAACCCTTTTCCATTATGCACAATAATACCGGCCCCGATCTATCGCGGGCCACATTTCACTCCGGAGCTACAACTTCATATGCTCCCATGGCCCACCCCCACCACACCCATGGACTCTCATGTCCACCACAGTGTTATGGTCATGCACCTTCAGCCTATCCACCTCCGGTTGCACCCCCTACGTATTACCATCAGTAGGCCACACATGCTCCTGTTCACTCGCAATCCCCATCGGCTTATTACCCACCACAAGCAGCACTTGCTGTACCACAACCTCCAATCGCTCAGACTTATCCTCCAAACAACAACAACGCTACCCCCGCCAACCAAAACCCTGATCGACCACCGAAACAGGGTAAGAACCCCAATTTATGAACAAACCACCCATGTTCCATATGCGGGGTATACGACCATTACACACACACTTGTCCCCATTTGGAGCGAGCAAGCCAATGGTGGACCGATGATTCCCAACAACAAGGACACGCTGCACAGCCAACACCACCTCCTCAACTGCAACCCATAATATTGCAGAATCCTCTACCCAACCAAGGAGTAGTAAACACCCGTCCAATGGATACCCCACAAGGATCCGCTGCACCACAACAGCAAATTACCTATGTTGCAACTGATTACCAGTATACAGACTCAAACACTCACCATTTTCTAATGATGTCATCGAATGATATCAACCTCCAAATGCGTCGAAACCAATACACCCCCGGTGCACCTGCAAACATTCTCCCTATGATTGAACAACCAGGTTAGAGCGCACCTACATCGTTCGTCTCCACAGTCAGACCCAGATTATACTCGGAATCCCCTATGACTTCCACATTCCAATCCATCCCACCCCCTTTGAAGATAACCGAGATATATAATTTGTGCACCTTCTCACATAACACACAGGTACCAAACCAACAGCCCCCTTTACTCCCGCAACCACCTTCAGTGCCAACTCACATAGGAGCCACACCAATTCATACTATCCCATTTTTATTTCCCCCTTCAGGCACCATCAGCACACCAGTCATGGCTACACTTAATCTTACAGGATTGACATTAGGACTACCTGTATGGTACCTACCTACCCCAACCCCTCCCCCGACACCGAATGTCATTTACAACCGGTGCAACCCATCAAAACTTCTAACCGTCCACCCCCTGGTGTAGCAAACATCCATAATCGACCACCTCCAACAACGGCCACCACATCAACATCCAATTATACTCCCCCACCACTTCACAACACAGGGAGGAGAGGCCCACAAACCTATACCACTGGACCCACCTCCCGCACCCCACCAACAACTCCAAAGTTGGCGAAGAATACCCCAACAATATGTGTTCCCCATAAGTGCTATTTGTGCGATGATATAGGCCATGCTACCCATCAATGTCCACAATTACCAGCACTTCAAGAACACATGAATATGTTGGATGACGACGCTAAGATCCCAGCTGTAAAACTAGAACTACCCCCTCAACCTGGCGATAAATCGCTGCGTACCAACCACCCTTGTGCGATATGCGACATTTATGGCCATTACTCACATCACTACCCTGATCTATCAGATTATAGAGTAGATCTATACAAATTGAATAATTCCGACCTAAAGATATCCCCTCTTCTCATTGAGGAAATATATCCCCCAAAATCTTCCTCCTCGGAAGAGATTAACACAATTTACACGGTTTCCACTGGAGACCCCTCTGTCCGGTCGGCCCCTTCCACTGATCTCTCCGACCCACATGTTCAACCTTTTCAAATCAATGAGGAAACCACATGTCCACCGCATGGGGGCAGGCCCAAAACCTTTTCTACTCATCATCATCGTCATTCTCATCGGCAATATTGGGGGCATCCACCACACAAGGGGAATCCCCCATCATCATATCATCACTTCAGTATGCCACCACAGCCCACAACCGCATGGTACACCCCCCCACCAGCAGTTGGTCAATGCCCTGTTGATCCCTCTCTAATACAGCATCTGCACTGCATTGACACCTCTGATTTAGGGGGAATAATAGATTACCTCGACCCTGGGATAGGGGGTGTGATAAATCATTTTGAACCTTCCCCATCACATCTATCTCAGTATTTCAATGATCCCATTGTTCAAACCAACACATATGTGATCCACAATCACAAACCCCATGCACATAGCACGGGGGCAGGTCATTAACCCTGCTCACTTTTTCACATGCGTGATCTCAACCATTTTTGAGGTCACATGTCACTTGTATATTTGATTTCATTCGATACATCTAGTATTCTTCCCCTGCGGGTCATCATTTCTACCCACCACTGCATCCCTTGCTTGGTGGGCTCACCTTTATTTATAGCCATTTTTTTAACCTAGTTTTTTCCTTTGACCATTCTGGAGTCATTATGACCTCCATTTTTCTCACCATTTGCACCACCGGATTCATATTTTTGTGCCCGTGATGATGCTTGAGATCAGTTCTTGCTCTCACCAGAAATTGTTTTAGCATTGTGTCCCTACACCTTGCTACCTTGGTTTGCATGCCACATCGGCCGCTATGGAGTTTTACAATTTTGAACATCACAACCTATACATGAGCCCTTTGCTCCATACATACTACAATTATGGCATTTTTTTCTATCATTCATCAACCCGCAAGGAGGCCCCATCACCGTGCTTGATCCCCATACTCGCCCTTTGATTGAACACTTCCTCCTTGCCTCTCCATTACTTTTGTTCGGTATAATTTTATCCCTTCTTCGGGCCGAGTAATTCCTTTACGAAAAAGGCACTTAGGGAGTTTCTGTTAAGCTCTTTTCTGACTCCTAAAACAATGAAAAGATCGCCGAGCAATCTTGATTCCTTTCATGATCACTAAAGGTATCTGAAAGGGCATCTACCAGGTATAAGTTTACCCATTTTCTGGACCTTGTAGACTAATTATGAAAAAGGAATACTCTAGTCACATTGGCTAGAAGAGTTCTCCATTTGCATCATTTTATACTTTTTTGGGCCTTGGAAACTAACATACGAAAAAGAACACCAATGGAGTCTACTTACCGCTTTTAGACTCCCTAAAATTGAAAGCAACCATGAGCTATCGCCGTCTTGGGCTCATACAAATCCACAGGATAGTACTCATCCACAAATTCAGAGTCTTCTTATCATTTTCAGACTCCTTAAAAATGAAAGCACTCACGAGCATAAACAGTCCTGGGCTCGCATAAATCCACAAGACAGTACCATTTCAGAGCACACTTTTATCCCTTCTTGGAGCTCATTAAAACCACGAAGGACCCAATGGTGCTTTTTGGTGCCACAACAGATCATGTCTACTCATATGGCAACTTCCCCATTCTGTGTCTCCTTTGTTCAAAGTATTCTGCAGTATGTCACCCTGAGAGTCTCCCAATAGCATCCATCAGCTTCTCCCCCCAGAGTCACTCCAGTCAGCAATACATACCCTTGATAAGCTATGATCTTCAAACCTAAAAGTTAGTTTCCTATGCTGTTAGGTTAACCACCATGTCATCATGCTCTGAACAAAGGAAGTTTGAGTCCACCCACTCTATGACCCCAGTTATTCCCCATCCCCACAGTATGTCATTCCTACCATCATTACTGTCACACTTTAGTTGTACACCTCGCACTCCTGTCAAGGAAACATTATCGCCTTGGTAGTTGCCGGTCTCCCTCTATCGACGCCAACCAAATCTATTCCATATGATAGACCCAGAGGTCCTTGTGCCTTGGACTCATCACCATTAGTGATGAGTGCCTATGGATCATTTTGAAAGGAGTCCTCAATGCCTCTCCAAATGATTATTTCTCATATGCTCGACTTCAACACCTTGATCCTATCGTCGAGACTCATACAGGGTATCGGTCCTTTTAGCTATTTGTTGAAGACCCCAGATATCACCTGACTCTACCACATTTATGAGTCTTTTTGAGAGAACAACCAGTTACACATTCCTATGGATATCCGGGTTGTGCTCAACGACAGTTTTCGAGATGTACCCTAGTTTTCTCCTCCCTCGAGTATACAGTTACATAAATTCCTCAGAGATTGGCTCATAGTCTTTGAGTCCTTACAGATGTTGGACACCTTTAGCTCCAACAGTTCATCAACCCTTCTGAAACCTTTTTCAGAATGGTTGTTGCTCTTTTCCAGTGTATCACTTATTGAGATTAGTCATGGTATGATCATGAGTATGCCCCAACATTATGTCCCCTCTGGACCATTATGATGTACCAACAGATTTTTATGTATTATTCAGGTCCCCCTTCTTGGGCCTAATTGTTATGTATATGTCTTGACACGAGCATAGATATGACCACCTCGTCCATTATCAGAGATTATTCCTCATTCATTTTGAGGCCATGTATTTTTTTCAGTTTTTGCAGCTTCCAAGGGGCCATTGTTCCAGTCTCTAATTGGTCTCTTCTCTTCTACAAACCCCAGGAAAAAAGACAAAATAACTATGATGTCTATCAGCCATACGATGAGCTCCTGCCCTCGCACATCAGGGGGCAATCTGTTAACACCCAAAAAGTACTCACTAGATCACTCCCTTATTCACATGACCCATTTGTCCACTTTTTCCACCATTTGAGCCTCTAAAACCTTCAAAAGGTCACCAAAAAGACCATAATACCCCTTTTCCCCCTCAAAATATGTATTTTTCCTCAAAAAACACAAAAAAAACCCTCAAAAAGGGTCCAAAATTCCCCAAAAATATTTAAAAGGGAATAAAAATATAAAAATATTCAAAAAAGGAAAAAGAGGGAAAAAGAGACCTAAACCATGTTGGTCCATACCATTAGTTTCCTTAAAAACATAATGGTATTACCCATCACCCAGAAACTATAAAAAGGTGATAGGAGCTCCTCATTATTCATCCATATTTCATCCTATCCTTATGCTACCAAATTCCATCTTAAGCTTTGTCCAACCATTGAAGCATTGGAGAAGAAGAGACCATTGGACATTGAAGCTTCTCAACCTTGGAGCTACTCAAAAATCACCATCCTCACCATTTGAGGTAATACAAGAGTCTTAATTTTTATTTACATGTTTATGAATCAATTTTGCTTATTGTTATTAATCTAGATTTCTTTATTTTACTGTTTACTGCCATCAATCTATAGTTTATATTTGCTTATTTACATTGCTTTATTTGAGACTGCTGCTACTAGTTAGCAGGTGCATCTTTGCACATGCTTGGTTGAAAAACCAAGCAACAACAAGGGTAATCTTCTGCTAACTTCATAAATTTTTTGGGATAAGCCTTGCAGTGTAGTGAGGTTTTGGTTTAAGCTGTCTTGAATTTCCTTTTCTTTCTTCTCTTTATCTGTCGAAAGTTCCTCCATTTGTTCAGTTACCCTCGCGACAATCATTAAATAATCATCTTTGCAAAGCACTGTGTCTAATTGGTCTTTGTTTTATTTCTGCTTATTCCTTTTTTCCTTGTGCCCCGAAGGACTTCCAACATCCTTCCTTTTTCCTGACTCTTTATCTTCTAAAATGGGACATGGGATAGGTTTATCCTCACCAAAATCACTTTCGATATCCATGACCTCAACTCGGAATTCAACTGGCCATTCCTTCATTAAGTTCTCAATATCTTCCTCGTACATATGGTAGTTTCCTGGGTACCAATCAGCATTCTTCTTCTGCGCTTTGGGTGAAATGGAGATGCATTTCATCACAACATAAAAATTTATAATGTGGATATATTTGCTTGTTACCTGCTTTGGTATGCAGGGTGTGAGCATGATGGCCCCATGCAACTGGTCGTAATATGTTTAAAATACTAGCATTGTCTTGTGCTATCTTTATGGATTCAAGTTCACCCATAGATTCTGAAGTCGAGCACCTCTGCAGTCCGAAGTGTTTGTGACCACTCTGACATATTGCGTTGGTTCCCTCCACCCCAGGAAGCCAATCAATACGATGAGCCAAGTGAAATGGAAATATCCACCATTGATTTGTGTATCATTTAGTTCTTCGAGAAATTCATTTAACAGATATTGGGACCAATTGAATTCTTGTCCCTCGACGGCTGTAGTGCCAAGAAGTTATGTGCCTGCGTTTACTTCTAATGGTCTGCACTTTCTTAAGATTTTGTCCGCTAATAGCTGCGTGACAAACCATATTGCCTTGTCCTTTATGTCCTTTGTCTGGAAGCCTCGCTTCACTTTGACCACAGATTGTGTTTGCTTCATCAATGTTGCTACCTCTTTATCCTTTGTCTTTCCCTCGAAGAAATTCCTTGGGTCATCTCCCCTTTTGCTTAATCCAGTTATACGGTGGATTAAGTCAATTGTCAGGTCGATATTCTGGTCCAGCCATAAATATCCCTGGTGGATGCAAGCCATAAGAGTTCGCACCACCACGTTGAGATCCAGTGATTTGTTGAAATGTGGAAGCCTTAGTAGGTTGAGCAGCCTCGACTTGGCTACTCCTGACAACCAGCTCTCGGCGACCAAGGTGAGGTCACCCTTTGCATTCTTCTTCCAGCACATGTATTTGTCGGGCTGGAACTGTGGGAACTTTGGTTCAGCTGGCTTCTCCTTCTGCATTGCTAGCAGATCATAGTCCTCCCATTTGCATTCTGGAATCTTTCCTAACATATTTTTGTCCGCCTCAACATGCTTCGATATTGGTGAGAGTGGTATCTCATACTTTGGGCTCTTCAGCAGTCTAATGGCCGGTGCATCCACTGCACGCGGCGAGATGTAGTCTGGATTCATAGTTAACTGTATCTCTTTATCGTCAAGGGGCTTTTTTGGCCCTACCAAACTTCTCAAAGGTAGTTTTGATCTGGGCGCTCCTGGATTTTTCCCTTTGTCTTGCATTGAGGGGCCATGTCTTGGTGATCTACTTGGATTTTGTTCTGATTCTTTAACGATTTTCTTGTTTGGGGTTCTCATTAATTCGTCAATTCCTCCGTGTTGGAACAACCTCACAGTCTCTTCAACCGTGAACTCTTCTTCAAATAAAAATCTCTTAGGCATGCAAACACTTTCAACGGTTGTACGCGGCTTACGAAAACTAGCTCAGACAGAAGTATTTGCATAAAATTCTAAGTGTTTGATATGCTCGCGAGACGATATGCAGTGTTATTTATAGGCACGACGGACCCTCCTCCACGCCCTTGAACGACTAGATATGCATTTAATGGTGGTATCCGTTGGCCAAATCCGGTTGCTTTCGCTGTCTTGTCTTTCAAAATTGTGATTAGAACAACTATCTATGCTTTAAATGCCCAAGCGGTCGGTAGGAAATTACTGTGTAACGGCTATATTCCCAACCGACACTGTAATGGCCATTTTCTGGAGCCTTGTGTCGAACTGCGTGGCAGGTAATCTTTGGTTCTGCGTAGTGATTTCGCAGCATATAATTTCTTTTCTTTCTAGTTGCTACTTTTTGAATTTCGCAACAGTGCATTGTTTCTTTTCTTTTCTCTTTTTTTTTCCAACATGGTGCGCTGTATAGATCTATCTCTAAAAGTCTATGTATAGACTTTTCCACATTTTCTAGTGCCCAATTCCGACTATATTTTGCACCTAGAAACTTTTCCTTCTTTACGGTTATACCGGATGCTATGGGGCAGAACTATTGCGGTAAAGCTTTAGTCTGCTTCCATTGATCAAATTGGGTAGTGTATCACCAGCGAAAGTAGCTAACTGGACTGCACCATTGTTAGTAACATCTATTATAGTATATTGTCCTAGCCAATGCATTTTAAATTTTCCAGGAAACTTCATGAATTTACTATCATACAATAGGACTAGATCACCTACCTGAAAAGACTTATTCTTGATGTGGAGATCATGCCATGCTTTTTCTCGTTCTTTCTGCACTTGCTGGTGGAATCCCGTAATGAAGCGCTCTTCTTCCAACCCAACCAAGTGTGACAACCTTTCTTCTAGTGCTGCGTGATATGCCATCCCTGTAAATGCAGTTATTCTCAAGCTGGGTATAATGTACTCCATTGGCATTATTGCTTCTTATCTATAAGCCAATCTAAAAGGTGTATGTCCAGTTAATTTCTTGCATGTCGTTCTGTACGCCCATAATACAGATGGAATGTGCAGGTCCCAGTCATTGCGGTTTACATTGCATACCTTGGCTAGCGCATTCTCAAGTACTTTATTAAATGCTTCAACAGTGTTATTCGCTTGTGGGTGATAAGGCGTTATGTGTTGATGATGGATGTAGAACTCTTCAGTTAAAGCTTCAATAGTTCTGTTTAGAAAATGGGTGCCTTGATCACTCATAAAGAATTTTGGGCATCCAAATCGTGTAAGGATGTTCTCAAAAATAAATTGTGCGGCTGTAGCTACACTACAGTCTTTGACTGGTTTTGCTTCTGCCCATTTGGTGAGGTAATCAATTGTTGTAATAATGTACCTTGCACCAGTTATTTTTCC
This sequence comes from Larix kaempferi, assembly GCA_027924585.1. Taxonomy (NCBI): domain Eukaryota; kingdom Viridiplantae; phylum Streptophyta; class Pinopsida; order Pinales; family Pinaceae; genus Larix; species Larix kaempferi. Next base: position 29,551,599 of record BSBM01000229.1, on the reverse strand, counting down.
TGGTGGGTTAATAGGTCCCAAGAAATCAATTGCCCATTTCTCGAATGCCTGCAAGGTCAGCTGAGGGTTCAACGGCATTTCATCTCTTCTTGACGGTTTTTCTGTCCTCTGACAAACATCACAGTTCTGGCAATGTTCTTTGGAGTCCTTATGAATCGTAGGCCACCATAGCCCTACGCGCAGTATCTTCTACGTAGTATCCCTTCCTACATAATGACCTCCTGTGACTCTTGAATGTGCATCAGCTAATATAAATGGCTTCTCATGTTCTAATACACATCTCTGCAGCACTTCATTAGGTCCTAACTTGTAGAGATATCCTGCAATAATGGTGAAGTCTGTAGCTCGTACTATCAGTTACTTCTTTTGTTGTGTACTGAATTCAGTAGGTGCGAACCTGGTAGTTAGAAGGTCAATGATATCCTGATAGTAATCATCGGCAATCTGTATAGAAAATAATTGCACATCGGGCAGATTGTCTTCTAGATTCGTTAGTTCTTCTCCTGACTCGATCCTTGATAGATGATCAGGGCCTAAATTTAATCTACCTAGTTTAACTATTATTTCAAAATCGTACTCTTGGAAGAGTAAGAGCCATCTGCAAATTCGCCCCCCTAACACTAGCTTATTAACCAGGTATTTTAATGCAGAATGGTCAGTAAACATTGAGAAGTGTGCACCAAGCAAATAGTGTCTGAATTTCTATAGTGCATATACCATTGCAAGTCCTTCCCTTTCAGTAGTGGTATAGTTTTTCTCAGCAGATGACAGCTTTCTGCTGGAAAATGCAGTGGGATGATCAATTCCTCCTTCTCCTGGATGCGCAAGAATGATACCCAATACTATACATGAAGCATCAACATGTACGTGAAATGGCTTTTCCCAGTCTGGACAAACTAGGATCGGTGCAGTGACCATTTTCTCTTTCAACGTGTCGAATCCTTTCTCGCAGTCCGCATTCCAAATGAACGGTGCATCCTTTTTTAAAAGCTTCTCCATTGTTGCGGTTATCTATGCATACCCCTTTCTGAATTTCCTGTAGTATCCGGTATGCCCTAGTGTAGTGCGCAGTTGTTTAACTGAATTTGTTGTAGTCAAGTTGACAATAACTACTATCTTCCCTGGATCAACCATTGTTAAATTTTGAGCATTAATTCAGAATACTCTAGGATCTTCACTGAGAGAATAGCATGTACAGTATATCAATGCATAACAATCACAATAAGCATGACAAGCATTACAAGAATCAAAATCATGAGAGACAAGAGACACAGAGTTTCCGTGGGGAAAACCCTAAGGTGGAAAACCCCACAACTTCCTCAGAGATAGAGAGAGCAATGGCTCAACCAAAGTACAACCAAAATATACTGAGATAGTCTCCTAGTAGCAGATGATCCTCCTCCTCACTAGTGCGCCACTTTCTGAGTGAGAGAGATGTACTTTTCCGAATGATCTAAATAGAGATCACCTGATCTCTATTTATACTAACCTGTTTTCCCTATGACCTTATGGGGCCGACTTGTCTAGCTAGGTACATCCACATTATAATATATATTTCAAGGCCGACCCCACACATGGTGGTCTAATAACCCACCGGAAAGTACACACACTTGTGACACTTGTCAATCCACATGACGACACTTCCTTATAAAGGAATGACACATCTCTTATAAGGGTACAATAAATATATATAAAATACACAGATGAAATACATTCTAAAGTTACATATACATCAACACTCCCTCCTAAATAGGAAAGTATTTCTCGACACAGATCTGCTAGACAAGTCTTCTTCTCGGGATCATCGTCATCTATGCATCGTCATCATCATCGTCACTGTTGCTGCTATCTCAACCAATCTTTGAATCTACTCGTCATAGGAAGTTCTATAGAGCTAGTCCTTTTTCATACCGGATGTAGGCCAACCACTTGCAGATCTTCATCATCACTAGCCATACTGTGGAATTCTCACGACTTATTACGTGCATCACAAAACCTGGATGCAGCATCCCAGGCTATTACGAGCACACAAGTCTACCTGCAGGATCTCCTAGGAGCACATTACATGTGACCCATCACAAAACCTGGCTGAAGCATCCCAGGCTGTTACGAGCACACAACTCTACCTGTCGGATCTCCCAGGAGCACATTACATGTGATCTCACCACAAAACCTGGCTGAAGCATCCCAGGCTGTTACGAGCACACAGCTCTACCTGTTGGATCTCCCAGCAGCACATTACATGTGGTCCACCACAAAACCTGGCTGAAGCATCTGAGGCCTTTTTCATCCTGTCCAGATCTCCCAGGAGCAAATTACATGTGGTCATGGCAAAACTTGGCTGAAGCATCTGAGGCCTTTTTCATCCTGTCCAGATCTCCCAGGAGCAAATTACATGCCATAGGAAAAAACCTCACAAGAGCATCTCAAGATGTTACGGGTACACAACTCCGACCTGAATATCTCCCAGGGCACAAATTACATGTCCTCCCAGAGAAATGTCTCAAAAGAGCATCCCAAGCTGTTATGGGTACGCAACTCCAACCTATAGGATCTCCTAGACATGATCATCTGCACAACCTGATCCACGGCCATAAAGTATCATCTGATACTCATCATACATCACCCTGATGTACACATGATCGTCTTGATCATCATCACTGCAACATCCTGCTACATGTCATCTGGAGAAGCTTATCATCCATGATCACCCTGATCATACAATGCATCCATCTGATGCACACCAAGTATCTACCTGATACATATCATCATACATAGTGTATCCACCTGATACATATACAGATACATATAAATGATCCAACCGATCATATCCAGCATCCAACATGATGCGTACATACATATAAATGATCCAACTGATCATATCCAACATCCAACATGATGCATACATACATATAAATGATCCAACTGATCATATCCAGCATCCAACATGATGCGTACATACATATAAATGATCCAACTGATCATATCCAACATCCAACATGATGCGTACTGTTGATCTTTTTGTCTCTGGGTAGACCCGGGTTGGCTGTACCTTCTAGACCAACAGAACCCTTAGCTCACTGGCCCTTGCGGAAACAGGTCGCAGAAGCAACCTGAAGTCTCACCCGAAGTGATTCTAATGGGTGGCAGAAGACTCAAGTGTCCTCAGCCAGGTTCCGAGGCATCCAGGGTGCTTAAACCCACCCTTGCTCTCTCCTCAAGGGCTAACTTATCTCATTCTATTACTCCGGCTATACCCCTGCCTTATCGCATCACGCAGGAAGTGCGATAAGTCTTCCCCTTATATGAACCCGCCTAGCGATGCCCAAGATATCGCGGGTGCGATATCTTCCTCCTTTACGTCCCTGCGGTATGTGATTCTTAACCGCTTCCTGGATTAATACGTGGTCTCACCCACCCTTATCCTATTACTGAAGATAGTAATATCATTTAATCTCTAAGCATAACCCTCGCTAATGATCTTGACCCTTGATGTTCTGTAACGGTGTGACTGTCTAGAGTATTACTTTGAGCACTGTCCTAATTACACTCTCCATGCATTACATTCATTCCATACCTGAGCATTATCCTTTATTAACCAAAGATCTAGTTCACTAGGATCTAGCTATGATTCTCACAATGGTTACACATCAACCAGAACTAAACTGACGACCATACACATTACTTATAAACTGAAGGAAGCATTCATGTATAATAGAGATAAGTAAATAAGAGCAACAGCTACACAACTACAATCATGCTACTTAGATAAGCGCGTCGTCATTCCCAGGAGAGGAGCTACATTCATGGGAACTGTGTTTCCTGTTAACGACTCGGAGAGTAAAACGCAGTTCTGTCACAACTCTTTGCAACAGAGGTCTTCTGGGAAACTCCACCTCATCGGGAGCCCTTCTCTATAGACCTCTCTTCTTCTCTTGCCTCTTACAATGCATTCTCTTTCTTTTTCAATCCCAGTGGATTGCACAATCTCTTAATAGGTCGGCCCCTGCCTCTGGGGGATGGTCAGACTCTGTATCACAAAGACTCGACTACCCTCTACTTAATAACTTCTGTCCCTATGTGGCCAACCCGTTTTCGTATAAAAAGACTCCTATATATAGATGGCCCGAAGGTCTCATCATAGTTACAAAACTGTGGGCCTTATCCCAATAGTGACTCAACCCTAACCACTTACAGTCAACTAGCTGTACTTCCATAGCCGCCTCCTGTCTCGTCGCCGCTTCCTGCAGTCCTTAGTCTTTAATGCATCGGCCCGTTGCTTCTTCTTGGTTCAAGCAACGCTGAATGTGGTCCTTCTTCATAATGAGGGTAGCTGAACCCTCTCTTCATCTTTGGCGCCTTTATTATGGTGGTTGAGCTATCCCTTCGGCCTCTTCCTTGTACCATACACTCTGACTTTTCTGTACATATCGCCGCAATTCCCGTCGGAATTTGCGCTACGGCGATATCTTTGTCTTGTCGCCAAAATTGGTACTTTCTCCCCAAAAATGGTTATCTTTCCCAAAATTAGCAGCTTCCTAAATGCTGCGGAAGTTCTCTCCAACAACTCCCCTAACACTTACTTGTGGCTCATCCCCGAGCCACCCGCAACATCAACCTGCTTCATCTGCTTAAGCTTATCCTTTGCTGCCCGTGAGATCGTTGCGAATTGTGCCTTAAGCGCTTTAATGCTTTCATCCATGCTTGTTACTTCTTCCTGTGCTGCGCTTAGCAGCTCAGCTGTTACCAAGGAGTCTTCTGTGCTCTCAATGACTCCTTTACTTGAGGTGAATCTTTTCACCTTTTTCTCCAGTTCATCAACCAGATGTGCGACTTTGCTTTCATGCGGGCTAACTTCGTTAGCCAGGTTGATCTGTTGTTCTCTGTACTTCTGCACCTGCTGTTGAAATTGCGTGATTTCTCCTTTCTTCCTTATCTTCGCAAGAGCACTCAAGCCCTTGTACTCTTCTTCAGCTCTTGATATCGCATCTTCAAAGTGCTTAATATGCTGATTGAGCTCGGCTTTCTGTGGGAGCTCCTCTAGCTCCAGCCATGTTTTTGATGCATCATCTAGGATAGCCTCTGTTGCTTCCACTCGACACTGCATCTGTGTCTGTACAATTCTGATAGCTTGCACTCTTGCTTCCTGGATTTCCTCTGGAGTAAGCGGCCTATTCGCTTCCAGTGCAGCAATCCTTGCTTCATATTCTTCCTCCATCTTTTTCTTCTCTTCATCTAGAGCCTTTTCTCTTTCCGCTATTTTTCTGATCTTTTGAGTTATTTCTAACTCAGGCCTGATATCGCACTGCGGAAGTTCTGCTGCGATATTCTTTAAAACAAGAGAGACATCCTGCTCTCGCTGAACATATTGCGTCAACTGGGCACTCTCTGCCTCATGCTGTGCAATGAGCTGCACGTTTTCGTTAGAAAGGAAAACATTATGCTCATATGTGACTTGTTCTCTGTGCCTCAGCTCCGTGCCTATTTGCTGGAAAATTTCGTACAACTGGTCCACAGGTACTTCTGGTAGGTTCACCTCAAGAGGATGAACCATCTGTACTTCCATAGGAACAGGGAACTTAATGCTTCCCGGCGGTATACGAACAATGTTCGTGCGGTCCCTTGCAATACTTTCTTCTCTGGTCTGTAAAGGGGGTTGCGAACTTTCTGCTACTGCGGTTGGAGCTGGCTGAATCTGCTTGGAAGCAGTCTTCTCAGTTATTGCCTTCAGCTCTCGCAATTTCTTGTCAAGGATGATGCGCATCAGATCCTACGATGACTGAATCGCAGCGAATTTATCCCGCATCTTCTCATGTATTCGGCTGGTGATGAGATCATACTCATCCTCTGTCATGATCGGTGCCTGCGGTTCTTCGAAAGTAACCGCCTTTGTTCTCTTCTTCTTTGCTCGCAGTGGAGAAGGGCCTTCAGTACCCTTTCTCTTAGAACCAATTGGTTCTTTCACTTTATCTTTAGGATCTACCTCTGGAACATCTTCTGGATCCTCAACTGGAGTATCAACTGGAACTAGGCCAGAGGATAGATCATCATACATCTGTTTCATTTCTTCATCAAAACAGTTCTTAATGGTGTCTTCAACCTGCTGGATTTCCATGCGATATGGGCCTGGGGCCCATTCCTTATGTTTCCTGAATCCCTTGGGTCTGATGTATGTTTTATCCCTGTCGACTTTAAATTCCAGCTTGGACTGATAAAGATCAACGACCGGCGAGTCGACACGCGGAATCGTTGCTACGGACTCAAGCAATAGCATATAGTAGTCGTGGAATACCATTGCGTTATTCTTGTGCTTCTCTGGGTGATTACTCGCCCAAAGATTTGAATATCCCGTGCCTCTGCACGCCCCTGGTGCCAGTTGTGGAAACTGCGAATTGGGCGGCTCTTTCCATCCAATAAAAGCCATAAGGATCAGTAGCCACGAAAAGTGGAAGCTGTGAAGCGGATCCTGCTGCGCCTGCGCACAGTCTTGAAAGAAACTATTCAGCAAAATAAACTCCAGTTGTAAGGTTTACCTTTTATGACTTCAATCGCCAGGCGGATGACTGAGCCTGTGACTTCCTTTGGCCTCACCTTGAGGAGGAGCTTTCCTGCCAACAGACTAACAGTAAATCGCAAGGCGTCATCCTGTATTGAGTTGACGTCGTAGGCGCGACCTCCTCTTTGCAGCTTATACTCCGCAACCTGCTTGGTTGAGAGCCTGGTATCCTTTGTGGCGCCATCAATATTTATCTGGGGGTCGAAGCCAGTCTTCGACAGACCGGTAATGCGGTGAATAAGGTCAACATTAACATCTATCCAGTTACCCAACCATAAGTAACCACCATGCACACATGAGAGTAGCATCCGCACTACAACATTTACCTCTGAGCCTCGTCCAAAGTGTGGAATGTCCAGGAGATTGAGCAGTCCCGATGGTGCTAAATGGCTTGCATGGTCCATGGGGACGAACTCATCGCGCTCTGTCCTTGGGTTCCTCTGAATCGTCATATAACGATCGCGACGGAAGTGTGGGTAAAGCTTATAATCTCTCAGGTTATAATCAGCAAACTTAACAGCATGCATATTCCCCCACAGGTTACCTTCTTCCTTCACTCGCTTATCCAGTGGTGGGAGTACGAGTTCATATCTAAAGTCTTTCGGAAGGACAATTGCTGGTGCATTTTCTATCCTTGGCAGAAAGTATACGGTAGCGACTGTGACTTCTTCCGGAAGTTCCTGCTCCGGTTCTTCTGACTCTGTGCTACTCGGGGTCTCGCTATACTCCATATTAGCTAAGGTTCTTGGTGACTGGCGTGTGGATGGAGAACCAGCAGTAACTTTCTTTCCTTTCTTAGCCACAGCTGAAGTCATAGCACACTCAATTCCACCCCTTTGGAATCTCTGCAACACGTCTTCGAGAGGCTCGTCTGGCGCGAGGAACCTTCCCCTGTAGTACTATGGACTTCCTATGATTGCTAATCTGATACAAATCAAAGTCTGCAACTGTTTTTGGCTTCCCTGCTAAGAACTCTGCTGAGAATACGCTTGGCTCGTCTCAAATGCGCTCAACTCTTTCTGTAAAAATGACCAAGTAGCCCCATTCTTTGAATAAGACATGTATTTATCATAAGGCGGGAACTTCAAACGGCAACGGACCAGTAAACTGGGCCCGTTGGCAGCATTTAATGCATAGACAAGACAGTACCCCGCGCCCATTTATTGAAAATGCCGTTTGAAATTTCGCTGGGAAACTGTGCACCAGAGTGGTGTCGCATCGGATTTTCCAAATCTAGAAGAATCGCCGTACTGCTGCCAAATCTTAGTACAACAGATACTTGTCAGTCGTACAGTTAATGCTTGTCAGAAGGCGAAGTGACTAGCCCTCTGATCAATTCAAAAATTGGTATCGCATCGATCTGTTTTCTGTCTTCTGTGATACGATATCGCGTCGCTTGGAAATGCAAAGTGCAAAAAAAACTCGCATCGGATCAAAATTATCGCAACAACCAGAAAAGTTTGATGCGAATTCTTACCTAAAGTATTTCCCGGTGTAGACTCCTTAGGGTGCGATGCCTCATTTCAACTACACTGGACATCTGCACCATTTGCTTCTTTTCTGCGTTAGGGTTAGGAGGTAGCATGGCCCTCACAATACAGCTTAAGCCTACTGCCATTGATCAAGGTAGGAAGAGACTCCCCACTCATAGTACGAAGCTGGATAGCACCTCCATCTGTTATGTGCTGAATTTGATATGGCCCTAACCAATGAGTCTTGAATTTTCCAGGGAACTTTATAAACTTACTGTCATAAAGGAGTACCAAGTCTCCAAGCTGAAAGGTTTTGTTCTTGATATGCCTATCATGCCAAGCTTTTTCTCGTGCTTTCTGCACTTTCTGATGGAATCCTGCGATAAATCTGTCTTCCTCCAAATTGAGCAGCTGTGCCAATCTCTCCTCTAAAGTATCAGAATCAGCCATCTCTGTAAGTTGAGCAATCCTTAGACTGGGTAAGATGTATTCCATAGGCATAACATCCTCTTGTCCATATACCAGGCTGAAAGGTGTGTGTCCTGTTAATTTCTTGCACGTGGTCCTGTAAGCCCATAATACAGCATTAACTCTAAGGTCCCAATCATCCCTTTGACTGTTACAGATCTTTGTAAGAGCATGTTCTAGTATCTTATTGAAAGCTTCCACCGTACCGTTAGCTTGAGGGTGGTAAGGTGTACTCTTATGGTGCTAGATTTCAAATTCCTCTGTCAAGGCTTCTATGGTGCAATTCAAAAAATGTGTGCCTTGATCACTCATCAAAGTCACTGGGCATCCAAATCTAGTGATGATGTTTTCAAAAATAAATTGTGCTGCTGTAGCAGCATCACAATTCCTGACTGGTTTTGCCTCAGCCCACCTGGTGAGGTATTCTGTTGCTGTAATAATATATCTCGCACCAGTTCGTTTTCCTGGGGGGTTAATAGGACCCACAAAGTCTATGGCCCACTTATCGAATGCGCGTAGCGTTATCTGTGGTCGCAACGGCATTTCATCTCTTCTAGAGGGCTTTCCTGTCCTCTGGCAGATGTCACATGATCTGCAAAACTCTTTACTGTCTTTATGTAATGTAGGCCACCATAATCCGGTTGATAGGATTTTCTGAGCAGTAGGCTTCCCTGCGAAATGACCTCCTGCGATGCCCGAATGTGCTTCCTTAAGAATGGTCTGTTTCTCATGGGGCATAACGCATCTGCGCAAAATTTCATCTCGGCCCAACTTATAGAGATGTCCTGCAATCAAGGTGAAGTCTGCTGCTTTCACCACTAATTGTTTCTTTTGTTGCTTAGTAAACTCAGACGGTGCCCACCCTGTAGTGAGAAATTGGATTATGTCTTCATAATATTCGTCTGCGACCTGAATAGAAAACAATTGCGCATCAGGCAAGTTGTCCTCTAAGTTACTTGGTTCTTCACCCGAGTCTATCCTTGACAGGTGATCAGGTCCTGCATTTAGTCTTCCTGGCTTGACAATGATTTCGAAATCATATTCCTGAAACAACAACAGCCATCTGCATATTCTTCCCCCTAACACTGGCTTATTGACCAAGTACTTTAATGCAGAATGGTCAGTGAACATCTTGAACGTGGCACCCAACAGATAGTGCCGAAATTTCTGTAAAGCATACACCATTGCTAACCCTTCTCTCTCTGTGGTGGTGTAATTCTTCTCAGCTGTCGATAATCTCCTGCTCGAGTATGCGATAGGGTGATCAATACCCCCTTCTCCTGGTTGCGTGAGAATAATGCCTAGTGCGATGCCAGATGCATCCACATGAACATGAAAAGGCTTGTTCCAATCTGGAAATACCAAAATAGGTGCTGTAACCATTTTTTCCTTAAGAGTGTCGAGACTCTTCTGACATTCCTCATTCCACTGAAATCTGATATCCTTCTTCAATAATTTCTCCATTGGTGCGGTAATCTTGGCATATCCTTTAATAAACTTTCTGTAGTACCCGGTATGACCAAGTGTAGTTCTCAGTTGCTTTACTGAATTAGGTGCTGGTAAGTTGACAATGATGGCGATCTTCACAGGGTCTACCATCAAGCCTTGTCTGCACACAATGTGACCCAACAACGTACCAAAAGGCGCACAAAATATACATTTTTTTAAGTTAAGGGAAATCTGGTGCTGTCTACATTTTTCAAACATTAATCTCAGATTTCCTATGTGCTTCTTGAGTAGTCCAAATATAGTCCAATCATCAAAATAAACTTCTAGAAATCGATGGATGTATTCCTTAAAGACAGCAACAACTACTCTAGAAAAAATTGCTGGGGCATTCTTAAGACCAAAGGGCATTACCGTATACTGAAAGGAGCCCCATTCTGTCGCAAACGTGGTCTTGTGCCTTTCGTCTGGATGGATTCTTATCTGGTGATAGCCTGAAAAGCCATCAGTGAATGAATATATTTCTTGTCCTCCAACATTGTCTAAGACTTCATCAGTGAAGGGTGTTGGAAATGGGTCATGCAGCGATGCATCATTCAGTTTGCGCAAGACGACACAGATCCTGATGTCTCCTTTTGTTTTCTTTTCTTCTACTACCATGGGACTAACCCACTCACTTTCTTCAACAGGCTCAATGATGCCTGCTGCTAGCATCTTATCTATTTCCTCTTTTACTTTTGCTTTATACCGCGGGTTCAACCTGTATGGACGTTGCTTAACCGGCTTAGCATCCTCCTTAAGGGGTATTCTCATGACTCCTAAGTCACCCACTATTCCCTTCATTTCTGTAAAGTTAGTAGGAAATAGGTCCTGATACTCATGTAATAGGTCTGTGATTTGGCCAATTGTCTCATCATCCCAATAATCTCCAATAGAGGCAAACTTAGGTTCTGTTTCTGTGCCAATATTGCTCATTTTAATCTTGATTGGTTCTGTTACAGCTGGGATTTCTAAGTGTGGACCTTCAACTTCACGCGTACCTTCTGTTTCTGTGATATTGATACTGCAAGGATCTTCATCCTCATCGCCTGAATCTTGTGCGAAGTTGTAACATTCCAAAGCATGTTCCATCTGAATAGCCCACTCGGGTTGCGAATCCGCTGGTAATGTGCAATCCTCAAATATTTTAGTCTTTATGATCTTCAAGGCCCGATCAATGCTTGGATACTCAGATTCAAAACTGAAAGTAAGCAAAAAGTTTTCAATCATAATAGGCCATGAGATAGTTCCTTTTCTTAGCTCTGTTTCTGTATACCAGTTCCTTGGAACTGTATCCAGTGTGTGGATAAACAAATGAACCCACTCATCTGCTGGAATTTTTAGCCAACTCTGTTCACAGATCATAATGTGTGTTCTGGGATCACTTTTTCTTGTGTATTTCTGCTGTGTACAGTCTCTTTCTTTAGAGAATCTGCTACGCATCAGTCTCTTACAATCATACCATGATGCGATATGTTCCTTATGTGTGTACCACCATCTTGCAGGTGTGGCTCTAACTGCGAGGTCAAAAACCTCCATCCTCTGCTCTTGAGAAATCTCTTGTTCAAACTGCTGCAAAAAATCATTGACGTCCGCTAATCCATCAAAAGTTGGAATATACCTGTTTTCTGCCCCAATCCATCGCAGTGATTTAGTCATGAATGCGCATCTGCGAGTAGAAACTTCGTGGAGTCTATTTTGCCAATTCTCTAAGCCGACATCTGAATCTGATGTGCATGAGCTATCGTATCTCCAGCTAATATGTCCATCGGCTGTAGGATCAATGTAATATGTCTGATTAGAAGTCATCTGGCACAAATTTTCCATGTTATGCACCTCCTCTTCCACTTTGATCGGCTCAATGTAGCGAGGACCCTGTAAAGGGTCTAGTGGTGCGATAACCCGGACTTGAGCATCTTCAAATGTCATCTGCCTTTTCTTCAAGTTGATAACAGCCTTGTTATCAAAATACCAATCAATACCTAATAGAGCTGGATAGGGTTTGGTATCACCAATAATTTCTATGATCTCAAAATCTGCATACGTGTGAACTCCATCGATGTCCACTGGGACATGCGATAGGCGACCCATCGGTGATATTCTCTGCTGATTGGCTAGTCTCAGATGGATAGGGGATCTGCTTAGTTTTGGACTACCCATCTATTCCCATGTCTGCTTAGTCAAGACATTTACTTCTGATCCTAAATCTAGGATAACCTCATCCATTTCAAATAGTCCGATCTGCGCTGTGAGCCTCATCTCTCTTCCTGTCCTTGTATGGCCCATTATATGGTGAATAGTTCGCTGTGTATTGCTCAAGGAAGGGCTCTGTTGACATTGATCGATAACTTTCTGAAGTTCCTCTACAGCTTTCCCATTTCTCAGAAGTTGCAAACAACTCTGCAGGAAGGATTGTACATTTCCTGTCAATACCTCTTCGTCGCATCTTCCAGATGTGCTAGCCTGCGGTATCTGCACAGTACTAACATCATGTGGTGGCTTCCGCGGTATACCCTGAGATGGTAATTTTGGGGATCTGGAATGTGTCTGTTCAGCAAAGGAGGTATTAGTTTGCTGAAATGCCTCCTTATTCTTCTGTAGATCAAGTGGGATAGGTTTTTCTGGAGCTTTGCGCACCCACTGCGTTCCTATCGTTTTTTCTTCATCCTGCGATATGTTACTTGTAGAAAGACCACTGCGAGTTACAATATTAACTCGTGGTTCTGTTTCTTTCTGCTCAGCAGCGATAAACTGGATAGTCTGATTGGTTGCTGGCTTGGCGTCCTTGATCTTAGCTATCAATATGGGACACTCCTCTATTGTATGATCATAAGATTTACAATAATTTCATGTTGTAGTAGGGTTCTGGCAGTCCCTAGCGTAATGTCCTGTGCCTCCACAATTATAACAGGTAATAGGTCCACGGCCACGGCCAGATTCATAGCCTCCTCCACGTCCTCGACCTCTGAAATTTCCTCCACGGCCTCCCTGAGCCGGATCAATTTATGGACGTACTGCTGGTCCAGATGCTTCTGACTGAACTCTGTAAAGGTCATGCTTTCTTTCTATCATTAACTCATAAGCTCTACAGTTGTTTTCGTCATGTCCAACAGATTTACAAAAATTACAATATAGGTTCTTTGGTGTCTGCACATATTTCTGAAGGAGAGGACATTCCTGAGGACTGTGTCCTCTAGTTCTACAAATCTCACACCATGGCCCCTGATTCTGCATCAACGGGTTAGGAGCTCCACTGGCGATATAGTCAACAAAGACAGGGCAGTTATCCTTACTGTGTCCCTGCGCTTTACACTTAGTACACCAAATTTCATGCACAACCTCCTTTCCTTTCTTGATTTCATGCAGCTGTAAGGTGAGGTTAGCTAGCTGATTTTGCAGATTAGTGATACCTGTACTAGTGTCTGCTAGAGGTGAAGCCTCTAGTTTCATTGCCATTTCTAATGCTTCATCTTGTGTATTTAATTTCTGTTGCATTAGTGGAAGTCTGATGTGTGGTAATATTGCTGCGATAAACCATTCTTTATGCTGTTGAGGTGCAAGCTCAAAGCTTACCTGATCAATGAGGGTTTTGAATCTCTGGTCAAAATCCCAAACAGTCTTCGTAGGCAATTGCTTAATATCTTTAAGTTCTGCTATGCACTGTGACTCGGATTTAGGTTTTTTAAACTCTTTGATCATAGCAGTTCTAACCTGTGCAAGCGTTCTGTTATGTCCAGTGGTATACTTCATATACCAAGTTAATGCTCTTTCTCTGAATGTGGTGGCCAACTGGACAAGCTTGACATTATCATCTTGTATTTGCTTAATGGTCCATATGGCTTCGCATAAGAACCAGTGCTGCTCAGGGTCCTCCGACCCTGTACCTTTGAAGGTTGGTAACTTCATATCATCTCCCATTCTGTTTCTAGGTGGTGGGTTCTAGTTTGATGTATTACTACCACTCGGCGGTGTAGATGTAGAGGGTGTAGCGATAGTATGCGCTGTATGAGAGCTACTGGACGGGGTTCCTGCGGGATTACTCTGAGTCCCGACTGGTTTTTGAGGAGTCCTAGGGTTTTGAATCTGCTGTCTAGGGTTATCTGAGTTGTTTTCTTCAGAAGAGGATGAATCATTGACTCTATATCTTTTACCACTACGTGTATGTCCAAGATGCTCGTAATCACTCTCAGAGTCTACTGACATTAAAATATCATACTACTATTCATCTGAGATCATATCCAGTACTCCTTTTTCATATAGTAGTTGCTTAATGGACAGATTTAGAGAATTTAGGTACTTACCGCGATAACCCTTGAAGAAGTACTGTTCTGCTGCGCTGAAACTCTTTCTTTGATCAACCGCGAACTCGGTGATGAAGCCTTCCAGCAAACTCACGAACCAGAAGTCTACTGCGCGTGAGATGGGATTATCGACACCTTTCAAGGTTTGAATCAGCCCTGCTGTCCAGACAACTTCTCGATTCTTCTTGAAACAGCTGTTGTCAGCAAGCTTTGATAACCAATCATATAACTCAATAGCATAGGTTACGAAGAATATCTCATGGAGATCTGTAAAAATGTGCTTCTGTAGCCAAGCCTCAGTGCTCAGTCTAGGATTCTGGTTTTCTTTTACAGCAAACTCTCTTTCTTTTGACTCAACCCACTGGTTAAGTTCTTTCTTGGTAGGATGCCAACAGAACATCAGCTTAATGTGTTCAAACCGGCAACGAAACCATTTGTTGATCTTTTTGTCTCTGGGTAGACCCGGGTTGGCTATACCTTCTAGACCAACAGAACCCTTAGCTCACTGGCCCTTGCGGCAACAGGTCGCAGAAGCAACCTGAAGTCTCACCCAAAGTGATTCTAATGGGTGGCAGAAGACTCAAGTGTCCTCAGCCAGGTTCCGAGGCATCCAGGGTGCTTAAACCCACCCTTGCTCTCTCCTCAAGGGCTAACTTATCTCATTCTATTACTCCGGCTATACCCTTGCCTTATCGCATCACGCAGGAAGTGCGATAAGTCTTCCCCTTATATGAGCCCGCCTAGCGATGCCCAAGATATCGCGGGTGCGATATCTTCCTCCTTTCCATCCCTGCGGTATGTGATTCTTAACCGCTTCCTGGATTAATACGTGGTCTCACCCACCCTTATCCTATTACTGAAGATAGTAATATCATTTAATCTCTAAGCATAACCCTTGCTAATGATCTTGACCCTTGATGTTCTGTAATGGTGTGACTGTCTAGAGTATTACTTTGAGCACTGTCCTAATTACACTCTCCATGCATTACATTCATTCCATACCTGAGCATTATCCTTTATTAACCAAAGATCTAGTTCACTAGGATCTAGCTATGATTCTCACAATGGTTACGCATCAACCAGAACTAAACTGACGACCATACACATTACTTATAAACTGAAGGAAGCATTCATGTATAATAGAGATAAGTAAATAAGAGCAACAGCTACACAACTACAATCACACTACTTAGATAAGCGCGTCGTCATTCCCAGGAGAGGAGCTACATTCACGGGAACTGTGTTTCCTGTTAACGACTCGGAGAGTAAAACGCAGTTCTGTCACAACTCTTTGCAACAGAGGTCTTCTGGGAAACTCCACCTCATCGGGAGCCCTTCTCTATAGACCTCTCTTCTTCTCCTACCTCTTACAATGCATTCTCTTTCTTTTTCAATCCCAGTGGATTGCACAATCTCTTAATAGGTCGGCCCCTGCCTCTGGGGGATGGTCAGACTCTGTATCACAAAGACTCGACTACCCTCTACTTAATAACTTATGTCCCTATGTGGCCAACCCGTTTTTGTATAAAAAGACTCCTATATATAGATGTCCCGAAGGTCTCATCGCAGTTACAAAACTGTGGGCCTTATCCCAACAGTGACTCAACCCTAACCACTTACAGTCAACTAGCTGTACTTCCATAGCCGCCTCCTGTCTCGTCGCCACTTCCTGCAGTCCTTAGTCTTTAATGCATCAGCCCGTTGCTTCTTCTTGGTTCAAGCAACGCTGACTGTGGTCCTTCTTCATAATGAGGGTAGCTGAACCCTCTCTTCATCTTCGGCGCCTTTATTATGGTGGTTGAGCTCTCCCTTCGGCCTCTTCCTTGTACCATACACTCTGAATTTTCTGTACATATCGCCGCAATTCCCGTCGGAATTTGCGCTACGGCGATATCTTTGTCTTGTCGCCAAAATTGGTACTTTCTCCCCAAAAATGGTTATCTTTCCCAAAATTAGCAGCTTCCTAAATGCTGCGGAAGTTCTCTCCAACACGTACATACCTATACATATAAATGATCCAACTGATCATACGAAGCAGAAACTAGAACATCATCTTGATGCTCATCATCCAGCGCTTATATCCACAGCCATGTGAAGGATCCTCCTTCCAATATGCTTGGAATGGCTTCAGCAAATGTGTCCATCACTTCTTCCTCAAAGTGTCCTCGATCTGAAGAACACCAAGCCTCTCCCTGAAGTATTCGAACTTCACCCTGGCTAGTGGCTCCATTAGCACATCTGCAATCTGCTCATCCGTCGCAACATACAGGAGCTTCACAGCTCCTCTCAGCACCATATCCCTGATATAGTGATATTTGATCTCTATGTGTTTCGACCTGTCATGAAACACTGGGTTCTCAGACATCTTCACACAACTCTGGTTATCACAAAAGATACCAGTAGCATCCAACGGGAGATCAAATAACTCAGACAGTAGCTTCCGTAGCCATACTGCCTCACAACTAGCTGAATAGGCTACAAGATACTCTTCCTCATCTATACTCAGTGCTACACAGGACTGCTTCCTGCTAAACCAAGAGATCACACCTTATCCCATACTGAAGCAACATCCAGATGTGCCCTTCCTATCTGCAGCACTGCCAGCCCAATCTGAATCAACATAACCCTGCAGGTTAAACTTTTGATTCACTTCATACTTGAGCCCATAATCCACTGTACCCTTCAGGTAACTCAGAAAATGCTTTACAGCAACCAGGTGAACACTCCTCGGATCTGTTAGGAACTGGCTCAATGTGTTCACAGCAAAGCAAATGTCCGATCTCGTGTTTGTCAGGTACATCAAGGACCCAATCATCTGACGATACATAGAGACATCAACCGGCTCAGATGAAGCATCGCATAGAAGCTTCAGATTCGATTCCATAGGTGTGTCCATGGCCTTGCAATCCATCATCGTGAATCTCTTCAGGATATCTACTGTGTACTTCCCTTGACCAAGGAAGATCCCACCTGCACTCTACCACACCTCCATACCTAGGAAATAATGCATCATTCCCAAATATTTCATATCGAACTCAACAACAAGCTTCCTCTTAGTATCTGCAATCAATCTGTCATCTCCTGTTACAAATAAGTCATCCACATACAGGAGTAGAATCATAGGATTCCCTTCCTAAACCTTGTAGTAAAGGTTGGAATCCGCTTTACTCTTGGTAAAGTCCAAACTAGATAGGAAACTGTCCATCCTACCATACCAAGTTCTGGGAGCTTGCTTCAAGCCATACAAGGCTTTCTTCAATATGCACACATATGAATCCCTGTCATGTATTTCAAAACTGAGTGGCTGCTCCACATATACTTCCTCTTCAACTACAGCATTCAAGAAAGCACTCTTGACATCCCTCTGGTGTATTTTCTATTTCATCACTTTTATGTTTCTCTATGATGCCATCTGCAGCATGCTTGATCTGATAGATCCATATGGAAGTCATAACAAAACTTCCCTTCAGGTCTTGGGAATACATCCCAAACATCATTCTTCATGATCGACGGATCATGGCATTCTTCTCATATCCTGGGAACTTCAATATCTTCAATAGATAGTTTGTTGCTTGAACAAATGTTGTAGTCCTTCTTTTGTAGGTGAAGGTATACGATCTTTCCTACAAAACACGTTAAATTGCATGATTAGAAACATCTCATAATGTTCGGACAAATTCTTACACATAAGGAAATATGTCATACAGTCATGCAATTATCTTAGCCAATGCTTCAATACAACATTTCTCCATGTTCCACAACTTCTAGATGCCTTCCAGTCTCTACCAGAACATTGTTAAGAGTTTGCACTACTCCCAACATGTCAGGAAAGAGGTTTCATTCTAGATAAGTAGCAATGGAATGTTGTACAGTGCCATAGGCCACTTACCCAACACATGCATATTAGTAGTATACTGTTCATTAATGCAATCATTCTAATATGCACAATACATATCCTAAGTCTAGGAACATGAGCATATACATCATTGAACAAATTTATTTAAGCAAACAAATATGCAAGAAATGATAATTAAAATACTTATCTTTGTTTGTTTTTTGGGTGGACTCTCTCTGAGTCTTTTCTTTCTTGCAGGAGCTGCTGGAGTCCTTATACACCTTTTTGTAGAGAGATGGACAACTCCCTCTGAATATCTGCACCCTTGCAGAAACCACTGGAGTGTGCTCCCTCTTGATCTTTGCTTCCTGGATTACCTGTTCTTTAACTCATATTCATCCTTGGTCCCTATGCATGCTTATTAGTATCATGATTTTGTTATTCTTGTGATCTCATACAAAATCATACATTCATCAGTATACTATTAAAACACAATAATCTCAAGCATGTATAGTCATGATCATTTCAAACAGAAATAATAAGCATTAGCATTCAAGGTTTATATAGGACTCTTATGGTTAGTCATATCATAAGAAACATAACATGTCTAAACCTGTAATTACTCAAACCTATGACTCTTCTGAACAATCATCATCAATCATGCCATGCATACTTATAGATCCTATGATATAAGAAACACATACCTGGTCACCATATTTGCTAGTTATGTCTAGCAATGTGTTATTGTTCTCTTCAATGACCTGCATAACTCATTAGTTAACTTTTGCAAAAACAAATTATACATACCTCTATGTGATCCATGACTATGGATGAATCTTTGTCTTTATGTCACCATGGCATATTCAGGTTATCCCTTCAATTTGTACAAACCTCCCTCTTGCTCTCCAATCACTACTGCATCATCGATTGTTTTACCCTTTGGCCACATTAGGACTTGGCCATCTACAAATGCAACCCTCATACCTTTTGCATCCAATGCAGAGATGGAGAGTAAGTTCTTCTTGAGCCCAGGTACATAAAGGACTACTTTCATATTCAAAGATTTTCCATAATCTAGGTTGTAGGAGGCTTCACCACTTCCTTTGATTGGGTATCAATAATCATCCCCAAGTTTCACCTTATGGGGTGATTCATGTTCAGATAGATTCACAAAAGATTCCTTAAACCCAGTCATGTGTTTGGAATCCCCACTATCAATCAACCAATCATTACAACCATGGGAGATAGCACCTATGAGAGCAGAGATTAGAACATACTCTTCTTCACTTGATGAGTCATCATCACTTTCTACCCTAGCCTTCTTCTTTGGAGGTTCATCATCCTTGGCAGCATGAGCATGAAACCTTCTTTTGCTGCCCTTCTTCTTCTTGTTGGAGTTGTTGTTGTCCTTCTTGTTCTTGGGACAATTTATGGCAATATGTCCTTTCTCATTATAGGTGAAGCATATTCTTCTTTCTTTGAAGTGATGTGAATATTTCTTGGAGTGAGATGGCTCTCTCTTGGACTTCCCTTTCTTGGTGTGAGCTATGAGAGCTTGATCTTCATTCCCCATCTTTTCTTCTCTCGCCACAATCCTTGCTTCTTCTTGTGAGCATTCTTACTGTAGTCTACTGAAGGAAATCAACTTCTTTCTTGCACAGATTCCTTGAATGAAGGAGTCCCATGACCTAGGTAAGCCATTCAGAGTGGTCATGACAAATTCACCATTCTTTACCATTTCATCCACTGCTTCTAGTTGTTCCTTGATCTGGGAGACTCTTGTAAAATAAGATTGAATGGTTTCTACATTCTGAAACTTTACCCCTTTCAATTGGTTCAGTAGGATCATCTTCCAATTTATGTTTTTCCCTTCAAATAGCTTGGTCAAAGAGTTAAACATCTCTTTGGGTGTCTTTAGAGAAGACACATGGGGTATGAGATGGTATTTGATCGAATCAACAATGATTCTCTTTGCCTTGACCAAGTTCTTCTTATGCAATACTTTAGCCTCTTCATCCTCTGGGATAGGGATGTCTTCTTTTATATATGAGTCCAACTCATTCTCTTCCAGGATTAATCCAATCCTATACTTCCAAGCTTGGAATTTATCAACCCCTTCAAGCTTATCCTCAATCTTGGTGTGGTGAGACATCTTAAAGAGTACTTCAAATGGAAATAGAAAATATTTAGGTCTTACCACTTGAAATGCTGAAAACTAGATCTGGTCCTGGATTAGGTTTGTCGGAAAAACCCTAAAAATTCAAAATGTGAATTTCAAATTTTTGAAAGGATAGAAAGATGTGCCTTGATGAGCTGATCAACCTGGTGCATTCAGAATTTGAGATCAACAAAGCTTTACCCTTCATATTTGTCTTTTTGTCCTCCCTGGCTCACTAGGGAGAGCCCCAAATTAGGGTTTGAGTTTCTCGGAGATCTACCCAACCTAAAATCTCGATCCAAAGCTCTAAACTTCGATTTTTGCAGGGAACTTCTAGCTATGTCTTCAGATTGCAAAAATTCCTATTTTTGTGGAAACCCTAATTTTTAGGGCCAAATCTGAAAATGCTCAGAATTGAATTCTGATTGGACAGATAGAGTCAATCTAGTATACTGCTTTTCCAAAATCTGTGGAGAGAAACCCAATAACCAAGAAACTCAAGTTTCCGTCACTGCAAAATGTCTTCTTCTTAGGTTAGCTCTGATACCATGTTAAATTTTGAGCATTAATTCACAATACTCTAGGATCTTCACTGAGAGAATAACATGTACAGTATATCAATGCATAACAATCACAATAAGCCTGACAAGCATTACAAGAATCAAAAGCATGAGATACAAGAGACACAGAGTTTCCGTGGGAAAAACCCTAAGGTGAAAAACCCCACAACTTCCTCAGAGATAGAGAGAGCAATGGCTCAACCAAAGTACAACCAAAATACACTGAGATAGTCTCCTAGTAGCAGATGATCCTCCTCCTCACTAGTGCACCACTTTCTGAGTGAGAGAGATGTACTTTTTCGAATGATCTAAATAGAGATCACCTAATCTCTATTTATACTAACCTATTTTCCCAGTGACCTTATGGGGCCGACTTGTCTAGCTAGGTACATCCACATTATAATATATATTTCAGGGCCGACCCCACACATGGTGGTCTAGTAACCCATCGGCAAGTACACACACTTGCGACACTTGTCAATCCACATGACGACACTTCCATATAGAGGAATGACACATCTCTTATAAGGGTACAATAAATATATATAAAATGCATAGATGAAATACATTCTGAAGTTACATATACATCAACAACCATCAACCCTTCCTTACACACGATATGTCCCAGTAGAATCCCATAAGGAACACAGAAAATACATTTCTTTAAATTCAATGAAATCTAATGCTATCTACATTTTTCCAGCATCATTTTGAGGTTCGCAGCATGGTTCTTCAGTAACCCAAAAATGGTCCAATAATAAAAGTAAAATTCTAGAAACTTGTGGATGAATGCTTTGAATGTTGCGATCACTACTCTTGAAAATATGGCTGGTGCATTCTTCAAGTGAAAAGGCATCATTGTATACTGGAACGACCTCCATTCTGTTGCAAAAGTGGTTTTGTGCCTATCGATTGGATCAATTTTTATCTGATGGTATCCAAAAAATCTATCAGTAAAAGAGTATGCTTCATTCCCTCCAACGTTATCAAGAACTTCATCGGTAAAAGGTGTAGGAAATGGATCATGCATAGAGGCATCATTCAACTTTTTGAGGTCAACACAGATCTTAATCTCACCCTTTATTTTCTTGTCTTGGATTACCATTGGGATTATCCATTCAGATTCTTCAACCAGCTAAATAATTCCTGCATTGAGCATCTTATCGAGTTCTTCCTTAACTCGTTCTTTGTAGCATGGATTCATTCTATATGGCCTTTGTTTAATAGGTTTCGCTCTTGGCTTAAGAGGAATTCTCATCACTCCAAAGTCTCCCAGGATACCTTTCATCTCTATGAACTTCATTGGGAATACTTCTTGATATTCCTATAATATAGCTGCGATCTCTGCAACTGTGTCATCATTCCAGTAGTCTCCTATTACTGTGAACTTCGGCTCTTCAGGGGTGCCAATGTCACTTTCTTTGTTTTAACCGGTCCACTCATATTTGGAATTTCTAGTGGAGGCCCTTCTACCTCGCATACTCCTTCTGATTCTGGTATTATTATGTTGCGTGGGTCCTCCGCGTCGCTATCTTCAACTTCTTCAGCTATGTTGTAGCAGTCTAAAGCCTGCTCTATCTGTTCTGACCAATCTAGTTGTAGACTCACAAGTACATTGTTTGTGTCAAAAAACTCTTCTAGTGTTATATTTTCCTCCTTGCGATGTGGGCTAAATATCCTTTGCTTGATCAGTTGTAGCACGTCATGTATAGTCAGATGGTCACCTTGAAAACTAAAATCCTTCTGGAAGGTCGCAGTAAGGACAGACCAATACGCGGTCCCTGTGCACATCTCTTCCTGTAGATACCATTTTTTTGGAATAGGCTCCTCCAATGTATGCACAAAGAGATGTACCCATTTTATTTGCTATCTTTCCTTCCAAGCTTGTACACAAGCTGTGATATGATCTCCTGGATCCATCTGGGCATATATTTCTCAAATGGTAGTGTGACCTTATCAACAAATCAAATCTGTAGTTTTATTATGCACTGGTCCGAAGTTGACATTGTCTTTTTCTGTGTAGCCCACCATCTGGCATGTGTTTCTCTGAGTGCCATGTCTAATGCTGAGACGTGATGTTCATCTGCCACTGCTGCATTGTATTCTTTGATAAATGAATAAACATGAGTTGTACCATCATAAGTGGGGATTGGACTTACCTGCTTTCCAATCCAGTAGAGTGACTTTGTAATTGTCGCGCATCTCCTGGAAGATACTTCATGCATTCCATGTTGCTAGTTTTCTAATCCTTCATCTCAATCTGAGATGCAAGAACTGTCACAGCGCCAGCTGAGCATTCCATCCGCAGTAGGATCAATATAATCCGCAGCATTTGTTTTCATTTGATATATACGGTCAAGGTCTTGAGCTCTGTACTCTTCTTGAATAGGTTCAACATACCCCTTCCCCTGCGAAGGATCCAATGGTGAGATGACCCTTATGTCATTGCCTTCAAATATCATTTTCATTATCTTCAGATTGATGACGGTAGATTTCATCATTGCCCAATCGATGCCCAGCAGTGCTGAATAAGGATTGCTATCATCCACAATTTCAATTACTTCGAAGTCTGAATAACTTCACACTCCATCAATGTCGACAATGGTATTGGTTAACCTTCCTAGCGATATAACCATGCCTTGATTAGCCATTCTTAACTATATAGGTGACCACTATAAATTTGGTTTTCCCATCGCCTGCCATGTCTACTTGGTTAAGACATTCACTTCAAATCCGAGATCAAGAATGATCTTATCCATCTCATAGTCTCCTATCTGTGCAGTGAACCACATTTCCCTGCCGGTTCTTTTGGGACTCCTAATGTTATGTGCTGCACCATGTGCTATTCCTTTCTTACTGCATGATTTGTACTGAGTTATCAGTTTTTCAAATTCCATAAGGGTGTCCTTGATTTTTAATAACTTGGTGCAACTATGTAGAAACTGCGCAACAAAATTAGAGGCATCTGGTGCAGTGCATGTCTGATCATATGCCAGTGGCATGTCTTCTATTTGTGGTTCTTGACTTGGCAACGGGATCCTTGGTGAAGTAGGTGGTGGTTGTTTAAACATGTCCTGCACTTCTTTAAATATTTCTTTTTTTTTCTGTAAGTTCAGCGGAGGTGCTTTCCTAGGAGATTTTCTTATCCCTATTGTTTCTTCAGGGTTCTTCTTAGGATCAGTTGTTCCAGAAGTCTAGGATTCTGTGCGGTTGTCTTTTCTGGTATCAGCACCACTTTGCGTTATTGCGTTGACACTCTGACCTGTAGGTATGTTCTCTGATGCGATCATATGGATGTTAGGGTTCGGTGTTTCTGTTCTTCTCCTCTTCTGCATTTCTACCTCAATCACAGGGAAATATTCAATCACATGATCAAATGATTTACAGTAGTTGCATGTGGTGCATGGATTAGTACATTCTCTTGATACATGACCTGGCTGACCACAGTTATATCATATGACCTGGCCTCATCCTCTTCCTTGATTTTGCCCAGTATTTCTTCCTCTCTCACGATATCCACCACCGCGGCCTCTATATCCTCCTTGATCATAGTGGGTGTTCTCTTCCTTTGGTTGATTTTCCTCTTGAATGCGGTACATTCTAGCACCTTGCATTGCTTCCATATCTGGCTTCCTTTCATTCATCAGTTCATAAGCACGACAGTTGGACTCATCATGTCCAACTAACTTACAGAAATTGCAGTATAATTCTTTAGGTCTCTTTACATATTTTTGTATTAGGTAGCAGTCCTCAGGCCTGTGTCCTCTTCTTCTACAAACTTCACACCACGGTGCCTAGTTCTGATTCATATTTATTGGGTTTGGTGCGCCACTGTTAAGGTATTCTTGAAATGAGGGGCAATGTTCTCTGGTGTGGTCCTCTCCTCTGCATCCTATGCACCAAACTTCATGTCGTTGTTCATGTCTCTGCTCTTTTCCATTCTTCATACCTTGTAATTGTAATGTCAAGGTTTCCAGTTGGTTCTGAATCTGTATCATCCCAGAACTACTTTCTCAAATTGGTGAAGCTTCCAACTTCATTGCGATCTCCAAATCCCAAGCTTGAGATACAACCTTCTATTACATTGGTGGTTTTCTAATGTGAGGCAACAGTGCAACAATGAACCATTCTTGATGTTGTTTCGGAGCTATAACAAAGCTCACTTGGTCCAACAATGTTTTGATTTTTTGGTCGAATTCCCAAATTGATTCAGTAAGTTTCTATTTGATTTCTTTCAACTCTGTTATGCACTGTGATTCTAATTTGGGTTTCTTAAACTCTGCTGCAATCGCGGTTTTGATCTCTGCTAGGGTTCTTGGCTGTGCTTGAGAATACTTGATAAACCAGTGCAGCGCTCTATCTCTAAAAGTAGTTATGAGTTGTGCTCTCTTTATAGCATCATCTATCACTTTCTTAACACTCCACATGGCTTTGCATAGAAACAAGTGTTGATCAGGGTCTTCCTAACATGTTCCTTTGAATATTGGCAGTTTTATATCATTATCTCTCATTCTTCTTCTGGATTGTGTATTGTTATGGAACTGATTCCCTGTGACAAAAGTAGACACAGGCTGTTGGATTGTGCGAGGGACAATATTCTGCAGAATAGTCTAAGTCATAGTGCTATGAGCACTCGCTCCTACGGTGTTAGTAGTATTACTGAGCTGTGGGATGGGTTGTGCGACACTCGCAGCGGATGGGTTCTGGACTGATTGATTATGAGGTATAATACGCTGGATTGTGGCTGAAAATTGAGTGTTCGTATTATTGAGATCACATGGAATTTCGGTATCTATTCGGTTTCTAGATGGTGTGAGTTTATTTTCGTTAGTATGCTTGTATCTCTTTCCACTTCTCAAAGTATGGTTTTCTTCGTCAGTATCAATGTATGTGTTCTCTACCATGACAGATTTAGAACTATTGTTGCATTCTTAAAACACCTTTCTTAGTGAAAAGCATTTTAATGTATAGACTAAGGTTTTTTAGGAACTTACCTCTGAATCCTTCGAAAAAGTATGCTTCAGCTTGGCTGTAGGAGTTAAGCGTATCTATAGCAAATTCAGTCACAAATCCTTCTAATATGCTATCAACCTAGAAGTCAACTGCTCATGACAGTGGGATGTCGATTGCTTTGAGCTATTTAGTAAGCTCTGGAGTCCACTCTATAGGTATTCCACCTTGGGAACAATTCTTTCTTTCTGCTAGGCGTGATATCCACTCGTGTAGCTCGTTTGGAAATGAAGCCCAAAAAATTTCGTGAATGTCCCTCCACAAGTATTTGTTCAACCACTATACGTTAGATAGTGGTGGATGTATGTTTTCGTTCTTTGCAAAGTCTCTTTCGATCTTATCACACCAAGCCCAGATTTCTTTCTGTTCTGGATGACAACTATCAGACATTACTTTTCTGAATACACTATCGCATCACTAGTCTTAGCACGAAAACGGAACCATTTGTTGGTCTCAGCACTGTTCTAGAGGTTTTCCAATGTAGACCCAGGTACTTCGCAGTACAAGATACCAACAAAACCCCTATTCACTAGCCCTTTTGGCTACAGACTGCATGTAGCCTGAGGTCTCACTCAAGGCGAAGTTGAGGGGGTGGTTGCAGAAGCAGGTTTCCATAACCTTGTGATGCAAGTGTTTTCAAATGACTTATGTATAGTGCGATACGAGTTGCGCGCTGCGGTTAATGACTGCGCGGAGTCATCTACTCCACGTTGAGTATTTTCAGAAACAAAGATATTTGCACCCTCAGTGCATCCCCAAGCCATGCAGTGGGTTTATGAGATTTGATCACTTCTATTCAATTCTTATTCGATAATCCTTAATCATTCATCATTACTTAGCTTGATAAACATCATAACTTATGCAAATATGTGAGATGTGCAGTGCTGTGTACTTTGATATTGTGATTCAATCCTTAACAATTAACTGTGTGGTTATCTCATCGATCCCTTCATTCGAGACTTATAGGTGCTTTACTGTTAATATTCCTCCATACATGAACTACTTAGCATCTTATTCCATCCTTTCCACGGTGAATACAGATAACAGTAAACATATAATAGACAATAGTAACTTCATGCATGCACTGTAAGTAAATTAGATCACAAATTAATGGAAATCATACACAACAATCACATAACACAATGGTTTAACGTGGTTCACCCCCTCGGATGGGAAGATACATCCACAAGAACTATTGTTTATTTATCTTGGAAAGGGTACAACAGTTCTTCGTCTACGCACTCAGCTGCAGACACTCTTCTCTTTCTCTCTCAAAATTAGGCCTCTGCGCACTCAGCTGCAGAGCCTTTACAATGCTTTACTCTAATAGATCTCACAATATTCAATACTAATCGACAAAATGAACAATTAACCCTTTCCCTTTACAAAATTTCCTTATTTATAGATCAATACCCGTAGGTCATGTCTTTTACATCTTGAAGGCAGAACCCTTAGGTTTACAAAACTGTCGCGGTTTTCCCAAAACCAGACTACTGATATCTGGCAGCGGATCTTCTATTATATGCGTGCCAATAGGTTGCTTCCACCGAGTTGTTCCTTCTTTTCCGGCCTTAGATGACTGGTTCGAGTAGTAGTAGTCTTCTGCCTGTTGTGATCAGTCACCTACCTCCAATTTGCACCTACCCACTGCTTGGTAGATATTGACGATCTTTGCCAAAAATAGGTCTTATGTGACCTAACCAAAATAACTTCTTTCATCCGTCCATGCTCTGCTTAGCTGGATCTCCATTGACGTGGCACATCATGGCACTATACTCCTCGCAGCTCCTGCGACACTATTCCACGCGCAACTTCGCAGCATACCAAAACTTATCCCAAAATTGTTCAAACTTAACTACGCTTAGCTCCGCAGTTCTCAAAATTCTTCCTGTTCAAAAATGTCCTATCTGGGCCACGCCCAACATGGGTTCTGTTGGCAATATGGCCCTTATGGTTCGTGAGCCTTCATTCTAGAAGATCTGCATTCCTGCTTGCTCAGCTTGACAATGCATTATTTGCCCATGTCAAAGAGAATCAACGCACCAGTTGCTCACGTAAAGAGAACCAATGTGCGCAGATTGTGGGAGATGGCCTATGTGTTGTATTGAGTCGTTCCTGTAGCTATTAATACCTCCTATTTTTAGATAGGTCGACCACTGAAGGGGTCGAACTTCTCTCCCATTGTAAAACTATATAAAGACGTCTCTTATGAGAAACAAAGTTAGTCAGTAGAGAAAATAGACATAGAGCTATAGAACGTTGTGTAACTTTTGATTCAATTAATGGAAGTCTCTGATTTTAGTTGTTGGTGATCAAATTCATGATCTATTGGTGATTAATCTAATTTAGACAATCCCTGATTGTTGAGAAGGGCCCCTCAACAACTAGAGGTTTTTCATTGTGTATATTTTGTTACTTCTTTTCTACAGATAAGTAGTTTTCATTTTTAGTATATGTATTTAATTTGGTTTTTGCTGTAGATGGTGTTGTTTTGTTTCTTGAAATATATTTCTTGTTGTTAATACAATTTTCATTTTCAGAATTTAAAGTGACCGGTCATGCATAGTTTCCTTTAGTTTTCCTTTCAACTTTTCCATTGCAATTAGATAGAGTTTAATTAGTTCAGTGTTTCAAGTTCAGTTCATAATTAGATTTAGTTATGTTGATTCTCTTGTAGTTGTAGATTAACTTCATTTACCTTTTAGCTTTGCTTTATTACGCAATAGGAAATGATTTCTTTCCTTAGATATAGATTAGTGTAGTCGCTTTTTGTTATTTCATCTTTAAATAGTTTATTTACTACTTTGCTTGCACTGTAGATTAAAATGCATAAACCAACTGGCGTTAGAATCATTTAGTTTGCTTATTTTCATAGTTTACATCATTTTTGGTCATTCGGACTGTCTTTCATACTGTCATCCAGACTGTCATATGGACTTTAATATTTTATGTCTCATTTTATGCCTGTTTAGAGTTCAGTTTCTTAGGTTTTCAAATTGTATTATTTCCTATAGTTAATCAATAATTGTAGATGTAATTAGGACCTTGTTTTGAACTATATAAAGTTTCAATTAAGCTTCACATCTATTGTTAGTTCTTATTCATTTCCTTACGTTTTCCTTAGTTTACTTTTTTAGATTATGTTTCTATAACTGATCTTTTATGTCTGATTTCTTAACTTGTTATTATTTTTTTTTTCCTTGGAAAAAGTCAGTAATTTTATTTCATAAAATGAACAAAATTACATTCTACACATGTAATAGAATCACTAAGATCCCTACATTGTCACAGATTACTGTCCCATATCAACATCATATCTGATGTCCCAAACATAATACGAGTATAACGACTGTCCATACAACCCACTTATATCCCATTACAGATAACCAAATACAATGAACAGACTTGCGTGTTCACTGGTCTACATAAAACAAATACAGTGTATACGACTGTCCCTACAGCCCACATATATCCAATTAACATATAATCCTATACTATCCATCGTTGGTTCAATCAAAAGCTACGGCTGCTATTTTCCATCGCTGAGAGAATGTGTCCATCGTCGGTCAACAAATGCAGAGAGAAATGTTCATCGCTTATCACCCAAAACTGAGCTATTGCTCAATTCTGTGCCTCAATATCTTCGTGAAATGGTCTGTGATAATAGCTGTAGGTGCCCTCGGGTGAGTGAATAGTGATCCTCCAAGTGTCAAATGGTAAGTGCTGCTGCATCGCTTCCTTGGAAAGCAGATCGGAAATCCCATTCCTCTCCCTGTAGACATGTGTAAATGTAATTTGATAAAATGACTGCTTTAACCAGATCACCTCCTCCAGGATAGGTAAGAGTATCATCACATTGAAATGTGTGATCTCCTTTTCCCATTCGATAACTAACATGGAGTCACCAAAAATCTGTAGTGATAGACATCCTTGTTCAAGTGCGAATAACATCAGCACCCTAAGAGACATAAGTTCAGCATAGTTATTGGATCCCCTCCCCAAACTAGCCACCAGATGAAAGTATTGGGACTCTATTTTGAATAGAACTCCCCCCCCTCCACACTCCGATTGATGGTCTATTGAAGCTCCATCAAAAAAATCCCATGGCATGGATTTGTCAATCAATTCCACACACACAGGTCGCGTTCTAATCACAAGGACAGGTGCCTTGAAGTGTAGGGTAATAGCCACGACTTGTGCCACTACACTCTCCATTGGAACCCTGCAGTCTTGAAAGATAATCTTATTCCTGGTAATCCAGATGCCCCAGGCATAAATACAAGGGAAATCCCGAATGGTTGATGTCTTATGTGATGCCCACCACAATTGGAACGCTTCATGAACATTCGCACCCTGCCACCCCACATTGAGATCCAGGAATATGCAGGCATCAACCCAAACTTCCTGAGAATACCGACAATGTACAAAAAGATGAGAAATAGTCTCTTCCGCATCCCTACATAGTGGACAGAACCCCGGACCCAGTATGAATAATTTTTGCAGAATGTCCCAGGTTGGGGCCCTTTGTTCCAAAATAGCCCAGAAGAGTAGTTTTGCTTTACCTAGACACTTTAGCTTCCACAGAGTTTTCCACCACCACACCAATCCCCTGTTATGTACATCCACATTCAACTGGATATATCCATTCTTTGGGGAGTATATTCCAGAGGGATGATGGTCCCATATAAGTTCATCAGTCCTATTGGTCAGTCGAATATTCGATATTCTTAAGTGTCGAAGATAATCCGCCCAAGCCCCATGCATATCTCCAAGGATCTCAAGTCATTGTGCAGATTTCCACCCCTGATGCCAAAGTGTAGATGTTCCCGGATCCGCAATATCAGCCAAGAAATGACAACACCTTGCTGCCAATATATTCCTCAATTCCATAAGAATAACATGACCTCCCCTACAGCCAACCCAAGGGTCCAGTCCTATACGAATAAGGCTCCCATTTCCAATCCTCCACACTAATCCAGATCCTACCAAATGAAAATGTTGCACCACCGCTTTCCAAACCACAGAGCAATTTTCCCTCGACTTATTGCCCAGCCTGATCCATTCGAGTAGAGTAAGAGGGGCAATATATTTATGATATACCACTCTTGTCCAGAGGCTCTGTGTGTGAATAAGTCGCCAAGACACCTTGGCCCCCAAGGCTTTTGCGAACAAAAATATATTCTTTAACCCCCATCCTCCCAGGGCTTTTGGGACCACAATTTTTTCCCATCTGACCCACACCAAAGCTCCTTTGTCACACTTACCCTTCCATAGAAAAGCAAAACACAACCGACGTATCTGTTCCAATACTCCTTTGGGAATCCAAGCTAGAGACAGCCAATACACCGGGATTGCTTCCAAAACTGATTTAATCAGAACCAGCCTCCCAGCCCATGAGAGCCATTTATGACTCCATCCATGTAGTTGCTGTTCTAATTTAGCTAATAACCAGTACCAATCAGCCTTTAGATAAGCATTTGGTTTCAAGTGAAAGCCAAGGTACTTTAAGCCATCATCAATATCCAGTGTCCTGTAAGGTAGTCTAAGTGCCATACTGTGAATCTCCAGCTCGGTTAAATGCGAACATGTGATTGATGACTTATCAATATTCATTGACATGCCCGCAGCTACTTGCACTAAATTGAGACATTCAACCACCTTATCAATATCCTGTCTTGTGCCATCACAAAATATCAGAATGTCATCAACAAATAGGAGATGTGAGATATACAGTACCTGAGAAATGGATATACCACGAAAGGAACCATCAGCTTTTGCTTTCAGTATAAAACGACTGAGTCCTTCAGCAACAAGGAGAAACAACAACGGAGAAAGTGGGCATCCCTGTCGTAGGCCCCTTCCTGCATGGAAGAATGGACTAGCAGAGCCATTGATCAGTACAACAAAGCTCACCGTAGTGATGCAGGCCATAATCCATCTGATAAATTTGTAGCAGAAACCCAGGTGAGTTAGAAGCATCCGGAGATAGAGCCAACTAACTCTGTCAAATGCTTTTGAGAGATCAATCTTGATCACAGCACCCTTCTGTTTCTGCACTTTCAGAGTGTGTAATCCTTCCTGGGCAACACCGATGGCCTCATGAATTTGTCGACCTTCCAAGAAGCCAAATTGCTCACAAGAGATATGCTGAGACAAAATATTCTTGAGTCTCCGCACCATAACCTTAGAGATGATCTTATAGATACAGTTGCAGAGAGAGATAGGTCTGAATTCATCAAAGTATTCAGGCTTGTCCGCTTTTGGAATAAGAGCAATAAAGGTCGAGTTAAAAGGACCATGTACAAACCCAGCCTTTCGCGATTCTTCCACCACATTCAATAATTCCTCCCCGAAGAAGTCATAGAATCCAAAGAAGAATTCTATAGGCCAGCCATCTGGCCCAGGGCTTTTATCTTTCTGAAAGGAATGCATTACCTGCGAGAGCTCATGCGGCAACACTTCCTCCATCAACAGTCGATTTTCTACCTCCCCCACAAAACAAGGGAAAAGCTGAGTCACATGAATTACCTCAGCAATAGAGGCCCCAGGTTGTGCAATGAATAAATCTCCGTAGTGTCTAACACCCAACTCCTCCAATCCATCAAAATTGGAGACCCGTTCCCCTTCAGCAGAAGATAGTTCCCAGATAGAGTTAGTGGATTTTCTCCCTTTTGCATATGCTTGAAAAAAATTTGTGTTCTCATCACCGCACTGTAGCCAAATCGCCCTCCTTTTCATTCTCCACATCTCTTCTCACTCACACAGAATCACATTTCTGCGCCTTTCCCATTCCATCAACTCACCTTTCTGCAGATCATCCATATAGCCCATTCCCGGACAATGAAGCAGTTTATTGATATTCAACTCAGCAGCCTGCATATTCTGTTCATCACGTACCCATTTTTCATGTGCCCATAGGATAGTGGCCTCTTTAATTCACTGAAGATTATGATGAAAGTGTGCACCCGCATACTCCAATGAATCTAAAGGTCGATGAACCCATAGTTCCTGAACCATGTTAATAAAATCCTCCTCCTTCAGCCAGCTAGGATTGAATTTGAAAGGACTTGGGGGTTTTTTACTTCTGCCTCTTAGCTCCAGAAAGATGGGGCAGTGATCAGATACCCCACCTGACCCTACCCATTTCCTGACAACATCAACCCCCAGTACCAACACATCAACCACCAGAAACCTATCCAGTCTTTTAGCCACCCTTTAGTCCCCAGCTCGCTTATTACACCAAGTTGGAGTTAACTTTGTAGGTAGTATGTCTAGTAGATCCTTCCTGGCGAAGGCTTGAATGAAAAAATTTTCCAATGTATCCGGAGCAACCCGAGGCCCCCACACTTCAGAAGAACCCAGAGAGAGATTTAAATCCCCTCCCAGAATCACATCCCTGCCATCAAAAAGATTTAGACTTAACAAGGAATCCCAGAATCCAACCCTATTTGAATATGGCCCGTAGATATTGAGAATTGTGATCAACCTACCAATCTCAACATCCCAAACTTCCAAATTGATACCAGAAGAGATACCCCAAGAACAGTCATATCTACAGCTCTTAACCTTCCACCCCGAAGCCAGCCCTCTAGAACGCCCCCGAGCATCCACTCCTACAAACTTCCATCCTGGAAGCAAAGATTCTAAAGTCTGAACAACATCCACATTGCCACCCAAAGTTTCTTGCAACAGTAATACATCCGGTTGATTTAAGTCCACCAACCTCCTAAGAGATGATTTTTTAATGGGACTCACCAACCCGCGACAGTTGAAGGACATGATTTTCATTAGAGACCCCCATCCAGGGCTTTCGCTGCTCTAAGTTCCCACTCTATGGAATATTGTGTGCCCATCACTAAGTCGACCTTAGCCCGATCCTGTGCCTTTGACAAGAGGGATTTTTGTCCCCGACCCTTACCCCCATTACTAAGAGCCAAATCAGGAAGTCCCTTCCCCCCCGATCCGTCAGCAGCTATCTCCCTATTTCTAAGAGCGTAGCGGATACTACGTCCCTCAGAACAGCTGGAGTGTTTGGTGGATACCATGGACGGCGTGGATACACAGTCCGCATCAGACATCAAACAAGTTGCAACAGGACAAAGTATATCGGTACATGTTAGTGGAGGAGGCCCATGACTTCCCCCCCCCAAATCATCAGAGACAACGAATAAGGAATCAGCAGGTGAAATGAAGTGAGACATACCCTGGGGATTCACAGATGATCCCCCTCGTATAATGGACATCTCCCTTAGCTCGCTGGTGTAGGCCCGAGTCATAGAAGTCGCTGTAAAAGAGGCCCCCACATCAATCGAATCTGCAGATCCAATAGTCTCCAATTCAATGTCCACCGATGGAGGCAAAGTTTCCTCAGCACCATGTATCCCGTGATCAGATGATACCCCAGTATCAAAGAGCTCTCCTCGGGCAAAATCTGGCCCACGACCTTCAACCCTCATCGTCTGAGGGTTCACCGTCAACATTGGATCAGCACGATCTGCAACTCCTTCCTCGACCATTGGCTTACAAGCCCGAAACGATAAGGTGCAGCTGGCTACCAAATGTCCATGATCGTGGCAGCGGTGGCACCTAAACGGCACACCCACATAATCCAGAAGTTGAACAAAGTCCCCATCGTTGGACTATACATTAATCTCAGCAGAGAGCCCCAGCCGGAGGTCGATTTTTACCAAAATCTTTGCCACCATGTATTTTCCAGTCTCATGGTGTGAGTAATCAGAACACACATAATCACCAAGAAAATTTCCAATCTCAGCAAACCGAGTTTCATCCCATAGATGCATGGGGAATCCAGGAAGCTTCACCCACAGCGGTTTTGCATCTATTTTCTCCGATTTAGAGTCGAAAAAGGGAGTCCAGCTTTTCAGAATGATAGGGATGCCCAACATCGACCAGTGTCATCTTAATACTTTATCAACCTCCCCTTTGTTCAGTAGGATAAAACAAAACCAACCCTTCGTCAACACCCGTATCTTAGGGGCAGAAGACACTAAATCCTTCCACTGCTTAGCCGCCCAACGCTGAAGGAAACCGCAACCAAATCTTCTGCCCCGAACATGTCCTACCACAGCGGTGTGTGTGAAATCCTCCGCCTCTTCCATCATAACATCCACCCCCAGCACCAACTTATCCGGTCTCCTCCGATCTTTAACCCTCTTTGCAGAATATTTATGAGAATCAGCCTTCGCAGAAACCCCGGTTCGATGAATAGTCTCCCCGGCAGTGGTAGGTAATTTAAAATGATTCCCATCCCTGTCCCTCACTACCTCGGGCCTAGAAAATACCTCTGGCCCCCTGTATTTTATGGAGGGTCCAGTCAAAGCCCCTGACCCATCCACCTCCGCAATGTCAACTCCAGCAGCAACATTCCCACAGTCATGTACCCCATCTGAGATGTAAGCCACATCCTCCTCCATTCCACCCCAGACGTGCCCGCAGTACAGCCAGTTCACCTATCCCAGGCACTGAGATCAGCCAGATCACCTATCCCTGGCCCCAGACAAGCATCAACAGCACAGACAGAACATTAATCTCAGAATAAAAAATCCAGAAACAACAGTGGATCGGACCCCATGCCACAAATCACTCCATCAGCTTGCTTCACCACGAACTCCTCCAAGAAGGATTCAAGATCGACCACCAGCATTCCCCAGCTATTATTCCACACTGCCCCAATATCCAATACACTGTATCTCACAGCATCCAATCAAATGCCCATGTGATAGCATGGTGGCACCTTCATATAAGGTTCAACATGGTCAAATGTTTTCCAGTAATGATTCCAGTGGATTTTGGCATCGAGATCCAAGCAAGGGTATCTCATAACCCATATCCTTCAGTTTGTAAATGGGTGTTATAATTGAAAAGTATATGACCTACGTTTTCCTCTCCACCGGATCCCAATTCTTCAAGAAGTCTTTCATCGCCTGACTTCAGATTGCTGGAAAAACATGGAGATCTCAGCCATTATAGGTGCCAACTACCATGCCAATAATCGCTCAACACTTCAAAGAGAACCCCCACACATTCTCCCATGCGCGCAATGGCCCTCCGAGCCTGATCCAAGGAGAGGGAGATCTTCACGAGCTCAGATAATGCCTGCACAATTCAAAAACCTTACCGTAGTTCTGTAGCAGTTCTTGGAGCAATTCAAGAATCATTCTTCCCTTCCCGTTCAAGCGTATTATTTCTCCTAACTTGTTATTGTTATAGAACTCATTAATTTCATTCTTAGTTTAGTTTATTTTATTTTTATTCAGTTTGATTTTGGATTAAAGCTTGGTAATTTCATTTCTAAAATTACATTAGTTTTTCATGGTTTTTTAGTTCAAGCATAGGATCTGCTCTTCTCATTTACATAGTTAGTGAAGATGTTCATGGATAGGATTTGATTCGGAAATAAAATATCTTTATTAAGTTTTCTACTTGCTTCTAGATCAAAGTTATTTCCATAGTCATTTGCATATGCTTAGATTTCCTTAAACTTGTGTTGATAATTATATTTCATGCTTCACCTTTGTAGGATAGCATAGATATTTGCATGCCTTCGATTTCAAAGTAGTCATTAGAAATACATGTTCTTGATTTTTTTGTTAATATATTGATTTTTAATAACATCTCATTTCAAAATAGTCTTAGGTAGCATAACTAGATTCATTTGCTTATGGATAAAGAATATATTACAATGTTTAAGATTAATTGCAATTGGTCACTTTTTAGCTTGCATCTCTTTCTAGAAGTTAAACTAGATTTACTTTCGTTCTGTTTCCTTGTCACATTTGAAATTCATTTTGATACATTTTCTCCAGTACCTATTACATTTGATACATTTCCTCAAATCCTCAAGTAGAATGGAATTAGGTAGCTTAGCTTAGTTTTGAGTATTTGTTAAATGCATGAATAAGTTTAACTGTTGAATTTCTTAGGTTCATTAAGTAATTTGTAATCTTGCTTCAAGATAACATAGTTTTGTGTTTCCATAGTTAGTTGTAAACTGAATCATTTCATAGATAGGTTTCTGAACTTGTTCATAGTTATTACTTTCTAATTTCTAGATTACAGTTTGAATCACTGATTAGTAGTTTCCATTTTCATAAGAGTAGTTTTCTTTTGATCAAGTCTTGTTTCCTAGAATAGTATTGTTGTTTTTATCTTTTCAGTTATTGATCATAGAGTAGAGTAGTATAGATTGATACTATTCTGATCTATTGGTTTAGATAGGTCTAATCCGTTTAGTAGTTGTATTTCTGAAGTTTGACTCAGTTTTTCATTTTGAAAGATCTTTCGATCTTTTCATTATTAAACATTTCTAAGGTCGGCTGAGCCGATGTCTTAGGTACCATTCTACCTCAGCATATACTGTGCCACAACTCTAATATTACCAACCTTGGTCGATAATTAAATATTTGGTGATTCATTAAGACTATAGATACACCCAACAATGATTTTCACACCTAATGAAAAAATTTTAAGTTTAGGAGGCATTTTTCTCGGATCAGCAAGAAACAATGTTGCAAAATATAACGCAGTCATTGAGATTCTTGTCGAGGCTATCACCCATAGCATTCGACAAATAATCTTCAAACTGGACTCGGAATTAGTTGTATCTCGGTTAAATGGTTAGTATCAGGTTCGAAATCCTATACTATTTAGAAATTTTCTACTAGCATGAATTTTAGAACGTCAGTTTGAGTTCATTAAATACATTCATGTTCCTAGAAGTCTGAATAGTTTGGATGAATTCTTAGCCAACTACGTACTTGATTGGCATCTAAGTCATTAACATTATTCCGAAAAAATCAAGAAAGTATATTATTCATGGCAATTTAATTAACCATATCATTTAAGGACATAAGTAAACGCTGAAATAGCTAGCTTACATCATAAACCAAAAAGTGTGTTGAGTTTTTAAACATTTTGGATAGTAACTTTGCACACATAAAAAAGAACAGTGTAAAATATTTTCTCTCTTTTGTTTCTTTTTTTCTTCAAGATAAAACCCAAAAAATTTCATAAAAATTGAGAATATTTGGAAACTTCAAAAAACATTTGAAACTATTTCAAATTTCCTGGTCAGGCATCAAGACTCCCTACAACTGGTAGATAGATGAATAATGGTTCACAGCTTCTATAAATTCATGTTGAAAGGAGATGCTTCCTCTCATCCATCGGCTACAACTACAAGGAGTATGGTAAAAAATGAGTGTTTTACTTATCTTTTATTCATACATGTATAACCATATCCTTTTGAATGATAGGATGATGCATAATTCTTCAATTTTGGATATATTTTCAAATATTAAATGCACATTTGAACCGGTTTCTGACTAAACATTTGGGTAGGGAAATGGTTTTGATCACATGACTTGGAGACTTTGACAGTTAAAACTATTCGATTTAGGTAGTTGGAGATAGACCATGATTCATGGTGATTTATGATTTTGGAATTTTTCACAAGACTCAATATGATGTAAGCCTAATTGACCGATTCCTACTTGGCCATTATACCAAATTGGATAAAATTAGTTACATGGTATTATTTCACCGTCCATCGACACATAATCTTGCTTTAGATATCCTACCCATGCAAGGAACATCTCTAAGAGTGTGCACAGCTAGCTCAACGCTTGTTTGCAATATGGATCTTTTCCTTGGCCTAACCTGTGCCCTTGCAATATAGGAGTATGCCCATGCAACACTCATTCCCTCCCATGTACTATAGCATCCTTTATTCTTTTTCAAGCTAATAAATGAAAAATTCACAAAAAATAAAAAACACAAAAATCCAAAAAGGGGGAGAATTGAATCATATCATATTGTATTATGGAAAAAATGGCAACAATCAGTCCTTGTCTCCCTTAAACACGGCACATCATTTGGTATCCGCTATCAGTATACCATCTATATTTTCCTTAGGAAAGTGTACCAATATTTGGAACGGATCTCCACTGATGGGTTATCCTTCCCATCAGCAACAGAGATTTCCTTAATGCATATGGAATTGGAGGATTTCATTAAGGTCGGTTACTCGAGTCCTACATTTCCAAATGTCCATTCTACATCGTTCTATGTGTTTAAATGAAGTTCAAACAGTGTCGGCCATTCCTCAAATATTCCTGACCAATCATGTCATCCTTCCTTGTCTCAGCATACAGTGTTGGATCTCACAATTCTACCAAATTATATCCGACTATTGATATTTGTTTCATATTAGTTGATGTGAGATGCATTAATGCCCTCCTTCTAATAGATCTATTCCTATTGACACCAAATCATCATCTAGGAAATGGATCTAAGAAACCTAGGAGTACCTTGGATCTTACAGTCATTAGTGGAATTTTTTCTCGCAAATGATAGTGGGTATACATCAATGAACCTTGATTATTTGATTCTACAAGTGTTCGAATTCAAAACATCTATTCATACTTGCTAGTTTGTACTCAACACCTTAGAGTACATCATCATTATCGGTGGGTCTCTTCGCACATCTTAACGGTATACATCAATGACTACTAATTAGATGGTGTTTTATTATGCTTGACATCAGTTCATTTATTTGCATGATATAAAATCGTACTATCATCGATTTGTATTGAAGACCTTGGGAAAAATAGTTGTATCACTCATCGATGCACTGCCCGAGCTGCGCAAGATTAAACTACCATGTCAGAAGTTCGATGAAGGCATTATTCTCGCACTCATTAAAGTGCATGTTTACAATTCTGAAAAATTTACTTTTGACATTGATCAATTGTGTATTGTTTTTGTCCATGCTTGTTTACTGCTGAGCATGGGTATTCCCGCCTCAATAAGATATTGTATATTTGAGAAATTGTTATGTTTGACTTGCAGGTGTTCTCTTGAATCCTGCTCCCATGAGATAATCCTTTTCATCCTTGCTTTGATCAATAAAGAGAATCAGTATGAAGAGCATTAGTATCAAGATTATTAGTATGAATAGTATCAATACACAAAATAATGTATTTTGGACCTTAGCTCCGCTTCAAACCTCACACATTAGGGGGCATCTGTTAACAATCAAATTAACACCCTTAACAAGTGAAGGAAGAAGCACATTTTACCATTTGCCCGCACCATGAAGACTAGAAATTTGGAACAATGGAGAGATTTGATCTCTCATTTGACCACCGCTTCTGCAAGGGAAGAAGTTTGTGAAGACAAAGGTTTCCCTAAAGAGGCCAAGTGTAAGACCACTCAAAGGGCCAAAACCTAGTTCCCACAACTCCCAGGGTGGAAAGAATACATCAAAGGTGTATTAATTGTCCTGAAAATTCTAGAATTTAATGTCAAAAGCTTGAAAATAATGGAAAAGTGGGTTTTTGAGTGAAAATATTCGAAAATCAAGAAAATGTATTATCCCAGATTGAAATTTAAATCATGAATTCCCATTTCCCAATGCTATAAAATAAATGAATTTGGGGCATGGTAAGAGACAAAAGGTGAGAGTAAAGGAATGCTGGAAGGATTTCAAGGTTGGAAATCTCATCTTCAACAAATATCTTGAAGGATCAAAGTCAAGGATGGAGAAGGTTGGCTCAAAGAAAAGGAGGAGGGTTTCACCTCAACAATAAGGTTGTAATTATTTATTTTCCTCAATTCAATATGTTGCAATTCATTCCCCCCCCACCCAAATATTTGTTTGAATTTAGTTTTTAGATCTATTTTTGAATTCAAGTTTGGTAGATAGATTTCAACCTTTCCAATTTTTTTCAAGTTCTTAGAGATAGAAGCTAGAGGTAAGTGTTGGCTGCTTATACTGTTCTTGAGGTTTTCTAGAAAGACCCAGGTTCTGCGCGGTTCGAGGAACCAACAAAACCCCCTTTTAACCAGCCATTTCGGCAATATCCTGCGAACAGACTGAGGTCTCAACCGAGGCGAAGTAATGGGGAAGTTACGGAATTAGGTTTCCACAACCAGATGATGAGCGCTTAACAGAATGATGAGCAGTGCGCTACAAGACTCGTGCTGCAAGTTGGGGACTGTGCGAAGTTCACCTTCTTCATGGCTAAAACTTATATAATAACGCATCCAAGGACTGTTGGGATATTCCTATACTCCATCCTGGTCCTAACAGCATTTTCCATTTTTGCATTTTCACTCATGCATGCAGCCATGATTTTCCATGAATGCATGCAAATGCATGCATCCCATTCATCATTCCCAGCACCTAACCCTCAGTTAGCTATCCCTGGGAGCTTCATCTGATCAGTTTCAGCTCTCCTAGTGCTTAGTACGCCTTACATGCAATTGCATGCATCCCAGGCACCCTCTCTCACCTACCACTCAGTTGCACTTCAGTTAGTTGAGTTATCTTTAAATATTTCCTTGATTTAAGGCTAGACTGACTCTCAATTGACTATATCACTCCGATGGACCTCTAGTGAGACTAGACTGCCTATTCTGACTCCAGTTAGCTCCTCATGCGCCCTCCACTAAGACTCCTTCATTCAGTTAGTGCCTCCATGTGCCAGTTACACCTACCACACTTACTTAGACTCATTTTGACATCTGGTTGACAGTTACTTGTGCATTGATGACTCCACTGATGATGATGAGGACTTCTAGTTGTGCTTTGATGACACTCCACTGGTCTGATGATCACTCCATGAAGGCTAATTTGAATTGGAACCTTGGCATTCGAATCCTCACCATTGTATTATTTATTTTTCCATATTGTGATTAATGAATTAGTGTGTGATGTTATTCTGCTTCTATCCGAGTTATACTGTATCATAATTTTGTTGCTCCTTTACACTGCATGACCACTCTTCTTCTATTTTCCTGCTTAATCTTAATCCTTTTTCTGAGGTATACATCATCTCTTAGAAATGTTGTAAGTATTTTCACATGGTATCAGAGCATGTTGAGAGTATAGTCTATCTGCATTCCTGAGAGTTTTTTGCAGGTTATTATGAAGATTTCGAATGCAGCAGTTTCTGCAGTTTTGCAGCTGTATCACCTGTAGACATTTTCTATTGTTTTTTGTAGATCTTCTGAAACAGCTTCCATGAATCCCGAAGGAATTACTCCTCTTTCTCCATTCAACTATGATGAATGGAAACCACAGATGATAGCACATTTGAAGAGACATGGTCTCTTTGATTATTGTTTTGAAAGAGAGTTTGAATCCTCTGAAGAAGAGCAATACTGGTTAAATGAAGGTGACAGAGCCTCTACAACCATGATGTTTGCTATGTGTCATTGCATGGTACACCACTAACTTTCTGTTGAATCTACAAAAGAGCTGTGGGCCCATCTAGATGAAAGATTTGGCAAACAAAATGAAGGGATTGGTCCAAACCATTTAGAGAGCAATCCCACTATTGCATTCGCCCTCCTTGATGGTCTATCTAATCATGAATTAGTATCAAACATATCTCATATTGAAGTTGTCCACAAAGAAGAAGAACTTGCAAATTCTACACTCATGCTCAAAATTTTTTCTATTTCAAATTCTATGCCAGCTCACACTCTAGAAACTGCAAAGGTTCTTAAATCCTCTATTGAACAAGATTCTGTTGGTTTGCATCATGATCTATTGAATGTTTCAGAGGTCAAATCAACACTTGGAGGTAATGCATTTGCTCTCCTTGATCACTCACCTCTTATGTACTACTATATGATCATTTGTACATGATTTTAGAATTTTATTGAAGATGTAGGGCATTGCCATTCGCTTGGGATAATTTATCATGCATTTTATGGTTTTGATCTCACCTCTACTGGTTCAAAGGAGATCTCAAGTAACCATTCATTAAGTCTAGGAGCTGATTAAAATCCAAGAAATCACTACTTGGGATAATTTCACATGCACATCATGGTTTTCATCTCACCTCTAATGGTTCAAAGGAGATCTCAAGAAACCATTATTCAAGTCTTGGATCTGATTTGGATTCAAAGAATTCAATATCATGTGATGGTTCTTTTGGGCATAATCTCACCTATGATGGTTCGAAGGAGAAAACAAAATACTATCTACACATTCATGGATGTGATCCTACCTCAGCTGATTCAAATCATAGGTTCCAGGATCATCCTCATATTTTTGGATTTGTTCTCATCACATTTGATCTGAAGAGCAAGTACAAGCACATGCTTTTTGAGCATGAACCACTTCTTCCCAAGAAGAAGATACCTCAGAACATATGATCAAGCATCACACCTACTTGAGTTTGGAGCATTTATTTTTGGTGTGCCTTACAGTCTATTTTGAGGGGGGGTATTTTTCCCATGAGGTTTTCCCCATTTCGTCGATTTATTTACTGTTATTATTATTCATTGTATTGGGTGACCTTTTGTCTCAGTTACCAGGGCCTAGGATGGATTAAGGGGGGGTGTTGGGATATGCATATACTCCATCCTAGTCCTAACAACATTTTCCATTTTTGCATTTTCAGTCATGCATGCATTTTGAATGTAGCCTTGATTTTGCATGCATGCATCCCGGGTGCCCTCTCTCACCTACCACTCAGTTGCAATTCATTTAGTTGAGCTATCTTTAGATCTTTCCTTGATTTAAGGCTAGACTGACTCTCTGTTAACACCCAAAAAGTGCTCACTAGCTCATTTCCTTATTCACATGACCCATTTGTCCACTTTTTCACCATTTGAGCCTCTAAAGCCATCAAAAGGTCACCAAAAGACCTTAATACACCCCTTTTTCCACTCAAAACGAATATTTTTCCTCAAAAAGCATAAAAAACCCTAAAAAAGGGTCCAAAATTCCCAAAAATATTAAAAAGGGAATAAAAATATTCAAAATATTCAAAAAAGGAAAAAAGAGGGAAAAGGTACCTAAACCATGTTGGTCTATACCATTGGTTTCCTCAAAACCATAATGGTATTCCCCACAACCAAAAACTATAAAAAGGTGGTAGGG
Source organism: Larix kaempferi (assembly GCA_027924585.1). Classification (NCBI taxonomy): domain Eukaryota; kingdom Viridiplantae; phylum Streptophyta; class Pinopsida; order Pinales; family Pinaceae; genus Larix; species Larix kaempferi. Next base: position 29,507,837 of record BSBM01000229.1, on the reverse strand, counting down.
GCTCCTCACTTTCCATCCATCCATCATCCTATCCTCAAGTTGTCAAAATCTCTCATGAGCTTTTGACCATTGTAGCTATCTTGGAGAAGAGACCTTTGGAGCTTCGAGCTACTCACCCTTGGAGCTACTCAACAATCTTCACCACTTGGAGGTATCACCATTGCAAGCACTTGCTTGCCCCTATTCTTAATACAAAAATCATTTTTTACATATTGTCAATTGTTTTGCTTTCGATAATATTTCCATTGTTTGCTTATCTATTTCACATAGACCCATGATTAATGTAGTTTAAAGTAGTTTGTTATTTATTTCTATTGAGACTACTATCACTTGTTGATAGGTGCCCATTGCACTAAGCTTGGTTGCAAAACCAAGCCAACAGTTTTTTGGTGACTCCGCTAGCTTCGAATTCTTAGATCTCAATTTTTTGCTTTAGATCTTAGTTTTTGTAGTTTTAATCAGTTTAATTCATATCTCTTCCATCCTAGACAGCAGATCCATTGTTGTTCTAGATCTTCGCCCCTTCTATTGCCATTAATAGCCCGAAATTTTCATTTTTGGGTTCAGTTTTCGGCCTCCGTTTTCGGCTTTCGCCTCGCGGTTTTTTGCCTGACAGTCGCACGGCTCATCGCGACCTTGCGGCTTTTTTCCGCGTGGCTCATCGCGGCTTCGCGGCCAATTTACGCGCTGCACATCGCGGCTTCGCGACCATTTTCCGCGCTGCACATCGCGACTATGTGACGAAAACCCGCGCTACACATCACGGCTGAAACCCGCGCTTCCCATCGCGACTGTGTGACAGGAATCCGTGCTGCACAACGCGGCTTCGCGGCCGAAACTCACGCGACCCATCGTGGCTGTTTGCCTGAAACCCGCAATGCAAGCTTTTTCAATTATGCCAATTTTTTGAAAAATATTTTTTGCTATATTTTCTGCCCATTTAGCATATTTTACAGTATTAAATTTCCTGCATTTTTATAGCCATAAGAAATATTTTACTATTTAGAATGCTTCATTAAAAGTCTTTTTACAAAATTTTCAGAAATTGAAAGAGAGATTTTTCTGCATTTTATCTAGATCAAGGTTTTACTGTTTATTTGCTCGATACTTTGCCCAAGCAATTTTTAAGAGATCCATTTATTTCTTGAAATATTTATGTTATTTGCTTCCCTTTAAATTATTTCAAAGATCCATTATTTTTGAATAGTTTTTCAAGCATTTACATTTCAAAAACGCCTTTATTTTTTGCAAAAACTGGAAGCGTCTTTTCTTTTATTTGTAAAATCGCCCAAGCGAGGCAAATCAATTTTAGTTTAAATACCACACTTGCACCCACTCTGCCACATAATTTAAACTGAGCCTTAAAATTTACCTTAAACTCAACCAACTTTTAACCCCACTTGGGGAGCACTTAAAAGAATTTTGTAGTTAGGTAGAAATGAGGGGATAGGTGTTCCAATAATACCCCTTAGTCATTACATTTGAGACATAGCTGTTGTCCATTAGGGAACCAAAATCCCCTAGTATTTTTTGGCACTGTCACAACCAATTTATCAGAGGGCCTCTCCCCTAGGAGGGTTGAAGTTGCCAGATTGGTTCTGGAGGCCTAAGTGGAATACCGAAATCCATTCAGTAACCGAAGGCTACCTCTCGCAGTTCTCGGGGTATCCCTGTATGGGGGTACTGTGGTAAAAGGACCAAACGGAAGATTCATCTTTTCTGAATGTGTCATGAACGGGGTATCCTAGTTGCCACTCTTTAGGATTGTCTACTCGGTGTCCCTCCCGGTAGGGGGATATCTAGCCGTTGATTCAACACTCTATATTGTCTGACTTGGATTTCATCACCTTGCAGAGTATATTGTTTGTTGACTCACAATACTTCTAGTTAGGTGTTTGCATGATACATTACCCACTTTGGTCTAGTAGCACCTCTTTTTTCTAGAAACTGTTTGACTGTTGGTATTCTGACCAATTTTGTTGCATCCCTCAACTTATTATAGCACAGCTGCTATAAATAAGTGCTTTTTGAGGTTGATCTCGTCTTCAGGGTGAACCCCCTCAGTTCAGTCTACTTGGCTCTCCATGTCACCGACGTAGAGCCTTATCCCTTGATTCAACACGTCATCGACCAAACATACAGTAATCCGATTCTGACACGCCTCACTTCACATCTGATTCTGAGGCTGAATCCGAAAACCCTACTGAATTATTACCAACCAACCTCATGGCTGGAACACAATACGACCCACTTTTTACCAGTACTATTGGACATCCATCCACATACCCTTCTACTACCATGCCATCCATGGTAACAACAACCCCTCTAGTCATGCCTAATATGGGGGACACTCCACCTTTAGGTATGCCCAACACGGGACTACCTCCTATTATGGGTATGCCAAACATAGGAATCACACCACCTGTCATTACCACAACCCAGATCCCGGGAGTTCCTAGCACTATTCCTAACCCCGGTGTAACCCATGTTGCACTTGGAAACGTTGGTCCATACCAAACCACAGTAGTTGGAGGACACATACCTTCAATACCTAGCATACCCTTAGGGGCTACTGGACCACTACATAATGCCACCATGAATAGTTATGTTCCAGTCACTTCGCCACACCCATCTGCTAGTTTACCTTACATGGCTAGTCTGAACTTACCAGGCTTATCCAGGCTAACCAACAATCCTATAAGGCACAACCCGACATGGCCACCCATGCCTTCAAAGCTCCCCTCGGACATACCCAAGTTTGAAGGAAAACCTAGGCAGGACCCTCAAAACCACATAATGTATTTTCACCTATGGTGTTCATCTAACTCCATAGTGGATGACTCCATTCACCTAAGACTGTTGCAACGAAAGTTCACTGGCTCTGCAGCCAAGTGGTACATCGAACAACCACATGGCACCCACCATACTTTTGCATCTCTCACCTCTACTTTCCTTCAGTTTTTTCAGCTACATGTACATTACGATGCAGGCGTTGAAATACTGTTGTCTTGCAGACAAAACACAACTACCCACATCACGGACCACATCCATGAGTGGCACAAGCGTCATATCCTCTGTAAGATTAAACTGGATGACCATATATTTTTGGACTGGTTTCTTAAATCACTCCTACCCCTCATAGCAAAAGACGTCGCGTCCGAATGACCCCAGTCAGAGGAAGAAGCTATCCTAAAAGCTCAGCAATTCGACCTAATCTATGCCCAATCAGGTTATCTCTACACCATCATACCAGACGCCCCACGAGGTGATTCTTCACGCAGTGACGTGTCGGGGGCATCACATGCCGCTGATGGCATCATTGGACAAGTTGCATCCCACAACCAACCATTTTCCATTATGCACAATAATAATGACCCCGATCTTTCACGGGCCACATCTCACTCTGGAGCTACAACTTCGTATGCTCCCATGGCCCACCCCCACCACACTCATGGACCCCCATGTCCACTATAGTGTTATGGTCATGCACCTTCAGCCTATCCACCTCTGGTTGCACCCCCTACGTATTACCATCAGCAGGCCACACATGCTCCTGTTCACTCACAAGCCCCAACGGATTATTTCCCACCACAGGTAGTCCTTGTTGCACCACAACCTCCAATCGCTCAAACTTATCCTCCAAACAATAACAACGCTACCCCCACCAACCAAAACCCTGATCGACCACCGACACAGGGTAAGAACCCCAATTTATGAACAAACCACCCATGTTCCATATGCAGGGTATACGACCATTATACACACACTTTCCCCCATTTGGGGCGAGCACACCAACTGTGGTCTGATGATGCCCAACACCAAGGGCACGCGGCACAACCAGCGCCACCTCCTCAACCACAACCCATGGTGCTACAGAATCCTTTTCCCACACAAGGAGTGGTGAACACTCGTCTGTTGGATCCTCCTCAAGGAACCACAACACCACAACAACAAATCACATATGCTGCACACACAAAACAACCAATGGATTCAAATACTCATCATCTCCTTATGATGTCATTGTCCAACATGAATCTCCAAACACGTTGAAACCCATACGCTCCCATTGCACCTACAAATTTTCTCCCTATGATTGAACAACCAGTTCATAATGCACCTACATCATTCGTCTCCACAGTCAGACCCATATTATACTCAGAATCACCTATGAATTCCACATTCCAATCCATCCAACCCCCTTTGAAGATAACTGAGATATCTAATTTTTGCACCCTCTCGCATAACACACAGGTACCAAACCAACAACCCCCTTTACTCCCGCAACCACCCTCAGTGCCAACTCACGTAGGAGCCACACCAATTCATACTATCCCATTTTTATTTCCCCCTTCAGGTGCCATCAGCACACCAGTCATGGCTACACTTAATCTCCCAGGATTAACATTAGGACTACCTGTATGGTACCTACCTGCCCCAACCTCTCCTCTGACACTGAATGTCATTTTACAACCGGTGCAACCCATCAATACTTCTAACCATCCACCCCCTGGTGTAGCAAACATCCAGAATCGACCACCTCCAACAGCGGCCACCGCATCAACATCCAATTATACTCCCCCACCACTTTGAAACGTTGGGGGCAGAGGTCCACAAAGCTACACCACAGGACCCACAACTCACACCCCCCCAGCGACCCCCAAGTTGGCGAAGAATCCCCCAAAAAACTGCATACCCCCCAAGTGCTCTTTGTGTGATGACATAGGCCATGTCACCCATCAATGTCCACAGTTACCAACACTTCAAAAACACATGAATATGTTGGATGATGACACCAACGTTCCAGTAGTCAAACTAGAACTCCCCCCTTAACCTCATGATAAATCATTGCGCACAAACCATCCTTGTGCAATATGCAGCAATTATGGCCATTATTCACACCATTGCCCTGATCTCCCAGATTATAGAGCAGCCTTATACGAATTGAATAATGCCGACCTAGAGATATCACCTCCTAAAATTGAGGAAATTCATCCCCCACCATCTTCCTCCCTGGAAGAAATTAACACCATTTACATGGTTTCCACTGGATACCCCTCTTTCCGATCGGCCCCTTCCATTGATCCCTTTGACACACATGTTCAACCCTTTCAAATCGACGAGGAAACCACATGTCCACAACATGGGGGAAGGCCCAAAACCTTTCCTACTCATCATCATCGTGATTCTCGTCGAAGATACTGGGGGCATCCACCCCACAAAGGGAATCCCCCATCATCATATCATCACTTCAGTATGCCACCACAGCCCACAGCCTCATGGTATAACACCCCGCCAGCAATTGCTCAATGCCTTATTGATCTCTCTCTGAGACAACATCTGCACCACATTGACACCTCTGAGTTAGGGGGCATAATAGATTACCTTGACCCCGAGATAGGGGGCATGATCAATCATTTTGAACCTTCCCCATCATCTCTATCTCAACACCTCAATGAGCCCATCGTTCAAACCAACACATATGTGATCCACAATCACAAACCCCATGCACAAAGCATGGGGGCAGGTCATTAACCCTGCTGACTTCTTCACATGCGTGATCTCAACCATTTTTTGAGGTCACATATCACTTGTATATTCAATTTGATTTGATACACCTAGTATTCTCCCCCCGCAGGTCATAATGTCTCCCCACCACTGCATCCTTGGCTTGGTGGGCTCACCTTTATTTGTAGCCATTTTTTAACCTAGTTATTTGCTTTGACCATTCCGGAGTCCTTATGACCTCCGTTTTTTGCACCATTTGCACCGCCAGATTCATATTTCTGCGCTCGTGATGACGCTTGAGATCATTTCTCGCTCTCAAGCCCAGATTGTTTGGGCATGTTTTTCCCATGCCCCCTCGTTGCCTCGGTTTGCGTGCCACATCGATCGTTCTCCATTTTTTACGAGTCTTATATCACCGGATTCAGTTTTCCACGCTCGTGATGACGCTTGAGATCATTTCTTGCTCTTACCTCCAGATATTTTGGGCATTTTTCCCATGCCCCCTTGTTGCCTCGATTTGCATGCCACATCAGCCGTTCTCCATTTTTAACAAGCCTTATATCAATGGATTCAATTTTCCGCGCTCGTGATGATGCTTGAGATCATTTCTCGCTCTCACCTCCAGATTTTTTGGGCATTTTTACCGTGCCCCCTCGTCGCCTCGGTTTGCATGCCTCATCGACCGTCGTCCATTTTTGACACTTTTGATATCGCCGGATTCAGTTTTTCACGCTCGTGATGATGCTGGAGATCATTTCTCGCTCTCACCCCCCCTCATTTTTTATCATTTTTTTTCAAAATGCCACTCATCACCTCGATTTGCGTGCCACATTGGTCGTTGCCCCTTTTTGACAATCTTTATGTCACCGGATCCAGTATTCCGCGCTCATGATGGTGCTTGAGACCTTTTCTCGCTCTCATCAATCCCTTTTTGTTCGGTGTAATTTTACCCCTTTTTCGGGTCGAGCAATCCCTTTTACGAAAAATGCACTTAGGGAGTTTCTTTTAAGCTCTTTTCTGACTCCTAGAACAATGAAAAGATCGCCGACCAACCTTGCTTCCTTTCATGCTCGCTAAACGTATCTGAAAGGGCGTCTACCTGGTATAAGTTTACCCCTTTTCCGGACCTTGTAGACTAATTACGAAAAAGGAATACTCTAGTCACATCGACTATAAGAGTTCTCCATTTGCATCTTTTTATGCTTTTTCCGGCCTTGGAGACTAACTTACGAAAAAGAACACCAATGGAGTCCACTTACCACTTTCAGACTCTCTAAACATGAAAGCGACCACGAGCAATCACCATCCTAGGCTCGTAAAAACCCACAGGACGGTACTCACAACCACTGTAGAGTCTTCTTATCGTTTTCAGACTCCTTAAAAATGAAAGCACACATGAGCACGAACAGTCCTGGGCTCGCAAAATCCACAAGACAGTACCATTTCAGAGCACACTTTTATCCCTTATTGGAGCTCATTAAAACTACGAAGAAGGACCCAATGGTGCTTCTCGGCGCCGAACAGATCACGTCTACTCATATGGCAACTTCCCCATTTTAGTCACCTTTGTTCAGAGTATTCTGCAGTATGTCACCCTGAGAACCCCTTGACAGCACCCATCAGCTTGACCCCCCCAAAGTCAATACATACCCTTCAGTCCCTAAAATCTATGATCCCCAAACCTACAAGTCAGTTCCCTATGCTGCTAGGTCAACCATGTCATCATGCTCTGAACAAAGGAAGTTTGAGTCTACCCACTCTATCACCCCAGTTACTTCCCATCCCCACAAGTATGTCAGTCCTACCATTAGTACTACCACACTTTAGGTCTACACCTCGTGCTCTTATCAAGGAAACATCATTTCCTTGTTAGTTGCTGGTCTCCCTCTGTCGATGACAACCAAATTTATTCCAGAGGATAGAACTAGAGGTCCCTGTGTCTTGGACTCATCACCATTTATGATGAGTGCCTACGAACCATTTCGAGAAGATTCCTCAGTGCCTTTCCAAATGGTTGTTTCTCACATGCTCGACTTCAACACCTTGATCGCATCATTGAGACTCGCACAGGGTATTGGTCCATTCAGTTACTTGTTCAAGACCCCGGATACCACCCAACTCTTCCACATTTGAGAGTCTACCTATGGATACAATCAGTTACATTTTTTCTATAGATATCCAGGTTGCGCATGGCGACAATACTCCGATGCACCACAGTTTTATACTCCCTCGAGTATACAGTTACATGTACTTCCTAGAGATGGCTCACAGTCATTAAGTCCCTACAGATGTTGGACACCTTCAGTTTCAGCAGTTCATCAACCCTTCTGAGACCTTATTCAGAACAGTTGACGTTTTATTCCAGTGTATCAGTTATTGAGATTAGTCATGTTATGATCATGAGTACATCCCAAAATAATGTCCCCTCCGGACCATTATGATGTACGAGTAGATTCTTTATGTATTTTTCACGTCCCCCTTCTTGGGACTAATTGTTATGTATATGTCTTGATACGAGCATGGGTATGCCTGCCTCGTCCATTATCAGAGATTATTCCTTAGTCATATTGAGGCCATGTAATATTGTTTATTTTGCATCTTCCAAAGTCCGTGGATCCAGTCTCCAATCGGTCTCTTCTCCTCCCCAAACCCCAGAAAAAAGACAAAATAACTATGATGTCTATCGGCCATACGATGAGCTCCTGCCCTCACACATCAGGGGGCAATCTGTTAACACCCCAAAAGTGCTCACTAGCTCATTTCCTTATTCACATGACCCATTTGTCCACTTTTTCACCATTTGAGCCTCTAAAGCCATCAAAAGGTCACCAAAAGACCTTAATACACCCCTTTTTCCACTCAAAATGAATATTTTTCCTCAAAAAGCATAAAAAACCCTAAAAAAGAGTCCAAAATTCCCAAAAATATTAAAAAGGGAATAAAAATATTCAAAATATTCAAAAAATTAAAAAGGAGGGAAAAGGTACCTAAACCATGTTGGTCAATACCATTGGTTTCCTCAAAACTATAATGGTATTCCCCACCACCAAAAACTATAAAAAGGTGGTAGGGGCTCTGTAATGTCCCCAGTTTGAACCCATGGCATTAACATTATAAATGATGTAATATTGTTATGAAATCATGGTGAGGAGCTCAAAGCCAAGGCCCCGCCATCGATTTAGTGATGCATACGGGTTGCGTGCTAGCAATGCACATTGGAAATTCAAATATCATGTAATATGCATTTTAATAAAAATACCCACAACTAGCTATGCAATGCAACAAAGAGATGGGGGCATGATTTCACAAGGAATTGGGAGAGAAAACATTCAAACCCTTGAGCCAATAGAGTCAAGCCAAGTGTCAATGAGGGAACCCATCAAACCCTCAACTACCCATGTTGACTTTTGTACCAAACTATTGATTTCTCCCAAGAGTTGGTTGGGGTAGTTAATGCCTTGGGAAGGGAGAGGTATGGCTGTCCAAATTCGGGTATGGGCAAGCCACCCTCCATGGAAAATCGTGTTGGTCTCCTTGGGCAGGAACGGAGCCACGAAATTGCTCTCCAAGCCATAATCCATAACCATTCTTCCTCCCTCACGAGTTCAGAACTACCTGGGTGTTTTCCAGGTATGTGGAAAAACGTTTTCTTCATTTCCCCAGCAGAGAAGGGCGTTTTTCTGTGTGGTATACCAGTGGGGAAGAGGGGAAAACGAATGGGGGTCCAATAGAGACCGTTTTGGGCTGCTGAAGGCAGAGATATTGGGGAAGGAAATCGTTGTTCCTCTGGGGGTTGTTTGCCTCATTCCACAATCCGTTTTTGTTGGGAACGTTTTTGGGAAAACCCATGGCCATTTTATTTGTAATTCCCATTGTTTAAAATGAGTATCCCTGCCCCTGTTTGTTCTTACTGTGTGAATGAAAAGTGTGTTGGGTATGGGTATCCATGGCTGGAGCTTGAGTGTAAGTCTCCAGGGTTCAATTGTAGCTTGATAAACCCAGTTGGACTGGCTTGGCTAAAAGGAATCGGTTAATGGACTGTGTGTGAGAGTGAATGTCCCCTTTTTCCTTGTTAGAATCATGCCCAGCTCGGGGGTGGCCTTCGGATGGACTCAGTATAAGCTGTCGAAGAGCCTATGGCTGGGTGGAACGTTGCAGCGACATAGCTAGTTGCTTGGGGACGATTGCAATAAAGATGAGTATTTCTACCTATGTATTTACTTCTGCTGTATTTGTTTAGATGTGTACATCTGCATGCCTGTCTTTCTATATATGTGGTTGTTTTTATTTAGTAGGTATCGGGGCCAATTGCCCAGTTTTAGCATCACGATCCTCTCCATTGCACTGGCATGATGGGTGGGGACGTTACAGGCTCCTCACTTTACATCCATCCATCATCCTATCCTCATGCTGTCAAAATCTCTCATGAGCTTTTGACCATTGTAGCTATCTTGGAGAAGAGACCTTTGGAGCTTGGAGCTGCTCACCCTTGGAGCTACTCAACAATCTTCACCACTTGGAGGTATCACCATTGCAAGCACTTGCTTGCCCCTATTCTTAATACAAAAATCATTTTTTACATATTGTCAATTGTTTTTCTTTCGATAGTATTTCCATTGTTTGCTTATCTATTTCACATAGATCCATGATTAATGTAGTTTAAAGTAGTTTGTTATTTATTTCTATTGAGACTGCTATCACTTGTTGATAGGTTCCCATTGCACTAAGCTTGGTTGCAAAACCAAGCCACCACTCTCAACTAACTGTATTACTCTGATGGACCTCCAGTGAGACTAGACTCCCTATTCTGACTCCATTTAGCTCCTCATGCGCCGTCCACTGAGCCTCCCTCATTCAGTTAGTGCCTCCATGTGCCAGTTACACCTACCACACTTAATTAGACTCAGTTGGACATATGGTTGACAGTTACTTGTGCATTGATGACTCCACTAATGATGATGAGGACTTCTAGTTGTGTTTTGATGACACTCCATTGATCTGATGATCACTCCATGAAGGCTAATTCGAATTGCCACCTTGGCATTCGAATCCTCACGATTGTATTATTTATTTTTCCATATTGTGATTAATGAATTAGTGTGTGATGTTATTCTGGTTCTATCCGAGTTCTACTATATCATAATTTTGTTTCTCCTTTACACTGCATGACCACTCTTCTTCTATTATCCTGCTTAATCTTAATCCTTTCTATGAGGTATACATCATCTCTTAGATCTGGTGTGAGGATTTTCACATGGTATTAGAGCATGTTGAGAGTATAGTCTATCTCCATTCCTGAGAGTTTTTTGCAGGTTATTATCAAAATTTCGAGTGCAACAGTTGTAGCAGTTTTTGCAGCTTTGCAGTAGTAGCAGCTGTAGACATTTTCTATTTTTTTTTGTAGGTCTTCTTAAATAGCTTCCATGAATCCCAAAGGAATTACTCCTCTTTCTCCATTCAACTATGATGAATGGAAACCACAGATGATGGCACATTTGAAGAGACACGGTCTCTTTGATTATTGTTTTGAAAGAGAGTTTGAATCCTCTGAAGAAGAGAATGACTGGTTAAATGAAGGTGACAAAGCCTCTGCAGCCATGATGTTTGCTATGTCTCATTGCATGGTACACCACTTCCACAAAGAAGAAGAACTTACGGATTCTACACTCATGCTCCAAATTTCTTCTATTTCGAATTCTGTGCCAGCTCACACTCAAGAAACTGCAGAGGTTCTTAAATCCTCTCTTGCACAAGAGTCTGTTGGTTTGCATCATGATCTATTGAATGTTTTGGAGGTAAACTCAACAATTGGAGGTAATGCATTTTCTCTCCTTGATCACTCACCTTGTATGTACTACTATATGATCATTTGTACATGCTCTCGAAATTTTATTGAAGATGTAGGTCATTTCCATTCGCTTGGGATAATTTCTCATGCATTTTATGGTTTTGATCTCACCTCTACTGGTTCAAATGAGATCTCAAGAAACCATTCATTAAGTCTTGGAGCTGATTTAAAATCCAAGAAATCACTACTTGGGATAATTTCTCATGCACATCATGGTTTTCATCTCACCTATAATGGTTCAAAGGAGATCTCAGGAAACCATTCTTCAAGTCTAGGATCTAATTTGGATTCAAAGCATTCACTATCATGTGATGGTTCTTTTGGGCATAATCTCACCTATGATGGTTCGAAGGAGAAAACAAAATACTATCTACACATTCATGGATTTGATCCTACCTCAGTTGATTCAAATGATAGGTTCTAGGATCATCCTCATGTTTTTGGATTTGTTCTCATCACATTCGATCTAAAGAGAAAGTACAAGCACATGCTTTTTGAGCATGAACCACTTCTTCCCAAGAAGAAGATACCTCCAGACATATGACCAAGCATCACACCTGCTTGAGTTTGAAGCATTTATTTTTGGTGTGCCTTACAATCTATTTTGAGGGGGGATATTTTTCCCATGAGTTTTTCCCCATTTCCTCAGTTTATTTACTGTTATTATTATTCATTGTATTGGGTGAACTTTTGTCTCAGTTACCAGGGCCTAGGATGGATTAAGGGGGTGTGTTGGGATATTCCTCTACTCTATCCTAGTCCTAGCAACATTTTCCATTTTTGCATTTTCAGTCATGCATGCATTTTGCATGCAGCCATGATTTTGCATTCATCCTAGTCATCAGTCCTAGCACCTAGCCCTCAATTAGCTAGCCTTGGGAGCTTCTTTATGATCAGTTTCATCCCTCCTAGTGCTTAGTGCACCCTGCATGCAATTGCATGCATCCCAGGCACCCTCTCTCACCTACCACTCAGTTGCACTTCAGTTAGTTGAGTTATCTTTAGATCTTTCCTTGATTTAAGGCTAGACTGACTCTCAACTGACTATATCACTCTGATGGACCTCTAGTGAGACTAGACTACCTATTCTGACTCCAGTTAGCTCCTCATGCACCCTCCACTGAGCCTCCTTCATTCAGTTAGTGCCTCAATGTGCCAGTTACACCTACCACACTCAGTTAGACTCAGTTTGACATTTGGTTGATAGTTACTTGTGCATTGATGATTCCACTGATGATGATGTTGACTTCTAGTTGTGCTTTGATGACACTCCACTAATGATCACTCCATGAAGGCTAATTCGAATTGTCACCTTGGCATTCAAATCGTCACCATTGTATTATTTATTTGTCCATATTGTGATTAATGAATTAGTGTGTGATGTTATTATGATTCTATCTGAGTTCTACTATATCATAATTCTCTTGCTCCTTTACACTACATGACCACTCTTCTTCTATTTTCCTTCTTAATCTTAATCCTTTTTGTGAGGTATACATCATCTCTTAGATCTGTTGTGAGGATTTTCACAAGGACTACGCGTTCGGGATGGTTACTCGAGGATAGGACAGCACCACAGAGGTATGCGCTTCCTTCCAACACTTATGCAACTTCGATAGATCTTACTCAGTGTAAAAAGACGCGTTCGACAGCATAAGATCCTGCAACCCTTGCAAACTAACAAACTATGACAAACAACAATGTAACCGCACACTTCCAGTGCTGCAATCAGGGACTCGCACTTTACAAACTTCGTTGGTCAAGTGTTTACCCGATTGACTTATGCATTCAACTGAATTAGAAATGCTTATGCAATTAACATTCAGTCACACATGTTGATACTTAACATATTATCCCCATTATTATCCTTATGGCGAATACATATAAAAGCAAGAACACATGAGCTCATAAACAAGATCACAACCATTCATCATAAGCAAATACACAGATTCAAGCACATAAGCAATCACATAACACAGATTTAACATGGTTCACCCCAGGATGGGAGCTACATCCACAAGAATTGTTGTTGTATTATTTATGGGAAGGGTACAACAGTTCCAGTCTGTGCACTCAGCTAGAGACTATCTTCTCTCTCAGTAGGTCTCTGCACACCTAGCTTGCAGAGCCTTTTACAATTTCCTTCAGCATTAGAAAACAAGTATTACTTGAAGATTCAACAAGGAAGATTACCCCAACCCCTTACAAAATGTTCCCTTCTATAGAGATCGTGCCCGTAGGTCGCGTTTGTTACAATGCAAAGGCCAAAAACCCTTAGGTTACAAAATGTTGTGATTACCCGCCGAATCAACGTTTCGCAGTCTACAGTTGCTCCACATGCTTTTGGCTATTCTGCTGGACCACTCACAGCCCACACGCCATTCTAATACCCGCATCCTTCCCGAAACGGTTAGAATGCATCATGGCATGTCGCTTTTCGTCCCTCTAGCCTGCCCATCACTGTCAACCTGGTGGCTTAGGTTCTAACTATTTTCCACCACTCTCATTGATAGGCCTCTTTCACCTGAGTTCACACTGCTCCACACCCAAAACAGGTTGCTTTCCTCAGCTCGACCTTTTCCCAAAATAGGTTCCCTTTTAGCACTGCGTGGTGCTACCACTTGCAGAGCTAGCACTTAGCCCCATGGTTCTTTCCTTCCGATGCCACTCTACGTTGTGACTTCGCAGCTTCCTAGAACTGTCTTGCCAAAAATTCCTTACTTGTGCCAGGCCCAAAAGGCCCCTAACACTTACATGTGGCTCATCCCCGAGCCACTTTCCACTTCTAGTTCCATGAGCTGCTCTTCCTCCTACGGATCTATTTTAGCAGAGAACTCTTGATACGTTGCGCTTAGCTTAGCAACCGCATCCTTGTCATCCTGTTCAATAACTTTGATGGTTTCCAACACATCCGGTGTTAATGTTGATGTATTTGTAACTTCGGAATGTATTTCACATATGTATATTGTACTCCTATAGAGATGGTATTATTCCTCTATATACGGAAGTGTCGTCATTTATATTGTAAGTGTCGTAACTTATACTTGATGGGTTATTAGACCACCTTGATGGGGTTGGCCCTATATAAGTCATGTGGTTCAAAGGGTTATTAGACCACCCTATTGGGGATCGGCCCTATCAACATTATGTTATGTGGTTAAGTTAAGGCCGACCTAGTAAAGGTTATTAGGCAAGTCAAGTCAAGTATAAATAGAGTGCGGAAGGCACTCTATTTGATCATTCACTTTCTCACTCATACTCTCTTTGGAGAGTGGCACACTTATGGAGGAGGAGAAGCTATTGTTAGAGAAGACTATCTCTTGCACTTGGGTTGTATCATTTCTCTATCTATCTTTGAGGAAGTTGTGGGGTTTTTCACCGTCTTGGTTTTCCCCGGTGAAACTTTGTGTCTCTTGTGTGCTTGCATTATTGTGTCCATGATTGATATGTTGTAGATATGCTGTAAATGTTATTCTCTCAGTTAAGATCCTAGATCAGATTGAAATTTCTGAAAAACTAACATCGTATCAGAGCTAGAATGAAAAAGGCATGGTATGGCATTTATGACACTTGCGAAGCTAGGGCTTGATATAGAAAAAACCAGTCATCGTAGAACTTTCGCTATAAATACATTTTGGTGAAGGTTTAGGATCTGAAACCCTTACAGGTTGTAGATAACTCCCCATGTACCCTTTTTCAGAAGAAAAAATTCTAATTCATTGTACTTTGTGAGTTATGATCTGTACAATCTAGGTTTTCGGCCTCTTCCAGATCTCAGTCATAAACAAGTGACCTAGGAAAAAAGGTCATAACTTGGGCTAGGAAGCTCCAAATGAAATTTCGTAAAAATTAATAGGTATGGAACGGACTGTAATTTCTCAGGTAAGTTTTTTCAGAGGCCAAAACTGAACCAGTGACACATGACATGCGATACAAGTTCGCTCTCCTTGTTTATCCCATAAATAGGTCATGTTGCAACACTTGGAATAACTCTCTCTCAGAGAATCCAATTGAGGTCAGACCTATAGGGTTGGAAATATAATAGGTTGGGATACCACAGGAAGAATTTTTAGACCCTGTAGATCTGAAAAATTTCATAGTTACACCAGAAACAATCAGGTGCATATTTCTATCAAAACAGAATTCGATTTTGAGCACCTTCATTCATGGCTTCGGGAATTTAGGGTTTCAGAGAATGTTGGAATTTTTGTATCGGAGACCAAGGCTGGATGCTCCTCGTCAAAATAGAAATTTAGAGATGAAGATCGAATTTTTTGGTTGAGCAGAAGGTTGGGCTTGATCAAACCCTAGTTTGGGACTTGATCGGAAAAGTGGAAAATTAGGGCTTTTGCAAAAATGGGAATTTTTGAAATTTGTGACCATAGCTGGAAGCTCCTTGGAAAAATCAAAGTTTAGGGCTTTGGATCAAACTATTTGGTTGGGTGAAGCTCTAGGAAAATCAAACCCTAATTCAGGGTCCTCCTAGTGAATCCAAAAATCTAAAAGGCAATTTCAAGGGGTGAAACTTTGTAGTTTTCAAATTTTGAGTATACTAGCTTGACCAGCTCAGAAAGGCGCATCTTTATATCCTTTCAGAAGTTTGAAATTCAAAATTTGAATTTTTAGGGTTTCCCTTACAAACCCTAATCCAGCTCCAGATCCAGTTTCTGCAAATCAAGTGGATTGGGTTAATCCTAGAAGAGAATGGATTGGTCACCTGCATAAGTGAAGAATTTCCAGTTTCAGAGGGAGATGAGGCTAAGACCTTACATAAGAATATTACAAGTAATCTCGATAGGTATGACTTATCCAGGTATGTTTCAAGATCTGTTCATGATTAAGTTTATGGTATGTTTGTCTTCATTAAGGTTAGTACAATCTTGATTAACTTTAGACTTGTCGTATCACCTTAATAAAATTATGAATGAAGATATTCATTGATTAGGGTTTTGACACTTATGATTGTACTAATGCATTGTGGTGTTGTATGAGGTTGATGTTGTCCGCTAACATGAAAGGTACATCAAGAAAGACAAATCATGTTCTAGTTCAAGAACATATGACCATGGTGACATGAAGACAAAGATTCATCCATTGTCATGGATCACATAGAAGCTCTACTTACGAGGTATGTATAATTTGGTTCTACAATGCTTAACCTATGAGATATGCAGGTTACTAGCACAAGTCATTGAAGAAAACAAGAAGACATTGCTAGACATAACTAGAAAATATGATAACCAGGTATGTTTTTACTATATCAAGTTAGAATCCTACCTTGTGTTAGGATCTTATACTATTGCATGGTTGATAATGATTATTCATGAAGTTAGAAATGTAAGTAATCAAGGGTTTATGCATATTATGTCTCTTACCTTGATTGATGATATGACTAACCAGAAAAGTCCTTTTGGTCAAATAGAGAATATGCATGAGTAAAAGAAGTATTCCCTGAAACCTTGAATACTAATGTTTATTATCTATGTTTGAAATGATCATGACTATACATGTTTAAGATTATTGTGTTTTGATAGTATTGAGATTATACTAATGAATGTATGTATGAGACCTCGAGGATAACACAATGATGATACTAGTAAGTATGCATAAGTGATCGAGAATGGATATAAGTTCAAGGACAGGTAATCAAGGAAGCAAAGATCAAGAGGGAGCACACTCCAGTAGCTCTTGCAAGGAAACGAATATTGAGAGGGATTCCACCCTACAACCAAACAAAGATAAGTATTTGAATTGTCATTTCCTGTATATTTGAGTGTTTAATAATATTTATCAATGATGTATATGCTTATGTTCCCAGACTTAGGTTGATTATTATGCATATTAGAATAATTACATTAATGAACAGTATACTACTAATATGCATGTGATGGGTAAGTGTCCTATGGCACTGTACAACATTCCATTGATACATATGTAGAATGAAACCTCTTTGCTGATATGTTGGGACTTGTGCACACTCTTAACAATGTTCTGGTAGAGATTGGAAGGCATCTAGAAAGCTACGGGATATGGATAAATGTTGTATTGAAGCATTGGCTAAGATAATTGCATGACTGTATGACATATTTATTTATGTGCAGGAATTTGTTCTAAAAACTATGTGATGTTTCTAATCATGCAATTTAACTTGTTTTGTAGGAAAGATCGTATACCATCACCTACAAAAGAAGGACTACAACATTTGTTCAACAACAAAGTTATCTATTGAAGATATTGAAGTTCCCAGGATTTAGGAAGAATGCCATGATCGAGGAGTACCAAGAGATCATGAAGAATGATGTTTTGGATGTAGTTCCAAGACCTGAAGAGAAGTCTATTGTGACTTCCAAGTGAATCTACAAGATCAAGCATGCTGTAGATGGAATCATAGAGAAATACAAAGCGATATTTGTAGCTTGTGGCTTCTCCCAGAAAGAAGGGATTGATTATGAAGAGACTTTTGCTCCTGTGGCCAGATACATTTCCATTAGATCAGTACTTGCTCTGGTTCCAGTGATGAAATGGAAGATACACCATATGGATGTCAAGACAACTTTCTTGAATGGTGTAATCGAGGAGGAAGTGTATGTGGAGTGTTAAATTTTCAGAATTTACTTCAATCTGATCTAGGATCTTAACTGAGAGAACAACATGTATAGAAAATCTACATCATATCAATCATGGACACAATAATGCAAGCACACGAGAGACACAGAGTTTAGTTGGGGAAAACCATAAAGGTGAAAAACCCCAATAACTTCCTCAGAGATAGATAGAGCAATGATACAACCAGAATACAAGAGATAGTCTTCTTCTACCAGCAGAGCCTCATCCTCCACAAGTGTGCCACTCTCCATAGTGTGAGTGAGAGAATAGAATGTGTAAAATGAGAGAGACACAATCTCTATTTATACACTAACTTGACTTGACCTTTACTCAACTAGGTTGGCCTCAACTTAACCACTTAACATAATGCTGACTAGGCCGACCCCCACTAGGGTGGTCTAATAACCCTTTGAACCACATGGCCGACCCCCAATAGGGTGGTCTAATTACCCTTTGACCCACATGACTTATACAGGGCCGACCCCAACAAGGTGGTCTAATAACCCATCAAGTATAAGTTACGACACTTAAAATATAAATGATGACACTTCCGTATAGAGGAATAATAACATCTCTATAGGAATACAACCAATTCCGTATAGAGGAATAATAACATCTCTATAGGAATACAATATACATATATGTGAAATACATTACAAAGTTACATATACATCAACACTCCCTCTTAACTAGGAAGGTATTTCTCGACACAGGTCTTCTAGCACAAGTCATCTTCTCTGGATCATCATCACTGGATAATTGTCATTGAGTCATCATCATTGTCACTGCTGCTGCTATCTCAATCAATCTCTGAATCTACTCATCATAGGAAGTTCTACATAGCCAGTCCTTTTTCATACTGGATGTAGGCCCACCACCTGCAGGTCTTCGTCATCACTGGCCATACTGTGGAAATCTCAGGACTTATTACGTGCGTCACAAAACCTTAAAAGAGTCTCTTGACTAGCAAGAACCCTAAAGAGCATATGAGGCCTTTTTCATCCTGTCCAGAGATCCAGCACTTATTACATGTGACCCCACCACAAAACCTCGAAAGAGAATCCCAGGACTGATTACGAGCACAAGGATCAACCTATCAGATCTCCCAGGGCACAAATTACATGTGGTCACCACAAAACCTCGAAAGAGCATCCCAAGATTTATTACGAGCACAAGGCTCAACCTATCGGATCTCCCAGGGCATAAATTACATGTGGTCATGGAAAAACCTCGAAAGAGCATCCTAGGACTGATTACGAGCACACGGCTCAACCTATTGAATCTCCCAGGGCACAATTACATGCCATAGGACAAAACCTCGAAAGAGCATCTGCCAGATATCCCAGGGCACAAATTACATTCCATAGGAAAAACCTCAAAAGACTATCTGCAGATCTCCCAGGGCACAAATTATATGTCCTCCCAAGCAAAACCTCAAAAGAGCATTTGCCAGATATCCCAGGGTACAAATTACATTCCATAGTCAAAACCTCAAAAGACTATCTGCAAATCTCCAAGGGCACAAATTACATGCTTATCTGCACAACCTGTTCCATGGCCATAGAGTATCAACCTGATACTCACCATACATCATCCTGATGTACACATGATCATCCTGATCATCATCACTGCAACATCCTGCTGCATGTCATCTGGAGCAACATCCTGAAGCTCATCATCTTTGATCATCCTGATAATACACTGCATCCACCTGATGCATACCAAGTATCTACCTGATACATATCATCATACATGATCTATTTGATCATACAATGTATCCATCTGATACATGATCCACACAATGTATCCACCTAATACATATCAACATACATGATCTCAGTATCCACCTGATACATATACATATACATGGTCCAAGCATCCAACATGATGCATATACAAAATACATACAAATGATCCAACTGATCATATCCAGCATCCAACATGATGCATACCTACATAAATGATTCAACTGATCATATCCAACATCCAACATGATGCATATATACATAAATGATCCAACTGATCATAACAAGCATCCAACATGATGCATATACATATACAGAGTAGTAACTGGAGCATCGTCCTAATGCTCATCATCCATGATCCTCCCGATCATCATAGCATCATCCTCTTCAGATCATCTCATCGTCCATGAAGCACAACCCAGATGCACATCATCCAGCACTTACACCACCGACATGGGAGAACACATCTACCACCATTCGGGGAAGGCTCCAGCCCTTACTTTTTTCACCATGGGAGAACACATCTACCACCATGTGAAAAATGGCTCAACAATTACATCACGACCAAGGGAGAACACATCAACCATGTCAGAAAATCTCATGTGCATCTGCATCTTCCAGACTCATCACTTCCCTTTGGAAGGAACCTCGATCTGAAGTGCACCAAGCCTCTCTCTAAAGTACTCAAACTACACTCTGGCCAATGGATTGGTCAATACATCTGCAACCTCCTCATCCATTGCAACATATTCTACTTTGGTTGTACTTAGTGCTACGCAGGATTGCTTCCTGCTAAACCAAGAGATCACACCTGATCCCTATCTGCAGTACTGCCTACCCAATCTGAATCAACATAACTCTGTAGGTTAAACTTTTGATTCACATCATACTTGAGCCCATAATCAACTGTACCCCTCAGAATATGCTTTACAACAACTAGGTGAACACTCCTCAAATCCGTTAGGAACTGGCTCAATGTGTTCACCGCAAAGCAAATATCTGGTCTCGTGTTCGTTAGGTACATCAAGGACCCAATCATCTGAGGATACATAGTGATATCAATCGGCTCAAATGAAGCATCACATAGAAGCTTCAGGTTCGATGCCATAGGTGTGCTCATAGCCTTGTAGTCCATCATTGCGAACCTCTTCAGGATCTCTACTGCATACTTCCCTTGTCCAAGGAAGATTCCATCTGCACTCTGCCACACCTCCATGCCAAAAACAAATAGTGCATCATCCCCAAGTTCTTCAACTCGAACTCGGCAACAAGCTTCCGCTGCATGTCGGCAATCAATCTATCCTCACCTATTACAAACAGGTCATCCACATAGTAGTATCATTGGATTTCCTTTCTCAACCTTGTAGTAAAGGTTGGAATCCGCTTTATTCTTGGTAAAGCCCAAACTGGATAGAAAGCTGTCTATCCTACCATACCAAGTTCTGCACATATATGACTCCCTGTCATGTTTCTCAGAACCAAGTGGCTTCTCCACATACACTTCTTCTTCAACTACACCATTCAAGAAGGCTGTCTTGAAATCCATCTGGTGTATCTTCCACTTCATCACTGCAGCCAGAGCAAGTACGGATCTAATGGAAGTGTATCTGGCTACAAATGCAAAAGTCTCTATGCTACCACTTGCAGCATGCTTGATCTTGTAGATCCTCTTGGAAGTCACTACAGACTACCCTTTTGGGACTGCATTCCAAACATCTTCATAATCGACTGGTCCTCCTCGATCATGCCATTCTTCCCAGATTTTGGGAACTTCAATATCTTCAATATTTTCAATAGATAACTTTGTTGCTGAACAAATGTTGTAGTCCTTCTTTTGTAGGTGAAGGTATACGATCTTTCCTACACAACAAGTTAAATTGCATGATTAGAAAACATCTCATAGTTTTTAGAACAAATTCTTACACATAAAGAAATATGTCATACAGTCATGCAATTATCTTAGCCAATGCTTCAATACAACATTTATCCATATCCCGTAACTTTCTAGATGCCTTCCAATATATACCAAAACATTGTTAAGAGTGTGCACAACTCTTAACATGTCAGCAAAGAGGTTTCATTCTAGATAAGTAGCAATGGAATGTTGTACAGTGCCATAGGCCACTTACCCATGTATTTTAGTAGTATATTGTTCATCAATGCAACTATTCTAATATGCATAATACACAACCTAATTCTAGGAACATAAGCATATACATCATTGAATAACATTATGTAAGAAATGACAATTCAAATACTTATCTTTGTTTGGTTGCTGGGTGGACTCCCTTTGAATCTTTGCAACTCCATTCTGATGTGGATTGTGAGAAGTGGTCAACTCCCTCTAAATATCTACATCCTTGCAGAAACTACTGAAGCGTGCTCCTTTGCTTTCTTGTAGGAAAAACTGGAGTGTGCTCCCTCTTGATCTTTTCTTCCTGGATTAACTGTTCTTGAACTTATATCCATCCTTAATCACTATGCATGCTTATTAGTATCATCATTGTGTTACCCTTGAGGTCTCATACATAATCACACATTTATTAGTATAATTTTAATACTATCAAAACACAATAATCTTAAACATGTATAGTCATGATCATTCACAGATAATAAACATTAGTATTTAGGGAGGTCTTCTTTGATCATAGGACTCTTCTGATTAGTTAAATCATCAATGCATAAACCTGTGATGACTCAAACCTATACCTTCATGATTCTTCTAGTTAGTCATATCATCAATTATGGTAAGAAACATAATATGCATACAACCATGACTATTCAAACTTATGACTTCATGAATAATCATTATCAACAACACAACAGTATAAGATCCTAACACAAGGTAGGATTCTAGCTTGATATAGGAAAAACATACCTGGATTAGCATGCTAGCTAGTTATGTCTAACATACCTGCATAATGTCTTCTGGTTCTCTTCAGTGACTTGTGCTAGTAACATGCATGTCTCATAAGTTAACCATTGTAGAACCAAGTTATACATACCTCGAAAGTAGATCTTCTATGTGATCCATGACAATGGATGAATCTTTGTCTTCATGTCACCATGATCATATGTTCTTGAAGTAGAACATGATTTGTCTTTCTTGGTGTACCTTTTATGTTAGCAGACAACATAAACCTCATACAACACCATAATGCATTAGTACAATCATAAGTGTCAACACCCTAACCAATGAATATCTTCTATCGTGCATTCATAATTTTGTTAAGGTGATACGACAAATCTAAAATCAAGATTGCACTAACTGTAATAACATGAAGACAACCATACCATAAACTTAATCATGAACAAATCTCGAAACATACCTCGATGAGTCATACCTGTCGAGATCGCTTGTAATCTTCTTATGTAATGCCTTAGCCTCATCTCCCTCTGAAAGAAGAACTTCTTCACTTATGCAGGTGACCAATCCACTTGATTTACAAGAACTAGACCTGGAGCTGGATTAGGGTTTGTCAGAGAAAACCCAAAAATTCAAACTTTGAATTTCAAACTTTTGAAAGGATAGAAATATGTGCCTTGATGAGCTAATCAAGCTGGTATATTAAGAATTTGAAAACTGCAAAGTTTCACTCAATTTTTCCTTTGAAACTTCTGGATTCACTGGACATGACCCTGAACTAGGGTTTGATGAAGCCCACCCTTTTTCTCAATCAAAAGGTTTGATCCAAAGCTCTAAGCTTCTATTTTTCTGAGGAGCTTCCAGCCATGGTCACAAATTTCAAAAATTCCCATTTTTACAGAAGCCCTAATTTTCCACTTTTCTGATCAAAGTCCCGAACTAGGGTCTGATCAAGCCCGACCTTCTTCCCAACCAAAAGTTCTGATATTGGTCTCTAAATTTTGATTTTTATGAGTAGCATTCAGCCATGGTCTCTGATTACAAGAATTCCAACTTTCTCCAAAACCCTAAATTCTGGAAGCCATGAATGAAGGTGCTCAAAAATAATTCTGTTTTGACAGAAATATGTACCTGATTGTTTCTGGTGTAACTCTGCACTTTTCGATCCACAGGGTCGAAAAACATTTCTTGATATAGCCCGGCCTTTCATATTTCCATCCCGATAGGTCTGACCTCAATTGGACTCTCTGAGAGAGAGTTATGCCAAGTGTCGCAACGTGACCTGTTTATGGGATAAAACAAGAGAGCGAACTTGTACGGAGTGCCACGTGTCACTGGTTCAACTTTGGCCTTTGAAAAAGTTTCTTGAGATAGTTCAGTCTGTGTACTACCTTTTATTTTTTATGAAATTTCGTATGGAGCTTCCTATCCCAAGTTATGACCTTTTTTCTAAGGTCACTTGTTTTTGACTCAAATCTGGAAGAGGCAGAAACCCTATATTGTACAGATCATAAATCACAAAGTAAAACGAATTAGAGGTTTTCCTTTTGACACAAGGTACATGGGGATCTAATATTCGACTTGTAAAAGTTTCAGACCCGAAAACATCTCCAAAACGGATTTATAGCGAAAGTTCTACGATGACTGGTGTTTGCTATATCAAGCCCTAGCATCGTAAGTGCAACAAGTGTCATACATGCCATATCATGCCTTCTTTCAGGCTAGCTCTGATACCATGTTAAATTTTCAGAATTTACTTCAATCGGATCTAGGATCTTAACTGAGAGAACAACATGTACAACAAATCTACAACATATCAATCATGGACACAATAATGCAAGCACACAAGAGACACAGAGTTTACTTGGGGAAAACCATAAAGGTGAAAAACCCCAATAACTTCCTCAAAGATAGATAGAGCAATGATACAACCAGAATACAAGAGATAGTCTTCTCCTAGCAGTAGAGCCTCCTCCTCCACAAGTGTGCCACTCTCCAAAGTGTGAGTGAGAGAATAGAATGTGTAAAATGAGAGAGACACACTCTCTATTTATACACTAACTTGACTTGACCTTTACTCAAATAGGTCGGCCTCAACTTAACCACTTAACATAATGCTACTTGGGCCGACCCCCACTAGGGTGGTCTAATAACCCTTTGACCCACATGGCCAACCCCCAATAGGGTGGTCTAATAACCCTTTGACCCACATGACTTATACAAGGCCGACCCCAACAAGGTGGTCTAATAACCCATCAAGTATAAGTTACGACACTTACAATATAAATGACGACACTTCTGTATAGAGGAATAATAACATCTCTATAGGAATACAACCAATTCCGTATAGAGGAATAATAACATCTCTATAGGAATACAATATACATATATGTGAAATACATTCCGAAGTTACATATACATCAACATGGAGCAGCCACCTGGTTTTGTGATACATAATAGAGAGTCATATGTGTGCAGGTTGAAGAAATCCTTGTATGGCTTGAAGCAAGCTCCTAGGACTTGGAATCGTAAGATAGACAGCTTTCTATCCAGTTTGGGATTTACTAAGAGCAAAGCGGATTCCAACCTTTACTACAAGGTTGAGGAAGGAAATCCTGTGTGTGGATGACCTGTTTGTAACAGGTGAGGATAGATTGATTGCCAACACGAAGAGGAACCTTGCTGCCGAGTTCGAGATGAAGGACTTGGGGATGATGCACTATTTTCTAGGCATGGAGGTGTGGCAGAGTGCATATGGGATCTTCCTTGGACAAGGGAAGTATGCAGTAGAGATCCTGAAGATGTTCGGGATGATGGAATGCAAGGCCATGGCCACACCTATAGCATCGAACCTGAAGCTTCTATGTGATGATTCATCTGAGCCGGTTGATGTCACAGTGTATCGTCACATGATTGGGTCCTTGATGTACCTGACGAACACAAGACCAGATATCTGCTTTGCGGTGAACACCTTGAGCTACTACTTGATAGATCCGAGACATGTTCACTTGATAGCTGCAAAGCATATTCTGAGGTACCTGAAGGGTACAATTGATTATGGGATCAAGTATGATGAGAATCAAAAGTTTAACTTGCAGGGTTATGTTGATTCAGACTGGGTAGGATGTGCTGCAGATAGGAAGAGCACATCTGAGTGCTGCTTCAATATGGGATCAAGTGTGATCCCTTGGTTTAGCAAGAAGCAATCCTGCATAGCAGTGAGTACAGCCGAAGCAGAGTATGTTGCAGCTTGTTTGGCTAGTTGTGAGGCAGTATGGCTTCGTAAGCTACTGTCTGAGTTATTTGATCTCCCGTTGGATGCTACTAGTATCTTTTGTGATAACCAGAGTTGTGTGAAGTTGTCTGAGAATCCAGTGTTCCACGACAGGTCGAAGCACATTCAGACCAAATATCACTATATCAGGGATGTGGTGCAGAGTGGAGCAGTGAAGCTCCTGTATGTTGCGACGGATGAGCAGATTGCAGATGTGCTGACGAAGCCACTAGCCAGAGTGAAGTTCGAGTACTTCAGAGAGAGGCTTGGTGTTCTTCAAATTGATGACTCTTCAAGGAAGAAGTGATGGACACATTTGCTGGAGCCATTCCAAGCATGGTGAGAGGAGGATCCTTCCCATGGCTATGGTTGTAAGCGCTGGATGATGAGCATCAAGATGATGCTCTAGTTATTGCTTTGTATATGCATCATGTTGGATGCTGGATATGATCAGTTGGATCATGTATATGTATATGCACCATGTTGGATGCTGGATATGATCAGTTGGATCATGTATATGTATATGCATCATGTTGGATGTCGGATATGATCAGTTGGATCATGTATATGTATATGCATCATGTTGGATGTTGGAAATGATCAGTTGGATCATGTATATGTATATGTATTCGGTGGATACATTGTATGATCAGTTGTATCATGTATATGTATATGTATCAGGTGGATACATTGTATGATTAGGTGGATCATGTATTTGATATGTATCAGGCAGACACATTGTATGCATCAGGTGGATGCATGGTATGATCAGGTTGATCATGGATGATGAGCTTCAGGATGTTGCTCCAGATGACATGCATCAGGATGATGCTATGATGATCACAGATGACGATCTTTAGTATGTTGCTCCAGATGATATGCATCAAGACGATGCTATGATGATGATCGGGATGATCATGTACATCGGGATGATGTATGGTGAGTATCAGGTTGATACTCTGTGGTCGTGGACAAGTTGTGCATATAAGCATATAATAGCGCCCTAGGAGATTTGCAGACAGTCTTGCTAGGTTTTTCTGATGGCATATAATAGCTCCTTAGGAGGTATGGAAAATGCTCTTGGTAGTTTTTGCTTAGAGGGACATATAATAGCACCCTGGGAGATTTACAGACACTCTTAATAGGTTTTGTTGATGGCATATAATAGCTCCCTGGGAGATCTAGTAAATGCTCTTGCTAGGTTTTTTCCATGGCATATAATAACTCCCTAGGAGATCCTGTAGGTTGTGTTGGCCACGTAATCAGTCCTGGGATGCTCTTGCTAGGTTTTTTCGGTTGCATATAATTTCTCACTAGGAAATTTGCAGATACTCTTGTTAGGTTTTGCCTATGGCATATAATAGCTCCCTAGGAGATCTGGCAAATGCTCTTGCTAGGTTTTTCTTGGTTACATGTAATAGCTCCCTGGGAGATCTTGCAGGTTGTGTTGGGCACGTAATCAGTCCTGAGATGCTCTTGCTAGGTTTTGTTGATGCATGTAATAAGTCCTAAGGATCCACAGTATGACCATTTATGATGAAGACCTACAGGTGGTGGGCCTACATCCAGCATGAAAAAGCACTAGCTCTGTAGAACTTCCTATGATGAGTAGTTCAGAGATTGATTGGGATAGCAGCAGTAGTAACGATGACAATGATTTGATGTCGATGATCCAGTGACGTTGATCCAGAGAAGAAGACTTGTGCTAGCAGATCTATGTTGAGAAATACTTTCCTAGTTAAGAGGGAGTGTTGATGTATTTGTAACTTTGGAATGTATTTCACATATGTATATTGTACTCCTATAGGTGTGAACCGTTCGGAAACAACTTTCGTCGAAGAATTCTGATTAAAAATGCTACTCCATGACATTGTATTAGTCCATAACAGTATTAAATGGAAAAAACTATAGACAAGTGGGTCTTGAAAATTATAAATAGTAATAAAAATTTACAATTTACAATTCATTTTTACTATTCACCCATTTGGAGTTTTGTGGTTGGTTTTTACCTCAAAGTTCAGCTGCTGATTCCGGGAGCTACAGGCGTCCAATCATCAAACCGTCAGGAGTAGG
This sequence comes from Larix kaempferi, assembly GCA_027924585.1. Classification (NCBI taxonomy): domain Eukaryota; kingdom Viridiplantae; phylum Streptophyta; class Pinopsida; order Pinales; family Pinaceae; genus Larix; species Larix kaempferi. Next base: position 29,479,920 of record BSBM01000229.1, on the reverse strand, counting down.
TTGGTAATCTCATCCCCACCTTCCATTTTAATGCTTTTATTTCAAATTTCATTGGTTTGTTTTTTAGTTTTTCCAAGCCCTAAATGGCTTCGGCACTACCCGCGGTCTACTACTATGCGGGTTGCGGGTAGGGCATCATACGTGCAGTCAATGCACAGTTTGACTGTGGGTACCCGCCATTGTATGCAAATTTTCCCACAGGTACGGCCGTGAAGTTGATTTTGGAAATGAAATTGACTAAAATATTTGTTTTTTCTCACTCAAGGATGGTTCTAGAGTGGAGGGAGAGGGAACATGACCTAGTAGATGAGGCTGTTCGTAACGACGTGCATGCACGGCAAGCACTCCAAGCATGTGGCTTATACAAATTCTGGAGCATAGGGAGTTTGAGGGCCCAAAACCTATTGCTCCAGCGTTTGATAGACTATTGGGATGTTGATGCACAGAACTTCAACCTAAATGGCCAAATACTTTCACTGGAGGTGAAAGATATCTATTTCATCACAGTTTTGTCCTACCGAGGTGAGGTGGCAAGCCTTCGGTCTCGAACTGTGGGTGGTGGGATCACCATCCCCAACTACATAGAGAGATATTGTGTTCCAAATACTCAGATAGTGGGAAGTCAGGTGGCCATCCGAGCCATAGTCAATCTAAGTATGAAGGTTGTCGTGGCCACTTTAGTGCGGATCGCTGGATCCAAAGCTCTTCACCAGGTATCCTGGCCAATCATGTTCTATGCAATACAGTGCATGCAGCCTATGATATTCGACTGGTGTACTACACTACTGCGGTCCATGAAGACCCAGCTGACAGAGTGCAAGCAGGGGAAGCAAAAAAATTTGGGTATGGAAGTATTTTGTGCAACTTCTTCTTCGAGCAAGTTCCAGGGCTTAGTTCGAGAGTTGAGGTCCCTCCTCATAGTCTCCATGACCCAATGGGCTGAGGACTTGACACGAAAGGGTGGTGGCCATTAGGAATCACTGTATATAGAGGATTTCTTTTCTTGGTAGGATTGGCATATCATAGCGATAAATGACTACCCCTATGCAGGGATAGACTTCCGGCAGGATCGAGACATGTCGCTCCCACTAGATGTAGTGTTGGTGAGTACTCTTTTTAGGTTTTTTGTGTATTAAATTTTTATGGATTTTTTATTATAGGTGTAAATGAAAAAATATTTTTGGGGGTAGTATCATGTATTGATGTTTGACTTTTTTCTCGCAGACAAGGGCCTAGTGAGACTCGATGGCTTCCTGAGACATCGTCATCAGGGCAGGGGTGATGAGATGGTAGGTGCTGCAATAGAGCGGACACTACAGACTCTGTGGTCCAACATATCATGGATGACTGCTAGGGTACCACAGGCAGAGGTGGCACAGCTACCAGAGGCTATGCAGTGCCAGGTAGTGGGGATGCCGAGCAACTAGGTACTACTGCTACAGTGGATAGAAAATGCAATGCAGTACTACTATGAGACACATCCTGTCGGGGCGACAACTAGGCCTCCTCGTAGGGAGTAGATATCTCAGGATCTTATTTTTGTAGCGATATGTATATTTTTGAGGGCTACGGGATCCAGTTTTGTATCATGATACTACCATTTTGGACATATTATTTATAAAAACTTTGGTTCTATGGTTCTACTATATGTGTGTATGTGCAAATGTGTGAATGTCTTATTTTATTTGTGTGCTTCATTGTGAATGTGACAAATGCCAATCTAATACATAGTTAGCGTATGCATCAGATATATGATTAACACTTCTCGGAACATGAATGTATGTAATTGAAACAAAATGTCGTTCCAAGAGTCTTACCCTTAGGAGTTTCCATAGTAGCATAGGATCTCGCACACGGTATTGCCCATTCAACTGAGACACAACTAGTTGTGAATCCAGGCGGACTTCTGAAGAATGGATACCATGGGAAATGGCATCCTGAAGTAGCTCAATGACAACACTATACTCAACCACATTGTTAGATGTAGGACCTATTGAAATATTGTAACTTCAAAGAATATTATATTTGTACTTTATTATTCCGAAGATGTTTCATTCTTCCGTGGAGATCTTATTGTATATCCGAAGATGTTTATTCCTCCGTCGAAATGTGGTAACTTGGGTTATTAGACTTCCCTAGTGGGGGTCGTCTCTGTATGTGTTATGTGGGTTAAAGGATTTTTATACCATCCTAGAGGGGTCGGCCCAGTCATTTGTAGTGGGGTGTTTAACCCAATGGTAAATTTGGGGCCAACCTAGTTAATATATTGTACAAGTCAGATATGTGTATAAATAGAGGAGGTGAGCTCCTCATTTGACACACTTCCCTCACTTGAAATGTAGCGCACTTGTGAGAGAGAGGTATGCTATGGAGGAGGAGGAGATAATGTCTTTGGTTTGCATCTTTGTATATTACTAGTCATCTATACTGAGGAAGCTTTGCTGGGTTTTCTACCCCATGAGGGTTTCCCAGGATAAATCTGTGTCTCTTGTATTTATGTTGTGCTTGTTGTTTCTTCAGTGATATTTTATATGCTATTATTGTGAAATGGAATGTAATGCTGATATTTTATGTCTTAGCATATTAAATCTTAACAGGACCGAGACAAGCACCTCCTAAGGACACAACTAGGTGGTCAGGTGAGAAAATAATCCAGGCAGCAGAAGCAAGCTGCTGAGTATGATGGCTAGCACCATCTGTGAACCCTAAGAACATAGGAAACTTAGCTGACATCTTTCAATCAAATGGAAGCTAATCAGCAGACCTGAAAACCAAAAGAAAGCTTAAACTATGTACAAAAGTAACTATACAGTAGTATACAAAAGTGTTATCCTGAACTGGGGGTTCAAGCGTAATACCACTTGAGGTAGAGCCCATTTCTAGGCTCCTTCAAGATAGTCCCTTTGTAGTTTTCTAATTCATAGGCTCCTTTTTCCAGGACATGCCTCACGATGTAAGGGCCATGCCACATGGGGTTGAACTTGCCTGCCCCCAGGGGTTCTTTAGCTTGGTCATATAAGAGGACCAAGTCACCTTCAACATATTGCCGGGGATGGACAGACCTATCGTACTGAACCTTAACACAATGCTTGTTAGCATCTATAGCCATGGTGGCATCTCGACGTTGCTCATCAAGTTTCTCAAGGTGGATTAAACGTTGCTCAAGACCCGTCGTATCAGGGAGGAGCTCTATGGCCAGTTTAAGAGAAGGGATTTTGCATTCAATCGGTAAAAGTGACTCCACACCGTGAACTAGCTGAAATGCTAAGAAACCGGTGGCAGTCTTGACTGTAGTTCGATATGCCCAGAAAGCAGGATATAACATGATGTGTCAGTTGGTCTTGCTTTGTTGGATGGTATGTTGGAGAATGGTCTTCAAATACTTATTAACTGCTTCAACTTGACCATTCTCTTAGGGATAGTAATAATATGAGTGTTCTTGACGAAACCCAAGCTTGAGAGACAAATCCTCCATTATTTTGTTCTGAAAGTGACTGCCACGGTCAGTGACAATTTCTTTCGAAATACTGAACCGAGTTATAATTTGATTGAACACGAAATGGGATGTTGTAGCACCATCAGCTTTTATGGTAGGCATGGCCTCATCCCATTTGGAAAAGTAGTCCACAACCACTATAATATGGTGATGCCCCCCAGCCAAAGCTGATTTGCTATCCATGAAATCCACCCCCGACTTGGTGAAGGGACCGACGGTGACGACCGGATGAAGGGGCGCTGGATGCGAGCGTATATTCCAAGAAAACACCTGGCAAGGGTGGCATCTCTTCATAGCGTTAATACAATCTTTAAAGATTGAGGGCCAAAAATAACCAGCTCGCAAAATACGTTGGGCTATAGCAAGCCCGGATAAGTGACCGCCACATGCCCCAGCATGGCAATCATTAAGCACCCGCTATTCTTCTTCGTGAGTTAAGCAATGACGGAGAATGGAATCCTTTTCTCGGCGATACATACTGTCACCGACGATAGTATAATCTTTAGTGTGATGTTTCACATGTTGTCACTCATCTCGTGAATAGTGTAGAGGAAACTTTAAAGTTTGGAGATATACAATGACATCCCCATACCAAGGGTCTTTAGATGAGATAAGAAATAAGTGCTCATCCACAAAGGAATCTTCATGAATGACATCCTCATCAAGTCTCGGAAGGTCCAACATAAGCTCAGCAAATACCAACAATTTCACCGACTTCGCCGAAGCAAAATCGAGATCGAACTCCTGAAGGATCACGATCCATTTATTGTACTTCCCCCTATAAGGCGTCATGATAGCACGAACTGAAATGGATTGATATGCATGAAAACTGTGGTTGTTCTAAGCAGAATGTAATGTCGTAACTGCTGGACCAAATGAGTTGCAAGTGCCAGCTTTTCCACATGAGTGTACCTTAGCTCAACATCTACTAAATTTCGACTAAGGTAATAGATAACATGCTCTACAAGCGTGTCATCAACCTGAACCAAGACCATTCCAATCATCTCTTGAGACGCGGCCACATAAAGAATAAAATCTCGTGCGAAGTATGGTGGACTAAGCAGAGGGGCTGATACCAAATCTTTCTTAAGGGCGTCGAAAGACTGCTGGGCTCGCTCATCCCAGATAAAGGGTGTGTCTTTCTTCAATAAGTGCGTGAAACCTTTGGTAAGATTACATTAATTGACTACAAAAGGGCGTAGAAAGGTGGCTCTCCCTTGGAGGCTCTGAAATTGTAAAAATTTGCGCAGAGGAGGCAACCAAAGTATTGCCTCAACTTTAAGAGGATCAACTCTAATACCCTCTTTCGAAACTATGAAGCCCAAAAGGTGACCCGTCCTTACAGCAAAGATTCATTTGTTAGGATTCAATCGAATCTTGTATCTTATACATCGTTCGAGAATCATGTGGAGGTGCTTGGGGTGGTCCATCCTCTTGCGAGAATGGCTGGCAAGGTCATCCAAGAAAGCATCCATAATCGTTTTAAGATCGTGAAAGGCATAGGTCATGGCACGCTGAAATGTAGCTACGACATTTTTAAGGCCGAAGGGCATTTTCTAATATGCAAACGTTCCCCAAGGACAAATGAAAGCTATCTTATGCTGTTCCTCGGGTTTGATTTGAATCTGATTATACCCAGAGAAGCCATCCATGAATGAAAAAATCTCACTTCCCGCATAAGAATCCAAAATTTGATCGATGAACGGTGTGGGGAAGTTGTCTTTCGGACATGCATGGTTCAAATCTCTAAAATTAGTGCATACACGGATCGTTCCCTGCTTCTTATCCACGGGAACGGGGTAAATGAAACCAGCCTTGAGCAGTTTCTCCATTGCTTCCTTGATAGTGGATGCTTTTCTAGGGTTCATAGCACGTAAGCGTTGTTAACACCCAAAAAGTGCTCACTAGCTCATTTCCTTATTCACATGACCCATTTGTCCACTTTTTCACCATTTGAGCCTCTAAAGCCACCAAAAGGTCACCAAAAGACCTTAATACACCCCTTTTTCCACTCAAAATGAATATTTTTCCTCAAAAAGCATAAAAAACCCTCAAAAAGGGTCCCGAATTCCCAAAAATATTAAAAAGGGAATAAAAATATTCAAAATATTCAAAAAAGGAAAAAGGAAGGAAAAGGTACCTAAACCATGTTGGTCAATACCATTGGTTTCCTCAAAACCATAATGGTATTCCCCACCACCAAAACCTATAAAAAGGTGGTAGGGGCTCCTCACTTTCCATCCATCCATCTTCCTATCCTCATGCTGCCAAAATCTCCCATGAGCTTTTGGCCATTGTAGCTATCTTGGAGAAGAGACCTTTGGAGCTTGGAGCTAGTCACCTTGGAAGTTGCTGAACAATCTTCACCATTGGGAGGTATCACCATTGCAAGCACTTGCTTGCCCCTATTCTTAATACAAAGTTATTTTTTCTATTTCTTGTTCTTGTTTTCAATTCAAAAGTTTATTATGATATGCACATGCTAGTTTAGTTTTAGTTTTAGATTTACAATTGTTTTTGCTTTAATATTTGAAACTGCTATCACTTGTTGATAGGTTCCCATAGCACTAAGCTTGGTTGCAAAACCAAGCCAACATTTTTTGGCGACTCCGCTGGCTTCGAATCCTTAGATCTTAGTGTTTGTTCTTTTTAGTCAGTTTAATTCATAAATCTGCCATCCTAGACAGCAGATCTATTGCTGCTCTAGATTTTGCCCCTTTTCATTGCCATTAACAGCCCGAAATTGCCATATTCGGGTTCGTTCTTCGGCGTCCATGTACAGCTTTTGCCTCGTAGATTTTTGCCCAACAGTCGCGCGGCTCATTGCGACTGCGCAGCTCTTTTTCGCGCAGCTCACCGCGGCTTCGTGGCCAATTTTCGCGCTGGACATCGCGGCTTCACGGCCATTTGCCGCTCTGCACATCGCGACTGTGTCACGAAATCCCACGCTGCACATCACGGCTTCGCGATTGAAACCCGCGCGGTCCATCACGACTGTGCGACAGAAACCCGCGCGGTCCATCATGACTGTTCTGCCAAAACCCGCGATGCAAATTTTTTTTAATTCAGCCAATCCATTAAGAAATTAATTTTTTGCTGTATTTTCTTCCCACTTAGCTATTTTACAGTATTAAAATTCCTGCATTATTATAGCCATATAAATCTTTTTACTATTTAAAATGCACCTTTAAAAAAGTCTTTTTAAAAATTTTCAGAAATTGAAAGAAGGATTTATTTGCATTTTATCTAGATAAAAATTTTATTGTTTACTTCCTTGATACTTTGCCCAAGCAATTGTTTAAAAAAGAAATCCATTTATTTCTTGAAGTATTCATATTATTTGCTTTCCTATTTCAAAGATCCTTTGTTTTTGAATAGTCTTTGCAGAGCATTTACATTTCCAATTTCAATTTAAAATACCACACATGCACCCACTCAAACACATAATTTAAACTGTGCCTTAAAATTTACCCTAACTTCAACCAACTTTTAACCCCACTTGGGGAGCACTTAAAAGAACTTTGTAGCTAGGTAGAATTGAGGGGATAGGTGTTCCAATAACACCCCTCAGTTATTACATTTGAGACATAGTTGTTGTCCATTAGGGAACCAAAATCTCCTAGTATTTTTTGGCATGGTCACAACCAGTTTATCAGAGGGCCTCTCCCCTAGGAGGGTTGAAGTCTTGAGGATGGTTCCGGAAGCCTGAGTGGAATACCAAAATCCATTCAGTAAATAAACGATACCATTCGCAGTTCTCGGGATATCCCTGTATGGGGGTATTGCGGTAAAAGGACCAAACAGCAGATTTACCTTTTCTGAACGTGTCATGAACAGAGTATCCTAGTTACCATTCCTTAGGATTGATTACCCGGTGTCCCTCCCGGTAGGGGGATATCTAGCCATTGATTCAACACTCAATATTGTCTGACTTGGATTTCATCACCTTGCAGAGAATATCGTTTGTTGACTCACAATACTTCTAGTTAGGTGTTTGGATGATACAATCCACCTTTGGTCTAGTAGCACCTCTTTTTTCTAGAAGTTGTTTGACTGTTGGTACTCTGACCATTTTTTTTGCATCCCTCCACTTATTATAGCACAGCTGCTATAATAGGTGCTTTTTGAGGTTGATTTTTTGGCCTGAGAGCCTTTATTTTCACTCCCCTTTTTTTGCACCCTTGGTTGTATTAGGGTTTCGAGTTTTTTATACATCACCATCTTACACTGAAAATTTTTAAAACGTATATCTCACCATTGAGAATTTTAGATGATCTCGTCGTCTTCAGGGTGAACCCCCTCAGTTCAGTCTACTTGGCTCTCCACATCAACGACGTCGAGCCTTATCCCTTGACTCAACACGTCATCGGCCAAACATACAGTCATCCGATTCTGACACGCCTCACTTCACATCTGATTTTGAGGCTAAATCCGAAAACCCTACTGAATTATTACCAACCAACCTCATGGCTGGAACACAATTCGACCCACTTTTTACCAGCACTATAGGAGATACATCCACAAACCCTTCTACTGCGGTGCCATCCATGGCAACAACCGCCCCTATAGGCATGCCTAATATGGGAGACACTCCACCTTTAGGTATGCCCAACACAGGACTACCTCCTATTATGGGTATGCCCAACATAGGAATCATACCACCTGTCATTACCACAACCCAGATCCCAGGAATTCCTACTACTATTCCTAACCTCAGTGTAACCCATGTTGCACTTGGAAACGCTGGCCCATGCCAAACCACAGTAGTTGGAGGACACATACCTTAGATACCTAGCATACCCTTAGGGGCTACTGGACCACTACATCATGCCACCATGAATAGTCATGTCCCAGTCACTACGCCACATCCATCTGCTAGTTTACGTTACATGGTGAGTATGAACTTACCAGAATTAGCCAGGCTAACCAATGATCCAATCAGGCACAACCCTACATGGCCACCCATGCCTACAAAGCTCCCCTCGGACATACCTAAGTTTGAAGGAAAACCTAGGGAGGACCCCCAAAACCACATAATTTCTTTTCACCTATGGTGTTCATCTAACTCCATAGTGGATGACTCCATTCGTCTAAGACTATTGCAATGAACGTTCACTGGATCTGCAGCCAAGTGGTACATCGAACAACCACATGGGACCCACCAGACTTTTACGTCTCTCACCTCTACTTTCCTTCAATTTTTTTAGCTACCTATACGTTACGATGCAAGAGTTGAAATACTGTTGTCTTGCCAACAAAACGCAGCTACCCACATCACGGACCACATCCATGAGTGGTGCAAGCGCCGTAGCCTCTGTAAGATTAAACTGGATGACCGTATATTTTTGGACTGGTTCCTTAAATCACTCCTACCCCTCATAGCAAAAGACATCGCTTCCGGACAACCCCAGTCAGAGGAAGAAGCTATCCTAAAATCTCAGCAATTCGACCTAATTTACGCCCAATCAGGCTATCTCTATAACATCATACCAGACGCCCCACGAGGTGATTCTTCACGCGGTGACGCATCGGGGGCATCGCATGCCGCTGATGGTATTATTGGCCAGGTTACACCGTAAATTAAACCTTTTAGCATCGTGAGCACCATAAATGCCCCAGACCTCTCCAGGGCTACATCAAATTCTGGAGCGACAACTTCCTACGCTCCAACGACTCATCACACTCATGGACCCTCTTGTCCACAACATTGCTATGGGCAAGCGCCATTGGCATATGTACCTCCCATGTACTTTAACCAACCAACCAATCAGAACCAAATTCAGTTTCTGCCACAACCAATATATTACCCATAGCAAGCTATGATAGCTAACCCAACACCTCCAATAGCTCAGGGTTACCAACAACCCCAGCAGGTAACTGGACCAACTCCAGCCCCACCAGCTTATTAACCACCACAACCTGCTCCCGCACCTGCGGAAAACCAAAATAATCCCACTGCTCAAGGGAAAGTATACACACAACACAATCAGCCCAACATCAAAACAACTAGCGCAACAGGGTGGGCAACAAAATCGTGGAAGAGGACGTAACCACGGCAACAACCAACAACATCAGCAATGTCCTCCACCTCCCAATCCTCCGCATAATAACAACGCTGCTCCTCCCAACCAGAATCCGAATCGTCATCCCAAGCATCCTAAAAACAATAACCTCAGAACAAACCACCCTTGTTCTATATGCGGAGTGTATGGCCATTACACACATGCTTGCCCACATTTGGAGCGAGCTCGGCAACTCTGGATTGACGATGCCCATCATCAAGGGCAAGCGGCTCCTCAGGCGCCACCCAACCCTCCACCACCTCAACATCAACCTTTGGTGCTGCAAAACCCCTTTCCAACCCAAGGCATAGTGAACACTCAGCTGTTAGCTCCCCCTCACGGCAACGCGACACCACAACAAATCACTTATGCCGCTCCTGATCAACCCATGTTCGATTTAGATACCCACGACTTGCTAATGATGTCATCCATAGATGCCAACCTCCAAACCCGCCGGAACCAATATGGCTCCACCCTTGAAGCCCCTCCCACCGACAAGAACACTAACGTTCATCCCACGGATCAGACATTACGTATACCTCCGGCTCCACTTGATGGCGCTTCTAAAGCACCTCGCTTCCCACTTTGTCGCATCAACAATAATCCCAATGCTTGTGCTGCGTCGAATTACAGCATTGTAGATGACTTAGCCCAGTCTCCCGCAGCCATGTCTTCTTTAGAAGTCTTAAAAAAATATCCTTCACAATGCAAGACTTTACTCTCTTCCATTGGCGCTATTGACCCCAATGATTCACAACTGATGGCATTCGATTCGGACCAGTCCGAACCACGCCTGCCTTCCACTTTAGCATTCCAAGTTTCTATTTCCGTTCGGAATCTTGTCATCCATCGGTGCATTATCGATGAGTGTGCCCTACATGCGTTATGTCCACATTTGTTTGGCAAAAGTTGGGATCCCCTACTCTCCAGCAGTCCACCACTGCGTTGCGAGCCTACGACGGCCATTCGGCTCAACCCCAAGGTCTATTAGCTAATGTCCCTATCCAGCTGGCTGGTAAAACCGTGCTCATTGACATAAAGGTCATCAATGCCCAAATCGATTATAACCTCTTACTTGGTCGCAGCTACATGTATGCCATGCGGGCGGTTGCCTCATCCATTTTTCACACCATGATGTTCCCCCATGACGGACGCGTGGTCAAGGTCAACCAACTCACCTATTACGATCGCAAGGCCCCTGCTGCACCCAAAAATGTTCTCCCTATGGTTGAGCAACCTGTTTGTTGTGCAACTACCTTGTTTGTTTCCTTCGTGGGACCCAGACTTTACTCCGACGCGCCGATGACTTCTACATTCCAATCCATTCCACCACCGTCACCGGAGACCCACGTCGCTGACCTCTGTACTCTTTCCTACAATACACAAACACCCAACAATCAACAGTCCTTGTTACCTAAACCACCATTGGTCCTTAGTCACATTGGTGTTACACCCATCCACATAATCCCCTTTCTATTCCCTCCCTCGGGCGTAGTAAGAACTCCGGTTATGGCTACCCTTAGTCTCCCCGGGTTAACCTTGGGATTACCTGTGTGGTATATTTTTCCTCCCATTCCCCCGCTGACACCAAATGTCATCCTACAACCGGTGCAACCCATTATCACTACTAATCAACCACCTCCCGGTGTCACTACCCCCTTCATCTTCTACGAATCCCCCTCCTCTTATCAAGCCCACTGGGGGCAGAGACCCACAACCATACACTCCGGTACCCCCTCCCAAGGAAGTTAAACCTCCCCCCGTGTTTCGTGCTCCTCCTAAATGCTCGTTGTGTGATGAGTTAGGCCATCCAACCCATCAGTGTCCACAATTACCCGCATTACAGGAACACATGCAAATGCTTGACGACGACCCCAACATCCCGATTGTCAAACTCAACCCAAACTCCAAGCCTCGTGATAAATCACTACGTACCAATCACCCTTGTGCGATATGCGGTATTTACGACCATTACTCACATCACTGTCCTAATATCCCAGATTACAGAGCAGCGTTGTATGAGTTGAATAACGTCAACTTAGAAATATCTCCTCCCCTCATTGAGGAGATCTACCCTCCAAAATCATCCGCTTTGGAAGAAATCAATACCATCTATATGATTTCAACAACTTTCAAACCAGAACCCCTTGATTTATGGTCTGACTACTTCAATACTGATGAGAAAATTTTTGAAACACTCACTGTACCCAACTACCCTTGGGACGATATGCATCATCGCTCATACTTCCTCCCAGAGGCGACTACATCCACCGCATCTAACCAGCTATCCATTGAATCGAAAGATTTCATACCCACTAAGCTCGATTGGTTCAAGGACCCCATCCCAGCACCAGATTCCTTCGAAGAAGAAAACATGTCCAACATTTCCCCCATTATACAAATTTATATTTCCACCACACCTCAAAAACCTGAGCTCATCTCGCTGGGCTCATCTTGCACTCAAGCGGAAACTCAGGCATATAAATTTTTTTTTCAAGAATTTCGTGATGTCTTTGCCTGGTCCTATACCGAAATGCCTGGTCTTGACCCCGCCATTATAGAGCACCACATTGACACATGGCCTGATGTACCCCATTCGTTAGAAACATCGACCCATTCATCCTTCCAAGCTCCCTGTTGTTAAAGCCGAGGTTGAGAAACTTCGCAAAGCAGGATTCATTTATCGTATTGCTTATACCACCTGGGTTTCGAACCCCGTTCCCGTCAACAAAAAGCAAGGCACCCTTAGAGTATGCACTGACTTCTATGATTTAAACCGCGCTTGTCCCAAAGACAATTTCCCCACGCCATTCATCGACCAACTCATTGATGCGTGTGCGGGACATGAAGGCCTATATTTCATGGACGGTTTTTCTGGATACAACCAGATTCAGATCCGTAAGGAGGACCAATACAAGACTACCTTTACCACCCCATGGGGCACCTTTGCCTATCGCATCATGCCTTTCGGCCTCAAAAATGCTGGTGCCACCTTTTAGCGGGCCATGACCTATTACTTTCACGACTTGGTCCATATCCTGCTAGTCTATCTTGATGACCTTACAGCTCATTCCCAAAAACGGTCAGACCACCTTAATGACCTCCGACAAGTTTTCCTGCGTTGTCGCAAATATAAAATCCACTTGAACCCACACAAGTGTGTCTTTTGCATTCCGGCAGGCCAGTTGTTGGGTTTCATTGTTTCCTAGAACGGAATTACTATTGATCCCCTGAAATTCAAAGCCATCTTAGACCTTCCCTCTCCTCGCATGCTTCGGTAACTCCAGATTCTGCAGGGGCGGTCCAATTTCCTTCGTCTCTTTGTTCCTGATTACGCCACCAAAGTTCATGGATTCTTATGCCTACTTCGTACCCACATACCCTTTGTTTGGGATGAGTAATCAGACACAGCATTCGAAGCCCTCAAGAAAGATCTCACACAAGCCCCCTTGATCTCCCCTCCGGATTTCTCTCAGAACTTCACCCTTTACGTCTCGACATTTGAACATGCCGTGTCCGGAGTCTTGGTACAAGAAGATGCCTCTCACCAAGAGCATGTCATTTATTATGTCAGCCAGACCTTGTCTGACCCACCCCTACGTTACCCATACGAGGAAATATTATCCCTAGCTGTAGTCTTTTCCGTCCAAAAATTGCGACACTACATTCAGCTCAGTCCTACCACAGTTGTCCCTGACTCCAACCCTATGTTCTATCTCCTAAACCGGCGGCTCCTACAAGGTCGTGTTGCTAAATGGGTCATTATCCTCCAGGAATATGACCTCACTTTCAGAACTCCTAAAAGCACCGAAGCCCTCGCGCTTTCCCACCTCATCACCGATCTCCCATCCTCTTCGTCATCACCCGCTATCCAAACGGATCTGATTGACGATCACATCTTCATTATTTCGTCTGACGACCCATGGTACGATGACATTTTAATTTACCTCCGCACGCAAAAATTTTGACCCCACATCGATCATGACGGACATCGTCGTATACGACACCACGCCCCCCGATACCTCTTGTTAGGGGATGTACTTTATCAACGCAGAGTTGATACCATCTTACGATGTTGCTTATCCCATAGTGAGGCAGAACAAGTCCTAAATGATTGCCATAGCGGTTCCTGTGGAGGCCATTTCTCCGGCATGGCCACCGCCCAAAAGATCATTCGCGCAGGTTACTTTTGGCCATCATTATTTACTGATTGCATCACTGCAGTCAAACACTGTCAAAACTGCCAACCTTTTGCCCCCAAAGCAAGAACCCCACCCGCCCCCCTTCATCTAGTCGTCACTGCCGGACCATTCTGCAAATGGGCCATCGAATTCCTCGATTGTAATCCCACGTCAGCCGGCGGTCACAAACACATTATCGTGGTTGTAGATTATTTCACCAAGTGGGAAGAGGCCATGCCAACTTACAATTGCAAGGCCGACACCGCAGCATGGTTTTTTCTCAACCATGTTATCGCTCGTTTTGGAGTGCCAAAGCAACTCGTCTCAGACCACGGCTCTCATTTCGAAGACGCCGTCTCGAGAGAACTATCAACCTTATTGAAATTTGAACATCATTTCTCCTCTGCTTACTACCCCAAAGGAAACGACCAAGTCGAAGCAATCAACAAAATTTTGAAAACCATCCTCCAGCGCACTGTAGACAAACACAAATCAAATTGGCACCACATTCTCTTCCCGGCACTATGGGCATACCGCACGTCAACTAAAACCGCCACCGGTTTTACCTCTTTCCACTTAGTTCACGGCGTCGAATCCGTCCTCCCCATTGAATGCCAGATTCCAACCCTACATATGGCCGTTGAACTCCTACTGGACACTGCCCCAATTGAGCAACGCTTACTACTCCTGGAGCAGGCTGATGAAGATCAATGCACAGCCCTTCAAACCATGGAAGCAGCCAAGAACCGATCCAAATTGAATTATGATAAACATGTCCACCCAAGAACTTTTTCTGAAGGGGACCTTGACCTCGCCTACGATCAGGCTCATGACAAACCGGGAAAGGAAAATTCATGTCCATGTGGAAAGGCCCATATATTATACACACTTGCCTCGGACAGGGGGCATACATTCTGACCGATTGAGAAGGCAACCCCCTCCGCAACCCACGCAACGGGTTGTACCTCAAGCGATTTTACCCATAGAAAATCTAATGGACACCACCGTCCATTATTGTACAGTATTATCTTGTTTTCACAAAAACTTCAAGCAACCTAAAATATTTGTTTTCCCTGCTTGACCACAGATGGATCCTGTTCCACTCTGTCGCCTCGATTTGCGTGCCACATTGACCCTCGTCCATTTTGGACAAGTCTTATATCGTCGGATTCTATTTTCCACACTCGTGATGATGCTTGAGATCATTTCTCGCTCTCATGCCGAGATTTTTTGGGCATTTTTCCCATGCCCCCTCGTTACCTCGGTTTACATGCCACATCCTTTGTTTTCCATTTTTGATAGGTCTTATATCATCGGATTCAGTTTTCTGCACTCATGACGATGCTTGAGATCATTTCTCGCTCTCATGCCCATCTTTTTTGGGCACTTTTTCAAAATTCCCTCTCATCGCCTCGATCTACGTGCCACATTGGCCGTAGCCCCCTTTTGACAATCTTTATGTCACCGGATCCAATTTTCTGCACTCATGATGGTGCTTGAGACCTTATCTCGCTCTCATCAATCCCTTTTTGTTCGATATAGTTTTACCCCTTTTTTCAGGCCGAGCAATCCCTTTTACGAAAAAGGCACTTAGAGAGTTTCTGTTAAGCTCTTTTCTGACTCCTAAAACAATGAAAAGATCGCCGAGCAACCTTTCTTCCTTTCATGCTCGTTAAATGTATCTGAAAGGGCGTCTACCTGGTATAAGTTTACCCCTTTTCCGGACCTTGTAGACTAATTACAAAAAAGGAATACTCTAGTCACATCGGCTAGAAGAGTTCTCCATTTGCATCATTTTATGCTTTTTCGGGCCTTGGAGACTAACTCACGAAAAAGAACACCAATGGAGTCCACTTACCACTTTCATACTCTCTAAACATGAAAGAAACCACGAGCAATCACCATCCTGGGCTCGTAAAACCCACAGGACGGTACTGACAACCACTACAGAGTCTTCTTATCGTTTTCAGACTCCTTAAAAATGAAAGCACCAATAAGCACGAACAGTCCCGGGCTCGCAAAATCCATAGGACAGTACCATTTTTAGAGCACACTTTTATCCCTTCTTGGAGCTCATTAAAACTACGAAGAAGGACACAATGGTACCTCTCGGCGCCACAACAGATCACGTCTACTCATATGGCAGCTTCCCCATTTTGGTCGCCTTTGTTCAGAGTATTCTACAATATGTCACCCTGAGAATCCCTCGACAACATCCATCATCTTGACCCCCCAGAGTCAATACATACCCTTCAGTCCCTAAAAGTAATGATCCCCACACCTACAATTCAGTTCCCTACTCTGCCAGGTCAACCATGTCATCATGCTCTGAACAAAGGAAGTTTGAGTCTACCCACTATATGACCCCAGTTACTTCCCATCCTCACAAGTATGTTAGTCCTACCATCAGTACTACCACACTTCAGTTATACACCTCGCGATCCTATCAAGGAAACATCATTGCCTTGTTAGTTTCTATTCTCCCTCTATCGACAACAACCAAATTTATTCTAGAGGATAGACCTAGAGGTCCCTGTGTCTTGGACTCATCACCATTTACAATGAGTGCCTACGAATCATTTCGAGAGGAGTCCTCAGTACCTCTCCAAATGGTTGTTTCTCACATGCTCGACTTCAACACCTTGATCGCATCGTTGAGACTCGCACAGGGTATTGGTCCATTCAGTTATTAGTCGAAGACCCCGGATACCTCCTGACTCTTCCACATTTGAGAGTCTACTTATGGAAACAACCAGTTACATTTTTTCTATAGATATCCGGGTTGCGCATGGCGACAGTATTCAGATGTACCCCAGTTTCATACTCCCTCAAGTATACAGTTACAAGTACTTCTCAGAGATGACTCTCAGTCATTGAGTCACTACAGATGTTGGACACCTTCAAATTCAACAGTTCATCAACCCTTCTGAGACCCTATTCAGAACGGTTGACGCTTTATTCCAGTGTATCAGTTATTGAGATCAGTCATGATATGATCATGAGTACATCCCAAAATAATTTCCCCTCTGGACCATTACGATGTACCACCAGATTCTTTATGTATTTTTCAGGTCCCCCTTCGTGGGACTAATTGTTATGTATATGTCTTGATACGAGCATGGGTATGCCCGCCTTGTCCATTATCAGAGATTATTCCTCATTCATATTGAGGCCATGTAATATTTTTTGTTTTTTGCAGCTTCCAAGGGCCGTGGATCCAGTCTCCAAACTGTCTCCTCTCCTCCCCAAACCCAGAAAAAAGATAAAAGAACTATGATGTCTATCGGCCATACGATGAGCTCCTACCCTCACACATCAGGGGGCAATCTGTTAACACCCAAAAAGTGCTCACTAGCTCATTTCCTTATTCACATGACCCATTTGTCCACTTTTTCACCATTTGAGCCTCTAAAGCCACCAAGAGGTCACCAAAAGACCTTAATACACCCCTTTTTCCACTCAAAATGAATATTTTTCCTCAAAAAGCATAAAAAACCCTCAAAAAGGGTCCCGAATTCCCAAAAATATTAAAAAGGGAATACAAACATTCAAAATATTCAAAAAAGGAAAAAGGAGGGAAAAGGTACCTAAACCATGTTGGTCAATACCGTTGGTTTCCTCAAAACCATAATGGTATTCCCCACCACCAAAACCTATAAAAAGGTGGTAGGGGCTCCTCACTTTCCATCCATCCATCTTCCTATCCTCATGCTGCCAAAATCTCCCATGAGCTTTTGGCCATTGTAGCTATCTTGGAGAAGAGACCTTTGGAGCTTGGAGCTAGTCACCTTGGAAGTTGCTGAACAATCTTCACCATTGGGAGGTATCACCATTGCAAGCACTTGCTTGCCCCTATTCTTAATACAAAGTTATTTTTTCTATTTCTTGTTCTTGTTTTCAATTCAAAAGTTTATTATGATATGCACATGCTAGTTTAGTTTTAGTTTTAGATTTACAATTGTTTTTGCTTTAATATTTGAAACTGCTATCACTTGTTGATAGGTGCCCATAGCACTAAGCTTGGTTGCAAAACCAAGCCAACAAGCGTTGTTGAACTAGTTTAGCGTTGGGATACATTCTAATCTCATGTTCAACAATGCGGGGGTCTATTCCTGGCATCTCCTCATATGACCAAGCAAAAGATTCCCGGAGTTCTGTAAACAATTCAGTGTAAATAGCAATCTCCTCAGGAGTGCAATCGTCACTGATATAGACATTCTCAACCTTTCTGGGAGTACGAGAGATATTGATCGACGTAGTTGGGGAAATGTTATCCATATTCCCTTTCGCAAAAACATCATGCGACTCTAAAAGAGCCACAGGGTGACCAACCAACTCTGCTAGAGTCGTCCTAAACTCTTCTCATTCGGCAAGCTCGAGGTTGGGAAGGAAATAAGAGCGATGGTGCATAGCTTCCCAAGGTCTCTTACTACCACACATGGCCTCCATAATAGCTTCATCAGAAGGAAAAGTATCATCAAGGAATTTGTGTGAACAAGACGAGTTGGCTGCCCAAACTGGTAGAGTAATGAGATTCTCCTCGATTGTCTGAGAAAAAGAAATATCCGGCTCTACAGTGGCTTGTTGAATATGCTGGTAAGCAAGCTCAGCTACAGACAGTGGCATAGACATCCCGATATGCGTAATGTTTCCAGACGCGGAACTATTGGATAGTAAATTCCATGGATCATTAAAATAGGAAGTCCAGAATGACATATTATGCGAAGGAGGAGATGCATCATCAGTAATGGTTCCAATAAAATTCACAGGTGCGACAAAGTCATAAGTTCCCATTATTGAAGGGTACATGCCAACACCCATGTTCCCAGTTTCCGGCTGAGAATGAGTAACCTACAGGACTATGAATCTTGTGGATGCTGTGGAAGAGGAATTAATGAAATCCAGCTGATCGACAGTCACAATCTTGCCCTTGTGAGGAAAGAAGATAACTCTGAATATAGTAGACGCGACAACCTTCATAGCGTACATCCAATTCCAACCCAGTAAAAGGTTGTAGTCGATGGGCGCATCAACCACCTTAAATTCAATAGGCACAAATTGTTAAATTTTCTGAATTTACTTCAATCTGATCTAGGATCTTAACTGAGAGAACAACATGTACAGCATATCAAGAGAGATAGCCATAACCTAGCAGTGGATCCTCCTCCTCCATAAGTGCGCCACTCCTCCTTGAGTGCATGTGTAAGAAGTGAGTGAGTAAATAGAGTGCCTCCCGCACTCTATTTATACTTGACTTGACTTGCCTTTTTACCTAACTCATGTAGGCTCGAACTTAACCACATAACATAATGCTGACTGGGCCGACCCCCAATAGGGTGGTCTAATAACCCTTTGACCCACATGACTTATACAGGGCCGACCCCAACAAGGTGGTCTAATAACCCATCAAGTATAAGTTACGACACTTACAATATAAATGACGACACTTCCGTATAGAGGAATAATACCATCTCTATAGGAATACAATATACATATATGTGAAATACATTCCGAAGTTACATATACATCAACACTCCCTCTTAACTAGGAAGGTATTTCTCAGCACAGTTCTTCTAGCACAAGTCATCTTCTCTGGATCATAGTCACTGGATAATCGTCATCGAGACATCATCATCGTCACTGCTGCTGCTATCTCAATCAATCTCTGAATCTACTCGTCATAGGAAGTTCTACAGAGCCAGTCCTTTTCATACTGGATGTAGGCCCACCACCTGCAGGTCTTCGTCATCACTGGCCATACTGTGGAATCCTCAGGACTTTTACGTGCGTCACAAAACCTCGAAAGAGCATCCCAGGCTGTTACGAGCACACAGCTCTACCTATAGGATCTCCTAGGGCACCGAATTACATGTGACCTCACCACAAAACCTTGCAAGAGCATCTGCCAGATATCCCAGGGAACCGAATTACATGCCATAGGCAAAACCTCGAAATACTATCTGCAGATCTCCCAGGGCACCGAATTACATGTGGTCATGGAAAAACCTCGCAAGAGCATCTGCCATATATCCCAGGGAACTGAATTACATGCCATAGGCAAAACCTCGAAAGACTATCTACAGATCTCCCAGGGCACCGAATTACATGCCATAGGACAAAACCTCGAAAGAGCATCTGCCAGATATCCCAGGGAACCGAATTACATGCCATAGGCAAAACCTCGAAAGACTATCTGCAGATCTCCCAGGGCACCGAATTACATGTCCTCCCAGAGCAAAACCTCGAAAGAGCATTTGCCAGATGTCCCAGGGCACCGAATTACATGCCATAGGCAAAACCTCGAAAGACCATCTGCAAATCTCCCAGGGCACCGGATTACATGCTCATCTGCACAACCTGATCCACGGCCACAGAGTATCAACCTGATACTCACCATACATCATCATGATGTATCCATGATCATCCTGATCATCATCACTGCAACGTCCTGCTGCATGTCATCTGGAGCAACATCCTGAAGCTCGTCATCCATGATCATCCTGATCATCACTGCAACATCCTGCTGCATATCATCTGGAGCAACATCCTGAAGCTCGTCATCCATGATCATCCTGATCATCACTGCAACATCCTGCTGCATACCAAGTATCTACCTGATACATATCATCATACATGATCCTCCTGATCATCAATGCATCTACCTGATGCATACCAAGTATCTACCTGATACATATCATCATACATGATCCTCCTGATCATCAATGCATCTACCTGATGCATACCAAGTATCTACCTGATACATATCATCATACATGATCCTCCTGATCATCAATTTATCCACCTGATACAAATACAAATACATGATACATATCACCATACATGATCCACCTGATCATACAATGTACCCACCTGATACATATACAGATACATGGTCCAAGCATCCAACATGATGCATATACAAAATACATACACATGATCCAACTGATCATATCCAGCATCTACATGATGCATACATACATACAAAAATGATCCAACTGATCATATCTAGCATCCAACATGATGCGTACATACATACAAAAATGATCCAACTGATCATATCCAGCATCCACATGATGCATACATACATACAAAAATGATCCAACTGATCATATCCAGCATCCAACATGATGCGTACATACATACAAAAATGATCCAACTGATCATATCCAGCATCCAACATGATGCGTACATACATACAAAAATGATCCAACTGATCATATCCAGCAGAAACCTGAACATCATCCTGATGCTCATCATCCAGTGCTTACATCCACAGCCATGTGAAGGATCCTCCTTCCAATATGCTTGGAATGGCTTCAGCAAATGTGTCCATCACTTCTTCCTCGAAGTGTCCTCGATCTGAAGAACGCCAAGCCTCTCTCTGAAGTACTCGAACTTCACCCTAGCTAGTGGCTTCGTCAGCACATCTGCAATCTGCTCGTCCGTCGCAACATACAGAAGCTTCACAACTCCTCTCTGCACCATATCCCTGATATAGTGATATTTGATCTCTATGTGTTTCGACCTGTCATGAAACACTGGGTTCTCGGAAAGCTTCACACAACTTTGGTTATCACAGAAGATACCAGTAGCTTCCAACGGGAGATCAAATAACTCAGACAGTAGCTTCCGTAGCCATACTGCCTCGCAACTAGCTGAACAGGCTGCAACATACTCTGCTTCAGCTGTACTCAGTGCTACGCAGGACTGCTTCTTGCTAAACCAAGATATCACACCTGATCCCATACTGAAGCAACACCCAGATGTGCTCTTCCTATCTGCAGCACTGCCAGCCCAATCTGAATCAACATAACCCTGCAGGTTAAACTTTTGAATCGCCTCATATCTGATCCCATAATCCACTGTACCCTTCAGGTACCTCAGAACATGCTTTACAGCAACCAGGTGAACACTCCTCGGATCCATCAGGAACTGGCTCAATGTGTTCAAAGCAAATATCTGGTCTCGTGTTCGTCAGGTACATCAAGGACCCAATAATCTGACGATACATAGAAACATCAACTGGCTCAGATGAAGCATCACAAAGAAGCTTCAGATTCGATGCCATAGGTGTGGCCATGGCTTTGCAATCCATCATCCCAAATCTCTTCAGGATATCTACTGTGTACTTCCCTTGACCAAGGAAGATTCTATCTGCACTCTGCCACACCTTCATGCCAAAAACAAATAGTGCATCATCCCCAAGTTCTTCATCTCGAACTCGGTGGTAAGCTTCCGCTGCGTGTCGGTAATCAATCTATTTTCATCTGTAACAAACAGGTTATCCGCATACAAAAGTAGTATCACTGGATTGCCTTCCTCAACCTTGTAGTAAAGGTTGGAATCCTCTTTACTCTTCGTAAAGCCCAAACTAGATAGAAAGTTGTCTATCCTATTATACCAAGTTCTGCACACATATATGACTACACCATGTTGTCTTGAAATCCATTTGGTGCATCTTCTATTTCATCACTTTTATATTTCTCAATGCTACCATCTGCAACATGCTTGATCTGATAGTTCCATTTGGAAGTCATAACAAACTTCCCTTCACGTCTTGGGACTACATCCCAAACATCATTCTTCATGATCGATGGATCATGGCATTTCATTTCTTCATCCCAGATCCTGGGAACTTCAATATCTTCAATATCTTCAATAGATATCTTTGTTGCTGGAACAAATGTTGTAGTTCTTCTTTCGTAGGAGATGGCATACGATATTTCCTACACAACAAGTTAAATTGCATGATTAGAAACATCTCATAATTTTCAGAACAAATTCTTACACATAAATAAATATGTCATACAGTCATGCAATTATCTTAGCCAATGCTTCAATACAACATTTATCCATATTCCGTAACTTTCTAGATGCCTTCCAATCTCTACCAGAACATTGTTCAGAGTGTGCACAACTCCCAACATGTCAGCAAAGAGGTTTCGTTCTAGATAAGTAGCAATGGAATGTTGTACAGTGCCATAGGCCACTTACCCATGTATATTAGTAATATACTGTTCATCAATGCAACTATTCTAATATGCACAATACATATCCTAAGTCTAGGAACATGAGCATATACATCATTGAACAATTTTATTTAAACAAACAAATATGCAAGAAATTAAAATACTTATCTTTGTTTGTTTGTTGGGTGGACTCCCTCTGAGTCTTTGCTTCCTTACAGGAGCTGCTGGAGTC
The DNA here is from genome assembly GCA_027924585.1 of Larix kaempferi. Taxonomy (NCBI): domain Eukaryota; kingdom Viridiplantae; phylum Streptophyta; class Pinopsida; order Pinales; family Pinaceae; genus Larix; species Larix kaempferi. The sequence goes on along the minus strand of BSBM01000229.1, from coordinate 29,456,980 downwards.
CTAATCTGAAGTAGCTTCTTCTACACCTTTCTGTTGTGGAATGTAGAGAGAGATGGTCAACTCCCTCTAAATATCTGCATCCTTGCATAAACCACTGGAGTGTACTCCCTCTTGATCTTTGCTTCCTGGATTACCTCTTCTTGAACTCATATTCATCATTGGTCCCTATGCATGCTTATTAGTATCATGATTGTGTTATCCTTGTGATTTCATATAAAATCATACATTCATTAGTATACTATTAAAACACAATAATTTCAAGCATATATAGTCATGATCATTTCAAACAGAAAATAATAAGCATTAGCATTCAAGGTTTATGTAGGCTTCTTATGGTTAGTCAAATCATAAGAAACATAACATGTATAAACCTATAATTACTCAAACATATGACTCTTCGGGTTAGTCATATCATTAATGCATATACCCATGATTATTCAAACTTATGACTTCATCAATAATCATTACTAACAACACAATAGTATAAGATCCTAACCCAAGGTAGGATTCTAGCTTGATATAGGAAAAACATACCTGGATTAGCATGCTAGCTATTTATGTCTAACATACCTGCATAATGTCTTCTTGTTCTTTGTCAATGACTTGTGCTAGTAACCTGCATGTCTCATAAGTTATCCATTGCAAAACCAAGTTATACATACCTCGTAAATGGATCTTCTATGAGATCCATGACAATGGATGAATCTTTGTCCTCATGTCATCATGATCATATGTTCTTGAACCAGAACATGATTTGTCTTTCTTGGTGTACCTTTCATGTTAGTAGACAACATAAACCTCATGCAACACCATAATTCATTAGTACAATCATAAGTGTCAATACCCTAATCAATGAATATTTTCTATCGTGCATTCATAGTTTTATTAAGGTGATACAGCAAACCTAAAATCAAGATTGTACTAATCGTAATAACATGAAGACAAACATACCATAAACTTAATCATGGACAAATATCGAAACATACCTCGATGAGTCATACCTGTCGAGATCGCTTGTAATCTTCTTATGTAAGGCCTTAGCCTCATCTCCCTCTGAAACAGGAACTTCTTCACTTATGTAGATGACCAATCCATCTTCTTCTAGGATTAACCCAATCCATTTGATTTGCAAGAAATGGACCTAGGGCTAGATATGGGTTTGTCAGAGAAACCCCAAAAATTCAAACTTTGAATTTCAAACTTCCGAAAGGATAGAAATATGCGCCTTGATGAGCTGATCAAACTGGTATATTCAGAATTTGAAAATTGCAAAGTTTCACTCCTCAAATTTGCCTTTGAAACTTCTGGATTCACTAGACGTGACCCTGAACTGGGGTTTGATGAATCCCACTCTTCTGCCCAATCAAAATGTTTGATCCAAAGCTCTAAGCTTCTATTTTTCTGAGGAGCTTCCAGCCGTGGTCACAGATTTCAAAAATTCCCATTTTTACAGAAGCCCTAATTTTCCACTTTTCTGATCAAAGTCCCGAACTAGGGTCTAATCAAGCCCGGCCTTCTGCCCAACCAAAAATTCTGATATTGGTCTCTAAATTTATATTTTGATGAGTAGCATCCAGCCGTGGTCTCCGATTACAAAAATTCCAACTTTCTCCAAAGCCCTAAATTCCGGAAGCCATGAATGAAGGTACCAAAAAATAATTCTGTTTTGATAGAAATATGTACCTGATTGTTTCTGGTGTAACTCCAAATTTTTTGATCCACAGGGTCTGAAAATTTTTTCTGAGATAGCCTGACCTGTTATCTTTCCATTCTGATAGGTCTGACCTCATTTGGATTCTCTGAGAGAGAGTTATGCCAAATGTCGCAACGTGACCTGTTTTGGGATAAAACAGGAGAGCGAACTTGTACGGCGTGCCACGTGTCACTGTTTTAACTTCAGCCTCTGAAAAAGTTTCTTGAGATAGCTCGGCCTGTTATCTTTCCATCCTGACAGGTCTGACCTCAATTGGACTCTCTGAGAGAGAGTTATACCAAATGTCGCAACATGACCTGTTTATGGGATAATACAGTAGAGTGCACTTGTATGGAGTGCCACGTGTCACTGGTTCAACTTCGGCCTTTGAAAACGTTTTCTCAGATAGTACAGTCTGTGTAATACCTGTCACTTTTCACGAAATTTCATTTGGAGCTTCCTAGCCCAAGATATGACCTTTTTCCCAAGGTCACCTGATTTTGACTCAGATCTGGAAGAGGCAGAAACCCTATATTGTACAGATCATAAATCACAAAGTACAACGAATTAGAGGTTGTCCTTTGGAGACAAGATACCTGGAGATCTTAGCTTCGGCCTGTAACAATTTCAGATCCGAAAAATTCACCAAAACGGATTTATAGTGAAAGTGATACGATGACTGGTTTTTGCTATATCAAGCCCTAGCATCGTAAGTGCAACAAGTGTCATACATGCCATATCATGCCTTCTTTCAGGCTAGCTCTGATTCCATGTTAAATTTTCTGAATTTACTTCAATATGATCTAGGATCTTAACTGAGAGAACAACATGTACAGCATATCAAGAGAGATAGCCATAACCTATCAGTGGATCCTCCTCCTCCATAAGTGCGCCACTCCTCCTTGAGTGCATGTGTGAGAAGTGAGTGAGTAAATAGAGTGCCTCCCGCACTCTATTTATACTTGACTTGACTTTCCTTTTTACCTAACTCATGTAGGATCGAACTTAACCACATAACATAATGCTGACTGGGCCGACCCCCAATAGGGTGGTCTAATAACCCTTTGACCCACATGACTTATACAGGGCCGACCCCAACAAGGTGGTCTAATAACCCATCAAGTATAAGTTACGACACTTACAATATAAATGACGACACTTCCGTATAGAGGAATAATACCATCTCTATAGGAATACAATATACATATATGTGAAATACATTCCGAAGTTACATATACATCAACACAAATTTCCCTCCCAAGCAGAAAAAAAGGGAAGGGATAATTCCATTTGGCTTAAATGACCGACCGTCGAATACAGTGAGCATGGTTCTAGACGCGAGTAGAGGAGGTGAGCCTAAAGATTTCCAACAAGTTAGCGACATTACTGACGTAGAGGCACCTTCGTCAACCATCGTACGTTTGACAAAATTTTGAAGGCACGCCACTTGTATTTGAAAAGCCACGTGGTCAGGTAAGCAAGTTTGAACATCAGTAGTGTCGAAATTGATAACACTGGGACTTCCCCCATCCTGAACCCCTAACGCACTCAAAAGGGCATGCTTTTGAGAAGGACAGGCCTGCAAAACTTCAAGAGCCGACATGGCACACGGAGTTTGGCCCAAGTCTTCCATGATGGAGTAGTTATGGGTAGCTCAAGCATTAGGATTATGCATAGAGCGCTTAAGAACACCTTTCGGTATCTGTGGCATATTATAGATCTTCTCGATGTGCAGGGAATTGTTAGGAGGAGGGGGAGGCTCACTGTATTGGAGAAAACTCACTATGGCTTGGGAATACCAAAACAAATAGATGACTACTAGAAATCTACTCAATTCTAAAAGCAATGCTATTATAAATGACAATGTTAAGATAATGGATAAATGTAACCAACCTTGATCCAACATTTGAAGTAGATCCCTGTTGGAGCTTTCAATCCACGCACTTGTAATTTGCAAATTAGTCTTGACAGCCAATATCCAACAAGTACATACAATATATAATTGACATTAACATTATCAATAACAATGGTCCATAATATCACAATAAAATGTAACCTAATGTATAATAAACAACATTTACAACATGAATGGACGAGAATATGAGTATTTCTATTAATGAACAAGAAGAAGTACAAAGTGATACGACCTCTTACCGGCAACCAATCTGAACCAAGATCTAGATCAATCCACTTGTGCCTCCACCACTTCAATCCTCCATGAATGGCAAACTCAAACTAGAAGGAGTTTGGAAGGTGAACATAAGGGGTTCACAACTATAAGGATCAATGACTTCATCCTCAAGATAGGGAAAAAATCCACTAGAGTTCATTTACTATTCTCTTCTTCCTCCCATCCATAATCCATATGTGCTCAATATATAGTCCTCTCGAAGGTAGGTGAAAGGACACATCGAGACGTTACTCGGGCAGATGGAGAGCCAAAGGTCACCCAATGACTGCTTTTTGGGAGTAAAAAGTAATTAATAGTGGTTTTTACCATTTACTTGATACCTGCGGGCTATAGTGATGCAACTCGTGGGTACGCATGCTATAATGATGCAACATGCAGGTAGGAATAAAAATAGGGAGAAATAGTATCACTGAAGGATATAAATGGATCTGAGTCACTGAAATGGATCCAACAGGCCAAAGAATCCTGATGCTCATAGGGTGGAAGATTACGATGTAAGAGATTCCCCCTAATGTGTGAGGTCAGAGACTGAATGTGCTATGATGGACGAAATACATTATAAAACTTAGAAGTGGAGTGACAGATACACAAGTGGAAAGAGTAGCTCACTCGTCATAATACAATAGTATCTCTGAATACATGTCGGTATAGTACAACAATCTGATACAATGGCCATGAATAGGAAGTACATAATGAATACATGTCATAAGTGATCATAGCCATGATCCCTCTATAGTAAGATATGGTCTTCTGTTGAAAAGAAGACAACTGGTGCAAACTGGAGGTACAAACTGCTAAAATCTGCGAGGTGATATCTCAGATGTAAAGTCAAAGTCATATGTAGCATACTGAATTCCACAATCGCCTAGGGTCTTCTACACAAGTCTTCGATGGTGCAAGTCCCATCAAGTGAATAAAGGAGTTGGGGTAGAACCTGATGAGACATCGTCTGATTACCAGTCAATGATGTATACCGTTAACAGATGTGAGATGACCTACCAATAATGAAAATCAGCATCATGGCACAGATCACAATCATCAGAGTGTGAATAAATGGGTTGAAGTCGAACACTAGGATGAATCCATCGATCAGGGGACATTGATGTATTCCCAAAACTGTCGATGGCGAGAGAACCTACCACTAATCACTGCAAGCCTCAAGGTACTCAACCGAACTCTAAGCCTCAAGTCCCGGAATAAATGAGTTGAAGTGGACGAAACGAGACTCGCTGGAAGGAGGGCATTAAGGCATCACCCATCAACCAGCACGAGGTACTAGCAATGCTGAAAGATTTGGAAGATCTCAGGTAAAACGGACTAACTCAATAAGAATGGCCTACATGCAATAGTTAAGAGAACTGAGGAGTGGCCGACACTGGTTTCAGGACTTCCTTTTAACAAGATCATGAGCATATGGATAGACTCAAGAAGCATAGACTCGACATAAACTATGCAATGCAGGAGTCATTACAGAGGGCTCCATAATGTCTGGAAGCTTAACCAATCAATGAAGAAAACTGAGAAACAAGTACAGCTCCTAAGGCCCAACTATAGTCCCAACTCATAATGTACGTAGTGGAATGAATGCTCTGTTCAAAGGCGACACAACAACTGCCAACAAGAAATAGTGACCATAATCCTGTCCAGCTTTTTGGAATATTTGATTTTTTTTGGTCTTTTTCATATTTGGGAAAAGCTTGAAAAAAAATAAAATTGCTTATAGTACAACAAGTGAGGGAACGAGTGTCAGATAGCTAGTAGACTAGTCCCAAGCAGTGGAACATACCTATGCTCAATGCAAGGAAGTGCATGCAGGATGTGGACACTCGGGGGTGTGTTCCCTCAGGATCAAAGGGTCATCAAATTGTGAAGGGAAAATATATAAGCTCTGTAGGGATCGATAGGGAAAAGTGCTCATGCACCAGGCTAACAATTGAGTAAGCGGGAGCCGGCACAAGGCTCAAGCGGCAAGCAGGATGATGCAATGCAATCACAACATGATATACCTAAGGGGAGTCCTTAAGGGAGATGGCCAGCATAAGACAAAGTAGAGTATGCGTCTTTATCGCATGTCATGGCATAACTACAAAGGATTCCCAATCCTAAGGACAAAGAACGACATGGGCACCAAAATGCATGAGGGGTTCTAACTAGGGTACCCATGTTCGGAAAATCCCTACCACCACATAACGACACTTCTATAGAAGTATGAAGGTTCCGTGTCAGTAACGAACCGGGGTCGCACCTAGGGTTTATGAAAATGGTCAATAGGTCAAATGCATAATGCATGCAAAAATGGCATCTAACCTATATGCCAAGTGTAAAACGTACCTACCGTAGGTGTGAAATGGTTCAAAACAACTCTCGCTAAGGAAATTTGTTGAAAAAACACTATTCCATGACACGGTATTAGTTCATAACGGCTCAAAATGGCAAAAACTATAGAAAAGTGGGTCCAGAAAATTATAAATAGTAATAAAATTTTCCAAATTACAATTCATTTGCACGATTCACCAATTTGGAATTTAGTGGTTAGTTTTCACCTGAAACTTCAAATGCCGATCGTGGGAGCTACAAGCGACCGTTCAGCGAACCGTCTGGATTAGGTTGGTAGTTACTTCCATACCTTTCATTTTAATGCTTTTATTTCAATTTTTGTCTGTGGATTTCTTTAGTTTGGCCAAGCCCTAGATGGCTTCGGCGCTACCCGCGGGCTACAAGTATGCGGGTCGCAGGTAGGGCACCAAACGCGTAGTCAAAAAACCGACTGCCCGCGTCTACCCGCAACTGTCTACAATTTTTCCCATGGGTATGTCCGTGAAGAAATTTTTAATCATGAGAGTATAATGTCATACAAAATGCCAGACTAAGAGTATAATAAGTCTAACTGCTGGACTTTCAAGATGGCTTGTTCCTCAGTCACAATGCCAAACATCGAAACATACTTAGAAATGTATGGGAGTAGAGACTTGAGGAACCATTCCAACAAGAAATCTAGAGGAATGTTGGATTTTACTAACCTCTTCCTCCGATGCCACTCTTGAACATGGTTAGAAATATGTGTGGCTTTGTTCTGATGGAAGGTAGACAAAATTTCAATACCAATATCATAGCGAACCGGCAACTGGAAATGATCTAAGAAAACCAAAGAAATCTTGTTAAAACCCCTATAAGTGTTTCCAGAAAACTCAACATACCACTTCGCGGCTACCCCCGTGAGGGTGCGTTGAAATAGTCGTAACCTAATGGAATCGTGATTCAATGAGTTGGAGGGACACCAAAGGTGAAATGTTGTGACATGATCACCCGAGTCCTCATCGCCTTTCCCTTCAAACTTAGGAATGCTAGAAGGGAGCTTGGTAGGGACCGGAGGCCAATTAGGGTTGTGACACACCAAATCATTCGTGAGCTTTGAAAGATCCAGAATATTCAAGCGTGCAAGGAACAGGAGCTGAGGCTGGAAGGCTTGATTATAAGTTCCCATAAAAGGTTGGTTGAACAGAACTAAATTATAAGATGGACCAAAATCTTGACCATGAGGATTAAACTATTGATAATGAGGACCTGATGGACCATAAGCTTGACCATGGCCATAGGGTTGATAACCTCCTCCGGCCTGACCCATATGAGAGTAAGTAGGTATATACATGTTTTGGGCACCATATTGGGGTGGGTTGTACTGGTGGCCAGCACCGACTGTGTTGTAGTAATGGTTGCCACCATAAGTATGGGGCATATACGTACTATTCATAGCGGGAACTGAGTTATAATTACAATAATGGTATGGTATGTTCCCACTCCCAGCATTTGGATTAGCTTGAGCAGTCGGGTGGTGACCATAAACATGAGATGTATTCCCAACCCCAACATTGGTGTTACTAGCAGCAAGGATGATGGCGTCATGTCCTGTTAGGATAGTCCTATACTCCATCCTAGTCCCACCAGTATTTTGATCCTTTACAGTTTTAGTCATGCATGAACTTTTAGGGTTTGCATGCATTCCATTCATCATTCCAACACCTATCCCTTAGTTAGCCAGCCCCCGGTAGATTCTCTCAGATCAATTTTAGCTCTTCTAGAGCTTAGTGCACCCTTCCCCCTTGATTTAAGGAAGGTACTCGTCCTCTCTCACCTACCACTCAGTTGCACTTCAGTTATCTTCACTTTTCTTCAGTTCTTTCCTTGATTTAAGGCTAGACTGACTCTCAATTGACTGTATCACTCTGATGGACCTCCACTGAGACTTGACTGCCCATTCTGACTCTAGTTAGCTCCTCATGCACCCTCCACTGAGCCTCCTTCATTCAGTTAGTGTCCCCATGTGCCAGTTACATTCAGTTACACCTACCACACTCAGTTTGACTGACGGTTGATAGTTACTTGTGCATTGATGACTCCACCGATGATGAGATAGACTACTAGTTGTGCTCCGATGACACTCCAGTGATCCTTTGATCACTCCATGAAGGCTAATTCGAATTGCCACCTTAGGAATTCGAATCCTCATGCATTGTACTATTTATTTGTCCATATTGTGATTAATTAATTAGTGTGTGTGAAGTATTTTTGCTTCTATCTGAGTTCTACTGTATTATTATTCTGTTGCTCATTATACTGCATTAACCACTCTTCTTCTATTTTATTGCTTAATCAATTACTTTCTTGTGAGGTATACATCATCTCTTAGATCTGCTGTGAGGATTTTCACATGGTATCAGAGCAAGTTGAGAGTATTGTTTATCTCCATTCTTGAGAGTTTTTTGCAGGTTATTACCAAGATTTCGAGTGCAACAGTTTCTACATCTTTGCAGCAGTAGTAGTTGCAGATATTCTCTATTGTTTTTGCAAGTCTTCTACAGCTTCCATGTATTCAGAAGAAATCTATCCTCCTCCATTCGACTATGATCCTCTCTCTCCATTCAACTATGATGAATGAAAACCAAAGATGATAGCACATTTGAAGAGAAATGGTCTCTTTGATTATTGTTTTGAGAGAGAGTTCGAATCTTGTAAAGAAAAGATTGACTGGTTAAATAATGGTGACAGAGCCATGGGAACCATGATGCTTGCTATGTCTTGATGCTTGGTACATCAATTCATTGATGATGTTGAATCTCCAAAAGAGCTATGGGCCTACCTGGATGAAAGATTTGGAAGACAGAATGAAGGGATTGGTCCAAACCCCTTCGAGAGAAAGCCCAGTGATGCATTCGCTCCCCTTGATGGTCTCTTAGATCATGAACCAATATCATCTCATATTGAAGTTGTCCACAAAGAACTTGCGGATTCTACACTCATGCTACAACTTTCTTATCTTTCTGAGCCAGCTCACACTCTAGATATTACAAAAGGTCCTAAATCCTCTCTTGCACCAGAGTTTGTTGGTTTGCATCATGATCACATGATTATTTCGGAGGTAAAATCAGCTATTGGAGGTAATGCATTCGCTCTCCTCAAGAAATCACCTCTTATTTACTACTATATGATCATTATTCCATGCTTTCAGAAAGTTATTGAAGAATATGGCCATTGCCACCCGCTTGGGATAATTTCTCATGCACACCATGGTTTTGATCTCACCCCTGCTGGTTCAAAGGAGATCTCAAGAAACCATTGCCATTCACTTGGCATAAATTCTCATGTACTTACTAGTTTTGATCTCACCTCTTATGGTTCAAAGGAGATCTCAAGAAACCATGATTCAAGCCTTGGATCTAATTTGGATTCTAAGAAAACACTACTTGAGATAATTTCTCATGCATATGATGGTTTTGATCTCACCCCTACTGGTTCAAAGGAGATCTCAAGAAACTATTCATCAAGTCTCAAATCTGATTTGGATTTCAAGCAATCATTATTATTTGATGTTTCCTTTTGGCATAATCTCACCCATGATGGTTCGAAGGAGAAGACAAAAGACTATCTGCATATTCATGTTTTTTATCCTACCCCAACTAATTCAAATCACAAGTTCAAGGATCATCCTCATACTGTTGGATTTGTTCTCATCACATTCGATCTGAAGAGCAAGTACAGGCACATGCTTTTTGAGCATGATCCACTTCTTCCCAAGAAGAAGATACCTCCAGAAATATGACCAAACATCACACCTGCTTGAGTTTGGAGCATTTATTTTTTTATGTGTGTGCCTTACAGTCTGTTTTGAGGGGGGGGTATTTTTCCCATGAAATTTTCCCCACTCCCTTGGTTTATTGATTGTTATTATTCATTGTATTGGGTGACCTTTGGTCTTAGTTACCAGGGCCCATGATGGATTAAGGGGGGGTGTTAGGATAGTCCTATACTCCATCCTAGTCCCACCAGTATTTTGATCCTTTACATTTTCATTCATGCATGCACTTTTAGGGTTTACATGCATCATTTAGGGTTTGCATGCATTCCAGTCATCATTCCAGCACCTAGCCCTCAGTTAGCTAGCCCCCGGGAGCTTCTCTCATATCATTTTTATCCCTCCTAGATCTTAGTGCACCCTTCCTTCTTGATTTAAGGAAGCCACTTGTCCTCTCTCACCTACCACTCAGTTATCTTCAGTTGTCTTCAATTCTTTCCCTTATTTAAGGCTAGACTGACTCTCAACTGACTGTATCACTCTGATGGACCTCCATTGAGACTTGACTACCCATTCTGACTCTAGTTAGATCCTCATGCACCCTCCACTGAGCCTCCTTCATTCAGTTAGTGTCTCCATGTGCCAGTTACATTCAGTTACACCTACCACACTCAGTTAGACTCAGTTTGACTGACGATTGACAGTTACTTGTGCATTGATGACTCCACCGATGATGAGATAGACTACTAGTTGTGATCCGATGACACTCCAGTGATCCTTTGATCACTCCATGAAGGATAATTTGAATTGCCACCTTAGGAATTCGAATCCTCATGCATTGTACTATTTATTTGTCCATATTGCGATTAATTAATTAGTGTGTGTGAACCATTTTTGCTTATATCCGAGTTCTACTGTATTATTATTCCATTGCTCATTATACTGCATTGACCATTCTTCTTCTATTTTCTTGCTTGATCAATTACTTTCTTGTGAGGTATAACTCATCTCTTAGATCTGCTGTGAGGATTTTCACATGTCCATGTGGATAGGATATATTCCCACCTCCCACATTGGCATTACTAGTGGCGGAAGTGGACGCAAAAGTATGTAGTATATGTCCACCCCTGTGGTTAGGAGGAGCATTAACATTTGCGAAAGTAGTCCTGGGTTGACGAGTAGCGGCATGTGTATTAGGTGGTGGATGACGAGTCATATTGTGCACAGTGTTCCTATTAGGTTGGGCAGTCCCAAGAGGCGATCTTCTTCCAACATTAGCATTGTTAGGAGGATTATGACTAGTCCCCATATTATGTGTGTGAGTGGGAAACGTGGTGCCCCCGGCGAGGGTATTTCCCCCAGTGGGTGCAGTGTTTCTAACACCATGGCTAGTGCCAACATGACTACCAAAAGCAATGGGAGGATCAACTGTGTTGAAACCAGGCATACTATATGAGAATAGGCTAATGTTGGTCGCATGATCTTTGTCATCGGGTAAGGTTGGCATCCCATAAAGATAATTATTCGGATTCAAAGGATCGAAGGGATCATGTTCAAGTGGATTCGTCCAAATCGAACCAGGTTGAGTCTCAGGTGGATCACCCCCAGTCCTCTTGAGGTGTAGGGGTGTCAGAAGTGGGTTCAACTCTACCTGATGGAATCGTAGGGATTTCTCCCATGTCAGAGTGTGCATCAGTCATGACTTCTAGGACGTATGTCTCATAAGAACCCAAATACTCAGAGGGATCCCACTAGCATCCCCTAGCAATGCGGTGTGAAAGCTCGGTTGGTTTTAAACCATCCAACTGACGGTATCAACGGAGAGTAGGAATCCGTGCCATGATATCTCCAGAGAGAATATAGAATCAAAACGTCCCCTAAAGGCCAACTATTGATCACAAAATAATAAATCAAAAGAACACACCTAGAGAAACTACAGCCAAGAGCAGACAAACTGAGTGGCTAAATGAGCTCCCAACACTAGAGCCGATATGTCTCACCTAGGAGAGGCTTGAGACTCCCAAACTATAGCTGAAGGTAACAAAATCAGTTATAACGGCCCCCAGACTTCACTACATGCACATGGTCAAGTCCCTCTAAAACGGCAACTGTGATGTCTGACCCCTATCTGACTTAGGACACAAACATCATAACCACTGCAAGTACCCTATGTGATACCTAGGTAAGGAAACTATGGTCACCGCAATATAACAAATGCTCAAGGGGAGAGTCGCAGGTGGCATCCGTCATATGGGCAGGGTAGCTAAGCCCGAAGCACAAGAGGATGAACCTCCGATACCCTGAGATACAAACAAACCCTAGAAATATCTCCCACATTCAGCCAGTATCAGAGGGATATCTCTTCAACCAACCTCCCGTGACCTCGTGCTTAACTCTGGCTTGAGTAGATCTTCCTGAGAACACCAATATATACCATGGATTCCTCCACTCCCTGGTCAGATACATGATGTTTCGTCTAGTAATATTGGATTGTTAACTCACAATGATCTATTCCAAGACTCTAAACCTATGCTAGTTGGTGTACCCTATAAATAAAATCGGTCTAATCAATTTTAAGATTAAGCGTTAATTTTAATTGTTGTGATTACTCAAGGGATATGATCGTGAAACTAGTGATGTGTATGACTCAATAGTATGCAAAACCGTCAAATCCTAGACTCATCTATCCAATGAAAGCAATGCCACTAACATGCAAAATCAATCCAACGGTTTCAAAATAAATATGCAATCCTTTTATATTTTTCGATGCACAATTAGAATCTAAATGAAGGCAGAAAGCACTCAATGCAAGATGCAATACATAAAAGAAATTTTTTTGTATTTTCTCTTATAAACAAAAGGTAAATGCAAAACTATATGTGTATTTCTTTTATTTTTCAATATAAAGAAATGAAAAATGCAAGCAAAATCCTACTATCTAGTCACTGATATGCCGAGAAGATCACTAAGACAACCTAGCAGATACCAAACAGTAAGACTCAGCCAATGGAATGAACTCAAAAGGAAACAACCAACAAGGCTAAATCCAAAGATGGGTAAAAAACCAACAAGGCTCAACCAAAAGAAAAGAAGAGTTCTGGTCACAACAAAGGCATGGAACAGTCAAGAAACAGGCCAGCAGAGACTCAGAATCATCCAAAGCCAACCCAGCAACAACCAAAAGTCATAAATCAACCAAAGCCGAAGTTGTACACTACTATCGAAGGAAAACCTGTGGGTACCCGCGAGCAGTAGAGTAAACAGAGGGGGGTGTATGCGGGCAAAGCTAAGCTAGTCCGCGGGTAAGGAAAGGAAAATGGGCAAACAAAGAGTCCAATGGCTGAGAAAAAAAACATTTTTCTATAGTGAATCTCAATGGCCAATCAGTGACACAGATCTTCAACAAACAACAACTCTAATTAAGGACTAATGCTCAAAAATCCCCAAAATGGATGTTTTCCCCAATGGAGTCGCCATTTTTGTATTGGAGAAAACTCACTATGGCTTGGGGTAGACCACAACAGACAGCTGACTACCAGAAATCAACTCAATTCCCAATAATATGCTATATAAATGACAATGCTAAGATAACGAAGAATATAACCAACCTCGATCGAAACGTTTGATGTAGATCCCCGTTGGAGCTTTTCAATCCGTGCACTTGAATCTACAAATTAGTCTTGACAGCCAATATACAACAAGTACATATAATATATAAACGGCATTAACATCATCAATAGCAATGGCCCATGATATAACAAGTAAATGTAACCTAATGTAGTATAAACAACATTTACAACACTAATGGACGAGAATATGAGTATTTCTATTAATAAACAAGAAGTACAATGTGATACGACCTCTTGCCGGCAACCAATCTGAACCAAGATCTAGGTCAATCCACTTGCGTCTCCACCACTTCAATCCTCCATGGAATGGAAAACTCAAACTATGATAGGAGTTTGGAAGGTGAACATACAGGGTTCACAACTACAAGGATCAATGAGTGTAGACTCAAGATAGGGCACAAATCCACTGGAGTTCTCTTGCTCTTCTTTCTCCTCCTGTCCATAAGCCATATATGCTCAATTTATAGTCCTCTCAAAGGTAAGTGAAAGGACACATCGAGTCATTTCTTGGGCAGGTGGAGAGTCAAAGGTCACCCAATGACCACTTTTTGGGAGTAAAAAATAATAAACTAGTGATTTTTACCATTTTACATGCTACCCGGGGGCTATAGTGATGAAACTCGGGGGTATGCCCACTGTAATGATGCAGCAAGTGTACAAGGGAAAAAATAGGGAAGAATAGTGTCTAAAGGATATAAAATGGTTTTGAGTCAGTGGAATGGATCCTCTAGGCCAAAGAGTGCTGATTCTCACAAGGTGGAAGATTACGTTGTAACAGTGGTGCCAGTGGATGCAAAAGTATGTGGTATATGTCCACCCCCGTGGTTAGGAGGAGCATTAACATTCGCGAAAGTGGTCCTAGGTTGACGAGTAACGATATGTGTGTTAGGTGGTGGATGACGAGTCATGTTGCGCACAGTGTTCCTATTAGGTTGGGTAGTCCCAAGAGGCGGTCTTCTTCCAACATTAGCATTGTTAGGAGGATTATGACTAGTCCCCATATTATGTGTGTGAGTGGACAAAGTGGTTCCCCCGGTGAGGGTACTTCCCCCAGTGGATGCAGTGTGGCTAACACTATGACTAGTGCCAGCGTTACTACCAAACGTAGTGGAAGGATCAACTGTATTATAATTAGGCATACCAAAAGAGAATGTGGTTGGGTTGACCGTAGGACCAGTGTCGTCATGTAACTCTGGCATCCCGTGTATATAATTCTGTGGAAATGAAGTATCAAACTGGTCATCCTCGGGTGGATCTGGACCAAACAAATTACATTGGTTCTCAGGTGGATCACCCCCCCATGCCTCACAAGGAGTAGGGGTGTTTGAAGTGTCTTCGAATCTACCCGATGGAGTCGCAGGTATTTCATCAGTATCAAAATGTGCAGCAGTCATGACGTCTAGGACGTATGTCTCGTAAGAATTTGAAGACTCAGAGAGAGCCTGCCGGTGTCCCCTAGCAACGCAGCGTGAAATCTTGGAAGGTTCTAAACCAGCCAACCGACGGGATCAACGGAGAGTAGGAATCCGCGCCACGATATCTCCAGAGAGAATATAGAATCAAAATGTCCCCTAAAGTCCAACTATCGATCAAAAAACAGTAAATCAAAAGAAACTACAACCAGGAGCAGACAAATAGAGTGGCTAAATGAGCTCCCGACACTAGAGTCGGTATTTCTCGCCTAGGAGAGGCTTGATGTTAAGTTTAAACCAAATAGCCAAGCAAGATCACTGAAAGAAGCATAATCACAAGATAACACACAATATATCCTGGGAAACCCTCATGGGGTAGAAAACCCAGTAAAGCTTTCCTCAATAAGATGATCAACCAAAATACAAAGATGTGCTCCTTCTCCTTGACTCCTTAGCAGATCTCCTCAACTAGTGCGCACTCTTCCACAAGTGAGTGAATGATCTAATGAGGAGTTCACCTCCTCTATTTATACTTGACTTTCAACTCACTAAAAGACTGTTGGGGCCGACCTCACCTGGAGAAGTCTAATAACCCCTAAAATATAACTACAGGGCCGACCCACACATGGTGGGTCTAATAACCCTAGTTAATATCAACCCCTGGAGGAATAAACATCTCCAGATACATAGTAGGGTTACCTCGGAGGAATGAAACATCTCCGGAATAAATAATGTACAAATATAATATTCTTAGAAGTTACAATATTCAACACTCCCCCTTAACGAGAAGGATATTATAACAATATCTGTAGGAACAAGGAGTCATTTACTACATCATCTATATATCATCGGAAGCTTTCTTCAATTCATCATCATCAGTAACTTGACTAGTTACTGGAACATCAACATCGTCATCAGCATCGTCGTATGATCATTAGTATCGTCATCACACGATCATCATCATCATCGTCACACGATCATCAACATCGTCATCACACGATCATCAGCATCGTCATCATACGATCATCAGCATCGTCATCACATGATCAGTAGCATCGTCATCATACGATCATCAGCATCGTCATCACACGATCATCAGCATCGTCATCACACGATCAACAGCATCATCATCATACGATCATCAGCATCGTCATCACACGATCAGCAGCATCATCATCACACGATCATCAGCATCGTCATCACACGATCAGTAGCATCGTCATCACACGATCAGCAGCATCGTCATCACACGATCAGTAGCATCGTCATCACACGATCAGTAGCATCGTCATCACACGATCATATTTACAGGATGATCAATCCTGCTCTCTTTAGGACATGAGTCCATGGATGATGCAATCCAGATCAAGTTCCAGGATGATCAATCCTTATCACAGCTACAGAGCCAGCCCTGTTTCATGCTGGATGTATCACAACTACAGAGCCAGCCCTGTTTCATGCTGGATGTATCTCAACTACAGAGCCAGCCCTGTTTCATGCTGGATGTATCACAACTACAGAGCCAGCCCTGTTTCATGCTGGATGTATCTCAACTACAGAGCCAGCCCTGTTTCATGCTAGATGTATCACAACTACAGAGCCAGCCCTGTTTCATGCTGGATGTATCTCAACTACAGAGCCAGCCCTGTTTCATGCTGGATGTATCACAACTACAGAGCCAGCCCTGTTTCATGCTGGATGTATCACAACTACAGAGCCAGCCCTGTTTCATGCTGGATGTATCACAACTACAGAGCCAGCCCTGTTTCATGTTGGATGTATCACAACTACAGAGCCAACCCTGTTTCATGCTGGATGTATCACAACTACAGAGCCAGCCCTGTTTCATGCTGGATGTATCACAACTACAGAGCCAGCCCTGTTTCATGCTGGATGTATCACAACTACAGAGCCAGCCCTGTTTCATGCTGGATGTAACCTAGAGTAATTCTAGGATTTGTCACGTACATTTTGAACCGAGGTCCAGGGACGATTCAGTCCTGTCATTCAGTTATCGGAGACCTCATGTCTACGGCTCTTCTTTAGGACTGAAGTCCGGGAATGATCCAATCCCCTCAGCTGTCCACTAAGGACTTCATTCTCGGAGACCTCACGTCTACGGCTCTCTTTAGGACTGAAAGTCCAGGGATGATCCAATCCCCTCAACTGTCCACTAAGGACTTCATTCTCGGAGACCTCACGTCTACGGCTCTCTTTAGGACTGAAAGTCCAGGGATGATCCAATCCCCTCAACTGTCCACTAAGGACTTCATTCTCGGAGACCTCACGTCTACGGCTCTCTTTAGGACTGAAAGTCCAGGGATGATCCAATCCCCTCAACTGTCCACTAAGGACTTCATTCTCGGAGACCTCACGTCTACGGCTCTCTTTAGGACTGAAAGTCCAGGGATGATCCAATCCCCTCAACTGTCCACTAAGAACTTCATTATCGAAGACATACGTCTACGGCTCTTCTTTCGGACTGAAGTCCAGGAATGATCCAATCCCTTCACATGTTCACCAAAGTAGAACATGTATCCTCATCATCAAAACATGTATAACCACAACATGTATCATCATCATCACAACATGTATAACCACAACATGTATCAACATCATCAAAACATGTATAACCACAACATGTATCATCATCATTACAACATGTATAACCACAACATGTATCATCATCATCACAACATGTATAACCACAACATGTATCATCATCATCAAAACATGTATAACCACAACATGTATCATCATCATTACAACATGTATAACCACAACATGCATCATCATCATCACAACATGTATAACCACAACATGTATCAACATCATCAAAACATGTATAAATCTATCATCAAAAGTATGTATACATCTATCATCAAAACTATGTATACATCTATCATCTATCATCAAAAGCATGTATACATCTATCATCAAAACCATGTATACATCTATCATCAAAAGTATGTATACATCTAACCATCAGAAATATCTAGCATGTATACATCTATCATCAAAAGCATGTGTACATCTAACCATCAAAAGTATCTAGCATGTATACATCTATCATCAAAAGCATGTATACATCTAATCATCAAAAGTATCTAGCATGTATACATCTATCATCAAAAGCATGTATACATCTAATCATCAAAACAAATAATATAAGAGTCCTAAATCTAAATAATTTTAAGTGAATAAGAACAGAAAAATAGGTAACCTCATCATTGATGAGATAGGCTGGTTTGTCAGATACTGAGCTACTCCCCCTTTCGAGGAGGGTTCTTCTGAACTACACCAAGATTGTCTCGGAAGTGTTCAAACTTTACTCGAGACAGAGGCTTAGTCAGGATATCAGCAATTTGATCCTCAGTGCTTATGTACTCCAGCTTGATAGCTCCTTTCTGCACCATATCTCGTATATAGAAGTATCGGATCTCTATGTGTTTTGACTTATCATGAAATACAGGATTTTCAGTCATCTTGATGCAGCTTTGATTATCACACATAATCACAGTGGGGTCCATTTCTAAGTCAAACACTCCAGATAAAAGTTTCCGAAGCCATACTGCTTCACAGCTAGCAGAGCAGGCAGCTATATATTCTGCTTCAGCAGTACTGAGAGCCACACTGGATTGTTTCTTGCTGAACCAGGAAATCATGGCAGATCCAAGACCATAACATCCACCAGAGGTACTTTTTCTGTCTGAGACACTTCCTGCCCAATCAGAATCTGAGTAACCATGTAATCTGAGTTCATGATTTCCAACATAAAATAGGCCAAAATCTAATGTACCTTTTAGGTACCTCATTACATGCTTTGCAGCTATTAAGTGAACCTTTCTAGGTTCTACTAGATACTGACTTAGGGTATTTACAGCAAAGCATATATCAGGCCTAGTATTAGTTAAGTACATCAATGATCCAATGATTTGTCTATATAAAGTTATGTCCACTAGTTCTGATGAATCATTAACTAATAACTTTAAGTTGGAGTCCATGGGAGTGGCCATGGCTTTACACTCCAACATATCAAATCTTTTGAGAATCTCCACAGTGTACTTACCTTGATTTAGAAAGATTCCTTTTGGTTCTTGCCATACTTCTAAGCCTAAGAAGTAGTGCATCAATCCGAGATCTTTCATCTCGAATTCTGAAGAAAGCTTCTTCTTGCTTTCAATAATCTGTTTCTCATCTCCAGTTAGAAAAAGATCATCTACATATAACAGCAATATAACTGGTTCATCATCCATCACCTTGAGATAAAGATTTGGGTCAGCTTTACTTTTAGTAAAGCCCATGCTAGTTAAGAAATTGTCAATCCTTCCGTACCAAGCCCTTGGAGCTTGTTTCAACCCATATAATGCCTTCTTCAATTTGCAAACATGAGTTCTTCCATCATTAACCTCAAACCCTTGAGGTTGCTCTATGTATACTTCTTCTTCAATTACACCATTTAGAAAAGCTGTCTTAACATCCATTTGGTGTAATTTCCACTTCATCATGGATGCAAGTGCCATGATAGTTCTAATTGAAGTATACTTGGCAACAGGTGCAAATGTTTCTTCATAGTCAATTCCCTCCTTCTGAGAGAATCCTCTGGCTACAAATCTTGCTTTGTATTTTTCGATGCTTCCATCCGCGGCATGTTTTATTTTGAAAATCCATTTGGAAGAAACCACACTTTTATCTTTCGGTTTGGGAACAATATCCCAAACATCATTTTTCATTATTGACTGGTATTCTTCAGTCATTGCTTCTACCCATTCTTTCTTTTGAGCTGCTTCTTCATAGCTAGTAGGTAGTTGATCCACAAGGTCACACATTAATGCCATGTAGTTGGATACCAATTTTGGCTTCTTCCTTTCACTAGTGGAGCCTTCAGGAGCACCATATCTTTCAGCTCCTTGAATAATGTCTCTAGCCCATGCTGGTCTTCTCTTCCTGGATAATTCTGCAACAGGGGGTTCTTGTGGTTCCAGCATGTCATGATCCTCTGGTGTAACTTCTTCAGGGATGTGAACAGTCTCTGAGATCCTGGGTGATGAATCTTCTTCATAAACTTCTTCGAGTTGACACTTTCTGGATTTCTTGAGAGCTGCTTCCTCATCAAAGGTTACATCTCTACTTATTTCTATATGATGGAAACCTGGTATGTAGATTCTAAAGGCTTTGGAAGTTTCACAATAACCAACAAACATTCCCTTCTTACCTGAGGGATCCAACTTGGTTCTCTTTTCTTTTGGAATGTGGATGTACATAGGACACCCAAATATTTTAAGATGACTTACCTCAGGCTTCTTACCTGTAAAAACTTCTTCTAGAGTTTTGAATTCAAGGGCACTGTGAGATAATCTGTTTTGCACATAAACTGCTGTTTTGGCTACTTCAGCCCATAAGTACATGGGAAGATCTTGGTCATGTATCATGGTCTTCACAGCTTCCATGATTGTTCTATTTTTCCTTTCAGCCACCCCATTTTGTTGGGGATTGTAAGGAGTAGTTAGTTCCCTTCTAATTCCAGCTTCTTTGCAAAAGTCCTCAAAATCCTTTGAGGTGAATTCTCCGCCATTATCTGTTCTGAGAGTTTTGATTTTCTTGTCTGATAGATTTTCTATTAGAGCCTTGAACTCTTTGAATTTTCCAAAGACTTCATTCTTACCTTTCAGGAAGTATATCCAAGTTTTCCTTGAATAGTCATCAATGAATGAAAGATAGTATTCAAACCCACTTAAGGAAGTGGTGGGCATAGGTCCACATACATCTGAGTGTATGAGCTCTAAAATGTTCTTAGTCTTTGTTTCACTCTTTGGAAAGGGGTTCTTGATATTTTTCCCTTTCTTACATCCTTTACATGAGCCATCATGATCAGCTTTCAAATCTGGTAAACCTATGACTACCTTGCTTACATAGGGTAAGGCTTTATAATTGATGTGAGCTAATCTTCTATGCCATAGCTCACTGGGGCTAGAGATCTCATGTGCAAGGGCAGCTTCTGGATGGCCCTTGAGTTTATAGAGACCTCCTTCTTCTTCACCAATAACAACTGCATATTTAATTGTCTTTCCTTTGGACCACATGAGTACTTGTCCATCTATGAAGGCTACTCTAAAACCTTTCTTATCTAGTGCTGAAATAGAGAGAAGGTTCTTCTTTAAACCTGGTACATATAAGATGTCTTTCATCTTCAAGGGTGTTCCAGAATCTAGCTTGTAGCTAGCTTCACCAATTCCTTTGATGGGATATTGGTAATCATCTCCTAGAGATACCTTTTGTGAGGAAGACTTTTCTTCAATATTTGAGAAGGTCTTCCTTTGACCTGTCATGTGTTTGGAGGCACCACTGTCAATTAGCCATGTATCTTCTCCAGGAGATACAGATCCAGAGAGTGCAGAGAATAGAACATATTCTTCTGGATCTTCTTTCTTCACCTTGTTTCTTTTCCTTTTAGGCTTTACCTCTACCTCTTCTTCTTCTTCATCTTCTTCCCCTTCTTCTTCTTCACTATCATTTTCTGCCATATGAGCATGGTGTCTTTTGTGGGCAAACTTCTTCTTTTGTGAGGGACAAAATCTGGAGATGTGTCCTAGCTTATCACACCTATAGCATTTGACTGTGGAATAATCTCTTACTGGAAATGGTCCTTTTCTCCTTTTAGAGAAGTGTTGAGATCCTTTGTGGTCAACCTTCTTGAGATGACCTGTTCTTCTTCTTCTGGTATGGGTGGCCAAAGCTTGGTCATCTTCTTTGAGAAGAGCTTCTCTGTTGGCAACCCTAGCTTCTTCTTGAACACAATCCTCCCATACTATATCAAATTTCATGCTTTCTTTCCTAGCACACATGGTTTGTATGAAGGATTCCCAAGATCTAGTGAGGCCATTAAGAGCAGTCATCACTAGTTCATCCTCATCAAGAGTATCACCAATTGCATCTAGTTGTTCCTTGATTTGATAGACTCTTGAGAAGTAGTCTTGAATGGATTCTCCTTTGTTCATCTTAGTACTCTTCAACTGAGTCCTTAGATTCATCTTCCTATTGATGTTCTTTCCTTCATACATTCTTCCTAGGGCATCATACATTTCCTTTGGAGTCTTCTTGGAAGACACTTGGGGAATCAAGTGGTCTTTAATGGAATCAGCTATTATTCTCTTTGCCCTAACCAGATCCTTCCTGTGTTTCTCTTTGGCTTCATCTTCTTCTGGTTCTGCAACTTCCTCCTTGACATAATGAGCAAGATCATTCTCCTCAAGAATTAGACCAATTCTGTATTTCCATGCTCGGAAATTCTCTATGCCTTCTAGCTTGTCTTCAAGCTTAGTATTTGGAGCCATCTTCTCTTGGGGGAGTCCAAGAGACAGAGTAGACTTACCTGGAAAGTTACCTTTTACTTTTCCGGAATCTGGAACAGAATTTTATCGCACTTTTGGTAGAATTAGGGTTTGAATTTCCCGGAGTTCTACCCAACCAAAAAGTTCTATCTATAGCTCAAAAGAATGCTCTTGAGAAGAGCTACCCAGCCATGTAATCAGAAATAAAAAATTACAACTTTTTTCTGAAACCAAAATCTGACGTATCGCACTTTTGGTAGAATTAGGGTTTGGAATTCCCGGAGTTCTACCCAACCAAAAAGTTCGATCTAGGGCTTAAAAGAAAGCTCTTGAGGAGGGCTTTCCAGCCATGCAACCAAAAATCAATAATACCAACTTTGGGCTGAAAACCCTAACTTCACCAAAAGGAGAGAGAGAGATAATCTTACCTTGTGAAAGATGTCCTATTCAGTCTAGCTCTGATACCATGTTAAGTTTAAACCAAATAGCCAAGCAAGATCACTGAAAGAAGCATAATCACAAGATAACACACAATATATCCTGGGAAACCCTCATGGGGTAGAAAACCCAGTAAAGCTTTCCTCAATAAGATGATCAACCAAAATACAAAGATGTGCTCCTTCTCCTTGACTCCTTAGCAGATCTCCTCAACTAGTGCGCACTCTTCCACAAGTGAGTGAATGATCTAATGAGGAGTTCACCTCCTCTATTTATACTTGACTTTCAACTCACTAAAAGACTGTTGGGGCCGACCTCACCTGGAGAAGTCTAATAACCCCTAAAATATAACTACAGGGCCGACCCACACATGGTGGGTCTAATAACCCTAGTTAATATCAACCCCTGGAGGAATAAACATCTCCAGATACATAGTAGGGTTACCTCGGAGGAATGAAACATCTCCGGAATAAATAATGTACAAATATAATATTCTTAGAAGTTACAATATTCAACACTTGAGACTCCCAAACTATAGCCAGAGGTAACATAATCAGTTCTAATGGCCTCCAGACTTCACAGCGTGCACGGGGTAAAGTCCCTATACAACAAAAACTGTGTTGGCCAACCCCTATCTGACTCAAGACACAAACAGCATAACCACTGCAAGTACCCTATGCGATACCTAGCTAAGGAAACTATGGTCCACGTAATATAACCAATGCTCAGGGGGACAGTCGCAAGTGGGATCCGTTGTATGGGAAGGGTAGCTAAGCTCGAAACACAAGAGGACGAACCTCTAGTACCCCCAGATACGAACAAACCCTAGAAATATCTCCCATGTTCAATCGGTATCAGAGGGATATCTCTTCAACCAACCTCCCGTGACCTCTTGCTTAACTCTGGCTTGAGTAGAGCTTCCTAAGAACACCGATATATACCATGGATTCCTCCACTCCCTAGTCAAACACCTAATGTTTCGTCTAGTAGTCTTGGATTGTTAACTCACAATGATCTATTCCAAGACTCTAAACCTATTCTATTTGGTGTACCCTATAAATAAAATCAGTCTAATCAATTTTAAGATTAAGCATTAATTTTAATGGTTGTGGTTACTCAAGGGATATGATCGTGAAACTAGTGATGTGTATGACTCAATAGTATGCAAAATCATCAAATCCTAGACTCATCTATCCAATGAAAACAATGCCACTAACATGCAAAATCAATCCAACGGTTTCGAAATAAATATGCAATCCTTTTATATTTTTCGATGCACAATCATAATCTAAATGAAGGCAGAAAGCACTCAATGCAAGATGCAGTACATAAAAGAATTTTTTTGTATTTTCAATATAAAGAAATGAAAAATGCAAGCAAAATCCTACTATCTAGTCACTAATATGCCAAGAAGATCACTGAGACAACCCAATAGCTACCAAACAATAAGACTTAGCCAACGGAATGAGCTCAAAAGGAAAAAACCAACAAGGGTCAACCAAGAGAAAAGAAGAGTTATGGTCACAACCAAGGCATGGAACAGTCAAGAAATAGGCCAACAAAGACTCAGGATCATCCAAAGCCAACCCAGCAACAACCAAAAGTCATAAATCAACCAAAGTCGGATTTCTATGCTACTGTCGAAGGAAAACCTACGGGTACCCGCAAGCAGTAGAGTAAACAAAGACGGGTGTACGCGGGAAAAGCTAAGCTAGACCGCGGGTAAGGAAAGGAAAATGGGAAAACAAAGAGTCCATTGGCTCATAAAAATCCAGTTTTCTATAGTGTTTCTCAACGGCCAATCAGTGACACAGATCTTCGACAAAAACAACTCTAATTAGGGACTAATGCTCAAAAATCCCCAAAAATGGATGTTTAATCCCCAGTATAGTCGCCATTTCTGTATTGGAAAAAACTCACTATGGATTGGGGTAGACCACAACAGACAGCTGACTACCAGAAATCAACTCAATTCCCAATGCTATGCTATATAAATGACAATGCTAAGATAATTAAGAATATAACCAACCTCAATCCAAACATTTGATGTAGATCCCCGTTGGAGTTTTTCAATCCGTGCACTTGAATCTGCAAATTAGTCTTGACAGCCAATATACAACAAGTACATATAATATATAAATGGCTTTAACATCATCAATAGCAATGGCCCATGATATAACAAGTAAATGCAACCCAATTAATTGCATGAGAATTTATCCCAAGCGAATGGCAATGGCCATAATCTTCAATAACCTTCTGAAAGCATGAATTAATGATCATATAGTAGTATAAAAGAGTTGATTGCTTGATAGGAGCGAATACATTACCTCCAATAGCTGATTTTACCTCCGAAATAACCATGTGATCATGATGCAAACCAACAGACTCTGGTGCAAGAGAGGATTTAGGACCTTCTGCAATATCTAGAGTGTGAGCTGGCACAGAAAGAGAAGAAAGTTTGAGCATGAGTGGAGAATCTGCAAGTTCTTTTTCAACAACTTTAATATGAGATGATACTGGTTCATGACCTGAGAGACCATCAAGGGGAGCGAATGCATCACTTTGCTTGATTTCAAATGGGTTTGGACCAAACCCTTCATTCTTTCTGCCACAGTTTTTATCTAGGTGAGCCCATAACTCTTTTGGAGTCCATAACTCTCTTGGAGTTTCAACACCATCACGGTATGTGAAATGAAATCTCAGGTATTTATGCAAAGAAAGCATCATTGCTCCAAAGGCTCCATCACCTTTATTTAACCAATCAATCTTCTCTTCAGGGGATTCAAACTCTCTTTCAAAATAACAATCAAAGAGATCATGGCTCTTCAAATATGCTATCATTCTTGGTTTCCATTCATCATAGTTGAATGGATAAAGAGGAATAATTCCTGATGGATACATAGAAGCTGTATAAGACCTGCAAAAACAATATAGAATAACTGCAACTGCTACTGCTGCAAAAATGCAGAAATTGCTGCAACTGCTGCACTTGAAATCTTGGTAATAACCTGCAAAAAACTCTCAAGAATGGAGATAAACAATACTCTCAACATGCTCTGATACCATGTGAAAATGCTCACAGCAGATCTAAGAGATGATGTATACCTCAAAAGAGAATGATTATGATTAAGCAAGAAAATCGAAGAAGAGTAGTCAATACAGTATAATGAGCAACAAAATAATATGGTATAGTAGAACTCGGATAGAAGCAATAATACTTCACACACACTAGTTAATTAATCACAATATGAAAAAATAAATAGTACAATGGTAGAGAGGATTCGAATGCCTAAGGTGGAAATTCGAATTAGCCTCTCAAACTGATCATAAGATCAATAGAGTGTCATCGGAGCACAACTAGGTGTCCTCATGATCATCGGAGCACAACTGGAAGTCTTCATCATCATCAGTGGAGTCATCAATGCTCAAGTAATTGTCAACCATCAGTCAAACTAAGTCCGGTAGGTGTAACTGAGTGTAACTCAGTGTAACTAAGTGTAACTGAGTGTAACTCAGTGTAACTGAGTGTAAACTGAAGACAACTGGACTAGTAGGTGAAGAAGGGCGAGTTGCTTCCTAAAATCAAGGAAGAAGGGCGCATTAAGCAACTAGAGGGCTAAAATTGAATAGTGAGAAGCTCCTAGGGGCTGGCTAACTGAGGGCTAGGTGCTGGACTGATGACTAGGATGCATGCAAAATGCATGCAAACCCTAGAATGCATGCAAACCCTAAAAGTGCATGCATGACTGAAAATGTAAATGATAAAAATACTGGTGGGACTAGGATGGAGTATAGGAATATCCTAACAAATGAAGATGAGAGCCATGTTCAAGAATGACTATATACTGCCACTAAGGTATGTGACACAAACACTTTCCTTTTTCCACATCATGACTGAGGAGTGCCTCATGTGTTTTTTATGAGCCTGATGAGGGTAACCAGATGCTCGGTATAGATCATCTCATAGGTGAGTCCAATCCCAAATATTTTTCGAACCTGGGATAGGAGGGGTTCGTCCCATGACAGGCCCTTCAATGTGAAAATGTTAATGAGTCCATAGAAGGTAAACTCAATCATCATTTCATGTTTAGAGAGTCTGAAAATAACTAAAGAAGACTCCAATGGTCCTTTTTCGTAAAGTTAGCCTCATCGCCTGAAAAAGGGTAAAAAAACACGGGAGAGGAATCTTCCAGTCGTGATTGGATGGAGTATTCGCTTTTCGTAATTAGTGCCTCCTGGTCCAAAAAAGGGGTAAACTATCACCAAGAAGATGACCATTCAAATACTTTAACAAGTGTGAATGCGACAAGTTCACTTGGTAATCTTTTCATTTTTCGAGAGCCTGAAAAGAGCTTAACGGTAGACTCCGAGGGGTGTCCTTTTTCATGGAAGTTTAACGAGCCCAGAAAAGCGATAAATCATAACTCAATTCTTGTTCTCATAGTTCCGTGAGTACGATAACAAATGAAGAGTAAACTCATCATCACGCAATAATTATAGACTAACCGTTGCAAAAATAACAACAAAACATTCAAGGGAGTGTTCATAGTTGTGATGACCCTTGTGATACGAGAAATGACACAAAAGACCACTTACAACTCCTACACGCTAGAAAACGCATCAAATAGGCTCAAATATGGCAAAAATGGTCAAAAACTATGATAAATGGCCCAAGAGCATCAAAATATTTAAAAAGGAATATTCCATTGTATCTATAAAATATAGAAATATGGGCCAAAAATAGAAAACATTGTTTCAATTGCCAATTTGGGTGGAGAAGTACCAATTTGGAGCCAAAACTTCCTTTGCCGATTTCAGGAGCTACGATCCGCCATTTCACCAATCGTCCAGATCAGGTAGGCCTAAAATACATCCAGCAACTTTCCAGTGGATTAGTTTTTTATTTTAGGTCCATTTTTGGGGTTTTTTGATGAGTTCATGGAGGGCTACTTCGCTCTCGGCTCATCGCAGTTGGCCCTTTTAGGACCTACGATGAGACCGAATCGTCGCAAGCCTCGAATGGGAGAACTGCGATGACATTGCACTGTACGCAAATGTACAGTGCGATGGTGGAGTTGCAAATTCCAAACATAAAAAAGAATCCAAAAAATGGACTTGTGGAGGTTGAAGCAGGACCTAACAGTGTTTAAATGTCCTTCTTGGCAGGTTACCAGCTAGCCAATATGGTATTGGAGTGGCGAGAGAGAGAACATGAACTAGAAGATGAACAAGCTACGAATGATCCACAATGCATGGATGCTTTGAGAAACTGCGGGTTACTAAAGTTCTTTGAGATCCAGGGGATGAGATCCCATATCCCACTATTGACACACATGTTCCAGAGTTGGGATGCGGCCAAACAATACTTTGTGATTGGTGAGCATATCCTCACGATAGATATTGAGGATATCTACTTTCTTACTAGTTTTTCCTGAAGAGGGGACACTGTGCATCTTACTGGAACATGGGCCAGTGACCATACAGTTGATGACATGATATCGCAGCACTGTATTGCTACCTCTCGACCTTCCAGTGGAAAGATACTCATCAGGGATGTGGTGAGCCACCCACTGCGTACCATACTACTTACTATTACTAGAGCGGCGGGTAGCCAAGCCCCACACATGGCTACTCGGACCCAGATGCTTTATGCGTAGGACTGTATGTCCCCCATGGTTTTCAACTGGTGCAAGGGTCTCCTCGCAAACCTCCAAGCTCAGTTGACCAAGTGTCAGTGGGGAGAGCTCAAGCAGTTTGGTTATGGATCGATCGTGGTATCGTTCCTCTTAGAGCGGATTCCTCTTCTACGTCTGCAGTTGCTACTTGATGACAGGGAGCCCAGGGATCCCCATATGCTCAGATGGGCTGAGGTCATGACCCGCCATGGTGGTAGACCCATCATTAGCTTTGGTCTCGAGTTCTTCAGCTGGATAGAGGGCCAGTTACTTATGGTCGAGGACTTTCCATATAGCGGCACGGACTTCCAAGAGGATCCCGACTTGATGCTGTCGGAGGGTGCAGCATGGGGTGACATAGGTGAGAACAAAACATTTGTATTTTTAGTTTTGTATATCATATCATTTTTTTGATGCAGTGCTGACAAGTACGTAATATGTGTGTGCAGATGTGGGCCCCGTACGATCGGTGGGTCTCTCCCTTCTGGTGAGGAGAGACAAATGCGGGGAGGCATTCATTCCTGTAGGTGCTCATGCTGCCATCGAGGAGATGGAGGAGGTGTATAGGAACCTATCCGAGCTGACCATGGAGGTACCGGAGCCAGCTATTGATGACTTACTGAGGCCCATGCAGATATTTGGGGTTGGAGCGTCTGTGTGCTTCAATGCCTTACTCCGCAAGGTGGCTCGAACTGTAGACGGTTTCCTCACCCAGCAACAATAAGTTGTTTGAGCTAGGGGTGGTGTATGGGTCAGGTGTCCGGCCTTATGACACTTTTATACTTGTACTGAGAGATTAGAGGCCTCAGATTTTGTACTACTGAAAGCTACGATGCTTCATATTTTTGTATAGACACACTGAAAGCCATCGTGCTTCAAATTTTGTACCAAAACTAATTTTTGAGCGATATATATATATACAGACATTATCGGCGATTTATACATTATGTGTTTTTAAAGTGATGAGTGATGTGACCTTGTTTACATGTTTTCTTTTATACATTACATTATTTACATGTTGTGAATGCTTTTACATATTATGAGTGTTATGTGTGTGTGATGTACCAATCCAAAATGAAGTTGGCCATCGAGTCAACAACTGTGTTTAACTCTCATGGAATGTGCAGGTATTGAACAGATTCAAATGACCTTTCCAGGAGACGTACTCGTCTGAAGAGATGGAGTAAGGTGGGATCACGGATGGCGTAAACCTGGTTAAGATGGGAAACCACTAATTGAGAATCGATGTGGATGACAATGTGGTTCATACCCAAGGAAATGGTGTTAGTTAGGGTTCTGATTACTGCCTGATACTCTGCGGCATTGTTGGTCGCAAACCCTAGGCAACTTCCTCCTGAGCTAATGAGCTCACCTGTTGGGGAATATAGTACCCAGGTTACCGAAGCAAGGTTACAGGTATGCCGGCTGGCGCCATCCGCGAATCCATAGCATGTTTCCATCTGCACACACATACAAAACATGGTATAAGAAGTGGAAGCAAGATCTAAAGACACTCAAAAACAAAAGCGTCACAGCACACACAAAAACACAAAAAACATGCCATGTACAGTATATACAAGAAATTCTAAGCGTGAAAGATCAAGCATAGTATCTCTTCAGGTAAATCCCATTGCGGGGTTCACCCAAAGAGATTTCATCATAGTCTTCAAGCTCATAAGCACCTTTCTCCAAAACAAGTTTGACAATGTAAGGTCCATGCCACATGGATTCGAATTTTCCTTCTCCTAGTTTGCCATGCTTCTGGTCATAAGTGAGGACCAGGTCACCCTCATTAAAGATACGAGGTTCAACTGACTTATCGTATTGGGATTTGATGCATTTCTTGTGTGCTTCATTAGCAAAAGCGACATCTCGGCGAGACTCGTCAAGTTTTGCTAAGTGCAAGAGACGTTCTTCCTCAGCAATAGTGTTAGGAAGAAGTTCGACAATGAGTTGTAGAGATGGAATTTCGCACTCTATAGGTAGGATAGCCTCCAATCAGTATACCAATTTGAAGGGAGTGAAGCCTGTGGTGGTTTTGACGGAAGTTCGGTAGGCCCATAACGCTGAGAAGAGCATGTTGTACCAATTGGACTTATGTGTCCCTACCATCCTTTGGACCATAGTTTTCAAGACCTTGTTAATGGCCTCAAACTGTCCATTGGATTGTGGGTAGTAGGGTGTTGAATTTTCATGGCGAAAACCCAACCTGTTGCTCAATTCATCAACCATATGGTTCTGAAAATGAGAACCATGATTGGTAACAATTTCCTGAGGAACTCGGAACCGCGTTATTACATGATTGAACATGAAGAGTGCGGCAGTTTTGCCATCATTTTTGTATATAGGCATATCTTTAGCCCACTTTGTAAAGTAATCCACAGCTACAATGATGTAACTATGCCCCCTGGCCGACGTAGGCTTACAATGCATAAAGTCGATGCCCCATTTTTTGAATGGGCCAACGACAATAACTGGATGTAACAGGGCAGGGTGAGTGCGCTTCTTCGTATGGAAGTGTTGGCAAAGAGGACATTTTTTGACGGCCTCAATACAATCTTTGAAGATGGTAGGCCAGAAATATCCTGCGCACAAAATCTTCTGGGTTGTAACCATCCCAGAGAAGTGACCGTTACATGCCCCAGTGATAGTCATTTAGAACGCGTTCAGCCGCATCATGAGTGAGACAACGTCGAA
Source organism: Larix kaempferi (assembly GCA_027924585.1). NCBI lineage: Eukaryota > Viridiplantae > Streptophyta > Pinopsida > Pinales > Pinaceae > Larix > Larix kaempferi. The sequence continues at coordinate 29,425,844 of BSBM01000229.1, read as the reverse complement.
GAATTGAATCAATGCTACGGCGATACAAAGTATCATTGATGATCAAATAATACTTTGCATGGTGATGTATCTTATGACGATCGTCGCGAGAAAGTTTAGGGTTGAAGTGTTGGGTTTGAATAGATAACAAGATATCTCCATACCATGGGTCGATTGTACTGATGAGAAACAATGATTCGTCTAGAAAGGAGTCATTGTGCTCAACTTCTACATCAGAACGGGGAAGGTAGCAAATGAGCTCGGCAAACACCAAAGACTTCTTAGACTTGGATTTCTCAAAAAGAAGATCGAATTCTTACAGTATCACGATCCAACGTGAGTACTTTCCCCCAAGCACCTGACGTGTCAGTATGTGGTACATGGGGTTCGAGTTGGCGATGATAGTGGTGGTGCGGAGCAAGATATAGTGTCGAAACTTCTGGACAACGATGACCTCCGCGAATGCGAGTTTTTCGACATGTGAATATCTAGTTTCAGTGTTAGCCAAACCCTTACTTGCATAGTATATTACATGTTCCTAGGTGTTTTGATCCTCCTGTACCAAAACCATGGCGATAGTGGTAGCAAAAGCGGCGAGATATAAGATATAATATCGATAATAATTAGGCGGTTGGAGCATAGGGGCATGCGTGATGGCATGTTTGATATTGTCAAAGAATTTTTGAGCTTGGTCGTCCCAAATGAACGGGATGTCCTTCTTGAGCAGTCTCATATACTCTAAGTCTTCTCAGCGAAATTGTAAACAAAACATCTTAAATAAGTCGCCTTCCCTTGGAGACTTTGAAGTTCCATCACATCAGTCGGGGCTGGTAGGTTGATGATGGCCTCCACCTTTAAGGGATCAATGTGGATCCAATCCTTCGAAATGATAAATCCTAAGAGGCATCCGGACTCAAAGCAAAAGATACACTTATGAGGATTCAGACGGATATTGTACCATCTACATCTGAGGAAAATGGAGGTCAGATGATCAATGTGGAATTCGCACTGCTTTGAATGAGTAGGGAGATCATCCAGGTAAGGTTCCACAAAGTCCTTAATGTCATGGAAGGAATACGACATAGCCCACTGAAACGTGGTGCCAACATTTTTAAGGCCAAACGGGAGTTTGTGGTATGCAAACATTCCCCACGGGAAGATGAAAGCCGTCTTATGTTGGTCGGCTAGGTTGATCTCAATCTAGTTGTAACCAGAAAAACCATCCATAAATGAGAAGATGACGCTTCTAGCACAATTTTCGATGATCTGGTCGATGAAGGGGGTTGGGTAATTGTCTTTTGGACAAGCCCGGTTAAGGTCCCGATAATCAACACAGACACGAATGGTGCCCTGCTTTTTGTTCACAGGGACGACGTTTGAGACCCAATCCATCAATGGGACAGGATAGATAAAACCAGCCTTTAAGAGCTTTTGAATTTCTGCCTTAATTGCCACAGTCTTCCGGGGTTGTACCAGTCGCAACTTTTGGCGTACAAGTTTGATGTCAGGATAGGTTTTTATTTCATGAGAAAAAATTGTGTGGTCTATCCCAGGCATCTCCTCATAGGACCAAGCAAATACGTCTCGAAATTGCTTGAACAAGGCCATGCTAACAGTGATTTCTTCAGGGGAACACTTCTTACCTATGCGAATGTGTTCCACTATACCAGGTTTCACTGAGATGTCTACCAGGGTGGTTGGCTCAATGTTGGCCAAGTTTCCCTCCGTGTCCATAAGACATGTAAGTATGGGGGAATGAGGGGATGGGTAGATATCTGGTGAAAAGAGGGTCTGAATGTTGTCCTCTATGTACTCCAAAGGAGGAAGAAAAGATGACCTATTGTGGAGATCATCCCACGGACTGTCATCAATATTCATCACTTCCATGATGGACTCGTCTGAATGAAAAGTCCAAAGTAAGAGATCAGGTAGAGATGACGTCTGTCGTAGAGAACAGGATGGAGAGGCCACAGTTAAATGGTCCTCCGGTGCTGTTTAGATAGCCTCGTAAATACGCTCAATGGGTGAAAGAGGCATTATATCTCCAAGCAGGTGTGTTGTGGCTTCATCCGGTAGAAGCCAAGCATCGATAGAGTGAGATAAAATATCTGTGGAGATCATGTTCACCGTAGAAACATGGTTAGGGGGGTCCGCGGCTAGAAAAACGCCCATGAGAGATGAATCTTTCAAAAGGAGAACCCCTATACTCTCATACTGTTTTGACATCTGTCCAATGGAAGGAACATGGTCACTAGGATGAGTAGTAGTGTTTGGTGTACAGAAATCTAATTGGTCGATAGTAACAATTCATCCTTGGTGGGGGAATTGTACTATGTGGAAGACTAAAGAGGCTATCGCCTGCATGGTGTAAAACCAATTGTGACCAAGCAAGAGACTATAATCTAACGGGGCCGAGACCACTTCCAGGTTAATGGTTACGGTCTTTCTTCCCAACTCAACTGCAAGAGCTTGTAAGAGCCCATCAGGTTGAAATCCATGTCCGTCGAATTCTTTCAACGTGGTAACAGAACGATTCAATTCGTGGGAGCCAATGGTTCTCCAATAGGCGATTGACATGACAAAAGTGGATGCGCCTTCGTCTAAAAGGGTATGATGGACAATCTTCCCAACAATGTTCGCAAAAAATTGGAATGCGAGCTGGTGTGAGAGCCTCGACTTAAAGTTGTCAAGTCAGAACATGATGGTGTTAGAGGAATCCGGGTCGATGGCACCGATGGCTGCAAGGAGATTTTTACGTTGATTAGGACAATTCTGCAAAACTTCCAGGGTGGACATGGCACAAGGAGCTTGGGCCAGGTCTTCTACGATATTGTAATTTTGTGCCTCTCGAGCATTGGGATTGAAAATATCTTTTCAAATCGTACTTTTGGGTGAACACAATATCGAATCTAAGGATGGCTTCTCAATGGTAAGAGAGTTTGATGGTATAGTGACATCAGTTAAGGAGTCGGAAGCTTTTTCAGCATTAATTCCAGTGGATTCCTTCGAAGGGACCGGTTTGTAAGATCGTGAGTGAGTGTTCAAATTGATCATCTCGTTACGTAGCATGAGAACATGCGCGGTATTGGATGGTTCCCTTTGGGCTGAGGGGGTTGAGAAATCATCTATTGGTTTTGAGTAGGAAACAGATCATTGAGCACTACGGGAGTTGGTTTACCCCGAAGAAACTTTTGTACTTCATCTCTATGGGGGCACTCTTTGGAGAAATGGTCATCTCCACACAATAAACAAGAATACTTTAGTTTTCTGCTTGGTATCGTCATGAGTGCTTCTTTGTTCCTACTGGGCATAATACTTTTTGGGTTTCCCTTTGTTCTTCTTCTTGCCATTAAACTTCTGAGATGAAGCTGATTGGACATAATTCACTTCTTTAGTTACAGCAGGCATGATGGAATTGGTGGTGTTGTGGCCAACCTGAGCCGGTTTGGATGATCCAACAGTGCTAGCAGCAGGCTGGGTGTTAAGGGATCCAATGATTCCATCAGTTTGGAGTCCCTTATGTGGTTTCATAGGGTCATTAACGTCAGGGAGTGCATCAGGAAGAATATCAAACAAAGTGCCGGATTGAGTGTAGACTAGGTCTACCATGTGGGCACTCACGATGGCTTGTTCTTCGGTGATAGCACCTCGCATAGCAACATCTCTTGCTATGGTAGGGATGATGGATTTTGTGAACTAGTCTACGAGGAGCTGATATGGAATGGGAGCTTTAATGAGACATCATCTCCTTCGCCACTCATGGATATGATCTGAAATGTGAGTGGCAGTATTCTGATAGAGTGAGGTTAAAAGCTCGGTACCAGTCTCATACCATATGGGAAGCTGGAAATGTGTCAAAAAGTTCATGGCAAGAGAACCAAAATCAGGAAAAGAGTGTGGTGGCAACTCGATGTACCACTTGGAAACCAAACTCATGAGAGTCCTTTGAAACAATCTAAGATGAATTGAATCGTCCATTAAGAAATTAGATGAACACCATAAGTGGTATGTCATCATGTGGTTTTTAGGGTCTTCACTCGGCTTGCTATAAAACTTGGGGATATCAGATGGAAGTTTCACCGGAATCGGTGGCCAGTTAGATCCATGGTAAATAGGATCGCTGGTTAAACGGGATAGGTCAGGCAGGTCCAAAGTAGCCAAGAAGGGCAGCTGTGGGTTAGGCTATGTGTATTGATAATACGGATAAGGCATGTAAGGACCAAATTGACCGTAAGGTGTACCAGGAGGGAATTGATTGTAGGGGGTGTTCCACCCAGACCATAAGGAGGTCCGTTACCATAAGGTGGTCCATTCCAATAAGGTGGGGATCCACCTCCACCACCTGGCGGGGGTGGAGGTCCGCCACCACCACCGGGAGGAGGTGGAGGTCCATAACCGTAATGAGGTGGCCCACCACCACCTCCGCCTAGAGGGGGTGGTGGACCACTTTCACCGCCAGAAGGATGGGGGCCCCCACCACCTCCACCGTCGGAAGGATGAGGGTCTCCACCACCACCGCCACCACCATAGTAATTAGGTCCTCCACTCCCTCCGCCTAGAGGCGGTGGTGGACCACCGCCGCCACATGAAAGGAAATGTCCTCCTCCACCATGATAGGGTGGTCCCCCGCCGCCTCCGTCGAGAGGGGGTGGTGGACCATTCTCGCCACCGCCAAAAGGGTGAGGGATGTTGTAGGTAAAATGAGGTGGGCATCCACCAGGGTTAGGTGGGGGCATGCCGCCTCCAACAGGAGGTGGGGGAGGGCCTATCGGGGGTGGTGGCACCTAAGGGATAGTCGGTTGGGGTCCATGTTGCAACACAGGTTGTTGCCCCCATAGAGTGTATGGATTCCCTGGATAAGGTATCACGTATGGTGTGTTTTCGGGATTAGGTTGGCCCAACACAGGGTTAACAGAACTTGGATATGCTTGACTCCATGAGGGTTGAGTTACATTGGATGGTCCCCCAACATGAGATAATCCCGTGGTGGAAGGTCTAGCGGGTTGGGAAGGTCCAACGGGAGGTCCGTTGGGGATTCCACTGCCTATATTCTGGTTAGGAAATGGGAGTTTCCCCCAGCCACAACAGGTTGACCACTATTCAAAGGTTGAACCAACATAGGTTGTTGACTAGCTACCGTAGTAATAACATTACCAATAAGATAATCCATGGGAATGGAATACCCTCCCCTTGAATTCTGATGTGGGGGATGAACTGGTAAAGTAACTGTGGTAGTGACAAGTGTGTTGGACCGTTGTCCTTCCACCGGTTGGTTCACTTGAGGTGCAGGACTGGACTCTTGTGAGGGTTTACCAGTCTTATTAGTGGTCACGTGGTGGGGTGCTTCAGGTGATCTGAAAGATATCGGATGAACTGGGATGTTTCCATCGTCAAATATGATTTGGAAATGGTGATTTCGAAACTCTTCAGAGTGTTGCTCGAGACTTTGTCTTCGAAGCTCATCACCTCTAATACGTAACTATTCCAAACGTTCATGGAAGGGGCCAAAAATTTTGGTGGGGTCATGCCTATAATAAGTCCTAGAGAACTCTGGAGTAGTCCAGTTAGGTGGGGACAAGATGGCAAAATGAGCCACTGGGCGGTCTGTAGAATATTTCCAATAAGTTGTTGAAGGACCAACAGCCGCTGTAGGGTCGTCCTAGGGTTGGTTTATCCATTCCAACGATCCAGTTTCTCCTAGGATGATGAGAGAAAATTCTTGTGAAGCGAGGACTTGTGCTCCTTCATCCGGTGGGGGATGAGAGGCAGGTGAATCAGGAGGAGTTTGTGGAAATAAAAGTCCTCCAACATTCCAAGTGGGGTTTTCCACTTCAGTAACTATGACCACGTTACGCTGATCCATTCTTACCCGTGAAATAACCTCTAGATTAAGGGGATATTCGGGTGATAAGTTCAATATCACACAGGATCTTCTCCAGGGAAAATCCACCAGAGCGTCAGGATAATCATCCAAGATGGCTGAAGCAGTGTTTCTCCTAAGGGTATGCTAAAAGAAAAGCAGTCCAGGAAAACCTACTCAAACAAAGGCAACAAGCAAACTTATGTGACAGTGGATTCAAAAGTCTGGAACCTCACGGGATTATCGAGGCATCAAAAACTGTGATATACTGTAGGGTCCAACAATATGACGCGACAAGGAGGATTGGGACCGTACCCTTGCCTGCATACCCGATTACCTGGACAGTACATGCTTTCTAATCTCCCCGAGTGTTGTTCTCGGTGTATTGCTTTGCCAAGACGGCCAAATGGTTAACTCGGTTGGTTTCAGAAATCCTAATGGTGTCTCTCGATATACACAAGGTACGTGGGAGCTCAAATCCTTAGTGGTGTTGTCTAATGCACAATCATTCAGAAAGAGACCTTCCGATATACGTGTCGAGTACGTGATACACCCTTCGATATACGCCGAGTACGGATTATGCTACTTGGTGGATACGTGAAGGAGCTCGATATACTAATGTATGTGGAAGACTACAATACCCTCGGGATACAGTGATTGAAAATAATGACAGCTGCCACGCTTAACGACGCCGGAACATGTCTCTAACTTACACACAAGTTGCTAAAAATTTTTACCTAGTTCTACCGTTAATTTTATCTTGGACGGTTAGGTGAATGCATGAGGTGAGTATGTAATCAGAAGCATAATGCAAGCCCTGGCTACATGCACGAAATATTCTTTTCTTTCAATGAATTCTAGCTATGGGAAGGAGAAAGCTTTTTTTTTCCAATAGTATTGCCAAAACAAACTCAATGCAACACAATTCCCAATTCAAACAAATTTGACAATGAAAGTATTCTTTTCTATTTATGCGAAACGCAAAAGCACAACACTACTAAACCAAATCAAAACAAATTTTTTCTTTTATTTTCTTTTTCAAAGTAAAATGACCCTAAGTGATGAAAAGAGAGGATTCTGAAATGAAATATGCACGCTTTTCAATTTCAATTTCAATGATCTAAAAGCAACCAAAATTAAAAATGCGTCTATCTTTCCTTAGCATGGAATCAATTTTGCAAAAATCGAAGCGTGCTTTGACCCTTTCAAGAAAATGAGCGATTCATAATTCGAGAAAAACACAATAGATCATACATTCATTCGACTTTTCCAAAACATAAATGAGAATTTTCCAATGCACAACAATTTTTCTTCAATAACATTCGAGAAATGATGGGAAAGAAGCACTTTTAACTTTTCAATGGATGCATCAAAGAATAAGCTTGATAACAACTGAGCTTTCAGATCTAAATGACTAAAAATAAAAACACTACTTGTAGCACTAGCACATTCAGAAAAATCAAGAAAAGACAAGCACTCAACCAAGCTGAAAGACACACTTAACTCAAAATCAAGCAGCAGCAAGCAAAGCTCAAAACAAATGTAAATGAGGTCTAGAAGCTGATCTAACGTAATAATTAGATCAGGGATGGAAGGAAGGGAATGCAAGGGTGAACAGATGAAGGTGGAGGAGACAAGAGTATCCACCACTACCAGTCTTCAAGCTTGTCCAAAATGGAACCCAAAATCAATCCAAACAGAACCAAACACTCAAAACACAAATCATAAATGGGATCCCTGGATGGATCTTGCAGCACAGAGAGAGTTCATACAGCAAACCAAAGTCCAAACTGTCAAATGGAGAGGAGATGCCTGTATGCCAAAAATTTGACAAATCGGCTCACTCTGTTCTTGTACACAGTGCGATGTCACAGTTTGATTACACGAGAAGTGCGATGATGTCGTAGTTTGCCAATGCAAGGGGTGTGACGAGTATCCAACATGTAAAGAATAGAGACTCAGAATGACACAGTGTCGCTCTGTTTCCACTGCCCAGGTGTGACAGGCAAATTCTAGATTAAAAAATGAATCAGATCTCTCAACAATGAACCATGGAATGGTTTGGGAATGAGTTGTATAAACTCAAAGGAAGTAGATCAGAATATTCAATACGAAGATCTGATAGTGAAATCAACTCCAAGAAGTAAATGGAAAAAATAAAAGTCTTGTGTCAAGCAATCAACTAAAAATGACTCTCAGATTAACAACTACTGACCAAACCCTATATACTCCCCAGTATGGTTTCTAGATTTTTTATCGGACAATCCACTCGAGCGAACACGAGCCAGATCTACCTAGCTTAAAACGAGTCTAGAACAAATAGAACAGACTACAAATGCATTTCCTAGATCTACTTAAGGATTGAGTACTAGATGTCTTACCTTTTTACTACGCAATCCTTTCTCCTAAATGTTTCTCCACGTCCCACAGTCATCAAATCCAAGCTGCAAGACCTGTCAAGACAAGAAACAAGAGAAACTAGTAAAAGACATCTATACAATAAGCGATCTAAGTAAACAATTAAGAAGGTGAACTACTCAATATCATTGCACACATGAACAATATTGGTGGAAAGCATTTGTATTACTACAAATAGAGGAGTACATGATAGAGGTATAGAACCATAACCAAGGCTTAACACTATATCCCTTCTCCGACAAAGCCAATTGCCATATCCTTCCAAGGAAGTATGAGTTCTCCAATAGGTGAGTGGAGATATTCTTCCTCCCTTTGGAATGGGAGTGAGCTTCACTTATATAGGAATAAGTGGATAGGGTATGGATAGGATAGGTTGAGATATGGTAGGAGAGAGATAAGGGATCCTCCCAAAGAGTTAGGAGTCGAGTACCAGCTCCCTAAGAGGTCAAGGATAAGCCTCTAAATGAGCAAGTTTCGAGAAGGATCTCGAATAAGCTATTTTTTCCCATTAACTGAGCTCGTCGCACCCTGCAGTGGAGCAAGATGCAACATCACATGTTGCTAGTGTGCAACCTGGGACAACCCTTCAAAACCTAGTACAATTGGGTACAAATCCTCCTAGGATGATTACTTAGTCCAGCTATCTTCAGGCATGTATACACTGAATCTTATGATGAGTAGATTTTGGGTGTAACAACCCCAGACTCTTGAATACTTTCCGAGCAAAGAGCAGCGCCTGTCTGAGTTGAAAGGTGAACTGGGCACCAAGGTGGAGCACGTAAGGAATATAGATGTGTTGACAATGAATGATCTTCATCAATGCATCATGCAACACTCCATCCATGCTCACCTGCTTCAAGAGATTCTCTAGACCACAACAGCAGAGGTGCAAGAAATTGAAGCAAAGCTGGACAAGCATTTAATTTCCCAAAAAAATCTTGCTCCCTACCCCTGCTAACATAGTTGTGCGAGACACAGGTATTTGGCTCAACTATATAGTAGAAGCTGATAAGCAGGCTGCAGAAGAAATGCCAGCAGAGGTAGCAGCGCCAGCAGGGACATAAGCGCCTGTTCTAGAAATTTCTCCCTATGGATAGGTAGAAATTCTCTTAGGTTAAAGTAGACTTTAACTGACTCTAAACTAAGACAAAAGGATAACAAATGCTACCTTGAATTCCTAGATCTAAACAAAACATTTCAAGATTAAACTGCTGAAAGAAATGGAAGAGATCTAACTGACCTTCAATTCAATTGCTCGTCTTAATGGTCGCTCAAATTTCCAAGTCCTCGCGAATGAACCTGTCAGAATGAAACCAAGATACAAGCATATATGATTCTCTAGAAACTTCAAATATGAGTTAGGACCTAAATCTATAATGGATACAAATCATATAATTGAAACAAAATCAACACATGTGATTTGGGAAACAAGACAAGTTATGTTCTATTACCAACTTGAAGTCACTTACAATGGTTGCTTGATATCCAAGCCAACTCCCAGCTCCAAGTACTTCCTCCTCTAGCAATCTCCACAAAGATTCAAGATCATAAGTTTGATGTCTCCAAGAGTCCTCCCCTTTGCTCATGGAATGTCTCTCTCTTATAGTGTGTAGTAGGGTTAACCAACAAGAGAGAAGGATGGATCTTGGGAGTGTTTAGTGGATCAGGCCCACTAATCTGAGAAAGTGAGTTAGGATCGAATCAGGGATGCCAATTCTCAAAAATATCTCGAAGATCAAGATCCCACAAGCCATGGAAAAAAGGCTAAAAAGGGAGTACCGTGCCTCTTAAACTGAGCATAGCGCGGTAGTACCGCGCGGTAGAGAAAGAGCATAGCGCGGTAGTGTGGACTACCACACACCTAAGCTGGAGCAAGGCGTGGTAGTGTAGGTATATGAAGTCTCAGCTGGGTTGATTCTTGACAGGATAGGTTTGTCTTCAAGGATCACTTATCATTTTTCTCTTCTTGGTGTTTTAAGCAGTAGGGGAAGTGTCGTCAACTATTTTTATGGTGAAGATGCAACACTATGAAATATGGAGGTATAACAGATGCCCCCTAAAGTGTGAGGTAAGAAGGGACTGATGGCCAAAATACTTTACAAATACTATGTGGAGATAGCATCGACAAGAGCACCAAGGAGCTGAAACAGAAACAAAATGTTAGATATACCATCGAGGCGAGCATCCCCATGCTCGGAAACAATTGACTCAAAGCATGGCTACCGACCAATACATTGCAGATCCATGAGTACTGAGATGATATAGACTGTAGACAAATCATCGCTACTATGAACAAGCGTAGATCCATGAGACAGTAATGACACAGCCACGACGAATACAAAAGTGGATCTGTGTGACAATACAAAGGACATCTCCATCGCAACCTGGACACAATAAAGATACAAAGGTGAACACAGGGTTTTCTACTCAATCGCAAATGATACAAATCTAGCCATTTGATTACAAAGTGTTGAAGTCGAACATGGTAGAAACCATTTCATTACCGGTCAATGATGTGAACCGTTAACAAATGCGAGGGAAATCACCAATGATGACGATGATCCCCAAGGTATCTGTAGTACATCTCAATGAAATGCGAATGAATGGTTAGATGTCGATCATTCAAGAGATCGTTCGATCAGAGGTCAATGATGTAAACCTACTGTTGAACATGGGAAACCTGCCATTGAGGCATGCAGGTACCAAGGTACTAATGGCTGATCCCTAAGTCCAATTCCCGGATAGTGATTTGGCGTCGATGGGAATAGACTCGTCGAAGGTGGGCCATAATGATTCCCACATCATCGACATGAAATCGGAATGAAAGATAGTATAGGATGATGAAACAATGGAGCATGTACTGACACAGCAGAGGTCTGACACAATGAATGACTCTGAACAATGCAACCCTTTGAACATATAACGGCATGTAACAGGACTTGGAAGTAGGGATTATTGATAGAAGAGGATAGACACCGAATGAGTAGGCTCGTGGCCAGAGAGACGACTCAGGATGATGACCATAACTCAGTGAAAATAGATACCCAAAATAGACAAGGGATAGACGCATGCCATGTTCAAAGGTGACAACTGACAAGCTGCCAAAATAAACTTGACTTGTTTCCCATATTCCCCCGACATGATAGACGAGTACCTCTTTGTTTTTTTTTGAGCTTGAAGAGGATAACAGATGCTCAGTATAGCTCATCTCATAGATGAGTCCAATCTCACGTGTTTTACGAACCTGAGAAAGGAGGGGTTCGTCCCAAAGTGGGTCCTTCGATGTCAAATTTTAATGAGTCCAAGGAAGGAAAACTCGGTAGTTTTTCACATTTAGAGAGCCTGAAAAACTTAAAGGAGGCTCCAAAGTGTACTTTTTCAAGTTTTAATCCAGAGCACGAAAAAGATAAAGTAGGATCAAAATGAAGGACAAACAATAGATGAACACCAATGTGAACATTTTTTTAAAGGAGACCCTGTCAACAAATGCTCATGGAACCAGATATTAGTAATATGAAATGGGTTTTAATTTAACTAGATAAAATAAGGAGTAAAAAATAAGTGAAAAAGTTATATAAAGGATGGATAAATATGGAAAGTTACCATTTCACTTGTGCATTTTCCAAAAGAGGAGATTTTACCCATTGAGGAGCAAAAACTTCAAGAGTTCATATCTGGAGATCTGGAGCACCGTTTCAACAGCCGTCTGCACTAGGTAAGAGCTTTCAAGCCCCTCTTTCATTTCATGTATGAATAACTTGATTTCAGTAGGGAAGAACAATTTTTTGGGCGAGCCCTATTAGGAAATTTTCTCCTTCCACAGTACCGCGCGGGAGCTATATCGGGAAGCGCGATACTGTGCAACAGTACCGCGCTGTAAGGTTAAACATGGGTGCAGTACTGCACAGTCACGTTTCCCCCAGGTGTGATAGTCGCGATTTTTAAGATGAAAAATTTATTTTTTCTCAAATTTTTAGTTGAGATCAAGTTGTTAAATGATTAATGAATGTTTCTTATGACCTTTTGCAGGTGTCTGCAACTTGTTTGGAGCAAAATGGTCCAGTGGAAAGAAAGAGAGCATAAAGAAGATGATTTGTTGGTCGAAGTTAACCAAGAGACCTTGACTGCATTGCGGGAATGTGGTTTGTTGAAATTCTTCAAGACCAAAGGTATCCGTAAGCAGGAAAAACTTCTCACCCACATTATTCAAATGTGGGACCCCAACATTCAAGCTTTCCGAGTGGGAGAACACACCCTCGAGATTGAACTCGAGGACATTTATTTCCTCACGGGCCTCTTGAAAAGAGGAGCCCAGGTGAGTTTTACTGGGTTCACAGCCTCGGAGGCGAGCACTGATGCTTTAATTGCTCGTTATTTCCGTCAAGGTTCGGGGAAGAAAAGCGGCAAGGTGGTCATTAAGTACATTGTAGAGCTTCCTTTATGGATATGTTTTTTCTTTTTTGAATATATAATTTTTATTGTTTTTTAGAATGTGTAAAAGACTTTAATATATATACGTGTGCATGACGCAGATCGTGGACCACAAAGACCGGCAGGGTACTCGTCGTTACGCCGAGGTGGTGTTGATCATCGAGCTGCTTCGGACGAGGAAGGAGACGAGGATGAGGCGGGAGGGGTCCAGGAGATAGAGAGGAACCTACAGGGTTAAACCCACGGTGTCCCCTCTATGAGGATGGACGACATCCCTTTGCATCTCCAGCAGCATACTGTAGGTGTGCCTAGGTGTATTGGTCGGCTCCTCTGTAGGGTGGCTCGGGCTATAGTGTGTTATCACCAGCAGCGTGAGGAATCTGAGGAGGAACATGATAGGTCCCCCAGATCTCCTTAGATGGTAGCTTTTATCTTTTTGTGGCATGTATACGATATGTAGGCTTTGAGAGCCAAATTTTTGTATGGGATTAGGTCCCAAATTTTGTCTTTAAAACACAAACTTTATGTATTTGAAAAAACACTTTTATATACAGTGATATATATATGGACCTACTTTTATGACCTATTTATTTACAATGACTTGTGTGTTTATTTTGTGATGTTTTTTTTTTAATTTTATTTTTATTTTTATGTATGGGCAAGATGCCAATCCAAAATGTAATTAGCTAATGAATTAGCTATACAATTGAATTCCCTTGGTATGTGTTGATATGAAATAAAATTAAAAGATCGTTCCAAGAGGCGTACCCTTCGAAATAAACGAAGTAGGATAGGATCGCGAACTGCATAAACACGATTCAGATGAGAAACCATGAGTTGGGAGTCTAAAAAGATTGATAGGGAGTCAATTCCAAGGGAAGCAACCTCCGTCAAGAGTCTGATGACTGCATGGTACTCTGTGATATTGTTGGTTGCAGGACCCAAACAATTGGCTCCTGAGGATAGCAACTCACCAGTGGGAGAATAGATTACCCATGCTGCAGAAGCGAGGTTCCGGGTATGCCGGCTTGCACTGTCGGTGAATCCGAAGTAGGCAGACATCTGTGCATAAAATCACAAGTCAAGGTAAGATTGGATATATGAGCTCCGTGTGTGCACACCAAAAAGATGAGTGAAAACAAGCTAGGTACATTATGTACAAAAAGTATCTCGTGTAGGATAACCTTACACGTAGAAGTGTTTGAGGTACAGCCCATTGCGGGGTCGTGCCAATGGTGTGCCATCACAATCAATGAGTTCATAGGCTCCTTTCTCCAAGACACGTTTTACAACAAAGGGGCCGTACCACATAGATTCTATCTTTCCTTTTCCAAGTTTATCGTGCATTTGATCATATGTGAGTATGAGGTCACCTTCATTGAAAACCTGAGGTTGAACGTATTTGTCATACTGTGCTTTGATGCATTTTTTATGAGCTTTGTTGGCTAAAGCAGCGTCGCGGTGGGTTTCATCTAGCTTGGCTAGGTATAGAAACTGTTCCTCTTCGGAAGTTGTGTGGGGAAGTAGCTCTATGGCTATCTTAAGTGATGGAATTTCACATTCAATCGGTAAAATGGCTTCCAGGCCATACACCAGTTGGAATGGTGTAAACCCAGTAGCACTTTTTACTGAGGTTCAGTATGCCCATAGTGTTGAAAATAGAGCTGAGTGCCAGTTGGATTTATGAGTACCCACAATACGCTAGATCATTCGTTTCAGAACTTTGTTAATGGCTTCAACTTGGTCATTAGCCTGTGGGTAGTGTGGGGTTGAGTTTTCATGGCGAAAACCCAACTTGGCACTCAGTTCCTCAATCATATGGTTCCTGAAGTGGGAGCCATGATCAGTCACAATGGATTGTGGGACACCAAATCTAGCTATAATGTGATTGAATATGAATTGTGCTACTGTTTTTTCGTCCTCAGCATAAGTAGGCATCGCTTCAGCCCATTTTGTGAAATAGTCAATAGCTACTATGACATAGCTATGCCCCCCAGCTGAAGTGGGCTTACAGTGCATGAAATCTATGCCCCATTTGGAAAAGGGGCCGATGGCAATAACAGGATGGAGTGGAGCAGGATGCGAGCGTGTCTTATTATGAAAGAATTGACAGGGTGGACATTTCTTGACCGTTTCAATGCAGTCTTTGAAAATAGAGGGCCATAAATATCCCGCTCACAGTATTTTCTGGGCCGTAGCCATCCCAGAGAGATGACCACCACATGCTCCAGCATGGCAGTCATTAAGAACGCGTTCCGCTTCATCTAAAGTCAAACAGTGTCGAAGAACAGTGTCGACACCACGTCGATAAAGGGTATCGTTGACAATAAGGTAGTACTTGGCGTGATGTCGGATACGTCGACATTCATCGCGAATGAGGTCGGGGTGAAAACGTTGGGTTTGGAGATATAATAAAATATCCCCATACCATGGATCAGACGTCCTAATGAGGAACAACGATTCATCAGGAAGAGAATCGATGGGCTCGGATGCTCGGTAGCACGGGGCAAGTTACAAATCAACTCAGCAAAGACCAAAGACTTCTTGGACTTGGCTTTGGAAAATTCCAAGTCAAACTCTTGTAGGATGATGATCCAACGAGAATATTTTCCCCCAAGCACTTGACGCATGAGGATATAATACATTGGATTGAAATCTTCTATAACAGTGGTCCGGCGGAGTAGAATGTAATGATAGAACCTCTAGACAGCGAAAACTATTTCCAGAGCCAGTTTTTCAACATGTGAATAACTAGTTTTGGAGTCGAGAAGACTCTTATTAAGATAGCATACCACATGTTCTATGCCGTTATGGGCTTCCTGGACTAGCACCATACCGATGGTGGAAATCGAAGCTGCGAGATAAAGAATGTAATCCCGTGTGTAATTGGGGGGTTGAATCACAGGATCTTTAGTTAAGGCTGCCTTTATATTATCAAAGGAATGTTGGGCTTCGTCATCCCAGATGAAGGGAGTGTTTTTCTTGAAAAGCCTCATATAGCCTTTTGTTATCTCAGAAAGATTACAAATGAAACGGCGTAGAAAGTTTGCATGCCCTTGCAAACTTTGAAGTTTTGGGATGTTCCTGGGGGAAGGCAGGGCTAAGATAGCTTCCACCTTCGCAGGATCTAAGCGTATCCTGCTTTTGGAGATTGCGAATCCCAAAAAAATTCTGGCTTCCACGCAAAAGACGCACTTTTCTTCATAACTCCAAGAAAAAACATCACGGAAGGTTTTGAAGTAGGCAATGTAGAACTCCATTTCGAGGGGAGTGCATGTTTTACCAATATGAATGTTTTCCACGATACCAGGCTTCACTAAAATGTCTATGGGAGTGTTTTCCATAAGGTTAGCCAAGTTTCCTTCAGAAAATACTTCGTCAAGGGAAGTGGGAAACTTGGTTTGAACCATTCCAAGTGAAGGGCTGGATTTTGTATCGTGCTCAAGCGTCTGAATGGTGGGGAATGAAGATCGATGATGAAAATCTCCCTATGGTGGCTCATCACTGCACATAACCTCCATAATTTATTTTTCAGTGGGAAAAATCAAAGTGAGAGGATCAATAAGTAGTGGGGATGAATGAGTCTCAGACGAGAGTTGTGCCACAGTGTGATGGGTAGGTGTTAACACCTAAAAAGTGCTCACTAGCTCATTCCCTTACTCACATGACCCATTTGTCCACTTTTCCACCATCCGAGCCTCTGAAACCAACAAAAGGTCACCAAAAGACCTTAGTACACCCCTTTTTCCATTAAAAAAGATTATTTTTCCAAGAAAATCATAAAAAACCCTCAAAAAGGGTCCAAATTCCCAAAAATATTAAAAAGGGAATTAAAATATTATTTTTATTCAAAAAAGGAAAAAGGAGGGAAAAGTACCTAAACCATGTTGGTCAATACCATTTGGTTTCCACAAAACCACAAATGGTATTCCTCACCACCAAAACCTATAAAAAGGTGGTAGGGGCTCCTCATTTCACATCCTTCCATTATCTCATCCTTATGCTGCTGAAATCTCCCCTGAGCACTTTTAGCCATTGAAGCAACCTTGGAGAAGGAGACCTCTTGGAGTTTGGAGCTACTCATCTTGGGAGTTGCTCAACATCAACCTTCACCATTGAAGGTAATATCGCAAGCACTTGCTTGCCCCCCATTTTTCAATACAAAAATTATTTCTTATGTTTCTTGTTCTTGATTTTGAAATGTTTAAATTATTTGCTTAGATTCTTGCTTAAATCCATGAATAATATTGTTTATTTAGTTTACTGTTTTTATTTCTATTGAAACTGCTGCTACTAGTTAGCAGGTGCCCATAGCACTAAGCCTGGTTGCAAAACCGGGCCAACAGTTTTTGGCGACTCCGCTTTGGTTTGAACTTTAGATCTCTAGTTTTACCTTTAAATCTTAGTTTTTATGAGTTTTTAAACCTTTAGATCCATAGATATGCCATATTAGACAGCAGATCCATTGCTGTTCTGAGATTTGGCCCCATAAACAGCCCAAAATTTTCAATTTTCGGGTTCGTTTCTCGGTTTCCGTGCACGGCTTCCGTCTCGCGGTTTTTTGACAGACAGTCGCGCGGTCCATCGCGACTTTTCTGCGTTTTCCCGCGTGGTCCATCGCGGCCTTTTTCCAGACAGTCGCACGGTCCATCCCGACTTTTCTGCGTTTTTCCGCGCTGCTCATCGCGACTGTGCGGCCAAAACCCGCGCGGTCCATCGCGACTGTGCAGCTAAAACCCGCGCGGTCCATCGCGACTGTGCGGCCAAAACCCACGCGGTCCATCGCGACTGTTCGTCCAAAACCCGCGCGGCCCATCGCGGCTGTTCGTCCAAAACCCGCGCGGCTGAATTTTTCATTCGGCCATCCCGATTTTGAAAAATATTTTTTACTGTACTTTCTGCCCATAGCACATTTTTTACAGTATTGCATTCTGCATAGCATATTTTACAGCTTTGAAAAAAATTTTACTATTTAAAAATGCATATCTAGAAATCTTTTTAAAAATTTTCAAGAAAGTGAAAGAAAGACTCATTTTGCATTTTCATCTAGATTCAAATTTTTTCTTGTTTACTTCTTTAGAATCTTGCCCTTAGCAATTTTTCTTGAAACGAAGAAATACATTTATTTCTTTTAAAAAGGAGTTTATTATTTGCTTTCATAAATACAAGAAATCCTTTATTTTTTGAGTTATTTTTTGAAAAGCATATTAATTCTTTTTAGTGAAAAAAGTCTTAAATATTTGCTTTTTATTTTCGAAAAATCCTTTATTTTTTGAAAAATTTCCCTTAAAGCATTTAATTTTTTCAAGTTCAGTTTACAACACCTCACGTGCACTCACACGATCACTTAATTGAACTAAGCCTTAAAACGTACCTTAATTTGAACACACTTTTAACCCCACTTGGGGAACACTAAAAGAATTCTTGTAGCTAGGTAGTATTGGGGGGATAGGTGTTCCAATAACACCCCTCAGTTCATACATCTGAGACATAGAAGTTGTCCAATTAGGGAGCTAAAATCTCTTAGTACTTTTTGGCGCGGTCACAACCGGTTTGTGGGAAGGCCTCTCCCCTAGGAGGGTTGAAGTCGCGAGGATGGTTCCGGAAGCCTGAGTGGGATACCGAAACCCATTCAGTAACCGAAGGGCTACCATTCGCAGTTCTCGGGATATCCCTGTATTGGGATATTGCGATCAAAGGACCAAACGGCAGGATTACCTTTTCCTCGACGCGTCATGAACGGAGTATCCTAGTAGCCTGTCTTTTTAGGATTGATTACCCGGTGTCCCTCCCGGTAGGGGGATATCTAGCCGTTGTCTCAACATTCATATTGTCTGACTTGGATTTCATCACCTTGCAGAGGATATCGTCTGTTTGAGTCACAATACTTTTAGATTAGGTGTTTGCATGATCTTTACCACCTTTTGAGTCTAGTTACACCTATTTTTTCTAGGAGCCGCTTGCATGTTGGTATTCTGACCAGTTGTTGCATTCCTCCACTTATTGTAGCACAACTGCTAGAATAAGTGCATTTTTTGAGGATTGATTTTTTGGCCTGTGAGCCTTCTTTTTTCACTCCCCTTCTTGCACCCTTGGTTGCATTAGGGTTTTGAGTCTTTTACATACATATCACCACCTGATACTTAAAACAAATTTTTACATAAAAAACATATTCTCACCATTGAGAATTCTAGACGTTCTCATCGTCTACAGGGCGAACTCCCAGAGTTTAGTCCACTTGGCTCTCCACGTCACGGACGCAGAGCATTATCCCTTGATTCGACACATCGTCAATCAATTCGACGGTCATCCGATTCTGACATACCCCACTTCACCTTTGATTTGGAGGTAGAATCCGAAAACCCCACCGAGTTACCACCAACCACAAGTATGTCTGGAACACCAGTTGATCCACTATTTACATTAACCATAGGTCAGACATCCGCAGACCCTTCTGCGGTAGTACAATCCACGGCAACAACCACCCCCTTGGGTATGCCCAATATGGGTAACACTCCACATTCAGGAATGCCTAGCACAGGACCACCACCTGTCATGGGCATGCCCAACATGGGGGTCATACCCCCTTCGGTTTCCCCAAACCCTATCCCAGGAATCCCTAGTGCGATTCCTAACCCAAGTGTAACTCATGTTGCACTTGGCAGTGCTATACCAGGAATCCCTAGTGCGATTCCTAACCCAAGTGTAACCCAAGTTGCACTTGGGAGCGCTAACCCATATCAGGCTACACCTTTTGGAGGGCACATACCCTCCATACATAGCATACCTATAGGCGCTACTGGACCCTCACACCATACCACAATGGCTAGGCAAGTCCCGGTTCCGGTCACCACATCCGCTAGTCTACCATACATGGCAAGTCTCAACCTGCCAGATTTAGATAGGCTCACAAATGACCCCATCAGACATGATCTTGCGTGGCCCCATATGCCCACTAAGCTTCCTTCTGACATCCCTAAGTTTGAGGGAAAGGCTGGAGAAGACCCCCAAAATCACATCATGTCCTTCCATTTATGGTGTTCCTCCAACTCCATAGTGGATGACTCAATCCGCCTACGGCTTTTACAACGCACCTTCACTGGCTCCGCAGCCAAATGGTACATCGAGCAACCCCATGGGACGCATTCCACATTTACCTCCCTTGCCTCGACCTTTCTACAATTCTTCCAGCTACCTGTCCGCTACGATGCGGGCGTCGAGATCCTACTGTCTTGCAGACAGAACACGGCCACGCATATCACTGACCATATTCATGATTGGCGTCGGCGCCGAAGCCTATGCAAGATCAAATTAGACGACCGAATCTTTTTAGACTGGTTCCTTAAATCCCTCCTTCCTCTCATTGCGAAGGATGTAGCATCTGAAAGACCCCAGTCTGAGGAGGAGGCCATCCTTAAGGCCCAACAGTTTGATCTTATCTATGCCCAGTCAGGTTACCTATACACGATCATACCTGACGCCCCACGAGGTGACTCTGCACGCGGGGACACACCGGGGGCATCACATGCCGCTGATGGCATTATTGGCCAAATTACACCGCAAGCAAAATTTTTCAGTATGGTGAGCACCATGCCCGCCCCAGACCTTTCTAGGGCTACATCTAGTTCCGGGGCGACAACTTCTTATGCTCCAACAAACCAGACCCATCACGTTCATGGACCCTCTTGTCCACAACATTGTTATGGCCAAGCACCATCAGCATATGTACCCCCTACATACTATGCTCAACCTACGGTACAAAACCCCATGCAGTTCCAACAACAGCCCATGCATTACCCACAACCGGTTGCACCGGCTAACCTCACACCTCCACCAACTCAGGGGTACCAACAACCCCAGCAGGCAACTGGACCACCTCCAGCTCCACCTGCGTACTATCCACCGCAACCTGCTCCCGCACCTGCGGCTCCTCAGAATCCCCCCAATGCTCAAGGGCATGTGTACGCACAACAACATCAGCCCCAATACCAAAATAACCAACGCAACCAGGGCGGGCAACCAAACCGCGGAAGAGGACGCAACCGTGGAAACAATCAAAACCGTAACCAAGCTCCACAACCTACCCATCCTCCGCAAGAAAATAACGCGGCGCCCGCTCACCAGAATCCTGATCGGCCACCTAAGCAACCCAAAAATGCTAATTTACGAACAAACCATCCTTGTTCCATTTGCGGTGTCTATGGCCACTATACCCACGCTTGCCCACATCTCGAGCGAGCACGACAACTATGGACAAATGATGCCCATCGTCAAGGGCAGGCGGCTCCTCAGCCACCACCCAACCCCCCCACCACCTCCACAACAACCTTTGGTACTACAAAACCCTTTTCCAACATAAGGAGTGGTGAACACTCAGCCGTTAGCCCCCCCACAGGGCAACGTGCAACCACAACAAATTACCTACGCAGCTCCTGACCAACCCATGTTTGATTCAGGCACCCACCACTTATTGATGATGTCCACTGCCGACGTCAATATCCAAACCCGTCGAAACCAATACGGACCGACTGCTGAAGCCCCCCCCGCTGAAAAGGATACTAATGCTCATCCCACTGATCAGACATTGCGTATACCTCAGGTTCCACTCGACGGCGCTTCTAAAGCACCTCGCTTTCCCCTACGCCGAATCAACAACAACCCCAATGCACGGGCTGCGTCCAATTACAACATTGTAGATGACTTAGCTCAATCTCCCGCAGCCATGTCTGCGTTAGAAGTCTTAAAAACCTGTCCTACTCAGCGCAAGACTTTACTTTCTGCCATTGGGGCGATTGACCCAAATGATTCGAACTTGATGACCTTTGATTTAGACCAATCTGAACCACGGCTGCCTTCTACCATAGCAGTCCAAGTTTCTGTTTCTATTCGGAATCTTGTCATCCATCGATGTATCATCGACGAGGGTGCCTCCACATGCGTCATGTCCACTTTTGTTTGGCAGAAGTTGGGATCCCCTGCTCTCCAGCAATCCACCACTGCCTTGCGGGCCTACGACGGCCGGTCAGCTCAACCTCAAGGTTTATTACCCAAGGTACCCGTCCAATTAGGTGGGAAAACTGTGCTCATCGACATAGAGGTCATTAACGCCCAGCTCGACTATAACCTTTTACTTGGCCGCAGTTACATGTACGCCATGAAAGCGGTCGCCTCCTCCGTCTTCCGCACCATGATGTTCCCCCACGAGGGACGCGTGGTCAAAATTGACCAACTCACCTACTATGATCCCAACGCCCCTGCAGCACCCGAGAATGTTCTTCCAATGATTGAACAACCCGCTTCTAGTGCAGTTACCTCCTTTGTGTCTTCTGTGGCACCCGGACTTTATTCGGATACACCAATGACCTCTACATTCCAGGCCATTCCACCACCGTCACCGGAGACCCAAGTCGCAAACCTCTGTACTCTTTCGCAGAATACGCAAACGTCCGGTGGTCAACCACCATTGATCCCCAGTCACATTGGTGTTACACCCATCCACACCATCCCCTTCCTATTTCCTCCTTCGGGTGTAGTAAGCGCCCCGGTTATGGCTACCCTTAGCCTACCCGGACTAACATTGGGATTACCCGTGTGGTATGTTCCGCCTCCCGTTCGACCACCGACACCAGACATCATCCTCCAACCGGTACAACCTATTGTTACCACAAATCAGCCTCCTCCTGGTGTCGCAATCCCTTCGTCGTCAACGACACCTCCTCCTAACCTCAACATCCCTTCGTCGTCAATGAAACCTCCTCCTGGTCTCACGATTGCTTCGACGTCAAAGGATCCCCCTCTTCTTGCTAAGCCCACTGGGGGCAGAGGTCCACAACCATACACTGCTATACCACCTCCTAAGGCAGTCAAACCCCCACCGGTGTTTCGAGCTCCCCCCAAATGTTCATTATGCGATGAAATTGGCCATCCAACTCATCAATGCCCACATTTACCGGCACTCCAAGAGCATATGAATATGTTGGACGATGACATCGGCATCCCAGTAGTCAGATTAGAGCCACCTCTACAGCCTCGCGACAAATCACTGCGCACTAACCATCCTTGTGCTATATGCAGTATTTACGGCCACTACTCTCACCATTGCCCTGATCTACCTGACTATAGAGCAGCGTTGTACGAGTTAAACAATGCCGACTTAGAGATATCTCCTCCCCTCATCGAGGAGATCCACCCCCCACCATCATCCTCGTCAGAAGAAGTCAATACGATATATATGATTTCAACAACCTTCAAACCAGAACCCCTTGATTTATGGTCTGACTACTTCAATACTGACGAGCAAATTTTGGAGACACTCACTGCACCCGACTACCCTTGGGATGATATGCATCATCGCTCGTACTTCCTCCCGGAAGCATCTACCTCCACCGCATCCAACCAGCTATCGATCGAGTCGAAGGACTTCATACCCACCAAAGTCGATTGGTTAAAGGACCCCATCCCAGCACCAGATGCCTTTGAAGAAGGGAACATGTCAAACATTTCCCCCACTATACAGATAGACATTTCCACAACACCAGGGAAACCTGAGCTCATCTCGCTGGGCGCATCTTGCACTCAAGCAGAAACTCAGGCGTACAAAAAGCTCTTTCAAGAGTTCCGTGATGTCTTTGCCTGGTCCTATACCGAGATGCCTGGTCTCGACCCCGCCATTATTGAACACCACATCGATACATGGCCGGAAGTACCCCCTGTTCGTCAGAAACAGCGACCTATTCACCCTGCCAAGCTCCCCGCTGTTAAGGCTGAAGTCGAGAAACTTCGAAAAGCAGGGTTCATCTACCCTATTCCGTACACCACCTGGGTGTCGAACCCCGTTCCTGTCAACAAAAAGCAAGGCACCCTTAGAGTATGCACTGACTTCCGCGATCTAAACCACGATTGTCCAAAAGACAATTTCCCCACGCCATTCATTGACCAACTCATTGATGAGTGTGCCGGCCATGAGGTCCTATCCTTCATGGACAGGTTTTCCGGATATAACCAGATTCGCATCCGCAAGGAGGATTAGTACAAGACTGCCTTTACCACCCCATGGGGCACCTTTTCCTATCGCGTCATGCCATTTGGCCTTAAAAATGCTGGTGCCACTTTCCAGCGAGCCATGACCTATTGCTTTCACGATTTGGTCCATATCTTGCGAGTCTATCTCGACGACCTCACAGCTCGTTCCCGAAAACGATCAGACCACCTTAACGACCTCCGGCAAGTTTTCCTGCATTGTCGCAAATATAAAATCCGCTTGAACCCACACAAGTGTGTCTTTTGCGTCCCGGCGGGCCGGTTGTTAGGTTTCATTGTTTCCCAAGACGGAATCACTGTCGATCCCCTGAAAGTCAAATCCATCTTAGAACTTCCCCCTCCTCGCACGCTTCGGCAGCTTCAGAGCTTACAAGGGCGGTCCAATTTTCTTAGGCGCTTTGTTCCTGATTACGCCACCAAAGTCCATGGATTCTTACGCTTACTTCGTACCCACATACCCTTTGTTTGGGATGAGCAAGCAGACACGGCATTCGAAGCCCTCAAGAAAGCTCTCACACAAGCCCCCTTGATATCCCCACCGGATTTCTCTCAAAACTTCACCCTTTACGTCTCGGCGTCTGAACATGCCGTCTCCGGAGTTTTGGTCCAAGAAGATGCCTCCCACAAAGAGCATGTGATTTATTACGTCAGCCAGACCTTGTCCGGCCCACCTCTACGTTACCCATACGAGGAAAGATTAGCCCTAGCTGTAGTCTTTTCCGTACAAAAACTGCGACACTATATTTTGCTTAGTCATACCACGGTTGTCGCCGACTCCAACCCCATGGTCTACCTCCTCACCCGGCGGCTCCTACAAGGACGTGTTGCTAAATGGGTCATTATCCTCCAGGAATATGACCTCACTTTCAAAACTCCCAAAAGCACCAAAGCCCTCGCGCTAGCTCACCTCATCACGGACCTCCCATCCTCCTCAACATCACCCGTGATCCAAACGGACCTGATTGACGAGCAGATCTTCATTATTTCATCTGACGACCCTTGGTATGGAGACATATTGAAATTCCACAAATTTCAAACAACCGTTGCGGAAGCATACGAAGTCCATTTCTCAAACCGTTGGTACCGTTGGAATCAGCACAGCGAGAACTTCATACAGGTTCTTTCCGTTTCCCGTTTTCACGAAGTCCATTTTTTCACCATTTTTGGCCTCTCTCGTGGCCTCGGTTTGCGTGCCACATCGGCCGTTCTCCGTTTTCGATGTGCCTTATATCGCCGGATTCAGTTTTCCACGCTCGTGACGATGCTTGAGATCATTTCTCGCTCTCACGTTTAGATTTTCCGGGCATTTTTTCCCATGCCCCCCTCGTCGCCTCGGTTTGCGTGCCACATCGGCCATTCTCCATTTTCGACGTGCCTTATATCGCCGGATTCAGTTTTCCGCGCTCGTGACGATGCTTGAGATCATTTCTCACTCTCACCTTTAGATTTTTGGGCATTTTTTCCACGCCCCCCTCGTCACCTCGGTTTGCGTGCCACATCGGCCGTTCTCTGTTTTCGAAGTGCCTTATATCGCCGGATTCAGTTTTCCGCGCTCGTGACGACGCTCGAGATCATTTCTCGCTCTCACCTCTATATTTTTCAGGCATTTTGCCTTGTGACCCCTTCGTCACCTCGGTTTGCGCGCCACATCGGCCGTTTTCCGTTTTCAACAATCCTTAGGTCACCGGATCCAGTTTTTCACACTGATGACGATGCTTGAGACCTTTTCTCGCCCTCATCAATCCTTTTTTGTTCGGTATAATTTTATCCCTTCTTCGGGCCGAGCAATCCCTTTTACGAAAAAGGCACTTAGGGAGTTTCTGTTAAGCTCTTTTCTGACTCCTAGAACAATGAAAAGATCGCCGAGCAATCTTGCTTCCTTTCATGCTCGCTAAACGTATCTGAAAGGGCGTCTGCCTGGTATAAGTTTACCCCTTTTCCGGACCTTGTAGACTAATTACGAAAAAGGTATACTCTAGCCACATCGGCTAGAAGAGTTCTCCATCCGCATCATTTTATCCTTTTTCGGGCCTTGGAGACTAAACTTACGAAAAAGAAACACCAACAGAGTCCACTTACCGTTTTCAGACTCTCTAAACATGAAAGCAACCATGAGCATGAGCCGTCCTGGGCTCACAAAATCCACAGGACCGTACCATTTCAGAGCACACTTTTATCCCTTCTTGGAGCTCATTAAAACTACGAAGAAGGAATCAATGGTGCCTCTTGACGCCACGACAGATCATATCTACTCACATGGCAGCTTCCCCATTTTGGTCGCCTTTGTTCAGAGCATTCTGCAGTATGTCACCCTGAAACTCCCTCGACAGCTACCATCAGCTTGCCCCCCCCCCCCAGAGTCAATATATACCATTCAGTCAAAGCAATGATCCCCACACATACAAGTCAGTTCCCTACGCTGCCAGGTCAACCATGTCATCATGCTCTGAACAAAGGAAGTTTGAGTCTACCCATTTTTTGACCCAGTTATTTCCCATCCCCACAAGTATGTCAGTCCTACCAGCAGTACTACATCACTTCAGGTCTACACCTCGTGCTCCTATCAAGGAAACATCATTGCCTTGTTAGTTGCTGGTCTCCCTCTGTCGACGACAACCACATTGATTCCAGAGGATAGACCTATAGGTCCCTGTGTCTTGGACTCATTACCATTTATAATGAGTGCCTACGAATCATTTCGAGAGGAATCCTCAGTGCCTCTCCAAATGGTTGTTTCTCACATGCTCGACTTCAACACCTTGATCGCATCGTTGAGACTCGCACAGGGTATTGGTCCGTTCAGTTATTAGTCGAAGACCCCGGATACCACCTGACTCCTCCACATTTGAGAGTCTACCTATGGATACAACCAGTTACATTTTTTCTATAGATATCCGGGTTGCGTATGGCGACAGTATTCAGATGGACCCCAGTTTTATACTCCCTCGAGTATACAGATACAAATACTTCCCAGAGATGGCTCACAGTCATTGAGTCCATACAGATATTGAACACCTTCAGTTTGAGCAGTTCAACAGTTATTCCAGTGTATCAGGTATTGAGATCAGCCATGATCATAAGTATATCCCACAATAATGTCCCCTCTAGACCATTATGATGTACCACTATATTTCTTTACGTATTAGATCCCCCTTCTTGGGACTAATTGTTTTGTATATGTCTTGATACGAGCATGGGAATGCCCGCCTCGTCCTTTATCAGAGATTATACCTCATTCATATTGAGACCATGTAATATTTTTTGTTTTTGCAGCTTCCAAGGGCCGTGGCTCCAGTCTCCAACCGGTCTCTTCTCTCCCCTAAACTCCAGAAAAAGGACAAAAGAACTATGATGTCTATCGGCCATACGATGAGCTCCTGCCCTCACACATCAGGGGGCAATCTGTTAACACCTAAAAAGTGCTCACTATCTCATTCCCTTACTCACATGACCCATTTGTCCACTTTTCCACCATCTAAGCCTCTGAAACCAACAAAAGGTCACCAAAAGACCTTAGTACACCCCTTTTTCCATTAAAAAATATTATTTTTCCAAGAAAATCATAAAAAACCCTCAAAAAGGGTCCAAATTCCCAAAAATATTAAAAAGGGAATTAAAATATTATTTTTATTCAAAAAAGGAAAAAGGAGGGAAAAGTACCTAAACCATGTTGGTCAATACCATTTGGTTTCCACAAAACCACAAATGGTATTCCTCACCACCAAAACCTATAAAAAGGTGGTAGGGGCTCCTCATTTCACATCCTTCCATTATCTCATCCTTATGCTGCTGAAATCTCCCCTGAGCACTTTTAGCCATTGAAGCAACCTTGGAGAAGGAGACCTCTTGGAGTTTGGAGCTACTCATCTTGGGAGTTGCTCAACATCAACCTTCACCATTGAAGGTAATATCACAAGCACTTGCTTGCCCCCCATTTTTCAATACAAAAATTATTTCTTATGTTTCTTGTTCTTGATTTTGAAATGTTTAAATTATTTGCTTAGATTCTTGCTTAGATCCATGAATAATATTGTTTATTTAGTTTATTGTTTTTATTTCTATTGAAACTGCTGCTACTAGTTAGCAGGTTCCCATAGCACTAAGCCTGGTTGCAAAACCGGGCCAACAGTAGGACAATCGACCCAATCGTTGGCTGACTGGATTGCTTCGTACGCTGCGAGGTTTCTATTCAAAGGCATGGAGTTTCCATAGTTTTCAATCTCAGCGGGACTCGGAATCACCCATGAATCATTGGAAGGGTTGAAATTTGATGAAATCATGTTGACTAGTTGAACATGGGGCCCCAGCTCTGGGAAAAATCCAATAAGGGAAGAATCCTTCATAAGACCAACGCCAACGTCTTGGAACCGGTACCGAGGATGATCCAATAATGGGACGGTGTTAGCGGAGTTCGGATGAGAGTTTGGGATACAGTAATCAAGTTGATCTATGGTGACAATTTTCCCTTCATGAGGAAATTGCACAATCCAGAAGATAGTAGATGCTATGGCGGTCATGGCGTAAAACTAGTTCCAACCAAGTAGAAGATTGTAATCTAATGGTGCATCCACGACTTCGATGTGTACGGATATTGTTTTTCCCCCCAGTTCAACACCAATTGCGGGAATGAGTCCATAAGGTTGAAAACCGTTTCCATCAAATGCCCTGAGAGTAGTGGGAGACGTCGTGACTTCGGGTGAGCCTAAGGCTCTCCAACAATTCAAAGACATGATCGACGTGGAGGCACCTTCATCTAAAATAGTGCGATGGATGCTATTTCCATGGATTTTTGTATGGACCTGGAAGGCTGACTGGTGAGAAAACCGAGGTTTGGCATACTCCAAGTTAAACATAATAGTGTTTGAAGTATTTGGGTCCATTGCCCCCAGTGCTGAAAGTAAGGTTCTACGCTGCGTAGGGCAGTGTTGAAGAACTTCGAGAGTCGACATGGCGCAAGGTGCTTGAGCTAAATCCTCAACAATGTTGTAATTTTGTGCAGCTCGTGCATTGGGATTAAATGTCGCCTTTCGTATGGTGCCCTTGGGTGGGCGTAGCATTGTGTCCGTAAGTGGTCTCTCGATATGGAGATGGCCATTAGGGGTAGCGGTAGGAGTCGGATCTTCAACAGGAGATTTGCCTTTGGCTATCTCTGACTGTTTGTTTGAACTTGGAGGGTTCTCATATGTCTTTGAACGAGTGGTTATATGAATCTCCTCATTACTCGTCATCAGGATTTCGTGATTTACGGACATCTCTCCGCGAGTTGGGTTGCTCAAGTTGCCCCCTTGTGGGGTTTCTTGGGAAACCATCTATTGTTGCTGCTGAGGGAAAGGGTCAGTTAACACTGCTGGGTGAGAGGATCCTTTAACGAATTTGTTGACTTCATCCTTGTAGGGACAGTCACGCGTGTAGTGATCCTCTTGACCAATTAGGCAGGGAAACTTAGCCTTCCGGCGTGGTTTCGGGCCATTGTGGGTGGGTTGTGGCTTGGGATTCTCCTACTGGTTCTTCTTGGATTTACCACGATTGTTCTTCTTCTTTCCTCTTGATGGTTGTGACGTAGATTGAACTGCGTTCACTTCGGAGGAGATAGCAGGAGAAGTAGTGGATTTTGGAGCATCCTGAGATAGAGCGGGGGAAGCAGAAGCTTGTTTCCCCATCGAGTTGGTAATAGGATGGGCCTTGACTGAACTGACAATACCATCAATGGGGGGTTCAGTGGCAGGTTTCGTTGGATTAGTGGTAACGCAGGAAGCATGGGGAAGAAGTTCGTATAAAGTGCCAGATTGGGTATATACCAAATCCATGTACTGAGTTGCCGAGATGGTTTGTTCTTCTGTGACCGGCCTACGCATAGCGATATCCCTAGCTATGGGAGGCAAGAATGACTTTGTGAACCAATCAGCGAGTAGTTGATCCGGAATGGGTGTCTTGATTAGCCTACAGCATCGACGCCGCTCATGGATGTGATCCAAAATGTGCGTAGAAGTGGTTTGACGCAACAAGTTTAACAGTTCTGTTCCAGTCTCATACCGGATGGGGAGCTGGAAATGGGTTAGAAACTGCATAGCCAAGGTGTTGAACTCATGCAAAGAGTGTTGTGGAAGCTCGATGTACCATTTTGCTGCCGTGCCGATAAGTGTACACTGGAAGAGCCGTAGTCGAATGGAATCATCCATAAAGGAGTTGGATGAACACCAAAGATGGAAGGTCATTACGTGGTTCTTGGGGTCTTCCCCAGGATTAGCATCGAAATTAGGAATGTTCGATGGAAGTTTGGCTGGAATGGGTGGCCAGTAAGGTTCATGCCATATAGGATCGTTAATGAGCCTCGACAAATCAGGTAAGTCTAGCGTGGGCAAAAAGGGAAGTTGATGATTATTCTGTGGGTATGAGTAATAAGCATATGGTGCAGAAAAACCTGGGGGGCCCTGCATAGTATACTACTGCATGTTATACCCATATGTGTTTCCCGCGGGGTACTGCTGGAAGTTCTATTGGTAGTAGGCCATCTGGTTAACTAGTTGAGTGTTGGAAGTCATTATCTGACTAGGAATCACTGTGGTAACCAGTTGGTGGATGTTCTGCTGAGTGGGGATGGTAGGTATGGTACCCTGGGGTTGCTGTAACCCAGGAATGGTTGCTGCTCCTTGTTGGGGAAAAGTTCCCTGGAGTTGTTGTGTTCCAGGAATGTTACCACTATATTGAGTAAGTGGAGGGTCTCTCATAGCAGGGTTGGGGGTGGCTGCGACACTGGTGTCCATGGAATGTTCGTTCCTCCTTGATGAATGTGTGGAAATTGAAGGGATGGGTTCCATGGAGTTGTAGCAGCCGAAGGATAGGGGAAGCCGAAGTTCAAGTTGGGGGGAATCTGAGATTGCCCCCCAGCTGGGTTCCAGTTTCCAAATAATGAGTACCCCCCACTCTGTGGGATTTGAGATTCCCAAGAAGGAAGCATACCTGATGAAGGATGTTGAATATCAGGCCCGGTTGGAAAACCAGTATAAGGTTGTCCGCTGCCAGGTGTGTTGTACATACCATACTGAGCAGATGCTGCTAGTTGGGAGGGTTTTTGGATGGTGCTGATGGGTTTCCCTCCAGCAGATGGGTTGGATGGCCCTATAGGAGGAGGTTGTTGACTAGGAACGGGGTTCCCAACAAAGGATTGTCCTCCAGTAGGTTGGGTTGATGGCCTGCCAGGAGGAGTTTGGTTGTTGTATTTGGGGATTGCGGTAGTCGGTTGTCCACCTCTTGAGATAGTGTAGATAGTGGCCAAAGGTGAACCTCCAGTCAATATGGATGATCCAGCAGTATGACTTGGTGTTCTTTCGACACTAGCCAGAAATGATAGTGTCAATTGGCCAATGGCGCCAAAAGTGTCGATTTGTGGAGGGGGTCTTCCATATGTGACGGGCGAGGATGGAGAAAAAACTAGGTTATCCCTCATAGAATGTGCGCCAAACATGGGTGATGGAAGCAAATGTGGGGAATTTAACCGAGGGGTATCGGGGGTGTCATCCATAGCATGTTCAACAATAGGAGGACCATCGAAGACTGGGTCCAGGTTCGTATCCTGAAAAGGGTTTTCGAGGTCCGACGGGAACATAGGTATAGTAACGTCTGAAGGTCCGGAGCTATCTGCATAGGAGTGATGAAACTCTGTGCTAGACGGAACATTTGGAGCCCGATAGTCGGGAGGACAGGTAACAGGGGGATATTTGGAATCTGTTGAGAGCATTTGCTCTGTGTCACGTTTAAACTGTGCCGACACTAATAGGGAATTTGCTAGACTAACCATACTAGACTGAATGGAGGCCATGATCTCATGTCCCGAAGGGAGGTTGGGGAGAGATACAGTACGAGGTATGTTATTAGAAGAACTGGTTTCCTGTGGATGAACGCTGGATGGCACGGCGACAACAGGCGGAAGCTCCACCTGGGAAGTGATAAAGCCATAGTCAAGTTCAAAAGGTGTATCAAGAAGTTGAGTGTCTTCAATAATTTTGACGTACCCTCCTGGGACTGGAATCAAGCCAGATATATCCTGGTCAGATCCTTTGGTGGCACCAACAGATCCTTCCGTGTCATCATAGAAAATTTTTGGTGGAAGGGAGGTGTTTACATCGGGGAGGAGGATGGCCTCCGGTCTAGTATTTTGGGCTGTACTAGATTCAGCCGCTGTAATGTTGTCCACTGTGGTAGATATATCTGGAATAACAGTGGGTGAAGTGATAGTGGGAATCTCAGATATACCAGTGATTGTAGACACTGCAAGAGGTTCTGAGACTGTGTTGTGAGTAACGGTTACAGGAGGAACTGAAGATGTAGTGCGTATCAGCGGTGGAATGTTCCCTCGACTGGCACCGCGGCCAGGAGGGGTGGGAATACGTGATGCGGGTGGACCGGAGGTCCGTGGCTGTGGTGGTGGTGGATGGATTTTTCCGTGTACTCGTCGTGATCTCCATGGTGGTTCTGACATAATGGCAGGAATATGAAATTCGGGGGCAGTCTCGTAACAAAGAACTCAAAAACTCTAATGCAGCCGTGTGTGCAAAAGAAGAGCTAGAAAAAGCAAGGCTCGTAGGCCAAAAAGCAAGCTCTAAAATCTATACTGAGACTGGTGTCTCAGTAAGCGATCTGAAAAAAAAATAATGGCCAGAATGCCAACAAGCAATCACTAAAAGGAAAAAATGACCCTCTATAAAGATGAGATAACAAGCAAACTCCTATCTAAAAGCTGGAGACCTCAACAAGTTGTATCCTTCGCAAGGTGATGAAATCCAAGTCGAACAATACAACGTGAGAGACCAATATGAGAAGGATATCCCTCTACTGAAAGGGATCCTGGGTAAAAGAGCCCTAGTAGAAAATTCACTAAGCTACCTCGTTCATGACACATTGGAAAAGGTTTTCGGCGCTTCTACCTTATCACCCTTGCATTACTATGAATACAAGGAAGACAATGATCAATGTTTCCTTAGGGCTAAGTGGAGTGCGGCATTCCAGAGAGTCCGTCCGGTTCTCAATCTCGTGACGGTTTAACCCCTGAACGTTAAAAATAGTTAGGAGGCCCCTCCACAAACTGGCTATGACCGTGTCAATAAATACTAGAGGATTTTAGTTCCCTAGAGGACAACAACTATGTCTCAGATGAAAATGACAAGGGGGAATTATTTTGATACCTATCCCAGTGTCGTACCTAACTACCAAATTCTTTTGATTTCCTCAAGTGAGGTTAATGTTGGTTTAGTTAGGGAGATTAATTTTAGTGGTTGTATTACTCAATCGGGTAAATGGACGTGAAACTTGGTGGTGTTGTGACGACCCAAACCATGCAAGTGAGAATGAATCGAAATGATCCTTGTATTCGATGAAAACTAGCTATGGAAGAGAAAGAGTTCTTCGATCATAAATCCATGAAACTTTCATAAGCAATTAAAAACCACT
The DNA here is from genome assembly GCA_027924585.1 of Larix kaempferi. Classification (NCBI taxonomy): domain Eukaryota; kingdom Viridiplantae; phylum Streptophyta; class Pinopsida; order Pinales; family Pinaceae; genus Larix; species Larix kaempferi. The sequence goes on along the minus strand of BSBM01000229.1, from coordinate 29,392,669 downwards.
TTAAAACAAAAAAAATTGTTTTCTTTTCTAGGTAGAGCCAAATTGAAATAAACACTTCTTTCCAATTCACTGATCTTGCAACTAGGATGCTTCAAAAAATGAGAATTTATGTGGCAAATTTAAATGGTTCACTTCCTAATGCACAATAATACTGCTAGATCATTTCAATCCAAACAACACAAATGTTCTCCAATGATAGTTTTCAATATAGATTTTAATGATAATAATGGAAACAATGTGATTATGAAAGGTACACGATCCAGTAAAAAGAGGACAGTAGTAATGGTTTGGTTGTGATGAGAAGATCAAGCCATTGCAATCAGACTAAAGGGGTGACCCAATGTGCAAGTAATGCCACTAACTCATAAAATAATCAAGCTCACAAGAGAAATAAACACACCACAAAGACTGTGTAATGAACAGGATAGTAATAAGCAACAGAAAACACCAAACTAAAGCAAAGAAAATCAAAAAAGACTCAGGAAACCAAGCAGGAAAGAAAAATTGAAAAAATGCAGACATTACCGTGTGGCAGGAACAGACTAGAGCATAGTACTGGTACACTACCACTCTGGTAAAAGTGCTGGGTATGCGGTACTACTGCACTGTAGACACTAGTGGGGGTGTTGTATTATTGCAAAGGATGGAAAAACGCAACTTTTGAAAAGAAGATTGAATTTTTAAGGGTTGCTGCAGACCCAGAGGACTCACTGATCACAGAGGGAGGAAAGATGTAGAGAGGAGGGGAGAATAAAGGTCAAGGAGACCAAAATTCAGTACTGGTTTGAGAAAAAGAAGAATCACAATAAAAAATGACTTAAAGTGAGATAAATCAATCGAATGGGGTTCAAACCAGCGGAGTCGCCATTCTTATTGTAGAACTTTCTCCCTATGGATAGGTAGAAATTCTCTTAGGTTAAAGTAGACTTTAACTGACTCTAAACTAAGACAAAAGGATAACAAATGCTACCTTGAATTCCTAGATCTAAACAAAACATTTCAAGATTAAACTGCTGAAAGAAATGGAAGAGATCTAACTGACCTTCAATTCAATTGCTCGTCTTAATGGTCGCTCAAATTTCCAAGTCCTCGCGAATGAACCTGTCAGAATTAAACCAAGATACAAGCATATACAATTCTCTAGCAACTTCAAATATGAGTTAGGATCTAAATCTATAACGGATAAAAATCATATAATTGAAACAAAATCAACACATGTGATTTGGGAAACAAGACAAGTTACGTTCTATTACCAACTTGAAGTCACTTACAATGGTTTCTTGATATCCAAGCCAAATCCCAACTCCAAGTACTTCCTCCTCTAGCAATCTCCACAAAGATTCAAGATCATAAGTTTGATGTCTCCAAGAGTCCTCCCCTTTGCTCATGCAATGTCTCTCTCTTATAGTGTGTAGTAGGGTTAACCAACAAGAGAGAAGGATGGATCTTGGGAGTGTTTAGTGGATCAACCCACTAATCTGAGAAAGTGAGTTAGGATCAAATCAGGGATACCAATCCTCAAAAATCTCTCAAAGATCAAGATCCCACAAGCCATGGCAAAAAGGCTAAAAAGGGAGTACCGCGCCTCTTAAACTGAGCATAGCGCGGTAGTATCACGCGGTAGAGAAAGAGCATAGCATGGTAGTGTGGACTACCACGCACCTAAGCTGGAGCAAGGCGCGGTAGTGTAGGTATATGAAGTCGTAGCTGGGTTGATTCTTGACAGGGTAGGTTTGTCTTCAAGGATCACTCATCATTTTTCTCTTCTGGGTGTTTTAAGCAGTAGGGGAAGTGTCATCAACTATTTTTATGGTGAAGATGTGATGCTGGCTCTTTGAATATGTCTCGTGCTTCTTCAAACACTTCTTTGTTTCTCTGTAGGTTGAAAATAGGTGTTTTCCCAGTAGCTTTTCTGATCCAGACCACTTCAGCAGGGGTCTGCTTAGTTTGAAAGTCTCCAGAAGTCGAGGCTTCTGGTTCTTTGTCTTTTCCTGTGGAAATGCCACTTCGTGTCACAACATTAATACTTGGATCTGTAGTCCTTTTCTCTGTTGCGATCATCTGAATATTCGGGTTAGGTACTTCTTTCTTTCTCTTTTGAATTTATGTTGCTAACACTGGGAATGCCTTAATAACATGATCAAAATATTTACAATAATTACATGTAGTACACGCATTGGTGCAATCTCTAGATAAGTGACCTGGCTAGCCACAGTTATAATAGATCATCTGGCCTTTTCCTCTTCCTTGTCCCGGGCTAGTGTTTCTTCCCCTACCACGGAATCCTCCAGGGCCTTTGTATGTGCCTTGATCATACTGCGTGTTATCCTTGTTCTGCGGTGTTTCTTCTTGAAATCCACTGGCTTATATAACTGTCTTGAGGTTTTCTATAAAGACCCGGGTTCTTCGCGGTTCAAGGAACCAACAAAACCCCTTTTCACCGACCCTTTCGACAATAATCTGCGAGCAAATTGAGGTCTCACCTGAGGTGAAGTAATGGGGGAGCTTTGGAATCAGGTTTCCACAGCTAGGTGATGAGAGCTTAGGTAGATCTAATAAGCAGCGCGTTGCAAACTGATAACTACACAAAGTTCACCTTCTTCGCAGCTAATACTTCTACAAGCTAGGGCGCTTGCACAACTCACGCATCCAAGGATTGTGTAGTTCAGTGGATTTTCGATAACAGGACATCACAACTGACAACTGCGCTTCCTATCTAGAATTAACTAGCTCCAACAAGCTATACTTAGTGTTTAACTATTGATCAATTGTCTTAGGTTATTTATCTCATGACTTATGCAATATGGCAACACACAATATACTGCGCACTTCCAGTGCTGTGCTTCCAGTGAATCGCACAACGTGAAATCCACGCACTTAAGTGATTATCCAACTGACTTATTCATTCACAGAATTACAATTACTTTTGCATCTAACATTCATCCACATATGTGTTACTTAACATATTATTCCCATATCATTCTTTATGGCAAATACATATAAAAGTAATACACATAAATTGATAAGCAAGATCTTAAGCATTCATTGTAAGAAAATAAACAGATGTAATCACATAGGCAATCACACAACATAGTATTTAGCGTGGTTCACCCCAAGGATGGGATATACATCCACAAGAACTGTTGTTATATTATCTTGGGAAGGGTACAACAGTTCCAGTCTACGCACTCAGCTGCAGACTCTCTTCTCTCTCAATAGGCCTCTGCGCACGCAGCTTGCAAATCCTTTACAATGGCTTTCAGCAATTACAATTCAATATTCAACAAACAACAACAAATATTACCCTTTCCATACAAAATTTTCCTTCTTATATATCACGCCCGTAGGTCATGTCTTTACAATGCATAGGAAAAAACCCTAAGGTTTCCCAAAACTGTCGCGGTTTTCCCCTAACCGGACTTGCTGGCTTCTGGTAGCGAATCTTCCATTGTGGCCATCCTCTATGCGTGGTCATGTCTCTTTCAACCTACCCTGTCGACCGCATGCTGACTATCTCTTTCACCCATCCATTCCTTCTCTAACAACCTTATGCAACTGGTTCACATAGTGCTTCCCTGCTTATGCGACCGGTCGCTTTCCTCCTCTTTACTCCTTACCCACCGCTTGGTAATCATGGAGCATCTTAACAAAAAATAGGTCACTTTCACCTATCCGACCTTACCTTCATTCTTTACCCAAAATAGATTCCATGCTTTCTCATCATGGTGCTATTACTTTGCAGACCCGTTCCTCAGCTACGCGGTTCCCATCCTGTCGATACTACGCTTCGCTCACATTGCAACTCCTCAAACATTGTCTTGCCAAAAAGTCTTCATCTGAACTATGCTCAACTTTGTATTTCCAAAACCGACTTGCACAAAAATGCCCCACTTGGGCCAGGCCCAACAGGCCCCTAACACTTACATGTGGCTTGTCTTCAAGCCACTTTCAACTTCTGCTTCATCGAGCTGCTTGTCCTCCTGTGGAGTTAACTTCGCAATGAATTCTTGATATTTTGTACTCAACTTTGCAACCATTTCCTTGGTGTCCTGCTCAATTTGCTTGATGGTCCCCATCAAATCAGATGTTATTTCATCCTCCACTTGCTCTTGTACTGAATCTTGTCCTCCATGCAGTTCCCTCAATGCTTCTTCAATTTTCTATGTTAGTTCATGGGCTTCTTCTTGCAAGGTCTGCGATTTATCTTCGAATTGAATCTCCCTATCTCTCAAAACTTGAACTTGTTTTTTCAATACTCTGACTTCGGGATATCTTTTTAGCCTATCTTATGGTTGGAGTGCCTTCACCTCCGCATCCAGGGCCTCTAATGCGACCTACTTTTCCTTCAAAGTGTTCTTAAGTTCCAACAACTCTGGGTCCTCTTCCAACTGAGTTTGGCACTTAGCAACTTCACTAGCTATACTCTCTGCTGCAGCTTTCACTTCCTTTGCTCTGAGTTGTTGATGATCAAGTGGTGTCTTCAGCTGATTCTGCGTTTCCAACGTAGCAATATTCACTTGGTAACTGATCTCCATATCTTTCATCTCAACCTTAAGATCATTGACCACCTCATAGATCTTAAGGATAGTGTCCGCAGGCTCTAGCTGCTCATCGCATTCTGATATCTCCGTGGCTACTGAAGAGACCGTATGCTCTAATCACATTCAGTGATCGTGCTCATCTTGAAGTTGCATGGACCTCTTTATGCTTGACTCCTGCAGCTGCTTATAGTTTGCAACTAACTCATGGTGTTGGTTCCGAGTGACTACATCTCTCTCATGGATCTCCTCCACAACCTGCAGGTGCAGATTATGTAGACCCTCCATTGGCAGCACTGATATGTCAATGTCCACATGTTGTATGTTGTCCGAAGCTAGCTGGTCGCGCGGTAATCTTATGCTTATCGGGTCAAGTTGGACTATGCATGGTTTCGATGGCAAGGTCAGGGATAGAGGCATTGTCTTCAACTGTGAAGTGCCCCTTGACTTTCCTTTTGATTCTAAATCTCACAGAAAGGGTAAGCTGCGTTGTACTTGCTCAAGCTTTTTTGTTATACCTTGCAGCATGGTGAGGTTCTTTTTCAAAGTCTCTTGAATTGCCTTGTCCTTTTTCTCTTTGGAAGCCATCAGGTCTTCCATCTACGTTGTTACCGTGGATGTGATCATCTTGTAATCGTCATCATGGACCTTTTCCTATGATTGGCCCTCAATAGATTTATGTTTCTTCTTTTGTACCTTTTGTTGTATAGGAATCTCATCTTCCTTCCTTTTTCCCGTCCACGGCTCTTCAACAATAGGTGTAGGAATTGGATTACTTTTCGCGGAATCACTCTCGATTTCCACAATTCCTTCGACTTTAAATTCAAGTATCCATTCCTTCATAATGGTGTTGATGTCATCTTCATTCATATGGTAGCTTCCTTGGAACCATTCAGGGTTCTTCTTTTGAGCCTTTGCTGAAATAAAGATAGAATCCATATCAATAGCAAACTTGACAGTGCGAATATACTTAGCTGTTACCTCTTTTGATATCAGCGGCTTGGTAATAATGACTGCGCACAGCTGCTCATAGTATGTGTAGAAGACTTCAGCTGACGCATGTTGTCTTTCTTCTATCAAGTTCGCCCAAAGGTTGGCATAGCGGGCTCCTCTGCAATCATTGTTGTCTGTGACCAACCCAACGTAATCCTTTGGCTCCTTCCATCCTACAAATGCAATCAACACTATCAAGAAAGTATAGTGGAAATTGTTTCCATGTGTCTGTGTATCATTCAGTTCTTCAAAAAACTCATTTAACAGGTACTGACAACAGTTAAATATTCCTCCCGTCGCGGCCTTTGCCCCAAGGAGTACTACGCCAGTGGGTGCCTTAGTGGGTCTTTCTTTTCGTAGAATCTTTCCTGCTAGCAGTTGCGTGACAAACTGCGTAGCCTCGTCGTTAATGTCTTCTATGACGAAGCCTTTCTTTCCTTTTACAATGGTGTGTGATTTCTTCATCTTCGCGGAGACCTCCTTGTCCCTGTTTTTGCCTTGAAATAACTGCTTGGGGTCCTCGACTCTCTTTCTTAGCCCCGTGATGCGATGGATTAAGTCAATATTCAAATCAGAATTGTGATCTAGGCATAGGTATCCTTGGTGGGTGAGTGACATCAGAGTGTGCACCACCACATTCAGCTCTGGTGTTCGGTCGAAGTGCGGGGGCCTCAAAAGATTGAGCAATCCCGATTTGACTACTCCGGATAACCAGTTCTGCATGACCAACACGGAATTTCCTTTTACATCCTTCCTCCAACACATGTACTGATTTGGCTACAACTTCCGGAACTTTGGTTCATTCGGGTCCTTCTGCATCTGAAGTAGGTCGAAGTCCTCAAACTTACATTCTGCAATCTTTCCCAACAAATTTCCTTCTACCTTAACATGCTTCGAGATAGGTGAGAGCGAAATCTCGTACTTCGCATTCTTTAACAGCTTAATGGCTGGTGCGTCCTCTATACGCAGCGAGATATATTGAGGGGTCAACTTAATTGGTATTTCCTTGTCGCCCAGCAGGAGTTTTGGTTCTGTGGAGCTCATCATATTCAGTTCCGATTTCTCTGCTGCTGGTCCTTTTCCTTTATCCTGCATAACTGTAGTATGTCTTGTTGATCATCTTGAACCCTGTCCTTGCTCAGTAACAATTTTCTTAGCAGGGGTTCTCATCAACGCTTCAATCTCACCGTATTGAAACACCTTCACAGTTTCGTTGACTGTGAATTCTTCCTTAATGGATGAGATTTCGGACATTCACTGGATAATTGCTCAGCAAACTAACAAGATGACTTAGGGCTTGTTGTAAACAACTTTAAAGTATGGCTCGCAAGAAAATTTCATATTTACGGTAACGCTTGAGAGTCCAAATGCAGTGATATTTATACACGCAGCAAGGCCCAACCGCACCCCTCAATGAATAGAAAATCATTTGTTGGCTTATATAACTGTATTGGGGTTTTCTATAAAGACCCAGGTTCTTCGCAGTTCAATGAACCAACAAAACCCCTTTTCACTGGCCCTTTCGGCAATAATCTACGAGCATACTAAGGTCTCACCCAAGGCGAAGTAATGGGGGAGCTATGGAATCAGGTTTCCACAGCTACGCGATGAGTGCTTAGGTAGATATAATGAGAAGCGCACTACGGAGCTCACGCTGTGGACTAATAACTACACGAAGTTAACCTTCTTCGTAGCTAATAGTTCTACAAGCTAGGGTGCTTGCACAACTCATGCATCCAAGGACTACCTGGTTCGACAAATTTTCGATAACAGGACAATGCAACTGACAACTATGCTTCATCTCTAGACTTAACCAGCTCCAACAAACTATACTTAGTGTGTAACTATTCATCAATTGTCTTATGTTATTTATCTCATGACTTATGCAATATGGAAACACACAATATACTGCGCACTTCCGGTGTTGTGCTTCCAGTGAATCGCATGGCGCGAAATCCACACACTTAAGTGATTATCCAACTAAGTTATGCATTCACAGACTTACAATTACTTGTGCATCTAACATTCATCCACATATGCATTACTTAACATATTATTCCGATCTCATTCTTTATGGTGAATACATATAAAAGTAAGACACATACTCTGATAAGAAAGATCTTAAGCATTCATTGTAAGCAAATAAACAGATGCAAGCATATAGGAAATCACACAACACAGTATTTAACGTGGTTCACCCCCAGGATGGGAGCTACATCCACAAGAACTGTTGTTATATTATCTTGGGAAGGGTAAAACACTGCCAGTCTGTGCACTCAGCTGTAGACTCTCTTCTCTCTCAATAGGGCTTTGAGCACGCATCTTGCAAAGCCTTTACAATGGCTTTCAGCAATTACAATTCAATATTCAACAAACAACAATGCATCTTACCCTTTCCCATACAAAATGTTCCTTCTTATAGATCATTCCCGTAGGTCATGTCTTTACAATGCATAGCAAAAAACCCTAAGGTTTCCCAAAACTGCCGTGGTTTTCCCCTAACCGAACTTGCTGGATTCTGGTAGCGAATCTTCCATCGCGGCCATCCTTTGCATGTGGTCATGTCACTTTCATCTTTCCCTATCGATCGCATGCTGAATATCGCTTGTTGACACAAACCCAGTCGACAGGGGTTCCTCACACTGTCGACACCCAAACCACTTCGATCTCCCTGAGCACCGGCCTATACAGGTTTTACCCTGTCCAGCAACACCTGGGGAACAGATGAGGTCTCACCTGAGATGTTCAAGGGAGAGTTAATGGAACCATGTTTCTACCGAGTGAGGGAGGATGTTGTGCATTAACTAATCAACTTATTGTGGCATTGCATTACATATCTAAACATTCAACTTAGACATTAAGCATAAATGTAGCATCATTCAGCAAATCTCATCATTGAAAGAACCATAAATGTGCTATAGATATAACAATAAACTTTAATCGCAGCAAGGAAACATCACATCATTCATGGATTCAGATCACATAATGCATTCATCACATGGAAAACATGAAAGACATAAGGCTTCTGCTCAAAACATTGTCATATCATATTCATCTTTGCAAAAACTCAGATACAACAACATAATCCTTCTGTCACATACCCGGATTAACAGACAATAACAGGCAGATTCATCAGCTCATGTATCTCCAAATCGGTCTATCATCAACTATATCTCGCTATCTCAACACTTACAATGCTAAGTCTATTTATAGGCTTACGCCTTTACATTTGCGGTCCACTTAGGAAATCATCTAACTACTTCTCAACACACTTTACAAAAATACTAACCCAAAGTCCCACATAATGCGGTCGAATGACCCAAAACCCACATAATGCGGTCCAAATGACCCAAAACTACATAAACTAATTGACTTGCATGTTGATTTCCTCCTTTCGCGGTACCTTCAGTCTTGCGCAACATCCACAATGATGAAACGTTGACTCATCGAAACGCTTGCCAACAGGCCCCCAACACAATCTTCTGGCTCGCCCTCGAGCCACGTCAACTAGACATGGTGTACTCAGTGTTATTCAACCTGAAGTCCTCATACTGCTGATTGACCTCTTTGACCTACTTCTTCATTTCCACAGCCACCGTCTGACTCTCTGTCACATCCTGCGCAGATGGATGCTCACACATCTTCTCAGCATCTTGTCGGCGACCCTCCTACACAACTTGTAGTGCGGAACTTGCCTTGAGAAAAAATTGTCCTCCAACCTCTTGGAAATCCTCCAGTTGTGCATTGCGCTTCTTCTGACGCTCTTCATGCTTTGCGATGCGCTGCTGCAATTCTTTCAATTCTGCTGATTTGGTGACCTGAGAAACTAGTGGCAACGTTCTCATCGACACCTTTAGTGTTTCCAGCTACCCTTTTGCTTCTTATTGCATCTTGGTCAGCTATTCTAACTGCTCATCCTGAACGATGCTACCCCAAAACTGCACAGTCTCTATAGTGATCTTTTTCACTGCTTGTTCCAGCTCACCCATCTGTGTCTCCATCTCCTTGATGGCATGTTTTCATTCATCTACTTGCTCTTCTGGTGTGCCTGGGTGTATTAGAGTTGTTAAATTTGCATTGTCGTGATGTAATTGGGTGATGACAGCCCCAAGTCGCTGATCTTGCTTGACCGGATCCAACTGCATGGTGGGCTCTGGTACATGCTGACATGCTTCAGATACTAGTGCCTCCAATCGCACTCTGTTGTCCCAAATGGTGGATTTCTCCATCGTCAACCTGTCCTGCTCTTTTTTCAACTCCTCAATTGTTCGAGCCTTCTCAGTACTCAGCTACTCTAGCTTATCCTCCAACTCGTCGACAACCTCCCACGCCGCTACTACCTTTAACTCCCTACATTTATTGCCGATTTGACCAGGTCGCGACCCTGCAACTGTCGCGGCCTAGTGCCTAAACTATGGTACAAGCATTCCAACTTGTGCATTCTATCCCTGGTGGTGTGCCATCCTGCCACCTAGCATCCTACACTTTTTTTTTCTCTATGCGACTCAGGCATCACGCTACTCCGAGGCCATCCTGTAGGGCTTCAACCTGCTACCATTCACCAACTTTGGGAGCATCACTGCATATAAGTACTGCAGCTGCACTGCGCCTTCTGAAGTTATGCTACTGATGCAATATGGACCAAGCCAATGCATCTATAACTTCCCTAGATGCTTCATGAACTTGTTGTCAAACAACAACACCAAGCCACCCTGTGAAATTGTTTGTTCTTGATATGGCGATCATGCCAAGATTTGTTCCAATCCTTCTACATGCGCTGGTGAAAACCTGTGATAAAGAGGTCTTCCTCAAGTTGCACTAGCTGCTCCAGTCACTCTTTCAGCGCTTCCTCATCATTCATGCATGTCACTGCCGCTATGAGCAGACTTGAAACAATGTACTCCGTAGGCATAATCGCTTCTTTCCCATACACCAATTTGAAGGGTGTCTGTCCCGTCAACATTTTACAAGTGGTGTGATATGCCCACAAGACTATTGGAATCTTCAAATCCCAGTCATCGCGGTTCACATTACAAACCTTGGTCAGCGTATTCTCCAATACTTTGTTGAAATATTCCACCATGTCATTGGCCTTTGGATGATATGGTGTACTCTTCTTATGCTGTACCTGAAGCTTCGTTGTTAATGTGTTGATGGTGCGATTAATGAAGTGACTTCCTTGATCACTCATCAATATATTCGGGAAACCAAACCGAGTGACAATATTGTTGAATAAGAACCGCGTTGTTGTTGCAGTGGTGCAATATACAACTGGTGAATCCTCCACCCATCTTGTCAAATAATCTGTCGCTGTGATTATGTATCATGCACGAGTGCGCTTCCCAGGTGGGTTGATAGGTCCCACGAAATCCACTCCCCATTTATCAAATGGTTGATGTGCTTCCGACAAGATCTGCCCTTGCTCATGAGGCAGGACACAGTGCCTCAAGATCTCGTCTGATCCTAATTTGTACAACTGTCTTGCAATCAACTGGAAATCTGCAGCCTTAACCACCGGCTCCTTCTTCTGACTGGTGGTGAACCCCTCTAGTGCGGTTCCTGCTGCGAGAAACTGAATGATTTCTTCATAGTAGTCATTAGCTACTTCAACCTTGAATAGTTGCGTATCTGGAAACCTATCTTCAATGTTAGTTGGTTCTCCCCATGTCTCAATCCGCGAGAGATGATTTGGCCCCGCATTCAATCGTCCTGGCTTCACAATCACCTCGAAATCAAACTCCTAAAAAAGAAGTAGCCAGTGACATATCTTCCCCCCCAACACAGGCTTATTGACGAGATATTTCAATGCAGAATGGTCTGTGAACATCTTGAAGTGACCTCCCAACAGGTAATGCCTAAACTTCTGCAGCACATATACCATCGCCAAGCCTTCCCTCTCTCTAGTGGTATAGTTCCTCTCTGCAAACGACAACTTATGACTCGCAAAAGCAATTGGGTGATCCAGCTCCCCTTCCTGTGGTTGCACGAGCACTACTCCCAGCGCAATTGATGATGTATCTACATGGACATGGAAGCCCTTGCTCCAGTCCAAAAATACCACTATCGACGCTGAAGCCATCTTAGCCTTCAGTGTCTCAAAACTGACTTGACATTCTGGACTTTATTGAAATACTGCATCCTTTTTCAACAACTTCTCCATAGGGACCGTGATCGCTGCACAACCCCGGATAAACTTGTGATAGTACCCGGTGTGTCCCAATGTTGATCTCAACTACTTGATATTGGTAGGCAATGTTAAGCTTAGAATGAGCACAATCTTTGCTAGGTCGACCAACAATCCCTGCTTGCAAACAATGTGACCTAGTAATATCCCAAATGGTGCACAGAAGATGCACTCCAACATCAGTCACATATTTTCCAGATGATCACTAATCAATCCATAGGATGTCCAGTCATCCATGTACACTTGCAAAAAATTCTGAATAAAATCCTTGAAAGAATCAACAACGACCAGAGAGAATATCGTAGGTGCATTCTTTAGCCCAAATGACATCACTGTGTACTGAAAACAACTCCATTTTGTCACAAATGCTGTCTTGTGGCAGTCCTCTTTTGCGATTTTGATTTGGTGATAGCTAGAGAACCCATCCGTGAAAGAATACATCTCTTGGCCACCCACACCCTCCAACACCTCATAAGTGAACGGTGTTGGAAATGGATCATGTAGACATGCGTCATTCAGCTTCCGCAAGTCAACACAAATTCGCACTCCACCTGTCTTCCCTTCCTGCACCACCATAGGACTAATCCAGACTGATTCCTCAACTGGTTCAATAATGCCAGCATCCAATATGCGGTCAAGTTCTTCTTTGAGCCTTTCCTTATGGAGTGGATTCAGTCGATACAGTCGCTGCCTTATTGGTTTTGCATCTGGTTTCAACGGGATCTTCATCTCCCCCAAATCCTCCAAGATTCCCTTCATCTCAAAACACTTCATAGGGAGCAAGTCTTGGAACTAATGCAACAAGTTAGTGACCTTCACGACCATGTCTTCATCCTAGTAGTCACCAAAATTTGCAAAATTTGGACTCTCCTCCATCCCAATGTTGATCTTCATAATCTTTAATGGTTTTGTTACCGGATCGGGTGGTGCATCAGGTGCTATGACATCACAACTTTCTTCTAATTCTGAAATATTGACATTCCACGGATCATCACCATCTTCTGGCCCTCCAGTAATATTGTAGCATTATAGCATTGATTGCATATGACACTGCACATGCGGATCCACAGGATATGCCACTAGAACAACCTTCAGAACAACATCGCGGATGAGCTGCAAAGCATTATGGACATCTGGGTTGGCATCCACGAAGCTGAAGGTATGAGTAAAGCAAACTGTCAATTCTAACCAAGTGGTAATCTCCTCTCGCAATTCAGCTGCGGCATACCATGATCGCGGCATTTCATCCAAAGTATGGACAAAAGCATGGACCCATTCATCTCTCAGTCACGAAGCCCACAAAGTCTGACATTCCATCAGATGGCTGCCAGGGTCATTCCTCCCATCATACCTTCCAGTGTGATATATTTCTGTGTCACCAAAGCAAACCGTCATCAACTGTCGACATTGCGACCAACCAGTTATCGAATTTTTATGGGTTTCCCACCACCATGCAAGAGTAGCCTTCAGTTCCTCCCCTAACGCCAGCAACCACTGTGGTTCTGACAACTTAGCTTCAAATGCGACCAGAAATTCAGACAATCCAGGTAGTCTTTCATATACTGACAACTCAATAGTTTCAGTCGCAACACGCCGCAATGACTAGGTGATCAACCCACAGTTTTGGAATGATACCTCATGCAGGCGACTCTGCCAATTCTCTAAAGCATCATCTGAATCGGAAGACGCAGAGCTGGAGCTGCACCAGCCAAGTTCTCCACCAACAGTTGGATGGATGTAATCTTATGAAATGTTGTATGCATGATCCCATCCTCTTCCAACTTCATCCTTGAGAGGTTCAACATATCGTCACCCTTCAGTCGGATCCAACAGAGTGATGATGTGGAGATCCTGGTTTTCAAAGGTCATCATCCGCTTCTTAAAATTAATGATTGTTGCACTATCATTAGCCCATCCAATCCCCAGCAACATGGGATAGGAGCTTCCACCTTTGACCACCTCAATGAAATCAAAATATGCACATGTATTCATCCCTTCACTATCCACAACAAGGCATGGAACCCTCCCAATGGGTGTCACCTTGGCCCGATTAGACAATATCAGTTGTACAGGAGACCAGCTCAGCGTTGGACTCCCCATATTTTTCCATGCTTGCTTTGTCAATATGTTAACGTCAGATCCTAGATCCAGAATAACTGAATCAACATCGTAATCCCCAATCTGGACATTCATGTGCATTTCTTTTCCTTCCTTCTTTCTCTGTAAGGATTTCACCGCGGACTCCCTCCATCCCTTAGCCAATCGATGCAGAAAAATCTCGAGCTCAGCAAGTGCATCAGGATCGCATGCCAGCGATAAACAGATTTCAAAGAAGTGTTGTAGAGTACCATACTGACGTGATGGTCCTGCTTTTGAAGTTGAGTCAAAAGCGGGGGGCATGTCATAAACAATTGATTTACCGTGATCTTTTTAGATCGCATTACGCATTTGGAAGAATGCGTCACACTCGGCATCAATGTCAAACTGCACCTTCTTCTTCCCATCCAAGCGGATCAAAGGATGATAAACATCTTCGCCTGTTGTCACTCCTCTGCGAGTGATAATAGAAACAACAACATCTTATGTCCTCAGCTCTGCTAAAATTTTCGCAACAGTTGGTCCCTGATTTTGGTTCGACGGTGGGTTCGTCGGTTGATTCAAATTCTGGTTGGCATTCTGATTCGGACGTTGGTTCTGGTTCTGTGGCTGATTCTGATTTGGGAACTAGTTTTGATTCTACAACTACGATATATTTCCTACCTGCCACTGTGCAATCAACTCCGGACAGTTTTCAATGTTAAAATTCAATATGCTAAGACAGAAAATAGCAGCATTACATTCCATTCACAATAATAGCATATACAGGATCACTGAAGAAACAACAAGCACAGCATAAACAAAAAGAGACAGAGATTTATCCTGGGAAACCCTCATGGGGTAGAAAACCCAGCAAAGCTTCCTCAATATAGATGACCAGCAATATACAAAGATGAAACCCTGAGACATGATCTCCTCCTCCACAATAGCAGACCTCTCCTCCACAAGTGCGCTATCCTCAAGTGTGTGAGTGTATCAAATGAGGAACAAACCTCCTCTATTTATACACTACTCTGATATGTATTTTACACAAGTACATGTAGGCTCGTATTTAACCATTAGGTTAAATACCCCATTATAACTGACTGGGTCGACTCCCACATGGTGGGTCTAATAACCCTAGTTACCACACCCAACTCGGAGGAATAAACATCTCCGGATTTATAGTATAATCACATCGGAGGTATGGAACATCTCCGGAATAAATAATATACAAATATAATATTCTTTGAAGTTACAATATTTCAACACTCCCCCTTAACGAGAAGGATATTATAACAGTATCTGCACGAGCAAGGAGTCATCAACATCATACATGATACATCTATAAATCATTGGAAGCTTTCTCAACATCATCAGTAACTCAAGCAATTACTGGAACATCTTCAATACTGGAACATCAACATCTTCAGTACTGAGTCTTTATCTTCTGCAGCACTCGAACAACTACAACAACATCAACATCTGGATCCTCACGATCATCAGTATCGTCATCTCACGATCATTAGCATCGTCATCACACGATCATCAGCATCGTCATCACACGATCATCAGCATCGTCATCACACGATCATCAGCATCGTCATCACACTATCATCAGCATCGTCATCTCACGATCATCAGCATCGTCATCACACGATCATCAGCATCGTCATCACACGATCATCAGTATCGTCATCACACGATCGTCAGCATCGTCATCAACATAGGTATCCATAACAATACAAGTATCCACATCATTAGTACAAGTATTCATGCCAATACAAGTATACATATCATCAATACAAGTATCCATACTGATACAAGTAATCATGTCATCAATACATGTATCCTACCGATACAAGTAACCACATCATCAATACAAGTATCCATACCGATACAAGTAACCACGTCATCAATACTAGTATCCTACCGATACACGTAACCACATCATCAATACAAGTATCCTACCGATACAAGTAACCACATCATCAATACAAGTATCCTACCGATACAAGTAACCACATCATCAATACAAGTATCCTACCGATACAAGTAACCACATCATCAATACAAGTATCCTACCGATACAAGTAATCACGTCATCAATACAAGTATCCTACCGATACAAGTAACCACATCATCAATAAAAAAACACTTTCTCGGAGACCATTCGTCTACGGATCAATTCAGGGACCAAAGTCCGGGGATGATACAATCCCCACTTCTCGGAGACCACACGTCTACGGATCAATTCAGGGACCGAAGTCCGGGGATGATACAATCCCCACTTCTCGGAGACCACACGTCTACGGATCAATTCAGGGACCGAAGTCCGGGGATGATACAATCCCCGCTTCTCGGAGACCTCACGTCTACGGATCAATTCAGGGACTGAAGTCCGGGGATGATACAATCCCCACTTCTCGGAGACCACACGTCTACGGATCAATTCAGGGACCGAAGTCCGGGGATGATACAATCCCCACTTCTCGGAGACCTCACGTCTACGGATCAATTGAGGGACCGCATTCCGGGGATGATACAATCCCCTGCCTGTTCATTCAGGACTTCATTATCGGAGACCCAGTCTACGGCTCTATTCTGGGACCTCAGTCCGGGGACGATGCAATCCCCTGCCTGTTCATTCAGGACTTCATTCTCGGAGACCTCACGTCTACGGCTCTCTTTAGGACTGAAAGTCCAGGGATGATCCAATCCCCTCAACTGTCCACTAAGGACTTCATTCTCGGAGACCTCACGTCTACGGCTCTCTTTAGGACTGAAAGTCCAGGGATGATCCAATCCCCTCAACTGTCCACTAAGGACTTCATTCTCGGAGACCTCACGTCTACGGCTCTCTTTAGGACTGAAAGTCCAGGGATGATCCAATCCCCTCAACTGTCCACTAAGGACTTCATTCTCGGAGACCTCACGTCTACGGCTCTCTTTAGGACTGAAAGTCCAGGGATGATCCAATCCCCTCAACTGTCCACTAAGGACTTCATTCTCGGAGACCTCACGTCTACGGCTCTCTTTAGGACTGAAATTCCAGGGATGATCCAATCCCCTCAACTGTCCACTAAGGACTTCATTCTCGGCGACCTCACGTCTACGGCTCTCTTTAGGACTGAAAGTCCAGGGATGATCCAATCCCCACATGTATTCTGATCAATACAAGTACAAGTATCCTCAACCATACAAGTACATTAATCAATACATGTATCATCAAAAGTATGTATTCTTACCAATACATCTTATCATCAAAAGCATGTATTCTCACCAATACATCTATCATCAAAAGCATGTATTCTCACCAATACATCTATCATCAAAAGCATGTATTCTTACTAATACATCTAACATCAAAAGCATGTATAAGTAAAACTAAGTATTCTAAGTATAAGAGTCCTAAATCTAAATATTTCTAAGTATCTAGGTGTAGAGAACAGGTTACCTCATCATCGACCTTGTTGTTCGATGAGACAACCTCATCATCAGTGACTATACTACTCCCCCTTTTTGAGGAGGGTCCTTTTGAACTACACCAAGCTTGTCTCGGAAGTATTCAAATTTCACTCGAGACAGAGGTTTGGTTGGTAACTTCTTCACTTGAGGTAGAGGTTTGGTTAGTACAAAGGTAACCTGTTACAAATTCAAACTTTATAGTTCCTTTCCGCGTCATATCTTGTTAGTTCCCTATGATCTTTGACTTATCATGGAACACTAGATTCTATGTCATCTTGATACAACTCTATTTATCACATAGGATCATAGTTGGTTCTATCTCTAAGTCAAACAATCCTGAAGTCAAACTTCTTCACAACTAGTAGAGCAAGCAGCCACATATTCCGCTTGTGCTGAGAGCCACACTAGACTGCTTCCAGCTAAACCATGAGATCATGGCTAATCCCAGACAATAACATCCTCTCGATGTGTTCTTCCTATCTGATACACTTTCTTCCCAATCAGCATCTGAGTAGCCATCTGAAGTCATGATCTCCAAGATAGCATAGATCAAAGTCTATCGTATCCTTTATGTGCCTCATCACATGCTTTGCAACTTTCGGGTGAACACATCTAGTTTCCACTAGATACTGACTCAAGGTGTTCACAACAAAGCATATATCTAACCTATTATATGTTAGATACATCAATGACCCAATAAATTTGACTGTACAGAGTTATATCCACTAACTCTGATGAGTCATCTCCTAACAGTTTCAAGTTGGAATCCATAAGAGTGGCCATTCCATCATATCAAGTCTTCTCAAGATTTCTCAGCATACTTTCTCTGGTTGAGAAAGATTCCTACTGAGCCTTTCCATACTTCCAGACCTAGGAAGTAATACATTAATCTAAGATCTTTCATTTTTCTTTTCTACAGTCTTCTATCTGTGCCATCTCTCATCAGATGGGTCTACTGATATGAGCCTCAACATCATTCCAACTCTGTGGTGAGTTCCTTCTTGCATCCATGTCATATGTGTATAGAAGCCATATTCAACCTTGTAGCAAAGGTTGAGATCCACATCACCCATGGTGATCATTAAGCTCATCAATTGATTATCGATCCTGGGAACCCATATAAAACCTGATTCACACTTCTTCTTTAATTACACCATTAAGAGAATGGTCTTATCTTAGCCACTTGGAGCAAACATCTCATCATGATTCTCTTCCTCTTTCTAAGAGAATCTTCTAGCCATGAGCCTTCTATATTTTGTTTGATTTGTAAATCTTCTTGTTGAACATCCATTGCTTGTTCAGTGTTCATCATTCATCATGATTTTTCCTACAAATCAAAATTAGGTACATGATTAGTAATACTTCATAATCATCAAATCATATTGACATGATAACCTATTATGCATACAGATATCATTTACATAGTTATGCAACTATTTTGACCAATACTTTGGCACAACACTTTCCCATATCCTGTATGCATACAGTGGCTATCTAGATGCCTTCCATCTCTACCAGAACATACTATCGAGAGTGTGCACAACTCTCAGCATGTCAGCAAAGAGGTTTCATTCTAGACAAGCAACAATGGAATGTTTGTCCAACTTACCAATCATATGCATATTAGTAGTATACTGTTCAATGTTCTATGAATATTTACACTCAGCATGATATATTATAGGAATACAAATATGCATACAACCTATTACAGGCAATATCATTACTATTTCAAATAACAACTCAAATACTTATCTTTTATGTTTGTGTGGCTGCCTCCCGCTTGATCTTCTGTATGTCTTTTGAACTTCTATTCATTCTGTACCACTGTGCATGCTCAAGAGTCATCCTCATGATCTCATACACAAATATACACTCATTAGTATATTCTAAATGCTATCAAAACATTATAGTACTAAATAATCTTGAAAATGTATAGTCATGATTATAGTTAATAAACATTAGTATTCAAGATTTCAGGGAAGTCTTCTTTTACTCATGCATATCATCAATCAACATAAAAGATATAATATGCATAATCCCTTGATTACTAACTTTATGAATAAGCATAACCAATCATTCCAAGTATACTTATATAAGGGATCCTAACACAAGGTAAGATTCATGGGAAACATACCTGGATTAGTATACCTACTTGGTTATGTACAACATACCTAAACAATCTCTTCAATGATTTAGAGATCCTGAGCTAGAACTTGCATGTCTCATAGGTTAAGCATAATATAACAAAGTCATACATACCTCGTAAGTAGAACAAAGATTATGGATGAGTCTTTGTCTTCATGTTTTCATGGTCATGGAGCCTGATTTGTCTTTTGTGATGTACCTGAGCCTCCTTAAGTCATACCTGTCGAGACTTCTTGTAGTCTTCTTATGTAAGGCCTTAGCCTCAACTCCCCCTGAAACTGGATCTGGAGCTTGATTAGGGTTTGCTAGAGAAACCCTAAAGATTCAACCTTTGACTTTCATACTTCTGAATGGATGAAAGAATATGTCTTGCTGAGCTGATCAAACTGGCATACTTCAATTTTGGAATCTCCAAAATTTGACCCCTCAAAATTGCCTTTGAAACTTCTGGATATTCTGGACAAGATCCCGAACTAGGGTTTGATGAAGCCCACCCTTCTGCCCAAACAAAAGGTTCGATCCAAGGCTCTAAACTCTTATTTTTCTTAGGAGCTTCCAGCCGTGGTTACAGACTTCAAAAATTCCAACTTTTGTTGAAGCCCTAATTTTCTATCTTTCCGATCAAAATCCCGAACTGGGGTTTGATCAAGCCCGGTCTTCCACCCAACCAAAAAATTCAATCTTGGTCTCTAAATTTCGATTTTCCTGATTAGCATTCAGCCGTGGACTCCGATTCCAAAAGTTCTAACTTTCTCCGAAACCCTAAATTCCGGAAGCCATGAATAAAGGTGCTCCAAAAATAATTATGTTTTGACAAAAATATGCACCTGATTGTTTCTGCTATAAATCTGAAATTTTTGCTCCACAGGGTCTGAAAAAGTTTTCTGAGATAGCCTGACCTGTTATCTTTCCATCCTGACAGGTCTGACCTCAATTGGATTCTCTGAGAGAGAGTTATGTCAAATGTCACAACGTGACCTGTTTTGGGATAAAACAGAAGAGCAAACTTGTACGGCGTGCCACGTGTCACTGTTTGAACTTCGGCCTCTGAAAAACTTTTCTTAGGTATCTCGGCCTGTTATCTTTCCATCTTGATAGTTCTGACCTCAATTGGACTCTCTGAGAGAGAGTTATGCCAAGTGTCGCAACATTACCTGTTTATGGGATAATACAGGAGGGCGAACTTGTACGGAGTGCCACGTGTTACTGGTTCAACTTCGGCCTCTGAAAAATTTTTCTGAGATATTACAGACTGTGTACTACCTGTCACTTTTTACAAAATTTCATTTGGAGCTTCCTAGCCCAAGATATGACCTTTTTCCCAAGGTCACCTGATTTTGACTCAGATATGGAAGAGGCAGAAACCCTATATTGTACAGATCATAAATCACAAAGTAAAACGAATTAGAGGTTGTCCTTTGGACACAAGGTACCTGGAGATTTAATCTTCGTCTTGTAACAATTTCAGATCCGAAAAATTTGCCAAAATGGATTTATAGCGAAAGTGCTACGATGACTGGTTTTTGCTATGTAAAACCCTAACCTTCAAATTGTCGTAAGTAAAGCAAGTGTCTTTAGTGCCATACCTTGTCTTCCTTCAGGTTAGCTCTGATACCATGTTAAAATTCAATATGCTAAGAAATAAAATAGCAGCATTACATTCCATTTCACAATAATAGCATATACAGGATCACTGAAGAAACAACAAGCACAGCATAAACACAAGAGACAGAGATTTATCCTGGGAAACCCTCATGGGGTAGAAAACCCAGCAAAGCTTCCTCAATATAGATGACCAGCAATATACAAAGATGAAACCCTGAGACATGATCTCCTCCTCCACAATAGCATACCTCTCCTCCACAAGTGCGCTATCCTCAAGTGTGTGAGTGTATCAAATGAGGAACACACCTCCTCTATTTATACACTACTCTGATATGTATTTTACACAAGTACATGTAGGCTCGTATTTAACCATTAGGTTAAATACCCCATTATAACTGACTGGTCCGACCCCCACATGGTGGGTCTAATAACCCTAGTTACCACACCCAACTCGGAGGAATAAACATCTCCGGATTTATAGTATAATCACATCGGAGGTATGGAACATCTCCGGAATAAATAATATACAAATATAATATTCTTTGAAGTTACAATATTTCAACATTCAACAGTGTGATCAATAACAAAACAAAACATGCACTTGGTATACAACTATGGGCAATCTCTCTGGTAGTGTCCCAAGAATCCATAATTATAACATTGGATAGGTTCGCGACCTTGTCCTCCTCCGCAAGCAAAGCCTCTACCCCGTCCTCCCCAGAATCCTCCACGAAATCCCCCTTGCTGCTACTATTGTGGTTGAGGAAACTGCTGCATGGGATTCGGTTGCAACTGAACACCTTGTCCTCACTGCAAGTACTATGGCTGCTGAACATACTATGGCTGCTACGGAGCCATCGACATCTGAGTATATTGTGGCATAAACTATTGTGGTTGTGGCTGTTATACAAACTGCATCTGCGGTTGAGGTAGCAGCTGGGCTACCTATTGCTGTGGTTGTAGTTGTTGTACAGCACGCTAATCATCCTTCACATAGAATGCATCATATGTTCTCTCATGAAGCAATCCATAGGTGCGACAATCCTTGTCTTCAAGTCCCACGGACTTGTAGAATGTACAATACAAATTCATCGATTTTGTGACCATGTTCTCCATATATTGACATTCTTCATGTCGATGCCCATATACCTGACAGATGCAGCACCACGGCATACCTCCGCCACTCAATGGGTTCGGTGCTCCGGATACCAGGTAGTTGCGGAAGTTTGTGCAACTATCCTTAGTATGCCCTTCTGCATGACATCACGTACACCAGGCCTCTTCACGATGTTCCTTACCCTTCTTAAGGTCTTGCAACTGTATTGTTAAGTTGGCTAGCTATGTCTAAATCTATGACATGCCCGTTGCGTTCTCACCAATCGATGAAGCTTCTAGCTGCATTGCAATCTCTTGAGCTTCACTTGGTGTTGTAATGTTCTGTTGCATCAGTGGTAGTCGAATGTGAGGTAGAAATGACACGATGAACCATTCTTTGTGCTGAACATCACTCATGTCAAAACTAACCCTTGCCATCAATGTTTTGAACTGTTGGTTGAAATACCACACAATTTCATTGGGATACTTAATCTCTTTTAGTTCTGTAATATGCTGCGCTTTAGATTTGGGTTTTCTGAACTCTATAATCAATCCTTTTTTGAATTCTTCTAGCTTCTTCTCTGGGGTGCCTGCGAGAACTTGAACAAACTTCATAAACCAACCCAATGCGCGACCTCAAAGAGTTGTCACCAATTGTCCTTTCTTGGCCTCATCATCGATAATTTGCTTAACAGCCCATACTGCTTCACATAAGAACCAGTATTGCTCGGGATTATATGTTCCATTTCCATGGAATACTAGAAACTTTGCATCTTCTCCCACCATCCTAGGCTTCCTTCCTATAGTCCCTGAGCTACTAGCAATCAAGTTCTGTTCACACGATGAACACAGTGGTGTCAAAGTTGTATTTATTCCTGGTTGAGAGATAGTGAGTGGAGGTGTGGGCACGTTGCTATTGGGGTCTGGTCCTGCCTCTATCCTGGGTGTACTCTAGTTATCCTTGTCGGCACTGTGAGGTCGCTTCATCCCGTGTGGTCTTCCTTCGTGGTTTTACGTTTTGATCGCAGCAGCACTTTCTCCTGTCCTTTTCTTCTTTTCCTGTCGAAACCTTGCTCCTCCCCTTGTAATACCACTCTCTTCCTAGGATTCTTTCACAGTCTCATCATAACTTGCACCCATCTACCCCATATCGTTCCATGTACCACGCCCCCTACTATTGCGGTATCCATAGCCTCCGCCCACCAAGTTTCTACTGGTCTAGGTGCATCTTCAGTATGCCCTTTTTGCAAATGAGCATCCTAATGGAAAACTGTAGTGACAACAGAAACCTACCTCTTGGTCCGTTGAAGAATTCCCTTTCTGCTTCACTATAAGACTTTGTCGTATCAACCACAAACTTAGTGATAGAACCTTCCAGTATAATGTCGACCCAGACCTCAACAGACCGCGATGCTTTGTTGTCAACTTCTTGCAGCTCCTGGATCAGTTCTGGGGTCCAAGCTATCGGCTCACCACCTTGGAAGTTCCTCTTCTGATAGGTCAATTTTTCTAACCACTCATATAGTATGATTGGGAACTCGCAGAAAAAATATTCATGTGGATCGTTGTGTATGTACTTTTCCAACCACCAATCTGTCGACAACCCAGGGTTCTAATTTTCTTTTTCAGCAAATTCTCGCAATTTTAGGTCAAACCAATCTTGGATCTCTGGTCTCGTCGGATGCCACAACATATCCTCCTTTCACTTCGCACTATGGTCCCGGCAATGGAACCATTTGTTGACACAAACCCAGTCGACAGGGGTTCCTCACGCTATCAACACCCAAACCACTACCTGTTGGCAGGCAGTTTGGATGAGTCAACGTCGCAGCATCGTGGATGCTGCGCAAGACTGAAGGTACAGCGAAAGGAGGAAAGCAACGTGTAAGTCGATTAGTTTATGTAGTTTTGGGTCATCTGGACCGCATTATGTGGGTTTTGGGTCGTTCGACAGCATTATGTGGGATTTTGGGTTAGTATTTTTGTAAAGTTTGTTGAGAAGTAGTTAGACGGTTGCCTAAGTGGACCACAAATGTAAAGGCATAATCCTATAAATAGACTTAGCATTGTAAGTGTTGAGACAACGAGATATAGTTGATGATAGACCGATTTGGAGATACATGAGCTGATGAATATGCCTGTTATTGTCTGTTAATCTGGGTATCTGACAGAAGGATTATGTTGTTGTATCTGATTTTTTGTAAAGATGAATATGATATGACAGTGCTTTGAGAAGAATCCTTATGTATTTCATGTTTTCCATGTGATGAATGCATTATGCGATCTGAATCCATGAATGATGTGATGTTTCCTTGCTGCAATTAATGTTTTATTGTTATATCTATTGCGCATTTATGGTTCTTTCAATGATGAGATTTGTTGAATGATGCTACATTTATGCTTAATGTCTAAGTTGAATGTTTAGATCTGTTATGCAATGCCACGATAAGTTGATTAGTTAATTCACAACATCCTCCTTCACTCGACAGAAAAATGGTTCCATTAACTCTCCCTTGAACATCTCGGGTGAGACCTCATCTGCTCCGCAGGTGTTGCTGGACAGGGTAAAACCTGTATGGGCCAGTGCTTAGGGAGATTGAAGTGGTTTGGGTGTCGACAGTGTGAGGAACCCATGTCGACTGGGTTTATGTCAACATCGCTTTCACCCGGTCGTTCCTTCTCTAACGACCTTATGCAGTCGGTTCATGTAGTGCTTCCATGCTTGTGCAATCGGTCGCTTTCATCCTCTTTACTCCTTATCCACTACTCAGTAACCATGGAGCATCTTAACCAAAAATAGCTCGCTTTCACCCAACCAACCTTACCTTTAGTCTTTACCCAAAACAGGTGCCCTGCTGGCACATCGTGGCATTATTACTTCGTGGAACTGGTCCGCAGTTACGTGGTTCCCATTCTGTCGATACTGCGTTGCGCTCACATCGCAGTTCCTCAAACACTGTCTTGCCAAAAAGTCTTAATCTGAACTGTGCTCAACTTCGCAGTTCCAAAACTGGCTTGCAAAAAATTGCACCACTTGGGCCAAGCCCAACAAACTCTGTAAACTCCACCAAGCATATGCTATACATCTTTCTTTCTCTCCCTCATAACCTCATATGCTCTACAGTTGGAATCATCATGTCCAACAGATTTACAGAATGTGCAATATAAATTCTTATTTTTTCGCACATATTTCTGGATTAAGTAACAATCTTCTGGCCGGTTTCCTCTAGTTATACAGATCTCACACCATGGCCCTTGGCTTTGATTTAATGGATTTGGTGATCCACTGTCTAGGTAATCTTGAAACAAAGGACAACATTCCTTCAGGTGTCCTTCTCCCTTACATCTGGTACACCAAATTTCTTCTCTTTGCACTTTTCCCCTTCATGTCCTGTAACTATAATGTGAAGGTGTCTAGTTGATTCTAAATCTGGACCATCCAGTGCTAGTCTCTCCTATGGGTGAAGCTTCTAATTTCATCGTGATATCCAAGGATTCTGGCTACGAAGAAGCCTTCTATTGCATCAGCGGTAGTCTAATATGGAGAAACAACGCAGCTATGAACCATTCTTGATGTTGTTGCGGTGCGATGTCAAAACTTACTTGGTCTAACAATGCTTTAAACTTCTGGCCAAATTCACAGACTGTTTCATTAGGTCTTTTCTTAATATCATTTAATTTTTCTATAGATTGGGATTCTGACTTTGGTTTCTTGAACTCTCTTAATAGGGAAGCCTTAATATCCGCTAAGGTTCTATTCTGTCCTACATAATACTTCATGAACTAGTTCAAGGATCTATCTCTGAATGTAGTGATGAGTTACGCTTGCTTCACAGCATCATATTGAACTTGCTTGACGCTCCACACAGCTTCACATAGAAAATATTGCTTCTAAGGGTCTTCTAGACCCGTTCCGTTAAATATCGGCAGCTTAATATCGTCAGTCATTCTCCTTCTTGGTGGTACAATATTCTACGCAGTGATCTGAGTGGTGTTAGGGATGTTACTATGCAGAATGTTCTGAATCAGAATATTCTAAGTTGGAATGGTCTGAGTGCTCACTCTCGTGGTGTTACTGGTATTGACTCTATGAGGATTGAGAATATTAAAAACTGGAGGATTCTGCACAATAGGAGGCACGGTATTCACAATTGGTGGGTTCTACGGAGTGATAGGATGATAGGTAGTTGATGGAGGTGTTGTCTGGCTATCAGGCTCAACTTGGAACTCAATCTCTACGTGGAGTTCAGGTTCTTTAAGGTTCTTTTCTGTATTAACCTTATATCTTTTTATACTTCTCAAATTGTGTGTATCTTCGTTAGAGTCACTATATATGTTATTTACCATTACAGATTCAAAATTTTCCAGGAATCTTACTACATTCTTAAAACTCCTTTCTCAACCAAAACCATTTTAATATATAAACTCAGATTGTTGAGATACTTACCTCTAAATCCTTTGAAGAACTCTACCTCTATTGCGCTGTAGGACTTCAGGGTGTCCACAACAAACTCTATCACGAAGCCTTCTAGTATACCATCAACCCAAAATTCAACTGCTCATGAGAGTGGACTATCTATTGCTTTGAGCCTCAGAATAAGCTCTGTATTCCACTCGATAGGTGCTCCTTCTTGGAAACAGTTCTTTCGTTGTGCGAGTCTTGATAAACACTCATGCAACCCATTTCCAAAACTTGCCCAGAAAATTTCTTGATTATCCTTCCACGGGTATTTATTTAACCAATCTACATCAGATAGACGTGGATGTCTATTCTCCTTTCTGGAAAAATATCTTTCTGTCTTATCCAACCAGCTCCAAATCTCTTTCTTGTCTCGATGCCAATTTTCAGTACCGGTACTCATCACAAGTCAAGCACGGCAACAGAACCATTTGTTGTCTGCTTATACTGTTCTTGAGGTTTTCTAGAAAGACCCAGGTTCTGTGCGGTTCGAGGAACCAACCAAACCCCATTTTCACCGGCCCTTTCAGTAACAGTCTGTGAATAGACTGAGTTCTCACCCGAGGTGAAGTAATGGGGAGGTTTTGGAATCAGGTTTCCACAACCAGGTAATGAGCGCTTAACAAACTGATGATCAGTGCGCTACAGGACTTGTGCTGCGAGCTAGGGACTATGCGAAGTTCACCTTCTTCACGGTTAACACTTATACAATAACGCATCCAAGGACTGTGCGATCAGGACGGTTACTCAATGAGAGGACAGTGCCATAGAGGTATGCGCTTCCTTACAACACTTATGCAACTTCAATAGATATTACTTGGTGTAAAAAGACGCGTTTGACAACATAATAGCCTGCAACCCTTGCGAACTTACACACTATGACAAACAACAATGTAACCACGCACTTCCGGTGCTGCACTCAGGGAATTGCACTATACAGACTTTGTTGGTCAAGTGTTTACCCGATTGACTTATGCATTCAACTGACTTAGAAATGCTTATGCAATTAGCATTCATTCACACATGTTGATACTTAACATATTATCCCCATCATTATCCTTATGGCGAATACATATAAAAGAAAGAACACATGAGCTCATAAGCACAATCTTAACCATTCACATAAGCAAATACACAGATTCAAGCACATAAGAAATCACATAACACAGATTTAACATGGTTAA
This sequence comes from Larix kaempferi, assembly GCA_027924585.1. Taxonomy (NCBI): domain Eukaryota; kingdom Viridiplantae; phylum Streptophyta; class Pinopsida; order Pinales; family Pinaceae; genus Larix; species Larix kaempferi. The sequence goes on along the minus strand of BSBM01000229.1, from coordinate 29,364,922 downwards.
CCCCTAGGATGGGAGCTATGTCCATATGAACTGTTGTTGTATTATTTATGGGAAGGGTACAACAGTTCCAGTCTGCGCATTTAGCTGCAAACTCTCTTCTCTCTCAATAGGTCTCTACGCACGTAGCTTGTACATCCTTTTACAATCGCCTTCAGTAACAACAAACAAGTATTACTTGACGATTCAACAATGAATTTTACCCCAACCCCTTACAAAATGTGCCCTTTTATAGAGATCGTGCCCGTAGGTCATGTCTATTACAATGCATAGGCCAAAAACCCTTAGGTTACAAAATGGTGCGGTTACAAACCGACTCAATCTGTCGCAGTCAACAGCTGCTCCACACACTTCTGGTCATTCTGCTGGACCACTCGCAGCCTATACGCCCTTCTGACAGCCGCATCCTTCCTGAAATGGTTACAATGCATCATGGCATGTCACTTTCCATCCCTCTAGCATGCTCGTCGCTGTCGACCAGGTGGATTAGGTTCTAACTATTTTCTACCACTCTCATTGACAGGTCACTTTCACCTGACTTCACGCTGCTCCATACCAAAAACAGGTCTCTTTCCTCCGCTTGACCTTTTCCCAAAATAGGTGCTCTGCTAGCACTACGCAGTGCTACCACTTTGCAGAGCTGGCACTTAGTCATGTGGTTCTTTCCTTCCGATATCACACTTCGCTGTGACTTCGCAACTTCCCAAAATTGTCTTTCCAAAAATGCCTTACTTGGGCCAAGCCCAACAGTAAGAAACTAGCAAGCTGCTGCAAATGGAGGACTAAAGGCCATGGATGCTCAAGCAAGGGGATCTTATTCAAGTCGCTATCTTCAAGAGGTATTCTACTCTCTTCCTCACTTTTATTTTCTTGAAAATTACTTAGAAATATCAAAGGAATGAATGAGTATTGCATGTATTTATTTCATTAAATCTCACCAACTTCATAGTAAGATAGCTAATTAGTGTAGACACATCCCTACCACTATTTCTATCAACACCTATAAAAGGAATCCATTAGCATGCATTTTGTAGAGATAAATTAGAGAAAGGTTATGATGTTGGATTTGAGTTGGAGCTTCCTCATAGCTCACCAACTCCTACCATTGTGAGCATTTCCAAGCTTGCTTGCCACCTACCATCAAGGGGAAAGTGTTTCTCTCCATTGCTCTTCCATCTACTTAGCATTTAGTTTGGACAATAAAGGCCTCCCTAATGAATATTGTTGGCTTCCTTTGAATCCTTCACCTCCTAGGTATTGTAAATCTATTTCATTGGGAAATACAAGAGTGGATTAGCATACCTTTGGTTGTTGTTGGAGTTTTCACCTTTCACCCATATCTTTCATTTTATTTTCATCAATATTTTAATGTTTGGATGTGAACTACACTAACAATCTCTTGCGAGATCACTTGGAGGAAAACCAACCAACCAAAAAAGGGATCCAAGGATTGAGGCCTACAAGGATTAACCCCTCACCAAGTGGAAGAGTGCACTTGTGCATTTTTTTCCATAACACAGGTTTCAGATTCAGTCTCACCAAGAGTGCAACAATTGATTATGGAATAGTCTCAGTCTCTTACTCTAACTCCATTCAATTATTTTGATTGGAAAGCACAGATGGAGATTATGTTGAGGAGAAAGGGCCTTTACAGATTTACTATGGGTACTAATATCGAGCCTACATCAACTGTAGAAAAGGACAAATGGAATAATATAAGAGATGAAGCATATTCCCTACTCTATCTCAACACTTCCAGATATATCTTATTCCATATGGATGGATTATCTACTCCAAATGAAGTTTGGCTCAAGCTTGAGCCATTATTTGGAAAGATAAATGAATTTAGGGGCCATCAGCTAGAGAAATAATTGATTTCTGTGAGTCCTAGTAGTTTTGATTCCATACAAGATTTATTCAGAAAGTTTAAATCTTTGGTTCTTTACTTCAAACAATGTGGGATTGAGAAGAAATATAAACAACTGATCTTGTCAATACTCTCAAAATTGAGTCCAGAATACTCAGTTTTTATTTCTACCTTCAATGCAACTAATTTGACAGTTCGAAACAAGAAGATCCCTTCCATGGAAGATCTCATGGAGTCTCTAACCCAAGAGAAAGATAAGTTGGTCTTGATGGGATCCATAAATCCATCAAAAGACCATGTTCTAGCAACTGGATATTCCAAGCATTCAAAAGGGAAGAAGAAGGCTAAAGATAAAAATCCTTCAAGATCAAAGGAAGGAGAAATGAAAACCACCCGAAGAGGCTTTGAATTCCAAGAAGGAGAATAAGATGAAGAAGTAAAATACTAACCGCACATACTTCCATAAGGGTTGGCACCCTAAAAGTGCTTGTATGAAGAAAACCACATACATGATGGCTCAACTTCAGGAAAATAACAATATTCCAGTTCCTGAAAGTGCAAAGAGGAAAGATGGAGGTTCAAGTTCAAAAGGTAAAGAAAGATGCCATGCTTTAATGGAAAGCACTTCAAAGTCATCTTCTTTCATTATTGATTCTAGAGCATCCATGCATATGGCTTCCACAAGGGAGTCATTTTCTGCTTTCCAATCCATCGGTAGTCCCTCAATATTGATGGGAGATGACTCAAAGACTCCATCTAAAGGTGAGGGTAGAATTGATCTTGATCATGGTTGTTTCAAGAATGTCTTTTATGTGCATGTTCTGGCTACAAACCTCCTTTATGTGTATCAAATGACACACACTGGTTCTCCTAAGAAAGTCACCTTCACTCCCAATGATGTGGATATTTTTTAAATTTCCACTAGTATAATTATTGCAATAGGTGTTGCAGACCATGACTCAAAGGTCTACAAGTTCTCTCATTTCCTCCCCTACTCATTGTTGGGTCACGGATTTGTCCCTATTTTCATTACTTATTTCATCCATCTTCTTCCTATTATCACTCATTTATCATTCCATTTTCCATCCATTTGTTGTAACTGCTCGAGAAATGCCATATTAATCTTATTGATGCTTTAGTGGTTAATCATGATTATTTTCCTTTATTTTTGATGAATTGAAGACTCTTACGCATAATTTTACTGATGATGGTTTCTGGAGTGATTGTTCATATTAGCAGCTGTAGCAGCCATGGTTCAAGCCTCCAAAGTTGGCATGCTACTGCACGTCCACATGGATATTTCACAACATGGTTTTAGCTTATGATTAATTATGTGGATTTGTGATTTCAATTCGTGCCCAAGTCCAACATCGCAGCCTCTAGCTCGTGATCAAACGACCTCAACCAAAAACGTGTGTCAGATAAGAACACAGTGATTCGCGTCTCGATTTACAAGAAGTTGGAGACGACTCTCGAAAATCTGGGATATGGGTTATGTGCGCAACGGCCTCATTTATGCGACTCACAAGGAAATCACCAAAAAGAGCTACATTTTGAGCTATACATCTGGTTCTCTAGGCATGTAATTCCCATATTTTCTGTTGCGGTCGGTTTCAAAGTTATTAGTAGTTACGGTCGTGTTCCAGCTGTTACAGATCACAAGTGGGGTTCGGTTTCTCATTCTCTTGGGATAATTTTATGTATAAATATGTAATTATTCTGATGTATTGGGAGGAAGAGAGAAAGCAATGTTATGCTATAGGATTTGATCCAAAACTCTCATGTAATAGTTTCATTATGATAATACATGCTGGCAGTTTCTTAATTCTGGAGTTGTAGACTTTCATTGTGGAGTTCCAGCTCTGCTTAGGGGAGGAAGGGCCCTCTTCCCTGAGCAGATGTTGATAGTGTTGATTGTTCTTTTGTAGATTTGTTTATTATTTAGTTCATGCTTTCATTTCATTAGATTTATCATAGTTATATGCTTTCATTCATTAGATTTATCATAGTTTTTTTCATTTTAATTTATTTTCATAGATCGTTGGCCAACATAGCACTTCTTTTAGATTAGGCAATTAGATCTTTCTTCATAAGAATTGATTTTACTTGAAGTGTGATTAGATTTACAATTTGGTTTTATGAATAGATTTTAGGTTTGATTTATTTTCAAGAAGGTGTGATCTGGTTTATAATCAGTTTTGATTTCATACCATAAGATAACAGTGTCAGATAGAAATTGTGCTTGCATAGATCTTGCACGATAGCTTTGAAATAAAAGCCTTCCCCGGGTTGATAATTTATGTTTGGGAGTTTCAGTTGTTTAATTAATTAGACAATTAATCCAACCAACATTTTGGTGCCGTTGCCGGGGAAGTTATCAATATTGCAAAAGTACATCTAACATTGTTTTGTAGATGCATTGTTAAAGTAGGGCACATAGGTTGCATGATTACTTTTCAGTTGCTTTGAGTGTGAATTTTCTTTTTTTCGCATTTAGTTTCATTTAATTTTTAATTTTTTGAGCATAAATCTTATCATTCCCCTTAGTGGTGTTGTAAGCACCACCCATTATACTAACAAGTTGACAAGAACATTCGAAGGAGGAGATTCCAGATAACACACGAACAATCTAATGACGAGATGGCAGATAAGAAAGATGCAGAAGTTGTTACCTTCGAATTTCCCATCAGAGATTCACGAGGAGTGCCACCAACGAAAAGCATTCCCCCACATGTTCTACCAATTTTTCACGGTTTGGAAAATGAAGACCCTGATGTATTTCTATTTCAATTCGAAGTACGTTGTAGAGGATATGGTTATTGTGCTAATGATCAAAAGTTGAATGTGTTTCCCCTTACTCTAAAAGGAACAGCCCTCCAATGGTTCATGAGCCTCGGTGGGAATTGTATACAAACTTCGGAAGACATGAAACATGTATTCTTGAAAAGGTACCAAGATTATTGCAGGGTCAATGAAGATATCTTCGAAATGACACAAGCGGAAGAAGGGAGTTTGGAGGATTACATGGAATGCTTTCAATACAATCTTCAAATATCCAAACAAAGGAAACTGGGGAAAGAGACCTTGAAAACACTCCTACTTAAAGGAATCCAAGCTGAATCTTTAGAAATACTAAATATGATGGGAACAGGTGATGTATTTTAGTTAGAATATGATAATATTTGTGAGTTATGTAGAAGGTATTCAAGAGGAAACTTCAAGACTGGTAAGAATTCTAGTAATCCTTATTTTCAATCTTTGAAATATGCTACAAGAACAAGAGTTATGGGAGGTTAAATCAGTAATTTTTTTGAAAATTCCAATGCTGATATCAATGGTTCACTAAATTCACAATTGGGTGTTTTGCAGGTGAAGGAAAAGCATGAGGAATTTGAAGAAATAGTTTTCCCTCGGTGCCAGAAGAAACATCTTGCAATAGATTGTCCTTTGGATAGTCTCACAATTTGTGGCATATGTGACTTGAATCATTCCACAGATCATTATCCCTCCTTACCAAGGATGAAAGAAACATATCAAAGAGATCTCCGAGTTGCAGCCAACTCATTGCAATAGTCATGGCAACCGTGGCCTACAAGTATGGTTCAAAACTCTATCCCTTTATTTCTTTACTCTCATACTCAATCATTGAATACTCTTCCACCATGGTAGCTGTTGCGGCCTCAATTTAACTCTTACCTAACTTATCCACAAGGTTGGAATGGCCTATCTTATGATCACATGGGCACTTTCCCTCATGCTGTAACACCACTTGGTCCTTCAAGATCATCCTCACAAACAAATCCTCTACATCAGCCACATCTATCTTCTCATCAAACGCCTTGGTATCCAACACAATTACCTGTCCAATCCACCATCCACCCTAACCATAATAAAGCAGTACAGTATGCTTACAGTGATGAACTGCAAAATTTTCCTACATTTCCCTCATGTTCTACCTCACCTACACCGCTGCAAAAAGACTTGCAACAATTCTATACGAGGCCTAAACATGTTTTAAATCCAAGACTTGGAAGTGAAGTTTCTTATGATCATCGACAAGTTAACAAGATCAACAAATCTGATGAACGGACATTGGAACCAAAACCATCCTTCACATCATTAGATTCGAATCTCTTATGCAATTAGGAAGATCAGTTTACTAAGGAGATTCATGGTGTAACAACCATGAGAAATCAAGGGAAGAAAGACTATAAGGAAGCTTGGTTTCAATCTATTATCAATCTGCAGTATCATTCCTTACTTCACCAATTCTTGGCACCATCATTTCAAGGGAAGTTGACCTCTCATATCTTAGCACTCATAAAGTTATATTTTTCTGTTGGGAGTATGAGAATACTTGAGTCATTTCTTCGAAAGTGGCTCCAAAAGTTCTCCTACACTTGAAAAAGAAAAAAATATATTATTTCCAAGTAGTGTATGACATTGTAAATAAATAAAATCTAGGATGCATAGATAGTATCATTTTGTTTTGAATAAGAACTCTTGGACACATGGTGCAGTAAGAGCCATCCATATTACTAATCTCTCTTTTTCAAGAAGTTGGTGAGAGGAAGGAAGCATTGGTGAATGAAGACTCCATGGAAAAGGAGCTAAACAATTATGGAAACATTCAAGCTTGAAACTTATGCAATCATCATCGTATGTGTTTAGTTTTTTATTTCTATATAACACATCCATAAAAATACACAGACTTTATTTCAACATTATATCATTTTTTAAGAGTTGCAACAGCAGCTGTAACACACTGTGTAAGTCAATCTAGGTACTCAATGCTTGAAATTTTTGGTATGTGTGTGTGTTCTATTTAATTTTACATCATCAAAAACATGCATACCCATTCCGGTCACTTTTGGGGAGTCAAATTTCATTTATTGGATTTTTGTGGCATTTTGACTTGAAATGTTTACTAAAACACAGTCGGGACAGTTCATTTTTGGGAGATCAAATGGGATTATTTTTAAAATATGTTTCTATACAAAGTATCCCTTTGAGTATAGTTTCTAATCCAATTGGAATTTTTCAATTTGGTTGTCAAACGAAAAAGATATGGTCAAACTACTAACGGGGTGTCAAGCAGGCAGCTTAGGAACAGACCTGGGACAGTCACTTTTTGGATGCCTTATTGGATATATCTTGAAAACCTGTTTCATTGGTATATTACCCTATGAATATAGTTTACAACACAATTTGAATCACTCAATTCTGATATCGTATGACAAACGTATTACCAAAATACTAATCGACTGTCATAAATCTGCACTCAGAAAACTCTGCTTTCTCAGTTGTTCATTGGCATATTTGACCCATCAATTATTATTTTATTAAAAACATGTTTCCATTTGGGGTACATATATGAATCCACTTTCACCTCCAATTGGAATCACTCCAATCCATTATCAAACGAAAACGTTATGCCTAAAACCGTGACTGTTGGTCTAGTCCAGAATTTGAAAAACACTTGGTCATGCAAGCTGTTACTGAGCAATTTGGAATATCATTATATGGATTTTTTAAAACATGTTTCTAATGGAAATAGACCCATGAATTTAATTTCATTTTGATTTTGAATCACTCTAATCAAACAAGGAACAAAGAAGTTATGATCGGAATACTGTTGGTGAGTCTAGATGGCCATCGCTCTCCCACAGTTATAAAGTGGATTTTGCTTTGTTCATTTTTCTTTGGATTTGTTTTATAAGTGATTGCTTGTTGCTTTTTTTCATTAGTGTTGGGTGGAGAGAGACCAATCATCTCTCTTATTCCATCATCTCATGTTTTATTGCAGGCAAGTGCTAGGTTTTTGCAGGTCCTTGAAAGAAGAAGGTCAATACATGCACGAGTGACTCTTGAAGACATTTTATCAATTTGAAAATGGATTGAGTACATAAAAAAAGGAGATATTGATGTGAAAACCAAATGAAGACCAATGTTCCATAAGTCAAGTTCCATTGCTACATGAATTGCTACTAAAGAAGCCTCCCAAAAGACCTTTCGTCCATCATGCTCATTCACCAACACCATGTTATGCCCATAAATTTCCTTCTTGCCTCACCATTCCATCACTCCCATACTATCCACTCCACTCACACCTAACCCATGAATAATGTCTCTCAGCTCTCTCACATGCTGAGTTACCCCCTATCCTTTTCATTTTGCCAATAAATCCTACTTACTAGTGAAAATCTATCATCTCTAGTTCTTCAAATAATTTGTCCTATGCTCATGTTGGATTGATGGGGGATTCCTTAAGGCCTCCCTTCCAACAATCTTGACTCATCGACATCAACACATTTGATGAGTTCAAGATAAGATATTTGTTGATGCCTTGAAGTTTGTATGCCTCAATGACAAACTTTCTCGCTAACAACAGTGAGGATACACCAATGCCTCCTGACTGTTAGATCCTGTAGGGGGTTCGACAACAACAAATTTATTCACACCTGACAGGGTACATCAAGGGTACCTTGGCTCCCACTGTCATTATTGGTGGAAATTCTCGCATTGGTTAACAACAGTCATCAATGGTTGGTAATCCAATGAGACCTTTCCACATTCGACTTCAGCAAAACCAATTCATGTGGATAGGTCTGTACCATTAGGAGGGGTGAAGATGCAGATTTCCAATAGTCTTACATGCAGCCAGCACAACAGAGTTCAGATTAGATTCAACCTCATTCAGTTTCATCTCTCCTATACATTTGTCTCAGCATCAAATCGACCTACATAGCTCCAGCAAACATCAGTCCATCCATGCCAATCAAATATTTCACAGAGGTAAAACTTGAGGTAAAATAGCATGAGTTTTTGATTTATTAAAGATTTAGGAATAGGTCATGAAAACCACCAAGCATTTCTATTTTCCATTCTCATACATTTTTCATGTCATAACCATGCCATCTTTTGTCCATCCATTCCCTATTCTTTCCCATTCGATTTTGAAACTCTCACCATTCCACTTCATGCAAACCCGATTCAAGTCCTTCCCAACATCCAAGCATAAGTAAATGAGTTTTTGCTGCCACAAAAGAACCAACAGTAAGAAACAATGCTCTGCTGCCACATAAAAACCAATAATGAGAAGAAACAGAGCAGCTGATACACATGCTAAGGAATTTGAAAAAAAATGACAAGTTGGCCACAAGAACCTACAGCAGAACAAGTTGTCCAACAATGAATACATTCAAAGAAAAAGTATTGTTGTGTAGCATTCTCCCACAATGATGAAAGATAAACCAGCCTTTGAGGTAGCATGCCTATCTTTGCATAGCAACAACTCAATTTGTATTGAGATTTGAAATTCATGCCTGTAGGGTTTTCCATCCACATAAGTTGAACAGAAGGGACTATATCATGGTATGAATATTGTCAATTTTTAAAGATCAATCATGTTGCTAATTTCTTATTAATGCATGACTGTACCACATGTATCCTTATGGTTGAATGCTACTAGAAATCTGAGTACAGTCATTTCAGAAGTTTTATAGGTAACACCGTGATCAGATTTGAGGCAAGAAACAACTCAATATGGAACATCAGCATCATCATGTTTCCTGAGGCCAATCTCTCATACAAAGTCCCTCCATGTTATGAAAACAAATTCATGTTGCTTATGAGATTTATTTTGCTCTGTTTGGTCTTCATACATATGGATCTTGAAATTATTCTCAAATCTTGATTTGGATCATTTGCACAACTGGATGGAAACATGTAAGAATGGGGGTACATGGCAGGAATGATGAGCATGGGAACTAAATATTGTTGATCACAGCCTTCACCTACAACTCTTATTTCAATTCTGTTATGTACAGTTCATGTTGGCAAAGAAAAAATTCATACTAGGTAGCTTTATTGCATTAACTGGGAAACATGATGCACATTAATATCATTAGCAAATTGAGAATTTTTGGAGAAGTTGATAGGAATATTGAATTGAGTTTGATTATTATGGAATGCTTGGCCTCATGTTTAAAAAATTCATCAAATAATACTCCTTTCAAGTGGGTCTAGAGAAAACACATTCAATTTCCAGATTTTGTCTTGGGGGAAGCCACATCTTTGCTGGGTCATCTTAATTACATGGTAAACTTGGCATTCTGATACCATGAGCTGATTTGATGTTGTCACAAAATTTGTATGCATGAGTTTGGTTGAGTAATGGGGAGCCATATAAATCTGATATCTACATTCATGTAGCAACATCCTAAACAAATCCGCGATATGTTCTTTTCTATGGAGAAATGGGTCAGCTGTTAAAAATGAAAATGTCTGTGAAAAATTTGAGAATCACTGAATGTTGCACATATTGGTTTATATCTTCCAAGGCATCAGCGAATGACAACATGTTCAGTTTGGGGAGATGGCTACTTTCCAATTGATCTAACAACTCTTACTTTCCATCAGGACATGGAAATTATTCAGTTTGGGGGAGAAGGAGCTACTATGCTTGTTGGTTTGTCATTCACATTCATATTACTCAACCACATTATTTTCCATATAAAATGCAGAATTTGAATTAAGCATATCTCACAAACCATGCATCGAATTCTCATGATTTTTGGACACGAATTGCATAATATCAAGATGAACAAACCTGGTAAGTTTCAGCCCAATCTAGTGCACGGTTTTCGAGAAAATGGCCATCATCACCTACATCCATTTTTCCTATATCTCAATATCCGTGCATCAGATGAATTTGAGCTTTGGGGAGCAGAAGCATTATGTTAAGAGGAAGATACTCACCAATTTTAAGGTAAAAATACTTCACGGATTGCAAAAAAATAGCCATCATCACCTACAACCGATTTGCATTTTTCTCGAAATCCGCGATGTGGGTATCTCTGATTTTTGGTGTGGAGATGCATTGGACTTGTAGAAACTTGCTTGCAAAATTTCAACCAAACCCAGATCGTATTTTGTGAGATATTATCTCAGGAAGTTTGCTAGAACACCAACTGTGATTCTGCCAATTTTGTCCATTTCCCTATTCTGGCAGCTGTGACTCCGCCAAATTCTTCGCTAAATGGCTGGGACTCTGTTAAATTCTTCGCTAAACTTTCCGCCAAATTTTGCAGCTATGACTCCTCCACTTTTGACCATTTTCGCCTTTTTCACACAGCTATGACTCCGCCACTTTTGGCCATTTCCGCCAATTTCCGCAGCTGTGACTCCACTATTTTTCACCCATTTCGCCTTTTTCGCACAACTGTGACTCTGCCACTTTTTGGCCATTTCCGCCAATTCTCACATCTGTGACTCCGCCATATTTGTCCTATCTACAACTGTTACTCCGCCAGATTTTCCCATTTTCAGCAGCTGTCACTCCACCGATTAAACTTGCCAATTTTTCAGCTGCAACTCTTCTGCCTATGGTCACTATGCATGGTAAAATGAAAGCAACAGTTGAATGAGTCTTCTAGTCTGGATGCTACACAAGTTTTGGGTTGCATGAGGACATGCAGCAAGTTCAGTTTGGGGGAGATGTTGGGTCACGGATTTGTCCCTATTTTCATTACTTATTTCATCCATCTTCTTCCTATTATCACCCATTTATCATTCCATTTTCCATCCATTTGCTATAACTACTCGAGAAATGCCATATTAATCTTATTGATGCTTTAGTAGTTAATCATGATTATTTTCCTTTATTTTTGATGAATTGAAGACTCTTATGCATAATTTTACTGATGATGGTTTATGGAGTGATTGTTCATATTAGCAGTTGTAGCAGCCATGGTTCAAGCCTCCAAAGTTGGCATGCTAGCACACATCCACATGGATATTTCACAACATGGTTTCAGCTTATGATTAATTATGTGCATTTGTGATTTCAATTCGTGCCCAAGTCCAACATGGCAGCCTCCAGCTCATGATCAAACGACCTCAACCAAAAACGCATGTCAAATAAGAACACAATGATTCACGTCTCGATTTGCGGGAAGCTGGAGACGAATCTCGAAACTCTGGGACATGGGTTTTGTGCGCAACAACCTCATTTACATGACTAAAGAGGACATCACCAAAAAGAGATACGGTTTGAGCTACACAGCTGGTTCTCTAAGCATGTAATTCCCATATTTTCTGTTGCGGCAGGTTTTAAAGTTATTAGCAGTTACGGTCATGTTCTAGCTGTTATAGATCACAAGTGGGGTTCGGTTTCTCATTCTCTTGGGAGAATTTTATGTATAAATATGTAATCATTATGTTGTATTGGGAGGAAGAGAGAGCAATGTTATGCTGTAGGATTTGATCCAGAACTCTGATGTAATAGTTTCATTCTGATAATACATGCTGGCAGTTTCTGAATTCTGGAGTTGTAGACTTTCATTGTGGAGTTCCAGCTCTGCTCAGTGGAGGAAGGGCCATCTTCCCTGAGCAGATGCTAATAGTGTTGATTGTTCTTTTGTAGATTTGTTTATTATTTACTTCATGCTTTCATTTCATTAGATTTATCATAGTTATATGCTTTCATTCATTGGATTTATCATAGTTTTTTTCATTTTAGTTTATTTTCATAGATCATTGGCCAACATACCACTTCTTTTAGATTAGGCAATTAGATCTTTCTTCATAAGAATTGATTTTACTTGAAGTGTGATTAGATTTACAATTTGGTTTTATGAATAGATTTTAGGTTTGATTTATTTTCAAGAAGGTGTGATCTGGTTTATAATCAGTTTTGATTTCATACCAATAGATAATAGTGTCAGATAGAAATTGTGCTTGCATAGATCTAACACGATAGATTTGAAATAAAAGACTTCCTCAGGTTGATAATTTATGTTTGGGAGTTTCAGTTGTTTAATTAATTAGACAATTAATCCAACCAACATTTTGGCGTCGTTGCCAGGGAAGTTATCAATAGTGCAAAAGTACATCTGACATTGTTTTGTAGATGCATTGTTAAAGTAGGGCACGTAGGTTACATGATTACTTTTCAGTTTATTGAATTTGCTTTGAGTGTGAATTTTCTTTTTTTGCATTTAGTTTCATTTAATTTTTAATTTTCTGAGCATAAATCTTATCATTCCCCTTAGTGGTGTTGTAAGCACCACCCATTATACTAACAAGTTGACAGGAACATTCAAAGGAGGAGCCTCAAGATAACACATGAAGAATCTAATGACGAGATGACAAATGAGAAAGATGCAAAAGTTGTTACCTTCGAATTTCCCATCAGAGATTCACGAGGAGTGGCAGCAACGAAAAGCATTCCCCCACATGTTCTACCAATTTTTCACGGTTTGGAAAATGAAGACCCTGATGTATTTCTATTTCAATTCGAAGTACTTTGTAGAGGATATGGTTATTGTGCTAATGATCAAAAGTTGAATGTGTTTCCCCTTACTCTAAAAGGAACAGCCCTCCGATGGTTCATGAGCCTCGGTGGGAATTGTATACAAACTTGGGAAGACATGAAACATGTATTCTTGAAAAGGTACCAACATTATTGCAAGGTCAATAAAGATATCTTCGAAATGACACAAGAATAAGAAGAGAGTTTGGAGGATTACATGGAATGCTTTCAATACAATCTTCAAAGATCCAAACAAAGGAAACTGGGGAAAGAGACCTTGAAAACACTCCTACTTAAAGGAATCCAAGCTGAATCTTTAGAAATACTAAATATGATAGGAACACGTGATGTATTTCAGTTAGAATATGATGATATTTGTGAGTTATGTAGAAGGTATTCAAGAGGAAACTTCAAGACTAGTAAGAATTCTAGTAATCCTTATTTTCAATCTTTGAAATCTGCTACAAGAACAAGAGTTATGGGAGCTGAAATCAGTAATTTATTTGAAAATTCTAATGTTGATATCAATGGTTCACTAAATTCACAATTGGGTGTTTTGCAGGTGAAGGAAAAGCATGAGGAATTTGAAGAAATAGTTTGCCCTCGGTGCTAGAAGAAACATCTTGCAATAGATTGTCCTTTGGATAGTCTCACAATTTGTGGCATATGTGACTTGAATCATTCCACAGATCGTTGTCCCTCCTTACCAAGGATGAAAGAAACATATCAAAGAGATCTGGGAGTTGCATCCAACTCGTTGCAACAGTCATGGAAACTATGGCCTACATGTATGGTTCAAAACTCTATCCCTCTATTTCCTTACTCTCATGCTCAATCATTGAATACTCTTCCACCATGGTAGCTGTTGCGGCCTCAATTTAACTCTTACCTACCTTATCCACAAGGGTTGAATGGCCTATCTTATGATCACATGGGCACTTTCCCTCATGCTGTAACACCACTTGGTCCTTCAAGATCATCCTCACAAACAAATCCTCTACATCAGCCACATCTATCTTCTCATCAAACTCATTGGTATCCAACACAATTTCCTGTCCAATCCACCATCCACCCTAACCATAATAAAGCAGTACAGTATGCTTACAGTGCTGAACTACAAAATTTTCCTACATTTCCCTCATGTTCTACCTCACCTACAACGCTGCAATAATACTTGCAACAATTCTATACGAGGCTTGAACATGTTTTAAATCCAAGACTTGGAAGTGAAGTTTCTTATGATCATCAACAAGTTAACAAGATCAACAAATCTAATGAACGGACATTGGAACCAAAAGCATCCTTCACATCATTAGATTCGAATCTCTTATGCAATCAGGAAGATCAATTTACTAAGGAGATTCATGGTGTAATAGCCATGAGAAATCAAGGGAACAAAGACTTTATTGAAGCTTGGTTTCAATTTGTTATCAATCTACAGTATCATTCCTTACTTCACCAATTCTTGGCACGATCATTTCAAGGGAAGTTGACCTCTCATATCCTAGCACTCATAAAGTTATATTTTTCTATTGGGAGTATGAGAATACTTGAGTCATTTCTTCGAAAGTGGCTCCATTGGAAGTTCTCCTACACTTGAAAAGAAAAAATTGTTATTTCCAAGTAGTGTAGGACATTGTAAATAAATAAAATCTAGGATGCATAGATAGTATCATTTTGTTTTGAATAAGAACTCTTGGACACATGGTGCAGTAAGAGCCATCCATATTACTAATCTCTCTTTTTCAGGAAGTTGGTGAGAGGAAGGAAGCATTGGTGAATGAAGACTCCATGGAAAAGGAGCTAAACGATTATGGAAACATTCAAGCTTGAAACTTATGTGATCATCATGGTATTTGTTTAGTTTTTTATTTCTATATAACACATCCATAAAAATACACAAACTTTATTTCAACATTATATTATTTTTTAAGAGTTGTAGCTACAGCTGTAACACATTGTGTAAGTCAATGTAGGTACTCAATGCTTGAAATTTTTGGTATGTGTGTGTGTTCTATTTAATTTTACATCATTAAAAACATTCATACCAAGGCATTTTTCAAGAATGTATCCTTGGTAAGCACCCTGAGTACAAGTATGAGAAAGGTAGAGTAGAGAGAAAATATTCACCTCTTGAGTTGATCCATAGTGATATCTTAGGACCCTTCCCTACATCATACTTGAGTAATGCAAAATATGTACTGACTTTCATTGTTGAATGTTGAAGATACTGTTGTTTTTACTTTCTCGAATATAGGTCAGAATTCTTTGGTATTTTTATTCTTTTAAAGCTTCTGTTGAGGCTTTTTCTAGAGAGAATATTAAGGCCCTTCGAATAGACGATGGAGGGGAATATTTCAAGTCTCATTTACAATAATTTTGTGTTGATGCTAGCATTCAAATGCAACATACTATGCCCTACACACTTGTTGATGCTTGGAAAAATCATTGCATCGATAGTAGGGGTTCTCCCCAATGAAAAGTCCCAATTAGACTATTCATTGTTAGAGTAGGGAACTCGTCCCATTTACAGTCTGGCTACCATAGGATATGCTATGTTGTGGGTTTATTAGTTGCATCATGATCCACGATGTAAATTTTTATTATCATGTATGTAAATGCAAAATCCTAATTCTAAATGTGCATGATCCTACCTATGCTTGTTTGACGGGTAGAAAGAGGCCTCACAAGGTGATGTGTAGGTTCTTACCTCTCTTCTTACCACCCCTAAACTACCAAGAAAGAAAAACTATACTTCTTAAGTGCCTAGTTTTAATTGATCTAATCTAACCTATCCTTGCAAGAAGCGAAATTGAAAAGAGAGTATTGAGTGTAACTGCTTAGTACAAATCTATAAGTTAGCTACTGAAATAAATGTGTTAACAGTCACAGGATAAGATTAACAAAAGGATCGATTTGATATTGACATTTATTTCATTCATTACTCATAAATACACAGAAAATTGCATTTCATATTCATAAACAATGAGCTAATTCGCAAACCATTAGAATAATCCAATAGAAAAAAAGGAAAGATCATACTGCATATTGATGAACAAAAGGAAGAAATAAGTTCTACACATTTATTCACATATTTCCATGCAACATTCCATGTACACCTTCACCCAGCAAAAATGTCTTTTCTCATTAGAAGAAAAATAGTTTCTTACAAAATGAGACCAGTCCAATATTTCACAAGCCAAAAGCCCCTTTCCCATCTAGTCTTCTCTATTTATCTTCACAAACCCATCCTTGAGGTGATTTATCACTTCATATTCCCTTTAAAACCTTTTGTCTTCCACAAATTTGTCCTTTTGTGGTCACAAATAATCAAAACAAAAATTAAAAATACAATATTACATTAATTAGATGGTATGTTTTCTCGACTTTGGATGTAATCATTCCAAAGACCAATCTCATAAGATATTACATTTAATTTTTGTGGTTCCAATAATTTCAAAGCCACTTCATGAAAAGGCATATCTTTGACCATAACATTCAACCCTTTTGTTGCTGCATTGTGACCATTTCCTAAGTGAAAGGCATTAGTGGTGGCTTGCCCAATACGTTGCTAGAGATCTTATGCATTGAGTGTGTCTATACTTTTAATGGCAGCAATATCTTCATTCATGATAGTCCTTAATTTTTCTAAGCACTACTCCTTTAGTACTATCTCTTCAATGGAACCAGGAGGTGAGAGATGACACTTCTCAAATGCTCTATACATGTTTTGGTGAATATATTCACACTTTGTGATAGAATATCGTACCTCATTCTATAGCTTCTTCTCTTCCTTTTGACAACTATCCAAGAGTGTTATGTCCAATTTGAGTTCAACAACGGTCATATTTGGAATATGTGGAGGAATTTCCTCAGATTTCTTCTTCCAGGAAATTAACTTCTTCATTTTATCATAAATTTATATTAAATTATCCCTTTTAGTTGAAGCCTCTTGATAAATTTGCTTCAATATGGTTACCATTCCTTACAACTTGTTTTTGGGAGTGGAACAACTATTCCTGCAACTCAGAAGCACAATCATAGAACAATGTTAGATCTTGTTTCTGTTCTTGAGCAGAGTTCAATTGCTCCAATAAGAACTCCTTTTATTTAGTTATATATGCTACTTGAGCTTGCAAATATCCATTCTCTATTGTGAGGAACTACACCTGTTGGTCTAACTAGTTCTCTTTTTCTTGTAATTTGCTTATTTGATCTTGAAAGTCAGTATTCTCTCCTTCTAATATCACTAGTTGTACATTTAATGAGTCATTATCATCCTCAAGGATTTGAACAATCTGCATGATTCTCTCTTTCTCAAACTCTAAAACATCACAATGTCTCCTCATTTCAATTTATTGATTTTGGGCCTTCACCAAATTATCTTTCAACTTAATCATTTTAGCTTTGTTATTCTCTACATATTCCACCAACTTATGAATATTATCTTTGTTATCTTGTGCAATAGAAATATTTACCGATGTTGTGAACTTAGGATCTTTATTTGCGCCTAATTCGAATACTACAGCTTCTTGTATGGTAATAATATCTAGCTACGAAGCGACCTTTAACCTCATTTCCTTTCTTTTCATGATGGCCTTTCTTTTTGGATCAAAACCTATTGTTTCAAGATTAGAAACTGAGTGTTGCTTAGATGGTGTAAATGGCATGAGTACTAGATCATCCAAATGTAGATGACCTCCTATGAGGAGTACTCTAGTATCGATATATGTAGGATCATCGATCTCCATGTCCCACTGATCATTACTTTCTTGTGCATTCTGAGCTTCCACAACTTTCTTGATATGATCTTCTTCTTCAATTTTCTTCTTGAATGCTTCTTGCATTCTCTTTTCCTCTTGCTCAGGAGTCATTTTTTCTACTTCTTCTTGCTTTGCTTTCTTCCGTGCATCTTCATCCCTTTTTTCCTTTTGTCTATCTTCTTCTTTCTTCTTGGCTAAATCCTCTTCGTGCATCCTCTTTTCCTTTTTAGCTATAAGAGCTTCTTCAATATCTTTCTTCCTTGCTATTTCTTCTAAGTCTTCTTTTGTGGATGTATTTAGTTTGCTGGAAATTGCTTTTTTTTTTCTTACCAAATCTTTTGTTTAAATTTGTAAGATTATTTTCTCTCCTATACACCTGTTTATCCTTAAAAAAATGAACTTCATACTCATAACTAATCTTGCATGATAAACAATGTTGAGCCACCTTCTGTTGATTGTCATTTCTGACAAAAAAAAAATTCCATAATGAAAATCATCCAGTTCTTTCACATATTCCTCTGCTACTTTGACTTTGTTAAATTTATAGGCCCCAACCACAAGTGGGAGTGGTGGCCATGATCCTTTCTTGTGTTCATGCAGGAAGTGTCCAACACCATTAATGGACACAAGCGTCACTATTTCCTTCAATATGATATAATCTGTCACATATCTAGGCATCAATGAGGGGCTCTTTGAACCTCTGTACATGTGTGGATATGTGCCTTCGAGAGTGAATTAGTAGTCTCCATATTCATTGATCATTGCAGATGCTTCATGTGACATACAATTGGATTCTTCATCAAAAATCAACTTATATAATGACATCATGAATTCTTCACAAATCTGCTTATAGAAGCTTGCATGTTTGTGTGCCCATAAGATTTGATAGGCCCCATATACCGATTTTTCATTTGGATTCCCGTTGCACCCACATTTTGTAGAAGGATTCATAAGAAAAATACAATCAATAAGATATGATGACATGTAAAGCTTAGCTTTCTTCTGCTTGATTCCCTCTTGAGCATCCTTTATGGCTTGCATCATATTTTTTGAAATAATGTCATCCCAATCAAATATTGTGTCGTGCATCATGACATGAAACAATAATGGAATCCAATTGAGATTGTATCTACTTGCATTGGATCTTCCATATATTCTGCATAAAAGCATAGCAGCAACCTTAAATGGAGTTTTAATATTTTTGTTTCATACTCCCCACTTGTTCTTTGTCGTAACTATTTTCCTAGGATCAAAATCTTCCTTGCACATTCCGAATGTTCAATCTTCACACTTCTGACCCAATCGTATGTTAAGAGCACTTTAGGTGTTGGGAGCTTACAAGATTTACGTATATGTGCAGGCTGGAAAGAAGCAAAAGTGTTCCCTTTGGTAGTCGCAATGATTTTGGATTTCACATCCACAAAGGATAAAATCCAACCAATCACTTCTGCACATGGAAATAGCTATAGGAGTGTAGCATCTTTATGAAGAGTAGATTTCTTAATATTTTGATATCTCAAGATTTCTTTTATTATCACATTGGGTATATTTTGATCTTTAAATGAGGTAATAGATTTCACCCCATTTAAATTCATGGGCTATCTCCATGGCATATTTAGTATCCTTGAACTGGACTTCCAAGGATGTTTCTAGAACTATTTCTACATCATAATCTAATTCCATCCTTGAACTGGACATAAACGCATCATAATTGGGTTGCATGGGCTTCATTAATAATACAACTAGATAAATTTATGCCTAAAATAATAATAAATTGGTCATGATATCTCCTAATAGAACATTTTCACTCTTCCTCAATCAAATATCAATTAAACTAAAATGCAAGCCAAAAGACTCATACTATCAACAAGTTCATAACATTATTTTGAACAAAGAACTTCTCATGAAGTAAACTGTAAATTAGAATTTAAAGGTTGATCTAATGTGCATGCATTAAGGAGAAGAAACTATGAATTAGGTTTAACATACCTTTGAGTGAATGACAATGAAGGATTAGGGTCGAGCAATGCCTCCCTCATTTGCAAATGACGGTAAGCACCTAGATCAAATTGTTTACACTAAACGGGCTCATCAAACTTAGATCCTCAACCAAACTTCAAGCACTCACAAATGCAAAGGACGACTAGCTAGGGTTCAATCGAAAATCGTTGGTCAAAATCGTGTTGAGGAAAACTCCTCCGGATAGGGTTTATGTTCTTTAGGAAAACAAACAGTGTTTGAAATTGGTTAAGGACTTAGGCTTGAATGACACCCCATCCATAAATGTATGTGTTTGGAAAGGTTGAAAATTGGCAAGGAAAGATCCCTGATGGTCTCTACTAATGGTTAAGCACGCAGTCCATGAATCAATAATTGGCTAGGGTTTAATCCTTTCCTCTCAGAATGATGCGATTAGAGTTTCTATGGCTCGAAAGAATAAAAACTAGGGCTTAACGTAACAGATTAACCTACTTCCCTCCCAACTCCTTTAATGTCAATCCATTGCTACCAAATGTAACAAAAGTACCAGATGAGGACAAAAATTCTACCTACCTAGACATGTAATGAGTGCACCGATGAGCTGGTGATCCATCTGGAAGGTTTCTCATCCAAGTGGAATGAAGATGTAACATCATTTAGGAAACAAATAATGATCATGTAACGGGGTTCCTTCCTCTAAATAAAAATTTCTCAAACCCTAAACCCTTTAAGACTTGGTCAACAAACCTCCGTAGCATAGGAGATTTTATATGACAATCAAGTGTTACTAGTTCCCATTCCTTAGAAAAAATATTCTTTATAAGTTAAAAGTGGCCCATTGGTGATAAAAACAACATCTATGCCGATTATTTTTAGAGAGAAAACACTATTTACACCGACAGGTTCGGCAACCAATCCAAATCTATGCGACATATTTTGTGACAAATCCAATTCTGCATCGATGGGACTGGGCATAACTCGACGATGTTGAAGAATTAAGTCATTATGCGAAATGAGGTCGAGCAATAAAACTTCATTTGACTAACCGTTTCGGATTAGAAGGACTCTGACACATTTTGGGCCTAAACACAAATGCCCAGCAAAACACCCAATCTTGCGGAAAAAACTTCCAAGTCAAGTGAGAAGAAACAAACCTACAAAAAGATTTGGGCCAAATTTCATAAATTTGTGCAATCCAAACTTCAATTCAAAAACTTTAAGTTTAAATGAAATCCAAAACCTCAAAACGTATCGATTGTTTCGGTGTCAAATGTGAAAATTCCCCAATAGTTTAGGCAATATGAAATTGGAAGTTGATATGTCTGTTTCAACACTTTAATACTTAATGTCCTGACGTTTCAACGAAGAACCAATATTTGATCTAATGTTTCACTAGAGTTGTGGTAAGTCATCGAAATGGTCAGAAATAAAAAAATTTCTAAGTGTCAACTTTCCTATAAACAACCAAGCTTTAAGTAATTATTTGGCGAAAGAGGCAACTACAAAGCAAAATAAAGTTAAAATTTGAGTTCAAACATAGGGAGGGACTCTAATTTTGCACAAAATTGGGGAAAGGGTTGCAACTGCAACAACATGTTAGTTTTTCAAAATTTACTTCAATATGATCTAGGATCTTAACTGAGAGAACAACATGTACAGCATATCTACAGTATATCAATCATGGACACAATAATGCAAGCACACAAGAGACACAGAGTTTACTTGGGGAAAACCATAAAGGTGAAAAACCCCAATAACTTCCTCATAGATAGATAGAGCAATGATACAACCCAAGAATAAGAGATAGACATCTCCTAGCGGCATCTTTTCCTCCTCCACAAGTGCGCCACTCTCCAAAGTGTGTGAGAGAATAGAATGATCAAATAGAGTGCCTCCCGCACTCTATTTATACTTGACTTGGCTTTCCTAATAACCTTTACTAGGTCGGCCTTAACTTAACCACATAACATAATGCTGACCGGGCCGACCCCCAATAGGGTGGTCTAATAACCCTTTGTCCCACATGACTTATACAAGGCCGACCCCAACAAGGTGGTCTAATAACCTGTCAAGTATAAGTTATGACACTTACAATATAAATGACGACACTTCCGTATAGAGGAATAATAACATCTCTATAGGAATACAAACAATTCCGTATAGAGGAATAATAACATCTCTATAGGAATACAATATACATATATGTGAAATACATTCTGAAGTTACATATACATCAACACTCCCTATCAACTAGGAAGGTATTTCTCGACATAGGTCTTCTAGCACAAGTCTTCTTCTCTGGATCATCGTCACTAGATAATCATCATCGAGTTATCGTCATTGTCACTACTGATGCTATCTCAATCAATCTCTGAATCTACTCGTCATAGGAAGTTCTACAGAGCAAGTCCTTTTTCATATTGGATGTAGGCCCACCACCTGCAGGTCTTCATCACTGGCCATACTATGGAATCCTCAGGACTTATTACGTGTATCACAAAACCTTGCAAGAGCATCCCTAGCTGTTACGAGCACACGGCTCTACCTGTAGGATCTCCCAGGGCCATATTATATGTGAACTCACCACAAAACCTCGCAAGAGCATCCCAGGATGTTATGAGCACATAGCTCTACCTATAGGATCTCCTAGGGA
This sequence comes from Larix kaempferi, assembly GCA_027924585.1. NCBI lineage: Eukaryota > Viridiplantae > Streptophyta > Pinopsida > Pinales > Pinaceae > Larix > Larix kaempferi. Next base: position 29,342,348 of record BSBM01000229.1, on the reverse strand, counting down.
CATATTACATGTGGTCACCACAAAGCCTCGCAAGAGCATCCCAGGCTGTTACGAGCACACAGATCTACCTATAGGATCTCCTAGGGCCAAATTACATGTGGTCATGGAAAAACCTCGCAAGAGCATCCCAGGACTTATTACGGGCACACAACCCAACCTATCGGATCTCCTAGGGACATATTATATGCCATAGGACAAAACCTCGAAAGAGCATTTGCCAAATATCCCAGGGCCAAATTATATGCCATAGGAAAAACCTCGAAAGACTATCTCCAGATCTCCCAGGGCCAAATTATATGTCCTCCCAAAGCAAAACCTCGAAAGAGCATTTGCCATATATCCCATGGCTAGATTACATGCCATAGGAAAAACCTCGAAAGACTATCTGCAAATCTCCCAAGGCCAAATTATATGCTTATCTACACAACCTGTTCCACGGCCACAGAGTATCAACCTGATACTCACCATACATCATCCTGATGTACACATGATCATCCTGATCATCAACACTGCAACATCCTGCTGCATGTCATCTGGAGCAACATCCTGAAGCTCGTCATCCATGATCATCCTGATCATACGATGCATCTACCTTATGCATACCAAGTATCTACCTGATACATATCATTATACATGATCCATCTGATCATACCTAATACATATCAACATACATGATCTACCTTATCATACAACGTATCCACCTAATACATATACAGATACATGGTCCAAGCATCCAACATGATGCATATACATACAAATGATCCAACTGATCATATTCAGCATCCAACATGATGCGTATATACATAAATGATCCAACCGATCATATCCAGCATCCAACATGATGCATACATACATAAATGATCCAACTGATCATATCCAGCATCCAACATGATGCATACATACATAAATGATCCAACTGATCATATCCAGCATCCAACATGATGCATACATACATAAATGATCCAACTGATCATACAAAGCAAAAACTAGAACATCATCCTGATGCTCATCATCCAGCGCTTACATCCATAGCCATGTGAAGGATCCTCCTTCCACCATGCTTGGAATGGCTTCAGCAAATGTCTCGATCACTTCTTCCTCGAAGTGTCATCGATCTGAAGGACACCAAGCCTCTCTCTGAAGTACTCGAACTTCACTCTGGCTAGTGGCTTTGTTAGCACATCTGCAATCTGCTCATCCATCGCAACATACAGGAGCTTCATTGCTCATCCATTGCAACATACAAGAGCTTCACTGCTCCTCTATGCACCATATCCCTGATATAGTGATATTTAATCTCTATGTGTTTTGACCTATCATGAAACAATGGGTTCTCAGATAGCTTCACACAACTCTGGTTGTAACAAAAGATACCAGTAGCCTCCAGCGAGAGATCAAATAACTCAGACAGTAGCTTCCGAAGCCATACTGCCTCACAACTAGCTGAGCAAGCTGCAACATACTCTACTTCAGCTATACTCAGTGCTACGCAGGATTGCTTCTTGCTAAACCAAGAGATCACACCTGATCCCATACTGAATCAGCACCGAGAAGTGCTCTTCTTGTCTACAGCACTACCTGCCCAATCTGAATCAACATAACCCTGTAGGTTAAACTTTTGATTCGCATCATACTTGAACCCATAATCAACTATACCCTTCAGGTACCTCAGAATATGCTTTACAGCAACCAGGTGAACATCTCTCGGATCTATCAGGAACTGGCTCAATGTGTTCACCGCAAAGCAAATATCTGGTCTCGTGTTCGTCAAGTACATCAAGGACCCAATCATCTGATGATACACCGTGACATCAACCGGATCAGATGAAGCATCACACAGAAGCTTCAGGTTCGATGCCATAGGTGTGGCCATGGCCCTACAGTCCATCATCCCGAACCTCTTTAGGATCTCTACTGCATACTTTTCTTGTCCAAGGAAGATACCATCTGCACTCTGCCACACCTCCATACCTAGAAAATAGTGCATCATCCCCAAGTCCTTCATCTCGAACTCGGCAGCAAGCTTCCGCTGCATGTCGGCAATCAATATATCCTCACCTGTAACAAATAGGTTATCCGCATACAAAAGTAGTATCACTGGATTGCCTTCCTCAACCTTGTAGTAAAGGTTGGAATCCGCTTTACTCTTGGTAAATCCCAAGCTGGATAGAAAGCCATCTATCCTGCCATACCAGGTCTTGGGTGCCTGTCTCAAACCATACAGGGCGTTCTTCAGTTTGCACACATGTGACTCTCGATCATGTGTCTCAAACCCGAGTGGCTGCTCCACATACACTTCATCTTCGACTACACCATTCAAGAGAGCTGTCTTGACATCCATTTGGTGTATCTTCCATTTCATCACTGCAGCCAGAGCAAGTACTGATCTAATGGAAGTGTATCTGACTATAGGAGCAAAAGTCTCTTCATAATCAATTCCTCTTTCTGGGAGAAGCCACGAGCTACAAATCTCACTTTGTATTTCTCTATGCTACCATTTGTAGCATGCTTGATCTTATAGATCCATTTGAAAGTCACAGCAGACTTCCCTTCAGGTCTTGGGACTGCATCCCAACCATCATTCTTCATGATCGAATGGTACTCCTCAATCATGGCATTCTTCCCGAATCCTGGGAACTTCAATATTTTTAATATCTTCAATAGATAACTTTGTTGTTGAACAAATGTTGTAGTCCTTCTTTTGTAGGTGATGGTATACGATCTTTCCTACAAAACAAGTTAAATTGCATGATTAGAAAACATCTCATAGTTTTCAGAACAAATTCTTACACATAAATAAATATGTCATACAGGCATGCAATTATCTTAGCCAATGCTTCAATACAACATTTATCCATATCCCGTAACTTTCTAGATTCCTTCCAATCTCTACCATAGCATTGTTAAGAGTGTGCACAACTCCCAACATGTCAGCAAAGAGGTTTCATTCTAGATAAGTAGCAATGGAATGTTGTACAGTGCCATAGGCCACTTACCCATGTATATTAGTAGTATATTGTTCACAATGCAACTATGCACAACCTAATTCTAGGAGCATCAGTATATACATTATTGAACAATATTATTTAAACAAGCAAATATGTAAGAAATGACAATTCAAATACTTATCTTTGTTTGGTTTTTGGGTGGACTCCCTCTGAATCTTTGCAACTCCATCTTGATGTGGATTGTGAGAAATGGTCGACTCCCTATGAATATCTGCATCCTTGCAGAAACTACTGGAGTGTGCTCCCTCTTGATCTTTGCTTCCTGGATTACCTGTCCTTGAACTTATATCCATCCTCGATCACTATGCATGCTTACAAGTATCATTATTGTGATATCCTAGAGATCTCATACATAATCATACATTTATTAGTATATTCTCAATACTAACAAAACACAATAATCTTAAGCATGTATAGTCATGATCATTTCAAACAGAAATAATAAGCATTAGTATTCAAGGACTCTTATGGTTAGTCATATCATAAATTAAAGTAAGAAACATAATATGCCTAAACCCGTGATTACTCAAACCTATGAATAATCATTATCAATCATGCCATGTATACTTATATAAGAGATCCTATCACAAGGTAGGATTCTAACTTGATATAGGAAAAACATACCTAGATTAGTATGTTAGCTAGTTATGTCTAACATACCCACATGATATCTTCTTGTTCTCTTCAATGACTTGTGCTAGTAACCTGCATATCTCATAAGTTAACCATTATAGAACCAAGTTATGCATACCTCGTAAATAGATCTTCTAAGTGATCCATGACAATGGATGAATCTTCGTCTTCATGTCACCATGATCATATGTTCTTGAAATAGAACATGATTTGTCTTTCTTGGTGTACCTTTCATGTTAGCAGACAACATAAACCTCATACAACACCATATTAGTACAATCATAAGTGTCAACATCCTAATCAATGAATATCTTCTATCATGCATTCATAATTTTATTAAGGTGATACGACAAGTCTAAATTTAATCAAGATTGTACTAACCATAATAATATGAAGACAAACATACCATAAACTTAATCATGAACAAATCTCGAAACATACCTGGATAAGTCATACCTGTCGAGATTGCTTGTAATCTTTTTATGAAAGGCCTTAGCCTCATCTCCCTATGAAACTGGAACTTCTTCACTTATGCAGGTGTCCAATCCATTTTCTTCTAGGATTAACCCAATCCACTTGATTTGCAGAAACTGGATCTGGAGCTGGATTTGGGTTTGTCAGGGAAACCCTAAAAATTCAAACTTCTAAAAGGATAGAAAGATGCACCTTGATGAGCTGATCAAGCCAATATATTCAGAATTTGAAAACCGTAAAGTTTCACCCCTCAAATTTTCCTTTGAAACTTTCAGATTCATTAGACATGACCCTGAACTAGGATTTGATAAAGCCCACCCTTCTACCTAATTGAAAGGTTCGATCCAAATCTCTAAGCTTCTATTTTTCTGAGGAGCTTCCAGCCATGGTCACATATTTCAAAAATTCCCATTTTTGCAGAGGCCCTAATTTTCCACTTTTCCGATCAAAGTCCTGAACTAGGGTCTGATCAATCCTGGCCTTCTGCCCAACCAAAAATTCTGATCTTGGTCTCTAAATTTCGATTTTGATGAGTAGCAATCAGACATGGTCTCCGATTACAAAAAATCCATCTTTCTTCGAAACCCTAAATTCTCGAAGCCATGAATGAAGGTGCTTAAAAATAATTCTGTTTTGACAGAAATATGTACCTGATTGTTTCTGGTGTAACTCCGAACTTTCCAATCCACAGAGTCTGAAACTTCTACTTGTGGTATCCTGAGTTGTCATCTTTCCAAACCCATAGTTCTGACCTCAATTGGATTCTCTAAGAGAGCTATATGCCAAGTGTCGCAACGTGACCTGTTTATGGGATAAAACAGGAGAGTGAACTTGTACAGCGTGCCACGTGTCACTGGTTCCGTTTCGGCCTCTAAAAAGGTTACCTGAGAGAGTAAAGTCCGTGCACTACCTGCAATGTTTTACTAAATTTCATTTGGAGCTTCCTAGCCCAAGTTATGACCTTTTTTCCTAGGTCACTTTTTTATAACTCAGATCTGGAAGAGGCAGAAACCCTATATTGTACAGATCATAAAACACAAAATACAACTAATTAGACGTTTTCCTTTGGACAAAAGGTACATGGGGATATGAAATTCTACCTGTAAAAGTTTCATATCCAAAAAATTCACCAAAATGGATTTATAGCGAAAGTTCTACGATGACGTTTTTTTGCTATATCAAGCCCTAGCATCGTAAGTGCAACAAGTGTCATACATGCCATGCCATGCCTTCTTTCAGGCTAGCTCTGATTCCATGTTAGTTTTTCAGAATTTACTTCAATCTGATCTAGGATCTTAACTGAGAGAACAACATGTACAACATATCTACAGTATATCAATCATGGACACAATAATGCAAGCACACAAGAGACACAGAGTTTACTTGGGGAAAACCATAAAGGTGAAAAACCCCAATAACTTCCTCATAGATAGATAGAGCAATGATAGAACCCAAGCATAAGAGACACACATCTCCTAGCAGCAACTTCTCCTCCTCCACAAGTGTGCCACTCTCCAAAGTGTGTGAGAGAATAGAATGATCAAATAGAGTGCCTGCAGCACTCTATTTATACTTGACTTGACTTGCCTAATAACCTTTACTAGGTCGGCCTTAACTTAACCACATAACATAATGCTAACATGGCCGACCCCCAATAGGGTGGTATAATAACCCTTTGACCCACATGACTTATATAGGGCCGACCCCAACAAGGTGGTCTAATAACCCGTCAAGTATAAGTTACGACACTTACAATATAAATGGCGACACTTCCGTATAGAGGAATAATAACATCTCTATAGGAATACAAACACTTCCGTATAGAGGAATAATAACATCTCTATAGGAATACAAACACTTCCGTATATAGGAATAATAGCATCTCTATAGGAATACAATGTACATATATGTGAAATACATTCCGAAGTTACATATACATCAACACAACACCTCCACAAAATGGTGTGACAGAGCACAAAAATAGATCCATCAAGGAGATGGGCACCTGCTAGAGTCCAAGTCTTTATATCCAATACTTTGGGAAGAGGCCATTAATTGTGCATCCTACATACATAATAGAGTGACTCATAAATCTTTGAAAGGTATGACTCCATTTGAATCTTTGAGTGGGCACAAGCCAGATGTGTCACATTTCATAATTTATGGCTCAAAATCTTGGGCTAGAATTCCTCCTGAGAAAAGAAGGGATTTTCAATCCCAAATCCAACCATGCATATTTGTTGGATATCTTGAAGATGAAAAGGGTTACAAATTGCTAAATCAATCCACTTAGAAAAAATTCATTGAATGGAGTGTGCAATTTGAATAAGAACCCTTGCAGACAGTCTGAATGGAAGAAGGAGAAAGCTCACGCCCACCACCTGATTATGTAAGTGATGCCTCAAGTGAATTTTCTGATTTTGAATATGATGATGAAGATGAGAATATGATTGCATATCCTAACCCACCTAAAAGACCAAAGTGGGCTGCAAAAACCATTGAATCGGCAAGAGAACTTGTAGGTGATCCTCAAGACACAAGGAAGCCTAGGTCTCAGTTTGAAAATTCACACTTCACATTTTCTTCTAGTGATCCTTATATTTCTGAGAGATGTTATTTGATGATAGTATATTATGCAAAATAACATTCTAAGGCCTCAAAATATACCATATGTCAAGCTTCCATGAATGAAGAGTTTCAGTCTCTTCAAAATAATGAAACTTGGGAACTAGTTTCATTGCCTCCTGGCAGAAAATTGGTTCAGTGCAAGTGGGTCTTTCGAACAAAGATGGTTGTTGATGGTGCAATAGTAAAATATAATTCAATATCGGTGGCTGATTTCTTCTCCCATGTCCAAGTTCTTGACTACATATAAAAAAAAATTTGGGTAGCCAAGATGGATTCCATCAGACTAGTTCTAGCTATTGCAACATCCAAGCACTAGGAAGTGCACCACATGGATGTTACAAGTGCATTCCTCCATGGATATATTGAGGAGAACGTTTACATGTAGCATCCAGAATTTTATGTTCATGACACCTCTCCTATGTGCATATTGAAGAAGTCATTGTATGGTATCAAGTAGGCTCCTATAGCCTGGTATGCCAAAATGGACAAATTTCTTTTGTCACGAGGTTTCACTAGATGAAAATAACATCCTAATATTTATATGAAGCATATTGATGGCTATATTTTCCTTATTGTTTTATATTTTGATGATATTTTCATCACTGGGAGTTCCACTGTAGATATTGCTTCAATAAAAACTGCTTTGCATAATTCTTTTGCAATGACTGACTTGGGATTGTTGATACAGTTTATGGAATTTGAAATCGCTCAGTACACTTCAAGAATAAATGTCTCTGAATCAAAGTATGCTTCATATCTACTCAATAAATTCAAAATGAAAGAGTGCAATCCAACCAAGTTTCCATTTCTCTCTGGAATAGACTTGAAGATGGTAACTCTTCCCCATTGGTGAATATCACTTTATACAAGAAGCTAGTTGGGAGTCTAATGTATCTTACACACTCTCGGCTTGATATAGCTTATTCAGTAAGTGTTGTATCAAGGTAAATGCATGAGCCACATGAGCTCCATTGGAAAGATGCTAAAAGGATCTTGCATTATGTGCAAGGAAACAAGTCTTTTGGGATACACTATGTTGTTGATTCTTCACTGGATCTCATTGGGTTTTCAGATTCTAACTGGGCTGGAGATAGCTCACACTAGAATTCAAATTTTGAATATGATTTTATTCTTTCTAATGGTCCTATTTTCTGGTCAATTAAAACGCATAGAGCCATTGCACTATCATCTACAGGGGCTGAATACAGAGGAGTTGTAAATGAAACCACATAGTGTGTCTGGTTGCAAGGCATACTTTCAAAGTCTGGGATTCACTTTAGTACACCTATTTCCATATGGTGTGACAATCAGAGTACCATAAAGATATCAACAAATCCAATACAAAGGAAGAGAACTAAGCACATAGATATTCATATGCACTACATTTGAGGAATAGTGCATGATCAGAGCATATCTCTATTGTATTGTCCATCTTCATAACATACTACAGATATCTTCACTACAACATTTACAGAGAATACTTCGTCCATCTCAGATCACTGCTTGGAGCGGGTGAAGACATGATGGAGGATCATCGGGGCCTAGGAGGAGCAGTCGAAGATGATCGACATAGATAAGGTTGACCAGAGGGAGTTCCACCGACCACTAGTATGGGAGAGTAGATTGACTGTCGAATTCAATGAGTTGGGAAGGAGTAGTTGATCGCATATCAACAGAAGCAATGAACAATTGACAGAAGTGCGTAGAATTTGAGGGTCGACATGTTGTCAAACCATGAATCCGACATGTTTTCACATGAGCCAAGCGAGGAGGAAGGGGCGGACTAGTGAAGCCTGAGAGTGCGAAGGGAAGCCGATAGGGTATTTTGAAGGTTGATGGAAGACAGTATGGTTGAGGTAGTGATAAGATTGACTACTGTAGCAGTATCAGAAGGATGCACCGAAAGTCAAGGAGAGTACTTGGCAGCCATTCGAGGTTTCTAAGGAAGTTATTAGCAGTTATTGCAGGTGGTTGGGATCGTGACAGATGTCATCACAAGTGGATATTGTGTAGCACGGCAAAGGAGCTGACAGTTGTAGGTCTACAGGATCAGGGAGATCAGCGGACAGAGGAAGCATGTCTCGGGGGTCGGAGTGATATTGGGAACAACAGCAGTAGGGTAGAAGGCCAAGGAGTTGGGATCACTTGGAATCAGAGGGAGCATATCTCAAGTGAAGGTTTTGTAGATTGGATAGGAGATTCACACATCTACAGAGCGCAGAGAAGATCAAGCCATAGCTCTAAGTTTCGTAGTGAACCAGGAGAGGTTGAAGATCGACACACTGAGATAGCACACAATTACTTCAGTATTGTAATAGGTTAAGGCTGACAATAGTTATTTGTTTACATTCCTTGCATTTCGCACTGTAACCGTTTTCGGTAGAAGTAATATAAGCTAGCTTCTGGCATCCTGTTTACATCTGGTTTATGTGAACGCATGTGTTGTCTGTAATTGTTAAGCAAGGACTCTTTGCGAAGGCACCTTGCGTCAAGACATGATGAAGAAAGATTGAGAAAATTTTCTTTTTCAGTTTTGTTCATGTCCATATTTAGAGGAGAGGTTTTTCCCATGTGATTTTTCTTTTTTCCTTGTTTGTCTGGACAAATAAAATGTAAAGGGTCACCATAGCCTTTGTTGTTGGGCCCTATTTTCTAATTTTGCACTCACACAATTAGGATTAAGAGGAGGTTTTAGAATAAATTGACCCCATATATACCGTAGGATATAATTTATTATGCATTATTAATGTTTCCTAGGTGTTAGACTATATTGTGGGCCCCATAGTGCATACTTGTCCCACTTCTATGTGGTAGTTATCCACCCAGGCACCCTTTCTACCTTTTTTCCTGCCTTTAATTAGTGTTTCTTAGTAAGAGCACACTGGATTCTTTTAGCATGCCTTATCCTTCTTTTCTGGTCATAAATTAGCTTTGCTTTGCTTTTGTCATAAATAAGGATGAGGTAGGGGCGCTAGGTTTCTTTTAGCAAGGTTTCATATTTTTGGCCACCACATCCTCCATGATTTTCTCATGAAAATACATCATCTTACTACTTTTTAGTCACTCATGGGATTCCAAGTTTGATTTTTCCTATTTGTGACCTCCTTGCATGAGTTGGAAGCTTTATGTTGCCTTAGATGGGGATTTTTACCAATTGTAATCCTGATACTTGTGATCAATTTGAATGCCTCCATAGTATTTTTATTTTTATATTATGTGTATATATTTGGATAGCCTTCGCATTGCCTAATTTTGGCGGCTATACAGTTATTCAATAGAGTTTTGGTTTGTGCATCTATTATGTCTCTCTTTTCACTGTTTTATGAGCAATCATTGCTTAAACATTTGTGAGGAATTTTTTATGTTGCATAGATCTACCTATGATCATATTTTCAAACATATGACTTGGCATGTTTGAGCTTTTTGAATCTTGCAATACATTGGTTCGTGATATTACTTGGAAAAGTATTTTGAACTTAGGAAAATTCTTCATCATATTTTGATAAAAAATTATGTAGGGTTTGTATGTTTGACCTTTCTAATTGTTATAAAAGGGATAGACTTCCACTCTAGTTAGATACCTATGTCCTTGCACTATTAACCTATTCCCTTACAATTCTTCTTCTTACAATGTGTATTTGCACATTTTAGGACAATTACTAGTTACTATTATTAGCGTAATCTATAATTTTGGGGCTAAGGTGAGAATTGAGCATTTACATTCACAAACACACATTATTTTAATGTAATACATGAGCATACATATGAAACAATAAAAGTTAAAGGGGTCTAACAATTGGTATCAAGAAATGAACACAAGGAAATTCACATGTCATCAGAGTGAGAATTGCATATGATTACAAAAACTTGTTTGAAGAAGGCCTTTCAGTTATTGTCACTCCTTACATGCATATGAATATATAAGTGTCCTCTCCCACCCTTTTCTTTGTGTATTGGAATTGAAATTGGCATAAACGTTTTGCACGTGCATACAAATGAATAAAAACAAATTTAAGGTCAAGAATAATCGTTAATATCTTATGAACTTATGTGTGACTTGGTTGTGTATAAACTTAGAAATAAAGCAAATGTATAAAACCAAATCAAAGAATTCAAACCAAACCATCCAATATTTCTTAGTGTATATATTATAACTAGCACACATATAAGCTACACAATTGACAAGGATTGAATCATTGTTATATCATTTTGACTCTAATTATGTGAGAACCAACAAATTCATGAATGTGGAGAATAATCCCTTAAAATATCTTGTAAATTTTTCTTTGAATTATAATAAAATAGCCTCATTTAATAACCAATAATATACTTCAATTTAAAAAAAATATATCTTAACCTCAAAATATTAATCAATGGAAACTAACACCCAAGTTAAACATAACTTATATGGAATGGTTACTATCAAGCTAATAAGAAAAACATCTTAATCATTTTACTAACTTATAAAAAAACTAGTCGATTATAATGCAAAAGAAATTATTAAAACCATTTTTTTTAAATGTAAATGGGTAAGATTTGTATTAGAACTTGCTTGTTACCAAACTAGACAACAAATTAATAAAGGAAAAAAGGAGAGCCTAAAACATGATGTTTCAAACATTCAAAATTGTTTTCCAATAATTATTTTAGTTATCCTATCCTTGTCTTGCGCCAATAGAATCAACTTATATACTACACAATAAAGTACCTTAATAGTAGAACTCATGTATTAAACATTCCTAAAACCAAATATTTCATAAAAGCATGCCCACCTAGGACTGCTTGCTTAGGACCAACATGAGAGTTTACCATTTGTTCCACTTGACCCATTTCAATATAATCATTTGGGATTAGACATTGTTGCACCATTTCTTCCTCTTTCACCCTAAATTATTCATGGTGAAATGAATCGGTAGATGTATTTGAAGAGTTGTCAAGGGATATAAGGTCCCCCTAAAAAGACTCTAGAATTTATGCAATTTTAGAGACCAAATCATATAGTGAGCTAATTTTTAAATTTCTTATCTTGTTTCATGCCTTCTTTTATACACATTCATTAATTTTGAAACTCTTTTTCCTATTCTTTGTAATATGTCGTATGAAAGGATGTGTTGATAACATGTTATTATCAGGACTATGTTTCCAAAGATTTATTGTACTCCCAACATTCCTATCATATTTCCACATTTTTAATATAGATAGATAGTTCACCTTGGACCTCATTTACCTGGTTATTGTATATTCTAATACCCTTTCCAAATTTGCAACCTTGCATAACTTACAACATTTAAGGAAACAACAAAAAATAGCCATGATCCTGAAGCCTCTAAATATGGTACCAAACCACTCAGAATACTGCTCAAGCAAACTTAGTTCATCAACTCTAAACAAAATCTCCATAGGACATTAGAGTATCTAAAAGGGAATTGAGATCCAACAAATGATGAGCTAGAGGAAGAGGCTCGACCGCCAAAAAGACCATCAAACACTAGAATAACTCCCCAAGGAAATAAGATGATGCTTTCACCATACAAAGTTCCAAAAGAACCCACCACTATTCTATCTACAAAGATACTAATAATCAATGCCAAATAAGAAAATGAAATAAATTGCACAAACTCCTAGGTAATGAGACAACATTTCCTCCCCCATCCCATCCTTATTACCTTATCAGTTCTAAACATAGCTGAAAATGAATATGGATGTAATTGATTCCATGATTGCAGATAAAATGCCTCAATATGCTTTCTATGCTACTTGTATCCACAAATAAAATGCATCAAACTTTGGTGAATGACATATATATCATGGGAGGTTAGACAACATCACCAACCCCCCATTTACTCTTCATTTCCAACTTCTAATGCTACTACTTCAACATCTTTTGTATCTATAGTGAAATTTTGGCTCAAAGGACCTATGAACATTTAATATTTTCAAAACATGCCATCAAAGTTTTATATTTGTAAATAACATTGTGAGATGAATGTATTGGGAGTTGAATGGAAATGTATATCATGAATAATGATAGTAGAGTGTCCCAAGATTGTGACATGATTTATTCCCTTGTTTTTCAGCAATACTAATCCCTTATAGGATACCAATTCCTCTTCCCTATTATTTGTGGTAACATTGATCCTCCATGCAAAACAAGGTTCTTTGTTTCCTTTGGGATCTATAACATTCCCCACACATGTTTCCCTTTTAGGATACCATTTTTTTTAGATAACATATTTTTGTTGGAATAGTTAAGCCATCTAGACCTTGGTTAAAACAGTATTTCATGTTTCCTAGTGTTTAGTACCATGTTAATTATTCATCCTAGTCCTTAAGTTGTCAACCTAGGTCCACCTAGGTGCATTATTTTACTACTTTATGATGTTTATTCGTAAGTGAGTGCTCTTTCTGCTTTTAAAGTAGCTTTTAAGAGTCTAAAGTAAAAATCTTCTTTTATCTTTCTTTATTCCTGCTTTTATGAGATAAGACAACTTTTTCTCTACTTTTCTCATGGATAAAGATAAGATAGGGGCACTTTGGTAACCTTGGAAAGTTTGCTTGCTTTTTCCTAACCTCCTTCCATCCTTTTATCCTGTAAAGTTTCTCATCAGCTAATGTTTAGTCACTCATGGCCACGGGGGCTTCACTAGAAGGCAATATAATATCGCGTTCATTCATATTGTGGTATTAAATATTCATGAAAACCTAAAAATTATATTGCTTATATATTAAGGGGTGAAGGGTTTTTTTTATTTAATGTAAAAATACAAAAATACTTTGGGGTCTTTTTTATATGGGTGGGCTAACAAATATCCTCCAAATGGAGATGGCGGGATCACGGTCGAATGAGAAATAGGGTTGAGCCAAGGCTCGGGCTTACCAGTATGTAGGGAAATCGCATCTTGAGGCATGCTTGAGGCCAGGGTTTTCGTGGTGAAGTGGGCTTCTAGTCGATCATAGTCGAGAGACAGTGGTCATTGACAGCGAATTGTTACCAATAGCACTCAGCCAGTTGTTACCAATAGCCTTCGAAGGATCTAAGCCTCCAGGGCCTGTTATAGGCCCTCAATAGGCCTTGGGGGCTTGAATACCCAACCACTCGTTCCTATTACAGGCCTTGGGATGTTTAGTCAGCCTCCTAGGGCTTGTTACAGGCCCTGGGGGATTGGATACCTAGCCCACAACAAGCTTAGTCAGTGATTGGGGAACTACAACATGCAATCTAAATGTTGTACTATGTGCATTGGCTCTAGTGGCATACAAGAAGTGATCTCCTATCTATTCATTAGACCATTAGATGTTTCAAATCATAATGATATGTGGTTGAGTAATTGCAGTGTGGGTGAAGTAATGTGCATCCACGATATACATCGAAAGAAGCAAGGTGCATTATAGAATGCATGTGGGGTCATAAGAGGGGTATCATATCAATATACTAGGTAGAAATATAAAGGGGTATAAAAAATGTTAATGAAAAAATTGATACATATAATATCTAGTGAAAATAGGGTTTTTTTTAAATTGGGAAGGCGTATTGGGAGGGGGTTAAAAAAAACGATTTTGGAAGGTATTTTCCAATATTTAGTGAAATTAGGGGTATTGTTTCATATGCCACGATCGAACATGCTATGATAGTTGTTTATTGAGTGAAAACCCGTGCTCATGGCCTACCTAAGCCAACTTGGTCAATTTATGACCATTTGTTATGAGTTGGAGAAGGATTTTTCCATAGATATGGTTTTATTGATAAATCTAAGCTTAACTTTAGTGAGATACTCGAATTGCCTCTAGTGTTTGAATTTCATCTATGAGGTGTATTATTTAATTTACTATCATTATTCATTAATAGATTGATGAGATTTTATCAAAGTGTCCTCTTTTTTATGTGTTTTTGTCTCACTTTTCTTCTCAATTATCTGCAATTCTCTATAGTAATTATTACTGAAGATTTTATTGACTCTTATATCCTTAACTGTGGAATTCTTGCATGCTATCATAACCATAGAATTATGACATGGTATCAGAGCTTAGGGAGTGCTATAGAATAATTTTTCACACCTTATGCAACATGCCTTGATGGCCTTTCTATGTCCCTCTATAGACTCATATCATCCCTCTGGCTAATAGAACCCCCTAAAAAGAACATTTTTGTTGGTGTATGTTCCCTATCAGCACTACAGCCTACGTATATGCATGCTTCTCCACTACATCCCAAGTACATCGGGTTTCATGCTCAAAATTAAAAATATTTGGAGTTTTCCTTTGCAAGTAATAACCATATTGATCCTTGGCCTTCCATATGCTGGAAAATGCTTTGATTCAACCCTCCACCTCCTTTCAGGGTTATATATTGAGCCATTGTGGAGCATGAGAGGAGGATAAATTAGAGAGTAAGGAAACTCTGGAGAAATTTTTCTTCCTTGAGTCCACATCCATTTGTCCTTATTATTTGAACTCTTTGATGTTCAGTTCCCAAGTTCTTACATATCTTGTGAAGGATGAACTCAATTACTCCTTGAACTTGTGAGCTTTCCTTTGCATGGAGGATTGAAGTGGTGGAGGCTTAGGTGGAGGAGCTTAGTTCTCAGTTCCAACAAGTTTCCAACAGAAGGTTTCCACTATGTACTTCTGTGCATTTCATTAATAGAAATAATCTTTTCTCGTCCACTACATGTTGCAAATGTTTATGTTATTTTCCTTGGGTATATTTGTTAAATATGTTAATGGATTATGCTAGTTTCTATGCTGACAATTTATATCTATATTACATATGCTCTTATATATATATTTTTTAAGGACAAGTTGTAGGTAAGGAGCATTAGATTTTGATCTCAACGGTGGTATTCCTTGAACATTCGGTTGAGGTAATATTTTTCTCTTTTGTTTTTGGAATTTCACATTTATCTAGCATATATGATTATTGAGTCGATTTCTTGGGTCAATATGTCTACTGCGGTCCACCACAAGCCATAGGATTTTTTTTTCCATAACAAGGAGCCTAGGGAGCATAGATGCTTGTTGTAGTGCACCAGAAGCAGTGGAGTTACCACATAAATCCTTGGGGAAATAATCTTGATAGCTTTGGCTCTTCCAAAGAAATATTCCCGAGTGTGAAGCACTCCCAAAAGTGCCTATTGTCCAAGAAAAGATCATTAGATGTCAATTAATATTCCATATAGATATTCAGAGTGTTTTTTGTAGGTACAACTTCATGGATTTGAAATCAATTCCTCCTCTATCACAATTCAATTATGCTGAGTGAGAATTGAAGATGGTTGCATATCTTGATATTCATGAGCTCTGTGATGTGTCTATTGGAATTGTGGTAGAGCCAGAGTCCTTTGAAAAGAAAGATAGTTGGCTGAATTATTGCGACAGAGCATTTGGAGCCATGTGTCTAGCAATATCTCTAAACATGTGATACCTTATTGATTCTGATGAATACCCGAAGGATCTATGGACAAATTTGGATAGATATTTTGGAAAGCACAATGAGGATGAGACAAGACATATGGAGAGAGAGCCTATCAATGACACCTCCTCAAATTTTCTCACTGATTTCACTAATGTCTCGTCCTCAAGCTTCTCTGAAGAATTTGTTCAAAGAGAAGAAGAAGAAATTGCATAAATTTCTTCAATACATAAAGTTCTTGTTGAAGATATTCTCCTTGATTCGAATGCTTTCTCTGGTTTCCAAGAAGTAGTAATTGAAGAGACTTCTTATGTGGCTCTAGAGTGCTCTATTTTCACTCACAGATAGTTTTCTCAAGCCTTCTACCTAATCCTACATGATGATTGGCACCTTTCCTCAAAGTTTCAATAAAGATGAAGGACACCGTCAATTTCTTGGGATTGATTCTCAAGCTAATAAAGACTCCTTTGGACCCGATCTTACCTTTTATGGTTTAATGTTCAAGTCTATGAGCAGCTACATATGATCTCCTGTCATACTTCTACTATTGAGGATCATGTATTAGTTAGTGCTCTAGTAGAGGAGCCTTCTTCTCATGAGTTTGCTAATGTGAAAGTTTGTGGTTATTTGGATATTTTGGAAGCTATATCAGTATTTGGAGTTGATTCATACGTTCTCCTTGGTCCCATGCCTCCTCCCTATTCCTACATGGTCACATGCACAAGTCCTCAGGGTGTTAAAGAAGTATGAGACATCATGCATTCACTTGGACACTTGCTCCTCACACTTGGAGATGATTTAATGTCCAAGTTACCACCATCAGATAATGGTTCATGGTTCTAAGCTCAGCCATGTTGGTTTAAAGGAGATATCAAGGAACCATCTACACATTCTTGGATATGATCCTACCTCAATTGGTTCGAATTTCAAGTTCCAGGATGAACTTCATATTTTTAGATTTGTTCTCACCATGTTTGGTCTGAAGGACAAGTTCAAAGAGCTTCTAGATTCACTTGCATCCATTGGTGGAGAATTCAAGAAAATTCCTTGGGATCATGGTCCTCTTCTACCAAGGAGGAATATACCTCCATACATCTTGAGCTATGGAGAGCATCATTAAAAAAATTTGTAGGTTTCATTTCCATACTTTGAGCAAGGGTTTTGTTCCCATGTGGTTTTCCCTGTTTCCTCTGTTTACATGGACATAATAAATGTAATGGGGTGACCATAAGACATATTTCATGAGCCCTAATCATATTTTACTCACACTAAGTCATGCTTAACAAGGGATGTTTGAATAGTTAACCCATCTAGACCTTGGTTAAAACATTATTTTGTGTTTCCTAGCGTTTAGTACCATGTTAATTATTCATCCTAGTGCTTAAGTTGTCAACCTAGGCCCACCTAGGTGCATTATTTTCCTAATTTATGATTTTTATCCTTAAGTGTGACCTTTTTCTACTTTTAAAGCATCTTTTAAGACTCTAAAGTAGCAATATGTTTTTATCTTGCTTAGTATTCTTGCTTTAATGAGATAAGACAACTTTTTCTCTGCTTTTCTCATGGATAAGGATAAGGTAGGGGCGCTTTGATAACCTTGGAAATTTTGGTTTCTTTTTCTTAACCTCCTTCCATCCTTTTCTACTGTAAAGTTGCTCACCAACTAATTTTTAGTCACTCATGGCCTACCTAAGCCAACTTGGCCAAATCGTGACCACTTGCTATGAGTTGGATAATGCTTTTACCATAGATAGGGTTTTATTGCTAAATCTAAGCCTAACTTTAGTGATCTACTCAAATTTCCTCTAGTGCATTCGAATTTCCTCTATGAGGTGCATTATTTAATGCACTATCATTTTTCAATAATAGATTGATGAGAGTTTATCAAATTCTCTTCTTTCTTATGTGTTTCTGTCTCACTTTTCTTCTCAATTCTCTGCAATTCTCTGTAGTAATTCTTATTGAAGATTGTATTGACCCTTAAATCCTTAACTATGGAATTCTTGCATGCTATCATAGCCATAAAAAACTAAAAAAATTTATATAAAAGAAAATTATTGAAAAAAATATTTTTATAACTAACGAATTTTTTTCAACATTATACTTTTATAATTATTCAAGATGGTTTTTTAAGTAGTTATATTGGACTCCAAAACTAGTTCATCCATCTTCAAACAAAATTTAAATAATTGAGAAAACCTTTGAATAGTCCTATAGGCTATGTCCACAAAATTAAGACATAACTTAGATTATGATGGTTAACGTCCACTGAGACCAAATTTGGTATATCAGACCTTAAGAGAAAATAAAAGAAATAAATTATCTGGTTTACATTAAAAGTTTATTCCAATGCTCAAAAAGTTTAAAGAGAAGCATTACTAACTTACCATAGTTTTGAGGAGTTAGAAGGTTCGAAAGGTTTGTATTGTAGCAAAGATTTGGAAACTAAGATCGAATGTGGGTGTACACAGGGAATTATAAGAGAAAGTGATTTTAGTCCTCAATGCTCATAGTCTTGTAAAAATGGAAAATCCTTTTAGCACACGGTGTTTTAGGAAATGTCCAATGCCCAGTTTCACTATGGAACTCATGCGAGTTCATTCTTATCTTAGCAATATTAATTTTCTTCACTGAACTAGTTAAAAGAGGGAGATCATTTTGATATTCTAGATTAGGGTTAACGACCTCTCTATAGTACATAAATTTTATTTTAACCTCTAAGTGTGAAGAACCTGCAACAATTAATTGATGAAATACACGATATATCATATCACAAAATATTTTTATTGATCGCGGGCCACTTCGAGGGGGAAACCTCCTTTGAGCAAGCTCAATACAAATAACTTCACGATGCCTTCATTGGCCTCAACACAAACTTATATACTAAATCTAGGCACCAATACTATGGGTCAATACCATGGAACATATAATACTTTGGGACGACTTACAAAACATATGCGTCCAATACTATGGATCAATACTATGCGCTAATACAAACTATGGATCAACAAATATTATGGGACGACTTACAAAGCATATGCGTCCAACAACAATATACTAACAAAGTAAAGAGAAGGGTTGACACGGGTTCCTAACATCCCCTCTCCCTTAGAAAAATATTTTTCCTCAAAGCTTTAGATGTGGAAATTGATGCAGAATCTGAAGGAGTGGTTCCCATGTAGCATCCTCTAGTTGCATTCCGTGCCACTGAATTAATACCTCTGTGATAGATCGAGAGAGAAGATGATGCCTTTTGAGTTTTAGGAAGGATTGCTTGGAAGGCTGTAAACGAAGAAAAACCATATCCCCTTCTTGAAAAGTGCGCTCAGAACAGTGCTGATCGGCTTGTTGTTTCATTCGAATTATTGCCATGTGAAAATTGTCCTGCAAAATGAGAAGAATATGATCGCGGTTGCAAAAAACCGAATCAGTTTCCTGAACTGGTGAACTGCTAAGGGTGTATGGAAGAAGAACGGGCGGTGCCTGACCCTAGATTGCTTCATATGGAGTCATTTTAGATGCAGTATTGTACCAACATATCCCTTTAAGGAAATCCATAGAAATACCTATCCAAATCCATGTAGGGATGGGAAAGGGTTCGAGCAATCCCGGAAGGAGTGTCGTTTCACCCTTTTTGACCTGGGAAGTATCACATTCAGCCACCATCTATTGAATTGTCATTTTCAGTCCCTGCCAAAAGAAGTTACATTGTTCCCGCTCATATGTTTTGAGGAACCCAGAGTGCCCTGCCGATGGAGAAGCATGGAGTTCATAGAAGACATATCCCTCTTGAAAGTATTGCAACCAATTTGGAACAAGCATAGAAATATATGAAAGAGAAACTGGGTCATAAAATGTGTAAGAAAGAGCATTCACCACCAGTTTGTCCTTACCCTTCTTGTAAGTGATCTCACAAGCATAAACCATGAGTTTGCTAACCCATTTCAGGTGTGTTGGGGAAGAGACCCATTGTTCCAGGAAATATTTCAAACTCTGGTGATCAATCATGATGCATAAATAATTCCCTAATAGGTATGGCTGCCACTTTTGTAATGCATGCAAAATAGCCATCATTTCCTTCTTAGATGTAGAGGTGGATAAATTCTTACCGGAAAGGTCTCTTGAAGGCGGCAATCCCACTGGTTCAGCAAAGACACTTGTATATCTATCCAAGGGAGCAGTGGATACCATTGATGGGTGCATCTGAATGGAATGGAGATGAGCGATGACACCATGCGAATTCTTCTTAAGGATCTTTTCCAGGTGATGTGAACTGATGATGTGGAGAGACCATGGTTGCAACCCCATAATTGTGTATTTTTTCCCATTAACTGAAAACTGCATCCAAAGTTCAGCAAAATACGATAAGATGGGGCCAAGTGTGCGTAACCATTGAACACCCAAAACCACATCACATCTTCCTAAGGACAAGGAAAACATGTCAGAGTGCAAGTTATAATCTTCCATAGATATACGCACATTGCGACACTTCCCCTTGCAAGGTAAGGTGCCCCCATTAGCAATCATGACTTCAAAATTGGAGCAAGGATGGAAAAAACAATCAACCTGTTTGGCGATCCGAGGGTCAATGAAGTTATAAGTGCTACCAGAATCAATGAGTATTGTAAGAGGGGGCTTCTTGAAGTAACTCCTGACCCACATTATTTGTGGGATGGTGACTCCGGCTAAAGCATAGAGAGATATCTCTGGGTGGTCATCTGGAGACAGAGGGTCTACAAGCGCCTGTTGAATGTCGACCTGATCATCTAGTGTATTTGGAGATTCTTCACCGATTTCAGAGGTAGGCGAAGAATCCACATCCAAGAGATAGAGTTTTTGCTAAACACATCTATGTCCCGACTGAATTTCTCATCACAATTATAAAAAATCCCTTTTTCTCTATGTGCCCGCATCTCTACTTTAGACAAATGCTTGATAGGAGTTGTGCAAGGAGCTGGCGTGATGGGAGGTCGTTGGGAAACCATATTTCTGAAAGGAACAAAAGTGGATCTGGAGCGTTGTTGGGCTGTGAGCTTTTCCTACGCCAACTTAGCCAACGCTAGGACTTCCATCATTGTGTTGGGACAAAACATTTTAACCTCTAATCGGATTTCATCCATAAGACCATTGATAAAAGAACTCCTATAGAATTCATCAGACAATCCTTCTGTGTGATTGGCTAGTTTTTCAAATTATGTTTGATATTCTCTCACAATTCCAATTTGGTGAAGTTTAGTGAGTGCTCATGTGAAGTCATCAAAAGCACTAGGACCAAATCGTTGCAAAGGAGTTGGAAAAAATATGTCCATTTTGGCTCGTCATGAGCCTTGATGTACCAACAGTACCATTGAAGGGCTTCCTGTTCCAAATGAAAGGATGCAAGTGAAAAATTTTCGACATCAAAAGTATTATCCAGACTGAAATATTGTTCTACCCGATATATCCATCTATTCGGATCATTACCATTGAAGCGAGGAAAATCAAGCTTCGGCCCACGAAAATTGCTGGAAGAAGAGAACCCCGTGTTTGCAGAAGATTCTGATTGTCGTTTATTGTTCATGGTTGAATGTTGAAGATGGAGGCTGAGAAAATTTTCATCCATATCTTGGAGTTTTTTTTTAGGGATGTAAGTTGTTCCTCCATGATTTGTGCTCCTGCGCGGGTGACAACCATAACCAGGATTTTTTCTTTTGTGAATAGGTAGAAAAACACAAACAAAAGCTTCTTTAGTAAAGGGAAATGTGGATTTGGGAAAAAATTTGATGGTTAATTGGGGTTTGACTAGGTTTTGGACACTTTCTAATGGACAGGGAAGCAAAAAATGAGGATTTCAAAAGCAGGGTGAAAGAATGAGAAAATTTGGCAGAGAGGGACAAAGAACCAGAAATAGGAAATGAACACTGTGGCAAAATTTGAAGGCAATTGGGTGAAAATCGAAGAAGTTATGGCAAACCCTAAAAATAAAAAAATGTGGGATTTCTGGTTTTGGGAAGTGGAATTTGGGATACGATCCTCAGGAATGAAATATGCAGAATGGGATTGCACAGGTGTCAGTGAAGTTTCAAGGGAAATAGAGTTAAACAAGGGAGATATGGTGAAAAAATAGAATTTTATACTTTTTTTTCCAAAAGGATCTGCAACGGCGCGGAACTGATCGTCAACAGATGGATCTGCAATGGTGCGGAAATGATCGGCAACAGATCGGGACAGATGTAATCTGCGATTTATTAGTTGAAAATAGATATGTGCCACAGGTATGCTCGGATTCCTAATAGTTCAGGGGATTCACTCAGCCACCAATGTTGTCTGAGGGCTTGCATATTGGCGCAGTACCCCTCACTCCATGAATCAGATATAACTAATAACTGCTTTGCCACAAACAACAGCTCTTGGTTTACCTCATGGGTGGGAACTAGTCATTCAGGTAGGGGCCGTTTCCCTTTTCTCTGGTAGGTCCTCTCAATGGGACAGCTACTTCGAAGTTCCTGTGGTACTCCCCACAATGAGTTTTAGGGCTTATGCCCAAGTACTTTCCACAGTTAAGCAGATAGGGATTATTCCCAGATCTGAACCTGCAACAGGTGCGAAAAACAAAATTGACAGAAATTCCACCCAACGAGCCCAAGAAAGTGCTCTAATACCAGATGTGAAGAACCTGCAACAATTAATTGATGAATTACACGATATATCAGATCACGGAATATTTTTATTGATCACTGGCCACTTCGAGGGGGCGACCTCCTTTGAGCAAGCTGTTAACACCCAAAAAGTGCTCACTAGCTCATTTCCTTATTCACATGACCCATTTGTCCACGTTTTCACCATTTTAGCCTCTAAAGCCACCAAAAGGTCACCAAAAGACCTTAATACACCCCTTTTTCCACTCAAAATGAATATTTCTCCTCAAAAACATAAAAACCCTCAAAAAGGGTCCAGAATTCCCAAAAATATTAAAAAGGGAATAAAAATATTCAAAATATTCAAAAAAGGAAAAAGGAGGAAAAAGGTACCTAAACCATGTTGGTCAATA
Organism: Larix kaempferi; assembly: GCA_027924585.1. Lineage (NCBI taxonomy): Eukaryota > Viridiplantae > Streptophyta > Pinopsida > Pinales > Pinaceae > Larix > Larix kaempferi. The sequence continues at coordinate 29,319,166 of BSBM01000229.1, read as the reverse complement.
CCATTGGTTTCCTCAAAACCATAATGGTATTCCCCACCACCAAAAACTATAAAAAGGTGGTAGGGGCTCCTCACTTTCCATCCATCCATCTTCCTATCCTCATGCTGCCAAAATCTCCCATGATCTTTTGGCCATTGTAGCTATCTTGGAGAAGAGACCTTTGGAGATTGGCGCTACTCACCTTGGAAGTTGCTCAACAATCTTCACCATTTGGAGGTATCACCATTGCAAGCACTTGCTTGCCCCTATTCTTAAAACAAAGTTATTTTTTCTATTTCTTGTTCTTGTTTTCAATTCAAAAGTTTATTATGATATGCACATGCTAGTTTAGTTTTAGATTTAGATTTACAATTGTTTTTGCTTTTAGTATTTGAAACTGCTATCACTTGTTGATAGGTGCCCATAGAACTAAGCTTTGTTGCAAAACCAAGCCAACAGTTTTTGGCGACTCCGCTGGCTTCGAATTCTTAGATCTCAATTTTTAGTTTAGATCTTAGTTTTTGTTCTTTTTAGTCAGTTTAATTCATAGATCTACCATCCTAGACAACAAATCTATTGCTGCTCTAGATTTTGCCCCTTTTCATTGCCATTAACAGCCTGAAATTGCCATTTTCAGGTTCTTTTTTCGGCGTCCTTGTACGGCTTTCGCCTCGCGGCTTTTTGCTCAATAGTCACGCAGCTCATCGCGACTGTGCGGCTCTTTTCCGCGCGGCTCACCGCGGCTTCGCGGATAATTTCTGCACTGCACATCGCGGCTTCGTGACCATTTGTCGCGCTGCACATCGTGACTGTGTCACGAAATACCGCGTTGCAAATCGCGGCTTCGCAGCTGAAACTCGCGCGGTCCATCGCGACTGTGTGACAGAAACCCGCGTGGTCCATCGCGACTGTTCTGCCAAAACTCGCGATGCAAGTTTTTTCAATTCGGCCAATCCGTTAAGTAATTAATTTTTTGTTGTATTTTCTGCCCACTTAGCTATTTTACAATATTAAAATTCCTGCATTATTACAGCCATATAAATCTTTTTACTATTTAGAATGCACCTTTAAAAAAATCTTTTTAAAAATTTTCAGAAATTGAAAGAAGGATTTACTTGCATTTTATCTAGATAAAAATTTTACTGTTTACTTCCTTGATACTTTGCCCAAGCAATTGTTTAAAAAAGAAATCCATTTATTTCTTGAAGTATTCATATTATTTGCTTTCCTATTTCAAAGATCCTTTGTTTTTTAATAGTCTTTGCAAAGCATTTACATTTCCAATTTCAGTTTAAAATACCACACGTGCACCCACTCAAACACATAATTTAAACTGAGCCTTAAAATTTACCCTAACTTCAACCAACTTTTAACCCCACTTAGGGAGCACTTAAAAGAACTTTGTAGCTAGGTAGAATTGAGGGGATAGGTGTTCCAATAACACCCCTCAGTTATTACATTTGTGACATAGTTGTTGTCCATTAGGGAACCAAAATCTCCTAGCATTTTTTGGCACGGTCACAACCAGTTTATCAGAGGGCCTCTCCCCTAGGAGGGTTGAAGTCGCAAGGATGGTTCTGAAAGCCTGAGTGGAATACCGAAATCCATTCAGTAACCGAAGGCTACCATTCGCAGTTCTCGGGATATCCCTGTATGGGGGTATTGCGGTAAAAGGACCAAATGGCAGATTTACCTTTTCTGAACGTGTCATGAATGGAGTATCCTAGTTGCCATTCTTTAGGATTGATTACCCGGTGTCCCTCTCGGTAGGGGGATATCTAGCCATTGATTCAACACTCAATATTGTATGACTTGGATTTCATCACCTTGCAGAGAATATCGTTTGTTGACTCACAATACTTCTAGTTAGGTGTTTGCATGATACAATCCATCTTTGGTCTAGTAGCACCTCTTTTTTCTAGAAGTTGTTTGACTGTTGGTACTCTGAACATTTTTGTTGCATCCCTCCACTTATTATAGCACAACTGCTATAATAGGTGCTTTTTGAGGTTGATTTTTTTGCCTGAGAGCCTTTATTTTCACTCCCCTTTTTTGCACTCTTGGTTGCATTAGGGTTTCGAGTTTTTTATACATCACCATCTTACACTGAAAATTTTAAAAACATATATCTCACCATTGAGAATTTTAGATGATCTCGTCATCTTCAGGGTGAACCCCCTCAGTTCAGTCTACTTGGCTCTCCACGTCACCGACGTCGAGCCTTATCCCTTGAATCGACACGTCATTGGCGAAACATACAGTGATCCGATTCTGACACGCCTCACTTCACATCTGATTCTGAGGCTGGATCTGAAAACCCTACTGAATTATTACCAACCAACCTCATGGCTGGAACACAATTCGACCCACTTTTTACCAGTACTATAGGAGATACATCCACAAACCCTTCTACTGCGGTGCCATCCATGGCAACAACCACCCCTCTGGGCATGCCTAATATGGGAGACACTCCACCTTTAGGTATGCCCAACACAGGACTACCTCCTATTATGGGTATGCCCAACATAGGAATCATACCACCTGTCATTACCACAACCCAGATCCCAGGAATTCCTACTACTATTCCTAACCCCGGTGTAACCCATGTTGCACTTGGAAACGCTAGCCCATACCAAACCACAGCAGTTGGAGGACACATACCTTCAATACCTAGCATTCCCTTAGGGTCTACTGGACCACTACATCATGCCACCATGAATAGTCATGTCCCAGTCACTACGCCACATCCATCTGCTAGTTTACCTTACATGGCGAGTCTGAACTTACCAGACTTAGCCAGGCTAACCAACGATCCAATTAGGCACAACCCTACATGGCCACCCATGCCTACAAAGATCCCCTCAGACATACCTAAGTTTGAATGAAAACCTGGGGAGGACCCCCAAAACCACATAATGTCTTTTCACCTATGGTGTTCATCTAACTCCATAGTGGATGACTCCATTCGTCTAAGACTATTGCAACGAACGTTCACTGGCTCTGCAGCCAAGTGGTACAACGAACAACCACATGGGACCCACCAGACTTTTACGTCTCTTGCCTCTACTTTCCTTCAGTTTTTTTAGCTACCTGTACGTTACGATGCAGGAGTTGAAATACTATTGTCTTGCCGACAAAACACAGCTACCCACATCACGGACCACATCCATGAGTGGTGCAAGCGCCGTAGCCTCTGTAATATTAAACTAGATGACCATATATTTCTGGACTGGTTCCTTAAATCACTCCTACCCCTCATAGCAAAAGACGTCGCTTCCGAATGACCCCAGTCAGAGGAAGAATCTATCCTAAAAGCTCAGCAATTCGACCTAATTTACGCCCAATCAGGCTATCTCTATAACATCATACCAGATGCCCCACGAGGTGATTCTTCATGCGGTGACGCACCGGGGGAATCACATGCCGCTGATGGTATTATTGGCCAGGTTACACCGCAAATTAAACCTTTCGGCATGGTGAGCACCATAAATGCCCCATACCTCTCTAGGGCTACATCAAATTCTGGAGCGACAACTTCCTACGCTCCAATGACTCATCACATTCATGGAACCTCTTGTCCACAACATTGCTATGGGCAAGCGCCATCAGCATATGTACCTCCCATGTACTTTAACCAACCGGCCACTCAGAACCAAATTCAGTTTCCGCCACAACCTATATATTACCCACAGCAAGCTACGACAGCTAACCCAACACCTCCAATAGCTCAGGGTTACCAACAACCCCAGTAGGTAACTGGACCACCTCCAGCCCCACCATCTTATTATCCACCACAACCTACTCCCGCACCTGCGGAAAACCAAAATCCTCCCACTGCTCAAGGGCAAGTGTACACACAACACAATCAGCCCCAACATCAAAACAACAAGCGCAACCAGGGTGGACAACCAAACCGTGGAAGAGGACGTAACCGCGGCAACAACCAACAACAACATCAAGGTCCACCACCTCCCAATCCCCCAAATAAAAACAATGCTACTCCTCCCAACCAGAATCCGGATCGTCATCCCAGGAAGCCCAAAAACAATAACCTCAGAACAAACCATCCTTGTTCTATTTGTGGGGTCTATGGCCACTACACACATGCTTTCCCACATTTGGAGCAAGCTCGGCAAATATGGACTGATGATGCCCATCGTCAAGGGCAAGTGGCTCCTCATGCGCCACCCAACCCTCCACCACCTCAGCATCAACCTTTGGTGCTGCAAAACCCCTTACCAACCCAAGGCATAGTGAACACTCAGCCATTAGCTCCCCCTCAGGGCAACGCACCACCACAACAAATCACTTATGCTGCTCCTGATCAACCCATGTTCGATTCAGATACCCACCACTTGCTAATGATGTCATCCATAGATGCCAACCTCTAAACCCGCCGGAACCAATATGGCTCCACCCCTGAAACCCCTCCCGTCGACAAGAACACTAACGTTCATCCCACGGATCAGACGTTACGTATACCTCCGGCTCCACTTGATGGCGCTTCTAAAGCACCTCACTTCCCACTTCCTCGCATCAACAATAATCCCAATGCTCGTGCTGCATCGAATTACAGCATTGTAGATGACTTAGCCCAGTCTCCCGTAGCCATGTCTGCTTTAGAAGTCTTAAAAAACTGTCCTTCACAGCGCAAGACTTTGATCTCTGCCATTGGGGTTATTGACCCCAATGATTCACAACTGATGGCATTCGATTCAGACTAGTCCGAACCATGCTTGCCTTCCACTTTAGCGTTCCAAGTTTTCGTTTCCGTTCGAAATCTTGTCATCCATCGGTACATTATCGATGAAGGTGCCTCTACATGCATTATGTCCACATTCGTCTGGCAGAAGTTGGGATCCCCTACTCTCCAGCAGTCCACCACTGCGTTGTGAGCCTACGATGACATTCGGCTCAACCCCAAGGTCTCTTAGCTAATGTCCCTGTCCAGTTGGTGGGTAAAACCGTGCTCATTGACATAGAGGTCATCAATGCCCAACTCGATTATAACCTCTTACTTGGTCGCAGCTACATGTATGCCATGCGGGCGGTTGCCTCATCCGTTTTTCATACCATGATGTTCCCCCATGACGGACGTGTGGTCAGAGTTGACCAACTCACCTATTACGATCCCAAGGCCCCTGCCGCACCTGAAACTGTTCTCCCCATGGTTGAACAACCTGTTTGTGGTGCAACTACCTCATTCGTTTCCTCCGTTGGACCCGGACTTTACTCCGACGCGTCGATGACTTCTACATTCCAATCCATTCCACCACCATCACCGGAGACCCACGTCGCTGACCTCTGTACTCTTTCCTACAATACACAAACACCCAACAATCAACCGTCCTTGTTACCTAAACCACCATTGGTCCCTAGTCACATTGGTGTTACACCCATCCACACAATCCCCTTTCTATTCCCTCCCTCGGGCATAGTAAGCGCTCCGGTTATGGCTACCGTTAGGCTCCCCGGGTTAACCTTGGGATTACCCGTGTGGTATATTTTGCCTCTCGTTCCCTCGCCGACACCAAATGTCATCCTGCAACCGGTGCAACCCATTGTCACTACTAATCAACCACCTCCCGGTGTCACTACCCCTTCATCTTCTACGAATCCCCCTCCTCTCATCAGGCCCACAACCATACACTGTCGTGCCTCCTCCCAAAGCAGTTAAACCTCCCCCCGTGTTTCATGCTCCTCCAAAATGCTCATTGTTTGATGAGTTAGGCCATCCAACTCATCAATGTCCACAATTACTCGCATTATAGGAACACATGCAAATGCTTGACGACGACCCCAACATCCTGGTTGTCAAAATCGACCCAAACTCCAAGCCTCGTGATAAATCACTACGTACCAATCAAACTTGTGCAATATGCGGTATTTACAGCCATTACTCACATCACTGTCCTGATATCCCAGATTACAGAGCAGCATTATATGAGTTGAATAACTTCGACTTAGAAATATCTCCTCCCCTCATCAAGGAGATCTACCCTCCAAAATCATCCGCTTCGGAAGAAATCAATACCATCTATATGATTTCAACAACTTTCAAACCAGAACCTCTTGATTTATGGTCTGACTACTTCAATACTGATGAGCAAATTTTGGAAACACTCACTACACCCGACTATCCTTGGGACGATATGCATCATCGCTCATACTTCCTCCTAGAGGCGTCTACATCCACTGCATCTAACCAGCTATCCGTCGAATCGAAAGATTTCATACCCACTAAGGTCGATTGGTTCAAGGACCCCATCCCAGCACCGGATGCCTTTGAAGAAGGGAACATTTCCAACATTTCCCCCATTATACAAATCGATATTTCCACCACACCTGGAAAACCTGAGCTCATCTCGCTGGGCGCATCTTGCACTCAAGTGCAAACTCAGGCATATAAAAATATTTTTCAAGAATTCCGTGATGTCTTTGCCCGGTCCTATACCGAAATGCATGGTCTTGACCCCACCATTATAGAGCACCACATTGACACATGGCCTGATGTACCCCCCGTTCGTCAGAAACAGCGACCCATTCATCATTCCAAGCTCCCCGCTATTAAAGCCGAGGTTGAGAAACTTCGTAAAGCAGGATTCATTTATCCTATTGCTTATACCACCTGGGTTTCAAACCCTGTTCCCGTCAACAAAAAGCAAGGAACCCTTAGAGTATGCACTGACTTCCGTGATTTAAACCATGCTTGTCCCAAAGACAATTTCCCCACGCCATTCATCAACCAACTCATTGATGCGTGTGCAGGACATGAAGTCCTATCTTTCATGGATGGTTTTTTCGGATACAATCAGATTCAGATCCGTAAGGAGGACCAGTACAAGACTGCCTTTACCACCCCATGGGGCACCTTTTCCTATTGCATCATGCCTTTCGGCCTCAAAAATGCTGGTGCCACCTTCCAGCGGGCCATGACCTATTGCTTTCACGACTTGGTCCATATCCTGCTAGTCTATCTTGATGACCTTACAGCTCGTTCCCAAAAATGATCAGACCACCTTAACAACCTCCGGCAATTTTTCCTGTGTTGTCACAAATATAAAATCCGCTTGAACCCACACAAGTGTGTCTTTTGCGTTCCGGCAGGGCGGTTGTTGGGTTTCATTGTTTCCCAGAATGGAATTACTGTTGATCCCCTAAAAGTCAAAGCCATCCTAGAACTTCCCTCTCCTCGCACACTTCGACAACTCCAGAGTCTGCAGGGGCGGTCCAATTTCCTTCGTCGCTTCGTTCCTGATTACGCCACCAAAGTTCATGGATTCTTACGCCTACTTTGTACCCACATACCCTTTGTTTGGGATGAGCAAGTAGACATGACATTCGAAGCCCTCAAGAAAGATCTCACACAAGCCCCCTTGATCTCCCCTCCAGATTTCTCTTAGGACTTCACCCTTTACGTCTCGGCATTTGAACATGCCGTGTGCGGAGTCTTGGTACAAGAAGATGCCTCTCACCAATAGCATGTCATTTATTACGTCAGCCAGACCTTGTCTGGCCCACCCCTACGTTACCCATATGAGGAAAGATTAGCCCTATCTGTAGTCTTTTCCGTCCAAAAATTGTGACACTACATTCTGCTTAGTCATACCACGGTTGTCGCCGACTCCAACCCTATGGTCTATCTCCTAAACCGGCAGCTCCTACAAGGTCGTGTTGCTAAATGGGTCATTATCCTCCAGGAATATGACCTCACTTTCAGAACTCCTAAAAGCACCAAATCCCTCGCGCTTTCCCACCTCATCACCGACCTCCCATCCTCTTCGTCATCACCCGCTATCCAAACGGATCTGATTGACGATCACATCTTCATTTTTTCGTCTAACGGCCCATGGTACAGTGACATCTTAATTTACCTCCGCACGCAAAAATTTTGACCCCACATCGATCATGACGGACGTCGTCGTATACTACACCACGCCCCCCTATACCTCCTGTTTAGGGATGTACTTTATCGATGCGGCATTGATACCATCTTACGACGTTGCTTATCCCATAGTGAGGCAGAGCAAGTCCTTAATGATTGCCATAGCGGTGCCTGCGGAGGCCATTTCTCCGGCATGGCCACCGCCCAAAAGATCATTCGCGCAGGTTACTTTTGGCCATCATTATTTACTGATTGCATCAACGTAGTCAAACACTGTCAAAACTAGCAACTTTTTGCCCCCAAAGCAAGAACCCCACCCACCCCCCTTCATCCAGTCGTCACTGCCGGACCATTCTGCAAATGGGCCATCGACTTCCTCGATTGCAATCCCACGTCAGCCGGCGGTCACAAACACATTATCGTGGCTGTAGATTATTTCACCAAGTGGGAGGAGGCCATGCCAACTTACAATTGCAAGGCCGACACCGCAGCACGGTTTTTTCTCAACCATGTTATCACTCATTTTGGAGTGCCAAAGCAACTCGTCTCAGACCATGGCTCTCACTTCGAAGACGCCGTCTGGAGAGAACTATCAACCTTACTAAAATTTGAACACCATTTCTCCTCTGCTTACTACCCCCAAGGAAACGGCCAAGTCGAAGCAATCAACAAAATTTTGAAAACCATCCTCTAGCGCACTGTAGACAAACACAAATCAAATTGTCACCACATGCTCTTCCCGGCACTATGGGCATACCGCACGTCAACTAAAACCGCCACCAGTTTTACCCCTTTCCACTTAGTTCACGGTGTCGAATCCGTCCTCCCCATTGAATGCCATATTCCAACCCTACATATGGCCGTTGAACTCCTACCGGACACTGCCCCAATTAAGCAACGCTTAATACTCCTGGAGTAGGCCGATGAAGATAGGCGCACAACCCTTCAAACCATGGAAGCAGCCAAGAACCGATCCAAATTAAATTATGATAAACATGTCCACCCAAGAAATTTTTCTGAAGGGGACCTTGTCCTCACCTACTATTAGGCTCATGACAAAACCGGGAAAGGAAAGTTTGTGTCCATGTGGCAAGGCCCATATATTATACACACTTGCCTCGGATAGGGGGCATACATTCTGACCGATTCAGAAGGCAACCCCCTCTGCAACCCACGCAACGGGTTGTACCTCAAGCAATTTTACCCATAGTAAGCTGGAAGGACACCACCGTCCGTTACTGAACTTCATGACAGTTCTTTCCTTTTCCTGTTTTCACCAGGTCTATTTTTTGACCATTTTTTACACACCCTCGTTGCCTCGGTTTGCGTGCCACATCGACCGTCGTCCATTTTTTACGAGTCTTATATCGCCAGATTCAGTTTTCCACGCTCGTGATGATGCTTGAGATCATTTCTCACTTTCACGCCCAGATTTTTTGGGTATTTTTTCCCATACCCCCTCATTGCCTTGGTTTGCGTGCCACATCAGCCGTCGTCCGTTTTTGACAAGTCTTATATCGCCGGATTCAATTTTTCGCGCTCGTGATGATGCTTGAGATCATTTCTCGCTCTCACGCCCATATTTTTTGGGCATTTTTTCCCATGCCCACCCATCACCTCGGTTTGCATGCCACATTGGCCGTTGCCCCTTTTTGACAATCTTTATGTCATCGGATCCAGTATTCCGCACTCATGATGGCGCTTGAGACCTTTTCTCACTCTCATCAATCCCTTTTTGTTCGGTATAATTTTACCCCTTTTTCGGGCTGAGCAATCCCTTTTACGAAAAAGGCACTTAGGGAGTTTCTGTTAAGCTCTTTTTTGACTCCTAAAACAATGAAAAGATCACCGAGCAACCTTGCTTCCTTTCATGCTCGCTAAACATATCTGAAAGGGCGTCTACCTGGTATAAGTTTACCCCTTTTTCGGACCTTGTAGACTAATTACGAAAAAGGAATACTCTAGTCACATCGGCTAGAAGAGTTCTCCATTTGCATCATTTTATGTTTTTTCGGGCCTTGGAGACTAACTTACAAAAAAGAACACCAATGGAGTCCACTTACCACTTTCAAACTCACTAAACATGAAAGAAACCATGAGCAATCACCATCTTGGGCTCGTAAACAGGACAGTACTCACAACCATTGCAGAGTCTTCTTATTGTTTTCAGACTCCTTAAAAATTGAAAGCACCAGTGAGCACGAACAGTCCTTGGCTCACAAAATCCACAGGACAATACCATTTTCAGAGCACACTTTTATCCCTTCTTGGAGCTCATTAAAACTACGAAGAAGGTCCCAATAGTGCTTCTTGGCACCACAACAGATCATGTCTACTCATATGGAAGCTTCCCCATTTTTGGTTGCCTTTGTTCAGAGTATTCTGTAGTATGTCACCCTGAGAACCCCTCAACAGCACCTATCAGCTCATCCCCTCAGTGAATACATACCCTTCAGTCCTTAAAAGCTATGATCCCCAAACCTACAAGTCAGTTCCCTACGCTGCCAGGTCAACCATGTCATCATGCTCTGAACAAAGGAAGTTTGAGTCTACCTACTCTATGACCCCAGTTACTTCCCATCCCCACAAGTATGTCAGTCCTACCATCAGTACTACCACACTTCAGTTCTACACCTCGTGCTCCTATCAAGGAAACATCATTGCCTTGTTAGTTGCTGGTCTCCCTCTGTCGACGACAACCAAATTTATTCTAGAGGATAGACCTAGAGGTCCCTGTGTCTTGGACTCATCACGATTTACGATGAGTGCCTACGAATCATTTCGAGAGGAGTCCTTAGTGCCTCTCCAAATGGTTGTTTCTCACATGCTCGACTTTAACACCTTGATCGCATCGTTGAGACTTTCACAGGGTATTGATCCTTTCAGTTATTAGTTGAAGACCCCGGATACCTCCTGACTCTTCCACATTTGAGAGTCTACTTATGGAAACAACCAGTTACATTTTCTCTATAGATATCCGGGTTGCGCATGGCGACAGTATTCAGATGTACCCCAGTTTTATACTCCCTCGAGTATACAGTTACATGTACTTCTCGGAGATGACTCACAGTCATTGAGTCCCTACAGATGTTGGACACCTTCAGATTCAGCAGTTCATCAACCCTTCTGAGACCCTATTCAGAACGGTTGACGCTTTATTCCAGTGTATCAGTTATTGAGATCATTCATGTTATGATCATGAGTACATCCCAAAATAATGTCCCCTCTAGACCATTACGATGTACCAGCAGATTTTTTATGTATTTTTCAGGTCCCCCTTCTTGGGACTAATTGTTATGTATATGTCTTGATACGAGCATGGGTATGCCCGCCTCATCCATTATCAGAGATTATTCCTCATTCATATTGAGGCCATGTAATATTTTTTGTTTTTTGCAGCTTCCAAGGGCCGTGGATCCAGTCTTCAACCGGTCTCTTCTCTTCCCCAAACCCAGAAAAAAGACAAAAGAACTATGATGTCTATCGACCATACGATGAGCTCCTACCCTCACACATCAGGGGGCAATCTGTTAACACCCAAAAAGTGCTCACTAGCTCATTTCCTTATTCACATGACCCATTTGTCCACTTTTTCACCATTTTAGCCTCTAAAGCCACCAAAAGGTCACCAAAAGACCTTAATACACCCCTTTTTCCACTCAAAATGAATATTTCTCCTCAAAAAGCATAAAAAACCCTCAAAAAGGGTCCAGAATTCCCAAAAATATTAAAAAAGGAATAAAAATATTCAAAATATTCAAAAAAGGAAAAATGAGGGAAAAGGTACCTAAACCATGTTGGTCAATACCATTGGTTTCCTCAAAACCATAATGGTATTCCCCACCACCAAAAACTATAAAAAGGTGGTAGGGGCTCATCACTTTCCATCCATCCATCTTCCTATCCTCATGCTGCCAAAATCTCCCATGAGCTCTTGGCCATTGTAGCTATCTTGGAGAAGAGACCTTTGGATCTTGGAGCTACTCACCTTGAAAGTTGCTCAACAATCTTCACCATTTGGAGGTATCACCATTGCAAGCACTTGCTTGCCCCTATTCTTAATACAAAGTTATTTTTTCTATTTCTTGTTCTTGTTTTCAATTCAAAAGTTTTTTATGATATGCACATGCTAGTTTAGTTTTAGATTTAGATTTACAATTATTTTTGCTTTTAGTATTTGAAACTGCTATCACTTGTTGATAGGTGCCCATAGCACTAAGCTTGGTTGCAAAACCAAGCCAACACAAGCTCAATACAAATAACTTCACGGTGCCTTCATTGGCCTCAACAAAAACTTATATACTAAGTTTAGGCGCCAATACTATGGGTCAATACCATGGAACATATAATGCTATGGGACAACTTACAAAGCATATGCGTTCAATACTATGGATCAATACTATGGGATAATACAAACTATTGATCAACAAATACTACAGGACAACTTACAAATCATATGCGTCCAACAACAATATACTAACAAAGTAAAGAGAAGGGTTGACACGGGTTCCTAACACTAAGTCTTTCTTGCACCACATTTTGTCTTTAAAGTTAGATGTAATAATATTTTCGGTATTATTGATATTTTTCAAAGTGGCATTTTAATTCATCGACAATTGGTTTAACCATACCATGGAATCTTAATGCCACCCCTGCTTGAGGCACAAGTGGTTTTGGATAGAATTTAAAGCAATTTTAAGAAGTCTATGGTCTCCCATGTTGATTATGTTGTCTTTGTACATCATGCACCTGGCCATTCATGCTCTCTATAGGGGAGAGACTCACTTCTAGGAGGAGAATATGATAGGATATATTGCTTTTAATTTTAAGGTTATAAGTGATAAAATGTTTCTAGATTTCCTCATTTTTTCTCCAACATTCTCTAGGGATGTTGCAACCCCAAAATTCACAGTGATACAAGATAACGGGAGTGCGATCATTTCAAAGAGGATCTTATTTTTTTCCCACATCACAAGGTTGGTCGATTTACAATTGTTTTCATGACCAAAGTAAGCTTTCCACCCTCCATTAATCCTTTTCTCAATGCTATAGTTCCAATTGAGTTTTTCATGGATATCAATTCCGAGATATTTGTACAAAGTCACTTCCTCCAAGATTATGTCATCATACACAAAATTAGTGTAAGTGACCTTCTTGGATATGATATTCATAACTTTTTTTTTTTACGGTATTAACAGTCATGCCCATATTAGAGCATACATCCTTAAGAAATATTGATTTCTTATCAAGATCAAAGGGACACCTTGCTATAAGAAAAATATAATCAACATAGAGAAGAAGGATGATGACTATTCCTTGTAAGGTCATGTCAACACAACCAACTTCCTCTAAACAACTTTCCAACTTATCAATGTAAATGCTGGAAAAGTAGAAAAGATGAACAACCTTGCTTAACTCCAATATTACAATTAATACATAACATTTATTTAATATTCAAAATATTTTTAAAATTCACAAAATATTTTTAAAATTATATATAAAAATAAATAATATTAAATTATTATTTTATTATTAAATAATTTTATTTTAAAATATTTAAATCTAAACTTCTCACCACTCCCATAAAATTTATTTTATATATTTTTATAATAAATTTAACATCCCTTACATCATAATAGGTTCAATGACATAATATGGAATTAAATAATTAGAAATCTCTACATTATAACCACTATTAGTTTAATTAGTATCAACAATGTTTAACCATAGCCACCATGAATGCAATTAATGATGTTCTCTTAAAAAGGAAACAAGGTTTTCCAATGCTATGGTAGTAGAACTAGCACGATCACTTAACTTGTGGTCGGTGAACACCGATAGGTCACAAGTTAAGTGCCATGAACAAGTTATATGTTACTTGCTATCCATGCTTAGTTGTAATCACATGTTTTCTATGTCTCAATTACATGTTTCCTTCTTTAGTTAAATGGGTTGCATATCACTATGTGTTATCCATGCATCAACTACCAGTTATTATATATATATATATATATATATATATATATCATAATTGATTATTTTGAATTTTGAACGATGTCGATAAAATCAATCTGAGTAGTACACTTATCTAATCTTCCTTCAATCTATAAAAAGTATAGATAATCTACCCCAAATTCTATGATATAAACACATATCAATATAACTAAAGAGAAATACATCAAGAATTTTTAACATTACAATGAAAAAAATGAATATGTACTTTAAAATTATCAATTCATTTAATTTATTTATGCAAACTTTGTTTTAACTTTTTGTAAAATTTTACCTAATTTTAAAAATATCAATATCAAACTCTATTTCATCATAAAAATACACTTATTAAAATAAATAAGTTTGTTCGTTTTTTTAAGTCACTTTAATATTAATCTTATATATAAATTATTATTTTAAAATTATAATTTTATAAATATTTATATTTTATATTTAGTTTATTGAATGCCTCTATGATTTAATGATGTTTTTATAATATGATATTAACATAAATTTTTAATAATGTTATTTTAAGGATAATATTTAAGATAAATCAAATTCTTCATAATTTAAAGCATTTTAATAACAGTTTAATTTAATGATGTTTTTATAATATGATATCAAGATAAATTTTTAATAATATTATTTTAAAGATAATATTTAAGATAAATCAAATTCTTCATAATTTAAAGCATTTTAATAACAATTGGTTCGGGAAAATAAGATGAGAACGAAAATAAAAATAAAAATATTTCAACCACTAAAACTATATCCACTTAACAACACAAACTAATAATTACCTTACATTTCATTCATTTTATTTATTCTTACCTGATATGATATAATGATTTATGGTATAACCGCAATACTATATCCACTTAACAACACAGATTAATAATTACCTTACATTTCATTCATTTTGTTTATTCTTACATGATATGATATAATGATTTATGATATAGCCACATTAATGTAAATATAATTGGGCTTTCACTTATCACGTGCCCTTTTAGTCCATTCACTATCTTTATTTTATTGAAATTTTATATTGAGGATGTCCTTATTATTAAATCAATGATTTGCATGGCCCAAAGAATCTCACATTAGGAGTTGGACTCCACTCATCACGTGCTCCTTTAATCCACCACTTAAACATTATCGTATTAATTGATATTTTAATCTACCACTCAAACATTAACGTATTTATTAAGATTTTATATGTGACCTTAATGGATTTGGATATTTCTATAAGTTGGAAAAAATGGACTGGGCATTGAGATTGTAAGAGAAGAAAACATAAGAGGTCCACTAGAAATGATCAAAATTAATGGTAAAAAGGAAACACAGCTGGGTACTATACCAATTAAAAGATCGGTTTAACACATTCCACATTCCAAAGGATGCAACTAGTGAAGGGCATTCAAAGATTTGTTTATCACATTCTAGACATTCCATATTGCACCATCATCTTACAACCAATGGAAGGCATTCCCAATGACTCTACACACTTCTACATACACTCATTATAAAGTTGTCACCAAGCATTACTTAAATATAATGAATCTCCATGCAACTGGTGAAGGACATTCTAGGACATTCCATATTGCACCATCATCTTACAACCAATGAAAGGCATTCCCAATGACTCTACACACTTCCACATACACTCATTATAAATTTGTCACCAAGCATTACTTAAATACAATGAATCTCCATGCAACTGTGAAGGACATTCTAAGAAATTCCATATTGCACCATCATCTTACAACCAATGGAAGGGATTCCCAATGACTCTACACACTTCCACATACACTCATTATAAATTTATCACCAAGCATTACTTAAATACAATGAATCTCCAAGTGTGAATCATGTACAAGAAAATTCCAATTGGCAAAGTTGTCTTAAGGGGAAGATCCACTTGTGTATGTATAAAAGGACACACTATTAAAATATCTTATTCTGAGACTCATTAGACCATGTCCCCATTATGGAAAATATCACATGTATACCAAGAATCTCCAACTTGGTAACCATAGAGTGTGATCCATGGGCAAAAGTTTTCTCGTTGGCCCAAGGTGTCTTTAGCACAAGCACTAGTTGGCCCAAGGTGTCTTTAGCACAAGCATAGATTGTCTTTAAGGGGAAGGTCCATTATGTATGGACACAATAGATTAAACTATAAAAGACAAGTTGTTTTCGATAGTATATAAATTAGAGAGAATATAAATAAAGAAGAAACCATTGAAAGTCACCATTAAAGTCATTTTCTAACGTTAATATTTGTCACCATGGGGTCCAGGTTTCTCCTCCAAAGTGTACGTTCTATACATACTCAATTTTATATTGAATATTTACCGTACATACTCAATTTTATATTGAATATTTTTTTTAATAATTAAATACATAAAAGAAAAGGAAAAAGAAGAAAAGAAAATAGTGAAAAATGAAGTTATCGATGTTTCCTCAATTACCTCGTGTATTTGTAGATCTTAAAACTAGCATAGATCCATCTTAAACTTGGATTTATCAAGCATTGAGAGGGATCCAATTTTTTGAGGTGTAATTTTTTCATCTTAAGTCTTTTACATGCCAACAAAAAATTCTCACCTCGGGAAATTTGATCGCTCTCGGTACTTGATATATCGAGGTTTAAGATGGATATATGTTGGTTTTAATTTTTATTCTATTTTATGAGTTGACATGAATTTTTAAACTACTTTTTATTATTTGTAACTTATGAGCAGACGTGATTTTTTTAATTACTTTTTTTTTTGGTAATGTTGCATTACATAACATTACGTAACATTACAACATATCCACTATACTAGGCTATAGAGCACCTCACTACTCTCGATGCAATAAACAAACCTTGGGAACGGGATTTTATGAAGTGAGCAAAATCAATTAATTGATAACGTAGAGCATTATTTTTCTCTTTTAGTTATTATCATTTTGGTTTGTTTTTTATTTGTTACTTTTTCCACTTAAATTAATATTTCAATAATTATATTTAGAATAAAATATTAGGTTAATTTATAGGAATTTGCATACCTTTTAAATATATAAATGAGTTTCTTGAATGGGTGATAAATGGTACATGAGATCAAAGTTAGAATTTGGGTGATAGAATGTTACACTTGATCAAAGTGGGGATCCCATTCAAAAATATCTTCGCATTCTCGTTTCTTTGTAGTTGCATACAAATGCATACTAACAAACTTAAGAGCTCAGTAGATCCCAACTAGTAGGAGGGTTCCCCAAAGGGTTTAGCAGAGTAAAACCAATGACTAAAGGTGAAAGATGAGAGAGGAAGGAATCAAGGACTGGACCTAAGTGCTAGACATCCCAAAGAAGTTTCAAATTATGGTATGCTTACTCAAGGGAGAGTGGTCCAAAATGGAAGATCCTTTGTATGAGCAATTATAGGTGCTAATATCATCAATGACCGAGTTGTGCATGGAGAAAAGCACAAAATTAGGTCACATATTGGTACCTCCAAGTGGATAGGTGTGTGTGAGTAAAAAATTGTTAAACCCATACACTACTTATTTCCCCCTTTGCACGAGTTTCTATCCATGCGATGAGATAGTAGCAAGTTACAAGGAAGGTGGGGAAAGAAGCAAAGTGATAGAATACAAAGCAAAAACAAGAGTGCAATAAAAGGATAAACAAGGATGCATGGATAAAAATGTATGCTAGTGCAAGTAACATGAGGTAATTCCTCATCATCACAAGGAAATTATTCATAAGTTGGGTCATGATTCCCAAGTCATGCGAATATTTACATTCCTACAATTATTCACATAAAGAGTCAAGTAAAATATACAATGGTCTTATGCAATATGATATAAACCAGTTATAAAATAAGGAGAAAATAAAGAGTAAGAAGCATATATGCATGTCCAGGGTTCGCAGGTGCGGGCGGAGTTATCTTTGACTCCAAGGGGAACAAGCAGAGAGAGTTTGCTTGGGGCATCGAAAGAAAGACTAATAATGGATTGGAATGGCTCAGCCTTATCAAAGGTCTGGATCTTGCTAGAGACCTGGGAATTGAGGAATTGGTGGTTATAGGTGACTCGCTAATAGTCACTAGAGAAGCTAGAAATATAGTTAAAAGATGGAAGAGCTCCTCCACTAAGATGCACTTTCTCCTAAACAACATTGCAAAGGAATTCAAAGACATCAGCTTTCTCCATGTCTTGAGAGGCCTAAATAGGAAGGCGGATATCATGGCCAACAAAGGTGTTGGGCTCACCTACGGAATTTTAGAGTGTGACCATGTCACAATTGAAAATATATGGATCCCCTAACCTTTGCTCTCCTTATCCCAGAACACGGATCTTTCATTTACTTATGTTCTTAATGAGATTTTGTTTGCATGCTCAATTTTTTTTTGAGAATTTAAACATTCCCTCTCCCTTCCCTCCAGATCCGTTGTTGGCTATAACTGACCCAGAGGTTTTCTATAAGACCCAGGTTCTTTGTGGTTTCCCCTTGACCAACAAAACCCCTTCGCACCAGCCCTTTCAGCAACAACCTGCGAGCAGGTTGAGGTCTCATCCGAGGTGTATCTATGGGGTACTGCGGAATCAAGTTTCCATAGTAAGTGATAAGTTGCTTGGACGGACGTATTGCATAGCACAACAGGGGGTATGTGCTGCGAGGTGAGACAGTGCAGCGACGAGCAACACTGCGGTCCGCACCACTATGTTCTTCTACCTCGGGACTTCTTTCGAAGCTGCGAACAATGCAGCTTTATTCTATACTTGGATTATCTTGAAGACGCTTAAGGCACTGAAGAGAATATCACTCATCCACTCATTCAGGCACTTAACTGACTATTCTTCTAACATTCATTCGTTAAGTCGGGTTGCTATGATTTGAACATATATAACTATACAATCCAACTGCTAAGCATTCTTTTACTTCATACAAGAAAGTGTTTAAACGAATGACTGATTCACTGTCTTCAAACACAACACTCAATGTTCATCATTCATCTGTTCATACAGAACTTAACATATCATCCCCATACTTCTTTTGAAGGCAAATGCATATCAAAGTTCTCTCATAACAACATGCAAGGAAACATCTAGACAGTCATTTACAGAAATTACAGATAAGCATTCATTCATAAAACACAATCACACAACACGAGAT
Organism: Larix kaempferi; assembly: GCA_027924585.1. Taxonomy (NCBI): domain Eukaryota; kingdom Viridiplantae; phylum Streptophyta; class Pinopsida; order Pinales; family Pinaceae; genus Larix; species Larix kaempferi. Next base: position 29,300,148 of record BSBM01000229.1, on the reverse strand, counting down.
TTAACGTGGTTCACTCCCCCGGGTGGGAAGCTACGTCCACCAGAACGGTTGGTAATATATTTCTTTAAAAGGGAAAGGGGACAACTGTTCTTAGTCCACGCACTCAGCTGCAGACTCTCCTTCCTCTTAGATAGGTCTCTGTGCACACAGCTGTAGAGCCTTTACAATCTTCTTAGCTTAAAGAGATAACAATCCAAAATTGTAACAACAAAGTAGAAAGCAACCCCATCCCATAAAAAATTGTCTTCTTAAATAGATCATGCCCGAAGGTCATGTCTTTACAATACTGAAGACCTAAACCCAAAAACCCTTAAGGTTTACAAAACTTCGCCGGTTTCCCTAAACCAGCTTGCTGGCATCTGGTAGCATCTGCTTCATCATGGCAGTTCTCCATGTTTTCATTATGTCGCTATCGGCCCCCCTGTTGCACGCATGCCAATAGGTCGCTTTCTCTGAACCGTTCATCCCTAACGGTTTCATCATCTAGGCGTGCCAAGCCATCGCTTTCCCTGAGTTGTCCTTTCCTTAACAGACTCGTGCATTGGCTGCCTTCCTGATTTTCTCGTGCCCATAGCTCAACACTCCTGGAGCATCTTTCCAAAATTAGAACACTAATGGTCCATCCGATACCTGCACCTGATGATTGTCCAGCACTCCGCTTTGCTGGCTCCACGTGGCCTGACTGCTTTGCAACACTGCTTCCTCGCAGCACTGGTCTTCGCGGTGCCTCCAAAATTCGGATGATGTGCACAACTTCGCAGCACCCTCAATACTTAGACAAAATTACACCCTTTTCTGAGTTGTGCCCAGCTCATCTTTTCCTTCTTATCAAAAATGTTACCAAAACTTTGTCCCAACTTGGGCCCAACATGCCCCTAACACTTACATGTGGCTCATCCCCGAGCCACTTGCTGCTCGGTCATCTCACTCTGCTCCGTGACCGACGGAACCAATTTGGCCGCGAACTCATTGTATGTACCGAACAATTGTCCCATTGCTTCTCTGGTATCTTGTTCAACTTGTTGTACTATCTCAAGCAGTGTTGGAGTTATCTCTTCTCCAATCTGTCCCTGTACCTGCTCCTAGTTGTCGCACAGTTCCTTCAGCTTGTCTTCTATCTGCTGCGAAACTGCTGTAGCATCCTCCAGGAGTTGCTGTGAATAATTATCCATATCAGTTTCTTTTCCTCTTAATGCCTGGACTTCCTTCTTCAAGCCTGATATTTCCTTATACCTGGATAGCCTTTCCCTGGGTGGCAGAGCCTTGAGCTCTACGTCCAACTTTTCTAGTGCGGTCTTCTTTTCTTTTACTATGGTCTTTACCTGCAGTAGCCCTTGATCCTCTTCAAGGGAAGTGAATGCCTTTGAAACATTTTCCAAGAGATCTTGGCACTTAGCCATCTCACTCGTTATGCTCTACACGGCGGCACTCATTGCTTGCTCTCTTAACTGTTGCTTAGTTAATGGTGTCTGCGTAATTTAATTTTTCCTTCAACGAGGCAAGATCGGCTTCGTAAAAAATTTCTTTATCCTGTAACTCCGACTTCAAGGATCTCACCTTTTCTCCGATCCTTAGAACTGTGTCCGCAGGATCATCCTGGAGTTCTATGCCTTCAATATCTTGGGCAACAGTGGATATGGTATTCTCCAATTGTTTTCGGCAGTCCTGTTCATCACGCAGCTGCATGTCTGTGTACAACTCGAGCTGCCTATTTGTTGCGTGGAGCTCCGCTTGAGACTTCATGGACTCTACTGTTCTTTCATGCATCTCCTCGACAATCTGTGTGTGGATGAAGTGTAAACTTGGCAAGGGGATTTTGGCTAAGTCGAGCTCGACCCACTCGACTCCCTTTGTGTCCAGGGAGGCCTGTTCTATCATTGGTAATGCAATAGCCAATGGGTCCACATGGACAATCCTAGTCTTAGAAGGTAACGTTATTGCTAGTTGCAGCAGTGCTTGCTGCGAGGTTCCTACTAACCTCCCTTCAGCTACTGTGTCGCGCGACAAGGTTAGGATTTTCTGGACATCGTCCATTTTCTTCATGAGACCTTGCAGTGTGAGCCTGGTTTTTTGCAAGTCATCCTGAATGACCTTATCCTTTTTGTCTTTGTCAATCATGAGCTCCTACATCTGTTCTGAGACCCTTTCTGCTATCATGTCAAAGTCTTCTTCCTTCAACACTGTCTCAGCTTGAGTCTTTATGGCCTTCATCTTATTCTGCGCCTTCGGCTTCTGCGAGGTCTTAGGCTCTTTTCGCTTTCCTGTTTCTTCAACAATCGGGAATGATAGCGGGATTGGCTCGTCTTCGTCAGAGTCTGTCTCAACATCCATGAATTCAACACGAAAGTTGGTGGGCCAGTCCTTCATGAGGATTTCAATGTCGTCCTCGTACATATGGTAGTTACCCGGGTACCATTATGGCTTCTTCATCTTTGCCTTGGGTGAAATGAAAATACAACGCATGTCAGCCTGAAAATCAGGAATGCGAATATGCTTCGATGTGACCTGCTTTGTGATGCGGGCTGTCTGGGTGATCACATCGCACTGTTGAGTGTAATACTGATAAAAAACTTCAGCTATCACATGCTATCGCTCTGTGTTGATGTTTTCCCAGAGGTTGACATAATGGAACCCTCTAGGATCATTGGTTTCTGTAATGACACTGACATAGTCCTTTGGCTCCTTCCATCCGGACAAGGCGATGAGGATGATCAGCCATGTGAAGTGGAATTGTCCACCATTCTCTTGGGTATCATTGAGCTCATCCAAGAACTCATTAAGAAGATACTAACACCAATTGAATTCGGTGCCTTCAGCCGCTACGGCATCGAGTAGTACTATGCCCGCAGGCACCTCCGGAGGCCGAGCTGTTCTGATTATTTTTCCTGTGAGCAGCTGGGTAACAAATCTTGTTGCTCTGTCTTCAATGTCTTATGTGCGAAAACCTTGTTTGTAGAATTTTTTCCTACGGATAAGTAAAAATTCTCTTAGATTAAAGTAGACTTTAACTGACTCTAAACTAAGACAAAACTAAACAAATGCTACCTTGAATTCCTAGATCTAAACAGACATCTCAAGATTAAAGTGCTAGAAGAAGTAGAAGAAATCTAACCGACCTTCAATCCAATCGCTTGTCTTTATGGTTGCTCCAATTTCCAAGTCCTCACGAATGAACCTGTCAAAATGAAAGCAAGATACAAGCATATACAATTCTCTAGCAACTTGAAATATGAGTTAGGATCTAAATCTACAATAGATACAAATCATATCATTGAAACAAAATCAATACATATGATTTGGGAAACAAGACAAGTTATGTTCTATTATCAACTTGAAGTCACTTACAATGGTTGCTTGATATCCAAGCCAACTTCCAGCTCCAAGTGCTTCCTCCTCTAGCTATCTCCACAAAGCTTCAAGATCATAAGTTTGATGTCTCCAAGAGTCCTCCCCCTTTTGCTCATGGAATGCCTTTCTCTTATAGTGTGTGGTAGGGTTCACCAACAAGAGAGAAGGGTGGATCTTGGGAGAGTTTAGTGGATCAGGCTTGCTAATCACAGAAAGTGAGTTAGGATCGAATCAGGGACACCAATCCTCAAAAATCTCTCAAAAATAAAAAATCCCACAAGCCATGGCAAAAAGGCTAAAAAAAGTGTACCGCACCTCTAGAACAGAGCATAACGCGGTAGTACCGCGTGGCAGAGAAAGAGCATAGCGCGGTAGTGTGGACTATCGTGCTACTAAGATGGAGCAATGCATGGTAGTGAGGGTAAATGAAGTCTCAGCTAGGTTGATTCTTGTCAGGGTAGGTTTTCCTTCAAGGATCACTCATCATTTTTCTCTTCTGGGTGTTTTAAGCAGTAGGGGAAGTGTCGTCAACTCTTTTTGCGGTGAAGATGCAACACTGTGAAATATGGAGGTATAACAGATTCCCCCTAAAGTGTGAGGTCAAAAGGAAATGATGGCCGAAAGACATTACAAATACTGTGCGGAAATAGCATCGAGGAGAGCGACAAGGAGCTGAAACAGAAACAAAATGTTAGATGTACCACCGAGGCAGGCATCCCCATGCTCGGAAACAATTGACTCAAAGCATGGCTGCCAACCAATACATTGCAGATCCATGAGTACTGAGATGATATAGACTATAGACAAATCATGGCTACTATGAACAAGCAAAGATCCATGAGATAGTAATGACACAGCCACGACCAATACAAAAAGTGGATCTGTGTGACAATACAAAAGACATCTCCATCGCAACCTGGATGCAATCAAGATACAAAGGTGCACCCAGGGTCTTCTACCCAATTGCAAATGACACGAATCTAGCCATGTGATTACAAAGTGTTGAAGTCGAATAATGGTAGAAACCATTTGATTACCGGTCAATGATGTGAACCGTTAACAAATGCGAGGGAAATCACCAATGATGACAATGATCCCCAAGGTATCTGAAGTACATCTCAAGGAAATGCGAATAGATGAGTTGATGTTGAGCATTCGAGAGATCGTTCGATCAGAGGTCAATGATGTAAACCTACTATCGAACATGAGGAAACCTGCCATTGAGGCATGCAGGTACCAAGGTACTAATGGTTGATCCCTAAGTCCAATTCCTGGATAGTGATTTGGCGTCGACGGGAATAGACTCGTCGAAGGTGGGCCATAATGATTCCCACATCATTGACACAAAATCAGAACGAAAGATAGTATAAGATGATGAAACAATGGAGTATGTACTGACACAGCAGAGGTTTGACACAATGAATGACTCTGAACAATGCAACCCTTTGAACATATAACGGCATGTAACAGGACTTGGCAGCAGAGATTATTGATAGCAGAGGATAGACACCAAACGAGTAAGCTCATGGACAGAGAGACGACTCAAGATGATGACCATAACTCAGTGAAATATATACCCAAAATAGACAAGGGACAGACGCATGCCATGTTCAAAGGTAACGACTGACAAGCTGCCAAAACAAAATTGACTTGTTTCCCATATTCCCCCGACATGATAGACGAGTACCTCTTTGTTATTTTTCCAGCTTGAAGAGGATAACAGATGCTTGGTATAGCTCATCTCATGGATGAGTCCAATCTCATATGTTTTACGAACCTGAGAAAGGAGGGGTTCGTCCCAAAGCGGGTCCTTCGATGTTAAATTTTAACGAGTCCAAGGAAGGAAAACTCAGTAGTTTTTCGCATTTAGAGAGCCTGAAAAACCTAAAGGATGCTCCAAAGTGTACTTTTTCATAAATTTAGTCCCTTGATCCTGAAAAAGTGTAAAACAATTCCCAAGAGAACTCTCCCAGCCAAAAATTGATCGAGGTATACCTTTCTCATAAATAGTCTAGATGAGCCGAAAAAGGGGTAACCTATCACCGAATAGATGACCTTTCAAATACTTTTACAAGTGTGAAAGAGTCAAGATCACTTGGCAATCTTTTCAATTTTAGGGAGTCTGAAAAGAGCTTAACTATGGACTCCAATGGTCTTTTTCGTAATTTTTAATTATTCTGGTCCGAAAAGAGAATAAAATACAACCAGGATAATACTTTCCTCATCGTTTAATGAGCATGAGTAAAGCTGATCAAACTCGACACCATTTACTTGAGTTTGACAAGCACGACATGGGTGTAAAAAGCGCTTGGAATCTTTTTCAAGTTTTAATCCAGAGCATGAAAAAGATAAAGTAGGCTCAAAATGAAGGTCAAACAATAAATGAACGCCAATGTGAATATTTTTTAAAGGAGATCCTGTCAACAAATGCTCATGAAACCAGATATTAGTAATGTGAAATGGGTTTTATTTTAACCAGATAAAATAATGAGTAAAAAATAAGTGAAAAAGCTATATAAAGGATGGGTAAATGTGGAAAGTTACCATTTCACTTGTGCATTTACCAAAAGAGGAGATTTTACCCATTTGAGGAGCAAAAACTTCAATAGTTCATATCTGGAGATTCAGGGCACCGTTTCAACAGCTGTCTACGCCAAGTAAGAGCTTTCAAGCCCCTCTTTCATTTCATGTATCAATAACTTGTTTTCAGTAGGGAAAAATAATTTTTTGGGGAAGCCCTATTATGCAGTTTTCGCCCTTCACAGTCCCGCGTAGGAGCTATATCGGGAAGCGTGGTACTGTGCAATAGTACCGCGCTGTAAAGTTAAGCTAGGACGCGGTACTGTGCAGTACCGCGCAGCCAGATTTCTCCCAGGCGCGATAGAAGCGAAATTTAAGATGAAAAAATCATTTTTTCTCAAATTTTTAGCTGATATCAAGTTGTTAAATGATTACTGAATATTTCCTATGACCTTTTGTAGGTGTTTAAAACTTGTTTGGAGCAAAATGGTCCATTGGAAAGAAAGAGAGCATGAGGCAGATGATTTGTTGGCCGAAAATGACCAAAGGACTATGACTGCACTGCGGGAATGCAGTTTGTTGAAATTCTTCAAGACAAAAGGTATTCGTAAGTAGGCAAAGCTTCTCACCCACATTATTCAAATGTGGGACCCCCGACATTCAAGCTTTTCGAGTGGGAGAACACACCCTCGATATTGAACTCAAGGATATTTATTTCCTCACGGTCCTCTCAAAAAGGGGAGCCCGAGTGAGTTTTACTGGGTACATAGCCTCGGAGGCGAGCACGGATGCTTTAATTGCTCGTTATTGCCGTCAAGGTTCGGGGAAGAAAAGTGGCAAGGTGGTCATCAAAGACATTATAGAACTTCCTATAAAAACTGTGTTGTTCACCATCACACGTGCAGCAGGGAGCATGGGTCCCCATCAGGCGTCCCGTACACAAATGAATCTTGCAGTGGATTGTATGGTAGGAACAGTATTCAACTGGTGTGAGGCAGTATTGACCAACCTCAAAGAGCAAGTGAACAAGTGTAGGCTTGGAGAGAATTCTCAATTTGGGTATGGGAGCATCTTAGTCACCTTCTTTTTGGTGAGGGTATCGTTGTTGCGCCCACAGATAGCCATGCCCCCCTGTCCACCTACCGAGCCATGGATGGCTCGATGGAGTGAATATGCAGGACGACTTGGGGGACCACAGTGTTTGGCTTTCGATGAGGATTTCTTCTCGTGGCTTTAGGAACAGATAGTGATGATCGATGACTACTCCTATGCAGGGGTGGACTTCTGCGAGGACATAGACTTGGCACTGTCGGAAGATGAGGATTGGGACAATTCAGGTATGACCTTCATGGATAAGTTTTTTCTTTTTTGAATATATAATTTTTATTATTTTTTTAGAATGTGTAAAAGACTTTTAATATATGTACGTGTGCATGTCACAGATCGTGGACCATAGAGACTGGCAGGGTACTCGCCATTATGCCGAGGTGATGTCGATCGCCAAGCCGCTCCAGAGGAGGAAGAAGACGAGGATGAGGCGGGAGGGGTCTAGGAGATAGAGAGGAACATACAGGGTTTAACCCATGGTATCCCCTCTATGAGGGTGGATGACATCCCTTTGCATCTCCAGCGACATACCATAGGTGTGCCTAGGCGCATTGGCCGACTCCTTTGTAGGGTGGTTCGAGCTATAGTGTGTTATCACGAGCAGCGTGAGGAATCTGATGAGGGACATGATAGGTCTCCCAAATCTCCTTAGATGGTAGCTTTTATCTTTTTGCGGCATGTATACGATATGTAGGCTTTGAGAGCCAAATTTTTGTATGGGATTAGGTCCCAAATTTTGTCTTTAAAACACAAACTTTATGTATTTGGAAAAACACTTTTATATACAATGATATATACATGGACCTACTTTTATGACCTATTTATTTACAATGACTTGTGTGCTTATTTTTGTGATGTGTTTTTATGTATGGGCAAGATGCCAATCCAAAATGTAATTAGCTAATGAATCAGCTATACAATTGAATTCTCTTGGTATGTGTTGATATGAAATGAAATTAAAAGATCGTTCCAAGAGGTGTACCCTCTAAAATAAACAAAGTAGGATAGGATCGAGAACTGTGTAAACACGATTCAGATGAGAAACCACGAGTTGGGAGTCTAGAAAGACTGATAGGGAGTCAATTCCAAGGGAAGCCACCTCCGTCAAGAGTTCGATGACTGCATGGTACTCTGCGATATTATTGGTTGCAGGGCCCAAACAATTGGCTCCTGATGATAGCAACTCGCCAGTGGGAGAATAGATTACCCATGCTGCGGAAGCGAGGTTCTGGGTATGCCGGCTTGCACCGTCGGAGAATCTGAAGTAGGCAGACATCTACGTACAAAATCACAAGTCAAAGTAAGAATGGATACATGAGGTCCGTGCGCTCACCAAAAAGATGAGTGAAAACAAGCTAAGTACATTATGTACAAAAAGTGACCCACGTAGAAGCGTTTGAGGTATAGCCCATTGCAGGGCCGTGCCAATGGCGTGCCATCACAATCGATGAGTTCATAGGCTCCTTTCTCCAAGACACGTTTTACAACAAAGGGGCCGTACCACAGATTCTAGTTTTCCTTTTCCGAGTTTATCGTGCATTTGATCATATGTGAGTATGAGGTCACCTTCATTGAAAATCCGAGGTTGAACGGATTTGTCATACTGAGCTTTGACGTGTTTTTTATGAGCTTCGTTGGCTAAAGCAGCATCGCGGCGGGTTTCATCTAGCTTGGCTAGGTATAGAAACCATTCCTCTTCGGCAGTGGTGTGGGGAAGTAGCTCTATGGCTATCTTAAGTGATGGAATTTCACATTCAATCGGTAAAATGGCTTCCAGGCCATACACCAGTTGGAATGGTGTAAACCCAGTAGCATTTTTTTACTGAGGTTCGGTATGCCCATAGTGCTGAAAATAGAGCTGAGTGCCAGTTGGATTTATGAGTACCCATAATACGCTGAATCATTCGTTTCAGAACTTTATTAATGGCTTCAACTTGGCCATTGGCTTGTGGGTAGTATGGGGTTGAGTTTTCATGGCGAAAACCCAATTTGGCACTTAGTTCCTCAATCATATGGTTCCTAAAGTGGGAGCCATGATCGGTCAAAATGGATTGTGGGACACCAAATCTAGCTATAATTTGATTGAATATGAATTGTGTTGTTGTTTTGCCAACCTTAGCATAAGTAGGCATCGCTTCAGCCCATTTTCTTAAATAGTCGACAGCTACTATGACATAGCTATGCCCTCTGGCTGAAGTGGGATTATAGTGCATGAAATATATGCTCCATTTGGAGAAGGGGCCGACGGAAATAACAGGATGGAGTGGAGAAGGGTGCCAGTGTATTTTACTATGAAAGAATTGACATGGTGGACATTTCTTGACCGTTTCAATGTAGTCTTTGAAAATCGAGGGCCAAAAATATCTTGCTCGCAGTATTTTCTGGGCCGTAGCCATCCTAGAGAGATGGTCACCACATGCTCCAGCGTGGCAATCATTAAGGATGTGTTCCGCCTCATCTAAAGTTAGACAGTGTTGAAGAACGGTGTCGACACCACGTCGATAGAGAGTATCGTTGACTATGAGGTAGTACTTGGCGTGATGTCGGATGCGTCGATGTTCATCGCGAGTGAGGTCGGGGTGGAAACGTTGGGTTTGGAGATACAATAAAATATCCCCGTACCATGGATCAGACGTGCTAATGAGGAACAATGATTCATCAGGAAGAGAATCGATGGGCTCGGATTGCTCGGTAGCATGGGGCAAGGTACAAATCAACTCAGCAAAGACCAAAGACTTCTTAGTCTTGGCTTTGATGAATTCCAAGTCAAACTCTTGTAGGATGACGATCCAATGAGAATATTTCCCCCAAGCACTTGACGTGTGAGGATATAATACATTGGATTGAAATCAGCTATAACAGTGGTCCGGCGGAGTAGAATGTAATGACGGAATCTCTGGACAGCGAAAACTGTTGCTAGAGCCAGTTTTTCAACATGTGAATAACGAGTTTCAGAGTTGAGAAGACTCTTACTAAGACAGTATACCACATGTTCTATGCCGTTGTGGTCTTCCTGGACTAGCACCATACCGATGGTGGAAGTCGAAGCTGCAAGATAAAGAATGTAATCCCGTGTGTAATCGGGAGGTTGGATCACGTGATCTTTAGTTAAGGCTGCCTTTAGATTGTCAAAGGAACATTGGGCTTCGTCGTCCTAGATGAAGGGAGTATTCTTCTTGAGAAGCCTCATATAGCCTTTTGTTATCTTGGAAAGATTACAGATGAAACGGTGTAGAAAGTTTGCATGCCCTTGCAAACTTTGAATTTTTGGGATGTTTGTAGGGGAAGGCAGGGCTAAGATGGCTTCTACCTTCTCAGGATCTAAGCGTATCCTGCTTTTGGAGATTATGAATCCCAAAAATTTTCTGGCTTCTACGCAAAAGACGCACTTGTGTGGATTCAAACGTATATTGTAGCGATGACACCTTTCGAAAATGGCACCTAAGTGATCAGGATGGTCCTCCCGAGTTTGAGAATGAGCGGGAAGATCATCAAGATATGGTTCTCCAATATGTTTGATATCGTGAAATGCGTACGACATCTCCCATTGGAAAGTTGCCCCGGCATTTTTAAGGCCAAAAGGTAACTTTTGATATGCAAAAATCCCCCAAGGGCAGAAAAAGGTTGTTTTGTGTTGGTCGGCTGGGAGGATATCGATCTGATTATAGCCAGAAAAGCCATCCATAAATGAAAAGATGACACTCCCGGCACAGTTATCGATGATCTGGTCGATGAACGGAGTTGGGTAGTTGTCCTTTGGACAAGCTTTGTTCAAGTTGCGGTAATCGACACAGACTCTAATTGTTCCCTGTTTCTTGGCTACGGGAACGATGTTAGATACCCATTCTGTCAATGGGACAGGATAGATAAAACCAGCTCGCAAAAGTTTTTCAACTTCTGCTTTAATAGCGGATGCCTTACGAGGATGGACGAGTTGAAGTTTTTTTCGAACAGGTCGGGTGCCAGGGAAGGTTGGAATTTCATGGACCACAATCGAGGGATCTATTCCTGGCATTTCTTCATAACTCCAAGCAAAAACATCGTAGAAGGTTTTGAAGTAGTCACTGTAGAACTCCATTTCGAGGGGAGTACACGTTTTGCCAATATGTATGTTTTCCACAATACCAGGCTTCACTGAAATATCTATGGGAGTGGTTTCCATAAGATTATCCAAGTTTCCTTAGGAAAATACTTCGTCGAGGGAAGTGGGAAACTTGGTTTGAACCATTCCAAGTGAAGGAATGGGTTTTGTATCAGGCTCAAGCGTCTGAATGGTGGGGAATGAAGATCGATGATGAAAATCTCCCCATGGTGGCTCATCACCACACATAACCTCCATAATTGATTCGTCAGTGGGAAAAATCAAATTGAGAGGATCGATAAGTGGTGGGGATGAATGAGTCTCAGACGAGAGCTGTGCCATGGTGTGATGGGTAGAACAGTCGACCCAATCGGTGGCTGATTGGATCGCTTCGTACGCTGCGAGGTTTCTATTCAAAGGCATAGAGTTGTCGTAGTTTTGAATCTCGATGGGACTCGGAATCACCCATGAATCATTGGAAGGGGTGACATTTGATGAAATCATGTTGACTGGTTGAACATGGGGCCCCAGTTCTGGAAAAACTCCAATAAGGGATGAATCCTTCATAAGACCAATGCCAATGTCTTGGAACCGGTACCGAGGTTGATCCAATAATGGGACGGTGTTGGCGAAGTTCGGATGAGAATCTGGGATACAGTAATCAAGTTGATCAATAGTGACAATTTTCCCTTCATGAGGAAATTGCACAATCCGGAAGACAGTAGATGCTATGGCGGTCATGGCATAAAACCAGTTCCGACCAAGTAGAAGATTGTAATCTAATGGTGCATCCACGACTTCAATGTGTACGGATACTGTTTTTCCCCCCAGTTCAACACCAATTGAGGGAATGAGTCCATAAGGCTGAAAACCATGTCGATCAAATGCCCTGAGAGTAGTGGGAGACGTCGTGACTTCGGGTGAGCCTAAGGCTCTCCAACAATTCAAAGACATGATCGATGTGGAGGCACCTTCATCTAAAATAGTACGATGGATGCTATTTCCACATATTTTTGTATGAACCTGGAAGGCTAACTGGTGAGAAAGCCGAGGTTTGGCATGTTCCAAGTTGTCCATTGCCCCCAGTGCTGAAAGTAACGTTCTACGCTGCGTGGGGCAGTGTTGAAGAACCTCGAGAGTCGACATGGCGCAAGGTGCTTGAGCTAAATCCTCAACAATGTTGTAATTTTGGGCAGCTCGTGCATTGGGATTAAATGTCGCCTTTTGTATGGTTCCCTTGGGTGGGTGTAGCACTGTGTCCGTAAGCGGTCTCTTGATATGGAGATGGCTGGTAGGGGGAGTGGTAGGAGTCAGTTCTTCAACAGAATATTTTCCTTTGGCTATCTCCGACTGTTTGTTTGAACTTGGAGGGTTCTCATATGTATTTGAATGAGTGGTTATATGAATCTCCTCATTACTCGTCATTAGGATTTCGTGATTTGCGAACGTCTCTTCACGGGTTGGGTTGCTCAAGTTGCCCCCCTGTGGGGTTTCTTGGGCAACCATCTGCTGTTGCTGCTGAGGGAAAGGGTTAGTTAAAACTGTCGCGCGAGAGGATCCTTTAACGAATTTGTTGACCTCATCCTTCTAGGGACAGTCATGCGTGTAGTGATCATCTTAAGAAATTAGGCAGGGAAACTTAGCCTTTTGACATGGTTTCTGGTCGTTGTGGGTGGGTTGTGGCTTGGGGTTCTCCTGCTGGTTCTTCTTGGATTTACAACGATTGTTTTTCTTCTTTCCTCCGGATGGTTGTGACGTAGATTGAACTGCGTTCACTTCGGAGGAGATAGCAGGAGAAGTAGAAGCTTTTGAAGCAGCCTAAGGTAGTGTGGGGGAAGCAGAAGCTTGTTGCCCCGTCGAGTTGGTAGTAGGTTGGGCCTTGATTGAACCAACAATACCATCAATGGGGTGTTCAGTGGCAGGTTTTGTTGGAGCAGTGGTAACGTGGGTGGCATGGGGAAGAAGTTCGTGTAAAGTCCCGAATTGGGTGTATACCAAATCCATGTACTGAGCTGCCGAGATGGCTTGCTCCTCTGTGACCGGCCCACGCATAGCGATATCCCTGGCTATGGGAGGAAAAAAGGACTTCGTGAACCAATCAATGAGTAGCTAATTCGGAATAGGTGCCTTGATTAGCCTATGGCGTCGACGCCACTCATGGATGTGATCCGAAATGTGCGTAGAAGTGGTTTGACGCAGTGAGGTTAATAGTTCTGTTCCAGTCTCATACCGAATGGGGAGCTAGAAATGGGTCAGAAACTACATAGCCAAGGTGTTGAAATCATGGAAAGAGTGTTGTGGCAGCTCGATGTACCATTTTGCTGCTGTGCCGGTAAGCGTATGCTGGAAGAACCATAGTCGAATGGAATCGTCCATCAAGGAGTTGGATGAACACCAAAGATGGAAGGTCATTACGTGGTTCTTGGGGTCTTCCCCGGGCTTAGCATCGAACTTAGGAATGTCCGATGGAAGTTTGGCTGGAATGGGTGGCCAGTGAGGTTCATGCCATATGGGATCGTTAATGAGCCTCGACAAGTCAAGTAAGTCTAGCGTGGCAAAAAAGGGAAGTTGATGATTAGTCTGCGGGTATGAGTAATAACCGTATGGTGCAGAGAAACTTGGGGGGCCCTACATAGCATACTGTTGCGTGTTATACCCATTTGTGTTTCCTAGGGGGTACTACTAGAAGTTTTGTGGGTAGTAAGCCATCTAGTTAACCGGTTGAGTGTTGGCAACTGGTTGGTGGATGTTCTGCTGAGTGGGGATGGTAGGTATGGTACCCTGGGGTTGCTAAAACCCAGGAATGGTTGTTGCTCCTGGTTGGGGAAAAGTTCCTTGGATTTGTTGTGTTCTAGGAATGTTACCACTATATTGAGTAAGTGGAGGGTTTCCCATAGCAGGGTTGGGGGGTGGCTGCGACGGTGGTGTCCATGGAAGGTTCGTTCCTCTTTGAGGAACGTGTGGAAATTGAAGGGATGGGTTCCATGGAGTTGTAGCAACCGAAGGATAAGGGAAGCCAGAGTTCAAGTTGGGGGGAATCTGAGATTGCTCCCCAGCTAGGTTCCAGTTTTCAAATAATGAGTACCCCCCACTCTGTGGGACTTGAGGTTCCTAAGAAGGAAGCACACCTGACGAGGGATGTTGAAGATGAGCCCCGGTTGGAAAACCGGTATAAGGTTGTCCGCTGCCAGGTGTGTTGTACATACCATACTGAGCAGATGCTGCTCGTTGGGAGGGTTGTTGGATGGAGCTGATGGGTTGCCCTCCAGCAAATGGGTTGGATGGCCCTATAGGAGGAGGTTGTTGACTAGGAACGGGGTTCCCAACAAAGGATTGTCCTCCAACTGGTTAGGTTGATGGCCCACCAGGAGGAGTTTGGTTGTTGGAGTTGGGGATCGCGGCAGTCGGTTGTCCACCTCCTGAGATAGTGTAGATAGTGGCCGAAGGTGAACCTCAGGTCAAAATGGAAGATCCAGCAATATGACTTGGTGTTCTTCTGCCACTAGCCAAATACGATAGTGTCGATTGGCCAACGGCACCAAAAGTGTCGATTTGTGAAGGGGGTCTTCCATCTCTGACAGGAAAGGACGGAGAAAAAACTGGGTTATCCCTCATAGAATGTGCACCAAACATGGGTGATGGAAGCAAATGTGGGGAATTTAATCGAGGGGTATCGGGAGTATCATCCATGGCATGTTCAATGATAGGAGGACCATCGAAGGCTGGGTCTGGGTTCATGTCCTGAAAAAGGTTTTCGGGGTCCGGTGAGAACCTAGGTATAGTAACGTCTGAAGGTCTGGAGCCTTCTGCATAGGAGTGATGAAACTCTGTGCTAGACGAGAGGTTGGGGTCCCGATAGTGAGGAGGATGGGTAACAGGGGGATATCTGGAAGTTGTCGAGAGCATTTGCTCTGTGTCGCATTTAAACTGTGCCGATGCTAACGGGGAATTTGCTAGACTAACCATACTAGACTGAATGGAGGCCATGATCTCATGTCCCGGAGGGAGGTTGGGGAGAGATATGGTATGAGGTACATTGCTAGAAGAACTGGTTTCCTGTGGATGAACACTAGACGGCGTAGTGATAACAGGCGGAAGCTCCGCCTGGGAAGTGATAAAGCCATAATCAGGTTCAAAAGGTGTGTCAGGAAGTTGAGTGTCTTCAATAATTTTGACTTACTCACCTGGGACTGAAATCAAGCCAGGTATATCCTGGTCGGATCCTTCGGTGGTGCCAATAGATCCGTCTGTGTCATCGTGGAAAGTTTCTAGTGGAAGGGAGGTGTTGACATCAGGTAGGAGGATGGCCTCTGGTCTAGTATTTTGGGTTGTACTAGATTCAGCCGTTGTAATGTTGTCCACTGTGGTAGATATATCTAGAATAATAGTGGGTGAAGTGACAATGGGAATCTTGGATATACTAGTGGTTGCAGAAGCTACAAGAGATTCTGAGATTGTGCTGTAAGTAACGGTTACAGATGGAACTGAAGATGTAGTATGTATCGGTGGTGGAATGTTCCCTCGACCGGCACCGCGGCTAGGAGGAGCGGGAATACGTGATGCAGGTGGACTGGAGGTCTGTGGCAGTGGAGGTGGTGGAGGGATTTTTCCCTGTACTCGTCGTGATATCCATGGTGGTTCTAACATGATGACAGGAAAATGAAATCCGGGGGCAATTTTGTAACAAAGAACTCAAAAACTCTAATGTAGCCGAATGTGCAAAAGAGGAGCTAGAAAAAGAAAGGCTCGCAGGCCAAGAAAGCAAGCTCTAAAATCTATACTGAGACCAGTGTCTCAGTAAGCGAGCTACGAAAAATAATGGCCAGAATGCCACCAAGCAGTCACTAAAAAGAAAAATGACCCTCTATAAAGATGAGATAACAAGCAAAATCCTAACTAAGAGCTGGAGACCTCAACAAGCTATATCCTTCACAAGGTGATGAAATCCAAGTCAAACAATACAACATGAGAGACAATATGATAAGGATATCCCTCTACCGAAAGGGATCCTGGGTAAAAGAGCCCTAGTAGAAAAGTCACTAAGCTACCTCGTTCATGACACGTTGGAAAAGGTTTTCAGCGCTTCTGCCTTATCACCCTTGCATTACTATGAATTACGAGGAAGACAATGATCGATGTTGCCTTAGGGCTAAGTGGAGTGCATCATTCCATAGAGTCCGTCTGGTTCTCAATCTCACGGTGGTTTAACCCCTTAAAGTTAAAAACAATCAAGAGGCCCCTCCATAAACTAGCTGTGACCGTGTCAATAAATACTAGAGGATTTTAGTTCCCTAGAGGACAACAACTATGTCTCAGATGAAAATGACAAGGGGGAATTATTTTGATGCCTATCCCCAGTGTCCTACCTAACTACCAAATTCTTTTGATTTTCTCAAGTGAGGTTATTGTTGGTTTAGTTAGGGAGATTAATTTTAGTGGTTGTATTACTCAATCGGGTAAATGGACGTGAAACTTGGTGGTGTTGTGACGACCCAAACCATGCAAGTGAGAATGAATCGAAATAAGCCTTGTATTCGATGAAAACTAGCTATGGAAGAGAGAGAGTTCTTCGATCATAAATGCATGAAACTTTCACAAGCAATTAAAAACCAAAAACAAAAAATTTTTTGCTTTCTTTTTGTAAATAGAGCCAACCTGAAATAAGCACTTCTTTCCAATTCACTGATCTTACAACTAAGATGTTTCAAAAAATGAGAATTTTTGTGGCAAATTTAAGTGGTTCACTTCCTAATGCACAATAATATTGCTAGACCGATTCAACCCAAACAACACAAATGTTGTCAATGATAATTTTCAATATAGATTTTAATGATAATAATGGAAACAATGTGACTATGAAAGCTACATGATCCAGTAAAAGAGAACAGTAGTAATGGTCTAGTTGTGATGAGAAGATCAAGCTGATGCAATCAAACTGAAGGGGTGACCCAATGTGCAAATAATGCCACTAACTCACAAAATAATCAAGCTCACAAAAGAAATAAACACACCAAAAGACTGTGTAATGAACATGATAGTAACAGGCAACAAAAAACACCAACTAAGGTAGAGAAAAATGAAAAATGACTCAGGAAACCAAGCAGGGAAGAAACAAAAATGAAAATATGCAGACACTACCGTGTGGCAGAAGAAGATTAGAGCGCGGTACTGGTACACTACCACTCTGGTAAGAGTGCAGGATACGCGGTACTACCATGCTGTAGGCAATGTTGAGGGCACGGTACTGTTGCAAAGTATGGAAAGGTGCAACTTTTGAAAAGAAAAATGAATTTTTCAGGGTTGCTGCAGACCCAGAGGACTCACTGATCACACAGAGGGGAAAAATGTAGAGAGGAGGGAAGAATAAAGGTCAAGGAGACCAAAATTCAATACTAGTTTGAAGAGAAAGAAAAAATCACAATAAAAAAATGGCTGAAAGTGAAATCAATCAATCTAATGGGGTTCAAAACAACGGAGTCGCCATTCTTGTTTGTAGAATTTTTCCCTACGGATAAGTAAAAATTCTCTTAGATTAAAGTAGACTTTAACTGACTCTAAACTAAGACAAAACTAAACAAATGCTACCTTGAATTCCTAGATCTAAACAGACATCTCAAGATTAAAGTGCTAGAAGAAGTAGAAGAAATCTAACTGACCTTCAATCCAATCGCTTGTCTTTATGCTTGCTCCAATTTCCAAGTCCTCACAAATGAACCTGTCAAAATGAAACCAAGATACAAGCATATACAATTCTCTAGCAACTTGAAATATGAGTTAGGATCTAAATCTACAATAGATACAAATCAGATCATTGAAACAAAATCAATACATATGATTTGGGAAACAAGACAAGTTATGTTCTATTATCAACTTGAAGTCACTTACAATGGTTGCTTGATATCCAAGCCAACTTCCAACTCCAAGTGCTTCCTCCTCTAGCTATCTCCACAAAGCTTCAAGATCATAAGTTTGATGTCTCCAAGAGTCCTCCCCCTTTTGCTCATGGAATGCCTTTCTCTTATAGTGTTTGGTAGGGTTAACCAACAAGAGAGAAGGGTGGATCTTGGGAGAGTTTAGTGGATCAGGCCTACTAATCACAGAAAGTGAGTTAGGATCGAATCAGGGACACCAATCCTCAAAAATCTCTTGAAAATAAAAAAATCCCACAAGCCATTGAAAAAAGGCTAAAAAAAGTGTACCGCGCCTCTAGAATAGAGCATAACGCGGTAGTACCACGTGGCAGAGAAAGAGCATAGTGCGGTAGTGTGTACTATCGCGCTACAAAGATGGAGCAAGACACGGTAGTGAGGGTAAATGAAGTCTCAGCTAGGTTGATTCTTGTCAGGGTAGGTTTTCCTTCAAGGATCACTCATCATTTTTCTCTTCTGGGTGTTTTAAGCAGTAGGGGAAGTGTCGTGAACTCTTTTTGCGGTGAAGATGCAACACTGTGAAATATGGAGGTATAACAACCCTCTTTTCCCTTTCACCAATGCATGAGTTTTCTTCATATTTTCGACCGCTTCTTTCTCCTTATTCTTCCCTTGGAATAATATCTTGGGATCCTTACCGCGCTTGCTTAACCGCGTAATGCAGTGGATCAAATCAATGTTGACATCGATATTTCTATCGAGCCACAGGTATCCCTGGTAGATTCACACCATCAGCGTGCAAACCACTACATTAAGTTCTAGTGATCGATCAAAGTGTGGCAACCTCAATAAGTTCAGCAGTCCTGACTGAACGACAGGTGTGAGCCAGCTTTCAGCCACCAAGTTATAAGTTCCCTTGGCATCCTTCTTCCAGCACATGTATTGTTTAGGCTGGAACTGTGGGTACTTAAGTGCATGGGGCTCTTCCTTTTGCACGGCTAGGAGGTCGAAATCTTCCCACTTACAGTCTGCGATCTTTCTGAACAGGTTCTTGGCAACCTCTACATGTTTTGAAATTGGCGACAATGGGATGTCGTATCTAACATTCTTGGTCAATTTAAAGACTGGGGCATCCAATGCCTGTGGTGATATGTACTCAGGTGTCAACTTCAGCAGTTCCTTCTGAAAGACCGGCGATCTTTGCGGCGTCTGGCCCATCTTTAGAATCTTGCTTTGTGGCACAGTTACATCTGTCCCTTTATCTTTCCCTTTGTCCTGCACAATTGGAGTATGGCGAGGTGATCTTCTGGATGCTTGACCAGGTTCGAGTGCAACCTTATTGGCAGGGGTTTTCATTAACTCTGCAATTCCCCCATGCTGAAAGACTCGGATTGCTTCTTGAAGTGTGAGCTCTTCTTCTCTGCTTGGTGATTTGGACATTCACTGGCGAGAATAGGTAACTGACTCTGAAATATAACTAAGGATTGCTAACGCAGGAGTGATGGCATGAAAATTCTAAGTGTCTAGTAACACCCATGAGTCCTTATGCGGCGTTATTTATAGGCGCATCTGAGTCCTCCCCGCGCCTTCCAACGACCAGATGAGCATTTAATGTGGTATCCATTGGCCAATTTGAACGAATCCTTCGATCCCTTCCATTGTCAGTGTGTTCAGAACGACTATCTTTTCGTTAAATGCTGAAGCCATTGCTTGCAATGGTCATATAACGGCTATTTTTCTCAAAAGCAGTGTAACGGCTATTTTTTCTGAGTCTTGCGCAGAGCTGCGGGGCAAGCCATCTGCAATCCTACGCAGTTACTTCGCAGTGCCACTATTTTTTTTTATTTTTTTTCCCGCGCAGCTTCAACAATGTTGTACGGTACACACATTGTTCTACTTATCATACATGTACAGACTCCTTTACATTTCCAGTTTCCATTTGCAACTATACCTGACACTTGGAAATCTCATCCTCTGCTTATCATTCAAGGTTCTGCGAAGCAGGGCTGTCATGGTATAGCTTTAACCTGCTTCCATTTATAAAAGTTGGTAGGATATCTCTAGCTAAATTGGCTAATTGGACTGCACCAGTGTTAGTAACATGTATTACAGTGTATGGACCAAGCCAATGCATCTTAAATTTACCAGGAAACTTCATGAACTTGCTATCATACAGGAGGACTAGGTCACCTACCTGGAAGCACTTGTTCTTTATATGGCGATCATGTCAAGATTTCTCGCAGTCCTTCTGAGCTTGCTGGTGGAAGCTGGAAATGAAGCGATCTTCCTCCAATCCAACGAGGTGTAGCAACCTTTATTCTAATGCTGCGTGGTCTGCCATCCCTATGAACGCAGCGATCCTTAAACTAGGAATTATATACCTCATTGGCATTATAACTTCCTTCCCATAAGCCAACTGGAAAGGTGTATGTCCTGTCGATTTCTTTCATGTAGTCCTGTATGCCCATAACCCAAAAGAGACGCGCAGATCCCAATCATCTCTATTTACATTGCATACCTTAGTTAGCGCATTCTCCAGAATTTTATTGAAAGACTCAACAGTACCATTCGCCTGTGGATGATATGGGGTACTGCGCTGATGACGAATGTGGAATTCCTCTGTAAGTGCTTCAATGATCTTGTTCAAAAAATGAGTACCTTGGTCACTCATCAAAATCTTCGAACAGCCAAATCTTGACAATATGCCTTTGAAAATGAACTGCGCAGCAGTACTGACACTGCAGTCCTTGACTGACTTTGCTTCCGCCCATATGGTGAGGTAATCAATAGCAGTAATAATATACCTCACAGCAGTTCTTTTTCCTAGTGGGTTTATAGGACCCATAAAATCAATTGCCCATTTCTCAAATTCCTACAAGGTCAACTGCGGGTTTCATGGCATCTCATCTCTTCGTGAAGGTTTCCCTGTCCTTTGACAGACATCACAGTTCCTGCAGTGTTCTTTGGAATCTTTGTGGATCGTGGGCCACCATAGCCCTGCGTGCAATATCTTCTGCGCAGTGGCCCTTTTTGCATAGTGACCTCCCTCGACCCCTGAATGCGCGTCTGCTAGAATAAATGGTTTTTCATGATCTAGTACGCATCTGCATAGGACTTCATCTGGTCCGAGTTTGTATAACTGACCTGCAATTATAGTGAAGTCTGCGGTATACACCACTAGCTACTTCTTCTGCTGGACATAAAATTCCTGTGGTGTCAGCCCTGTTGTTAGGAAATTAATGATATCCTTATAATAATCATAGGCAACCTGTATAGCAAATAACTGTGCATCAGGAAGACTATCTTCAAAGTTCGTCGACTCTTCTTCTGACTCAATCCTTGACAGATGAATGGGTCCCAAGTTTAGTCTACCTGGCTTAACAACAATTTCAAAATCATACTCCTGGAATAGCAACATCCATCTGCATATGCATCCCCCTAACATTGGCTTGTTGACCAAGTATTTCAACACAAAATGGTCAGTGAACATAAGGAAGTGCACCCCAAGCAAGTAATGTCTAAATTTTTGTAAGGCATATACCATTGCAAGGCCTTCCCTCTCGGTAGTAGTATAGTTCTTCTCTGTTATTGACAGCTTCCTACTCAAGAATGCAATAGGGTGGTCAATACCTCCTTCCCCTGGCTGAGCTAATACGATTCCCAAGGCAAAGCATGATGCGTCAACATGGACGTGAAATGGATTTGTCCAATCTGGAAAGACTAGAATCAGTGCAGTCACCATCTTTTCTTTTAGTGTATCAAAACCTTGTTCGCATTCTGCGTTCTAGATGAACGGTGCATCTTTCTTTAGCAACTTTCCATTGTTACGGTTATCTATGCGTAACCCTTTATAAATTTTTTGTAGTATCCAGTATGGCCTAAGGTAGAGTGCAACATCTTGACTGAATTTGGTGTTGGCAAGTTCACAATAATAGCAATCTTCATAGGGTCCACCATCAGTCCTTGCTTACAAACAATGTGGCCAAGTAGAATCCCATAAGGAACACAAAAAATACACTTCTTAAGATTCAAAGAGATCTGATGCTGCCGACACTTCTCCAGCATCATTCTGAGGTTCGCACAATGGTTTTTCAATAGACCAAACACATTCCAATCATCAAAATAGGCTTCGAGAAACGTATGCATAAACTCTTTGAATGTTGCGACGACCACTCTGGAAAATATGGCAGGTGCATTCTTCATACCAAAAGGCATTACTGTGTATTGGAATGACCCCCATTCTGTAGCAAAAGTCATCTTATGCCTGTCTGCTGGATCAATCCTTATCTGATGATATCCATGTTAAATTTTGAGCATTAATTCACAATACTCTTGGATCTTTACTGAGAGAATAACATATACAGTATATCAATGCATAACAATCACAATAAGCATCACAAGCATCACAAGAATCAAAAGCATGAGAGACAAGAGACACAAAGTTTCCATGGTCAAAACCCTAAGGTGAAAAACCCCAAAACTTCCTCAGAGATAGAGAGAGAAATGGCTCAACCAAAGTACAACCAAAATACACTTGAGATAGTCTCCTAGTAGAAGATGATCCTCCTCCCCACTAGTGCGCCACTTTCTGAGTGAGAGAAGTGTGACTTTCTGAATGATCCAAATAGAGATCTCCCGATCTCTATTTATACTTAACCTGTTTGCCCAGTTACACTATGGGGCTGACTTGTCTATCTAGATACATCCACAATATAATATATATTTTAGGGCCGACCCCACACATGGTAGTCTAATAACCCATCGGCAAGTATACACACTTGCGACACTTGTCAATCCACATGACGACACTTCCTTATAGAGGAATAACACATCTTTAATAAGGGTACAATAAATATATATGAAATACATAGATGAAATACATTCCAAAGTTACATATACATCAAGACTCCCTCTTAACTAGGAACGTATTTCTTGACATTGATTTGCTAGACAAATCTTCTTCTCTGGATCATCGTCATCGATGCATCGTCATCGTCACTGCTATTGCTATCTCAACCAATCTCTGACTCTACTCATCATAGGAAGTTCTATAGAGCCAGTCCTTTTTCATATTGGATGTAGGCCCACCACCTGCAAGTCTTCGTCATCACTGGCCATACTGTGGAATCCTCAGGACTTATTACGTGCATCACAAAACCTCGAAAGAGCATCCTAGGATGTTACAAGCACACGGCTCTACCTATAGGATCTCCCAGGGCCATATTATATGTGACCTCACCACAAAACCTTGCAAGAGCATCCCAGGCTGTTACGAGCACACAGCTCTACCTATAGGATCTCCCAGGGATAGATTATATGTGGTCACCACAAAACCTCATAAGAGCATCCTATGTTGTTACGAGCACACAGCTCTACCTATAGGATCTCCCAGGGATAGGTTATATGTGGTCATGGAAAAACCTCACAAGAGCATCCCAGGACTTATTACGGGGACATAGCCCAACCTATCGGATCTCCCAGGGGCAAATTATATGCCATAGGAAAAAACCTCGAAAGAGCATCTGCCAGATATCCCAGGGCCAGATTATATGCCATAGGAAAAACCTCAAAAGACTATCTGCAGATCTCCCGGGGCCAAATGTAACGTACCCACCCATCCATCCAAGGCAAGGAAGGGTACCTGATGGCAATCTTTGGGGCTTTCACATAAAACTCAGCCCACTCATTAAATTCATATCATTAAAAGAGATGTGTGCAGATGGAAAACAAGAAAATGATGCATAGCGGAATTAAAACATCCACACACATTACTCATGCATACAGCATATCAACAGTCATTGAATTAATACAGTGCAGAAGTAAATATATAGGCATAAAAACACTTATCTTCATTTTTGCAACTATCCCAAACAACTAGCTATGTCGCTACAACGTTCCACCCAACCATAGGCTCTTCAATAGCTTATACTTAGTCCGTTCGAAGGCCACCCCCGAGCTGGGCATGATTCTCACAGGGAAAAGGGGGCATTCACTCATTCACAACCCATTTCTCATTTCCTCTCATCCAAGCCAGTGCACAACTGGGTTTATCAGGTTGGATTCGAACCCTGGAGGCTTACACTCAAGATCAATCCAAAGCAATGGATTTTCCATCAAGATGGCCATGGGTTTGGGATTTCCCAGATTGTTTCCATCCAAAACAAATTGTGGGATGAGGAAAAACATTCACAGGGAGGAAAAATGATTTCTCCCCAACCATCTCAGCATTTAACAGCCATAATGGTCTCTATGGAACCCCATATCGATTTTTCATCTTCCCCACTGGTATAAAATACAAAAATGCCCTTATCCCAGCTAAGGATCAAGGAGAACACCCAAAACATGGCTAGAAAATGCCCAGGTAGATCCCCACCCATGAGGGAGAGCAAAATTGGTTGATGGATAATGGCTTGGGGAGCAATTCATGGCTCTTTTCTTTCCCAAGAAGAAAAAAGTGATTTCCCATGCAGGGTGGCTTGCCCATACCCGAATTTGGACAGCCATACCTCCCATTCCCCAAGGCATTAACTACCTCAATCAACTCTTGGGAGAAATCAATGATTGGGTACAAAAGGTAACATGGGTAGTTGAGGGTTTGATGAGTTCTCTCATTGATACTTGGCTTGACTTGATTGGCTCAATGGTTTGAATGTTTTCCCTCCCAATTCCTTGTAAAATCATGCCCCCATCTCTTTGTTGCATTGCATAGCTAGTTGTGGGTATTTTTATTAAAATGCATCTTACATGATATTGAAATTCCAATGTGCCTAGCTAGCACACAAGCCATATGCATCACTAAATCGATGGCGGGGCCTTGGCCTTGAGATCCTCACCATGATTTCATAACAATATTACATCAATTACATTTGAATGTAATGGGGTCAATAATGGGGACATTACACCAAATTATATGTCCTCCCAGAGAAAAACCTCGAAAGAGCATTTACCAGATATCCCAGGGCCAAATTATATGCCATAGGCAAAACCTCGAAAGACTATCTACAAATCTACCAGGGCCAAATTATATGCTCATCTGCACAACCTGATCCACGACCATAGAGTATCAACCTGATACTCACCATACATCATCCTGATGTACATATGATCATCCTGATCATCATCACTGCAACATCCTGAAGCTCGTCATCCATGATCATCCTGATCATACAATGCATCTACCTGATGCATACCAAGTATCTACCTGATACATATCATCATACATGATCCACCTGATCATACAATGTATCCACATGATACAAATATAAATACATAATACATATCACCATACATGATCCACCTGATCATATAATGTATCCACCTGATACATATACAGATACATGGTCCAAGCATCCAACATGATGCATATACAAAATACATACAAATGATCCTACTGATCATATCCAACATCCAACATGATGCATACATACATATAAATGATCCAACTGATCATATCCAGCATCCAACATGATGCGTACATACATATACATATAAATGATCCAGCTGATCATACAAAGCAGAAACCAGAACATCATCCTGATGCTCATCATCCAGTGCTTACATCCACAGCCATGTGAAGGATCCTCCTTCCAACATGCTTGGAATGCCTTCAGCAAATGTTTCCATCACTTCTTCCTCGAAGTGTCATCAATCTGAAGAACGCCAAGCCTCTCCCTGAAGTACTTGAACTTCACCCTGGCTAGTAGCTTCGTCAGCACATCTGCAATCTGCTCATCTGTCGCAACGTATAGGAGCTTCATGGCTCCTCTCTGCACCATATCCCTGATATAGTGATATTTGATCTCTGTGTTTCGACCTGTCATGGAACACTGGGTTCTCGAATAGCTTCACACAACTCTGGTTATCACAGAAGATACCAGTAGCATCCAACGGGAGATCAAATAACTCAGACAGTAGCTTCCGTAGCCATACTGCCTCACAACTAGTTGAACAGGCTGCAACATACTCTTCCTCAGCTGTACTTAGTGCTACGCAGGACTACTTCCTACTAAACCAAGAGATCACACCTGATCCCATACTGAAGTAGCATCCAGATGTGCTCTTCCTATCTGCAGCACTGCCAGCCCAATCTGAATCAACATAACTCTGCGGGTTAAACTTTTGATTTGCTTCATACTTGAGCCCATAATCCATTGTACCCTTCAGGTACCTCAGTACATGCTTTACAGCAACTAGGTGAACACTCCTCGGATCCTTCAGGAACTGGCTCAATGTGTTCATAGCAAAGCAAATATCTGGTCTCGTGTTCGTCAGGTACATCAAGGACCCAATCATCTGACGATACATAGAGACATCAACCAGCTCAGATGAAACATCACATAGAAGCTTCAGATTCGATGCCATAGGTGTGGCCATGGCCTTGAAATCCATCATCCCAAATCTCTTCAGGATATCTATTGTGTACTTCCCTTGACCAAGGAAGATCCCACCTGCACTCTACCATACCTCCATACCTAGGAAATAATTCATCAGTCCCAAATCTTTCATATCAAACTCGGTAGCAAGCTTCCTCTTAGTATCTGCAATCAATCTGTCATCTCCTGTTACAAATAAGTCATCTACATACAGAAGTAGAATCACAGGATTCCCTTCCTCAACCTTGTAGTAAAGGTTGGAATCCGCTTTACTCTTGGTAAAGCCCAAACTAGATAGGAAACTGTCCATCCTACCATACCAAGTTCTGGGAGCTTGCTTCAAGCCATACAAAGCTTTCTTCAATCTGCACACATATGACTCCTTGTCATGTATTTCAAAACCAAGTGGCTGCTCCACATATACTTCCTCTTCAACTACACCATTCAAGAAAGCAGTCTTGACATCCATCTGGTGTATTTTCCATTTCATTGCTACATCCAGGGCAAGTACTGTTCTGATGGAAGTATACCTGGCTACAGGTGCAAAAGTTTCTTCGTAATCTATTCCCTCTTTCTGAGAGAAGCCGTGAGCTACGAATCTTGCCTTGTATTTCTCTACACTGCCATCTGCATCATGCTTGATTTTGTAGATCCATTTGGAAGTCACAATAGACTTCTCTTTAGGTCTTGGGACAACATCCCAACCATCATTCTTCATTATTGATTGGTATTCCTCAACAATGGCATGCTTCCATTCTTTCTTTTCCGCTGCTTCTTCATAACTGGAAGGTCCTTTGTTCATAATGTCACAGAGTAAAGCAACATGGCTAGTATGTGATATGGTTCTCTTCTTTGCTCTGTGTTCTTCTTCTGGAATGCCAAATATTTCTGCATCTTGAATGAGCTCTCTATCCCATGCAGGTTTCCTCTTGTCAGAGTTATCCTCACGGGGTGGATCTACAGGTTCTTGTGGATCTTCGAACTCACGAACAACTTCTGGAACTGCTTCAGTCATGGTAGTGTCTTGAAATCTAGTTTCCTTAGGTTCTTCATAAACTTCAATAGGTGCCTTCCTTGATTTGATGAGTGTTGAGTTTTCATCAAATGTTACATCCTTGCTGACATCAATCTTCTTGAACCCTGGAAAGTTTATTCTATAAGCCTTCGAGCTTTCACTGTAACCCACAAAGATACCCTTCTTTCCTGAAGGATCTAGTTTAGTCCTCTTTTCCTTTGGGACATGAGTGTATACTAGACAACCAAATATTCTGAGATGACTGACTTCAGGTTTCTTACCGGAAAAGACCTCTTCTGGTGTCTTGTTGTCCAATATCTTGTGGGGTGTTCTATTCTGCACATATATAGCTGTTCTAGCTGCTTCTGCCCATAGATGCATAGGTATATCCTGGTCATGCAGCATTGCCCTTGCTGCTTCCATGATTGTTCTATTCTTCCTTTCTGCAACTCCATTCTGTTGAGGATTATAAGGAGCAGTCAACTCCCTCTTAATCCCTGAATCACTGCAAAGCTTCTTAAAGTCACCTAAGGTGAATTCTCCACCATTGTCGGATCTGAATGTTTTGATCTTCTTGTCAGTTTGATTCTCCATCAAGGTTTTGAACTCCTTGAACTTATCAAGCACCTCATCTTTATTCTTCAAGAAGTATACCCAAGTCTTCCTGGAGAATTCATCAATAAATGAGACATAATAAACATACCCACTCAGATAACTCGATGACATAGGACCACATACATCTGAGTGGATGATTTCCAGGATATCTTTTGCCTTGATTTCACTGCTTGGGAAAGCCTTCTTAATGTTCTTACCTTTTGCACATCCTTTGCAAACACCTTCATGTTTGGTCTTGATTTCAAGAAGACCCTCTATAGCCTTGCTTGCAATTGGAAGTACCCTATAATGCATATGAGCAAGTCTTCTATTCCAAAGTTCACTTGGCTCTATGGATTCATGTATCATGGCATGTTCAGGTTGACCCTTCAATTTATACAAACCTCCCTCTTGCTCTCCAATCACTACTGCATCATCGATTGTTTTACCCTTTGGCCACATTAGGACTTGGTCATCCACAAATGCAACCCTCATACCTTTTGCATCCAATGCAGAGATGGAGAGTAAATTCTTCTTGAGCCCAGGTACATAAAGGACTTCTTTCATCTTCAAATATTTTCCAGAATCTAGGTTGTAGGATGCTTCACCACTTCCTTTGATTGGGTATTGATAATCATCCCCAAGTTTCACCTTATGAGGTGATTCATGTTCAGATAGATTCACAAAATATTCCTTAAACCCAGTCATGTGTTTGGAAGCCCCACTGTCAATCAACCAATCATTACAGCCATGGGAGATAGTACCTATGAGAGCAAAGATTAGAACATACTCTTCTTTACTTGATGAGTCATCATCACTATGATCACTTTCTTCCCTATCCTTCTTCTTTAGAGGTTCATCATCCTCAGTAGCATGAGCATGGAACTTTCTTTTGCTGCCCTTCTTCTTCTTGTTGGAGTTGTTGTTATTATCCCTTTTTTTCTTGGGACAATCTGAAGCAAATTGACCCTTCTCATTGCATGTGAAGCATCTTAGATCCTTCTTATTCTTTTAATAGGATCTCTTGTAGCAAGAGTGCTCCTTCTTGGGCCACAAGCCTTGCTTCTTCTTGTGAGCATTCTTCCCGTAGTCTGTTGAAGGATACCAACTTCTTTCTTGCACAGATTCCTTGAATAAAGGAGTCCCATGACCTAGGCAGGCAATTCAGATTGGTCATGACAACTTCACCATTCTCCACCATTTCATCTACTACTTCCAGTTGTTCCTTAATCTGGGAGACCCTAGAAAAATAAGACTTAATGGTTTCTCCATTCTGAAACTTTACTCCTTTCAATTGGTTCTGCAGGGTCATCTTCCGATTTATGTTCTTCCCTTCAAATAGCTTGGTCAAAGAGTCAAACATCTCCTTGGGTGTCTTTAGAGAAGACACATGGGGTATTAGATGGTATTTCATAGAATCAACAATGATTCTCTTTACCTTGACCAAGTTCTTCTTATGCAATACCTTGGCCTCTTCATCCTCTGGGATAGGGATGTCTTCTTTTATACATGAGTCCAACTCATTCTCTTCCAGGATTAACCCAATCCTATACTTCCAAGCTCGAAAGTTATCAGCCCCTTCAAGCTTATCCTCAAGCTTGGTGTGGTGAGACATCTTAAAGAGTACTTCAAATGGAAATAGAAAAGATTTAGGTCTTACCACTTGAAATGCTGAAAACTGGATCTGGTCCCGGATTAGGGTTTGTCAGAAAAACCCTAAAAATTCAAAATGTGAATTTCAACTTTCTGAAAGGATAGAAAGATGCACCTTGATGAGTTGATCAGCTTGGTGCATTCAGAATTTGAGATCAGCAAAGTTTTACCCTTCAGATTTGCCTTTTTGTCCTCCCAGGTTCACTAGGGAGAGCCCTGAATTAGGGTTTGAGTTTCCCGGAGATCTACCCAGCCAAAAATCTCGATCCAAAGCTCTAAACTTTGATTTGTGCAAGGAGCTTCTAGCTATGTCTTTAGATTCCATAAATTCCTATTTTTGTGGAAACCCTAATTTTTAGGGCCAAATCTGAAAATTCTCTGAATTGAATTCTAAATCGATAGATAGATTCTCCTTTATGAGTAGAGTCAATCTATTATACTGCTTTTCCAAAATCTATGGAGAGAAACCCAATAAACAGGAAACTTAAGTTTCCATCACTGCAAAATGTCTTCTTCTCAGGTTAGCTTTGATACCATGTTAAATTTTGAGCATTAATTCACAATACTCTTGGATCTTTACTGAGAGAATAACATATACACTATATCAATGCATAACAATCACAATAAGCATCACAAGCATCACAAGAATCAAAAGCATGAGAGACAAGAGACACATAGTTTCCGTGGGGAAAACCCTAAGGTGAAAAACCCCAAAACTTCCTTAGAGATAGAGAGAGCAATGGCTCAACCAAAGTACAACCAAAATACACTTGAGATAGTCTCCTAGTAGCAGATGATCCTCCTCCTCACTAGTGCGCCACTTTCTGAGTGAGAGAAGTGTGACTTTCTGAATGATCCCAATAGAGATCTCCCGATCTCTATTTATACTTAACATGTTTGCCCAGTTACACTATGGGGCCGATTTGTCTATCTAGATACATCCACAATATAATATATATTTTAGGGCCGACCCCACACATGGTGGTCTAATAACCCATCGGCAAGTACACACACTTGCGACACTTGTCAATCCACATGACGACACTTCCTTATAGAGGAATAACACATCTCTAATAAGGGTACAATAAATATATATGAAATACATAGATGAAATACATTCTGAAGTTACATATACATAAACAATCCGGAGAAACCATCAGTAAAGGAATAGGCCTCATTCCCTCCAACATTATCAAGCACTTCATCTGTAAAAGGAGTGGGGAATGGGTCGTGCATAGAAGCATCATTTAGTTTTCTGAGATCGACACAAATCGTGATCTCACCCTTCGCTTTCTTGTCTTGAATGACCATGGGACTAATCCATTATGATTCCTCAACAGGTTCAATGATTCCTTCTTCAAGCATCTTATCTAGCTCTGCGCGTACTCTTTCCTTGTAGTGTGGGTTTAGTCTGTACAGTCTCTGCTTCACAGGCTTTGCGCCTAGCTTCAAGGGTATTTTCATAACTCCTAGGTCTCCCAAAATTCCTTTCATTTCTATAAATTTTGTCGGAAACAGCTCTTGATATTCATGCAAGGTGTCTGTGATCTCTGCAACAGTCTGATCGTCCCAATAGTCTCTGATTGCTGCAAACTTTGGTTCTTCTTTTGTGCCAATATTCACCTTCTGTGTTTTTATTCGTCCGCTCATATCTGGGATTTCTAACGGAGTTCCTTCTACGTCGCGCGCACCCTCCAATTTTGGTATGTTTATGTTGCGTGTATCATCGTCATTGTCTTCATTTCTACCATCAATGTCCTCAGCTAGGTTGTAACACTCGATAAAGTGTTCTTCATGTTCCTTCCATTCCGACTGTAGGTTCACGGGAATGTGATCTGGCCCGAAGATTTCTTCCAATGTCATATTTTTGTGAGGACAGTCTTCCCTGAATATGAGTTCCTTAATTAGTTGCAATGCCTCATGGATCAACGGGTTCTCATCCTCAAAGCTGAAGTCCCTCTGGAAGTTCCCAGTCAACATTTCCCAATCAGTGGTTTCTCTGCGCAACTCCAGGTATAGGTACCATTTCTTTGGAATGTCATCCTCCAGGGTATGCACAAATAGGTGCACCCATTCTTCACGTGCCCTTTCCAGCCATGCCTGCAAACAGACTTCAATATGCTGACTAGGATCTGTCTGTCCATTAAACTTCTCAAAGGGTAAACTAACCATGTCGGCAAACCGAATTTTCATCTTAATCCTACATTGGTCCCAAGTGGTCAATGTCTGCTTGTGCGCATTCCACCATCTGGTGGGTGTGTCACACAGTGCCATATCCAATGCTGGTAATCTGTGATCATCTGCAATCGTTGCAGTGTATTCTTGGATAAAAGTGTAAACATTAGCAGAACCATCATATGTGGGAATAGGACTTACCTCCTTCCCGATCCAACGCAGTCATTTCGTAACCTGCATGCACCTTCTTGTATTGGATAAAAATCACTATGGCTTGGGAATACCACAATAGACAGATGACTACCAGAAATCTACTCAATTCTCAAAACAATGCTATTATAAATGACAACGTTATGATAATGGAGAAATGTAACCAACCTCGATCCAACGTTTGATGTAGATCCCCGTTGGAGCTTTCAATCCACGCACTTGTAATCTGCAAATTAGTCTTGACAGCCAATATCCAACAAGTACATATAATATATAATTGACATTAACATTATCAATAACAATGGTCCATAATATCATAAGCAAATGTAACCCAATGTATAACGAACAACATTCACACCATGAATGGACGAGAATATGAGCATTTCTATTAATGAACAAGAAGAAGTACAAAGAGATACGACCTCTTGCCGGAAACCAATGTGAACCAAGATCTAGATCAATCCACTTGTGCCTCCACCACTTCAATCCTCCATGAATGGCAAACTCAAACTAGAGAGGAGTTTGGAAGGTGAACATAAATGGTCCACAACTACAAGGATCAATGAGTGCAGACTCAAGATAAGGAAAAAATCCACTAGAGTGACTTTACTATTCTCTTCTTCCTCCCGTCCATAAGCCATATGTGCTCAATATATAGTCCTCTCAAAGGTAGGTGA
Organism: Larix kaempferi; assembly: GCA_027924585.1. Classification (NCBI taxonomy): domain Eukaryota; kingdom Viridiplantae; phylum Streptophyta; class Pinopsida; order Pinales; family Pinaceae; genus Larix; species Larix kaempferi. The sequence continues at coordinate 29,267,527 of BSBM01000229.1, read as the reverse complement.
AAGGACACATCGAGACGTTACTTGGGCAGATGGAGAGCCAAAGGTCACCCAATGACCGCTTTTTGGGAGTAAAAAGTAATTACAAGTGGTTTTTACCATTTTACTTGATACCCGTGGGCTATAGTGATGCAACTCACGGGCACGCATTCTATAATGATGCAACATGCGGATAGGAACAAAAATAGGGCAAACTGGTATCTCTGAAGGATATAAGTGGATCTGAGTCACTGAAATGGATCCTACAAGCCAAACAATGCTTATGCTCACAGGGAGGAAGATTTCTATGTAACAGATGCCCCCTTATGTGTGAGGTCAGAGACTGAAAGTGCTACGATGGCCGAAATACATTATAAACTCAGAAGTGGAGTGATGGAGACATAAGTGGAAAGAACGGTTCACTCATCATAATACAATAATATCTCTGGATACATGTCGGTTTAGTACAACAATCTGATACAATGGCCATGAGTAGGTAGTACATAAGTAGATACATGTCATAAGTGATCATAGCCATGATCCCTCTACAGTAAGATATGGTCTTCTGCTGAAAAGAAGACTACTGGTACAAACTGGAGGTACAAACTGCTGAAATCTGAGAGGTGATATCTCAGATGTAAAGTCAAACTCATATGTAGCATACTGAATGCCACAAGCACCTGGGGTCTTCTACACAAGTCTTCGACGGTGCAAGTCCCATCAAGTGAATAAAGGAGTTGGGGTCGAACTTGATGAGACATCATCTGATTACCGGTCAATGATGTATACCATTAACAGATGCGAGATGACCCACCAATAATGAAAATGGGCATCAAGGCACAAAGCACAATCATCAGAGCGTGAATAAATGGGTTGAAGTCGAACACTAGGATGAATCCATCGATCAGGGGACATTAATGTATTCCCAAAATTGTTGATGGCGAGAGAACTTGCAACTAATGACTGCAAGCCTCAAGGTACTCAACCAAACTCTAAGCCTCAAGTCCCGAAATAAATGTGTTGAAGTCAACGGAACGAGACTCGCTGGAAGGAGGGCATTAAGGCATCCCCCATCAACCAGCACAAGGTACTAGCAATGATGAAATATTTGGAAGATCTCAGGTGAAACGGACTGACTCAATAAGGATGGCCAACATGCAATATTCAAGAGAACTGAGGAGTGGTCGACACTAGTTCAGGTGAAATGGACTGACTCAATAAGGATGGCCGACCTGCAATAGTTAAGAGAACTGAGGAGTGGCCGACACTGGTTCAGGACTTCCTTTGAACAAGTGCATGAGCAGATGGATAGACTTAGGCAGCATAGAGTTGACATAAACTGTGGAATGCAGGAGGCATTACAGAGGGCGCCATAATGACTGGAAGCTTAACCAATCGGTGGAGAAAACTGAGAAACAAGTATAGCTCCTAAGGCCCAACTATAGTCCCGACTCATAATATACGGAGTGGAATGAATGCTCTGTTCAAAGGCGACACAATAGCTTCCAACAAGAAATAGTGACCATAATCCCATCCGGCTTTTGGGAATATTTGATTTTTTTGTCTTTTTCATATTTGGGAAAAGCTTGAAAAAGAATAAAATTGCTTATAGTACAACAGGTGAGGGAACGAGTGTCAAATAGCTAGCAGACTAGTCCCAAGCAGTGAAACATACCTATGCTCAATGCAAAGAAGTGTGTGCAGGATGTGGACACTTAGGGGTGTGTTCCCTCAGGGTCAAAGGGTCATCAAATTGTGAAGGGAAAATATATAAGCTCTGCAGGGCTCGACAGGGAAAAGTGCTCAGGCACCAGGCTATCAATTGAGTAAGCGGGAGCCGGCACAAGTCTCAAGTGGCAAGCAGGATGATGCAATACAATCACAACATGATATAACTAAGGGGATTTCTTAAGGGAGATGGCCATCATAAGACAAAGTAGAGTTTGAGTCTTTATCGCAATGTCATGGTGTGACTACAAAGGACTCCCAATCCTGAGGAAAAACAACGGCATGGGCGCCAAAATGCATAACGGGATTCTAGCTAAGGAACCCATGTTCGGGAAAGCCCTACCACCACATGACGACACTTCTATAATAGTGTGAAGGTTCTGTGTCAGTCACAAAGCAGGATCGCACCTAAGGTTTATGAAAATGGTCAAATGCATAATGCATGTGAAAATGGCATCTAACCTATATGCCAGGTGTGAAATATACCTGTCGTAGGTGTGAAATGGTTCAGAACAACTCTCGCCGAGGAAATCTGTTGAAAAAAAACACTACTCCATGACACGATATTAGTTTATAACGGCTCAAAATGGAAAAAACTATAGAAAAGTGGGTCCAGAAAATTATAAATAGTAATAAAATTTTGTAATTTTCAATTCATTTTCACTATTCACCAATTTGGATTTTAGTGGTAAGTTTTCACCTGAAACTTCGAGTGCCGATCGTGGGAGCTACAAGCGATCGTTTAGCGAACCATCTGGAGTAGGTTAGTGGTCACTACCATACCTTTTATTTAAGTGCTTTAATTTCAACTTTGGTTGGTGGGACTTTTTGTTTGGCCAAACCCTAAATGGCCTCGGCGCTACCCGCGAGTTATAAGTATGTGGGTCGTGGGTAGGGCACCAAACGCGCAGTCAAAAAACTGATTGCCCGCGTCTACCCACAATTTTCTACAATCTATCCCACGGGTACAGCCGTGAGGAAGTTTTTAAACATGAAATTGACTAAAAATTTATTGCTTTGCACTCCAGGATGGTTCTAGAGTGGAGAGAACGAAAGCATGACCAAGTAGATGAGGTTGTGCGGAATGATTTGCAAGCGCAACAAGCGTTGCAAGCATGTGGCTTATATAAATACTAGAGTCTTGGGGGCTTAAGAGCCCAAAACCTACTACTTCGTCATTTGATCAACTACTGGGATGTGGATGCTCAACACTTCATCCTCAACGAGCAAACACTGACACTAGATGTAGAGGATATCTATTTTATTACCGGTTTGTCCCGTAGAGGGGAAGTGGCTAGTCTTCGGTCACAGACCATGGGTGGGGGGATCACTGTGCAAGATTACATAGTGCAGTATTGTCCCTCTAGCACATGAGCAGTGGGAAGCCAAGTGCCAATCAATGCCATAATGGATTTGAGTACAAAGATCATTGTGGCTACTCTAGTAGGGATCACGAGATCCAAAGAACTACATTAGGCATCCAGACCGGTGATCTTCTATGCATCACAATGCTTGCAACCTACTATATTTGACTGGTGTACTACTTTGCTGGTGTCCATGAAGACATAACTGACGGAATGCAAAGAGGGTAAGGACAAAAACTTTGGGTATGGTAGCATCCTCTGCAGTTTCTTCTTTGAGATGGTTTCGGGACTTAGCCCGAGGGTGGATGTCTCTCCTCACAGTCTCCGAGATCCAGCCCTAACCTGGTGCACTGAGATATTGACACGACAGGGTGGTGGTCATCTGGCGTCACCATATTTTGAGGAGTTCTTCCACTGGTGGAACCGGCAGGTGATCACTGTAGAGGACTATCCCTATACGGGGATCGACTTCAGACAGGACCGTGACATGCCACTCCCACCAGGCGCAGCTTTCGGAGACATCGGTGAGTAATATTTTGGTTTTGTGTTTATTAAATTTTTATGGATTTTTTTATTATAGTTGAAATGCAAAAAATCTTTTTGGTGGTAATGTCATGTGCTAATGGGTGACTGTTTGCTCATAGACAAAGGCCTAGTGAGACCCGAGGGCTTCCTGAGACATGGTCGTCGGGGTAGGGATGAGGTGGCGGCAGATGCTGTAGCAATGCGAACACTCTAGATGTTGTGGCGTAGCATATCATGGATGGTTGCTTGAGTACCACTGATAGAGGTAGCCTGACTACCTGAGGCCATGCAGCACTAGGTAGTAGGTGTTCGTGGTGAGTGGGTGCGGCTACTGCAGCGGATGGCCAATGCAGTACTGTACTACTATGAGACGCATCTCATCCAGGAGGCAGCTAGACCTCCTCGGAGGGAATAGATATCCCAGGGTCTCATCATTTTTTGTATCGATATGTATATTTTTGAGGGCTACGGGCTCCAGTTTTGTATGACACAACCATTTTTGGACATATTTATATATATATACAACTTTGGTTCTTGGTTCTACTACATGGTGTATGTACAAATGTATGAATGTCTTTGTATTTATGTGCTTCATGATGAATGTGACAAATGCCAATCTAATACATAGTTAGCGTATGCATCAGATATATAATTATGACTTCTCAGAATATGAATATATGTAATTGAAACAAAATGTCTCTCCAAGAGTCGTCCCTTAAGGAATATCCGTAGTAATGTAGGGTCTCATTCACGGTACTGCCCATTCAGCTGAGACACAACTAGTTGTGAATCCAAGCGGACTTCTAAAGACTGGATGTCATGTGAAATGGCATCCCGAAGTAGCTCAACAACGGCACTATACCCAGCCACATTGTTAGATGTAGGACCAAGACAAGCACCTCCTGAGGACACAACTAGATGGTTAGGTGAAAAGATAACCCATGCAGCAGAAGCAAGCTGCTGCATATGTCGACTAGCACCATCCGCGAAACCTAAGAATGTAGGACATCCCGATGACATATGTCAATCACACAGAGGCTAATCAGCAGACCCGACAACCAAAAAGAAACCTAAACTATGTACAGAAAAACTATACAATAGTGTACAAAAGTATCAGCTTGAACCAGGGGTTCAAGCATAATACCGCTTGAGGTAGAGCCCATTTCTAGGCTCCTTCAAGACAACTCCCTTGTAATCTTCTAACTCATAAGCTCCTTTTTCAAGGACACGCCTCACAATGTAAGGACCGTGCCACATGGGATTAAACTTGCCTGCCCCTAGGGTTTCTTTAGCTTGGTCATACAAGAGAACCAAGTCACCTTTAGCATATTGTCGGGGACGGACAGACCTATCATATTGAACCTTGACACAACTCTTGTTAACATCAATGGCCACAGGGGAATCTTGACGGTGCTCATCAAGTTGCTCGAGGTGTACTAAATGTTGCTCAATCTCTGTCGTATCAGGGAGGAGCTCTATGGATAGATTGAGCGAAGGGATCTCGCATTCAATCGATAAAAGTGACTCCACACCATGAACTAATTGGAATGGTGAGAACCCAGTGGCAGTCTTAACTGCAGTTCGATATGCCCACAAAGCAGGATATAACATAATATGCCAATTAGTCTTGCTTTGTTGGATGGTACGTTGGAGAATGGTCTTCAAAGACTTGTTTACTACTTCAACCTGACCATTTTCTTGAGGATAGTAGGAAGACGAGTGTTCCTGACGAAACCCAAGCTTGAGAGACAAATGCTCCATCATCTTGTTTTGAAAGTGACTTCCATGGTCAGTGACAATCTCTCTCGGGATACCGAACTGAGTGATAATATGGTTGAACACGAAATGGGTTGCAGTAGCACCATCGGCTTTAATGGTAGGCATGGCCTCATCCCACTTGGAAAAATAATCCATGGCCACGATAATATGGTGATGCCCCCCAGCCAAAGCTGGTTTGCAATCCATGAAATCTACCCCCCACATAGTGAAGGGACTGACAGTGATGACCGGATGAAGGGGCGCTGGATGCGAGTGTATGTTCCGAGAAAACACCTGGCAAGGGTGACATCTCTTCACAGCGTTAATACAATCATTAAAGATAGTAGGCCAAAAATAACCAGCTTGCATGATACGCTGGGTTGTAGCAAGCCCGGATAAATGACTGCCACATGCCCCCGCATGGCAATCATTAAGTACCCATTCCGCTTCTTCGTGAGTCAAGCAACGACGAAGAATGGAATCCTTTTCTTGGCGATACAAAGTGTCACCGATGATAGTATAATCTTTAGCGTGATGTCTCACACGCCGTCGCTCGTCTCGTGAATAATGCGGAGGAAACTTCAAAGTTTGGAGATATCTAATGACATCCCCATACCAAGGGTCCCCGGTCGAGATAAGAAATAATTGTTCATCCACAAAGGAATCTTCATGAATGACATCCCCATCAAGCCGTGGAAGGTCCGACATAAGTTCAGCGAACACCAATGATTTCACTGATTTTGCAGAAGCAAAATCGAGATCAAATTCCTGAAGGATCACAATCCATTTATTATACTTACCCCCGATAAGGCGTCATGATAGCACGAACTAAAACGGATTGATATGAGCTACAACAGTGGTTGTTCAAAGCAAAATGTAATGCCGTAACCATTGGACTCCATGAACAGTCGCAACTGCCAGCTTTTCTACGTGGGTGTATCTCAGCTCAGCATCTACTAAATTTTGACTAAGGTAATAGATAACATGCTCGACAAGCGCATCATCTACCTGAACCAAGACCATGCCAATAGTCTCTTAAGATGCAGCCACATAAAGAATGAAATCTCATGTAAAGTTCGGTGGACTAAGCACGGGGGCCGATACCAAAGCTTTCTTAAGGGTGTCGAAAGACTGCTGGGCTCGCTCATCCTAGATAAACGGTGTGTCTTTCTTCAATAGGCGTGAGAAACCTTTAGTAATACTAGCATAGTTAACTATAAACTGACGCAGAAAAGTAGCTCTCCCTTGGAGGCTCTGAAGTTGTAACAAATTACGCAGAGGAGGAAACTAAAGTATTGCCTCAACTTTGAGAGGATCGACTCTAATACCCTCTCTCGAAACTATGAATCCTAAAAGGTGACCCGTCCTAATAGCGAAGATGCATTTGTTTGGTTTCAATCAAATTTTGTAGTGGATACATCATTCAGGAATCATACGGAGGTGCTTGGGGTGGTCCACTCTCTTACGAGAATGGCTGGCAAGATCATCCAAGAAAACTTCCATAATCATCTTAAGATCGTGAAAGGCATAGGTCATGGCTCGTTGAAAAGTAGCTCCGGCGTTCTTGAGGTCGAAGGGCATTTTCCAGTACGCAAAGGTTCCCCATGGACAAATAAATGTCATTTTATGTTGGTCTGTGGGTTTGATTTGAATCTGATTATAACCTAAGAAGCCATCCATGAATGAAAAAATCTCACTCCCCACAAAAGCATCCAATATTTGATCAATGAATGGTGTGGGGAAGTTGTCTTTCGGACATCCATAATTTAAATCTCTGAAATCAGTGCACACACGGATCGTTCCCTGCTTCTTATCCACAGGAACGGGGTTTGATACCCATTCGGTAAGGGGAACGGGGTAAATGAAACCATCTTTGAGCATCTTCTCCACCTCTGCCTTAATAGCAGCTGCCTTCCTAGGGTTCACAGCACGTAAGCGTTGTCGAACCGGTTTAGAATCAGGGTACGTTCTAATCTCGTGTTCAACAATGCGGGGGTCTATTCCTGGCATCTCCTCATATGGCCAGGTGAAAGCTTCCCGGAGTTCAGTAAAAAAAATCAGTGTAAATAGCAATCTCCTCAGGAGTGCAATCGGCACCGATGTAAACATTCTCAATCTTTCCGGGAGTGCGGGAGATGTTGATCGAAGTGGTTGGGGAAATATTTGCCATATTCCCCTCCAAGAAAACATCATGCAACTGCAAAAGAGCCACAGGGTGACCAACCATATCAGCTAGAGTCATCTTAAATTCTTCTTGCTCAATGAGCTCGAGGTTGGGAAGGAAATAAGGGTGATGGTGCATATCTTCCCAAGGCCTCTCACTACCACACATGGCTTCGAGGATAGCTTCATCAGATGGAAAAGTATCATCGAGGAAATCGTGGGAGCAAGATGAGTTGGCTGCCCAAACTGGCAACCTAACGGGATCTTCTTCAACTGTCTGGGAAGAAGAGAGATCCGGATCTGTAGTGGTTTGTTGGATGTGATCATAAGTGAGCCTCGCTACAGATAAGGGCATAGACATCCCGACATGCGCAATGTCTCAAGACATAGAATCCGCAGATGGAAAAATCCATGGATCATTACAATAGGAAGTCCGAAATGGCATACTATTCGAAGGAGGAGGCGCACTGTCGGAAATGGTTCCGATAAAATTCATAGGTGCAGAATGGTTAAAAGTTCCCATCAATGAGGGGTACATTCCAACACCTATGTTCCCATTTTCTGGATGAGAATCAGAAACTTGCGGGACTACAGATCCTGTAGATGTTGTGGAAGGAGTGCCAACATAATCCAATTGTTCGATCGTCACAATCTTGCCTTCATGGGGAAAGAAAATAACTCGAAATATAGTAGACGCGACAGCCTTCATAGCGTACATATAGTTTCGACCCAGTAAAAGGTTGTAGTCGATGGGTGCATCAACCACTTCGACTTCAATAGGCATAGACTTACCTCCCAAGGAGACAACAAGGGAAGGGATAATTCCATGCAGCATAAAAGATCTACCATCGAATGCAGTGAGTGTAGTTCTAGACGCGAGTAGAGGAGGAGAGCCAAGAGCTTTCCAACAAGTTAACAACATTACTGACGTGGAAGCACCTTCATCAACCATAGTACGTTTGATGAAGCTCTTAAGGAAAACCACCTGGATTTGAAAAGCCGCGTGGTAAGGCAAGGTTGGACATTAGTAGTATCGAACTTGATAACACTAGGACTTCCCCCATCCTAAACTCCTAATGCACTCAAAAGGGCATGCTTCTGAGAAGGACAAGCTTGCAAAACTTCAAGAGCCAACATGGCACACAGATTTTGGCCCAAATCTTCTACGATGGAGTAGTTCTGGGCGGCTCGAGCATTAGGATTATGCATGGAGCGCTTGAGAACACCTTTCGGTATCCGCAGCATAATGGAAGGCTTCTCGATATGCAAGGAATTGTCAGGAGGAGGGGGAGGCTCAATACCCAAATTCGGTTATGGTGCACCATAGTCGCGTTGATGAGTAGCAACACAAACCTTCAATTGAACCATTTTCACACATCCATAACCACTAGTATTGGAAGAAGACGTTGTCATTTCATTAGTACCATAACCAGTGGTGGGAGCATGCGAAGCCATATTTTGATGATGAGGAAGGAGATCCTTCAACACAGCTGGGCTCTGTGCCAAATGCTTTGATGCTTCTTCAATTCAAGGACATAAGTGAGTAAGATGATCCTCCCCACAAAGCTTGCAAAAGAATTTCACCTTACGCCTAGGTTTACGATCCTCGCCGACATTACCGCCTTCCCGAGGAGGGTTGGCATTCTCTTTACAAGGAGTATTATGATTGCTGTTGTTGTTACTTCCATTGTTTCCACCCCTACAATTATTTCTCCCCTTTTTCTTACCACCAAGTTGTTGATTACCTGACGGTTTCATTGATTTCACATTGTGTAAATCAGACGACGGAGTGGAAGTGGACAAGGTGTGAACCTGTCCGGGTGCGGACTGGTTTAGCGACAAATTTTGCATTTGATTGGCTACCAAGTCTACAGGGCGAGTGCATGCGGATGCCACGATGCCATCAGCACGTGGTCCAGGAACTGACGTAGGCTCATGTCGTGTTCTCAATGCGTCAAGAATAATGTCATACAAAATGCCAGACTGAGAATAAAGTAGATCTAACTGCTGGACTTTCAAGATAGCTTGTTCCTCAATCACAATGTCGGACATCGAAACATCCTTAGCAATGTATGGGAGTAAAGACTTAAGGAACCATTCCAACAGGAACTCTGGAGGAATGTTGGCTTTCACTAATCTCTTCCATCGACACCACTCTTGAACGTGGTCAGAAATATGTGTGGCCTTATTTTGACGGAAGGTGGACAACAACTCAGTACCGGTATCGTAATGAACCGGCAACTGGAAATGGTCTAAGAAAACCAAAGCAATCTCATTGAATCCCCTATAGGTGTTTCCAGGCAACTCCACATACCACTTCACGGCTTCCCCCGTGAGGGTGCATTGAAATAGTCATAAACGAATGGAATCATGATTCAAGGAGTTGGAGGAGCACCAAAGGTGAAAGGTCGTGACATGATCTCCTGGGTCCTCACCACCTTTCCCTTCAAACTTTGGAATGTTTGAAGGAATCTTGGTAAGGACCAGGGGCCAAATAGGGTTGTGACACATGAGATCATTCGTGAGCTTCAAAAGATCTAGGAGATTCATGCGTGCAAGGAACGGGAGCTATGGCTGAAAAGCTGGATTATAAGCCCCCATAAAAGGTTGGTTAAACGGAAATGTGTTATAAGATGGACCAAAAGCTTGACCATGAGGATTAAACTACTGATACTGAGGACCTAACAGCCCATAAGATTTCCCATGGCCATAGGATTGATAACCTCCTCCTGGCTGACCCATTTGAGAGTAAGCAGGTATATGCGTGTTTTGGGCACCATATTGGGGTGGTGGGTTATACTGGTGGCCAGCACCGACTGTGTTGTAGTAAGGGTCGCCACCATGAATATGGGGCATGTATGTACTATTCATAGCAGGAACCATGTTGTATTGACCGTAATGGTATAGTATATTCCCACCCCTAGCATTAGTATTAGCTTGAGCAGTCATGTGGTGACCAAAAGCATGAGAAGTATTCCCAGCCCCAACATTAGTGTGATTAGTAGCAGGGTTGGTGGTGTGATGTCCATGTGGATAGGAAATATTCCCACCCCCTACATTAGCATCTCTGGTAGCGGCAGTGGATGCAAAAGTATGCGGTATATGTCCACTTGCGTGGTTGGGAGGAACGGTATCATGTGCAAAAGTAGTCCTAGGTTGACGAGTAGCAACACATGTATTTGGTGGTGGATGGTGAGTCGTATTCCAAACAACATTCCGGTTAGGTTGAGTAATCCTAGGAGGTGGTCGTCTTCCAGCATTAGCATTGTTAGGAGGAACATGACCAGTCCCTATACTATGTGAGTGGGTGGACAACGTAGTTCCCCCAGCGAGGGTAGTGCCCCCAGTGGGTATAGTATGGCTAACACTTTGGGTAGTGCGAGTGTGACTACCAACCATAGTGGAAGGTTCGACAGTGTCAGTGTTTTCCCGTTGAGGATGAAGTGTTGAGCCATACATGTAACACTTCTTGCTGATACTTCATGCATCTGGATTTGCCAATTTTCCAGCCCTGCCTCTGAACCAAAGACGCAGGAGCTGTCACATCTCCAGCTGAGTGTACCATATGCAGTAGGATTAATGTAATCTTCCTGGTTCACTGTGAGCTGGTATAGTCTGTCCAATTCTTAAGCCTTGGATTCCTCCTGAATCAGCTCACTGTATCTATCACCATCTGCAGGATCCAACGGTACGATGACCCTAATATGCTTTGCTTCAAATATCATCTTCTTTGTTTTTAAGTTGATAATATCCAAGTTATCAATAGCCCAGTCAATTCCTAGTAGTGCAAGAAAAGGCTGACTATCATCCACAATATCGATAACTTCAAAGTCTGCATGACTTTGGACTCCATCGATGTCGACTATCACATTAGCTAAACGGCCAAAAGGTATGAATTTCTCTTGGTTAGCCATTCTCAACTGGATAGGTGACCATGAAAAATTTGGTCGACCCATCTGCTACCATGCCTACTTAGTTAAGACATTTACTTCAGATCCTAGATCAAGGATGACTTCATCCATTTCAAAATCTCCAATCTGTGCGGTAAGTCTCATTTCTAGGCTTTTTCTTTTATGCTTCCTTATGTGATGTACTGCGCTATCAGAAGCCTCTGTTCTAATCTATGGCTCATACTGGTTTATGAGCTTCTGTAGCTCTACTATGGAATTTTCACTTTTGAGTAGCTTCATGCAGCTTCACAGGAACTACGCAACGGAGATGCTGACATCCGTCACAGTGCTTGTTTTGTCATAGGCTGCTAGCATGTCTTCAACATGCGGCGCTTCACTACGCAATGGGATCCTCTATGATTCTGTTGCTGGCTCTCTGAAGGTATCCCGCGCATCGATAAAGACTTCCTTGTTCTTTCGTAGGTCGAGAGTAGGTATTTTTCCCAGAGCTTTCCTTATCCATACTGTCTCAAGAGGAGACTGCTTTGTGTGATCCTCCATGACGTGGATGCTTCTTCTCCCCTATCACGGCATGTCTAAGCGCCACTGCGCGTCACCACATTGATGCTCAGGTCTGCTGGTCTGTTATCTACTGTGATCCACTGGATGTTTATGTTTGGTGCGTCTGTCCATCTTCTTTTCTGCATTTCCACCTCTAGCACTGGGAAATCTTCAATAACATGCTCAAATGATTTACAATAATTGCATGTAGTGCATGGGTTAACACAATCTCTAGATATGTGACCTAGCTGGCCACAATTATAGCAAATAACCTGGTCGCGGCCTCTTCCCTGTGTTGGGCCAGCATTTCTTCCTCTGCCTCGATATCTAGCACCACGACCTCTGTATCCTCCTTGGTCATATTGTGTATTCTCTTGTTTCGGTTGGTTATCTTCTTGTACGCGGTACAAGCCAGTGCCTCTCATTGAGTCCATATCTCGTTTTCTCTCATTCATTAATTCATATGCTCGGCAGTTGGATTCATCATGTCCAACTAATTTACAGAAATTGCAGTGTAAATTTTTAGGTGTTTTCACATATTTCTGTATAATATAGCAGTCTTCAGGTCTATTTCCTGTAGTTCTACAAATTTCACACCATGAGGCCTGATTCTGATTTAATGGGCTGGGCACACCACTATTAAGATAGTCACGGAATAACAGGCAATGCTCTCGGTCATGGCCTTCTCCTTTACAACCTGTACACCAGACCTCATGTCTATGTTCATACATTTGTTCTTTGCCATTCTTCATGCTCTACATCTCTAGTGTCAGGGTGGTCAACTAAGTTTGGATCTGAGACATCCCAGAACTAGTCTCACCAATCGGCGAAGCTTCTAGCTTCATTGCAATCTCCAAGGCCTCTACCTGCGATGTAACCTTATGCTGCATCAATGGTAATCTAATATGGGGCAACAACGCAGCAATGAACCATTCCATGTGTTGTTCTGGGGCTATAACAAAGCTTACTTGGTCTAATAGGGTCTTGAACTTCTGATCAAACTCCCAAACCATTTCAGTCAGTTTCTGCTTTATTTCTTTCAACTCGGTTATACACTGAGATTCAAATTTAGGTTTCTTAAACTCATCCACAAGCACATCTTTAATTTCTACGAGGGTTCTCCACTGTATGTTAGAGTATTTCATAAACCAGTGTAAAGATCTGTCCCTGAAAGTGGTGATGAGCTGTGCTCTCTTCACTGCATCATCCTAGATTTGTCTTACACTCCATACGGCTTCGCAAAGAAACCAATGTTGATCAGGGTCTTCTAGGTCAGTTCCTTTGAATATCGGTAGCTTCATATCAGTGTTTTCCATTGTTATATTAGGTGGTGGAGCGCCCGAATTAGTGTGCGGCTGCTATGAGGGGCTCTGTGCAGTGAAAACAAATGGTTCTATCGGGATAGATGTACTAGGATGAGTATTCTACGGGGTGGGCTGCGTAGCGGGTGGGTTTTGAGATAAAGGTGGTGCGGTCTCTGTAGCTGGTGGGTTGTCAGGTGTAAATGGTGGTGCGGCTTCGTTGTCAATGTTACATGGAATCTCAATATCAATATGGAGTCCAGGGCCTCCAAGATTCTTATTAAATTTATACCTCTTTCCACTTCTAATATTATGGGTATATTCGTCAAAATCACTATATATATTGTTTACCATGACAAACTTTAAGAATATTACTTCATTCTTAAAACACCTTTCTCAACTAACAACATCTTAATGTATAGACTGAGATTGTTCAGTAACTTACCTTGGAATCCTCCGAAAAAGTATGCTTCTGCTGGCTGTAGGATTTGAGTGTGTCTACAACAAATTCTGTTACAAATCCTTCTAGCATATGATCGACCCAAAAATCGACTGCGCGTGTCAATGAGCTGTCTATTGCTTTGATCTATGCTATGAGCTTAGGAGTCCACTCTGTAGGAAATCCTCCTTGAAAACAAGTTTTCTTCTCTGCAAGCCGCGAGATCCACACATGCAGCTCGTTTGGAAACGATGCCTAGAAAATATCATGGATATCTTCCCACAAATATCTATCTAACCACTGTGTGTCAGATAGACGCGGATGTTTATTCTCTTGCTTTGAAAAGTCTCTTCTGGTCTTGTCCCACCAAGCTTGGATTTCTGTCTTTTCAGGATGCCAATTGTCAAAACCTTCCAGGAACTGGTATTCTTAGTCACACATCACAATTGCAACTCATCACGGATTCTAGCCTGGCAACGGAACCATTTGTTGGATATAACTGACCCAGAGGTTTTCTATAAGACCCAGGTTCTTCGTGGTTTCCTCTTGACCAACAAAACCCCTTCGCACTGGCCCTTTCAGCAACAACCTGCGAGCAGGTTGAGGTCTCACCCGAGGTGTATCTATGGGGTACTGCGGAATCAGGTTTCCACAGTAAGTGATAAGTTGCTTGGACGGATGTACTACACAGCACAACAAGGGGTATGTGCTGCGAGGTGAGACAGTGCAGCGACGATCAATGCTGCGGTCCACACCACTATGTTCTTCTACCATAGGACTTCTTCCAAAGCTGGGAACAATGCAGCTTTATTCTATACTTGGATTATCTTGAAGACGCTTAAGGCACTGAAGCAAATATCACTCATCCACTCGTTCAGGCACTTAACTAACTATTCTTCTAACATTCATTCATTAAGTTGGGTTGCTGCGATTTGAACATATATAACTATACAATCCAACTGTTAAGCATTCTTTTACTGCATACAAGAAAGTGTTTAACCGAATGACTGATTCACTGTCTTCAAACACAACACTAAATGTTCATCATTCATCTGTTCATACAGAACTTAACATATCATCCCCATACTTCTTCTGAAGGTAAATGCATATCAAAGTTCTCTCATAACAGCATGCAAGGAAACATTTAGACAGTCATTTACATAAATTACAGATAAGCATTCATTCATAAAACACAATCACACAACACGAGATTTAACGTGGTTCACCCCCTTGGGTGGTAAGCTACGTCCACCAGAATGGTTGGTAATATATTTCTTTAAAATGGATGGGGACAACTGTTCTTAGTCCATGCACTCAGCTATAGACTCTCCTTCCTCTCAGATAGGTCTCTGCGCACACAACTACAGAGCCTTTACAATATTCTTAGTTCAAAGAGATAACAATCCAAAATTGTAACAACAAAGTAAAAAGTAACCCCATCCCATACAAAATTGTCTTCTTAAATAGATCATGCCCAAAGGTCATGTCTTTACAATACTGAAGACCTAAACCCAAAAACCCTTAGGGTTTACAAAACTGCGTCGGTTTCCCTAAATCGGCTTGCTGGCATCTGGTAGCATCTGCTTCATCGTGGCGGTTCTCCATGTCTTCATTCTGTCGCTATCAGACCCCTTGTTGCTCGCATTCCAAAAGGTCTCTTTCTCTGAACCGTTCATCCCTAACGGTTTCATCTACTAGGCATGCCAAGCCATCGCTTTCCCTGAGCTGTCCTTTCCTTAACAAACTCGTGCATTGGCCGCCTTCCTGATTTGCTTGTGCCCACCACTCGGCACTCCTAGGGCATCTTTACAAAATTAGACCACTACTAGTCCATCCGATACCTGCACCTAATAATTGTCCAGCACTCCGCTTTGCTGGCTCCACGTGGCTTGACTGCTTCGCAGCGCTGCTTCCTCACAGCGCTGGTCTTCGTGGTTCCTCCAAAATTCGGATGCTACGCACAACTTCGCAACACCCTCAATACTTAGACAAAATTACACCCTTTTTCTAAGCTGCGCCCAGCTTATCTTTTCCTGCTTATCAAAAATGTTACCAAAAATTTGTCCCAACTTGGGCCCAACATCTGTCTTTGATACTTGCACACTCTTCTCTTAATTGCTGCAGGACAAACCCGCTCCCCTACCAGATGGAAGGCATGTGAATTTTTTTCAAACTATTAAACCTTGAAGGGATGTCCATTGCACTTATCACCTCTTACATTGTTTGGTTTCAGCTTCTTAGCACAGGAAGTTTTAGAATTGGCCACATTCGCGACCTCTCTAGCTGGTGTGGGGGTTCTTGCATTACCATGGAGTATTTTATCCCTGGGTCTTCATCACATGATGGAAAGGAGGTTTATGCGAACTATCTGCACTATAATAAACCCATCAGAAGCCCTCTCGGAGCATGCAAATGGACTCTTCTGTTGGCCGAAGGTGATAACTGCGTTCTGATGGATGACAAGCAGGTTAGCTCCCCTGTGCTTGGTCTTTTCCATGGTTAGGTCAGGAGTAAGGGGACTCTTGGATATGGACAGAGGCATGGTAACAAGCATGATTTCGGGGAAATTATGAAGCACATTCAAGATCTGGAAAATCAAATCCATCTGGTCAGAAATGAGAACTTAGAATTTAGAGGGCTCTAACCTGACTCTTCTCCCTATCTCAAGTGACTCACTCGGAGGTCAAGAACCAAAACAACAAAATTGGTGAGAAGGTTGAACATCTGGAAGAAACTTTGGGAAGAACTTGGAAGAAAGTTGGAAAACCTTAAAAATGAAATGGCTCATTCTGGTACTCAAACTATCACCAGCACAGTAAAGAATGGGAACACGGATTCTAAAGGCATTGTTCTGGATATCTATCTTTGCCCATAGCATTTCGATGGATAGCTAATCTCTTTTTGGGTTATGTTATGCTCCGACCTCTGTTTTTTTGGATTCTATAGGCTGTGAATACTCTGAATGTTTAGAAGCACTATGTATTTAGAAAACTCCAGTTTCTAGCCTCTTTTTGTATAAGATAGGTTTCTAATTCATGTTTTATTTTTGCATTCTCCTTCTTGGACAGTATGTAAGGTGTTATAGCCTCCATAGACTAGGGAAATTCCATAACAGTTATAAGCTTGAGAAGGATGAACAAGGTGTGATGGATGCTATCCTTCTTTGGGAGCAATCCTATCTATTTTCTCTGCAATTTCCATTTTATATATAATCAAAGCTACTCAATCGTTTCTGTTAAAAAAAAGAAGAAGCAAACATGCATGTCATCCATAGGACTTTGAGAGAGGAGGAAACCAAGTCTAACCACCACGAAAGCAAAGAAACATCTAAACTATGAGATAATATGTAATTAATTCTAACTACTTTGAAAGTAAATGTTGAAATGAAATTAAAGAGGGAAAGGGTGAGATAACAATACATGCCCTTACCTAAACGTGGGAATTGATGATGTGGGAGCATGCTAAGGCATGTGAAAGATGTGATTATGGAAATATTAGCACTAAATTAAATTATTTAACTATGATACAAATGTTAGAGAGTTGTCCCCAGTGGGGGTGAAGAAAATGTTGGAATATTCATCTATATTGAGAGGGAGGTGAATCATTATCGGAAAGATTTTTAACTTTCTTTTCTTATTCACCATCCACATTAACTTTCAATCAAATTAATCATATCATTAATACAAAGAGACACAAATATTTAATGTGGAAACCGAAAAGGAAAGAAAACCACAGAATAAATTCTTTCAATAAATAATGGTTACAATGATTCTTCAGCACCAACTACCTAGCTTCTTCAGCACCAGCTAAAAGGAAGCAACAACTCCCTAGTTTCTTCAGCATCAACTCCCTAGTTTCTTCAGCACCAAATCCCTAGTTTCTTCAACATCAACTAAAAGGAAGCAGCAACTCCCTGGTTTCTTTAGCACCAATTGAAAGGAAACTTCAACTCCTTTCCTTGCACCACCCTACCACCCTAAAATATATATGCTTTTGGTTTTTGGATAATATCTACAATCTACTTCTAGCTTCATTGGGCCTACTTGTGACTTTTTCCTTTATTAGATCTACTTGTTGTGTATGTCTTCATCGGCCCCAGTTGTGACTTCTTCCTTTATCAGATCTCATTGTTTCTTTTGTCTTCTCTAGGCTTGCTTGTGACTTCTTCCTTTACCAAATCTCCTTGTTGATTCTTCCTTTGGCCTGCTTGTGTCTTCACCGGGCCTACTTGTGACTTCTTCAGTTATCATATCTACATGCTTCTAGAACCCCATTTTGAATCTTCAGATTACTTCTTGATTAATCTTCGATCATAACTCTTCAACCTTTTTTGAAAACATTTGTCTTCTTGAGTGATTCCTCTTATATAGTATGATATTACATTTTTAACCCACACACATTATTGTCACTATACCTTTCTCCTTTTATACTTTTCAATTCCACTTTATACAAAAAGTCATGTTTATTCAAAAAGACATAGTATTCATTAATTTAATAATTAATTTAGCTCCTTTTTATTTCACACCATTATTTTATTTATGTGTGCCCACCTTTTTGTTATACTTTATGGGTAAAATACCATGATCCTTCAAAACCATGGGCCAATACAACTTTCCTCTTACTTCACTTTTATGTAACATTCAAATACCACAGGCCTTCAAATACCATGGGCCAATATAAATTTTATTTTACATAACATTCCTTTTACTCCACACCATTGTTCTTTTTACATAAATTTATTTTTACTCCAGTTTTAATCCGCCTTTATCCTTTTTAATCTACTTTTAATTTTAATCCACCTTTACTTTTGTAGTCCACTTTTACTTTTATTCCACCTTTACCTTTTATTTCTTAAAGTTGCATACATACCTTTGACATCAATGAAAATTTATTCGAGTCTTGGCATCCTCTTGACCTTGTTGAGATCAATTTTGTTGGCACGGGATAGATCCGCAGGAAGTGCAGAAGCCGAGAGGTGCGAAAGGGTCATTCCGCGGAAGAAGGACCCTCCGCGGCATTCGCGGAAGCACAAGAATTGTTAGATTAGTTGAGTCGGTCATGTGGACCATTTTGTAATAATATAAAAGCATATAAATAGAGTAGGATTGTAATCCTAAGGGCATGGAAGTTTTGGATGATCATCCTATCTTTTGGGTTCGTTTTGTATCCGCGATATGATGTCTTGGCAGTTTCTGCAAGGTTGATTCCGCAGGTTTGGTGAATGAATGAAGATGTTCGGTTATGGTGTAATCTATGTCTTTAATCTTGTGCAATGATGAATGAGAACTATGTTATGTGAATGTTTACATTGGTTAATGCGAATATGTTGTAGAAGTGATGCTAATATGAATAAGTACATTGAATGTGTTGTTCTGAATGTTTATTGAAATCTGCGAATGATAAGTTAATAGTATGTTGTGAATGTTATAATATCTAGTTAGTGTGAAGGTAATATGTGCATATCCTCTACACAACTACGGAAACTTGGTTCCAACAGCCCCCTTATCCATCTTGGGTGAGACTGCACTTGCTCCGCAAGTGGTGCTGGGAGGGGTTACACCTTTCTGGGCCGGTGTATAAGGGAGTTTGGGTTGATAGGTTGTTGGTGACAGTACGAAGTGAACCCTTGTCAAAAGACACTGCGTCAACAAATGGTTCCATTGCCGGGACCTTAAGGAAGAAGAAAAGAGGATATGTTGTGGCATCTGACAAAACCAGAGATCCAAGAGTGGTTCGACAAGAAGGCGGAGGAATTTGCAGAAAGCGAGAAGCAAGTTCCTAAACAGACAGCAACCAGTTGGTTAGAGAGATACATCTACTCGGACATCCATGAAATATTCTTCTATGAAGTCCCGGTGTTGTTGCATGAGTGGCTAGCACAACTGATGTTCTAAAAGAATCAATGTCAGAAGACTGAACCTGACTGTTGGACCTCAGAGTTTGTGCGACAGCTGAAGCAAGTCAACAACAAAGTATCATCAGCTATTGATTTTTTGGTAGATAGTATCCTCGAAGGATACGTAACTGAGTTCGCAGTATATACCATCAAGTTGTATAGTGACACCGAAAGAAACTTCTTCAGGGGGCCAAGAGGAAGATTTTTGTCATGATTAAAACTGTGGATTAAAATGCTTGTCTGTGAAAAAGGGATATTGAGGATGTCTTCTGACGAGTAGAATAATTGGTGTGCAAGGGTGAAGGTATCGTGTAAATGCAAGTCTGATGGAAAGATGTGGTATATGGACATGAGCGATGATGAGTTTCAAAGGGAATCTAACGAAGAGTGTGGTACCTTGAGGAGTGGAGCAATATTCTGGCGTCCTGAGAAGAAGAGGAGGACTGAGAGAGAGTCTCCTGAGAGGACCGGAACAGAGAACTGTGAAATAGGACCACAAGGGAGGAAGCGACCTTATTGCAAATAAAACGTCAACCAGGCTACTCTAGAGGAAGAAGGAGGTCAGATCATAAGTTACCACATACCTTCGACCCCGCACACTACTTCGAATTTTATAGGAAGAAATCCAAACTACTCGTGGAGTTTCCCTACGTTTAGCGGCAAGAGTAGTGCTTCAATAAATAACAATACTAGCAACGTTAGGATGGCAGACGAGGCAAAGATGCCCACCTTCTAGGGGAATGGGACCAAGGATCCCAAATAGTATTGGTTTATATGTGAAGCAGTCTAGATCGTGAAGCAGGTTCAAGATGATGCTATAAAGATGGGTTAGATAGCAATGAACCTTAGGGGTCAGGCGTTAGACTGGTACATGAAGTTTGTAAGGGTTCCAGTGGGAAAAGTAGCCAAAACACTAGTGTAGGTTAGAACGGCGATGATTGATGAGTTTAAAAAACCAAAATATGAGTCGCAATATGTCACTCAGCTTAAGGAGATTAAGAAATTCCCAAATGAGTCAGTGTGGGAATTCGATCAGTGATACAAGATGTTGATAGCGAAAGTGAGCTTTCCGATAAATGAGTTGCAACATAAAGAATGGTTCATCGCAGGACTAGTGTCACATATCCGAGGGCCACTGATGCAACAAAAAGTCACAACATAGGCAGAAGCATTAGAAATCACGATGAAGCTAGAGCCTTCACCAATCAGTGAAGTAGGAATGGGAATGGATAGAGTTCAAGAACAGTTGGCCAATTTAACATTGCAATTGGAGGATATCAAGAAGGGAAAGGAAACCCGCAGAGATGTACGGTGCACCAGATGTAGAAGTGAGGGGCACCATAAGGAAAATTTCCTAGAATTCCGTGAGTATTTGCAGTCGAGGGCACCAAACCCCCTTCGTGAAGGAGGCATGCCATGGTGTACTGTCATTCATACTAGAGTGCATCACCCGGAGGAATGCATATATCTACAAAAGATGGTATCAAAGCCAGCAAACTTATACTGCAATTTTTTCCGATCGGTTGGCCATGATGAGAAGGACTACAAGGCCTATGACCTGCTACAAGATCGGACAGCTAACACATATTTTATGAAGGAGGAAGAAGCACCAGTGGTGCAGCAGAAATTGCAGTATAGTCAGCCGCAGTTTAACCAACTGCAGCAATACGACCAGGGCCAATACGGGCAGCCGCAGTATGGGAACCCACATTAGCCACCACCACTGTATGGCCAGCTGCAGTATGGGTAGCAACAGTATCATCAACTGCAGTACGGGAAGCCGCAATATCAACAATATGGACCGCCACGCGGAGTTTTCGGGGGAGGATTTCACAGAGGCCGAGGTGCCAGTATGGGACGTGGAGGAGCTGTTGGACGAGGAAGAGGTCCAATCATCTATTACAATTATGGACAGCAGGGGCACTACCAAAGAGATTGTCCAAATCTAGCACCGCAGTGTACATACTGTAGTGCTGCAGATCATAGCGTAAAGGACTCCCGTAGCTCATTGCGAAATGGAAAACCAAGCATCCACCCTAGAACCAAAACCAAAATAATTAGAATGTGCCATCATCTATGTAGAGGATATCGACAGAAGCCAGGAGTATCCATGTGACGGTTGGAATAGTGACAAGAGGAGGGGCGGTGACAGGTGAGGATAGGTCACACACTAATGTTAGGCCAACAAAAACACAGTGGAATAAGGTCACCTTTGATGTCGAAGCCAAAAGGGATGTCTTCTTAAAAGTGCAGGAGGCAATGAGGAATAGGAGGCAGATACCTCTTGAGGAAGAAATCTATGACATGCCACCGACGTTCGACTCGACGAAGTCACGAAGGAAGTTAAACACTCTAAAAGCCTTCTTGGAAAGTTGCCTGGACTTGGAAAACGACCCAGATGCACTAGAAGAGATAGCTAGTCTACTACAATGATGAGGAGGTGCATGACTGGAACAGAGATTCAATCGCATACATAAAAGAAAGATAGGCAGGGAGATGCGGATGTCAACACAGATTGGAGAATTTGATGTCGACTCCATCATTCTGGATTTGGGTTCGAACGTGAATATCCTGACGAAACAGACATGGGAGACAATGGGAAAGCCGTAGATGACCTATTCACCAGTACAGCTGTGACTGGTGAACTAGAGCAAGGTCACTCCGCTCAGTCGGGTATGTCAACTTCCAGTTGAAATTGAAGGACTCAGAAAGTATGCGTATTTTGATGTCATTGAGATTGTGGATAACACCAGTCCCTATTTGGTATTGTTGGGGATAGACTGGGCTATGGAGAATCAAGCAATTATCAACTTTAAGAAAAGGATAATGTCATTTGAGAATCAAGAAATGAGGGTCATCGCACCACTGGACCCTATGGAAGGGCTGCGCTATACGGAGCCAGCCATAGACGAGCTTGCGGAAGAGTGGGACAATTTGTATAACATCTATGAGGATTATGTTAATCCCACCACGAGTGGAGAATTAGGATGGCATAGTGACATCTCAGCATCCTCCGACTCAGACGATGCCCTGGAGAATTGGCAGAACCGGTTGCATGAAGTGTCCTTTCAAAGATGCGCATGGATAACACAGTCCCTGAGATGGGTAGCCACGGAGGAGTATGTGTTACCTACCTACGAGGGATCGTCCAACTTGGGCATGTTTCTCACAAAATTTGAGGAAAAACTGGTAGAACCATAGCATCTACTGGCCTTGGAGGAATCCCTAAGGGCTATTCATGCACAATGGTGGGCGACACATAAATCAAACCTCACATCTTGGCCAAATTGTTGACGCCTCATGGAGGTTCGGTTTGGAGAAGCTGCGGAGGATGACCATATGCGATATGATGGACAAGGAGACCTGAAGGCACATCTGAATTCCCATCAACATCAGTGGGGATCGAGATAATGACAAGAGTGGGTACATGCATTCATACACATGCTGGATGAGGTACTGCAGAGCTAGTATGTTGTAGCAGAATTGTGACATGGGATGACATCTTGGGAATAGCTTACCATTGGCTTCAGCCAATCATTCTCATCCTCAGACAAAAATACCTTAATCCACACCACACCACAGGTGATCCATGGAAAGATAATTGAAGCAGCACCGACCGACCAACCAATGGCACTCCAATGGCCTGCGACACCAGAAATGTTGATGGAGTGTTACAACATCACCGAAGAGCCCGAATATGACGATGACCCCAGGGCTACATACATACCAGAATCAGAGGGAAGTTGAAGTGAGGTAGCACCAGATATGCCGTTGCACAAACTTCAGCAACCATTAAAGATCAAGAAGGTGAACATTGGGTCAGAGGAAAACCCCAAGTTCATGTTGATGTATATGTAACTTCGAAATGTATTTAATATATATATATTCTATCCCTACAGAGAGGTTATTATTCCTCTGTACAGAATGTCGTAACTAATACAAGATGGGTTATTAGACCACCGAGTGTGGGGTCGGCCCTAAGTTGGGTTACCATGGGTTATTAGACTCTCCTAGAGAAGTCGGTCCTGTCAGGTTATTAGGCAATTCAAGTTGTGTATAAATAGAGTGAGGGTGTCACTCTATTTGATCATTCACTTACTCATCTATCTCTTTCATTGAGTGATGCACATTAGTGGAGGAGGAGAAGCTGATAAAGATACTATCTCTTATACTTGGGTTTTGTATCATTGCTCTTTCTATCTCTAAGGAAGTTGCGGGGTTTTTCACCTTCTTGGTTTTCCCCGAGGAAACTCTATGTCTATTGTATCTTGTGCTTGTATCTTGTGATTGATATGTTGTGCTTGTTATTCTCTCAGATAAGATCCTAGATCATATTGAATTAATGCTCAAAATCTAACATCGTATCAGAGCTAACCTAAGAAGAAGACACTGTGCAGCTACGGAAGCTAGGGACTCTTGATTTTTGGGTTTATCTCCACATATATTCAAATGTAGGAGGCTAGATTGACTCTCCTTGCAAGGGCGCATCTTTCTGTCGAAACAAAATTCAATTCTGAGCACTTTCATTTTTTTGCCCGTCACTGCTGCGGGAAATTAGGGTTTCGGAGAAAGTTGGAATTTTTGGAATCCGAGACCACGGCTGGATGCCCCTCAAGAAAATTGAAGTTTAGACACCAATATCGAAATTTTTGGTTGGGCATAAGTCCGGGCTTGACCAAACCCTAGTTCATGATTTTGATCGAAAAAGTGGAAAATTAGGGTTTCTGCAAAAGTTGAGATTTTTGGAATCTGTGTCCATGGCCGGATGCTCCTCAGAAAAATCAAACTTCTAAGCCTTGGATTGAACCTTTTGGTTGGGCAGAAGAGTGGTCTTTATCAAACCCTAGTTCAGGATCCTGTCTAGTGAATCTGGAAGCTTCAAAGGAAATTTTGAGGGGTCAAATTTTGCAAATTTCAAAATCAGAGTATACTAGCTTGACCAGCTCAGCAAGGTGCATCTTTCTATCCTTTCAGAAGTTTGAAATTCAAAGTTTGAATTTTTAGGGTTTCTTTGACAAACCCTAATCCAACTCCAGATCCAGTTTTCAGCAAATCAAGTGGTAAGACCTAAATCTTTTATTTCCATTTGAGTTTCTCATTGAAGATGTCTCATCACACCAAGCTGGAGGATAAGCTTGAAGGGGTTGATAACTTCTGAGCATGGAAGTATAGGATTGGGTTAATTCTGAAAGAAAATGAATTGGACACCTACATAAGTGAAGAGGTCCCTGTCCCAGAGGGAGAAGAGGCTAAGGCCTTACACAAAAGGAACTTGGTCAAGGGTAAGAGAATCATTGTTGATTCTATCAAAGACCATCTCATACCACATGTGTCATCTCTAAAGACACCTAAGGAGATGTTTGATTCCTTGACCAAGCTATTAAAAGAGAAGAACATAAATCGGAAGATGACCTTGATGAATCAATTGAAGAATATCAAGATCCAAAATGCAGAGACCATGCAGTCTTATTTCTCAAGGGTCTCCCAGATAAAAGAACAACTTGAAGCTATGGGAGAAGATATAGAGAATGGAGAAGTGGTAATGACCACTCTTAATGGTCTTCCTACGTCATGGATTCCTTCATCCAAGGAATTTGTGCTAGGAAGAAACTTATCACATTCAGTAGGTTGTGGGAAGAATGCTCACAAGAAGAAGCTTGAATTATAGCTCGAGAAGAGAAGATGGGGAATGAGGACCAAGCTCTCACAGCACACTCCAAGAAGCATGATAATAAAAAGGGGCATCACCATAGTAAGAAATAACAGCATCACCTTCAAAATTAGAGGGGTAACCTCAGATATCGAAGAAACAGATCCAATGACCGATGCTTTACATGCTATGAAAAGGGACACTATGCTAGGGATTGTCCCAGAAACAATAAATATGGTTCCCACAAGAAGAAGAACATCAAAAGAAGACATCATGCTCACACTGCAAAGGATGATGAACCTCCCAAGAAGAGGGCTAGGGAAGAAAGTGAATATTCTTCAAGTGATGAAGAGTATGTCCTGATTTCTGCCCTCACTAGTACTATTGCTCATGGAAGCAATGATTGGCTTATAGATAGTGGGGCTTCCAAACATATGACAGGATTAAAGGGATCCTTTATGAAACTATCTGAACATGAATCAAGCAATAAGGTGAAACTTGGGGATGACTACCAGTATCCAATAAAGGGAAGTGGTGAAGCCTCCTATAAGATAGACTCTGGAAAAC
This sequence comes from Larix kaempferi, assembly GCA_027924585.1. Taxonomy (NCBI): domain Eukaryota; kingdom Viridiplantae; phylum Streptophyta; class Pinopsida; order Pinales; family Pinaceae; genus Larix; species Larix kaempferi. Next base: position 29,241,709 of record BSBM01000229.1, on the reverse strand, counting down.
CTATGAAGATGAAATAGGTACTTTATGTTCCAGGTCTCAAGAAAAATATTCTCTCCTTATATACTTTGGATGCAAAGGGGATAAGACTTGCATTTGCAGATGGCCAAGTACTCATGTGGCCAAAAGCTAAAACCATTGATGATGCAGTGGTGATTGGAGAGCAAGAGGGAGGATTGTACAAATTAAAGGGGCAAACTAAACTTGCCATGGTACATGAATCCATGGAACCAAAGTGAACTTTGGCACAGAAGGCCTGCACATGTGCACTACTAATTGCAAGCAAAGTAGTGGAAGGTCTTCCTGAAATCCAGTCAAAGATGAAGTGTTTGATAAGTTCAAGGAATTCAAAGCCTTGATAGAAAATCAAACTGATAAGAAGATCAATATCTTTAGATCCGACAATGGTGGAGAATTCACTTCAAGGGACTTCAAGAAGTTATGCAATGACTCAGGGATTAAGATGGAGTTGACCACTCCTTACAATCCACAATAGAAAGGAGTAGAAGAAGCTACTTCAGAGTCAGACTCCAGCAGCTCCTGCAAGGAAGCAAAGATTTAGAGGGAGTCCACCCAACAAACAAACAAAGATAAGTATTTGAATTGTCATTTCTTGTATATCTGATTGTTTAAATAGTATTGCTCAATGTTGTATTTACTTATGTTCCTAGACTTAGGTTGTGTATTATGCATATTAGAATAATTGCATTAATGAACAGTATACTACTAATATGCATGTAGTGGGTAAGTGGGTAAGTGGGTAAGTGGCCTATGGCACTGTACAACATTCCATTACTACTTATCTAGAATGAAACCTCTTTGCTGACATGTTGGGAGTAGTGCAAATTCTTAATAATGTTCTGGTAGAGATGGAAGGCATCTAGAAACTTATGGGATATGGATTAATGTTGTATTGAAGCATTGGCTAAGATAATTGCATGACTGTATGACATATGTCTTTATGTTTAATAATTTGTTCTATAAACTATGAGAAGTTTCTAATCATGCAATAGAATTTGACTTGTAGGAAACATCGTGTACAATCACCTACAAAAGAAGGACTACAACATTTGTTCCAACAACGAAATTCAAAGAAAAACTATCTATTGAAGATATTTTAGAAGTTCCCAAGATTCGGGATGCAGTAATGGAAGAATGCCATGATCGAGGAATACGAGTCGATCATGAAGAATGATGTTTGGGATGTGATCCCAAGACCAGAAGGGAAGTCTGTGATGACTTCCAAGTGGATCTATAAGATCAAGCATGCTGCAGATGGTAGCATAGAAAAATACAAGGTGAGGTTTGTAGCTCGTGGCTTCTCCCAGAAAGAGGGGATAGACTATAAAGAGACTTTTGCTCCTGTATCCAGATACACTTCCATCAGAATAGTACTTTCTCTAGCTGCAGTGATGAAATGGAAGATACACCAGATGGATGTCAAGACAACTTTCTTGAATGGTGTAGTTGAAGAGGAAGTGTATGTGGAGCAGCCACTTGGTTTTGAGACACATGACAGGGAGTCATATGTGTGCAGGTTGAAGAAAGCCTTGTATGGCTTGAAGCAAGCTCCTAAAACTTGGTATGTTAGGATAGACAGCTTCCTATCCATCTTGGACTTTACTAAGAGTAAAGCGGATTCCAACCTTTACTACAAGGTTGAGGAAGGAAATCCAGTGATGCTACTATTGTATGTGGATGACATGTTTGTGATAGGTGAGGATAGATTGATTTCCGACAAGAAGAGGAAGCTTGCTACCGAGTTCGAGATGAAGGGCTTGGGTATGATGCACTACTTTCTAGGCATGGAGGTGTGGCAGAGTGCAGATGGAATCTTCCTTGGATAAGGGAAGTATGCAGTAGAGATCTTGAAGAGGTTTGGGATGATGGACTGCAAGGCCATGGCCACACCTATGGAATTGAACCTGAAGCTTTTGTGTGATGCTTCATCTGAGCTGGTTGATGTCACGGTGTATCATCAGATGATTGGGTCCTTAATGTACCTGACAAACATGAGACCAGATATTTTCTTTGCAGTGAACACATTGAGCCAGTTCCTGACGGATCCGAGAAGTGTTCACCTAGTTGCTGTAAAGCATATTCTGATGTAACTGAAGGGTACGGTTGATTATGGGCTCAAGTATGATGTGAATCAAAAGTTTAACCTAGAGGGTTATGTTGATTCAGATTGGGCAGGAAGTGTTGCAGATAGGAAGAGCACTTCTGGGTGCTGCTTCAGTATGGGATCAGGTGTGATCTCTTGGTTTAGCAGGAAGCAGTTTTGTGTGGCACTGAGTACACCCGAAGCAGAGTATGTTGCAGCTTGTTCGGCTAGTTGTGAGGCAGTATGGCTTAGGAAGCTATTGTCTGAGTTATTTGATCTCCCGTTGGATGCTACTGGTATCTTTTGTGACAACTAGAGTTGTGTGAAGCTGTCTAAGAACCCAGTGTTCCATGACAGGTCGAAACACATCGAGATCAAATATCACTATATCAGGGATATGGTGCAGAGAGGAGCAATGAAGCTCCTGTATGTTGCGATGGATGAGCAGATAACCAATGTGTTGACCAAGCTGCTGGCCAAAATGAAGTTTGAATACTTCAGAGAGAGACTTGGTGTACTTCAGATCGAGATTCCTTCCAAGGGGAAGTGATGAGTCTGGAGACACGGATGCACATGAGCCATTCTCACATAGTGGTAGGTAGGTCCTCCTATGGTGAAGATGTAAGGATTGGGGCCATTCTCACATGGTGGTAGGTAGGTCCTCCCATGGTGCAGATGTAAGGGCTGGGCCATTCTCACATGGTGGTAGGTATGTCCTCCCATGGTGAGATGTAAGGGCTGGGTGGGATTTTCTGACATGGTGGCAGGTAGGTCCTCCCATGGTCGTTGATGTAATTGTCGAGCTTTTTTGACATGGTGGTAGGTAGGTCCTCCCATGGTGGTAGGTAAGTCCTCCCATGGTCGTTGATGTAATTGTCGTTCCTTTTCGACATGGTGGTAGGTAGGTCCTCCCATGGTGACATGGTGGTAGGTAAGTCCTCCCATGGTGACATGGTGGTAGGTAAGTCCTCCCATGGTCGTGATGAAAGTGCTGAGCCATTCTTGGATGGTGGCAGGTAGGTACTCCCATGCCGATGTATGTAAGTGATGTGTGATGTGCATCTGGCCTGTGCTCCGTGGACAATGACGATTATCTGAAGACAATGAGGTGACAGTATGGTACACAGGTTTTTGCAGAGGCATATAATCATTCCTGAGATGCTCTTGCAGGTTTTGCAGAGGTAGTGTAATCAGTCCTGGGAGATCTTGCAGGTTTTGCAGAGGCAGTGTAATCAGTCCTGAGGTGTACTTACTTGATGGCCTGCTCACAAAGATGATGAAGACCTACATGGAGGCTAGGCCTACAACCATCATGGAAAAGGGTTGGCTCTGTAGAACTTCCTATGACGATTAGATTGGAGATTTATTGAGATAGCAGCAGTGACGATGATGATGATCTGATGATCCAGAGAAGAAGACTTGTGCTAGAAGACCTGTGTCGAGAAATACCTTCCTAGTTAAGAGGGAGTGATTATGTATATGTAACTTCCTTTGTACGAAAGTGTCATCATTTGTATTTACAAGTGTCGTAACTTATACAAGATGGGTTATAAGACCACCGAGTGTGGGGTCAGCCCTGAGTTGGGTTACCATGGGTTATTAGACTCTCCTAGAGAAGTCGGCCCTATCAGGTTATTAGGCAAGTCAAGTTGTGTATAAATAGAGTGAGGGTGCCACTCTATTTGATCATTCACTTACTCATCTATCTCTCTCATTGAGTGATGCGCACTAGTGGAGGAGGAGAAGCTGCTAAGGAGACTATCTCTTGTACTTGGGTTTTGTATCATTGCTCTTTCTATCTCTGAGGAAGTTGCAGGGTTTTTCACCTTCTTGGTTTTCCCCGAGGAAACTCTGTGTCTATTGTCTCTTGTGCGTGTCTCTTGTGATTGATATGTTATGCTTGTTATTCTCTCAGATAAGATCCTAGATCATATTGAATTAATGCTAAAAATCTAACAGTTTGCACACATTGGCGACTACTTGGGTGGTAGGTCAGTCAAGCAGCGGCCACATCAACTAGAACCAACCACGGTAGGCAGAATGATCAAAGAAAAACCACTGACAAATGACATCGAGAAGTACACAACAGCGACTTGATGGAACCAGCAAAAATTGGCAACCATAGAGACGCCAATGACGACGATGTATCGACATAGCGACATTCGTTGTGTCGGTGTAAAATATATATATATATATATATATATAATAAAAAGCTGTCAACACATTATAACCAAGTTGGAAGCTTCCATGATGCATAAAGGTCTAAACCAGCAATAAAAACCATAAATGTTGTAGTTACATGACACGGGACAACGGCAAAAATGAGAACACCAGCAGTTAATACCAATGCACGCGATGGATTTGGCACACCCTGGCTAGATTTGGTAATCATGACCTATGATCAGATGGAGTCTACCGACCAGCGTTATAAATCTCAAAGGAGCTTTCAGGGAAACACAGTAGTATCTAAAGAGCCGAATGGAAGTCTATGTCTCCAACACTAGCACTGAAAGACCACAGCCCACACCAGTTGTGCAAGAGTAGCCAGAAGTTATGTCTACAATCCCACACAAGAAAAAGAGGAGCGCGACTCGACCTCCCAACACTGGTCGGGAGAAAAAGAAGGGCACCCAGGAATCCATAAGGCTTATGACTGACCCTACAGGCCCCTCAGCTGCTGAAGCTGCGCATGATGGATACGATGGCCCCATGCTATTACAGTATGTACCACCATGTTGAGTGGGGGCACCCGCCACCATGGATCAACAAGAATGAAAAATACTCCCTTGCAATCACACCGGTACCACCAGGAGTTACTGAAAGTGGGGATATTACAGCCAAATTGCAAAGGTTACAATACACTGACCATGACCTAGCCAAGTTTAAAGAATACATGGAGGCTTACGAGGACGTCCCCCACGCAGGAGGCCCGACTACAAAGGAACCTAAGAAGTGGGCATTGGGATTGGCACACTCAGGGTTGCTTGGTATCACCCTCCTACCACATTTTGGGCGCCTAGCACAGGTCAATGCATGCATCAAGCAAATCCTCGCGTGCTTCCATGACAGATCCCTCTAGCTGCACGAGAGAATCCAATTCACCATTGACCTAATTTCTAGAGTCACCATCCTGCCTCAAGAAGGAGCCGACCCTTCCCAGTTTTTCCATGGTAAGGACAACAATGAGAAATTAGCAGAACAGTTGTCGATAAAGTATGGTGTAGAGAAAGATTCCAGAGGCTACCTGATCAAGACAATTAACAACCAAGCAGTCAGAGTAGCGATGAAGATACTTGCGGTCAAAATAACATGGAAAAATCGACCACTGCAATATAATTCCGGTGTCATCGCAGCTGCGGAACAATGCGCCACAGGGGAACAGATGAACTGGGCTCAGTTCTTGCTCCATGAATTGATCGAGGATGTGTATGATGCACAGGAATATGGGTGGCCATTCACATATTCATGGCTACTCCTCCTCATTGCCTTAAAAGCATGGAGGGAACCAGATGACTATCAAGGGGTGGATCTCACGGAACCACGAGTATGTGATGGAGCACAATACCAGAACTTATGGCTCGAAAGGATGCGGATGGACGCATAGATGATACCATGGATCACACTAAAAGATACGACAAAATATCACCCCATCGCCCAGATATCCATCGAAGAACACATGATTTACCTTCGGGCCCAAGCATATCTAACCAAGCAGTGGCTGAGGACATAGTACAAGCTCACCGAGGGAGACCTCGACAACATCATCGCCAAATGGCCAGATACATGGAAGGTTCCTATAGATCTGAATGACATAGAACAGGGGCAGGCAGCAAGATGACAAGACCTGGCCAAGGAAGACATAGCTTCCGCCAACCAGAAGGAAAGTGCATAACAGGAGGACTAGATAGTAGAGTCTGGCCGCGACAGGGTGTCCACAACCAACACCCTAATAGATTAAGAACTAGACCTCCAACAGGAAGAATGAAGGACAAAGAAGAGAATGGACCGTGCCGGCAGCAGTGCACAGGAAGGGCTCATTGCGCAACAGGACGACAGATTTCTAGATATCATTACGCAGATCGTGGAGACTAACCGCCGAAATATTACACAGCATTTAGTAGAGAACTTCTAGTACATAGGGGAGTTTTTAAATACTGTGGTAAATACAATAATCAACATCAGGGTACCACATGGGGACATCCAGCAAAACTTGTCGACTCCAAGAGTCAAGGTAGAAGTGGGCACCTAGCAATGCATAGTCCAATTCGAAACCCACACCTTTTTGACAGGAGATGATACTTTGGACCTAGAGATTCGGAAGGCCGATCTAGCAATGCTTGATTTCAACTTCCTTCCAATGTTGACACTACACTGAGTCCAAGCGGCAGCAAGCACAGAAATCCACGACCACAAGGCTGCGATGCACAACAATATGGTCGAATACAAGAAGCAACTGCAGCACAATAAGAAGGAGGCACATCACCTTCGAGATAAACACACCACAGCAATGGCTACAAAAATACAAGCCATCGAGGAGAACGCTCAATTAGAATAAGTCCTAATTGGGAAAGAGAAGGTCATCGAGGAGCAGACTACAGCACTCACTGCGAAGGAAAAGGTTGTAGAGGAATGGACAAGGTTATAAAGAGCACTTGCGCAGGCATGTGAAAAGGCAGTGCTAGATCCGGATGTTGCCCCAGAAGCTCAAGTCGTTATGCTAGGCATAGCCATTTCCGAGCTCAGAAAGGAAAATGCAGAGCTCCAGACTCGAGTGACACCCATCACACCACCGACACAAATTTAGAGTCGACAGACAACGATAGAGGAAGCAGTGGTAGAGATTAAAGAGATGGAACAAGCAGCATAGCAAGTTGCGGTAAGACTTATAGAGTTTTGGGACAAGTTGGTTGAGGATGACCAGTTAACCGCACTAAAGAGAATGCTCCGTGAAGTAGAAGAGCAGTTGGAAACTTGGAAGGGATCATTCAAAACGATGCCCACAATGATGCGAGTATCAAAGGCCGTGGAACTGCAAAGTAAGAAGCAACAGGCTGAAAAAGCCCACGAAAGGAAGCAACGATGAGCTACACATTTGGATGAGCTCCAGACAAAGCCTGAAACCCTCATAGCACGAGTACTACTAGTGATGAAACAGGTACAGGAGCAATTGTCAGAGGTATGGCAGAAAGTATGCGACCACCCAACGGAGCAGCAGGTGATAGAGAGTGCACAGCTCTGAGCATTATTCAAAGAGATAGTCGACCAGATTCGAACCACCTATGATGACTTCCAATAGTAGTACAACAAACCAGCAGTGTCCAGCTAAGGTGGCTCGAGACGAGCCACAAGTTTGTGTTGGGAGCTTGTTGGCACGGGATAGATCCGTAGGAAGTGCAGAATCCGATAGGTGCGAAAGGGTCATTCTATGGAAGAAGGACCTTTCGCGGCATTCGCGGAAGCACAAGAATTGTTAGATTAGTTGAGTCAGTCATGTGGACCATTTGTAATAACATAAAAGCATATAAATAGAGTAGGATTTTAATCCTAAGGGCATGGAAGTTTTGGATGATCATCCTATCTTTTGGGTTCGTTTTGTATCTGCGATATGATGTCTTGAAAGTTTCTGGGAGGTTGATTCCACAGATTTGTTGAATGAATGAAGATGTTCAGTTATGGTGTAATCTTTGTCTTTAATCTTGTGCAATGGTGAATGAGAACTATGTTATGTGAATGTTTACATTGGTTAATGCGAATATGTTGTAGAAGTGATGCTAATATGAATAAGTAAGTTGAATGTGTTGTTCCAAATGTTTATTGAAATCTGCGAATGATAAGTTAATAGTTTGTTGTGAATGTTATAATCTATGGTTAGTGCGAAGGTAATATGTGCATATCCTCTACACAACTGCGAAAACTTGGTTCTAGCAGCCCCCTTATCCATTTCGAGTGAGACTACACTTGCTCCGCAAGTGGTGCTGGGAGGGGTTACACCTTTTTGGGCTGGTGTATAAGGGAGTTTGGGTTGATAGGTTGTTGGCGAAAGTACGAAGTGAACCCCTATCGAAAGACACTGCGTCAACAAATGACAACATTTTCTCAACAATATCCCCCTTTGTCATTGATGGTAACCTTGTGAACGGATTCATACTTATGGAAACCTTTTGTGAGCTATGAAATAACAACTCTTGTAATCTCCCCCTATCAACATTTAGTTCTATGTATTTCTCCTCCCCTTTGACATAAATGGATAAGTAATTCTCCCACTGAACTCATTCTTCTCCTTTGTGTTGCTCCTCCTATGATTTCCTTCTCCATGGACCTAAACTTGAGCACTTGATCTTCAAGAATTATACCTTTGTTGATTGTCGAAGCTCTTCCTCTCTGATATTCTTTCCTTCTAATCTTCATAGAATAAGGGACTGCTCCTCCTTTGGTTCCCCTTTTTGCTTGAATTTTTGCAATGACTCCCCCTTTGAAATGTTAGGATTTGTGATCATTCTTCTACTTTGACTACTTTCTCTTTCTCTCTTCCAGACCTAAAAAGCAATCTATCAATTGCAAACTTTTTTCTTCAATAGAGATATATGTCAAAGAAAATTCTTCAGGCCTTTTCATGCACAAACTTCAACCCAAGGATACTTCAAGGAATTATTTCTGAGGAAGCTTGTCTCTGTCACAGCTGATGGTGAGGTCTTTTGAAAATCAAATATGTCATCAATTTCTTATCTGTACATGGCTTATCTTTATACACAATAATTCTTTTTATTAAAATCTCTTCAAGTCATGTGTGTGTCCCTTGTGTATACACATTGAAATACATTGTCGCTGTCCTTTTGATGCAGCCTTAATATAAAAGATTTAGAACAAAGGGTCTCACCACTATCAGTAGATCCACAACTAACTCATTATCATATTTCACATAATTCAAATCTCTTGCTCAAGTACTATTGTAAAATGTTTCCACAAATCTATCTTCACAAAAATAATTCACTTCAAACATGTCATGCAAACACTACTACTTGAGGTGTTTCCAGAATTGGACCGTGATTCAAATTTGACATTCCACCATTGTTTATAAGAATTTATCCCCTAAATTTTACTTCTTTCCTATCACTAAAAAATGACTGCTATAGTAGTAGGATCAAATATTTCATAGGACACTCAACATCTTACTCAAATCAACCCTTAAGTATCACAAAGTGTCATTTAAATATGCACTTAAAACTAATCAAAACCGTCTTCAACTTGTCAAAAAATAAGTCCTTGAACATTTCATAAAACCTTTGAACCTTGTGCCAAATTTTGTCCAAAAATCATCCCTTCATACCTAAAATATACCTTAGGCTTGCATCCTTATCAAGTCTTGGTATGTGTTCCCGAAACTATTTCAAGACAATCCTCAAAAGATTCTTCTTTGAGGATGATAGTTTGTCAAAATGGATGCTAAGGGTCAAATAAATGCCAAGAATGAAGTCCAAGTTAGTAATAATGTGAAATTAGATCCAAATGGACAAGGTGGGTCACATTAAGAGAAATTCCCAATTCAAAGTTGTAATATACCCATCCAAATGAACTGCCATGGAGGAAAATTACTAGTTGCCTAGGTTGGGGGGTGGAAGCTTTGGGATTTGAAATAAGGGGGATAATAAATTATGTTTGAACATTAGAATGGGATAAATATTTAATAAAGGATCTAAATAAATAAATACAAGGGAAAATTAAAGTGGCAATTGATCATGAAGACACATGGAGGATGTGGGACCCACACAAGCTAGATTTTCTATGCCACGTGGCATCCTCCTCTTGTCATTTCAAATCCATAAGAATCCCAAGGTTCTTTGTATGAGTTGTAAGGTCAATATACTTGGCATGAATCAATTAAGGTTTAATTGGAGTGGAAGAGTAACTCCCATGGAAGAGGAAGAGGAATTTTGGAGCTAGTGAGACACTTGGACTAGATTCCCTAGCTCTATGACAACAATGATGAAGATGCTATGACACAAATCAGACCTGAAGGCTTACATATGACATGTATTACATTTCATGGATAAAACTAGCCTCCAAGAGGGCGATCAAGTGAGTTAGGGCAGCCAAAGAGACACCAATTCGAATTTGGAGAAGGAGAGGGCTAGAATTGGAAGGACAAGTGGCATACTTGGGAATCTCTTCCCAACTTGAGTTGGCGTGAAGATATTGGGAGGAACTAGACCCATGGAGGACCTTAGAAGTTTATAAAATATAGTAACAAATAAGTATGGTAGCTTTTCATCATTTTAGAATTTGCATTTTGCATTTGGAGAAGAGAGATAGTCGAGTGCTACTCTACTTGCCTTAGCACCAGTTTCGAGGGTGAAAGATTCCCATCATAGTTGGTAATTGGAAAGGCCATTCAGACATTTCATTTGGATATTTAATGGAGTATTTTGTTACAGGTTGAATCTATAGGGAATCTCATGGTCACATCTCTTTCAGCTTGCTTCTACAACCATTCTTCTATTTCTTGGCATATTCATGATCCTTGAGGAATTGCATACTTGGAGAGATATTGTTCTCTTTGGGAGAGATTATAATGATTCATTGTTTTATCATATGATTTAAATTATACGTTCTTCATTTTCAAATTTATTCAAGTCGATATTCCAAGTGGAACTATGTAAATCTGATTATTAATGAGCAAATGGTGCCAATTTCCCACTATGTTGATGTATGCCAATGATATGTTGATGTATTCGAATGGAACAGTGAAATATTGATGATTTAAAGATGTATGGAATTTTATTTATCTGTTATACAAGTTTCATGTTCATTTCATAAGCTTTTGGAGTCATATTGTCCACTTCTATATCATTTGGAGAAGATTGCCTATCATTTCCCCCAAGGTCGAAACTAGTCTTTTTGAATCTGATTGGAGAGGGTTGTAGAAGACTTAATAAAATGAATGGTTATGCATATGAGACTATATTTATTTCCCCTAGATATTCCATTCCTCTATTCATAAATTCGATAGGTTTAAATAGCATTTAGAGAGCCATTTCCAGCATCTACCCCATGGGGATTTGAACCCCAAACTGCTAGTCAAACTCCCTACTTTGGCCAGAATTTAAATGAGAGTTTCAGAATCCTTTTGAATACTATAAATCATCAATTAAACTCATAATTATGTATTTATATCATCCATACATATTATGTAACAATTTGGGAGCATTTGGAGTCATTTGGAAACCAAGAGACCAATACTAGTCAAAGAGAAATTGCTACTCAAACTCCCTACTTTGGAAAGAACTTAAAGGAGAGTTGCAGAATCCTATTGAATACTCTAAAGAACCCATGAAACTCATAATTATGTCCCAATATCATCTATACACCTTCTATAACAATTTGGGAGCATTTGGAGACCAAGAGACCAATACTAGTCAAAGATTGAACTAGTGGAAAAAGTTGAAAATTTCACCATTTTATGTAAAATTCAAAAAAGGGACATTACAGTTCTAGAGGATGTTTCTACTAATATGCATGTATTCATATTTCTGATTTTTCATTTTTTTTTAGTCAAAGGTGAGTGTGTGCCCTTGCTCACACATTTGGATAACACTGAGAAGATTGTATTTCATTTTTTTTACTAGTAAGACATTTTCTTCTTTGGTCCTTTTATTTCCCAAACTTGCTAAGCCTTTAACTAAGATTTTGGTAGAGCCATTATCCCCAGAATAGACATTACCTCCCTTTTTTAACACCAAAATGTCGTCATCATGAGTTATGTGCCCTTTATATGACCTGATTCCTAAATTACTTGGGTTAAAACACCAAAAGGGAAGTTATTGTTCACCCATTTAACCTTATGTTGTCACCTCGACGCGCCCTTATCTCTGGCAAGGTGCGTCAAACTCAAGGTGATGCACTCTGCACCTTACAAGAGTGCGTTGGTGGTGCATGATGACCTTGCACAAGGTGCATCGACCTCCCATTGGCGCAAGTTTCTCTTGTGCAAGGTGCATCGTTGTTGGTTAAAAAGTATAAAGAGAAGCTTTGAGCGACTTCTCGAAGCTTGGATGGCATGGAGACTTATCCATACATATCTGGGAAGGTGGCACTCGACCCCCTTACCTAGTGCGATGATCCCTTAAGCCTTTCCCCTAAATCCTCAACCTCTCTTATCCCTTTAGACCTATATACATGAACCCCCTATCCAATTTTAAGGGAGGAAACATAGAGTACCTATATGCTGGTGGAATTTTTCTAGGTGATCCTCTTCATCCATTAGGAGGATAAGCATTTGATCTTGGAGGCTAGGATTGTTGGAAGGAGGTTATAATGTCAAAGCATCGGTCGTAACATCTCTCTCATTGTACTTCTTATATTACATATAATTCAAATTATTTCCATAAAATTGTTGTGTTAATAATTTTTAGGATTAACTTCTTTGACTGTTGATCTAGATCAATTCACGTCCATGTGCTTTTATAACTTATTTTTTACCACATGTTTTGTTCGGTTTTGCAGCTAAATATCTAAATATCGGGACTTGGATCAGCAAGGAGAAGGCAAATGCACACTTAAGGTAAACCATCTCTTTCACTTATCTTACATTTCAATTGATCTAGGAAAGGCATTTGTATTATGTATTCATTTGTTCTAGATCTGAACCATTCAGACTAGGGAGATCTGTTTGAGTCCACCCTTACAGATTGTCCATAAACAAATTTGGCGACCATACTGGAGAACCACGTCCATGATTTTTTATTTCATTGCATTTTTTGTTTCTTTGATTTCTTTCCAATTAGCATCTAGCCTCTAAGTTGCCTATTCTCTTTGGATATGACCATAAGATACTTTCTGGGCCATCCAGAATCTGTTTAGGCTCTTTATTGAGCCTTCTACTTGTTTATTCTTGGATATTTTTTTATTTTTGTTTCTTAGATCCCTCCCGACGCACCTGGGCAATTCATCACCTGCATCACTGTAATTCCGATGCACTTAGATTGTTAGCAGACTACGTCGCTGATGCTCTTTTTCAATTTACAAACTGCGTCGCTGACGTGGTTTCCCAGTGTGCAAAGCATGTCGTTCGGTATTCCAATGCTCTGGTGCACCCTTGCAGGGCATGATGCCCTTCATTATTTGGCACTCAGTGTTAAAAATTCTCAAAGTTGGTTTTTGGCTTGATTTTTGAGTTTTGTGTGTTTGTCCTTCACTACTGTAGAACCTCTTACGCACAGCTTACTTCATCTTGGCTTATTTTCTGAAGTTTGAGTATTGATTAGAGTCCTAGCTAGTCAAGCGGGTGAATCCCTCATTGGTGAAGTGCTCGGGAGAAACGCAGTACCCATAATGAAAAGTCGACGTTTCGAACCCTCATCACGGTTCATCATCAGGACAATGAGTCAAGGTAAGGGGATAGCATATCCGGAGCATTAATATATGTTTATTTGAGAGAACTAGGAACCCGAGAATGTTGACCACAACCCTAACCATAAGTGTAGATTATTTATTTAATTGTTTATGGATTTTTAATTTTATTCAAATTTAATTTAATTTTTAATTAATTAATTAATTAATCATTTAATTAGGACTATAAACATATTCGTTGTTGTTTGTTTAATTTATTTGTATTTATATTTTAAATTTTCTTAAATTTAATTAAAAAAATTTATTTATTCAATTGAAACTATATAATAAATAATTACATTTGAATAGTTCCTATTAGATTTAGGTTAAGTTTTGAATATTTAATTTTATTTTTTAATTTTATTAATGTTTTTGGAACATTACAATAGTTCATTATTAGTTGAAAAATAATTAATTAAAGTTAATTAATAAACTAATAAATTTTAATTTTAATTATTTAACTTAGTTGAATAACCAAGGTCTTTCAAAACATTGGTTATAAGAGAATAGACATTAGAAGGGCTATAGTTAAGGCTGAACACACACCTATACCTCATAATCGACCAGAAACCCTAAAAGCCTACCTCCCTTACATCGAAGGAGTCACGGACAAGATTAAAAGAGTCCTAAAGAAAAAGAATATTTCAACCTCATTTAAACCAACCATGACCATAAGAAGTAGAATTAGATCTGTCAAAGATCCCATAGACCAACTTCAATGCCAAGGAGTTTATAAGGCTTCTTGTTCCTGTGGAGATTGCTACATTGGTGAGACAAGGCGCTCCTTCCAAGTTAGAATTAAAGAACATGAGGCAGACATCCATCATGAGAGATCCCGCACCTCGGCATTAGCTGAGCACTCCATCAACACAAAACACCACATATGCCTAGAAAACACAGAAATTCTCGCAAAGGAAAACCACAACTTCAAACGTAAAATTAGAGAAGCCATAGAGATAGCCAAGCATCCTAATAACCTTAATAGAGACAGCGGCCTTGAGCTTAGTAATACCTAGCTTCCCCTCATCAAAAAAGATTAGGTCTCGTAATCATGATAAATAATGAAAGATTAATTAATTATCTTTAATTATCTTATTCACTAAGTTAAATAATTAAAATTAAAATTTATTAGTTTATTAATTAACTTTAATTAATTATTTTTCAACTAATAATGAACTATTGTAATGTTCCAAAAACATTAATAAAATTAAAAAATTAAAAAATCAAATATTCAAAACTTAACCTAAATCTAATAGGAACTATTCAAATGTAATTATTTATTGTATAGTTTCAATTGAATAAATTAAAAAATTTAAGAAAATTTAAAATCTAAATACAAATAAATTAAACAAACAACAACGGATATGTTTATAGTCCTAATTAAATGATTAATTAATTAATTAATTAAAAATTAAATTAAATTGAATAAAATTAAAAATCCATAAACAATGAAATAAATAATCTACACTTAGGGTTAGGGTTGTGGTCGACATTCTTGGGTTCCTAGTTCTCCCAAACAAACATATATTAATGCTCCGGATATGCTATCCCCTTACCTTGACTCATTGTCCTGATGATGAACCGTGATTAGGGTTCGAAACGTCGACTTTTCATTATGGGTACTGCGTTCCTCCCGAGCACTTCACCAAACCCTCAATGCAGGAATCTATGAGATGTATCCCTCATTGTGGGAAATTCCAATCCCAATGAGCACACTTAGTCTTGTGACTCCTTATCAGGCCATCTGATATGCTCGATCTGACTTCTAAGCCCTCCAATATTTGATTGTTGTGATTTTGCTCAATTTTGTGTGTTTTTGTGTGTTTTTGAGATTTTTGGTGATTATGTTTTCTTTGAGAGTTTCCAATCAATCAAAGTGTACAGTAGCATATTGCTTGATTTTCTAAATATAGGTTTGGAAAGTGGCATAATTCACAGATCTACTGCGTACATTGACTAGAAAATCAAATTTGTTCATTATCTTCATTCAAGCTTGTTTCTTGGAATTGTTGTAGATAATTTTTATGCTTTCGAGTGAGTATTAAAAGATCTTTGAAAAGTTTAAAAGATTATTATTGGCTTGCATTGTCTTGGTTCTGAAAATTAATTCATCATTTCCTTGAGAATTCTAAGTGCATTTGAACTTTTTCAAAGCATTACAAAGATCCTGAAAATTCTTGCATTTTTATTTTCCTCCCACTTTTGGATCATTATTTTGGAAAATAGAAGTTATTGCATTCAAAAAAGGAGATTCTTCTTTTCATTTTTCCGTAGATTCGCTTAACTTGAAAAGAGAAAAAGGAAAAAACATTTGGATTTGGTGTGTTATTCATTTTTGTTGGATTGTGGAAAGAGGACTTTTGAGACTTTTTGGTTGATTTTGAAAGTATATAGGTACTTTTTCATTTCATTATCAAAAACAAAAAGGATTTCTCCTTACTCTAGCTAGTTTTCATCGAAGAGAAAAAGAAAAATTTTGCATTTTCATGTCGTTAAGATTTGCATCTTTTTAAATTCTGAGTCTACACCTCATGCATTCACTTAACAGTCAAGATAAAATTTAACGAAATCTTAAGTTAAAATTGTTTAGAAACTTGTGTGTTAATATTAGAGACATGTCCCGACGTCTTTAAGCGTGGCAGTTGTCATTATTTTCCTGCACTGCATCTCGAGGGCTTGTAGTTATTCCATTTATCAATCGATATATCGAACGGCCTTTAACGTACCTTCGGGTATATAGCAAGGTACTTCACATACTCAAAAGCATATCAGAAGGATCATGTCATGCGATTGTGCATTAGACAGCACCACTATGGATTTGAGCTCCGACGTACCTTGTGTATATTGGGAGACCCTATTCGGATTCTTAAAACCTTTTGAGTTAACCTTTTGGCTATCTTGGCATGGAAATACATCGAGAAAAGCACTCGGGGAGCTACTACACACGTACTACTAGGTAGTCGGGTTATACGGTCAAGGGTACGGTCCCAATCCTCCGAGGTTAGTGCTCTGAAAAATTGGGTCAAGTATAACTATTGGAACCTATGGTATATCATGAGTTGCGACGCCTTGACAATCTCGTGAGGTTCCATACCATTGAATCCCACCTACCACATAAGTTTTCTTGCAGCTTTAGCTTGAGTAGATCTTGGAGTGTATTTTTTTTTCTTTTTTGTATAAAACTGTAAGGAGAAAATATTGTTTCAGCCATTATGGCTGACCAACGTTTAAGAAGATCCCGTAGGATTTTAAACTTGCCACCTGAATATCCCCTAAATCGGGAGGAGAAATCGGGAGCAACTATGGATCAACCTACAACATATATTCCCTATGAAGAAGACACTTCTACCTTAGAACCGAGAATGAACTATTCACCTCCCGCAAACCCACCTATCACCGATCCTATGGGAACTTTGACTGTAGAACAACCTACTTCATATGACACAATGTTTCATCATTCGATGGAAAGGAATTTTGTAGATACGGACTAGATTTTTAGTCGGCCCCAAGAAGACCCTGTTATACCTCAAAGTCCCACTTTGAGCACCATTCTAACTCCCTCCTAGCAAGTGTTGAGACTCATTTCCACCTTGTTGGTCCCCTCCCTAGGAAAATCCAACTTCTCATGGTCGAATTCCACCTCAATGGATCCACTTTACCCATATTTTTGCACCCTGCTAGTGGTGTAGAATGTGAAATTACAACATTTTCGTGCCCTGCATGCCTCCAAGGGAGCGAAAATTGCAAATTTTTCTTGCTATGCTCAGTGTTGAGGGCACAAAAATCCCTTAACCACATTATCACTTGAATCTTGGATCTTGCATTCGGAGGAGATATTCTTGGGATGGATGTTCCTCTCGAGTCTCACCTTCCTTGGCATGACTCACTTCCTTGATCCACCTTCCACTCACTTAGATTCATTATTCTCTCCTAGTGGTTGGCCTCCCAAATCCTATAAGAAGGAGGCCATCCATGAGCTAAGGGAGAACTTTTGGAGGCATCAAACTTATGAGCTTAGGATATTTGTAGAGATAACAAAGGGAAACGCTTGGAAGTGGAAGTTGTTGCTTGGACATCAAGGGTAACTTTGTAATAGTCTTCTTAGCTTTCATTAATACAAACTTGGCTTATTCTCCCATATTGTGTTTCTCACTTTAGCTAGATGCATGATATTTTTTTTATATAAATTAGATCTTAACCATTACATCTAGTACTTGGAGGTGTTGTTTCTTGTCTTGTTCAAACAAGTTCACTTTTTGGAGATCAAGTGTGAAGTTGGAGCTAGGACAACTGACAAATTTGAGGTAAGTTTCACGATTCCTTCTCCTCTTAGTGTTTAAAATCTTATATATTGTGTTAGATATATGAGAGTAAACAACCAGTTGTTTCACTTATGTCTTAGATTAAGCTTGTTTAAACTTAGTTTAAAGTTTGAGTAGATTTAACTATATGTAGGACGGATTTGCTAGAATGGAAATTGGAAACTCCGTTGTGGACATCCCAGGTTTCATTTTGCCATCAAATCTTCAAGATTTAATCTCTTATCTCTGTTATTTACTAGTTTTGAATCTTTATTTACTATTTTGATCCTCATCATTAAGTTCTCTGGGTCTACAAACTTAAGAAATTCATAATTTTCTTCTCAGACCTTTGCCCCTACCTCCCTACAAGATATTTTCGTGCCCATCATGTGTGCCATGGATTGAAAATCCTCTAATTTTTGTGCCTCTGCAGTGTACTAGAGCGCTAAAATTCCTTAGTTTCATGCTTGGATGGTCTCCAAGGGAGCAAACATTCCCTGTGGTGTGCTCTGAAACTTAGTTTTTGGCTTGATTGATCTTTTCCTTTGGTTTTTGGCATATAAAATTGAAAAGAAAAAACTAGTATTTTTCTTTTTCAAAAAGTTGCATCTTGTGTATCTTTCATTTGGGAACGAAAAAGAACTCTCTCCCTTTTGTAGCTAGAAATTCATCGAAGGAAAAATATTTGCACTGATTCATCCATATTTGCATGCTTTGAGTCGAATCTCAACATCACCAAGTTGCACTTCTACTACCTTTTGAGTAAAACAACAAGCCCTTAAAATTAATTCCCTAACTAAACACATATTAACCTCACTTGAGAACATAAAAGAATTTTGTAGTTAGGTATGACATCGGGGATAGGAATCCAAATAATTCCCCCCTGTCGTTATACATTTGAGACATAGTTGTTTTTCTCTTAGGGTGCTCAAATCCTCTTGTATTTTTTGACACGGTTATAAACCAATTTTTTGGGGGGGCTCTCATTCCACGTGGGTAAGAAGCGAGGACTAGTTCCAGATGGACTTTGTGGAATACCACACTCCACTTAGCACCTAAGGACATCAATCCATTGTCTTCCTTGTATTTTTCGGCTTCCATACTGGTTGTACAAGGGCCAAAAGGAAGAATCTCCAGTAAACCTTCCCAGACGTGTCATGAATGAGGTATCTTAGTAATCTTCCTTCTAGGGATCTTTTACTTCGGATCCCTTTCAGTAGAGGGATATCCCATCATGTTTATTGGTCTCTCACTTCATATTTTTCGACTTGGATTTCATCACCTTGCAGAGGATACGATCTGTTGAGGTATCTGGATCATAGATAGGAGGATTGCTTGCTCTTATACCTTGTAGAGGGTCTTTTTCATTTTCTAGTGTTGCTTATTGGCTTTCTGGACTCTTTTTTATCACTCGCTTGCTGTGACACCGGCCAGAGTAAAGTTTTAGAGTTTTCTTTTTGGCTTGTGTGCCTTCTTTTTTCTAGATCCCTTTTTGCATGCTCAATTGCTTGAGGGTTTTTGAGTTCTTTTTTAGCGAGACTTCCCCTAGATCATTTAGTCTTGTTACATGGCGGAAAAAAGGAAATCACGAAGACAACAAGGGATGATTCCCAAACCATCTGGGCCTCGATCCAGTCGCCCACCACCTTCATGCATCTCCACCCCCCCCACTAGCAAATCAGTTGGTCGGGGGACTGTCCCACCATCAACCAGTACAACTCCACTAGTTGCTACGATATTCAAAACTCCTACACTTCCAGAAACTAGTACAGTACCTGATACAAATTTAGATATTCTAGTAATAGATCATTCAGAATGCCTTCTCATAATATTCCTATGGGCCACGAAATCATGGCATCCATATGATCAGAAATCATTAGTTTATCCCACGAACACGCGGAAACTGACAAATTTAGACATGAAGTTGCACAAATAATGGTTGCTCACAATTCCCACCAACATCCACATCCCAAGTGGTAAATACTCGTGATTCCAGAGCCCTCCAATCCACCTCTTATGATACTACCTATGGAATTTCATTTGCAGGTCGATCTATACCCACATATTGGATCTATTATGAACCTTTACCCAATGATTCGGGGGCAGGAAACATTTTTTATCCATCTTACTCATTATGGAACATGACTCTTGGCCAAGCCCTTAATGATTTCCTCACTTTTCCAGTGCCTATGCAATTAACACCGGAAACTCCCCTTCAACCTTCCCCTCATATTCTACCAAATGAAATCCTTGGTTATTCTTCAAGGGACACTTCTCATCAGGGAAAAAATTATACTTTCCCACTGTTACCTGTATCATATGGAATTGGTGCACACCCATCTTCACAAATCGGTACTAATCATGCAGTCAGCAAACCTGCACAGTCAATCTATTGTAATGTTTCCATTGGAAGGACGTCTATTCCTATTGTTAGAACACCCATTGTGACTTTAATTCAATCTTCAACCACAATCTACACTATCTCTGGAGGAAAACCTTTTATTGGTGACCCAAGTGGAACCAATAACCAACCTCCTCCATTAGGACCATCTGGTCCATGGGGACCACAAACCCCACCTATTGGAGGACAACCTTTTGTCGGTACCCCAAGTGGGACCAATAACCAACCTCCTCCGTTAGGCCCACTTCCTTCATGGGGGCCGTAAATACCACCTAAAGGGGGAAACATACATTTGGTAACCAGAATCCTGTTGGGGGCACACAAATCAACATCAATATTTTTATCCCCCCAACCCTAATCTGAAGCTTGGGATACCTTATCCTAGTGTCTCAAACAATCAATGGATCCCACCTTCCCAAACCCCGCCTCTCAATCAAGGCAGAACGAACAATCCATAGGCTCCACCTTTTTAGACACCCCCTCCTACTCAAGGTGTAATTAATCCACCCAATCAAGGATTTGGGAACCATACATGGGGCCCACCACCCCCTGTATCCACACCATTAAATCCCACCCATTAGCATTTTCAACAACCGGTCTACAATTCCATTCAGAATCAATTGGTAAATCCTATGATTCCCAACCAACAACTGGTTAACCCCATGGTCCCTAACTCACAGAAGTTCCAACAGTACCCCGCGGGTAACATGTATGGGTATAATATGCAACAATTTGAAGTGCAGGGACCAAAAGTTGTTCCAGCACCCCACTAATATTTTTCATACCTGCAACCTAATAGACAACTTCCTTTCCTGGAAACATTGGACCTACCTAATTTTTCAATATTGATAAATGATCCCATTTGGAATCAACCACATTGGCCACCTATTCCTACCAAACTACCATGGATATCCCAAAATTTGATGCCAAACCTGAGGAAGATCCAAAAAATCACGTCATGGCATTCCATATTGGTGTTATTCAAACTCATTGATGGATGAATCCATACGATTAATGCTCTTCCAATGAAAACTCACCAAAACGACAACTAAATGGTATATCGAGCTACCACAATTCTCTTTCCAAGATTTCAACTCCCTTGCCATACAGTTTTTGACACATTTCCAGCTTCCCATTTGATATGAAACTGGCACAGACCTCTTAACTTTGTTGCGACAATCCACTTCCACTCATGTCTTAGATCATATTCATGAGTGGAGGAGACACTGAATATTAATTAATGCTCCTATTCCCGACCAATTTTATCCGATTGGTTCACAAAGTCATCACTTCCACCTATTTCTAGGGATGTTGCAATGGACGAGGTTGTTACAGAAGAGCAGGCGGTCAGTCGTGCTCAGTATCTAGACTTGGTTTAATTCCAATCTAGAACTCTATATGAATTGATCCCTCATTCCCCTTGCCCCACTTATGATCCATCCAGTCCCTCTAACGAACCTCCTATCGATGGGGTAGTTGGTTCCATGAAGGCCCATCCTGCAACCAAATCTAGTGGACAACAAAACACTATTGCTCCACTTCAAAACCAGGTTGCATCCAAAAACACTATTGCTCCTGCTCAAACCTCTGAGGTGAACGCGGTTCAATCCTCATCACAAAAATCCCAAGGGAAAAAGAAGAACAATAAGGGAAAGTCCAAAAAATATTATCCTCAACAGGAAAACCCCAAACCACAAAAAACCAATGTTGACAACAAATCCAAACAAAAATCTAAGTTCCCCTTCCTTATTTTCCAGGAAGACCACTATACAAAAGACTTTTCTTATCAAGAGGAAAGTAACAAATTTGTGAAAGGTTCTTCCCGCCCAGCTATCCTAACTGACCCTTTCCCATCCCAACAACAACAAATGCTCTCACACACACCCCTGCAAGGGGGAAATACGAATGATCCTACCCAACAAGAGACATCCTCAAACCGCGACATCCTCATGATGAGTAATGATACTGTCCATATATCCACTTGTTCAAAGACATATGATTCTATTCCAAATTCAAACAAGAATTGGAATTCAAAAGATAAATCTCCCATGGAATATCCTTCTTCTACTCCTCCTTCTACTGGCCCTCTTCATATCGAAAGGCCTATTGCTGACACTATGTTGCACCCACCAAATGCCACCATTCGAAAAGCGACATTCAATCCAAATGCATGAGCTGCCCAAAATTACAATATTGTTGAGGATTTAGCTCAAGCACCTTGTGCAATGTCCACTCTCGAAGTTCTATAACATTTCCCTACTCAGCGTAGAACCTTGTTGTCAGCACTCGAAGCTGTTGACCCAGACTCTTCCAACACAATTACATTCAATTTGGAATATTTTAAGCCAATACTTTCTCACCAGCTAGCTTTTAAGATTCATACCAAGATTTGTGGAAACAACATCCATCATATCGTTTTGGATGAAGGTGCTTCCACTTATATCATGTCTTTGTGTTGCTGGAGAGCTATCGGCTCTGCGGAGGTAACTCAGTCTCCTACTACTTTGAAATCTTTTTATGGCCGTGGTTTCCAACCTTATGGACTCATCCCATCACTCATCATAGAACTAGGGGGAAAAACCGTATCTATCCACATCGAAATCGTAGTTGCTCCATTGGATTACAACATTCTACTAGGTTATAATTGGTTTTATGCCATGACTATTGTAGCATCTTCTGTTTTTCATTTGGTACAATTTCCTCACCAAGGGAAAATTGTCACCATTGATAAGTTGTATTTTTGCACTCCGGATATCCATTCCAACACTACCAACAATGTCCCGTTGTTGACACAATCTCAACATCACTATGAAGACATTGTTGTTTTTCTTATGAAGGATTCCTCCGTCATTTGAGTATTCTCGAAGCTCCCACCCCCAATATTTTTGATCAACATGATCTCTTCGAGTACTTTTCAACCCCATGAACCTAACGATTCTTGGGTTATACCGAGTCTCATTGAGTGCGAAACCATTAGTAATTGCATGCCTCTGAACCTCAATCAAGGAACGTATCACGCAATCCAATCCGCTTCTGATTGGGTCGATACTATTGACCACCAGCCGATGGCACCTCTCCCGTCATGGATCGACTCATATATTCCCTCTGTTGATTCCCTTTCACATATTTTTCCCTCTAATGAATCTATTATGGAGATCATGAGCATTGATGAACCACCTTGGAAAGATCATCATCATTGGTCATCATTTCCTACGATCCCCTCGGTAGGCAATAACAACAAATCCACTGTTTCACCGGATATTTTTCCAAACATCTCAGATTCTCGTCCTTACGCACAATGTGTTTTCCGAGGGAAATCTAGAAAACATCATGGAAACTTTTCCCATTGACATACTCGCGAAACCTGGTATCGTGGAGCATATCCATTTAAGAAAAATCTGTACACCTACTGAGGTGGAATTTTATACTGCCTTATTTAAAGAGTTTTGCGATGTTTTTGCATGGATTTATGAAGAAATGTCGGGGATTGACCGCTCTATAGTGGTCCATGAAATTCAATTTTATCTTGGTGCCCGACCTATTCGGAAGAAACTCTGACCCATTCATCCCTGCAAATTTGCATCCATTAAAGCAGAAGTCAAAATACTTCTTCGAGTTGGTTTTATCTATCCTGTCCCATTGAAACACTGGGTGTCCAATATCATTCGCGTCGCTAAGAAATAGAGTATGATTAGAGTTTCTATTGATTATAGGGATTTAAACAAAGCCTGTCCTAAATACAAATATCCAATTCCCTTTATTGACCAAATTATCGATAATTGTGCCGGGAGCATCATCTTTTCATTTATGGATGGCTTCTCTAGCTATAATCAGATTGAGATACTCCCATCAGACCAGCACATGTTAGGAACCCGTGTCAACCCTTCTCTTTACTTTGTTAGTATATTGTTGTTGGATGCATATGCTTTGTAAGTCATCATGTAGTATTTGTTGATCCATAGTTTGTATTATTGTTGTTGGATGCATATGCTTTGTAAGTCGTCCCGTAGTATTTGTTGATCCATAGTTTGTATTGTCCCATGGTTTGTATTGGCACATGGTATTGACCCATGGTATTGGTGCCTAGAATTAGTATATAAGTTTGTGTTGAGACCAATGAAGGCACCGTGAAGTTATTTGTATTGAGCTTGCTCAAAGGAGGTTGCCCCCTCGAAGTGGCCTGCAATCAATAAAAATATTATGTGATCTCATACATTGTGCATTTATCAATTAATTATTGCAGGCTCCTCATATCTGGTATCAGAGCACTTTCTTGGGCTCGCTAGGTGAAATTTCTGCCAAAAACAAAATTCGCATATGTTGCAGGTTCGGATCTGGGAATAATCCCAATCCGCTTAACTGTGGGAAGTACTTGGGCATAATCCCTAAAAATCATTGTGAGGATTACCACAAGAATCCCGAAGTAACTGGCCCATTGAGAGGACCTGCCAGCAAAAAGGGTAATGACCCCTACCTGATTGACTAGTTCCCACCCGTGAGGTAAACCAAGAGCTATCGTTTGTGGCAAAGCGGTTATTAGTTTTACCTGAGTTGTGGAGTGAGGGGTACTGCCCCAATACACAATCCGTTATACAGCATTGGTGGCCGAGTGAATCCCCTGAACCATTAGGAATTCGAGCATACATGGGGTCCCTATCTATTTTCAGCTGATAAATCACAGAATTCCTCTGTCCATAACTATTTCCGATCACTTCTGCACCATTGCATATCTGTCTGTTTTCGATCGCTTCTGTGTCATTGCAGATCCAACTGTTTCCGATCCCTTCTGTGCCATAGCAGATCCATTCTGAGAAAAAAATCCATTTTTTTGCCATATCGCCCTTGTTTTCACTCTATTTCCCTTGAAACTTCCCTGACACCCCTGTAATCCCATTTTGCATATTTCATTCCTGAGGACCCTATCCCAAATTCCACTTCCCAAAGCCAGAAATCCCACATTTGTCTATTTTTAGGGTTTGCCATAACTTCTTCAACTTTCACCCAATCGCCTTCAAATTTTACCACAGAGTTCCTTTCCTGTTTCTGCTTCTTTGTCCCTCGCTGCCAAATTTTCTCATTCTTTCACCCTGCTTCTGAAATCCTCCTTTTCTGCTTCCCTGTCCATTTGAAAGTGTCCAAAACCTAGTCAAACCCAAATTACGCATCAGATTTTTTCCCGCATCCAGATTTTCCTTTACTGAAACAGTTTTTGTTTTTGTTTTTCTACCCACTCAAAAAAAACAAAAAAAATCCTGGTTATGGTTGTCACCCACGTAGGAGAAAAAAACATGGAGGAAGCACTTGCATCCATCCAAACCAAATTCCAGGATATGGATGAAAAATTTCTCAGCCTCCATCTTGAGCATTCAGCCATGAACAACAAACGACAGTCTGAGTCTTCATTAGACAATGGGTTCTCTTCTTCCAAAAAATTTCGTGGGCCGAAGCTTGATTTTCCTCGCTTCAATGGAAATGATCCGACTGGATGGATATACCAGGAAGAACAATATTTCAGTCTACACAGTGTTTTTTATGTCCAAAAAGTTCCACTTGCATCCTTTCATTTGGAACAGGAATCCATTCAATGGTACTGTTGGTACATCAAGGCTCATGACGAGCCAAAATATACATATTTTTGCCAACTCCTTTTGCAACGATTTGGTCCTAGTGCTTTTGATGACTTCACCAGAGCACTCACTAAACTTCGCCAAATTGGCACTGTGAGAGAGTATTAGACAGAATTTGAGAAACTAGCCAATCACACAAAAGGATTGTCTGATGAATTCTATAGGAGTTGTTTTATGAGTGGTCTTAAGGATAAAATCATCTCAGAGGTTAAAATGTTTCGTCCCAACACAATTATGGAAGTCCTAGGGTTTGCTAAGTTGGAAGAGGACAAGATCACAGCCCAACAATGCTCCAAATCCACTTTTGTTCCATTCAGAAATATGGTTTCCCAACGGCCTCCCATGACGCCAGCTCCTCGCACCACTCCTATCAAGCATTTGTCTGAAGTAGAGATGTGAGCACATGAAGAAAAAGGGCTTTGTTATAATTGTGATCAGAAATTCACATGGGGACATAGATGTGTTGAGAAACAACTCTATCTCTTAGATGTGGATTCTTCGCCTACCTCTGAACTTGGTGCAGAAGCTCCAGATACACTGGATGATCAAGTCAACATTTAGAAGCCGCCTGTTGACCCTCCTTCTCTGGATGACCACCCAGATGTTGATGTATATGTAACTTCGGAATGTATTTCATCTATGTATTTCATATATATTTATTGTACCCTTATTAGAGATGTGTTATTCCTCTATAAGGAAGTGTTGTCATGTGGATTGACAAGTGTCACAAGTGTGTGTACTTGCCAATGGGTTATTAGACCACCATGTGGGGTCGGCCCTGAATTATATATATTATAATGTGGATGTACCTAACTAGACAAGTCGGCCCCATAAGGTCACTGGGCAAAAAGGTTAGTATAAATAGAAATCGGAGATCTCTATTTTACACACACTCGAAAAAGTAACTCACTCTCACTCAGAAAGTGGCGCACTAGTGAGGAGGAGGATCATCTGCTACTAGGAGACTATCTCAGTGTATTTTGGTTGTGCTTTGGTTGAGCCATTGCTCTCTCTATCTCTGAGGAAGTTGTGGGGTTTTTCACGTTAGGGTTTTCCCCACAGAAAATCAGTGTCTCTTGTCTCTAATTCTTTTGATGCTTGTCATATTGTGATTGTCATGCATTGATATACTATATATGTTATTCTCTCAGCAAAGATCCTAGAGTATTGTGAATTAATGCTCAAAATTTAACATGGTATCAGAGCTAACCTGAGAAGAAGACATTTTGCAATAACGAAAACTTGAGTTCCTTGTTTATTGGGTTTCTCTCCACAGATTTTTGAAAATAAGTATAGTAGATTGACTCTACTCATCAAGGCACATCTATCTGTCCAATCAGAATTCAATTCCGGGCAGTTTCAGATTTGGCCCTAAAAATTAGGGTTTCCACAAAAATAGGAATTTATGGAATCTGAAGGCACAGCTGGAAGCTCCTTGCAAAAATCGAAGTTTAGAGCTTTGGATAAAAAATTTTGGTTGGGTAGATCTCCGAGAAACTCAAACCCTAATTCAGGGCTCTCCCTAGTGAACCCGGGAGGACAAAAAGGCAATTCTGAAGGGCAAAAATTTGTTGATCTCAAATTCTGAATACACCAGGCTGATCAACTCATCAAGGCACATCTTTCTATCCTTTCAAAAATTTGAAATTCACATTTTGCATTTTTAGGGTTTTTTCGACAAACCCTAATCTGGGACCAGATCTAGTTTTCATCATTTCAAGTGGTAAGACCCAAATCTTTTCTATTTCCAGTTGAAGTACTCTTTAAGATGTCTCTCCACACCAAGCTTGCGGATAAGCTTGAAGGAGATGATAACTTCCAAGCCTGGAAGTATAGGATTGGGTTAATCCTAGAAGAGAATGAGTTGGACTCATATGTGAAAGAAGACATCCCTATCCCAGAGGATGAAGAGGCCAAGGTATTGCATAAGAAGAACTTGGTCAAGGAAAAGAGAATCATTATTGATTCTATCAAAGAGCATCTCATACCCCATGTGTCTTCTCTTAAGACACCCAAAGAGATGTTTGACTCTTTGACCAAGCTATTTGAAGGGAAGAACATAAATCGGAAGATGACCCTGCGGAACCAATTGAAAGGAGTAAAGTTTCAGAATGGAGAAACCATTCAATATTATTTTTCAAGGGTCTCCCAGATCAAGGAACAACTAGAAGCAGTGGATGAAATGGTGGAGAATGGTGAAGTGGTGATGACCACTCTAAATGGCCTACCCAGGTCATGGGATTCCTTCATTCAAGGAATTTGTGCAAGGAAGAAGTTGATATCCTTCAACATATTGTGGGAAGAATGCTCTCAAGAAGAAGCTAGACTTATATCTCGTGAGGAAAAGATGGGAGGTGAAGATCAAGCTCTTGCAGCTCACACCAAAAGAAGCAAAACCAAGAAGGAGCACTCTCACCACAATAGATCCTATCAAAAGAGTAAGAAGGACCTAAGATGCTTCACATGCAATGAGAAGGGTCACTTTGCTTCAAATTGTCCCAAGAACAAAAGGGATAATAACAAAAACTCCAGTAAGAAGAAGAAGGACAGCAAAAGAAGGTTTCATGCTCATGCTGCCGAAGATGATGAACCCCAAAAGAAGAAGGCTAGGGAAGAAAGTGATAGTGATGATGACTCATCAAGTGAAGAAGAGTATGTTCTGATCTCTGGTCTCACAGGTACTATCTCCCATGGTTGTAATGATTGGTTAATTGACAGTGGGGATTCCAAACACATGACTGGTTTTAAGGAATCTTTTGTGAACCTATCTGAACATGAATCACCCCATAAGGTGAAACTTGGGGATTATTATCAATACCCAATCAAAGGAAGTGGTGAAGCCTCCTACAACCTAGATTCTGGAAAATCTTTGAAGATGAAAGAAGTCCTTTATGTACCTGGGCTCAAGAAGAACTTACTCTCCATCTATGCATTGGATGCAAAAGGTATGAGGGTTACATTTGTGGATGGCCAAGTCCTAATGTGGCCAAAGGGAAAGAAAATAGATGATGCAGTAGTGATTGGAGATCAAGAGGGAGGTTTGTATAAATTAAAGGGACAACCTGAACATGCCATGGTACATGAATCCGTGGAGCCAAGTGAACTTTGGCATAGAAGACTTGCTCATATGCACTATAGGGCACTCCCAATTGCAAGCAAGGCTGTAGAGGGTCTTCCCGAAATCAAGACCAAACATGAAGGCGTTTGCAAAGGATGTGCAAAAGGTAAGAACATTAAGAAGGCTTTCCCAAGCAGTGAAAGCAAGGCAAAAGATATCCTGGAAATCATCCACTCAGATGTATGTGGTCCTATGTCATCCAGTTCTCTTAGTGGGTATGTTTACTATGTCTCATTTATTGATGACTTCTCCAAGAAGACTTGGGTATACTTCTTGAAGAAAAAAGATGAGGTGTTTGATAAGTTCAAGGAATTCAAAACCTTGATGGAGAATCAAACTGACAAGAAGATCAAACCATTCAGATCCGACAATTGTGGAGAATTCACCTCAGGTGACTTCAAGAAGCTTTGCAGTGATTCAGGGATTAAGAGAGAGTTGACTGCTCCTTATAATCCTCAACAGAATGGAGTTGCAGAAAGGAAGAACAGAACTATCATGGAAGCAGCAAGGGCAATGCTGCATGACCAGGATCTACCTATGCATCTATGGGCAGAAGCAGCTAGAACAGCTGTATATGTGCAAAACAGAACACCCCACAAGATATTGGACAACAAGACACCAGAAGAGGTCTTTTCTGGTAAGAAACCTGAAGTCAGCCATCTCAGAATATTTGGTTGTCCAGTATACACTCATGTCCCAAAGGAAAAGAGGACTAAACTAGATCCTTCAGGAAAGAAGGGTATCTTTGTGGGTTACAGTGAAAGCTCGAAGGCCTACAAAATACACTTTCCAGGGTTCAAGAAGATTGATGTCAGCAGGGATGTAACATTTGATGAAAACTTAGCATTCATAAAATCAAGGAAGGCACTTATCGAAGTTTATGAAGAACCTAAGGAAACTAGATTTCAAGACACTACCATGACTGAAGTAGTTCCAGAAGTTGTTCGTGAGTTTGAAGATCCGCAAGAACCTGTAGATCCACCCCGTGAGGATAACTCTCACAAGAGGAAACCTGCATGGGCTAGAGAGCTCATTCAAGATGCAGAAAGATTTGGAATTCCAGAAGAAGAACACAGAGCAAAGAAGAGAACCAGATCACATACCAGCTATGTTTCTTTACTCTGTGACATTATGAACAAAGAGCCTTCCAGTTATGAAGAAGCAGCGGAAAAGAAAGAATGGAAGGATGCCATGGTTGAGGAATACCAATCAATAATGAAGAATGATGTTTGGGATGTTGTCCCAAGACCTAAAGAGAAGTTTGTTGTGACTTCCAAATGGATCTACAAAATCAAGCATGTTGCAGATGGCAATGTAGAGAAATACAAAGCAAGATTCGTAGCTCGTGGATTCTCTCAGAAAGTGGGAATAGATTATGAAGAAACTTTTGCACCTGTAGCCAGGTATAATTCCATCAGAATAGTACTTTCCCTAGCTGTAGCAATGAAATGGAAAATACACCAGATGGATGTCAATACTGCTTTCTTGAATGGTGTAGTTGAAGAGGAAGTATATGTGGAGCAGCCACTCGGTTTTGAAATACATGACAAGGAGTCATATGTGTGCAGATTGAAGAAAGCCTTGTATGTCTTGAAACAAGCTCCCAGAACTTGGTATGGTAGGATGGACAGTTTCCTATCTAGTTTGGACTTTACCAAGAGTAAAGCGGATTCCAACCTTTACTACAAGGTTGACGAAGGGAATCCTGTGATTCTACTCCTGTATGTGGATGACTTATTTGTAACAGGAGATGATAGACTGATTGCAGATACTAAGAGGAAGCTTGCTGCTAAATTCAACATGAAAAATTTGGGAATGATGCACTATTTCCTAGGTATGGAGGTGTGGCAGAGTGCAGGTGGGATCTTCCTTGGTCAAGGGAAGTACACAGTGGATATCCTGAAGATATTTGGGATGATGGATTGCAAGGCCATGGCCACACCTATGGCATCAAATCTGAAGCTTCTATGTGATGCTTCATCTGAGCCGGTTGATGTCTCTATGTATCGTCAGATGATTGGATCCTTGATGTACCTGACAAACACGAGACCAGACATTTGCTTTGCTGTGAACACATTAAGTCAGTTCCTGATAGATCCGAGGAGTGTTCACCTGGTTGCTGTAAAGCATGTTCTGAGGTACCTAAAGGGTACAGTGGATTATGGGCTCAAGTATGAGGTGAATCAAAAGTTTAACCTGTAAGGTTATGTTGATTCAGATTGGGCTGGCAGTGCTGCAGATAGGAAGAGCACATCTGGGTGCTGCTTCAGTATGGGATCAGGTGTGATCTCTTGGTTTAGCAGGAAGCAGTCCTGCATAGCACTAAGTACAGCTGAGGAAGAGTATGTTGCATCCTGTTCAGCTAGTTGTGAGGCAGTATGGCTACGGAAGCTACTGTCTGAGTTATTTGATCTCCTGTTGGATGCTACTAGTATCTTCTGTGATAACCAGATTTGTGTGAAGCTATCCGAGAATCCAGTGTTTCATGACAGGTCAAAACACATAGAGATCAAATATCACTATATCAAGGATATGGTGCAGACAGGAGCTGTGAAGCTCCTGTATGTTGCGACGGACGAGCAGATTGCAGATGTGCTAATGAAGCCACTAGCCAGGGTGAAGTTCGAGTACTTCAGAGAGAGGCTTGGTGTTCTTCAGATCGAGGACACTTTGAGGAAGAAGTGATGGACACATCTGCTGAAACCATTCCAAGCATGTTGGAAGGAGGATCCTTCACATGGCTATGGATGTAAGCGCTGGATGATGAGCATCAGGATGATGTTCTGGTTTCTATTGGATATGATCAGTTGGATCATTTTTATGTATTTTTGTGTATGCATCATGTTGGTTTCCAGATATGATCAGTTGGATCATTTATATGTATGTACACATCATGTTGGATGCTAGATATGATCGGTTGGATCATGTGTATGTATTTTTGTATATGCATCATGTTGGATTCTTGGACCATGTATCTGTATTTGCATCAGGTAGATACATTATATGATCAGGATGATCGTGGATGACGAGCTTCAGGATGTTGCTCCAGATGACATGCAGCAGGATGTTGCAGTGATGATGATCAGGATGATCATATGTACATAAGGATGATGTATGGTGAGTATCAGGTTGATACTCTATGGCCGTGGATCAAGTTGTACAGATGAGCATGTAATTCGTTTCCCTGGGAGATTTGCAGATAGTCTTTCGAGGTTTTTCCTATGGCATGTAATTCGTTGCCCTGGGATATCTGGAAAATGCTCTTTCGAGGTTTTGCTCTGGGAGGACATATAATTTGGCCCTGGGAGATCTGCAGATAGTCTTTAGAGGTTTTTCCTATGGCATGTAATTCATTGCCCTGGGATATCTGGCAGATGCTCTTTCGAGGTTTTTTCCTATGGCATATAATTTATGTCCCTGGGAGATCTGATAGGTTGGGCTATGTGCCCGTAATCAGTCCTGGGATGCTCTTGCAAGGTTTTTCCATGACCACATGTAATTTGTGCCCTGGGAGATCCTATAGGTAGAGTTGTGTGCTCGTAATAGCTTGGGATGATCTTGCGAGGTTTTGTGGTGACCACATGTAATTCGTGCCCTGGGAGATCCTATAGGTAGAGCTGTGTGCTCGTAACAGCCTGGGATGCTCTTGCGAGGTTTTGTGGTAAGGTCACATATAATATGGCCCTGGGAGATCCTATAGGTAGAACTGTGTGCTCGTAACAACCTGGGATGCTCTTTCAATGTTTTGTGACGCACGTAATAAGTCCTGAGGATTCCACAGTATGGCCAGTGATGACGATGACCTGCAGGTGGTGGGCCTACATCCAGTATGAAAAAGGACTAGCTCTGTAGAACTTTCTATGATGAGTAGAGTCAGAGATTGGTTGAGATAGGAGCATCAGTGACGATGATGATGACGATGCATCGATGATGATGATCCCAAGAAGAAGACCTGTCTAGCAGATCTGTGTCGAGAAATGCCTTCCTAGTTAAGAGGGGGTGTTGATGTATATGTAACTTCGGAATGTATTTCATCTATGTATTTCATATATATTTATTGTACCCTTATTAGAGATGTGTTATTCCTCTATAAGGAAGTGTCGTCATGTGGATTGACAAGTGTTGCAAGTGTGTGTACTTGCCGATGGGTTATTAGACCACCATGTGGGGTCGGCCCTGAATTATATATATTATAATGTGGATGTACCTAACTAGACAAGTCGGCCCCATAAGGTCACTAGGGAAAAAAGGTGAGTATAAATAGAGATCAGAGATCTCTATTTTACACACACTCAGAAAAGTAACTCACTCTCTCACTCAGAAAGTGGCACACTAGTGAGGAGGAGGATCATCTGCTACTAGGAGACTATCTCAGTGTATTTTGGTTGTACTTTGGTTGAGCCATTTCTCTCTCTATCTCTGAGGAAGTTGTGGGGTTTTTCACCTTAGTGTTTTCCCCATGGAAAATCTGTGTCTCTTGTCTCTTATGCTTTTGATTCTTGTGATGCTTGTCATATTGTGATTGTCATGCATTGATATACTGTATATGTTATTCTCTCAGCAAAGATCCTAGAGTATTGTGAATTAATGCTCAAAATTTAACACCAGAGATATCTCTCCATGCTTTAGCTGGAGTCACAACCCCACAAACAATGTGGGTTAGGGGTTACTTCAAGAAGAACCCTCTTACAATACTCATTAATTCTGGTAGCACTCATAATTTCATTGACCATCGGATCGCCAAACAGGCTGATTGTTTTGTCCATCCTTGCTCCAACTTTGAAGTCATGATTTCCAATGGGGGCACCTTACCTTGCAAAGGGAAGTGTCACAATGTGTGTATCTCTCTGGAATATTATAACCTACGCTTTGACATGTTTTCCTTATCCTTAGGTGGATGTGATGTGGTTTTGGGCGTTCAATGGTTACGCACACTTGGCCCCATCTTATGGGATTTTGCTGAACTTTGGATGCAGTTTTCAGTCAATGGGAAACAACACAAATTTACAGACTTAAAACCAAGGTCTCTCTGCATCATCAGTTCACATCGCCTAGAAAAGATCCTTAAGATGAATTCACATGGTGTCATCACTCAGCTCCATTCCATTCAGATGAACCCATCAACGGTCTCCACTACTTCCTTGGATAGATATGTAGGTGTCTTTGCTGAGCCAGTGGGCTTGCCACCTTCAAGGGACCTTTTCGGTACGAATTTAGCTGCATCTACATATGAGAAGGAAATGATGGCTATTTTACATGCAGTACAAAAGTGGTAGCCATCCCTATTACAGAATTATTTCTGCATCAAGACTGGTCACCAGAGTCTGAAAAATTTACTAGAACAACAGGTCTCCTCCCCAACACACCTAAAATGGGTTAGACAACTCATGGGTTTTACCTATGCGCTCACTTACACAAAGGGTAAGGACAATCTAGTGGTAGATGCTCCTTCTCGCACAATTCATGACCCAGTTTCTCTTTCATCTATTTCTATTCTTGTTCCAAATTGGTTGCAATCTGTTTAATAGGGCTATGTCTTCTATGAACTCCATGCTTCTCCATCGGCAGGGCACTCTGGGTTCCTCAGCATGTATGACTGAGAACAGTGTAATTTCTTTTGGTTAGGACTGCAAATGACAATTCAATAGATGGTGGCTGACTATGATACTTGCCAGGTCCACACAGGTGAAATGACACTCCTTTAGGGATTGCTCGAACCCTTTCCCATCCCTACACATCTTTGGACAGTTATTTCCATGGATTTCCTTGAGGCGCTCCAATGGTACAATACCACATCTAAAATGACACCATATGAATCAATCTATGGACAAGCACCGCTAGTTCTTCTTTCATACACCCTCAGCAGTTCCCCAATTTATGAAATTAACTTGGTTCTTCGAAACCGAGACCAGATTCTTCTCATTTTATAGGAAAATATTCACATGGCAAGAATTTGAATCAAACAACACGCCGATCAGCACCACTCTGAGTGCACTTTTCAAGCAGGTGATATGGTTCTTCTTCGTCTACAGCCTTCCAAGCAATCCTCGCTAGAAATCAAAAGGCATCAGCATTTCTCTCAAGCTATCATAGAGGTATTAATTCAATGGCACAGAATGCACCCCGAGGATGCTATAGGGGAACCACTCCTTCAGATTCCACATCAATTTCTCCATCTAAATCTTTGAGGACAAATATTTTTCTAAGGGAGAGGGGATGTTAGGAACCTATGTCAACCCTTCTCTTTACTTTGTTAGTATATTGTTGTTGGACGCATATTCTTTGTAAGTCATCCTGTAGTATTTGTTGATCCATAGTTTGTATTATTGTTGTTAGATGCATGTGCTTTGTAAGTCGTCTCGTAGTATTTGTTGATCCATAGTTTGTATTGGCCCATGGTTTGTATTGGCACATGGTATTGACCCATGGTATTGGCGCCTAGAATTAGTATATAAGTTTTTTTTGAGACCAATGAAGGTACCGTGAAGTTATTTGTATTGAGATTTCTCAGAGGAGGTTGCCCCCTCGAAGATCAATAAAAATATTCTGTGATCTCATATATTGTGCATTTTATCAATTAATTGTTGTAGGTTCCTCACAGCACAAGACTGATTTCATCTTCCCATGGGGGACCTTTGCATATCGCAAATTACCTTTTGGTCTCAAGAACACTGATACCACTTTCCAATCGACCATGTCATACACATTTCACGATATCAAGGATGTTGTCGAACCTTATCTGGATGACCTACCCACTCAGTCTTATCCATAAGAATACCATCCAGATCATTTAAGTGCCATATTCTTACGATGCCGCCACTACAACATTCACTTAAATCCTCACCAATGTTTCTTTCATATTGAAGCCTATATATTGTTAGGATTCATAATATCCAAGGATGGCATTCACCTTGATCCATTGAAGGTGGAGGCTATTTTAGCTTTACCTCTCCCAACCAACATTCCAGAACTCCAAATTGTGCAAGGGAATACGAACTTTTTACGCCACTTTGTATGCAATTTTGCTGAGATCACTTGGGGCTACATGAGGCTTCTCAAGAAATATGTTCCTTTCATTTGGTATGATGAATCACGACATTCTTTTGACAATTTTAAAAAGGCCCTGACCAATGCTCCCGTGTTAAAACCCCCCAATTATACACAGGACTACATTTTATATCTCGCTTCGTCTTCCACCACCATTGGCATGGTGCTCGTACAAGAATACAATAGTGTTCAACAACATGTAGCCTACTATCTCAGTAAGAGTTTCATTGAACTTGAAACACATTCCTCATATGTGGAGAAACTGGCTCTGGAAACCATTTTTGTAGTCCAGAGACTTCGACACTACATTTTACTCTGCAAAACCATCGTTATTTCCATATTCAATCCAATCTATTATATCCTAACACGTCAAGTGCTAGGGGGGGAGTACTCCCGTTGAACTCTTACCTAACATGACTACCGAAGAAGAATGGTTTCTATACCTAACTAACTTGATGAAACTCGCCGCGATGCTGCGCTAGCCAACAAGGGTCATGAAGGTGACCTAGTCTTAACCTATGACCAAATGTATGACAAATTAAGTAAAGGAAAATTAGAATCCATGTGGTACGGTTCTTACATTATTAAACGAGTGTTAGAGAAGGGAGATTACGAGCTTGTTGACTATGATGGTACACCTTTGGAAAAGCCCCGTAA
Organism: Larix kaempferi; assembly: GCA_027924585.1. Lineage (NCBI taxonomy): Eukaryota > Viridiplantae > Streptophyta > Pinopsida > Pinales > Pinaceae > Larix > Larix kaempferi. The sequence goes on along the minus strand of BSBM01000229.1, from coordinate 29,205,072 downwards.
TGGGATTTACCTAAAGAGATTTTATGTGTGAATCATCCTGTGTAAAAAATTTGTATATAGTGTACCTATAGTGTGATTGTGATTCAATTTTGAATGTCAGGATTCTATCTCGTACACAACCATTTATCTCGAAATGTGCTTTTATGAGTAGATGTCGGTGTACTTTGGATTTGTAGATGGTGCTAGTCGACATACCCAGAACCTTGCTTCTCCAGCATGGGTACTGTATTCCCCTACTGGCGATTTGATATATTCGGGTGGCATCTGCTTAGGCCCCGCAATGAATAATATCGCGGAGTACCATGCAGTTATCGGACTTCTGACTGAAGTCTCTTCTCTTGGAATCTGTCATTTTGTCGTCTACCTGGACTCTCAGCTTGTGATATCTCAACTGAACCGCATTTATAATGTTCGTGATCCCACATTATTTCGTTTATATAGAAGGGTACGCCTTCTTGAACGATTATTTGATTATATTTTATATCAACATATGTTGATGTATTTGTAACTTCGGAAGATATTCACTTGTATATTGTATGTATTACATTTGTACTTTATTGTATCCCCAACGAAGATGTATTATTCCTCCAATTGGAAGTGTCATCATTTGTATTTGCAAGTGGCGCAATTATTATTGTAAGTGTCATAACTTATATTTGATGGGTTATTAGACCACCTTAGAGGGGTTAGCCCAGTGTGGGTTAAAGGGTTATTAGACCACCCTAGTGGGGTCGGCCCAGTGACGTGTGAATGGGTTATTAGGCTTCCTTATGAATTCGACCGAGTTAGAGTAAAAGGAAAGTCAAGTCATTGTATAAATAGAGAGTGTGTCTCTCTCATTCTATTCATTCACTCACTCACTCACTTTGCATTAGTGAGAGAGAGGAGGAGTTCACACAAGTGGAGGAGGAGTAGCTGCTGCAGACATTTATATTTTTGGGATTCATCTTGGTGATCTTTGTATTGGTGCTTATTCTATCTCTGAGGAAGTTGCGGGGTTTTTCACCTTCATGGTTTTCCCCAGTGAAATGCTTTGTGTCTCTTGTCTCTTATGCTTGATATGTTGTACATGTTGTTCTTTCTGTTAAGATCCTAGATCATATTGAATTAAATGATGAAAAACTAGCATGGTATTAGAGCTAGCCTAAAGGAATCCATTGTATGGCATTTATGACACTTGTTGCACTTGCGACAAATTGGAAGCTAGGGCTTGGTATAGTAAAAACCAACCATCGTGGAACTTTCTCTATAACTCTGTGTTGGCAAAGGCTCAGGATCTGAAACTTTACAGGTTGAATATGAAATGTCCATGTACCTTTTTTCCAAAGGCCGGCCTTATAATCATTGTACTTTGTGAGATATGATCCGTACAAGTTAGGGTTTCTGCCTCTTCCAGAATGCAGTCCTAAACAGGTGACCTAGGAAAAAAGGTCATATCTCAGGCTAGGAAGCTCCAAATGGAATTTTGTAAAACGTGACAGTTAGGGAATGGACTTTAGTTTCATAGTTCTAGGTTTTAGAGGCCGGAGTTGAAACACTGACATGTGGCACTCCGTACAAGCTCGATATATTGTTTCATCCCATAAACAGGTCACATTGCGACACCTAGAATATATCTCTCTCAGAGAATCCATTAAAGCTTAGATCTGTGGGGTTGGAAATATGACAGGTCAGCCTACCATAGACCAAAGTTTAAGACCCCAAAGATTCTAAATTTCAGACATACATTAGAAACAATATGGCATATATTTCTGTACAAAGAGAATTGGATTCTGAGCATTTTCTTTTTTGGCTTGTCACTGCGGCGGGAAATTAGGGCTTCTGCAAAAGTTGGAATTTTCAGAATCTGAGACCATGGTTGGATGCTCCTCATCAAAATCAAAATTTAGAGACCAAGATCGAATTTTTTGGTTGGGTAGAACCCCGAACTCTATCAAACCCTAGTTCAGGATTTTGACCAGAAAACCAGAATTTGACAGAAGCTACATATCCGAAACTTTCAAAGTCAATTTTGAGGGGTCAAATTTTGGAGATTTCAAAATTGAAGTATACCAGCTTGATCATCTCATCAAGGCGTATCTTTTCATCCAATCGGAAGTTTGAAATTCAATGTTTGAATTTTTAGGGTTTCTCTGACAAACCCTAATCTAACTCTAGATCCAGCTTCATCAAATCAAAGTGGATTGGGTTAATCCTAGAAGAGAATGAATTGACACCTACATAAGTGAAGAAGTTCCAGTTCCAGAGGGAGATGAGACTAAGGCCTTACATAAGAAGACTACAAGCAGGTATGACTTGAGAAGATACAGGTATGTTTTGAAATCTATTCATGATATGTTTGTCTTCATATTATTGAGGTTAGTACAATCTTGATATGTTTTAGATTGACTGATCACCTTAGTAAAAGTATGAATGCATGTGAATTATATAAGACATTCATTGATTAGGTTTATGATACTTATGATTCTACTAATGCACTGTGGTATTGTATGAGGATGATGTCCACTAACATGAAAGGTACAACAAAACAAGTTCTAGATCAAGAATATATGACCATGGTGACATGAAGACAAAGACTCATCCATAGCCATTGATCACATAGAAGCTCTACTTATGAGGTATGTGTAATTTGGTTCTACAATGCTTAACTTATGAAATATACAGGTTACTAACACAAGGTTTAAGAGAACAAGGAGACATTGTTTGGGTATGTTAGACATAACTAGCAATGAGGATAATCCAGGTATGTCTTTCCTATATCAAGTTAGAATCCTACCTTCTGTTAGGATCTTAGATAAGTATACTTTTGTATGATTGATAATGATTATTCATGAAGTTATAAGTTTGAGTAATCATGGGTTTATGCATATTATGATTCTTAGTTTGATTAATGATATGACAAGATAGAAGAGTCCTATGGTCAAATAAGAATATGCATGAGTAAAAGAAGTACTCCCTGAAACCTTGAAATACTAACGCTTGTGATAAACTGCCTATGTATGAAATGACCATGGCCATACATGTTTAAGATTATTTAGAATCATAATGTTTTGATAGTATTGAGATTATACTAATGCATGTATGATTATGTATGAGATCTTGAGGATGACACAATGATGACAATTGTTTACACTTAATCATGCATAGTGGTCTAGGATGGATATAAGTTCAAAGACAGATAATCCAGGAAGCAAAGATCAAGAGGGAGAACACTACAGTAGTTCCTGCAAGGAAGCAAAGATCAAGAGGGAGCACACTCCAGTAGGTCCTACAAGGAAGCAAAGATCGAGAGGGAGTCCACCCAACAACCAAACAAAGATAAGTATTTGAATTGTCATTTCTTGTATATGATTACTTAAATGATGTTGTTCATTCATGTATATACGTATGTTCCTAGATTTAGGATGTATATTATGCATTTTGGAAAAGTTGCATTAATGAACAAGATGCTACTAATATGCAAGTAATGGGTAAGTGGCCTATGGTACTGTACAACATTCCATTGCTACTTATCTAGAATGAAACCTATTTGTTGACATGTTGGGAGTTGCGCACACTCTTAACAATGTTCTGGTAGAGATGGAAGGCATCTAGAAAGTTACGGGATATGGATAAATGTTGTATTGAAACATTGGCTAAAATAATTGCATGATTGTATGACATACATTCTTATGTGTAAGAATGTTTTTTTTAAAAACTATGAGAATTTTCTAATCATGCAATTGAATTTGACTTGTAGGAGAGATCGTGTACAATCACCTACAAAAGAAGGACAACGACATGTTTTCCAATGACGAAGTTCAAGAAAATTACCTATTGAAGATATTGAAGAATCTGAAGTTCCCATGATCAAGGATGTAGTAATGGAAGGATGCCATGATCGAGGAATACCAATCAACCATAAAGAATGATGTTTGGGATGTGGTCCCAAGACCAGAAGGGAAGTCTGTTGTGACTTCCAAGTATATCTACAAGATCAAGCATGATGCAGATAGTAGAATAGAGAAATACAAGGAAAGAGATGAAGTGGAAGATACACCAGATGGATGTCAAGATAGCTTTCTTGAATGGTGTAGTCGAAGAGGAAGTGGAGTAGCCACTCAGATTTGAGACACATGACAGGGAGTCACATGTGTGCAAATTGAAGAAAGCCTTGTACGGTTTGAAACAAGCACCCAGGACATGGTACGATAGGATAGAAAGCTTCCTTTCCAGTTTGGGCTTTACCAAGAGTAAAGCGGATTCCAACCTTTACTACAAGGTTGAGGAAGGAAATCCAGTGATACTCCTACTGTATGTGGATGACCTATTTGTGTCAGGTGAGATTGGATTGATTGTTGATACGAAGAGGAAGCTTGCTTCCGAGTTCGAGATGAAGGACTTGGGTATGATGCATTAGTTTCTAGGTATGGAGGTGTGGCAGAGTGCAGATGGAATCTTCCTTGGACAAGGGAAGTATGCAGTAGAGATCCTAAAGTGGTTCAGGATGATGAACTGCAAGGCCATGTCCACACTTATGGCATCGAACCTGAAGCTATTGAGTGATGCTTCATCAGAGTCGGTTGATACCACGATGTATCATTAGATGATTGGGTCCTTGATGTACCTGACGAATACGAGACCAGATATTTTCTTTGCAATGAACACATTGAGTCAGTTCCTGACGAATTCTAGACATGTTCACCTAATTACTGTAAAGCATATTCTGAGGTACCTAAAGGGTACGGTTGATTATGGGCTCAACTATGATGCGAATCAAAAGTTTAACCTAGAGGGTTATGTTGATTTAGATTGGGCAGGAAGTGCTGCAGATAGGAAGAGCACTTTGGGGTGCTGCTTCAGTATGGGATCAGGTGTGATCTCTTGGTTTAGCAGGAAGCAGTCCTGTGTAACACTAAGTATAGCCGAAGCAAAGTATGTTGCAGCTTGTTTGGATAGTTGTGAGGTAGTATGGATTAGGAAGATACTGTCTGATTTATTTGATCTCCATTTGGATGTTTCCTGTATCTTCTGTGACAACCAAAGTTGGGTGTCATTGTCAGAGAACTCAGTGGTCTATGACAAGTTGAAGCATATCAAGATCAAATATCACTATATCAGGGATATGGTGCAGAGAGGAGTAGTAAATCTCCAATATGTTGCAACGGATGAGCAGATTGCAGATGTGTTGACCCAACCACTAGCTAGAGTGAAATTCGAGTACTTCAGAAAGAGGCTTGGTGTACTTCAGATCGAGGTTCCTTCCAAGGGGAAGTGATGAGTCCGGAATACGCAGATGCACATGGGATTTTCTGACATGGTTGTAGATGTGTTCTCCCATGTTCGTGATGTAATTGCCAAGCTTTTTCGACATGATTGTAGATGTGTTCTCCCATGGTCATCATGTAATTTCTGAGCCATTCTCACATGGTGGTAGATGTCTTCTCCCATGGTGCAGATGTAAGGGCTGGAGCCATTCTCACATGGTGGTAGATGTGTTCTCCCATGGTGTAGATGTAAGGGTTGAATCCATTTTTCACATGGTGGTAGATGTGTTCTCCCATGGTGAAAAAGTAAGGGTTGGATCCTTCCTCGAATGGTGGTAGATGTGTTCTCCCATGTCGGTTGTGTAAGTGTTGTATGATGTGCATCTGGGATGTGCTCCTTGGACTATGAGATGATCTGACGAGGATGATCAGGATGATCATGTGTGATGAGCATCAGGATGATGCTCCAAATGATATGCATCAGTACTATGATATGATGATGATCAGGATGATTGGTGGTTTCTTTCTGGACAGACCCAGGTTTTCAGGATGCACAGCAACAAACACCCCTTTGGTGCACTGTCCCTCTCGGCAACGAGCTGCGCAGCAGCCTGAAGTCTCACCCGAAGTGGCTATGGGGGGGCTAAGGAATCAAGTTTCCTTAACCTAGGTGTGTGGATTCTACAGTCTTCTCTCTTCCCTTCTTGGAGGTCACCCCTGAACAGAGCGTCTTACTCTTTCACAGGTCTCACAGTGCCACAGCACTGGAACTCACTCTTCTCAGCTGAGCTGCATGGTAGCTCCGCACCTGCACACGAGTCTTTTACCCACTACCTCCGATACACTATGTATCGTCTCTGCCTTTGCGCCACAGCGCGATAACACACTCCTCTAGCGTTGCAGTGACAGTGTTCTTACAAACTCCTTCGACAATGCACAAGTACAACTTCTAAGGGAGCTTCCAGGATTTACTTTACATAATCATTCATAAAGATAGCGAAACATTCATAGAAACATAGACAGTAAAGCAAAGAAATGCAATCACATAAAGCATCACCACAACAACAAGAATTATGTAGTTCACTCCCAGGAGGGAAGCTACGTCCACAGGAACTGTGTTTTATATTATCTTGAGATGGGGATGACACAGTTCCGCTGTGCACATAGCTGCAGCCTTAGATCTTTCTGGGAAACTCCATGCACACAGCTGGGAGCCCTTCTCTTAGATCTATTCTCTTCTTCTACGGATATTACCATGGCAAAAACATATAATTACATTCCTCTCTCAGTCCTCTTGCGACTGGTCAATACATACAATGGACCTTACGCCAAGCGGTCTTCCTGCGAGATCGTGGCCTTCTTACATGCACAAAATGATCATTAATAGCTTAGAAGATACAATAATACAAATGACTCAGAAATCAACTTAGACTATCTGTAAACTCAGTGAATCTCTAACTATCTAACTATCCAACTCTCTAATCATCTAACTGTCTAACTCTTTTCCCTTTTCAATTACACATATATATAGGTGGCCCTAAGGGTCACACCTTTACAAAACTGTGGGCCTTTCCCAGCAGTGATCCCCAAAAACCCTAACCGCGAACATGTCTAGGTGTACTGTAGGCGCTGCTTGCAGTCACGTCGCAACTTCTTGCAAACTCCACGATTTCCGGTGTAGATCGCGGGTATGGGCGTCGCTTCATCGTTCTTTGCTCCTTGTCCTTTTCCTTCAATGCTTCGGCCTATTGCTCTTCCTTGGTCTGAGCAACCATAACTCCTGTACTTTTCCTTCAATGCTTCGGCCCGTTGCTCTTCCTTGGTCCAAGCAACCATAACTCTTGTACTTTGCCTTAATGAGGGTAGCTGAGCCATCTATTCCGCCGCTTCATTTATTGTGGTGGTTGAGCTTTCTACTCGGCCACGTTATTTACTCTTTCCTTTGACTTGTGCGCGCGAGCTCCACGATTTTCGTCCCACAATATGCGATGATCTCGTCCATCTGGCACCGTACCGCACATTGTTCATTTCTGCCCAAAAATGGTGCTTTTCCTCAAAATTAGCACTTTTCCTTCAAAACTTAGTGCTTTTTCCTCAAAACTTGGCAGCTTTACCATAGCTGTGGCCTATGCTCCAACAGGCCCCTAACACTTACTTGTGGCTCATCCCCGAGCCACTGGCACTAGCTTGTGGTCGTTTTAGTTGTGCATCTGACTTGGCTTGGGTCGCAGCGAAGGCTTGCTTCCACTGCGCAATAGTGAAGTCCATGTCTTGCATGCACTTCGTGGTTGTCTGCACTAGGTCTGAAGTAGCTTCTTCTCCTTCTGCGCCATCGACCAACTCTTGAGACTCAGCAAATGCTTTGACCTTGGCCTCTGCTTGGGTAGCAAGTTCAGCATACTCATCCATAAACGGCTGAATGATGTTGGTGAGAGTAGCATCTTTGTCTCTGAGCTTGTGCAGTTCTTGCTGGACTTTGCGGACTTCGCTCATCTTTCTCATTTTGGCTAAGCCTTCCAAGGGCTTAGCTTCTTCGTTCAAAACAGTTAGGGACTGTTCTGCTGCTTTCACCTGTTCCAAAAGGGCAACTTTAGAAGGGAGCTTCTCGAGCTCAGCCCAAGCCTGCATAGCTTACGTCTTTAACTGCTGGGATTCATCTGTTCTGCACTTCATCTGGGTAGAAGCTATGCGCAGTGCTTCAAGTCGTTCTTGTTTATCATCTACGAGGGGCACTACGACACGAGCTTCCAACTCGGTGAGCTGCTTTCTATGGTCCTCAGCCATAGCAACTACTTGTTGTTCTAGGGCTTTCGCCCTGCTGCCAATGCATTGCACTTTCTCGACTAAAGGAAGGTCTGGTTGAATCTGGTAGGCCGGCAGCTCCTGGGTGATTTCATCGATGGCATTCCTTAGCCCAATGTCTCGCGCTTCGTGAAGTGCAAGCTACGCAGACATCTCCTTATAGCCTGCCCTTAGCTCTACTTCCTACATTTGCAGTCTTTGATTGGCATGGAATGTGGAGAGCTCCCTAGCTCTCAGCTCAGTAGAGACCTGCTCGTGAACCAACTGTAGAGCTTGTAATGGAATTAGTGAAAAATTTATTTCAACAGGGCCAACCGCACTTACCTGAAGTTCCACCAGAGGATCTGGGAGTGTCATGCTTGCAGGCGAGATGTGGATGACAGTGTGCCTTTCTGTAGGTACTTCAACCCGCTCGGTGCTTGTAGATGCTTGCAGCGTCTGCGAGCCGAATGCTGGCGCATGGGTCTGCACAACTCGTCCTACAAGACCTTTCAATTCCATGAGCTATAGATCTAAAGCACTTTTGATATTGGCCTGAGAGGCACGCAGCTCCTGAAGTGGCTCCTTAAAGTACTCATTGAGCCTTGCGGCAAGGATCTCATAGGGATCTCCAGTCGCTTCAGCGGGGTGCGACAGCTTCTGTTTCTTGGTAGCCGGTCCTGACAGACCTTCATCATTCTTTTGCCTGATCTTTTCCTTGTCCTTATCTTTCTCTAGCACCTCATGGGGTGGCATTGTGGCAGCGGCTTCAATGGTCGGCTTCCATTCATCTGGCCAGGAGTTCACAGTGTCCTCCACGTCCTAGGTAGTCATTTGGTAGAGCCCTACGGCCCATCCTTCCCACTGAATTCCGCGAGGGCGGAAATAGATTTCATGTAAGTTGGAAAAAAAGACCAACTTCATTCCATAGAGTTCTGTCATCTCCTTAGTAAGCCTCGGCATCTCCAGGATGGTATCCCTGAGAAGATGGTAATACTCAAAGAACATGGTGCGGTTCATCTTGTGCTTCACGGGATTACTAGAATCCCAGAGGTTGACATAGCGCATCCCTATAACCTCTCCTGAGCGGCGCGGAAAAAATTGAGTGTTGGGCGGTTCCTTCCACCCGACAAAGGCACACAAGATCAGGAGCCAAGAGAAATGGAACAGCTGTTGGCGGTGTCTTGAACGTTCTGGCAGTCTTCCAAAAATGCATTCAGGAGGAAGAGACACCAGTTATACTACTCTCCCTCTGCAGCTGCAATTGCAAGCTCTACAACAGCTCCAGGGACTTCTTTAGGTCGGTACTTCGTTAAAAGTCTGCCTGCGAGCAGACTGGCTGTGAATCTGAGTGCTTCATCTTCAACTACAGTGAGGTCATAAGCCTGACCTCCTCTCGACAATTTGTATTTCTGCACCACCTGTGCAGCCAGCTTTTGGTCCTTGTCTTTACCAACGAAGTGGACGTTGGGGTCCTTACCAACCTTAGATAGGCCGGTAATTCGATGAATCAGGTCCACATTCAGATCAATTGGCCACCCTAGCCAAAGATAACCACTATGAACACAAGATAACAGGACCTTGATACCCGCATTAACTTCATTGCTACGCCCGAAGTGCTGTAGCTTCAACAGGTTCAACAGTCCAGGCTTCTCTAGATTTACTGCAAATTCCTGCGGGACGAATTCATCAATCTTCTTAACAGGATTATGGACCACCGTCAGATAGTGATCTAGCGTGAACTGAGGATACATTCTATAATCTCCCAAGTTGAATTCAGAAAACTTAACTAGTGGGAGATGTCCAAGTAGGGGTCCTTCGTCTTCCACGATTTCCACCATTGGTGGTAGCGGAATCAAGTACTTGGCATTCTTGGGAATACGCACCTCGGGTGCATCATCTGGGCGCAGAGGAATGTAGTTAACCAGAGTGGCCAAGGGCTCTGGAATGGGTTCCTCCGGCTGCTGCTACTACTGGGGCTGCTGTTGAGACACCCTTGTGCCTGGGGATTGTCTGGGATCAGAGGAAATAGGAAGCTTGATAATCTTGATCGGGGTAGCCATACCGAAGTCTAATCCTCTGCATCTGAACTGACGAATGAATTCTTCAGTTGACAGGTTCTCCGTCATGAACCTGCATATACAACAAATACTGAACAGAAAAGGGGGAACAGCGTAGGATGCGAACTCTGAAAACAAAGGGAAGCAGTCTACACGACATGGCTCTGAAAACAATGGCTTAGACTCTCAAACAGGACAACTATACAACTCAAGGAAAGTAACCCAAGCATATACGAATGAGGAGTATTTATAGCTGAGGGCAGTAGTAGGTGTGGACAGGTGGCGCTAATAATCATTGGCGCCTACGTGGATGAGTTGACAACCCCCCCCTCCCATGCCTCTGTGGTGCATTAAATGTGAGGGATGGGCTCTGACAGCCTTTGGAAGATGTGATAAGGCCTTCGTCTCCTTAATTAAATATGAATCTTAGGGAAATCAAGCTGAATCTGTCAGAGCAAGTACAATTAGATGGTGGTCTCATCCTTCATTAAGACTCAGACGCGGCTACAGAACTACCGCAATTCAAATTTTCGGTGGGTAAACTCAGCATGGGTAACTGTGCACATGGAGGGCTCCACGGCAAGGAGAACTCCGTAAGAGCGACAAATCGACAACAGGGAACTCTGTTGTAGAAATTTCTCCCTACGGATAGGTAGAAACTCTCTTAGGATAAAGCAGGATGTACTAACTCTATACTAAGACAAAAAGGAAACAAATGCTACCTTGAATCCCTAGATCTAACAAACATCTCAAGATTAAAATGCTAGAAAGGGTAGAAGAAGTTTAACTGACCTTCTATCCAGACGCTTGTTTTTGGTATTTGCTCCAAGCTCCAAGCCCTCACAAGTGAACCTGTCAAAATGGAACCAAAACACAAGAATGCACTATTCTCTAGCAACCTGAAACATGGGTTAGGATCTAAATCTATGCAAGATACAAATCATATCATTAAAACAAAATTAACACAAATGATTTGGGAAAACAAGACAAGTTATCTTTATTATAAACTTGAAGAGTACTTACAAAGGTTGCTTGATGTCCAAGCCAATCCTCCAGCTCCAAGTGCTTCCTCTAGCTATCTCTGCAGCAGTATAAAGATCATAGGTTTGATGCCCCAAAAGTCCTCCCTTTGGCTCATGGAAAGCTTCTCTCTTATAGCACATGGGAAGGCTAACCAACAAGAGAGAAGTGTGGATCTATGGAGGGTTTAGTGGATCAAGCCAGCTAAACAAAGAAGGAGTTAGGATCGAACCAAAGGTGGTAATCCCAACAAAATCTCCTCGAAGATCGAAATCCCAAAATCCAAGGCAAAAAGGCTAAATTCAGACTACCGCGCCCCTATAACTGAGCATAACGCGGTAGTACCGCGCCCCAGAGAAGGAGCAACGCGCGGTAGTGATAACTACCGCGCCCTTGTAGATGTGCAAGGAGCGGCAGTGCTCACAAACAGGGCTAAGTTGGGCTGGAAGATGGCAGAAAAAGGTTTTGCTTTCAGTATTCAGTCAATGGTTTTCACTCTGGATGTTCAGATGATCTTTAAGGGAAACTGTCGTTTAGGTCGCTAGTACAAGGATGCAACACTAATGCATAATGTGTAATATTGAGGTATAACAGATGCCCCCTAAAGTGTGAGGTCAGAAGAGACTGATGGCCGAAAGACTTTACAAATATGGTTCGGAGATAGCATCGAGGAGAGCAACAAGGAGCTGAAACATAGAAACAAAAATGTCAGATATACCACCGAGGCGGGCATTCCCATGCTCGGAAACAAACGACTCAAAGCATGGCTGCCGACCAATACATTGCAGATCCATGAGTACTGAGATGATATAGACTGTAGACAAATCATGGCTACTATGAACAAGCGTAGATCCATGAGACAATAATGACACAGCCACGACCAATACAATAAGTGGATCTGTGTGACAATACAGAGGAAATCTCCATTGCAACCTGGACGTAATCAAAATACAAAAGGGTGTCCAGGGTCTTCTACCCGATCACAAACGATACGAATCTAGCCATGTGATTACAAGGTGTTGAAGTCGAACATGGTAGAAACCATTTGATTACCGGTCAATGATGTGAACCGTTAACAAATGCGAGGGAAATCACCAATGATGACGATGATCCCCAAGGTATCTATAGTACATCTCAACGAAATGCGAATAAAGGAGTTGATGTCGAGCATCCGAGAGATCATTCAATCAGAGGTCATTGATGAAAACTTACTGTTGAATACGAGGAAACCTGCCATTGAGGCATGCAGGTACCAAGGTACTAGTGGTTGACTCCTAAGCCTAATTCCTGGATAGTGATTTGGTGTCGACAGGAATAGACTCGTCGAAGGTGGGCCATAATGATTCCCACATCATCGACACGAAATCAGAACGAGAGATAGTATGGACCGATGAAACAATAGAATATGTACTGGCACAAAAGGAAGGTTTGACATAAAGTGGAGGTGGACTCAAGGTAATAACCCTTTGAACATATAACGGCATGAAACAGAGCTTGGCAGCAGGGATTAATTGAACAGACAGAACCGCAGGAAGTGTGAACTCATAGCAATAATGAGGACGCATGATCATAATGATGACACTATCAGCAAGACTGACTACCCAAAATAGACAAGGTGAGGATGCATGCCATGTTCAAAGGTGATGACTCACAAGCTGCCAACAAGGTAAACTTGACTCATTTTCCCATTTTTCCCCCGACATGATGGACGAGTACCTCTTTGTTTTTTAACGAGCTTGAGGAGGGTAACAGATGCTCGATATAGCTCATCTCATAGATGAGTCCAATCTCACATGTTTTTCGAACCTGAGAAAGGAGGGGTTCGTCCCAAAGTGGGTCCTTCGATGTCAAATTTTAACGAGTCCAAGGAAGGAAAACTCGATTGTCATTTCATGTTTAGAGAGTCTGAAAAGAACTAAAGAAGACTCCAATGGTCCTTTTTCGTAAAGTTAGCCTCATCGCCCGAAAAAGGGTAAAACAACGCGGGAGAGGACTCTTCCAGTCATGATTGGCTGGAGTATTCCTTTTTCGTAAGTAGTGCCCCCTAGTCCGAAAAAGGGGTAAACTGTAACTAGGGAGACGATCATTCAAATCCTTTTACAAGCGTGAACGAATCAATTTCGCTTGGCAATCTTTTCAATTTTAGGGAGTCTGAAAAGAGCTTAACTATGGACTCCATGTACAACTTTGTCATGGTTGATGACCGAGTACGACAAAGGAAAAGTAAACTCGGCACAGTTCCTTTTCCGTAAATAGTCTAGCGAGGCCGGATAAAGTGATAAACCTATACTCGTTAGACACACCTTTTTACTCCAATTTGTTTAACGAGCACGATAATGGTATCAAAAGCACTCGGAATCTTTTTCATGTTTGGATCCAGAGCACGAAAAAGGAAAAAGTAAGCTCAAACCACTTTTCATGTTTTTAACCAGAGCACGAAAAAAGTGAAAAGTAAGCTCAAACACAAGGTGAGGATGCATGCCATGTTCAAAGGTGATGACTCACAAGCTGCCAACAAGGTAAACTTGACTCATTTTCCCATTTTTCCCCCGACATGATGGACGAGTACCTCTTTGTTTTTTAACGAGCTTGAGGAGGGTAACAGATGCTCGATATAGCTCATCTCATAGATGAGTCCAATCTCACATGTTTTTCGAACCTGAGAAAGGAGGGGTTCGTCCCAAAGTGGGTCCTTCGATGTCAAATTTTAACGAGTCCAAGGAAGGAAAACTCGATTGTCATTTCATGTTTAGAGAGTCTGAAAAGAACTAAAGAAGACTCCAATGGTCCTTTTTCGTAAAGTTAGCCTCATCGCCCGAAAAAGGGTAAAACAACGCGGGAGAGGACTCTTCCAGTCATGATTGGCTGGAGTATTCCTTTTTCGTAAGTAGTGCCCCCTAGTCCGAAAAAGGGGTAAACTGTAACTAGGGAGACGATCATTCAAATCCTTTTACAAGCGTGAACGAATCAATTTCGCTTGGCAATCTTTTCAATTTTAGGGAGTCTGAAAAGAGCTTAACTATGGACTCCATGTACAACTTTGTCATGGTTGATGACCGAGTACGACAAAGGAAAAGTAAACTCGGCACAGTTCCTTTTCCGTAAATAGTCTAGCGAGGCCGGATAAAGTGATAAACCTATACTCGTTAGACACACCTTTTTACTCCAATTTGTTTAACGAGCACGATAATGGTATCAAAAGCACTCGGAATCTTTTTCATGTTTGGATCCAGAGCACGAAAAAGGAAAAAGTAAGCTCAAACCACTTTTCATGTTTTTAACCAGAGCACGAAAAAAGTGAAAAGTAAGCTCAAACACCATCTTACTGTTTTTAACGAGCTCGAAGATAGGTTGGAAGAATGCTCATAATGTCTGCTTCATTTTTTAACGAGCTTGTAACAGAAAATGAACTATGCTCAGGATAATTTTCATGGTTTAATGAGCTCGAAACCTAAAAAGGAAAGTATGCTCGAAAATGTTCCCAATGGTGAACTTCTTCCCGTCATGAAATCCAAAGGTTGGTAAATGCCCCCAGCATGATTGCTAACGGCTAAACATGCCCCCCAAGCTTCGTTTCGTCTGACTACTCTTCTTCCTTACCCAAAAATCCTGGCTACTAATCTGAATGTGTTCACCAGGGGGGTAGGGAGAACCAGGACCAAGTGACCCAGGCAGATGAAATGAAGGTTCAAATCCTAACTCTAGCGATAGACTCGAACAAATGGAAAGGAGATCTATTTCATTTTTACACAAGCTTGAAAAATAGATAATAACAATGCTTGAAAGGGTCCTTTTTATTTTTTAATGAGCTTAAAACAGAAAGAAATTATGCTCGAAGGTAGTTTCATTTTTACGCAAGCTTGAAACCGAACGTAAACTATGCTTGGGATTTGGTTTCGTTTTTACACAAGCTTAAAACCAAAAGTAAACTGTGCTTGAGGGTAGTTTCATTTTTACGCAAGCTTGAAACCGAATGTAAACTATGCTTGGGATTTGGTTTCGTTTTTACACAAGCTCAAAACCAACGGTAAACTGTGCTTGAGGGTCGGTTTCATTTTTTAACGAGCTTGAAACAAAGAATAAACTATGCTCGTAGGAATCTATTTCATTTTTTAACGAGCTTGACATAGAAAGGGAACTATGCTCATAGTGATGGTTGGTTTCATTTTTACACAAGCTTAAAACCAAAAGTAAACTATGCTTGGGATGATGGTTGGTTTCATTTTTACACAAGCTTAAAACCAAGAGTAAACTATGCTTGGGAAAATGGTTGGTTTTATTTTTACACAAGCTTAAAACCAAAAGTAAACTATGCTTGAAATGATGGTTTCATTTTTTAACGAGCTTGACACCGGAATAGAACTTTGCTCCAAGTGATGGTTGGTTTCATTTTTACACAAGCTTAAAACCAAAAGTAAACTATGCTTGGGATGATGGTTGGTTTCATTTTTACACAAGCTTAAAACCAAAAGTAAACTATGCTTGGGAAAATGGTTTCATTTTTTAACGAGCTTGACACCAGAATGGAACTTTGCTCCAAGTGATGGTTGGTTTCATTTTTACACAAGCTTAAAACCAAAGGTAAACTATGCTTGAAATGATGGTTGGTTTCATTTTTACACAAGCTTAAAACCAAAAGTAAACTATGCTTGGGAAAATGGTTTCATTTTTTAACGAGCTTGACACTAGAATGGAACTTTGCTCCAACGTCCCCCCCTAGGGGGAAGAAACCACTAAAACATGTGGAACATTTAGGGAAGTCTGGTGACTAGGAGTCATGCGATGAGTGGGCGTCACAAAGGAAAGCTGATCGATGGTCACAACATTCCCATGATGGGGAAAATACATCACTCGGAAGAGTGAGGACACTACAGCCTTCATGGCATGGACGTAATCGCGTCCAAGGAGTAGATTAAAATCTAAGGGACCTTGGATGACCATGACATCAATACAGACAGTTTTCCCTCCCAAAGTGATAGGTAACTGAGGAAGGGACCCTAAAGGTCCAGTAGGCCTTCTGTTGAAAGCCAGTATCTGATCAGTGACGGGCACAAGCCGAGGAGAACCTAAGGCTTGCCAAGCGGTTGAGGATAGAATACTAACAGAAGCTCCTTCATCAACTATCGTACGAAAAATTTCTTTATCGGAAACTCCTACAGATATTTGAAAAGGAACACTCGAAGGAAGACGAGATCCTGTTAGACTATTCCAATCAAAGGAAATAACCTCAGTACTTGGAGGGGGACTCGCGGAAGTGGACAGGGTTTCCCCTTGCCAAGGACATTCTGAACCGATAAGGAAAACATCAGTGGTTTCCAATTCACTCTCTCTTGGAAGATAAGAATGAGACGAAGATTGTGTCAAGGTGACTGCTTCAGTCTGGACTTTCTCCGATGAAAGAGCGGGATCAAGTGGGGATGACAGCGACTCGATCACTTCACTCTCGGGAGGGAGAGTGGGATCAATTGCAGATGAAACTGAATTGATCACTTGGTCAACCAGTGGGGGGTCGAGGGACAATTTACCATGGTTTGTTGGAGGTACCAGTTGAGAACTAGTAATATCTTCCAACCACCGCGAGGCTTCATCCATGCTCGGACAAAGGAAAGTACGGTGCATACCCTTGCATATCAAACAGGGATATAGGACTTTACCCTTACGACCCTTCACCAAGGGGTCACTGGTTGAGGGGGTGATATCGACATGATGATCAGAGGTCGACGATACGATTGGTTTGGGGCTTTTAGACCACACTTCTGACACACGGGAAAGATCAGGACAATCCTTGAGAAGGTGATCACCCTTACAAAGTTTGCAAGGGAACTTGGGCTTACGGGGTGTTTTCGTAGAATGAGTGCCATTAGAGGCGACTGGTTTACGCTTGGTCTCTTCTTTATCCTTCTTCTTCTTAACTTTCCTTTTCTTCTTCTTCTTATCCACCTGATTACTAACACTATTGCTTTGGTCAGGCGAGGAAGAAGGAACGGAAGAAGATTCATCCGACGAAGAAGGAGAAGGATTAGTTTGGGATTGACTCTCTCGCGGTGGAGAGTTAACATTCGAAACATTGGGTGCAATCGGAATTACCGGATTGAATAACCATACCGGTAATCCTATGGTTAATCCAGGAAGATTTAACGTGGCAATAAAGGGAGGACCAATATCTCCAACTGGAGGAAAAGTAAAAGGTACCCCTTGAAAAGGGGTCTCCGGATTGGTAGTCCCAGAAGGAGCATGGGCGCATGGAGGTGGATTCTCCATGGAACAAAACTAAGTGATGTGGACGAAGTCTTGTTAAAAAGAACTCAAAAACCCTCAGGCAACCGAGCGTGCGAAAGGGGAGCTAGGAAAAGACAAGGCTCACAGGCCAAAAAGAGCAAGCTCAAAAAACTATACTGAGGCCGCTGCCAAAGTAAGCGAGCTGTACAACAAAACGGCCAGAATGCCAACAAGCAGCCCTACAAAGAAAAAGACCCTCTACAAGATAGCAAGCAAAACCTCCTAACTAAGAGCTGGAGACCTCAACAAATTGTATCCTTCGCAAGGTGATGAAATCCAAGTCGAACAATACAACATGAGAGACCGATATAAGAAGGATATCCCTCTACCGAAAGGGATCCTAGGTAAAAGAGCCCTAGTAGAATAGATACTAAGCCACCTCGTTCATGACACGTCGGAAAAGGTTTTGGGCACTTCAGCCTTCCGAAGAAGACAGCGATCGATGTTGCCTTAGGGCTAAGTGGAGTGCGGTATTCCACAGAGTCCGTCCGGTTCTCAATCTCGCGGCCGTTTAACCCCTGAAAGTTGGAAACAATCAGGAGGCCCCTCCACAAACTAGCTGTGACCGTGTCAATAAGTACTAGAGGATTTTAGTTCCCTAAAGACAACGACTATGTCTCAGATGAAAGTGACAAGGGGGAATTATTTTGATGCCTATCCCCGGTGTCCTACCTAACTACCAAATTCTTTTGATTTCCTCAAGTGAGGTTAAAGTTGGTTTAATTAGGGAGATTAATTTTAGTGGCTGTCTTACTCAATCGGGTTATGGAAGTGCAACTTGATGGTGTTATGACGACCCAAACCATGCAAATGAAGATGAATCGAAATGAGCCTTTCTCTTCGATGAACACTAGCTAAAGTAAGGAAGAATTCTTTCCGTTCCCAATATGCACAACCCAATGCACATGCAATTTTATTTCTTTTCAAAATGATAGAAAGAAGTAAAATATGTACCCAAAACTAACCCAAAGTAATGAAAAATTTCTTCATATGAACACCAAATGTAATGATTCTAATTCATTTCCTATCTTTTTACACTTGAAAAAGACACATCCAAGCTACGGAAAGAAAGATTCTACAAATGCTTCCAATCAAATGCAAGACAAAGAGAAGAATCTAATAATTTTGTCTAACTCAAATGCACATAAATATGAAACAAGTATTTCTTCTTTTCATGAATGTAATACCAAGAATATCAAATGATTAAATTAAAGCAAGAAGAATACTTTAGTGTTTCAATTTCATGAATATGGTAAAAGAACGACAAAATCAAGCTTCTCTTTGAACTAAAGCGGAGGCAAGGAATCAATCTTTTCAAACAATCATTAGATAGGATGTAAAGGAAATAAGATGCCAAGCAATCCAAACACGCCAAGCACACCAAACCAAAAAAAAATGATCTCAAAACACTAGTATTGATCTCAAAACACTAGTATTGATCTCAAATCGCTTAGAAATGCAAGCAAAACACTAGTATTGACTCAAAGGGCCAACATGGATCCAAATCTCGAAAAGACCCAAAAATAACCAAACAAACCAAATAAACACACTTTCCAGGAACTACCGCGGTCTATAGCCTGACTGAAGCGCGGCACTGTGCAACTGTCGCTCTGGTATTAAGGCCTAGGTCGCGGCACTGTGTAAGTACCGCGCTGTAAATGGTTATGAGGGCGCGGCACTGTGTGAACAGGGAAAGAGGCGGAATTTTGAGAAAAGATTTTGACTTTTCAAGGGTTTGCCAACCCAGAGGACTTACTGATCTGGAACAGAAATCTAATGCAGAGAACAGGGAAGTGAATGGGGGTAAAAGAACCCAATTCTTACAATCAATAAGTGAAATTGAAAACAAACTTCACAAACAAAGAAAATGGATTCAAAATCCCCAGCGGAGTCGCCATTTTTGTTGTAGAAATTTCTCCCTACGGATAGGTAGAAACTCTCTTAGGATAAAGCAGGATGTACTAACTCTATACTAAGACAAAAAGGAAACAAATGCTACCTTGAATCCCTAGATCTAACAAACATCTCAAGATTAAAATGCTAGAAAGGGTAGAAGAAGTTTAACTGACCTTCTATCCAGACGCTTGTTTTTGGTATTTGCTCCAAGCTCCAAGCCCTCACAAGTGAACCTGTCAAAATGGAACCAAAACACAAGAATGCACTATTCTCTAGCAACCTGAAACATGGGTTAGGATCTAAATCTATGCAAGATACAAATCATATCATTAAAACAAAATTAACACAAATGATTTGGGAAAACAAGACAAGTTATCTTTATTATAAACTTGAAGAGTACTTACAAAGGTTGCTTGATGTCCAAGCCAATCCTCCAGCTCCAAGTGCTTCCTCTAGCTATCTCTGCAGCAGTATAAAGATCATAGGTTTGATGCCCCAAAAGTCCTCCCTTTGGCTCATGGAAAGCTTCTCTCTTATAGCACATGGGAAGGCTAACCAACAAGAGAGAAGTGTGGATCTATGGAGGGTTTAGTGGATCAAGCCAGCTAAACAAAGAAGGAGTTAGGATCGAACCAAAGGTGGTAATCCCAACAAAATCTCCTCGAAGATCGAAATCCCAAAATCCAAGGCAAAAAGGCTAAATTCAGACTACCGCGCCCCTATAACTGAGCATAACGCGGTAGTACCGCGCCCCAGAGAAGGAGCAACGCGCGGTAGTGATAACTACCGCGCCCTTGTAGATGTGCAAGGAGCGGCAGTGCTCACAAACAGGGCTAAGTTGGGCTGGAAGATGGCAGAAAAAGGTTTTGCTTTCAGTATTCAGTCAATGGTTTTCACTCTGGATGTTCAGATGATCTTTAAGGGAAACTGTCGTTTAGGTCGCTAGTACAAGGATGCAACACTAATGCATAATGTGTAATATTGAGGTATAACAAACTCCACAAGAGAGAAAGTTCGACAACCCGGGGAACTCTGCAAGAGCGAAAGTAAGCTTCCTCAGAATAGGATTTATTGACTGCACGAATGTTTCGAGGAACTGCGCGGGAAGCCAAAGACTGACAATGTCTCACAACTTCCGTGTAGACTATAATAAGTGTGATGCCTCTTTCAACTACACTGGACATATACACGACTTTAGCAGCTAATTAGGTCGACAGGGCGGAGTGGCCGTCGTGATAAAGCTTGAGCCGACTCCCGTTGATCATTGTGGGCAGCAACTCTCCATTAAGCTTCGCAAGCTGAACTGCTCCACCTTCTGTTATCTTCATCACTTGAAAAGGGCCTAACCAATGTACATGAAACTTGCCTGGAAACTTGATGAATTTACTATCATAGAGGAGTACCAAATCTCTTTCCTGAAAGACTTTATTCTTAATATGCCTGTCATTCCAAGCCTTCTATCTCGCCTTCTGCACTTGTTGATGGAATCCAGCTAAAAGCCTGTCTTCTTCTAAGGCAACCAATTGTGACAGCCTTTCACTCATAGTATCAGTATCTACCATTTTTGTAATTTGAGCAATTCTGAAACTGGGAACAATGTATTCCATGGCCATGACTGCTTCTTGTCCATACACCAAACTGAAAGGTGTGTGACCTGTTAATTTCTTGCATGTGGTTCTGTAAGCCCATAACATAGCTGTGACTCTAAGGTCCCAATCATCTCTTTGTTGATTACAGATCTTGGTTAGTTCATTCTCCAGAATCTTATTGAATGCCTCCACCATACCATTAGCTTGAGGGTGGTAGGGTGTACTCTTATGGTGACTAATGTGGAATTCTTCAGTAAGGGCCTCTATAGTCTCGTTCAGGAAATGTGTGCCCTGATCACTCATTAGAATCAGTGGACATCCAAATCTAGTGACAATATTCTCAAAAATGAACTGTGCGGCAGTAACAGCGTCGCAATTCTTAACTGGCTTCACCTCATCCCATCTGGTGAGGTATTCAGTCGCTGTGATGATGTATCTTGCGCCGGTTCTCTTTCATGGTGGGTTGATAGGTCCCACAAAATCAATGGCCCACTTATCAAAAGCACGCACTGTTATCTGGGGTCTTAATGGCATTTCATCTCTTCTTGAAGGTTTTCCTGTTCGCTGGCACACATCGCAACACTTGCAGAATTCCTTAGTATCCTTGTGCAATGTTGGCCACCAAAGACCTGTGGCTAAGATCTTCTGCGCAGTCGAATTTCCTACGAAATGGCCTCCTGCGGTTCCTGAGTGCGCTTCTGCGATTATGGAATTCTTCTCATGTGGTAAAATGCATCTGCGCAAGACTTCATCAGGGCCCAACTTATAGAGCTGTCCTGCTATCAAAGTGAAGTCTGCAGCTTTGACAACAAGTTGTTTCTTCTGCTGCATTGTGAAATCGACTGGCGCTTTCCCTGTAGTGAGAAACTCAAGAATATCGAAATAATACTCGTCTGCTGCTTGAACAGAAAACAGCTGCGCATCAGGCAGATTGTCCTCCAAATTTGTAGGTTCCTCCCCTAACTCTATCCTAGATAAATGGTCAGGTCCTGCATTCAATCTACCTGGCTTCACAATAATCTCAAAATCATACTCCTGGAAGAGGAGTAGCCATCTGCAAATTCTTCCCTCTAACACTGGCTTATTGACCAAGTACTTCAAGGTAGAATGGTTAGTATACATTTTAAAATGAGCACCCAATAGGTAGTGTCTGAACTTCTGTAAGGCATACACCATAGCTAGTCCTTCTCTTTCTCTAGTGGTGTAGTTCTTCTCAGCTGTAGACAGCTTTCTGCTAGAGTAAGCAATGGGGTGGTCAATACCTCCTTCTCCTGGTTGTGTCAGTACAACCCCTAATGCTATGAAAGAAGCATCTACATGAACATGAAAGGGTTTTCTCCAGTCTGGGAAAACTAGAATAGGTGCTGTGACCATCTTTCCTTTAAGTGTGTCCAAGCTTTGTTGGCATTATTCTGTCCATTGGAATTTCGAATCATTTTTCAGCAGTCTTTCCATAGGCGCAGTGATCTTTGCAGAACCCTTGATGAATTTCCTGTAGTATCCTGTATGACCCAATGTAGTGTGCAATTGTTTGACTAAGTTGGGCACAGGCAAGTTAGCAATGATGGCAACCTTCACAGGATCCATCATGAGTCCTTGTCTGCACACAATGTGACCCAACAAAATACCAAAAGGAGCACAAAAGATACATTTTTTCAAGTTAAGGGAAATCTGATACTGTCTACATTTTTCTAACATCATCCTTAGATTCCCTATATGGTTCTTTAGTAAACCAAACACAGTCCAGTCATCAAAATAGACTTCTAGAAACTTATGGATGAATTCTTTAAAAATAGCAACAACGACTCTAGAGAAAATAGCAGGATCATTTTTAAGACCAAAGGGCATTACTGTATACTGGAATGAGCCCCATTCAGTTGCAAAGGTGGTCTTATGGCGGTCCTGTGGATGGATTCTAATCTGATGGTATCCTGAAAAGCTATCAGTGAAGGAGTAAGCCTCTTGTCCTCCAACATTGTCAAGCACTTCGTCTGTAAAGGGCGTAGGAAATGGATCATGCACTGATGCGTCATTGAGCTTGCGCAGGTCCATGCAGATTCTTATTTCACCTTTTGTCTTTTTCTCTTGTACCACCATAGGACTAATCCAATCACTTTCCTCTACTAGCTCAATGATACCAATTGTGAGCATCTTATCAATTTCTTCTCTGACCTTTTCTTTATATCATGGGTTCAACCTGTACGGGCGTTGTTTTACTAGCTTAGCGTCCGCTTTCAAAGGTATGCGCATAACTCCTAAATCTCCTAGGATGCCTTTCATTTCTGTGAACTTGGTAGGAAAGATATCCTGGTACTCATGTAGTAAATCTGCAATATGGCCAACAGTTTCATCATCCCAATAATCTCCTATAGAGTCAAACTTGGGTTCGGCTTCTGTACCAATGTTAATCTTCTTGAGCTTGATGTGTTCTGTAATGGCAGGGATATCAAGCTGAGGGCCTTCGACTTTGTGTGTCCCTTCTGACTCTGGAATATTGATGTTGCGAGGATCATCATCCTCTTCTCCAGTGGTGAAATTATGGCATTCCAGGGCATGTTCCATCTGGACAGCCCAATCTGGTTGAGAATACTCTGGTAAAGGACATTGTCCAAATATCTTCTTTCTAATACACTTTAAAGCCTGATCGATGCTTGGATATTCTGATTCACAGCTGAAAGTGAGTTGAAAACTTTCAATCATGAGAGGCCAAGTGGTAGTGCCTCTGCGCAATTCTGTTTCAGTGTACCAGTTCCTTGGAACTATATCCAACGTGTGGATGAATAGGTTACCCACTCATCCTCTGGAATATCTGACCATTGCTGAATACATGCTTCAACATGTGACCTAGGGTCACTCTGTCCATCATATTTGCGCAAAAATCCTGCTGTAGTCTCTTGAAATCTGCGCAGTATCAACCTGTGACAGTCTTGCCATGTGTCGATATTTTCTTTATGCGCACCCCACCATCTTGCGGGTGTAGCGCGCAGTGCTACATCCAATGCTTGTATGCGCTGCTCATCTAGGATTTCTTGTTCATATGCATGTATGAATTCACTTACTCTAGTCAAACCATCAAAGATTGGAGTGTTATTCAATTCTATGCCAATCCATCGAATGGATTTAGTCATCATGGTGCAACGCCTTGCAGAAACCTCATGTAAGCGATTCTGCCAGTTTTCCAGTCCTGCTTCTGAATCTGATGTGCACGAGCTATCGCATCGCCAGCTGATATGGCCATCCACTGTGGGATTGACATAATCATTACGACTAGCAGTCACCTGATACAAACTTTCCATGTGGCGCACTTCTTCTTCTGCTCGAATGGGTTCAATATACCATGGTCCTTGAAGGGGATCAAGTGGTGCAACGACCCTAATCTGGTCATCCTCAAAGGTCATCTGTCTTTTCTTCAAATTAATGACAGCCAAATTATCAAAAGCCCAGTCTATGCCTAAAAGTGCTGGGTAAGGTCTACTGTCATCCAGAATTTTGATTACTTCAAAGTCTGCAGAACTTCTTACTCCCTCAATATCAATGGGTACATTGGGTAATCTGCCCAATGGAGAAACTCATTGCTGATTTGCTAGTCTTAGATGGATAGGAGATCTGAGAAGCTGAGGACTACCCATCTGTTCCCAAGTCTGCATGGTGAGAACATTAACTTTTGAGCCTAAATCCAAAATGACTTCGTCCATTTCAAATGCTCCAATCTGTGCTGTGAATCTCATCTCTCTTCCAGTTCTAGTATGACTCCTGATCTAATGAATAGCACACTACAGTGTGTTCATCGAAGCAGATTGTTGACACTGATCCAACAGGTGTTGGAGTTCCATAGTTGCTTTTTCATTGCGCAACAACTTTAAGCAACTTCTCAGGAAAGCATGAACACTGCCTAGTGTATCCTCCTCATCAGGCCTTCCAGATGTAGTAGCCTGCTCTTGTACTAGGTTCTCTTGACTTGGCACATGCGGTCTGATATCATTGTGCAGTAGTGTGACAGAACTTGAAGCTCGCGGATCTGAGAAATACTCTTGAGCTTGCTTGAATGCTTCTTTTTGCTTCTATAGGTCGAGCAGGGATGGTTTAATATTAGCACGGTGCACCCATTGTGTTGATGTCTTTCCAGTTCCCGACTTTGGCGCAGCAGTGGTTGCACCACTGCGCGTCACTATATTAACTATGGGATCTAGTTCTCTTTTTTCTGCTGCAATCAACTAAATATTCTGGTTAACCTGTGGCTTCTTTTCTTGCATCTTGGCCATCAACTGAGGGCATTCTTCAATGACATGATCATAAGATTTACAGTATCTGCAGGTGGTTGTAGGGTTTTGGAAATCCCTTGCATAATGGCCTTGAGCTCCGTAGTTATAGCAAGTGATCTGTCCTCTTCCACGACCAAAACCTCCTGTGTGTCCGCGGCCCCTGTAATTTCCTCCTCGGCCTTCGCGAACTGGGTCATAATGCGGGCCTGCTGTGGGTCCCTGTGGTTCTGACTGTACTCTATAAACATCATGTTTTCTTTCTATCATAAGGTCATATGCTCTGCAATTGTTCACATCATGGCCTACTGATTTACAGAAATTGCAATATAGATTCTTTGGAGTTTGTACATATTTCTGTAACAAGTGACACTCTTGTGGTCTATGGCCTCTAGTTCTACAGATTTCACACCAAGGCCCCTGAGCCTATGGTAAAGGGTTAGGTGCTCCAATTGCAATATAATCTATGAAAACAGGACAATGGTCCTTTGAATGTCCTTGTGCTCTACACTTTGCACACCAAATTTCTTCTTTAACATCCTTTCCTTTCTTACTTTCATGCACTTGCAAAGTTAGGTTTGCTATTTGGTTCTGCAACTACGCAACATCGTTGCTTGTTCCAGCAATTGGTGAAGCTTCTAGTTTCATAGCCATCTCTAGAGCTTGTTCTTGAATAGTGAGATTCTGTTGCATAAGAGGAAGTCTAATATGAGGAAGCAGCGCAGCAATGAACTGTTCCTTATGCTGCTGCAGTGCAAAATCAAAGCTTACTTGATCTATCAAGGCTTTGAACTTCTGGTCAAAGTCCCATACTGATTCTGTAGGTAACTGTTTTATGTCTTTGAGTTTTGTTATGCACTGTGATTCTGATTTAGGTTTCTTGAATTCTTTAATCATAGCACTTCTTACATTAGCAAGTGTCCTATTCTGTGCTGCTGAGTATTTCATAAACCAGGTTAAGGCTCTCTCTCTTAGTGTGGTTGCTAACTGAACCAACTTAATAGCATCGTCATTAATTTGCTTAATCGTCCAAATGGCTTCACATAGAAACCAGTGCTGCTCAGGGTCTTCTAGCCCTGTTCCTCTAAAGGTTGGTAGCTTCATGTCATCACCCATCCTTCTTGCGCTAGGTTGACGTGGAGGTGTTGTGGCGTTGCTTCCAAGATGCTTAAACAAAGGTGGGGCTGAGGTACTAGAAGTACTGTGCGGGCTACTAGAGGGTGTTACTGCGGGGTTATGCTGAGCCCCGTATGGCTTTTGCAGTGTAAAAGGTTGATAAGGGATATGAGCACTCCCTTGTCTCTCTATATGGCTCTCTCTACGAGCTCGACTATCTTCTGGGATAGACTCAAAAGAATGTTGGTCGAGGCCTAATTTATACCGTTTTCCACTACAAGTGCAACCAATAGCTTCAAGATCACTATCAGAATCTGTGGACATTACTTGTCTATGCTATTCATCGAAATCTATGCATAGTTTTCCTTTTTCATATAAGAGCATTTTAATCCACAAGTTCAGAGAATTTAAGAACTTACCCCTGTACGCTTTGAAGAAGCTCCTCTCAGCCTTGCTGAAGCTCTTTCTCGTATCTACTGCAAACTCGGTGATGAAGCCTTCCAGCAGACTGTTCAACCAAAAGTCTACTGCGCGGGACACAGGATTATCTACCCGCTTCACAATGCTAACTAGCTCAAGCGTCCAAACGATAGGTTGATCAACATGCATAGTGGGTCGAGTATCTACTAGCTTGGATACCCACTCATGAAACTCGAGTGCAAATGTTACAAAGAAGATTTCATGAAGCTCAGTATAAATATACTTCTGCAACCAGTCTTCTATCTGAAGCCTAGGGCTTCTATTTTCATGTTCAGCGAACTCTCTAGCCTTTGAATCAAACCACTCTTGAATTTCTTTGGCTGTAGGATTCCAGCACCACATTTCCTTCAAGATAATAGGGTTAAAGCTGGCAACGGAACCATTTGTTGGCTGCTTTCTGGACAGACCCGGGTTTTCACGATGCGCAACAACAAACACCCCTTTGGCGCACTAGCCCTCTCGGCAATGAGCTGTGCAGCAGCCCAAAGTCTCACCCGAAGTGGCTATGGGGGGGCTAAGGAATCAAGTTTCCTTAACCTAGGTGGTGTGGAGTCTACAGTCTTCTCTCTTCCCTTCTTGGAGGTAACCCCTGAACATAGTGTCTTACTCTTTCACAGGTCTCACAGCACCACAGCGCTAGAACTCACTCTTCTCAACCGAGCTGCGCGGTAGCTCCGCACCTGTGCACGAGTATTTTACCCGCTACCTCTAATACACTATGTATCATCTCTGCCTTTGTGCCACAGCACAGTAACACACTCCTCTAGCACTGCGGCGACAGTGTTCTTACAGACTCCTTTGACAATGCACAAGTACAACTTCTAAGGGAGCTTCCAGGATTTACTTTACATAATCATTCATAAAGAGAGCGAAACATTCATAGAAACATAGACAGTAAAGCAAAGAAATCCAATCACATAAAGCATCACCACAACAACAAGAATTATGTAGTTCATTCCCAGGAGGGAAGCTACGTCCACGGGAACTGTGTTTTATATTATCTTGAGATGGGGATGACACAGTTTCGCTGTGCACACAGCTGCAGCCTTAGATCTTTCTGGGAAACTCCACGCACATAGCTGGGAGCCCTTCTCTTAGATCTATTCTCTTCTTCTACAGATATTACCATGACAAAGACATACAATTACATTCCCCTCTCAGTCCTCTTGCGATTGGTCGATACATACAATGGCCCTTACGCCAAGAGGTCTTCCTGCGAGATCACAGCCTTCTTACATGCACAAAATGATCATTAACAGCTTAGAAGATACAACAATACAAATGACTCAGACATCAACTTAGACTGTCCGTAAACTCAGTGACTCTCTAACTATCTAACTATCCAACTCTCTAATCATCTAACTATCTAACTCTTTTCCCTTTTCAATTACACACATATATATAGGTGGCCCTGAGGGTCGCACCTTTACAAAGCTGTGGGCCTTTCCCAGCAGTGATCCCCAAAAACCCTAACCGCGGACACAACTAGGTGTATTGTAGGCACCGCTTGCAGTCATGTCGCAGCTTCCTACAGACTCCGCGATTTCTGGCACAGATCGCGGGTATGGGCGCCACTTCATCGTTCTTTGCTCCTTGTCCTTCGCCTTCAATGCTTCGGCCTATTGCTCTTCCTTGGTCTGAGCAACCATAACTCCTATACTTTTCCTTCAATGCTTCGACCTGTTGCTCTTCCTTGGTCCGAGCAACCATAACTCCTGTACTTTGCCTTAATGAGGGTAGTTGATCCCTCTATTCCGCCGCTTCATTTATTGTCGTGGTTGAGCTTTCTACTAGGCCACGTTATTTACTCTTTCCTTTGACTTGTGCGCGTGAGCTCCGCGATTTCCGGCCCGCAATCTGCGGTGAGCTCATCCATCTGGCACTGTACCGCGCACTGTTCATTTCTGCCCAAAAATGGTGCTTTTCCTCAAAATTAGCACTTTTCCTTCAAAACTTAATGCTTTTTCCTCAAAACTTGGCAGCTTTACCATAGTTGCGGCCTATGCTCCAACAATGATCATGTAATTATATGTATCAGGATGATGCTATGATGATGATCAGGATGATCATGTGTGGTGAGCATCAGGTCGATGCTCCAGATGTTGTACATCAGGATGATGTATTGTATGATGATGATCAGTATGGTCATGAGCATCAGGAGGATGCTCCATGTGAGGATGATCAGGTGGATCATGAGTATCAGGTCGATACACTGTGGTCGTGGACAGGTTGTGCAAGTAGAATAGAAAATATCCTGGGAGATCCGATAGGTTGAGCTGTGTGCTCGTAAAAGTCCTGGGATTCTCTTTCGAGTTTTTGCTACACGTAGAATAGAAAAGATCATGAGAGATCCAATAGGTTGAGATGTGTGCTTGTAAAATTCCTAGGATGCTCTTTAGAGATCTTGCAGGTTGCAAGACACTCTTTTAAGGTTTTTCCTAACCACATGTAAAAGATCCTGAAAGATCCGATAGGTTGAATTGTGTGCTCGTAAAAGTCCTGGGATTCTCTTTAGAGATCTTGCAGGTTGCAAGACCCTCTTTTAAGGTTTTTCCTAACCACATGTAAAAGATCCTGAAAGATCCAATAGGTTGAGTTGTGTGCTCATAAAATTCCTGGGATGCTCTTTCAAGGTTTTGTGGTGGTCACATGTAAAATATCCTAGGAGATCCGATAGGTTGAGCAGTAAGCTCGTAAAAGTCCTGGGATGCTCTTTCAAGGTTTTTTTGATGCATGTAATCAGCCCTGAGAAATCCATAAGATGGCATGCTCGCAGAGATGATGAATACCTACAGGAGGCTAGTCCTACATCTAGCATGAAAAAGGATTGGCTCTGTAGAACTTCCTATACCGAGAAGAATTGAGAGATAGCACCAGTGATCGAGATGAAGAGTACAGCAGCAGTGACAATGATGCTCCAGTGATCTAGTGACGATGATCCAGCTCCAGTATTGAAGACTTGTGCCTATATGTTTTTATGACTTGTGTCAATATAATACTTTCCTATTTAAGAGGGAGTGTTGATGTATTTGTAACTTTGGAATATATTCACTTGTATATTGTATGTATTACATTGGTACTTTATTGTATCCCCAACGGAGATGTATTATTCCTCCAATTGGAAGTGTTGTCATTTTTATTTGCAAGTGTCGTAAGTATTATAGTAAGTGTCACAACTTATATTTGGTGGGTTATTAGACCACCTTAGAGGGGTCAGCCCAGTGTGGGTTAAAGGGTTATTAGACCACCCTAGTGGGGTCGGCCCAGTGACATGTGGATGGGTTATTAGGCTTCCTTAGGAATTCGGCCCAGTTAGAGTAAAAGGAAAGTCAAGTCATTATATAAATAGAGAGTGTGTCTCTCTCATTCTATTCATTCACTCACTCACTCACTTTGCATTAGTGAGAGAGAGGAGGAGTGCGCACAAGTGGAGGAGGAGTAGCTGTTGCAAACATTTATCTTTTGGGGATTCATCTTGGTGATCTTTGTATTGGTGCTTATTCTATCTCTGAGGAAGTTGTGGGGTTTTTCACCTTCTTGGTTTTCCCTAGTGAAATGCTTTGTGTCTCTTGTCTCTTGTCTCTTATGCTTGATATGTTGTACATGTTGTTCTTTCAGTTAAGATCCTAGATCATATTGAATTAAATGATCAAAAACTAACAACATATACCAAGGCAATTCAATACAGTGGTTGATTCATTATCTAACTACATGTTGGATTGGCATCTAGCACACACATAATCAATACATTCATGAAAAAACATGTAAAAATGTAAGATACAAGTTATCATAGCTAAATAGTGGAAATAGATCCATATATATATATCATGTAAAAAAATTTATCGTGTCACATATAGTATCAAGATGCGTCAAAAAGACAAAAATTGGGATCATAACCTGTACAATATTGGCACTCTAGCCTACATATTGTGTAAATGTTGCTAATCCTAAAAACTACTACTGAGAGCTAGTCACGAGGTTCATGATGCTCATGATAACAAATGACTTCCCTCACAACATGGTGGATAAATCTTCCAATCCACTCTAGCACACCTACAGTATGCCTCTGAATATGATAAGGAACCTCATGCATCGTCATTGGAGGAATTCCTATGGTCAATCCTTCTAGGTTCCGCTCCACATCAAAGAATCCTCTTGCCTAATCCTCCTCAGCCTGTTACTCTGGACCTTGTCATCGCAATGGTGAAGACCCTGCTGGTCTCCCCAGTCCCTAATCTGCAGCATTACATGCATATATATTAGGTTATTTTATGCATTGAAAAAACAACAAAAAATAATATATACAATTTTAAAATTTTAAAAACATGTTGGAAGGTCATATACCTGAATCGTCCCAATCATCATCCTCAGGTAACGCCAAGTCAATTTCACCACGGAAGTCCACTCCAGGGTAGGGGTAATCCTCTATCATGAAAATCTACTCCTTGATCCAAGACAATAAATCCTCACCAAATTCTCAAAATTGTGGCCCACCAAGTTGCCTGGAATAATCACTCCATCTTCCCATCTAAGGCTTGGATGGAGGACGGCGAGGTCTCTCTACCTGTGGACGCAGTAAAGGTACCCTCTCTAAGAATAAGGTGACTATGATACTCTCATAGACAAACTGTTTGATGCTTCTGTTGCTACATTTAGTTACTTGGTCCTTGATGTTGACCAAAACTCCTTCACACCAGTTGAATAATTTA
This sequence comes from Larix kaempferi, assembly GCA_027924585.1. Taxonomy (NCBI): domain Eukaryota; kingdom Viridiplantae; phylum Streptophyta; class Pinopsida; order Pinales; family Pinaceae; genus Larix; species Larix kaempferi. Next base: position 29,173,637 of record BSBM01000229.1, on the reverse strand, counting down.
GGTTCAAGGAATTCCAAGGCATAGGTCCTCTGAGCCTTGGTAGCATGGTGAGACCCCACACTCCCCACCACTCAATCAAGATTATATAATATCGTCCTCAACGTTATATCGATCAAATCAGCGATAAGCACTTTCTTGCTTTTCTTGCGAGATTCTTGTCTACAGTACTGAGCAATAAAGGTCTCTATAGTTTCTTCAGTGCTCCGGTGCCCTGAAAAATTGACTCGTGCCCCTCTTTTGGAGAGACCGGTCAAAAAATAAATGTCCTCAAGTTCTATCTCAAGGATGTTCTCTCCTATGCGGAAAGCTTGTATGTCAGAATCCCACATTTGTATGGTGTGATTCAGTAACTTTCCTTTCTTACGGATACCTCTTGTTTTGAAAATTTTCAGTAAATCACACTCTCTCAGTGCGGATAGAGTATTATCATCATTTAGGGCATCCCTATCCTCCCCTTCATTTTCTCTTTCTTTCCACTCTATAATCCTTGATTTTCTCTCTTGGAAACTCATGCAATCTATCAAGATAACCTCCAGTTAAAAAATTGGAACCTATTTTTCTTGTACGATATGGGGGCAAGCATTTTGAAATTTCACTCTGCAGATTTTTGCACCCTAGCTGTTGCCAAGAGCTTGAAAACTTATAATTTTCGTGCCCCTTCCACAGCTTATAATGTGAAATTCCTGATATTTTCGCGCTTCTCGATATAGGGAGGGCCGAAAATCTCTGGGCGCAATAATTTTTGACCTAGGCCCCTTGTAATCCCCCAAATCAGCATGAAATCCAAAACATTTAAGCATTTAATGAAACAGTTGGATTAGAAGAATTACCTGCTTCAGACGGTGGTTCGAATCGTGCCCTGGATCTCCCGGTATCGTCAAGTGAATTTTTACTCTCAACTAAGGTAAAAGCCTTCTTTGGAGTGAAAATGACCAAATGACAATGGGTAATTTCCTTTTTTACCTCTTTTTTATAATATAACTAGTCATTTTCACCTATTTTCACATTAGTAACCCTTATTTTGAGTCTATTTTCACATTTATTGTGTTCTAATGCCATTTTCTAGGGTTTTGACCACGTTTTGACAGGTTCATCCAAGTTGTTCACACTGGTGGAGTCATTTATTCAACCTTCTTCAATCTCACTTTCTCTCTTTCGTGCTCTGGACCAGAACTATGAAATAGATTCCAAGTGCTTTTCACACATGAGTCATGCTTGTTAAACCCAAGTAAAATGGTGTCGAGCTTAGTCTGCTTTACATGTGCTCGTAAAACAATGAGGAAACTATCATATTAGTTTTTTTTTTCATTTTTTTGGACTAAGGTGATTAACTCATGAAAATGGAACCACTGGAGTTTTCTTTAAGCTCTTTTCAGACTCCCCGATCAAGAAAAGATTTCCAAGTGCACTTGTCTCTTTCACACTTGTAAAAGTATTAAAAGGTCCTCTATTCAAAGATAGGTTATCCCTTTTTCGGACCGTTTAGACTATTTACGAGAAAGGTATACCTTAGTCAACTTTTGACTAGGAGAGTTCTTCCAAATATTATTTTATACTTTTTCGGGTCTGAGGACTAACTTTTACAAAAAAGTCGAAACTTGGAGTCTTCTTTAGATTATTTCAGAGTCTCTAAACATGAAAAGTCGTCGATTTTTCCTTCCTTGGACTCATGAAATTAAACATCGAAGGATCCTTATGGAACCGAACTTCTCCTTCCGTGGGTTCATGAAATGTACAAGGTTGGGCTCACCCAAAGGTGAGCTATATCGAGTATTTGTTATCCTCATCGAGCTTGTTAAAAAATAAAGAGGTACTCATCATTCCTGATGGAGGAAAATGGGGGAATACACCGAGTCTACCATTTATGGCATGTTATGAGTCTTTACCTTTGAACATGGCATGCATCCATACCTTGTCTTCGTATTTTTGGTATTTAGTATACATCTCGATCCTAAATGTAATCGTTAGTCACCTTTCATTAAAGTATCATCTAAATGAGTCTCCCACCTTGAGTCATCTCACCTTTCAGTTGTCACCTCTATCAATCCCTTCTTCCAAGTTGTGCCTCATGCTGTTATATGTTCAAAGGATCATTCTTAACTTGAGTCAACCTTCTGCAACGTTTTCAAACTTCACCTTTTGTGTCAGTCCATACTCATTTGGTTCATTACTTCATTGCATTTTCCTATACTGGTTTTCTGTCGATGATGTGGGATTCATTATGACCCTCCTTCGACAAGTTTATTCTTGTCGACTTCAACTCATTATCCAGGAATTAGGCTTAGGAACCAACCGTAGTACCTTAGTACCTGCATGCCTTAATGGAAGGTTTCCTCGTACTCGCCAGTAGGTTTTTACTATTGACCTCTAATCGGATAACCCTCAAATGTTCAACTTCAAAAAATCTTTATTCAAATTTTTTGGGCTACACTAGAGATACCTTAGGGATCATTTTCATCATTGGTGATTACCCTCATACTTATTAACAGTTCACATCATTGGATGGTAATCAAGTAGTCTCTGCCATGTTCGACTTCAACACCTTCTAATCATGTGGTTAGATTTGTATCGCTTTGGGATCGGGTAGAAGACCCTGGATGGTTCTGATGTTTATTTCACATCCAGGTTGCGATGACAATCATTGAATAGGTTCCCACATAGACATTATTTTAGTGACCTCATTGATGTACTGTCACACAGATCCACTCTTGTATTGGTTGTGGTCCTGTCATTGTCTTATCGTGGATCTATGCTTGTAGTCTAGTAGCCATCAATTTCCTTCAGCCATTATTGAGTCAATCCTATCATGGATCTGCGATGTATTGGTCGGAATCCATGCTTTGATTCAATTGTTCCAAGCATGGGTATGCCCGCCTCGACATTATTTGATATCTGGTTCATGTTTTCTCGTTCCCTGCAGCTTCTCTCCAATCTCTTTTCCGCTATCTCCACAAGACTTATTGGTAAAGTGTTTTGGCCATCAATTTGTTCTGACCTCACACTTTAGAGGGCATCTGTTATACCTCAAAGTCCCACTTTAAGCACCATTATGAGTCTTCATGTCATACCACAATGCAAAACCTAATGGTTTTCCCTCCTAGCAAGCGCTAAGACTCATTTCCACCTTACTGGTCCCCTCCCTAGGCAAATCCAACTTCTCATGGTCGAATGCCACCTCAATGGATCCACTTTACCCCTATTTTCATGCCCTGCTAGTGGTGCAGGATGCAAAATTACTACATTTTTGTGCTCTTCAATCCTGCAAGGGCGCGAAAATTGCAACTTTTTCACACCATGCTCAGTGTTGAGGGCACGAAAATCCCTTAACCACATTATCACTTTAACCTTGGATCTTGGATTTGGGGGAGATATTTTTGGGATGGAAGTTCCTCTTGAATCTCACCTTCCTTGGCATGACTCACCTCTTTGATCCACCTTCCACTCACTTAGATCCATTATTCTCTCCCAGTGGCTGGCCTCCCAAATACTATAAGAAGGACACCATCCATGAGCTAAGGGATAACTTTTGGAGGCATCAATCCTATGGTCTTAGGAGATTTGCAGAGATAACAAAGGGAAAAGCTTGGAAGTGGAATTTGTTGCTTGGACATCAAGGATAACTCTGTAATAGTCTTCTTATCTTTCATTAATACAAATTTGGATTATTCTCCCATATTGTGTTTCTCACTTTAGCTAGACGCATGATATGTTTTTTGTATAAATTAGATCTTAACCATTACATCTAGTACTTGGAGGTGTTGTTTCTATTTTTTTTCAAATAGGTTCACTTCTTGGAGATCAAGTGTGAATCTATAGCTAGGACAACCGATGAATTTGAGGAAAGTTTCACGATTCCTTCTCCTCTTAGTGTTTAAAAGCTTATGTATTGTGTTATATCTAGGAGATTAAACAACCACTTGTTTCACTTATGTCTTAGAATAAGCTTGTTTAAAATTAGTTTAATCTTTGAGTAGATTTAACTATCCGTAGGATGAATTTGTTGGTACAGGATTGGGGGGAATAACCCAGGACTCAGTTTCTGTAATATCTCTAAATCAGATTTCAAAGAATATTAACTTTACTTCAATATTTAAAACATAATTTAACAAGGACTGAAACTAGTTATCAAAACTAGTGATGAAGAAACTAGACCCGGTCATGGATTAACTCACCCGGATCTTGAGAGTTGGACTCTTTTGGATCTGAAAAATATGTTAGTGAGGATGCAGCAGCATAGACAATAGAATCAATTCCAACTTTAGAGTACTATTGTTATACCCAAAATCTACTCATCATAAGATTCAGTGTATACACCCCTGAAGATACTTGGACTAAGTAATCATCCTGGGAGGATTTGTTCCCAAGTGTGCTAAGTTTTGAAGGGTTGTCCTAGGCTGCACATTAGCAACATGCGACGTCACACCTTGCTCCATTACAGGCTGCGACGAAGTCAATTAAATGGAAAAAATAGCTTCTTCCAGGTCCATCTCAAATCTTGTTGACTTGGGGCCCTATGTAGCTAGGGTTTTCACCCTAGCTTGTGCAAATGAGCACCTACTAAGGAGAAGGGACTCCTTAGTAGCAGTTTAGAAAATACAGTAAATAAAATAGTAACTACTCTAAGCATGTGCATAAACAGAAAAGACAAGATAATAAAATGTTTTTTTTATTGATTATACCTCCAATGTGAAGGTTGATAAAGCCTTTGCAGTAGTCCAAGAGGGTTGCTTCCAAGCTCCAGTGTTGTTCCTTTCTCTTTCTCCAAATGGTTTTGGAAATGGGCCAAAGGGGCACTCAAATGTGAGAGTAGCTCAAGGGTGATCTAGGGTTTCAGGAGTGATTTTGGCAGAGTAAGGGTGTGGTTGACTGTGGATATGAAATGAGGGGCCTCCATCACCTATTTATAGGTTTTTAGTGGTGGAGTGCTGGCCCATGGTTTTGGGTACTGTTATACCTTTATGTTTCACAGTGTTGCATCTCCGTCACAAAACGAGTTGACGACACTTTCCCTACTGTTTTAAACCATCCAGAAGAGACAAATGATGAGTCAACCTTGAAGGTGAATCTACCCTGACAAGTTTTGACCCACCTTAGACTTTATCCACACACACTACCCGCGCCTTGCTAGTTTATCAAAATGCGGTACTAGACACTACCGCGCTATGCTCTTTCCCCAAAACGCGGCAGTGCCGTGTTCTGCAGTCTTTACAGAACGCGGTACTCTTTTAATAGCCTTTTTCCCTTGGCTTGTGGGATTTTGGATTTTCGAAGATAAGGGAAGATTGGGGTCCTTGATTCGATCTCAACTCATCTCCTTCGATTAGAAACCCTGATCCACTTATCTCTCCTTAGATCCCCCCATCTCTCTTGTTGGTTAACCTCACCATCCACTATAAAAGAGAGGCATTCCATTGGGAAAGAGGAGGACTCTTGAGAGCACCAAACTTATGGTCTTACAGCATTGTGGAGATAGCTAGAGGAGAAGACACTTGGAGCTGGAGGATTGGCTTGGGCATCAAGCACATTTTGTAAGTATTCTTCAAGTTGTAATGGAATAACTTGTCTTGTTTTCCCAAATCATTTGTGTTAATCTTGTTTTAATGATATGATTTGTATCTTTCATAAGATTTAGATTCTAACTCATGTTTCAGGTTGCTAGAGAATAGTGCATTCTTGTGTCTTGGTTCCATTTTGACAGGTTCATTTGTGAGGGCTTGGAGATTGGAGCAACTACAAAAACAAGCGTCTGGATAGAAGGTTAGTTAAACTTCTTCCACTCTTTCTAGCATTTTAATCTTGAGATATTTGTTAGATCTAGGGATTCAAGGTAGCATTTGTTTTGACTTGTTTCTTGCTTTGAAGTTAGTTTAAAGTCTGCTTTAAAGTTAAGAGAGTTTTGGCTTATCCGTAGGACAAAATTCTACATAACAGGTACCATATGGTTTAGGTCAGTTGTATAGGGTTTTTGCTTCCTTTTTCCCTCTTTTTCCTCTTTTTTGTATTTTTTATTCCCTTTTTAGAGGGTTTTTGCTATTTTGGAGGAATTTTGGCTTATTTTGGGGGGAAAAGGGGGTTTTTTTGGCATTTTGGAGGCTTTTAAATGGTTTTTTGGCATTTTGGAGGCTTTTTAATGGTTTTTTGGCCTTTTGGAGGCTTTTTAATGGGATTTTAAGGTTTTGGAGGCAAATTTGGTAGGAAATATGGACAAATGAGTCATGTAATGGGGTAGATGAGGTAGTGAGCACTTTTTGGGTGTTAACATATTGCCCCCTGATGTGTGAGGGTAGGAGCACATCGTATGGCCGATAGACATCATAAGTCTTTTATGGTTTTCCTGGGGTGTGGAGAGGAGAATAAACGAACTAGAGCTTGGAACAACGGTCCTGAACAAACTACAAAAACTGAAAGTACATGACCTCAATAATGAATGAGGAATAATCTGAACATATGGACGAGGCGGGCATTCCCATGCTCGTATCAAGATATAGAACAATAACAAGGGGGTCCAAAAAATGGGGACCTGAAATATACATGGCCTCAAATAATGAATGAGGAAGAATATCAATATATGGACGAGGCGGGCATACCCATGCTGATATCAAGATACATAAAAAATAACTGTGAGGCCCGAAAAGGGGGACCTGAAGGATACATGGAGAACCACTGTGTACATCATAAGGGTCCAGAGGGGACACAAATCTGGGACATACTGCTGGGGCTGATCATGTCTGAGTTGAAGAACTGATACACTGGAATAACAACAGTGCTGCTGAGTGTGGTATCGGAGGACCTGATGAGTTGCTAGATCATAGTGATGGGGAGTCATACCCTCAATGGTACATTGAACTGGAACTGAACTGGGTGCTCAAGGAAGCATATAACGGGATGGCTTCCAAATACAATCGCCAACGCAACCCGGACATCCACGGGAACACATAACTGGGCATTCCGAAGTGACTCACCAATGTGCTAGAGTCGGGGGAAATCCGAGGTCTTCGACCAATAACTGAAGGGATATAAACCCTACGCGATTCTCAACGATGCGATCAAGGTGTTGAAGTCGAGCATGTGAGAAACAACCACTCGGAGAGGCAATGATGACTCCTCTCAAAATGGCCCGTAGGCACTCACCAAAGATGGTGATGAGTCAAAGGCGTAGGGACCTCTGGTTCTATCCTCTAGAATAGAGGGGCTATCATCGATAGAGGGAGACCTGCAACTAGCAAGAGAATGATGTTTCCTTGATAGGAGCACAAGGTGGAGAACCAAAGTGTGAGAGTACTGATGGTAGGACTGACATACTGTGGGGGAAGGGAATAACGGGGCAAGTAGAGTGGGTGGACTCAAACTTCCTTTGTTCAGAGTATGATGACGGGGATGATCGGGTAGCATATAAAACGAACTGGTGGGAAAGGGATCATAGTTGTAATGGATCAAGGATAGTGGCTGGGATGAGTGATACTCAAGTTGGTGTAAAATGGCAGGAGACTGCAGAATACTCTGAACAAAGGCGACCTGATTGGGGGTGCTGCCGAGATGATCGATCATAGTGCCAAGAGGCACGGGGGGACTTCTTGACGGGTTAAGGAACGAGAAGAAGTGTGTTCAAAATGGTAATGTCGTGTGAGTTTATACGAGCTTAGGACAGTTCATGCTCATGGTTGCTTTCAATTTTAAGGAGTCTGAACGCGATAAGAAGACTCTGAAATAATGGAATGGTACTGTCATGTGGATTTGTACGAGCCCAGGACAGTTCATGCTCATGGTTGCTTTCAATTTTAGAGAGTCTAAAAGCGATAAGAAGACTCCATGGGGTTTCTTTTTCGTGTGTTAGTCTCCAAGGCCCGAAGAAGCATAAAAGGATGCAATGAAGAACTCTTCTAGCCGGTGTGACTAGAGTATTCCTTTTTCGTAATTAGTCTACCAGGTCCAAAAAAGGGTTAAACTTATACCAGATAGACGCCCTTTCAAGTACTTTAACGAGCATGAAAGGAAGCAAGATTGCTCGACGATCTTTTCATTGTTTTAGGAGTCAAAAAAGAGCTTAACAGAAACTCCCTAAGTGCCTTTTTCATAAAGGACTTGTCCGGCCCAAAAAAGGGATAAAATTAGACCGAACAAAAGGAATGGTCAGGCAAGGAGGAAGTGCTCAATCAAGGAACATTGATGATGACCAAGAACGAGGGTAGGGGGGAACACTAGTGGGCCTCCTTGCGGGATAATGAATGGTGGAAAAATAATGAAATAATTGCAGTATAAAAGGAGTGAATGGCTCATGTAAAAATGTGGAACAATCCGATGGCGACCGATGTGCCGTGCAAACCGAGGCAGCAAGGTGTCAGGACACAATGTTGAAAATGTACCTGGTGAGAGCGAGAAATGATCTCAAGCATCATCACAAGCTAGAAAAAATGAATTCAACGATATAAAAAGTGTCAAAAATGGATAACAGCTGATGTGGCACACAAACCGAGGTGATTGGGGGCCTTTTGGAAAAAATACCCAAAAAATATGGGGGTGAGAGCAAGAAATGACCTCAAGCATCATCATGGGCTCAGAAAAATGAATCCGATGATATAAAATATATCAAAAATGGAGAGCGGCTGAAGTGGCACGCAAACCGAGGTGACTAGTGCTGTCTAGAAAAATGCTCAAAAAACAATGCAGAAAAAATAAGAAAACAAGTCGACCGTCATGATGGTCTCGTCGTGTTGATTCTAGTGGTGGAAATGGTTCAAAAAATGGACTCTGTATGGGTTCAGAATAGCCAAAACAAGAAAAAGTCAATGGACTATAAATAGTAGGTGGGTCCAACATGACAAGTGTCATTTGGACTTGTTGACTTTGACTATTTATCAGAGTGGACCAGAGCTGAGTTGGTGTTTCTGGACGACCCGACCAGTCATTTTCAGATCCGACAGTTACAGGTATTCCGATAAACTCATACCTGCATTTTTCATTGGGTTCGAGGGGGTTGTGGGTCCCAGGGGATTTTTGTATAGTCCACGTGGGGTGGACCGTGGGTTTGTGGGGTGGAACCGAGGTCGGGGACCGCGGGTTCTAGGGCTGATCACGATGACAGGGACCGCGATTTCTAGGTCGGGATACGCAGTCTTGTACAACGAGTTCCGAGGCTGGACTCGCAGTTCAAGACCGTGATTTCGGCTCCTACAGGCGCGGTCCCAGACCGCAACTATAGCCCAGACAGCCGCGGTCAAAAACCACGACAAGGGGCCCTAAAGCCGCGATTGGGATCGAGCTTTTAGGGTTTCCCCGGGGGGAAGGGTTACTGCTTTGACATGAATCTGATGAGTTTGCCTTGTTTCTTGTGAATAGGGATGGGGTTAGAAACCCAAGTGGTATATGCAATAGGATAAATGAACCCTGCTTTGCGAAGTTTCTCAATCTCTGCTTTAACGGTGGGTAGCTTTGAGGGATGAATGGGGCGTTGTTTCTAGTGAACGGGGGGGTACATCTAGCCATGTGTCAATGTGGTGTTCTATAATAGCAGGGTCAAGACCAAGCATTTTGGTATAGGACCAGGCGAAGACATCACGGAACTCTTGGAAAAGTTTTTTGTACTCTCTGATCTCATACTCACTGTAGGAGGCTCCTAAAGTGATGAGTTCAGGGGCACCTCCTGGGGCAGCGATATCAATTTGGATTGTGGGTGAGATGTTGGCCATGTTACCTTCCTCAAAGGCATCAGGAGTGAGAATGGGATCCTTAAACCAGTCGACTTTGGTGGGAAGGAAATCTTTGGACTCAACCGCAAATTGGGTGGCTGTGGTGGAGGAGGACTCTTCTAGGAGGAAATAGGAGCGATGGTGCATGTCTTCCCAGGGATAATCCGGGGCAGTGAGAACCTCTAGAATCTCCTCATCATTGCGGAAACTTTGAGTTGTAAAATCAGTTGACGAGGGAGTGGTAGTCGAAGAGATCATATAGATGGTTTTAATATCTCTGGATGATGGTGATACTGGAGGGTGGATCTCCTCAATTGTGGGGGGTGCCGTCTCAAGCTCCAAACTATTCATCTCGTAGAGAGCTGCTCTATAATCTGGGAGATCAGGACAGTGATGTGATTAATGGTCCTAAACACCGCATATTGCACAAGGGTGGTTTGTACGCAGTGATTTATCACGAGGCTTAGGGGTTGGATCGAGTTGGACAACCGGGATGTTGGGGTCGTCGTCAAGCATTTGCATATGTTCCTGTAATGCAGGTAATTGTGGACATTGATGAGTCAGGTGGGCCTAACTCATCACACAACGAGCATTTGGGAGGAGCACAAAACATGGGGGGGGGTTTTAACTGTTTTGGGCGGGGGTACAGCAGTGTATGGTTGTGGGCCTCTGCCCCCAGTGTGCTTGATAAGAGGGGGTGGATTCGTAGATGACGAAGGGGTAGTGACACCGGGGAGGTGGTTGACTAGTAATGGCAATGGTTTGCACCGATTGTAGGATGACATTTGGTGTCAGCGGGGGAACGGGAGGCAAAATATACCACACAGGTAATCTTAAGGTTAACCCGGGGAGGCTGAGAGTAGCCATAACCGGGGCGCTTACTACTCCCGCGGGAGGGAATAGGAAGGGGATTGTGTGGATGGGTGTAACAACAATGTGACTAGGTACCAATTGGTGGTTTGGGTAACAAGGGCGGTTGATTGTTGGGTGTTTGTGTATTGTGGGAAAGGGTACATAGGTCAGATATTTCGGTCGCTGGTGACGGGGGTGGAATGTATTGGTAATGTTGAGGTCATCGACGTATCTGAGTAAATTCTGGGTCCCACGGAGGAAACCAATGAGATAGATGCACCACAAACAGGTTGTTCAACCATAGGGAGAACATTTTTGGGGTGCAGCGAGGGCATTGGGATCGTAATAGGTGAGTTGATCGACCTTGACCACAACATCTGTCATGGGGGAACATCATGGTACAAAAAATGAATGAGGGAAACCGCCCGCATGGCATACATGTAGCTACGGCCAAGTAAGAGGTTATAATCAAGTTGGGCATTGATGACCTCTATGTCAATGAGCATGGTTTTTCTAGCCAACTGGACGGGGACATTAGCTAAGAGACCTTGGGGTTGAGCCGAAAGGCCGTCATAGGCTCGCAACACAGTGGTGGACTGCTAGAGAGTATGGGATCCCAACTTCTGCCAAATGAATGTGTACATAATGCATGTAGAGGCACCTTCATCGATAATGCACTGATGGATGACAAGATTCCAACCAGAAATAGAAACTTGGAACGCTAAAGTGGAAGGAAGGCGTGGTTCGGATTGGTCCAAATCAAAGGCCATCAGTCGTGAATCATTTGGGTCAATAGCGACAATGGCGGAGAGCAAAGTTTTGCGCTGTGAAGGACAGTTTTTTTAAGACCTCTAACACAGACATGGTTGCGGGAGACTGGGCTAAGTCATCTACAATGTTGTAATTAGACGGAGCACGAGCATTGGGATTATTGTTGATGCGACGAAGTGGGAAGCGAGGTGCTTTGGAGGTGCCATCTAGTGGAAGCCGGAGGTATACGTAACGTCTGATCAGTGGGATGAGCATTAGTGTTTTTGTCAGCAGGAGGGGCTTCAGGGGTGGAGCCATATTGGTTCCTACGGGTTTGAAGGTTGACATCGGTGGATGACATCATTAATAAGTGGTGGGTACCTGATTCTATCATGGGTTGATCAGGAGCGGCATAAGTGATTTGTTGTTGTGGTGGCACGTTTCCTTGAGGAGGAACCAACAGCTAAGTGTTCACTATGCCTTGGGTCGGTAAAGGGTTTTGTAACACCAAGGGTTGATGTTGAGGTGGGTGGGGGATTGGGCGACGCTTGAGGAGCCGTGTGCCCTTGGCAGTGGGCATCATCAGTCTAAAGTTGTCGTGCTCACTCCAAATGTGGGAAAAGCATGTGTGTAGTGGCCATAGACCCCGCAAATAGAACAAGGATGGTTTATTCGCAAATTAGGATTTTTGGCTTGTTTGGGCGGTCGATCAGGGTTCTGGTTGGCAGGTGCCACGTTATTGTTGTTTAGGGGATTGGGAGGTTGACCGCCTTGGTCTAGAGGGGGGTTTTTCCCACGGTTACGGCCTTTGCCACAGTTTTGCTGGCCCTGTTGACGCTGGTTATTTTGGTTCTGCTGCGGATTCTGTTGGGCGTACACTTTCCCTTGGGCATCAGGTGGATTCTGGGGTTGTGCAGGTGTGGGAGCAAGCTGCGGTGGATAATAAGTAGGTGGAGGCGGCACAGGTGCTGAACCTTGTGGGGGTTGCTAATACGTCTGGGGAACGGGTTGTGGGTTTGCCGCAGGGGCTGCCTGTGGCGGGTAATAAGCAGGTTGGGCTTGAGAGGCCACAGGAGCTGGTGTAACCTGTGGGTGGTAATATGGCTGAGGTGCGACTGGTGCGTATGCGGGGGCAGCATGGCCAAAGCACTGAGGTGGACATGAGGGTCCGTGGGAATGATGGTGATGTGCCATGGGAGCATACGAATTGGTTGCTCCGGACTGAGATGTAGCCCATGAAAGGTCGGGGACCATGGCTAGGACGTGCTATGGAAAAGCGTTGGTTATGTGAGGCTATATGGCCAATGATGCCATCTATGGCATGGGATGCCCCCCGGCGCATTGTATCGGGAGGAATCGCCGCGAGGGGCGTCAGGTATGATGGAATACAGATAACCCGACTGGGCGTAAATAAGGTCAAATTGCTGGGCTTTAAGGATGACCTCTTCTTCAGATTGGGGTCGTTCGGATGCCACATCCTTGGCAATGACTAGAAGGAGGGATTTTAGAAACCAATCTAAGAAGATACGATCGCCTAACTTGTTAATTTTAAACCAAATAGACTAGCAAGATCACTGAAAGAAACATAATCACAAGATAGACACAGAATTTACCCTGGGAAACCCTCATGGGGTAGAAAACCCAGCAAAGCTTTCCTCAATAACATGATCAACCAAAATACAAGATGTGCTCCCTCCTTCTCTACCTCCTTAGCAAACCTCCCAGACAAGTGCGCTACTTTTCTGAGTTGTACAAGTGTGTCTAATGAGGAGCTCACCTCCTCTATTTATATTAGTTCCCGACTAACTAAAAACCCTAATGGGGCCGACCTCTCCTGGAGAAGTCTAATAACCCCTAAAATATAATATCAGGGCCGACCCCCACATGGTGGGTCTAATAACCCTAGTTACCACAACTCCTTGGAGGAATAATCATCTCCGGATACATAATAGAGTCACCTCAGAGGGATGGAACATCTTTGAAATAATAATGTACAAATATAATATTCTTAGAAGTTACAATATTCAACACTCCCCCTTAACGAGAAGGATATTATAACAACATCTGCAGGAGCAAGGAGTCATCGACTACATCATACATGATACATCTATAAATCATCGGAATCTTTCTTCAATTCATCATCATCAGTAACCCAACCAGTTACTGGAACATCAACATCATTAGTATCGTCATCATACGATCATCAGCATCGTCATCACACGATCATCAGCATCGTCATCACACGATCATCAGCATCGTCATCATACGATCATATTGCAAGATGATCAATCCTGCTCTCTTTAGGACATAGGTCCATGGATGATGCAATCTTGTCATGTACCTTTTGAACCGAGGTCCAAGGATAATCCAGTCCTATCATTCAATTCTCGGAGACCTCATGCCTACGGCTCAATTCAAAGGACCAAAGTCCAAGGATGATCCAATCCTCAACTGTACATTTAGGACCACGTCCAAGGATGACTTAATCCTCAACCGTACATTTAGGACCACGTCCAAGGATGACTTAATCCTCAACCGTAGATTTAGGACCACGTCCAAGGATGACTTAATCCTCAACCGTACATTTAGGACCACGTCCAAGGATGACTTAATCCTCACATGTCCACCAAGGACTTTATTCTCGAAGACATATGCCTACGGCTCTCTTTTAGAACATATGTTCAAGGATGATGCAATCCTCTTCTTTCTCGGAGACATCTGTCTACGGCTCACTTTAGAACGTGTGTTCAAGGACGATGAAATCCTCACATGTATCCTCATCAATACAGGTACAAGTATCCTCAACCATACAAGTACATTAATCAATACATGTATTCTCATCAATACATCAATATAAGTACTTATCGATACATGTATCATCAAAAGTATGTATCCTCACCAATACATCAAACATATATCATCAAAGCATGTATTCTCACTAATACATCTGTCATCAAAAGCATGTATTCTCATCAATACATCAATATAAGTACTTATCGATACATGTATCATCAAAAGTATGTATCCTCACCAATACATCAAAACATATATCATCAAAGCATGTATTCTCACTAATACATCTGTCATCAAAAGCATGTATTCTCACTAATACATTTATCATCAAAAGCATGTATTCTCACTAATACATCTATCATCAAAAGCATGTATTCTCACTAATACATCTCTCATAAAAAGCATGTATTATCACTAATACAAAAGCATGTATTCTCACTAATATATCTAGCATCAAAAGCATGTATTCTCAAAGTAAAAGAAAAAATAGTGTAAGTGTTCTAAGTGTAAGAAGTCTAAATAGGCATAAATAACTAAGAGTGGTAAACATGTATCCTCATCATTTGTGACGATACTACTCCCCCTTTTGAGGAGGGTCTTTTAGAGCTACACCAAGCTTGTCTCGGAAGTGTTCAAATTTCACACGAGACAAGGGTTTGGTTAATATATCAGCAACTTGTTCTTCAGTCCTTATATATTCGAGTTTGATAGCTCCTCTCTGCACCATGTCTCGTATGTAAAAGTATCGGATCTCTATGTGTTTTGATTTATCGTGGAATATAGGATTTTCTGTCATTTTGATGCAACTTTGATTGTCACACATGATCACAGTGGGATCCATCTCTAAATCAAATATTCCAGATAATAGTTTTTGAAGCCATACTGCTTCACAACTAGCGGAGCAGGCAACTATGTATTCTGCTTCAGCAGTACTGAGAGCCACACTGGATTGTTTCTTGCTGAACCATGAGATCATGGCAGATCCAAGACCATAGCATCCACCTGATGTACTCTTTCTGTCTGAGATACTTCCTGCCCAATCAGAGTCTTAGTAACCATGTAAATTGAGTTCATGATTTCTAAGATAATATAGACCAAAATCTAAAGTACCTTTTAGGTACCTCATCACATGCTTTGCATCTATTAAGTGAACCTTTCTGGGTTCTACTAGATACTGACTCAGGGTATTTACGGCAAAGCATATATCTGGCCTAGTATTTGTTAAATACATTAAAGACCCAATGATTTGTCTATATAGAGTTATGTCCACTAATTCTGATGTGTCATTAATTAATAACTTCAAGTTGGAGTCCATGGGAGTGGCCATGGCTTTACACTCCAACATATCAAATCTTTTTAGAATCTCCACAGCATACTTACCTTGATTTAAAAAGATTCCTTTTGGTTCTTTCCATACTTCTAGACCTAAGAAGTAGTGCATTAATCCGATATCTTTCATCTCGAATTCTGAATAAAGCTTCTTCTTGCATTCAATAATTTGTTTCTCATTTCCGGTTAGAAATAGATCATCTACATATAATAGTAGTATGGCTGGTTCATCATTCATTACCTTAAGATAAAGATTAGGGTCAGCTTTACTCTTTGTAAAGCCCATACTTGTTAAGAAATTGTCAATCCTTCCGTACCAAGCTCTGGGAGTTTGCTTTAATCCATATAATGCCTTTTTCAGTTTGCATACATGAGTTCTCACATCTTTAACCTCGAACCCTTGTGGTTGCTCTATGTACACTTCTTCTTCAATTACACCATTCAGAAAAGTTGTCTTAACATCCATTTGATGTAGTTTCCACTTCATCATGGATGCAAGTGCCATGATAGTTCTAATTGAAGTATACCTAGCAACTGGTGCAAATGTTTCTTCATAGTCAATTCCCTCTTTCTGAGAGAATCCTCGGGCTACAAATCTTGCCTTATATTTTTCAATGCTACCATCTGCAGCATGTTTTATCTTAAAAATCCATTTGGAAGAAACCACACTTTTATCTTTTGGTTTGGGAACTATATCCCAAACATCATTTTTCATTATTGACTGATATTCTTCTGTCATTGCTTCTACCCATTCTTTCTTTTGAGTTGCTTCTTCATAGCTAGTAGGATGTTGATCCACAAGATCACACATCAAGGCTACATAGTTGGATACTAGCTTTGGTTTCTTTCTTTCTCTAGTGGAGCCTTCAGGAGCTCCATATCTTTCAACTCCTTGAATAATGTCTCTAGCCCATGCTGGCCTTCTTTTCCTAGATAAATCTGAAATAGGGGGTTCTTGTGGTTCTATCATGTCATGATCCTCTGGAGTATCATCTTCAGGCATGTGCATAGCTTCTGTGATTCTAGGAGGTGTATCTTCTTCATAGATTTCTTCAAGTTGACACTTCCTGGATTTCTTGAGAGCTGCTTCTTCATCAAATGTTACATCTCTACTTATTTCCATATGATGAAAACCTGGTATGTAAATTCTGAAGGCTTTGAATGATTCACAATATCCAACAAATATTCCCTTCTTACCAGAAGGATCCAACTTGGTTCTCTTTTCTTTTGGAATGTGAATGTACACAGGACAACCAAATATTTTGAGATTACTTACCTGAGGCTTCTTTCATATGAACACTTCTTCTGGAGTTTTGAATTCAAGAGCACTATGGAAAAGTCTATTCTGCACATAGACTGCTGTCCTAGCTGCTTCATCCCATAAAAATATAGGTAGATCTTGATGATGTATCATAGTTTTTACAGCTTCCATTATGGTTCTATTCTTTCTTTCAGCCACCCCATTTTGTTGGGGATTGTAGGGAGTGGTTATTTCCCTCTTGATTCCAGCTTCCTTACAAAAGTCTTCAAAGTCCTTTGAAGTATATTCTCCCCCATTATCTGTTCTGAGAATCTTGATTTTCTTTTCAGAGAGATTTTCTATTAAGGCCTTGAACTCTTTGAATTTTCCAAAAACCTCATTCTTACCTTTTAGAAAGTATATCCATGTCTTCCTTGAATAGTCATCAATGAATGAAAGATAGTATTCAAAACCACTTAGAGAAGTGGTGGGCATTGGTCCACATACATCTGAATGTATTAGCTCCAAAATGTTCTTAGTCTTTGTTTCACTTTTTGGAAAAGGGTTCTTGATATTCTTCCCTTTTTTTTCACATCCTTTGCATGAGCCATTATGATCAACCTTTAAGTCTGGTAAACCTATGACCACCTTGCTTACATAGGGTAGGGCTTTATATTTAATGTGAGCTAATTTTCTGTGCCATAGCTCACTAGGGCTAGATGTTTCATGAGCAAGGGCAACTTCTGGATGTCCCTTGAGCTTATAGAGGCCTCCTTCCTCTTCACCAATGATAACTGCATCTTCAATAGATTTTCCTTTGGGCCACATAAGTACTTGACCATCTATGAAGGCAACTCTAAAACCTTTCTTATCTAGTGCTGAGATAGAGAGTAGGTTTTTCTTCAATCCTGGCACATATAAAATTTCTTTCATCTTCAAGGGTGTTCCAGAATCTAGCTTGTAGCTTGCTTCACCAATCCCCTTGATGGGATATTGGTAATCATCTCCTAGAGATACCCTTTGTGTAGTAGACTTTTCTTCAAGATTTGAGAAAGTCTTTCTTTGACCTGTCATGTGCTTAGAGGCACCACTATCAATGAGCCATGTATCTTCTCCAGGAGATACAGATCCAGAGAGTGCAGAGAATAGGACATATTCTTCTGGATCTTCTTTCTTTACTTTAGATCTTTTCCTTCGAGGCCTTTTCTTTTCCTCTTCTTCTTCTTCTTCTTCTTCTTCTTCACTATCATCTTCTGCCATATGTGCATGGTGTCTTTTGTGTACAAACTTCTTCTTCTTTTGTGAAGGACAAAATTTGGCAATGTGTCCTAGTTTAAGACAATTGTAACACTAAACTGTGGAGAAATCGCTTACTGGATTGGGTCCTCTATTCCTTTTAAATTTAGAGAAGTGTTGAGATCCTTTGTGGTCAACTTTCTTGAAGTGACCCATTCTTCTTCTTTTGGTGTGAGTAGCCAAGGCTTGGTCATCCTCCTTGAGAAGTGCTTCTCTATTGGCTACCCTAGCCTCTTCTTGAACACAATCCTCCCATACTACATCAAACTTTATACTTTCTTTTCTGGCACACATAGTTTGTATAAATGATTCCCAAGGTCTAGTGAGACCATTTAGAGCAGTCATCACAAGTTCATTTTCATCAAGAGTATCACCAATGGCATCTAGTTTCTCCTTGATTTGGGAGACCCTTGAGAAGTAGTCTTGAATGGATTCCCCTTTGCTCATCTTGGTACTCTTCAACTGAGTTCTTAGGTTCATCTTCCTATTGATGTTCTTTCCCTCATACATTCTTCCTAGGGCATCATACATCTTCTTTGGAGTTTTCTTGGAAGCCACTTGGGGAATCAAGTGGTCCTTAATGGAATCAGCTATGATTCTCTTTTCCCTAATCAAATCCTTTCTATGCTTCTCTTTGGCTTCATCTCCTTCAGGTTCTGCAACTTCATCCTTGATGTACTGAGAAAGATCATTCTCTTCAAGAATGAGACCAATTCTGTATTTCCATGCCCAAAAATTCTCTATACCTTCTAACTTGTCTTCAAGCTTAGTGCTTGGAGCCATATTCTCTTGGGGGAGTCCAAGAGACAAGATATAGAACAGTACTTACCTGGAAACTTTAACCTTTTTACTTTTCTGGATCCTAGGACAGAATTTTTGGTTTATCGCACTTTTGGTAAAACTAGGGTTTGACTTTCCCGGAGTTCTACCCAACCAAAAAGTTCGATCTAGGGCTCAAAAGATTGGTTTTGAGAAGGGCTATCCAGCCATGTAATCAGAATTCAACAATACCAACTTTTTGCTGAAACCAATTTCTGGTTTATCGCACTTTTGGTAAAACCAGGGTTTGACTTTCTCGGAGTTCTACCCAACCAAAAAGTTCGATCTAGGGCTCAAAAGATTGGTTTTGAGAAGGGCTATCCAGCCATGCAATTATAAGTTAACAATACCAACTTTTTGTTGAAACCCTAATTTTCACCGGAGAGAGAGAGAGAGAGATATTCTTACCTTGTGAAAGATGTCCTATTCAGGCTAGCTCTGATACCATGTTAATTTTAAACCAAATAGACTAGCAAGATCACTGAAAGAAATATAATCACAAGATAGACACAGAATTTACCCTGGGAAACCCTCATGGGGTAGAAAACCCAGCAAAGCTTTCCTCAATAAGATGATCAACCAAAATACAAGATGTGCTCCCTCCTTCTCTACCTCCTTAGCAGACCTCCCTGACAAGTGCGCTACTTTTCTGAGTTGTACAAGTGTGTCTAATGAGGAGCTCACCTCCTCTATTTATATTAGTTCTCGACTGACTAAAAACCCTAATGGGGCCGACCTCTCCTGGAGAAGTCTAATAACCCCTAAAATATAATATCAGGGCCGACCCCCACATGGTGGGTCTAATAACCCTAGTTACCACAGCTCCTCGGAGGAATAATCATCTCCGGATACATAATAGAGTCACCTCGGAGGGATGGAACATCTCTGGAATAATAATGTACAAATATAATATTCTTAGAAGTTACAATATTCAACATAACTTGATTGTGTAGAGGCTACGGCGTCAACGCCACTCAAGAATCAGTGATGTGGGTAGCCATGTTCTGTCTGCAAGATTGTAGGATCTCAACTCCCGCGTCATAGCGGATAGGTAACTGAAAGAACTGTAGGAAAGTCGAGGCAAGGGAAGTAAAGGTGGCATGGATCCCATGGGGTTGCTCGATGTACCACTTAGCTGCAGAGCCAGTGAGGGTGCACTGTAACAGATGGAGGCAGACAGAGTCATCCACTATGGAGTTGGAGGAACACCATAGATGGAAGGACATAATATGGTTCTGGGGGTCTTCACCTACCTTGCCCTCAAACTTAGGGATGTCAGAGGGAAGCTTGGTGGGCATGTGAGGCCACGCAGGGTCGTGTCTGATGGGATCATTAGTCAGTCTAGCTAGGTTAGGAAGGTTGAGACTAGCCATGAATGGAAAACTAGTAGAAGGATGTGACATACTAGTGTTTGTGACCATGTTGGGGCCAATGCCCCCAAGTGGAGGGGTTGGGTTTGGTATTTTGCCCCCAAGTGGAGGAACGAAAGTGGTATGGGATAGTCCCACACCGCCAAGGGTAGTGTGAGTCACTGATGGAGTGGGGATAGGTATGCTAGCTACTAGAATGGGTATAGTGATCGGAATGGTAGATGTGGGCCCCATCGAGGGCATACCCAAAGTAGGTGTGGTAGCTGGTGTGGTGGTGGATGCTCCACCAATGGTCCCTACAAAGAAAAGGGTGGAAGTCATGCCAGCCATAGGGATGGTTGCTGCAGTGTAAGTGGAGTTCTCGGACTCTGCCTTAGAATCAGAGGTAAAATAAGGGGCGTCTAGATCGGGTGACAGAGTTCTATGCCATTGACGAGTGGAGTCAAGTGACAAAGCTCGAGATCTATGATGAGTGGTATCAAGTGATGACGAACTACGTCTATGACGGGTGATGTCAAGTGAACCATGTTGTGGGGGCTCACCCCGGAGGCGCCGAGAATGTCTCGGGGACTCAATGGTGACAGATAGTGTCAAGTATCTAGGGGTTGTGTTGAGTGAAAAACAACTCAAAAACCCTAATGCAACCGAGTGTGCAGAAGGAGAGTGCAAAAAATATGGCACTCAGGCCAACAACCAACTCAAAACACTTACTGTAATAGTTGTGCTACAATAAGTGGAGTATCAACAGAAATGGTCAGAATACCAACAAGCAGCAGGTTTCCTAGAAAATACAAATAGTGAACTCGCTAGACCAAAAGGAGGTAAGGGAGCATGCAAAAACCTAGCTAAATAGTATTCTGACTCAACTAGGCATATCCTCTGCAAGGTGATGAAATCCAAGTCAGACAATATGGATAGTAGAGCCAAGTGGCTAAAGATATCCCCCTACCGGGAGGGACACCAGGTAGTCAATCCTAGAAGAAAAGCAACTAAGATACCCCATTCATGACACGTTCAGTTGGGTGAATCTACCATTTGGTTCTATCGCCGTTGTATCCCCATACGGGTGATACACCGAGAACTGCGAAAGGTATCCTTCGGTTACTGAATGGATTGCGGTATTCCACTCAGGCTTCCGGAACCAGTTTGGCGACTTCATCCCTCTTAGGGGAGAGGCCTTCCCAATAAATTGGTTTTAAACCGTGTCAAAAAATACTAGGGGATTTTGGTTCCCTAATGGACAACAACTATGTCTCAAGTGCAAGCAACCGAGGGGTGTTATTTGGATGCCTATCCCCCCGATCCTACCTAACTACAAGATTCTTATGTGTTCCCCAAGTGGGGTTAGAATGTTGGTTGTGTTAAGTAGTATTTTAGGGCTCACTTGAATTAGGTGACAGAGTGTGTGCATGTGAGATGATGAACCCAAGTAAAAGTGCCACGGGGTGGGCAACTTTCTAACTAAAAATATCAATGCAGAAATTAAACTTTAAAATGAAAAATTTTATCTTTTCAATTAAAATGCTGAAATTTAAAAAATGTTCTGTAAATGGAACATAAATAATACTGTAGAAAAAAGGTTGTAGGGAAGTATGGCTACAGATAGGACAGATAGCTGTGCAAGTGTAGAAAATATTGCAGCAAACTGTTGGGTTCAAAACAAGGAAAAAGTGCAAAAACCAGACCGCGGGTCTATGGCAAATCTGAGTGGTCGGACCGCGGGAAACAGGTCTATAGTCGTGGACAGGTTGCAGGAACTTGGCTGAAAGATGCAAGCGGACCGCGGGAAAAGGGCCGAAATTCGCAGGCGGATAATAGGTAAATGGCTGAAAGCCGTAGGCAGGACGCAGGAAAAAGGCCGAAAGATGCAGGCGGATTGCAGGAAAATGGCTTAAAGCAGCAGGCGGGACGCGAGAAAAGGGCCGACATGCGCAGGTGGGTAGCAGAAAAAGGGCTACAAGCTGCAGACGAACCGCGGGAAAATAGGTTAACAACTACGATCGGACTGCACGAAACAGGCTTATAGTCGCGGTCAAATCACAGGTAACAGACTGGAAACCGCTGGTAGATCGCCGGAAATAGTCTGAGAGCCATGGTCGGATCGTAGGTAAAATTATGAAAGACGCGATCAAAACACAATTGCGGGGGGGAAATGACGCAGTTTACGGCAACCGAAAGGGACAGCCGAAAGGAAAAAACAGATAAATAATGCAGAAAATTAAAAATGTTTAAAACTATAACCAGAAATTCAAAGGAACACAAGGGGAGTCGTCAAAACTGTAGCTAGGTTTTTCACCCTAGCTTGTGCAAATGAGCACCTACTAAGGAGAAGGGACTCCTTAGTAGCAGTTCATAAAATACAGTAAATAAAACAGTAACTACTCTAAGCATGTGCATAAACAGAAAAGATAAGATAATAAAATGTTTTTTGTATTGATTATACCTCCAATGTGAAGGTTGATGAAGCCTTTGCAGCAGTCCAAGAGGGTTGCTTCCAAGCTCCAGTGTTGTTCCTTTCTCTTTCTCCAAAGGGTTTTGGAAATGGGCCAAAGGGGCACTCAAATGTGAGAGTAGCTCAAGGGTGAGCTAGGGTTTCAGGAGTGATTTTGGCAGAGTAAGGGTGTGGTTGACTGTGGATATGAAATGAGGGGCCTCTATCACCTATTTATAGTTTTTTAGTGGTGGAGTGTTGGACCATGGTTTTGGGCACCATATGGTTTAGGTCAGCTGTATAGAATTTTTGCTTCCTTTTTCCCTCTTTTTCCTCTTTTTGTTATTTTTTATTCCCTTTTTAGAGGGTTTTTTCTATTTTGGAGGAATTTTGGCTTATTTTTTAGGGAAAAAAGGGGTTTTTTGGCCTTTTGGAGGCTTTTTAATGGTTTTTTGGCCTTTTGGAGGCTTTTTAATGGGATTTTAAGGTTTTGGAGGCAAATATGGTAGGAAATATGGACAAATGAATCATGTAATGGGGTAGATGAGGTAGTGAGCACTTTTTGGGTGTTAACACCCTATCCCTGACCTCTTGGAAGAGCTGGCACTCAGTTCCTAAACCTTTTGGGAGATCCCTTAAGCCTCTCCGACCATCTCTCAACCTATCCTATCCATACCCTATCCATTTAGTCCTATATAAGTGAAGCTCACTCCCATCCCAAAGGGAGGAAGGCTATGGTATCTACATGCTGGTGAAATCACTCTTAGAACATATCCACTCACCCATTAGAGAATTCATACTTCCTTGGAAGGATATGGCAATTGGCTTCGTCGAAGAAGGGCTACAGCATTAAGCCTTGGTTATGGTTCTATATCTCTATCATGTACTCCTCTATTTGCAGTAATACAAATGCTTTCCACCAATATTGTTCATGTGTGTAATGATATTGAGTAGTTTACCTACTTAACTGTTTACTTAGATCTCTTATTGTATAGATGTATTTTACTGGTTTCTCTTGTTTCTTGTCTTGACAGGTCTTGCAGCTTGGATCTAACGACCGTGGGACGCGGAGCAGCATTCAGGAGAAAAGATTGCGAAGTGAAAGGTAAGACATCTAGTACTCGATCCTTAAGTAGATCTGGGAAAAGCATTGGTAGTCTATTCTATTTGTTCTAAACTCATTTTGAGATAGGGAGATCCGGATCACGTCCACTCGAGTGGATTGTCCAATAAAAAATCTGGCAACCATACTGGGGAGTAGATAGAGTTTGGTCAGTAGTTGTTAATATGAGAGTCATTTTAAATTGATTGCTTGACACAAGCCTTTTATTTTTTCCATTTTACTTCTTGGAGTTGATTTCACTATCAGATCTTCGTATTGAAGACTCTGATCTACTTCCTTTGAGTTTATACAACTCATTCCCAAACCATTCCATGGTTCATTGCTAAGAGATCTGATTCATGTTTGAATCTATACTTCGCCTGTCGCACCTGGGTAGTGGGAACAGAGCGACATTGTATCATTTTGGGTCTATGTTCTTTACCTGTTAGATACTCGTCGCATCCCTTGCATTGGCAGACTGCGACATCGTCGCACCTACCGTGTAGGAAAACTGCGACGTCGCACTGTGTACAAGCACAGAGTGCACCGATTTGTCAAATTTTTTGCATGCAGGAATCTCCTTTCCATTTGACAGTCTGGACTTTGGTTTGTTGTATGAACTCCCTTTGTGTTGCAAGATCCAGCTAGAGATACCACCTATAATTTTTGTTTTGAGTGTTTGGTTTTGTTTGGATTGATTTTGGGTTCCATCTTGGACAAGCTTGAAGACCGGTAGTGGTGGATACTCTTGTCTCCTCCACCTTCATCCGCTCACCCTTGCATTCCCTTCCTTCCATACCTGATCTGATCATTATATCATATCAGCTTCCAGACCTCGTTCTCATTTTGTTTGAGCTTTGCTTGCTTGGTTTGCTTGCTGCTGCTTGATTTTGAGTTAAGTGTGTCTTTCAGCTTGATTGAGTGCTTATCTTTTCTTGATTTTTCTAAGTGTACTAAGTGCTGCAAGTAGTGTTTTCTTTTCAGTCATTTACATCTGAAATCCCAATTGCTATCAAGTTTATTCTTTGGTGCATACATTGGAAAGTTAAAAGTGCTTCGTTCCCATCATTTCTTGAACGTTTTTGAAGAAAATTGTTGTGCATTGGAAAATTCTCGTTTATGTTTTGGAAAAGTTGAATGAATTTATGATCTATTGTGTTTTTCTCAAATTATGAATCGCTCGTTTTCTTGAAAGACTCAAAGTACGCTTTGATTTTTGCAAAATTGATTCCATGCTAAGGAAAGATAGATGCATTTTCAATTTTTGTTGCTTTTAGACCATTGAAAGTGAAATTGAAAAACTTGCATATTCCATTTCAGAAACCTCTCTTTTCATTACCTAGTGTCGTTTTGATTTGAAAAGAAAAGAAAAGGAAAAATGCTTTGACTTGGATAGTAGTGTTGTGATTTTTTGTGTTTCCTTGAAAAAGGTAAAGAATACTTTCATAGTCAAGTTTTGTTTGAATTGGGATTGTGTTGCATTGAGTTTGTTTTGGAAATACTATTGGAAAAAAATTTCTCCTTCCCATAGATAGAATTCATCGAAAGAAAAGAATATTTCATGCATGTAGCTAGGGCTTGCATTATGCTTCCGATTATGTACTCACCTCATGCATTCACCTAACCGTCCAAGATAAATTAACGGTAGAACTAGGTAAAAAATTTAGCAACTTGTGTGTAAGTTAGAGACGTGTTCCGGCATCATTAAGCATGGCAGCTGTCGTTATTTTCCAGGACTGTATCCTGGGGGTATTGTAGTCTTTCACGTACTTATCGGTATATCGAGCTCCTTCACGTACCCACCAAGTACCATAATCCATACTCGGCGTATATCGAAGGGTGTATCTCGTACTCGATAGTATATTGGAAGGTCTCTTGCTAAACGGTTCTGCATTAGATAGCACCACTACAGATTTCAGCTCCCACTTACCTTGCGTATATCGGGAGACACCACTAGGATTCCTGAAACCAACCGAGTTAACCATTTGGCCATCTTGGAAAAGAAATACACCAAGAACAGCACTCAGGGAGATTAGCACACATGTACTGTCCAAGTAATCAGGTATGCAGGCAAGGGTACGGTCCCAATCCTCCTTGTCACGTCATATTGTTGGACCCTGCAGTATACCGCGGTTTGCGATGCCTTGATAATCTCGTGAGGTTCCAGACTTTGAATCCACTCCTATTCACATAGTTTGCGTGTTGCTTTTAGACTTGAGTAGTGCTTGACTTGTGTGGTACTTTAGAGACTCTTAGGAAGTTCAGATATGGAAGATTCTTCTGGGACTACCAACCAAGGTGCCCCTTTCCAGGGTGCGCCATTTGTTATTCCCCCTTGTGGAACTGTTGGTCCTCCCTTTATGGCTACGTTGAGTCTTCCCGGATTGACGATAGGATTACCAGTATGGTTATTCTCCAATCCAGTTACACCAAGTGCACCAATTGCATTGAACCTAGGTCCCTCACCACATGAGCATCAATCTCATGGTGACCCTTCTCCTTCTCCATTGAAATTTGAATCGACTTCTGTCTCTTCCTCTTCTCCTACTGAAAACTCTGATGTTAGTAAGAAGGCGGAGAAGAAGAAGCAAAAGAAAAGGAAGATTAAGAAGAAGAAGGATCAGAAAGAGACCAAGTGTCAACCATCTGCCTCTGATGGCACTCATTCTATGAGAACGTCTTGTAAGCCCAAGTTCCCTTGCAAACTTTGCAAGGGTGATCACCTTCTCAAGAATTGTCCCAGTCTTTCCCATGTGTCAGAACTGTGGTCTAAAAACCCCAAACCGTTTGTATCGTCAACCTCTGATCATCATGTTGATGATACTCCCTCGACCAGTGACCCATTAGTAAAGGGTCGAAAGGGTAGAGCCGCAGACCCTTGCTAGCTATGCAAGGGCATGCATCGTACTTACCTTTTTCCAATCATGGATGAAGCTTCATGGTGGTTGGAAGATATTACTAGCTCTCAACAAGTGCTTCCAACAAGCAATAGTAAGTTGTCCCTCGACCCCTCGCTGGTCGACCAAGTGATCAATTCAGTTTCATCTGTAATTGATCCCACTCTCCCTTTCAAGAGTGAAGAGATCGAGTCGATGTCATCTCCACTCGATCCCGCTCTTTCATTGGAGAAAGTTCGGATTGAAGCAGTCATCATGACACAATCTTCGTCTCATTATTATCTTCCAAGTGAGATTGAATTGGAAACCACTGATGTTTTCCTTGTCAGTTCAGAATATCCTAGGAAAGGGGAAATCCTGTCCATTCCTACAAGACCCCCTCCCCCAAGTACTGAGGTCATTTCCTTTGATTGGAATGGTCTAACAGAATCTCGTCTTCCTTCGAGTATTCCCTTTCAAATATCTGTAGGATTTTTTGATAAAGAAATATTTCGTACGATAGTTGATGAAGGAGCTTCTATTAGTATTTTATCCTCAACTGCTTGGCAAGCTATAGGTTCCCCTCAGCTTGTGCCAGTAACTAACCAGATTTTGGATTTTAATAGAAGGCCTACTGGACCTTTAGGGATCCTTCCTAAGTTACCTATTACTTTGGGAGGTAAAACTGTTTATATTGATGTCATGGTTGTCCAAGGTCCCTTAGATTTCAATCTACTCCTTGGACGTGATTATGTCTATGCTATGAAAGTCGTCGTGTCCACACTCTTTCGAGTGATGTATTTTCCTCATCATGGGAATATTATGACCATTGATCAACTTTCCTTTGTGACACCCACTCATCATATGACTCCTAGTCATCAGACTTCCCTGAATGTTCCGCATGTTTTAGTGGTTTCTTCCCCCTGAGGATGGAGGGTACGAGCACAGTTTATGTTATGTTTCAAGATCATTAAAAAATGAAACCAACCACTCTAGCATAGTTTACCTTTGGTTTCAAGCTTGCATAAAAATGAAACCATCCACTCGAGCATAGTTTTATTCTATTTCAAGCTCATTAAAAAATGAGATAGACCCCTCTAAGCAAAGTTTACCTTTGGTTTCAAGATTGTGTAAAAATGAAATAGATCTCCCTCCCATCAGTTTGAGTCTCTCGCTAGAGTTAGAGCTTGAACCTTCATTTCATCTAATTCTCGTTTTCCCCCCCTTGGTGAAAATTTTCATATTAGTATCCAGGTTGGTAGTTGGGTTAGCAAGCAGCATTTTCAGACGAAATGAAGCTTGGGGGGCATGCCACATGTCGTACCATCAGCAATCATGTTGAGGGAACACTACCATGTTAAGCCGTTAGCAATCATGCTGGGGGCATTTACCAACCTCTGGGTATCATGTTGGTAAGGAACCCATCATTAGGCCTTAAGCGTGAGCAAAGTTTACCTTTGGCTTCAAGCTCATTAAAAAATGAAACCAATAGTCTGAGCAGAGTTCTATTCCTATATCAAGCTCGTTAAAAAATGAAACATATCATTTCCCTTTGAGTCGAGTCTCCTCGTAGACTTAGTACCTGCACCTTCTTTTCACCCGCTTATGCCTTAGGCGAATGAAATGAAGCTTGGGGGCATGTCTTCAACCTCTGGAAGTTACGTTGAAGTCAACTCGATCGCCTCTCCACACCACGTTAGAGCTAAGTCACTTACTTCTAGCAATCATGCTGGGGGCAGGTACCAACCATTACGGGAAGAAGTTCACCATTGGGAACTTTTTCGAGCATACTTTCCTTTTTTAGGTTTCAAGCTCATTAAACCATGAAAATTATCCCGAGCATAGTTCATTTTCTATTACAAGCTCGTTAAAAAATGAAGCAGACATCATGAGCATTCTTCCAACCTATCTTCGAGCTCGTTAAAAACAGTAAGATGGCATTTGAGCTTACTTTTCACTTTTTTCGTGCTCTGGTTGAAACATGAAAAGTGGTTTGAGCTTAGTTTTTACTTTTTCGTGCTCTGGTTAAAACATGAAAAGTGGTTCGAGCTTAGTTTTTAATTTTTCGTGCTCTGGTTCAAACATGAAAAATATTTCGAGTGCTTTTGATACCATTGCCGTGCTCGTTAAAAATTCGAGTAAAAAGGTGTGTCTAACGAGTATAGGTTTATCACTTTATCCGGCCTCGCTAGACTACTTATGGAAAAGGAACTGTGCCGAGTTTACTTTTCCTTTGTTGTACTCGGTCATCAACCATGACAAAGTTTTTCATGGAGTCCTTTTTAAGCTCTTTTCAGAGTCCCTAAATAGGAAAAGATTGCCAAGCGAACTTGATGCTTTCACGCTTGTAAAAGCATTTGAATGATTGTCTTTCTGGTAATTGTTTACCCCTTTTTCGGACCAGGAAGCACTATTTACAAAAAAGGAATACTCCAACCAACCATGGCTGGAAGACTCCTCTCCCGCGTTGTTTTACCCTTTTTCAGGCGATGAGGCTAACTTTACGAAAAAGGACCGTTGGAGTCTCCTTTAGTTCTTTTCAGACTCTCTAAACATGAAATAACGCCAATTTTTCCTTCTCTGGACTCGTTAAATTTTAAACATTGAAGGGCCCATTATGGTACAAACCCCTCCTTTCCTAGGTTTGTGAAACATTTGGGATTGGACTCATCTATGAGATGAGCTATACCGAGCATCTGGTTACCCTCATCAAGCTTGTCAAAAACACATGAGGCACTCATCAATCATGATGGGGAAAAAAGAAAGTGTTTGTGTTACATCCCTTATTAGTGGAAGTATGTAGTCGTTCTTGAACATGGCACTCATTTGCATTTGCATACAGCACTTGGATCATCCATTTGTCCTTGAGTTTTCACATATTTCCTGAGTATTATTACTCCTTTGAGTCATTCAGAGAAAAGCTTCCATCATCAGTCGCTTTGAGAATTTGTGTCGCACTCGTCATGTCAATACTGCCAAGTCATGCCATGCCCATGTTCAAGAATATGTCTATCATTTATCATCTGTAGTCAGTACACCCACCATAACGTCAGTCTACTCTGAGTCAGTCTTGCATGTTACTGTACCATCCGATCTACCCTATACATTTTTGTCATGTTTCGTGTCAATTGATGGGGGATTCATCATGGCCCTCCTTCGACAGATTCATCCTTGTCGACTTCAACACATCATCTGAGGATTGAATATAGAAACCAATCGAGTACCTTGGTTGTGCTTGCCTCAATGGTAGGTTATCTCACTTTCATCATGAGTTTACATCATTGACTCTTGATTGAAAGATTTCATCTTGCGTTCGACTTTCAACTCATTTATTC
Organism: Larix kaempferi; assembly: GCA_027924585.1. NCBI lineage: Eukaryota > Viridiplantae > Streptophyta > Pinopsida > Pinales > Pinaceae > Larix > Larix kaempferi. The sequence continues at coordinate 29,143,758 of BSBM01000229.1, read as the reverse complement.
ATGCTTGATGATATGTACTGTGATACCTTGGGAATCACTGACATCAATGGTGATCTCCCTTGCACTTGTTAACAGTTTACATCAATGACTGGTAATCAAGTGGTTTCTCCATGTTCGACATCAAGACATTTGTAATCACATGGATAGATTTGTATCATTGCAGGTTCAGCTTGAAGACCCTCGGGAGTCATGTTTTACCCAGGTTGCGATGGAGTTTGTATTGAGTTATATTACACGGATCCACTTTTGTATTGGTCATGGCCGTGTTATCATCTCATCATGGATCTACGCTTGTGTCTAGTAGCCATGATTGTGTTCAGTCAGTCATTACTACCATTGATCTGCAATGTATTGGTCGGTAGCCATGTTGTACTTCATATGAGATTGTCAATTCAGATTCAGTTGTACTACAGCAGTATCCTTCGTCCGATGAGTCTATTGCCATTACTTCTATCAAAGCACTTCACCTGTTTATCTTCAACAGCTTCATTCTTTGGGGGGCATTCTGTTGCACCCAAAATCTACTCATCATAAGATTCAATGTATACACCCCTGAAGATACTTGGACTAAGTAATCATCCTAGGAGGATTTTTTTCCAAGTGTGCTAAGTTTTGAAGGGTCGTCGCAGGTTGCACACTAGCAACATGCGACGCCACACCTTGCTCCATTATAGGGTGTGACGAAGTCAGTTAAATGGAAAAAATAGCTTCTTCGAGGTCCATATTGAAGCTTGCTAACTTGGGGCCCTATCCCTGACCTCTTGGAAGAGCTAGCACTCGGTTCCTAAACCTTTGGGGAGATCCCTTAAGCCTCTCCTACCATCTCTCAACCTATCCTATCAATACCCTATCCATTTAGTCCTATATAAGTGAATCTCACTCCCATCCCAAAGGGAGGAAGGCTATGGTATCTACATGCTGGTGAAATCACTCTTATAACATCTCCACTCACCCATTGGAGAACTCATACTTCCTTGGAAGGATATGGCAATTGGCTTCGTCGGAGAAGGGCTACAACATTAAGCCTTGGTTGTGGTTCTATATCTCTATCATGTACTCCTCTATTTGCAGTAATACAAATGCTTTCCACCAATATTGTTCATGTGTGTAATGATATTGAGTATTTTACCTGCTTAACTATTTACTTAGATCTCTTATTGTATAGATGTCTTTTACTGGTTTCTCTTGTTTCTTGTCTTGACAGGTCTTGCAGCTTGGATCTGACGACCGTGGGACGCGAAGCAGCATTCAGGAGAAAGGATTGTAAAGTGAAAGGTAAGACATCTAGTACTCGATCCTTAACTAGATCTAGGAAATGTATTGTTAGTCTATTCTATTTGTTCTATACTCACTTTGAGGTAGGGAGATCCGGCTCGCGTCCACTCGATGCACAAGGTACTGGGACCATTTATGGTTCAACAACAACTATTGTTGAAGTTTACACAAAGGATTCTTGGGTACACCATCATATGCATACTAAACTCATAACTTACACTTGGAAACAACCAAAGCATGGATATCAGTTAATTAACATGCACTCTACTTTTGGATAAGATTTACAGAGGTTTTTGGATGATTTTACTGTGTTTGAGGACAACTCAACTAGTTTCACTTCAGGCTCTCCCAAACAGGAAAAGAGTCTCATGAATTATTAGTATGAAACTTGGATGGGATTCATCACTGTCTTAATAACGTAATATGACTAAAAAAACTGAAAATAGACATCCAGATACCTTTTAATTAAAAATATTGCAAAACTAGTCAATTAAAAGGGCCTAAAGAGATAGTCTTGACAAATATGAGCACAAACAGCTTCTAAGGCTCTTGGATTCTTCTTCTAATGGTAAATATGAATCAGTAATAAATCAAATATGCATAATCAAACAATAACTAAGCTTATTAATCAATACATAGAAGTTTCATAGCTCAGACATTGTAGGGAGTAATCAACCTTGAATTTTTACAAAGATTGGAGAAGAATGCTTAGAGAAGAGCAAGAGAGGAAGTGTGATCACTGAATATGAACTGTAGGAGGTTGAGGAGATTTTGTATGCTCGTGGGAGGTTCAATGTACTTCTTAAACTTCTTACAAGAGCGCTATCTCTCCAACTATTCTCCTCTCTCTATGTGAAACTCATCAATACCACCTCAAATTTGCCTAGATCTCTACATCAAATCTAAAGGATAAAAATATACATGGAATGGGTGGATCATGTCTTGAAATTAGTTGTCAATGGATGCATTGGATCATATGTAAAATACTGGAACACTAACTATGGGGCACATCTCCTACAAATGGCTAAGGCTACATCACCAAAGCCTAAAGAAGCTAAGAGCTTAATCATTCACAATTGATAAACTGTCAAAAGATGTGAAAGTGGTGAACCCTACTTCTTTTATAGATTGGGTGACTTTTTGATCAATTCAAGTTGATAATGAACCCCTTGGCCTCATCCAATGTGCCTTCCTTGACTAAGTTGGAATATTCCTGCTTTTCCATACTTGCTAGCTTTCTTCCTTTTGGAAACTGCGCCCTCCTGGATTTTCTTGGCGTTTCCTACTTTTCATACTGACTAGATTTTATTTATTTTTGGAAACTACACCTTCCTTTGTTTCCTGATGTTTCCTTATTTTCAATACTAGATGCTTTTCAGTACTTTCCTGCTTTGTACACTTGCCTGCTTTATGCACTTGCTTACTTTTCACTACTTTTTCCAGTTTCCTTCTTTTTTGCTTTGCTCTGCTTTTCTTTCACTTTCTTCTTTGGTTGACAATTCATTGAGATATCCTTATCTCGTTATGTTCCCTTATCCAACTCATTATCATGTTTAATAATAATTAAATATCCAAAAAATAATTTTATCACCTCTAATTTAATTTATTAAAACAAGTATAGGCTAAATTATTCCTAGTTAATTTAATTGCTTAGAGTCATTGGCCAATGTTATCCCATTAATTAATTAATTCACTGATTTTCACTAGGATCCATGGGGGTTTGATGTGTCATTGGATTCTTCCTGATGCTGACAAAAATGGGAACATGACAGTCCTCCCCTCCCAATATTTCTTGTCCTCAAGCAAGAAACCAACTCCAAACATCTATGAACTCAAAATATGTTGTTGGATCTCTAGAATTGGAATTCTCAATTCCAAGCTAAATACTAGAGGTCCACCATGTTTTTGTTGCACCACTTTGATTATTACTCTCTCATCAAAAAGTAACATTTTCTTCTATGCAGTTATCCAACCTATAGCTGCAACAACTGAATGCCAGGATCCCACTTTTGTGTTGCATGTCTCCCAATGGCATTGTTGCTTGTGGAAAACTATCTTTCCAAATAATTCCAGAGTCCCATTATCTTAACTGCATCCTCCCAAACATCAATATCAACATAAATAATATATCATCATGGAGGATGTCTATATCACTCCACCAAACTGGAAGTTCATCACTTCCAAAGGAATATTGAATCTCCTCATAAGCCATGTGAAAACTAGCACTGCAATTGCCATCCATAAGACATAGGTGACAATCCAATGTCCATCCAGGTATTCTGAAGACATCACATAGTAGCCATAAATTCCCATACAATTGCTCACAAAAGATGAATGATGTGTCCATAAACATTTCACTGATGCAAACAACAAACTTACCTAGTTGGGTACTCAAATCCTTCATGTATATATCCACCCAATCAGTGGATGAATAAACACTCCATCTTAGTCATCTGAATGGAAATATTGTAGCTTCACCATGTGCCATATTCACTCTGGTGCAACAACTCTTTACTCTGCTACTTGTCCCACCTAACTGGATGAGGTGGAACTCCCATGCACTGCTATGCATGATCGAGACATCAGATAGATGCCTATGATGTTTCTCATGAAACTGGTGAGGGAATGGTGCACATGTCAAACCCCAATCTATAACCCTCAAGTCATCAATATAGAGTGGGTAATCCTCCTTCCCCTCATGTAGCACCAAAAGGAAGAATCCTTTTACCCAATCTTCATCCCCATGTGTGTTGGTTTCCATATGTGTGTGGGATGGATAATAGTGAACCAACTTTATGCAACATTCATCCATCATATGTTTTGAAATCATATCAGAGGCTGATCATAATATTAAATAACACTTCTCACACAAATTGCCAGACTAGAATTGTCAAGAACACTGAAAAATCAGACTCAGAATTATGCACAATATTAAACTGTATAGTATAAATGTACATCAGAAAACCATGTATCATAAAGAGGATAAAAATATACATATTTACATCATAAATTTGAATTGCTTTGGAGGCATTCGAATTGCTCACAAAAAGTAGGCTTACTAAACTAGCTAAAACCCCCCAAGGTAGAAACATCTAACTCCAACTCAACCATAAAGCTCACGAATTGTACAAAATGATTTTGGAAGTTGATGTAGGATGAATTTAGGAAAATATGGTATATTTTGGAGTGAAAAAGAGGAAAGGTGTGTTGGCCACAAAAACAAGCAACTGCCAAAACCTCTAGAGCGCCTAGCTTTTACCTTATCTACTAAAAAGTAGAAAAAGTAGTGCAATAGCAGGAAAGGTTCCTTTAAAAATTAGAACAGCTAGAAAAGCATCCACAATTATCATGAATGTGCTCATGTGGATAAGGATGGTAAGCGGTTGGACTAGGAAGGAAATAAGTGTCCAAAATCATAGTAAACTACCTAGATAAGTAATAAAAATGTAATAAAATTATATCCTAAGTATTAAGTGGGTTTTAATGCCCTAACACCCTCCCTTAATCCTGAATGTATATTACAGAAATATCATAAAACTTAGGTCCTAGTAACAAAGGCTTGGTCACCCTTTACATATCATTGTCCAAAAACCAAGGAAATAGGGAAACCTCATGGGACAAAACCCTCCCTCAAAATGGACAAGAACAAAACTTGAAACCTGATCTTTCCTTCACCTCATGTTCAGCTGCTCCAAGAAGAAACTTAAGATGGCTGAAATTATTCTCTACGAAGGATTTAGTGAAAATGTGAGCAGTTTGCTTAGCAGTGGGGCAATACTGCAAAACAATCAATCTCTCATGCACTAGACTACGGATGTGGTGCATGTGGAATTCAATGTTCTTGGTTATTTGTCTAAGTAATGGATCTAAGGATATATTTATAGCACTTTTATTATCAACCCAAAGAACAGTGGGAGTGCTAAATTCAATTCGGAACTCACCAAGAATTCCTTGCAACCAAATGCACTGAGTAGCTGCATTCACTGCTGCCCGGTACTCTACCTCTATTGAAGAGAGTGCAATTGCACTTTTATTTTTACTAGACCACCATATATGGCCTCCTCCAAGAATGAATAAAAACTTGGAAGTGGAATTCCATCCTTTTCTATCTCCATCCCAATATGAGTCAGAAAATGCAACTAGATCTAATGAGGAATTGGAAGCATAGTGGATCCCATGTGTCTTGGTGCCTTGCACAAAGTGAAAGATTTTTTTTGCATCCCTCCAATGGAGCTCATGTGGATTCTCCATATACCTTGCAACATGAGTTACTGGATATGCAAAATCTGGTTGGGAGTGAGTCAAGTACAATAGGCTTCCAACTAGTTTCCTGTAGAGAGTGATGTTCACCAAGGGTGTAGAATCCCCTTCTTCTAGCCTGACTCCTGAAAGTAAAGGAGTATTTTCAGCCTTACATTCTGCCATATTGAACCTTTTTAACATATTAGAATCATATTTAGATTGACATACAGTTATTCATTTGGGTTACTGAGCTATCTCAAGCTCCAAATATTGTCTGAGAATCCCCAAGTATGTCATGGAGAAAGCTTGATGCAAAGTTGTCCTTAGTGATGAAATTTCATCAATGGAACTTCATGTGATCAATAAATCATCAACATATAATACTATAATCACAATATTACCATTTATGTGCTTTACATACACATTCATATCAGATTTGCATTGGTGAAAATCTTGTGTCGGGAGGAAATGGTCCATTTTGCATACCAAGCTCTAGGAGCTTGCTTGAGTCTATATAGATATTTCCTTAACTTGCACACAAGTGATGGATATTCAAGATATCCTTAAGGTTGATGCATATATATATATATATATATATATCCTCCTTGAGATCACCATGAATAAAAGTATACTTCACATCCATGTGATGAACTTCCCAACACCTTGCTACTGCAACTAACAAAACTAGTCAAATATAATCCATTTTTTCCACTGGGGTAAAGGTCTCATTATAGTCCAAAAATTGGAATTATGAAAATCCTTTGGCCACCAACCTTTATTTGTGTTTTACTACATCAGAATCAACATCCATCTTAGTCTTGTAGATCCATTTGCATATTACTAGTTTTTTGCCCAGTGGAAGCTTGACTAGCTCCCAAGTTCCATTCTCCTATAATAGGGAGTGGAACTCCTCATCCATATAAAAATTCCATCTTGGATATTCTGATGCTTCTTCATATGTTTGAGAATATGATTCAACTATGAGAAAACATTTCTCAACAACATTTGGATCCCTTACTGAAAGTGCATTCTCATATTGTGACCTAGTCTTTCTAGGATCTTGAGGATTCCTAGCAGGTTCACCAACAAATTCTATGGTTTTTGTTGCCCACTTTTTCCTTGTTGGTGAGCTTGGGTCTGAAATAATATCATCAACATATGAATCTGAATCATGAGATTCATTGTCAGAAGCCTCATGCAAGTCTTCATTTTCGTCTTCGGTGGTGGTTGAGAAGATTCTCCAATCTCAACTCCTTGTAGGGTTTCTTCCTCAAAGTGACCACTTCTTTCTATGAATGCCTTTTGGGTGACCAGATTAATAATTTTGTACCCCTTTGAGTATTTTGAGTATCCAACAAAAAATCATGGCCTACTATGTGTCTCTAAAGCCCTTCTCTTCTTATATGGCACTCTAGCCCAAGCCTTGACACCAAAAATCTTGAAATGTGAAATATCAGGTTTATGACCACACCAAGCTTCATTAGGGGTAACTCCTTTCAGTTATTTATGTGGAAATTTGTTTTCTATGTAGGTTGAACATTTTATTGCTTCAACCCATAAATTTGGTGGCAAATAGCTTGCTTCAAGCATACAATTTTTCATCTCCTTACGAGATCGATTCTTCCTCTTAGCAACTCCATTCTGTTGAGGAGTGTAGGGTACAGTGTGTTGCCTGTGTATGCCAGCCACTACACAGAATTGCTGAAATTCTTATTTGATGTACTCTCCCCCATTATCAGGTATGATTTACCTTATCTTCCTACCAGACTGGTTCTCAACAAAGGCTTTAAAGACCTTGAAATAGCCAAAAACTTCAGACTTAAACTGCAGGAAGTAGACCCAACAATACCTAGAATGATCGTCAATGAAGGTTAATAGGTATTTGCCTTTGTTCAGTGACAAGTGAGGGAAAGGACCAACAATATCACTATGTATCATATCCAAAGGTTCATAGGTTCTCTCAGGCCTTGATATCTCAAACTTTCTCTCTAGGTGTTTTCCTAGAATACAACCCTGGCAAACTTCCTTAGAGAAGGTGATATTTGGAAACCCTAAAACCATGTTTTTATCATGTAACTCATGAAGGTATCTGTAATTTAGATGGCCAAACCTCTCATGAAAAATTTTGGTTGCTTCATTAGCATGAGAGAGTAGTGCTACTGGTGGAGGGATAGGAAAAAAATGTGAAAACTTGTAAACTCTGGTGGAATGCTCGGCAATGCCTAATGCAACAACTCTTCCTGTGGAGATATCAACTATCTCCACATAATTAGGGGTGAAGACAACTCTTTTGGGTGAACCAATATGGGCCATTTGGTAGGAAGACAATAAGTTTGTAGGTAGACCTGGAACATAAAGGACATTAAAAAATGAGCCATTGTCAAGATATAATCTACATTTACCCTTTGAAGTAGTTTCTGAGTCATCTCCAAGAATAATGATAGGACCTGGGCCATCGAAGGAATCAAGAGTAGAAAATGATTCTCTAGTTACAACCATTTGCCTTGAAGCTCTGGAATCAATGATGTAAGAAGTGTATGAAGATGTGTTGGCCATTAGAGCATGGACTCGCTCCTTGTCATCTGAGTTAGAATCTCCTTCCTTCTTCTTTGTGCCTTCAGGAATGGAGATATGGTTCTTCTCAAGGAATTTTTCCACTTGATCTATGATCTTTCTCATACAGGAGCTTTCAGGATGAAAGCCCCTTTGGAAATATTAGCACTTGGTTCACTCCTTATTCTTCTCTTGATCCTTTCTAGAGGTGGAGGGCTCCTCTTGTGGCTTGGATCTCTCCTTCTTTTGATCAGAAGGATTTTTAGAGTTTTCCTTCTTCTTACCCTTCGAATTCCTTGATTCACCAGCAACTAGAGCTTGATATTTTAAAGGTTTCAAAGCACCCAACAACATAAGCTTATTCTTCTCTTGATTCAAAGACTCCATGAATTCGGACAAACTGGTCATCTTCCAATTATTTACAGTGAGTTTTGTAGCATGTAAAGTTGATACAAAGTCTAAGTATTCTTTCTCCAATTTTGAAAGGATTTCCAAAACTAAGTGCTCATCCTTTTTATCAATACCGCACTTCTTCTACTGCAAAACTAGTGACTTGAATTTCGAGAAATAATCCTGTAGATTCTCGAAACTGCTTGGAATTAGATAAATTGTCTCATTCTCTAGTTGATTTCCTCTCTTATCATTGGTTTTACTAAAAAAATATTTCTATTTCTCCCAAACTTCATTCGGTGAATCAGACCATCCAAATGGAAAAGAAGATATGGCGATGTGCTGAGGAAAAGAAGGCCATAAGCCTCATCTCTCTGATTGTGCCACTTATATTTTTCTACAGCTGAAGTATCCTCTGCTTTAGTTCCCATGGTCACTCTATAGAGGCATTTCGACCTCAACAATATCTCCATATGCGCCTTCCATTGAAAGTAATTGAATGGATTCAAAAGCACACTCTAAGATGGATCCATGAGTAAGATAAGGTGCACACTGTAGAATGATATGTATCTACAAAAATACAACCAAACAATTCTCTAGAGAATGATTCAAACAAAATATCTTTGTAATATGACAATAGGCATTTTTAGGATTTTGTCACGCCCAGGTAGACCTCTTGAGCTAAACTCAAGAGTACAATGCAATGGTCTGTGGGACTTCTGTGGAAACTCATTACTTCTGGTGCGTTGCTAGATGCATTTGTGCTCCCATAAACAAATCTGATACCATGTGAAATCATATCAAAGGATGATCATAATATTGAATAACACTTATCACACAAATTGTCAAGCCCACTGAAAATAAGACTCAGAATTATGCACAATATTAAATTGTATATCATAAATGTAAATCAGTCAACCATGTATCATAAAGAGGCTGAAAATATATAGAGTTACATCATAAATTTGAATTTCTTTGGATGCATTCGAATTGATCACAAAAAGAAGGCTTACTAAACTAGCTAAAACCCTCCAATGTAGAAACATCTAACTCCAACTCGGCCATAAAGCTAACGAATTGTCCAAACTGCTTTTGGAAGGTGATCTAGGATGAATTTAGAAAAATATGGTATCTTTTGGAGTGAAAAAAGAGGAAAGGTGTGTTGGCCACAAAAACAAGCAATTGCCAAAACCTAGACTAGAGCGCCTAGCTTTTACCTTATCTACTGAAAAGCAGATAAATTGGTGCAAAAGAAGGAAAGGTTCCTTTGACACTTAGAATATCCAGAAAAGCATCCAGAATTCTCATGAATCCACTCATGTGGATAAGTATGGCAAGTGGTGGACCTAGGAAGGCAATAAGTGGCCAAAATCATAGCAAAACTACCTAAGAAAGTAATAAAAATGTAATAAATTTATATCCTAAGTATTAAGTGGGTTTTAATTCTCTAACAGGTTTGAGGTTGGCTCAACTGAAGTGATATCATGTGCTTCCTCCAAAACTATGCAACTACCACCTATAAGAAACTCACAATCTCTCTGGCAATGAACATGTGCTTGGTCTTCATTTTGCTTGACCTCAAGCTGCCCAAGCACATGCAAATCAGAATGCACTTCATGTTCCCAATGCACACAAGTACCAAAGATCAAAACATTGTTGTTCAAATGAAAAGGGTGAAAGTACCGTGTCCAATCACAAAAAAAGTAGGCATCATCAAAATTCCATGGATGCACATGCTACTTACAATAAGTGTAAAATGTATCCAATAATTCTCCATAGATGCAAGCAGGAATATCACTCATGTGTCTTTTCTCCAAAATAGTAAAAGAAGAGACACTCTAACCCAATGATCCAACTGGAAATCAAAGTGATTCCCTATGTGAATATTCCCAATGGCTCAACTCTTTGCCACTGGTCAAAAGGTGAATGCAATCAGAATGTGCCTTGCTCACTAAATTCAAGTTGGAACCATATGCACCTTTATGTGTGGAGGCATCAAATTTATGTATGGGATGCATGTGCAACTGCTGAGAGGGAGCTGGTGATATCCTTGAATCAACTAAGGCAAATGCGGGAGCCTTATTCTCCTCTTTAGGAACCATCAAGAAGAAACCTTTGACCAAAAATTCCTCCTCAAATGACATGGAATCAGTAGAAGGAAATAATGTAGGATCATGGACCCAAATATCATCACTTCAAACCTCATCCATCAATCTAATGGATAGATCAACTCCATCAAAGGCTAGTCCATCAAACCAGATCTCTTCTGACTTCTCAATGGAGGAACGACTCACTCCAGGAAGAAGCTCAATTTTTCTCTGGGGAACAGTATGTGATTGGAACTCATCATATGCATCCCAAAACTCCTCAATCATATGCATGTCATCCTACACCTCATGAACCACCATCTCATGAGGTTCCTCCATAGAACTCTAAGTTCATCAACTAAAAGAGAATGGTTAACTGGAATGTCGGAGGGAATATGTGATCTTTGCAACTCTTGGTGAAGTTTCTCTATATCCATCTTAGATTCCAAGAGGGCACTTTGAGTGCTTCTTAAAGAATATTGAGTGGCCATCAACTCATGATAGAGCTTGAAAATATCCCCATCATCCTTCAAGGATGCTCCATGCAACATATGAACAAGCTCATACAAATAATCTATGTCAGAAAGCATGTGTGAAAAATAACCTTGGATTGTAGACATTGTTAGGCAACAAATTTCCAAAAATAGTATGAAAAGAGCATAAATAGATCAAAAAGAGTACTCCACGACTAGATTGAAGAAAATAGCTGAATAGAAAGCCTCTTCGAGGGGGAAACATCCTTACACAATGTACTAAGTACACAAGACAAGATAAGATACTCCAAATGAAAGGTCTCCTTCCTATATATAGGAGACTAAGGGGTACAATACCAACTAACTGACCCAAGCCGACATAACTAATATAACCATATTAATAACAATTACCACTAATGGACCAAAGTTGACATCAAAACTAATGTAATGAACCACAATATAGGGGGGAATGTGCCCATATTTAGGATTAACATGCCCCTCCCCTTCAGACAAGTATTGTCCTCAACGCTTGATTAGTTGTGGATGCATCTGTATGAAGGACTCATCTTCCCATGTCGAATCTTCAACTGGTAATTTCTTCCACTTTATGTGGTACTCAGTAATATCTCGATTCCGTATTTGTTTAGTTATTCCTTGTTTCAATGATTTGTTTAGGTTCCAATATGACTTTTCCTTCTTCATCAAGCTCTGGCAAGATTGTTTGAATTGGGATCTTGTCTCCTATTACCTTCTTTAAGCAAGAAACATGGAAAACATGATGTACTCTTAAAGATGAAGGGAGATCCAATTTGTAAGCCATACTACCAATCTTTTGCAACAATTTATAAGGACCATAATACTTGGGTGATAATTTATTGTCCTTATTTAGTTGCTTGAGAGACATCTTCTTATAAGGTTGTATCCTGAGAAATACCCAATCCCCTTCTTCAAAAATCCTTTCACTGCGATGTTGGTCAGCTTGTTGTTTCATCTTGTTTTTTGACATAGTCAGGTTTCCTTAAGTATTTGGAGAACTTCCTTTTGGAGCTCTATGTGATCTTCCATGGCTTGAACTTTAGATTTTCCTTTTAAGGGAGATGTGATAGATGGAGGCTGGTACCCATAAAGTGCCATAAATGGAGACATTTTGTATGACGTATGGAAGGAAGTATTGTACCACCATTCTTCTAAAGGCAACCATTTCACCCATTGTGTTTGTTTATCATATGCAAAGCAACAAATATAGCCTTCCAAACAGTTGTTCACTAACTCGGTTTGTCCATCAGATTGAGGGTGATAAGATGAACTGTGAGCCAATTGAGTACCCAAACAAGAAAATAATTCAATCCAAAATTTTCCAGTGAAAATTGGATCTCTATCACTTACAATAATATTTGGATTTCCATGTAACTTATGAATAGTTTCCATAAAGGTTGCAGCTACTGTACTTCCATTAAAAGGGTGAGATAATGCACAAAAGTGTGCATACTTCGTGAGTCTATCAAAAACCACCATAATAACATTCTTTCCTTCGGACTTGGGTAGACCTGTGATAAAATCCATGGAGACTTCCTCCTAGTGCTGGAAAGGTATATCTAATGGTTGTATAAGTCTTGGGGTCTTAACTATTTCACCCTTATTCTATTGGAAAACCAAGCATTCAGCCACGAACCTTTGAACATCATATTTAATACCTTCCCAAAAAACATCCTTCTTGACCTTGTGAAAAGTTTTCAGGAATCCTGAGTGCCCACCTATAGGAGAGGCGTGTAATTCTGAAAGGACCTTCTACTTGAGTTGGGAGTTTTTGCATAAATATAAGCGATCATTATACCATAGTGAATCATTTTTCCACACAAAAGTGAGTCTGATACATTGGGATCATTCTATATATTTTGAATGAGCATCCACATGGATAGGTATTTTTTCCATTCTTCTCTTGCCGATACTATCCAATTTGGTTGTAGAATGGAAATGTAACAAAGTAATGCCCCAACATCTTCATATTTTCTGGAGAGTGCATCTGCCACCACATTATGTTTCCCCTTTCTATAGATGATTTCAAATTCATATCCCAACATCTTGGTTACCCACTTTTGTTGCTCTTCTTAAGATAGTCTCTATTCCAAGAAGTATTTAATATTATCATGATCTATTTTGACCTTTAAGTGCCTACCTATTAGGTAAGGACGCCATTTCTTAAGAGCATGTAGTATTGCCAACATTTCCATCTCATAAATGGGATTTTGTAAGTTCTTTCCCTTGATTGGATGACTTGTGAAAGAAAGTGGGTGTCCTTCTTGCTTTAGAACAATGCCAATGCCATTTCTTGAAGCATCACATTCCATAATAAAAAAATTTGTGAAGTCTAGTGTGGAAAATATAGGAGTTGTGCACATTTCCTGTTTAAGTTATTCAAAAGCTTGAGTTTCCTCTGGAGTCCAATAAAATTCATCTTTCTTCAATAATGTTGTTATAGGAACTGCTATTCTTCCATAATTTCAAACAAACTTGCAGTAGTACCCTATCAGACCTAAGAATCCTTGAAGATTCTTCAAGTTTTTGGGAATCATCTAGTCTATCATGGCTTTAATTTTGTTAGGGTCTACCCTGACACCTTCATGAGATATAATATTACCCAAATACTCTAACTCCTTCACCCCAAAGAAACATTTGGAAGGTTTTGCATATAGTTGTTTCTCCTGTAGTAGTTGTAGTACCCTGTCAACATGTTGAACATGCTCTTCACAAGACTTTTTATATAATAGTATATAATCAAAGAATACTAGCAAAATGTTTCTAAGAAAATGCTTGAAAATGGAATTCATCAAACCTTGAAATGTGGAAGGTGCATTCGTGAGACCAAATGGCATGACTAGAAATTCATAATGAACTTCATGAGTTTTGAATGTTGTTTTGGGGATGTATTCATCTTTCATTCTAATTTCATGATACCCAGAACGAAGATCCAACTTTGTGAAGAAAATTTCTCCATGTAATTCATCTAGAAATTCATCAATGACACGAATGGGAAACTTATATTTAATGGTGATCTTGTTGAGCTCACTATAATATGGACACATATGCCACGATCCATCCGGCTTGTGTACCATTACCACTGGTGGAGAGTAAGAACTTTGGCTAGGCCTAATTATGCCATCCTCTAACATTTATTCAACCATACACTCAATTTCACTCTTTTGTCCATAGGGGTATCTGTAAGGTCTGATATTAGGAGGAACGCTTCTTGGGATTAAGTGAATAGCATGATCAAAATCTCGGATAGGTGGAATACCTTTCGGAATATCTTCAAATACCTTGGAATGCTTATTAATGACCCTTTGGATATCTGGGGAAATAGGAGGCTTAGATGTTTGAACATCTAATGAGCATAATTGTGCAATTACACATTGATGTCACTTTTTCATCAATTTTTTCATACCATTAGAGCTTATCACCTTGCTTGGTTTCCCTATGATATAATTCATATTCATTTCCTTCCCATAAAAATTTCATGAAAAGCTTCTGAAAATTAAAAGCCATAGTTCACAAGGATTGTAACCATTGAACTCCTAAGACAACAACAGCACCACCCATTGGAATAGCAATCATTGGACTATTCAATACATATTCTCCTATAGTAATATTTATATTATGGCATTTCCCTGAGCAATTAATAGTTCCTCCATCTGTAATCATTACTTGAAACTCTAGTGTTGGATATACACAGCAATTGAGAGCTTTTTCTAATTTATAGTGAATGAAATTATGAGTACTACCATAATCAATCAACATTGTTACCTTTTTTTTGTGATAAATCCTTCAATCTTGAGAGTTTTAGGAGTGATAATTCCATCCAATGCATGACATGATATGGTGGGATTAATCTCTTCTAAAGTAGTATCTTCTATTTCTTCATCTGGAGATGGTTCTTGTTCTTTTGGTTCTTCCTCTTCACAATCTATGTAAAATAATTTATTCTCACCACACTTATGTCCCTTACTATACTTGTTGTCACAATTAAATCATAGGCCTTTTGCTTTTCTTTCCTCTATTTGCTAAGGTGTTAATCTTTGAGATGGGTTAGAAGAAGTAACAGTATTCTCTCGGTATGTGTTAGAGATGCTCTTTCTAGTAGCCATCGACATGTTTTTACTTTCAACCTTCCTTTCCATCATGAAGGCCTTCTCCAAGGATGGTGGTTCAAAGAGAGGCACCTCATGTTGAATGTTATCCTTAAAGGTTCCAATAAAGAGATCCAACAGATTATCTTCTGAAATGTTCTTCACTCTAAGACTTAGCTTCTAAAACTGTTTGATGTGCTCTACAACTTGACCTTTTTTCTTGATATTTATTAACTGGCTAAAGAAGGTATTGCTATTAATATCCCCACAATGTGCACTCAATTATTTGGTGAATATAGACCAAGATATAATAGAGTCCTTTTTACGGTCACAAATCCATTGGTACCATACAAATTGATCAAGATCTAAATATAATGATGCAATAGTTATCTTTTGCAAAGTTGGAACTTGGTGTAGATCAAAGAATTGCTCCATTTGGAATAACCATGTTATTGTATCATTTCCATCAAACTTTCAAATGTCAATATTGGGAAGTTGGGTAAGCCTTGGTGACCATCCCTGATGACTTCCATTACCCGAATCATTTCCTCTTGGAATATTCTTATTCATGGAAGGTTTATCAACATGATAATTATCTTTATCCTCCTGAGTATCCTGGAACACATCATCACCTGTAGGAAGAGTGTCCCTTGAATTTTGTATGAGATTAGCAATATTTGTCATATTCCCCATCAAATTCTCCTCTAGATTGAGTAAATCAACTGTTCTCACCGAACCTTTCATATTTTCCTCCATTTTATTCAAGTTCTCCTCTAAATTATCCAAATCAACTTTTTTCACGGACCCTTTAATCATATCTTCCAACTCGGAAACTCAAAAAGAGAGGTCTTCCCTTTCATCATACGTCAAGGATGGATCCTATGGTGGTTTGGATGGAGTTTAAGACTTTAGACTTCCTTTTGGTTTCATTTTGAACAATATAAATAGATATCACCTTAGGTGTCACCACAATTAGATCCTTCTACTCAAAGTTATCAAAATTAAAAATGGCGTACCTTTTCAAACCCTTATTTGAAGACTGTTTTATGTCCGACTTGAAACTGATGTAAATTTTAAATTTATGCTCCTCTATGTCCGAAACTTCGTACTATTGTATCCTAATGTGTAATATTTCCAATGACACAGGTATGACCTAATTTGAATTTTTACCAATAATAATTTATTGTGAATCTCCTGACACCTCTTATTTTTTGTCTTCCAGAATAGTAAACTTGTACGGTATGCCACATGTCCAATAATTTGTATCTAAGGTTGAAAACCATACCACGGATAATTTGTTCCATATTCTTTCATATGCAACAAGTTTCACTCAATTTGTATATTTCATGCCCCATATATGACCTTTTTTCTCAGAACACTTGTTTTAGACTATTTTTTGGGCTAGTGAGAATCCCTAGCGTCTAGAGTGAATATATTCGAACCTGTAATGTTTGAAGATATGAAACTTTGACCACATTTATCTCGGCCTTGTTTCTAGATGGGTTTTAAGTCTCACTCTCTGAACCCTTGTAGAAAAAATATTATAGCGAAAATTCCAATATGACTCGTTTTTAAGAAACCAGTCTCGAGGAAAGGGCTATGATACCAAATGTTATGCAACAAATTTCCAAAAAGAGTATGAAAAGAGCATAAATACATCAGAAATATTAATCCATTACTATATTGAATAAAATAGATTAATAACAAGCCTCTTTGAGGGGGAAACCTCCTTATACAATGTACTAAGTACACAAGACAAGACAAGATAAGATACTCCAAATGAAAGGTCTCCTTCCTATATATAAGAGACTAAGGGGTAAAATCCCAAATAACTGACCCAATCCAACATAACTAATATAACCATACTAATGACAAGTACTACTAATGGACCAAATATGACATCAAAACTAATGTAATGAACCACAATATGGGGGGGAATGTGCCCATATTTAGGGATTAACAGACATTGATCTCTGGATCTTCTCCATGGATTCAAGGAAAGATGAATCTTCCAATGAATAGGCTCTCCAACAATATTTTGACACTAAAACATGTGTATCATAGAGAATGTATAAGGCCTCCTTTATATTTCTTTCGCTCATCTCGAGTGGCCTTTCAAAAGGAGAAGGTTGAGATCGAACCTCCTCATCATCTATTAATGGATCAACCTCATGAAGCTCTTGTGGTGATAGTGAAATCAATCCCTGGATCTTTTCCTCGACTGCAAGGACTTCATATTCTTCAGGTTCATTGGATCTTTTACTTGCAGTAGCCTCATCAAGTGGTATCTCTATATCACCAACATAGAGATATGGGCATCCATCTATAGATCTCTCCTCAAAACTTAGGCACCCATCAGTAGGTACGTCATCATAGCATCCATCAGTAGATGCTTCTTTAGAACTTGAGCAACCATCAGTAGATGGCACTTCTTGGCACCCATCAGTAGCTACTCTCTTATCCATAATTGGATGATCCTTGGAAGAACTGGTGGTGTCTCCTTCATGCTTACAACCCTCATCAGTAAGGATTGTACCTTCATCTTCTTCAAATATACATGGTTCTTCACTTGGGAGATTATTGTGCCTCCCATGTTCATAAAATGGATGATTTGTTCTTACTTCTTATTATCTCATTGGTTTGGTTCCTTTCAATGAATCCTCATCTAAATAATTGAGCTCAAATCCAAACCTACAGTAAAAATAATCTTTGAAAGGAATGTCTTTACAAATCTTTTCTCCCAAGGCTAGATACTCCTAGTAGTGGTGGGGCAAGTTTTCACATGTAGATATCATCTTTGCTAAGTCCTTCTTAGGATTATCCATTGGTGGTTCATACCATTTATCTTCACTATACATATGGTCACAAATGTAACCATCATCATCTATTGGTAGGCCTCCATCAATGTAAATGATTTATTCTTCCTCATATAACTCAAAGCCTTCATCTTCCATGACTATAACTTGAAGATAGATCTAAGATATTTATTCCACTAAGAGTTAATTTCCATAGGATGAGCCAAGGAAATTTCTATGATACCACTGTAATATCCCTAAATCATATTTCAAAGGATATTAACTTTACTTCAATATTTAAAACATAATTTAACAAGGGTTGAAACTAGTAATCAAAACTAGTCATGAAGAAACTAGACCTAGTCATGGATTAACCAACCCAGATATTGGGAGTTGGTATCTTTTGGATCTACAAAATATGTTAGTGAGTGTGAAGAATCATAGAAAATAGAATCAGGTCCATATTCAGAGTCTTATGCAGAAGGCACTGGGACCATTTATGGTTCAACGACAACAATTGTTGAAGTTTACACCAAGGTTGCCTAGGTACACCAACATATGCATACTAAAATCATCCTTGAAAACAAACAAAGGGTTTATATCAGGTCATTAACCACCAATATACTATTGTACAAGAGTTACCAATTTTTTGGAAGGATTTGACTGTGTTTGGAGGTCCAAATAGAAAGAGCCCTATGGAGAATTGCTCAATTAGTTTCACTTCAGGATCTCCCAAATAGGAAAAGAGGATCACGAATTCTTAGTCTGAGACTTGGATGGGATTCGTAACTGTATTAAGAACCTAATATGACTAACCGAACTGAAAATAGACATCAAGGGAACTTTTAATTAAAAATACTGCAAAACTAGCCAATTAAAAAGGCCTGAAGAGCTAGTCATGACAAATATGAGCACAAACAGCCTCTAATGCTCTCGAATTCACCCAAACATAAATAAAATATGCAGCATCAAACAATAACTTATATTAGTAATCGATATATATAATTTCCATAGCTCAAACATTATAAGGAGTCATCAATCTTGATTTTTTACAAATATTGGAGAAGAATGCTCAAAGAAGAGTAAGAGAGGAAGTGTGATCAATGAATATGAAGTGCAGGAGGTCGAGGAGATGTCAGATTCTCATGGGAGTTTCACTGTACTTCTGAAACTTCTTACAAGAGCTTTATCTCTCCAACTATTATCCTCTTTCTAGGTGAAACTCATCAATACCACCTCAAATCTTCTTGGATCTCAGCATCAACTCTGAAGGATTAAACTCTACATGGAATGGGATGGATCAGATATGAAAATTAGTCATCAATGGATGACTAGATCATATGTAGAATAATGGAACACTAACTATGGGTCACATCTCCCATAGGTGGATAAGGCTACATCACCAAATCCTAGAGAAGCTAAGAGCTTACTCATTCACAATTGATAAACTATCAAAAGATGTGAAAGTGGTGCTCCCTCCTTCTTTTATAGATTGGGTGACTTTTTGAGCAAGTCAAGTTGTTAATGAACCTCCTTTCCCTCCTCCAATGCACCTTCCTTGACTAAGGTTGAATCTTCCTGCTTTTCCATACTTGTTAGCTTTCTTCCTTTTGGAAACTACGCCCTCCTATATTTTCTTGATGCTTCCTGCTTTTCATACTGACTAGCTTTTATTTATTTTTGGAAACTGCACCCTCCTTGCTTTCCTTATGTTTCATGTTTTTCAAGACTAACTACTTTTCAGTACTTGTCTGCTTTGTACACTTTCCTGCTTTATGCACTTGTTTTATTTTCACTGCTTTTTCCAGTTTCCTTCTTTTTTATTTTCTCTTCTTTTCTTTCACTTTCTTCTTTGGTTGACAACTCATTGAGATATCCTTATCTCCTTATGCACCCTTATCCAACTCATTATCATATTTAATAATAATTAAATATCCAAATAATAATTGTATAACCTCTAATTTAATTTATTAAAACAATTATAGGCTAAAGTATTCCTAGTTAATTTAATTGCTTAGAGTCATTTGCCAATGTTATCCCCATTAATTAATTAATTCACTGGTTTTCACTAGGATCCATGGGGGTTTGATGTGACATTGGCTGCTTCCTGGTGCTGAAAAAAATGGGAACATGACAGTTTCAGAATGACAACAATATGATCAGGTTTAATTGTTCTATGTACTTGGTTTCCATTTTCAATATATAAATCAACTATTTTTCATGTCCAATACATTATCTTTATATGCATGTTATTTTGTGTGGATGATTACTGTTATTGAATTGGAAATCTATAATTTTGCGAGTATTCTTTTATAATATTTTTGGTTATTATGATGCTTTCACTTTCCTTTCTTTTCCTTTCAAGAATTACAACAAGAGGTTGAGGCCAAGGAGCAGAGCTCAAGACCAGAGGATTCTACTTCAAACACTTGGAACAAGGTATGTACCCTTAATGCTTTGTATGTCAATTGTTTGTTGAAAAGAAAGTATTTTTCTTACTGGCAAGATTAGGGTTTGTTTATGTCTTTGCTCTGCAACAACTAAACCCAATAGTTGTTGGGGATTTATTTCCCTAAACACTACTTTACAAATTAGGAAATTTGTGCATTCCATGGAAAGGAGAATTCAGTTGATTAAAGAAGCTCATACTCAAGAATTCTTGGACATTTTGGTGTCAAAATAATAGTGATGAATATACATAGGTATTTTATTTTCCTAAGTTGAAAGCGAAAAAAATTGAATACATTCAAGGCTAATATGTTCTATGTAGCTTTAATATTGGAAATTGTTTCCTTTCTTCCTTGACAACCTCTAAGGAAAATGTGTGGATTTGATGAAGTGCAACCAAAATATCTACATGTTATTATGAAGTCCGTAGTATCTAATCCATAGCATTATGCTTAAACATACCTCTATCATGTGAGCTCATATGAGGTTCTCCTTTCTTTCTAAATGGGAGATCAACTATTGATTTTAAGCTTCAATATGTGTACATGGTTGATCTTGGACTATGATTAGCATTCCCTATGATGTGGATGATTATCTATTTCTTGGATTAAAGATGCTCTATGGACAATGTTGTTGTGTTGGGGGCCATAGTGGATCATAGGGGAGGTGGGTATTGGGAATCTAGGGTAAATCTATAGAAGTGAGGGGAAAACTACTATGAGAAGTGGGAGGCTAGTGTAATCGATACATAAAAATGTGAGTGTAGAATAGCCAAGGAGGGTTGTAGAGAGAGGTGGACAACCAAGGATGAGGGAGTATGTAGGTGAAGAATCCTAGAAAGAGTGGCGATGGATGGATGAATATTGGGAAAGTGACTTAGAGAGAAAATGGAAAAGTGCTAGGCCCATAAAGGGATCTATGGAAAAGAGGAAAAAAATGAGGTGGGGTTTGGTAGATCCCTAGCAGTTGTTTTTCAAATTTTGCGAAAAATAAATTAAAGGATAGTAAGGATGAAATTCTTGGAAAATAAATAAATGTTGAGATGGTTGACTAACAAGATTATAAGGGAATTGAGAGACCAACAGTCTTCATAACCTTCAAAATTATAGAAATTAAAGCAAATATTTTGTGAGGAAGTGAGAACCCCTTGAGAAGATGTTAGATTTGTCTTTGTAGATTGGGCTTACAAAGGAGAAATATTCAAAAACTGAGTACGAATATAGTGGAGGATCAAAATAGGATTTGATATTAACTAATACATTCCCATGAGAATATTAGGAAAAAAATTGATCCAAAATGGATCATTATATAATTTGTCATCTATTTTAGTACTTTTTTGGTGGAAACGTTGGAGCAATTGACATATAGGGCTCATTTTAGCAGCAAGTCCCACTTTGGTTATTTGGAGTCCATAAACATATAGAGCTTGTTTGAGGCATTAAATGGCCTTCTTTGGGATCAAAACTTTGCAAATAAAGTTTGCATCCCATATAGTGGAGGATCAAAATAGGATTTGATATTAACCGATACATTCCCATGAGAATATTAGGAAAAAAATTGATCCAAAATGGATCATTATATAATTTATCATCTATTTTAGTAATTTTTTGGTGGAAACATTGGAGCAATTGGCATGTAGGGCTCATTTTAACAGCAAGTCCCATTTTGGTTATTTGGAGTCCAGAAACATATAGATCTTGTTTGAGGCACTAAATGGCCTTCTTTGGGATCAAAACTTTGCAAATAAAGTTTGCATCCTCTCAAACCTATTCTACACATTGAGATATTTATAGCAGTGCAAAGATCACCTCAATCGGAATTTGTATGCATAAGTTATGCCTCCCACAAGTTGACCTATCATGTTAACCACCATGATACCGAGTGGAAGCCATGTTAGCTCCCATTACTCACACATGTGGATCTAGTCATGTTTTGACCTTAAAGAATATTTTTGAGGGTCTAAAACCCTAACCCTAATCCAAAGTTAAGCCATGCAAAAAAACCTAACCCTAACGCTAGATAACTATCATCCCATGTTAAATGTTGGGATACTACAAAAGGAAGGGGTTCCATTCTTATTGTATTGTTTATTTCTCCATGGTAGAGCAAAGCATCTAGGAGTGAGATATTGAATCAAAGCAAAGGAAGTAGATGATCATATAGCAGCCATTCATGCCACAATGTCCATGGAAGTCCAAAGTGCCCTTTCTTTGTATTTGCATTTCATAAATGAGAATAAAAGAACAAGGCATAGACCTCACCTTATAGCTAGTTTTTTCCCATATTGGGTTTCCCCAGGGTACATATTATATCAATTGTGTGGATGGTGTGTTATTTGCTTGCTTCTTTCATTTCAGTTTCATTTTATTTCAGTATTTTGTGTGTTGAGTTACTACTATTAAATATGTAATCTGAAGTAAAACAGTACATAATAAGAGATTTCAAAATATTGTGAGATTTGTAATGACAAAAACGATTCCAATAAAATATCCAGGCACAATTTACAGATCAAAATTGCCCAAGAGAACACATGTTAATTGTGTCTCAATTGATTTATAATTTACAGACATCCAATAAATGAGATTATCAAAGTTGACTCAATTTTTAAGTATAAAAAACAAAGAAGAATGTTCAAATATCCAACTATAACTAACCACATAATTTATTAATGAGTTAACAAAAGAACCATTTAAACCACTACATTTCCATAAATCTTGAGGCTTATAGGAGACATACATTTAGAAAATAATAATTGAACACATAGAACAATAATTATAAAATAATAAAATATGTGTGTTCATGAATTTAGTTGGTTGTAAAGTAATTGATTATGAATGAAGTTATGGCTTAATAACAACATCAAATTACAATAGTGAAATGCCAACCATTTTGGATGATTGTAAAATTCTCCTCAAATTAAGTTGCAACTGCACATTACATTTAATGTATTTTCATTTTTGAATCTATACACTTTACACTCAACACTGAATGACATTAGGAGATTGAGATTTCCTAACCCATGTTCAAAAATGAGGAGTTTAGACTTGCCTAGTTTGATTATGGAAAGAGAAACATGAGAGGAGATTGAGATTTTAGGGAGAAAAAATATCAAAGGACCACTCAATCCTATCTCAAGTGTTAAATTGTTTCATCCACATGGAGTGAATGAAAGAAATAGTCCAAAGTAAGAAACATGGTGTTGCATGTAAACTTTTCATTGTTGTCTAATTAGGTGATTTCTCTATCATATTCAAGAAGATGCAACCTATGGTGGTATTTCAGTCACACCATCATCATCAATGGATGACACACCCACATAAACATAGTATTTGCCTTGCTCTCGCATGTTGACTTTCCATCAGTCTTCATTTAGGTTATTTTTTCATTAAATTCGAGAAGATGCCATCTATGGTGGGTATTTCATATCACACCATCATCATGAATGCATGAAGTCACTTCCACGTGAACTCATTAGTTCCCCTCTCTCCATTGAGGGAATTGTCATGCTTATATAATTTGTAGGCAAACTTTAGGCATTTTTCAAAAATCTTTGTGCATAACAGTGAAGTGGTAGGTTCCTTTGTTAGAACTTAGAAAATGTACAAGGTTTTAGGCATAAAACTTGTCACTTCAATATTCCAAATAAGATGAAGAATGCAAAAAAATTTCCTAACATGTAAATGATTAACCTTCAACTTATTGATCAATTTCCAATTAAATGATTTCTCTATCAAATTTTAGAGGATGCAACAAATTTCAAAAGATGCAACAAATAATAGAATTTCAAAATTACATCATCAGCATCGTTGAGTCGTCATCATCATCAATGAATGCCCTCACACCCACATAGACTCACTAGGCCCCTGCCCTATTGAGGAAAATGCCATACCTATATGACTTATATATCGAATCTCCAACTAATCAACCAAGATAAAGAGGATGCAACAAATTTCAAAAGATGCAACAAATAATAGGCTTTGTCAAATTACATCATCAACATGGATGAGTCATCATCATCATCGATGAATACCCACACATCCACATTTACTCAATGAGCCCTACCCCATTTAGGAAAATGTCACACCCTATATGACTTATATCGAGTTTCCAACTAATCAACCAAGACAAAATTGGTTAACCAATGAGTTATCAAACAAGGACAAAAATCTCCCAGTTGGCAAAGGTGTCTTCACCACAAATACAAGTTGTCTTGTAAAACAAAATACAATGTGCCTCAACAACCAAGACAAAATTTGTTGACCAATGAGTTATCAAACAAGGACAAAAATCTTCCAGTTGGCAAAGGTGTCTTCACCACAAATACAAGTTGTCTTGTGAGGCAAAATACAATGTGCCTCAGCTTTGGTTCATTTTGTATGTATAATGCGAGGCCACACTATACTAAAATATAAAAGTCGAGATCATTAAAAACATATAATTTTAAAAAATAATCGAGAAATTCCGAATGTCACGGCTGTTGCCATCGAAGCCTTTGAGAACATGCGTTTCCCAAAGTTAAGAGGTATCACACGTGGGTCTCACCTTCATTTCCGTATACGTTCCGTACATACTCAATTTTATATTAATATATTTGTTTACTAATGAAATGAATAAGCCAAATATTTCAACAGTGAAAAATGAAATCCAATTGCTTTACTAGAAATCAATGATTTTTTCTCAAACAAAAATCTATGGTGTAGTCTAAATATTTTAAGTTTTTAATTTTTTTCGAGCATATTTTTCGTCTCACATATATTAGTTATGGAAATTGTATAATTTGGGTGCTACGAGGTATTTGAGGGCATTGAATCTAGTTATAGATTCAAAAAATACAATTTAAACATGTAAAAATTTAGATTTTACCAAAAAAAAAATTACCGATCAAAACCCACCGTAAAGTCGAACACTTAGAATAAATAGACTACTCCAATATCTATTACATTTAAAGATCTTGAAATAAGACTTTAGAATATAAAATCATTAATAATATAGATTTATGATTTCTATGTAGAGACATGATCGTTTAAGAGATTGAAAAACATTATTTTGTTTGAGCATTATCTTGGTAATTAAATTTACAATCAAATATGTTAGGTTATATAATAATAAAATTAAATTTGAGAGAAGAGAGGACCTGAGTTTTTGAAATGATAGTTCTCGATGTTTCAATCCCTATTGTGGGATCATCATCAGGAGACAGTGAAGTCTGGGAAGAAATTGTGATTTCCCAATGATCTTTGTATATGTAGTGGTGGTGGTGGTTTGGTAGATGGAAGTAGGTTAGGTGTCGACTCATGTTTTAAGGGAGGTTAGGATTTGTCTAGAATTAATTAATTGTTCTTTGTGTATTCTCTAATGTTTCAAAGTTAGAAAATTTATTATTAATTAGTTTGATTAAGTTAACTTAATTTTGATTTTATTACAATTCATTTATTACTTAATTTTATTTAGAATTTTAATTTTAATGTTTTTAATACTCCATGTTAGGTTTAATAGTTTTGTTATAAAAATACTTTATTATTACATTAGTTTGATATAGTTCATTGTATGATTTTAATATAATTTAGTTAAGATTTTAATTTTACAATGTTATAGTGAGTTAGAGTAATTATAATGATTAATTAATAATTATATATTTTAACTTGTTTTTAATTTAATTTGTAATTATAGGTTTTAGTTTAACTTAGTTTCAATTGATTACAAGTTTTTAATTTCATATTGTTTTTATTATAATTTGGTTTAATTTAATTATATAATATACATTTTTCTATATAGGTAGCATATTTTCATTTAGACTCTTTTATTTTTACATTGTTTTTAATTAATCTTTTAATTAATCTTATAACTAGACAAACCTTAATTTCCCTTAAAACCTGAGTCGACACCAAACTTACTTTCATCTACCAAATTACCACCACTACTACATATACAAAGATTATTGGGCAATCACAATTTCTTTCTAGACTTTGTTGTCTCATGATGATGATCCCACAGTAAGGATCGAAACGTTAAGAACTATCATTTCAAAAACGCAGTTCCTCTCTTCTCTCAAATCTATCAATGCGTATAACACTCTATAAACAAACAAAAAATATTGGTTAAAGGTTAAATGTTTTTATAGTGTCATAAAGATTACGAAGAAGTTAAAACAAAAGTTAAAGTAATTAAGAAATAACAAGTGGTAAATTGCAAGAAACAAATTATATTAAAAAGGTAAGAGGAGATTCGAGAGGTTCACAAGAAAAGGAATAAGGAGTATCTAATCAAATGAAAGGATAAAGATTAGGAGGATGCATCAAAGATTTTAGAAGAGGAACTTGGTAAACTCGTGGGATCATCTTATTTTGACATATTTTCTAACCATTCCTTATTAGTAGGAGATCATTAAACGTTTTAACTAGGGAAGTTTGATCGAAGAGTATTTATGGGCTTTTGGCAATCGTGAATCACCCAAACACATTTTGATTCATTAAATTCATTTTTGTTTAAAGGTTTTAGTTTTCCAGCATGCAAAGCAGTATTCCAATATTTTCATTAAAACACATTAATACCATGGGATTATAAGTTGATTTTTGGATGTTGAAAAGGATGTCTTTCTATACCTAACAAATTTCAAAAGCAAAAAGTTAGAACATTTACCCAAATCTAGAACTAGTGCATGGAGAAATTCCAAATTTTATATGCACTTAGTATTTTAATCGGCATGTGTTATCTTTTGGACCTCAAGTTTGAAACTTGGATAGGATGTTAAGGAAAAAAATTATGTGCTCACGAATAGTGGGTGAAATTTATTGATTTTTATATTGTACGGATGTCCTA
Organism: Larix kaempferi; assembly: GCA_027924585.1. Classification (NCBI taxonomy): domain Eukaryota; kingdom Viridiplantae; phylum Streptophyta; class Pinopsida; order Pinales; family Pinaceae; genus Larix; species Larix kaempferi. The sequence goes on along the minus strand of BSBM01000229.1, from coordinate 29,116,552 downwards.
AACCAACATGTCTAGTTTTGACAAAATTTTGCAGAAACAGGGGTTTAGTTTTTTTCCTAGCACACATCCAATAGTCAGAGTTAAACTTTGAAATAAAAAATAAAACAATATATATTGTACATGACACCTTACTCTACCTTCCCTCCAAGTTTCATCAAGAAATATTGAGTTTAAGGTGCATGTCGATCTAAACACAATGCATAAAAGGAGTAGACCAGAATTTCCTACATGTGTATATTTTCCTTATTTAGTTTTAAATATTCAAACTTTGAACTATGGATTGCACGTTGAAGGCCGAAAGGCAATCATTAACTTGCATTATTTGAATTATGTAATTGTTTGAGCTACCCAATGAAATGAAGAGCCTTGGGAGTTGAAAAATGGCTTACTCATAGTTTAGATATCTAAATCCTTGATGTGATTAAGGCCTTTGATCTCTCATTGATTAACTTGTCAAGTGATTCAATGTAGAATCTCGTGACCTTAATGGTTTTGGGAATGTAATGAATTGAGGTTTGATGTATTTTCATCAAATGAATAAAGACTGAGTTTTATCGTGTTGATTTATATGTGTAAGCTCTCTCACTTGTGTGGTTTTTCCATTTTGAGTTTCCATTGCATGATTCTAATCACAACCAACATTGCATCAAATATCATTGCCTACCACTTGTTTTCTAGTTTGTAATTTCCTACAAAAGGCTTTTGGGTTCTCTTTTTCCATCTTCAACATTTCTTGTTGCCTTAACCTCACATACTTATCCTTTTTATATTTCACAATCAGCTTAACAGTAAGTTTATCTTTGTCGGTGTGTCCCTTTCACATTTACATTGCCATTTTATATTCTTTATTGAGCCATGGGTTTACTGGGTTTTTGTTTGACCTTTCCCTTATTTTTCCTATTTTACTATATTTGCAACTTTCCATTGTTGTTTGGTTTTCCTCCATTATATCCTTGCATAGATATGTTGTTTTGTTGGTTTAATTCATGAAACCCAACTGCAAGGTAGCTCTTTCAAGTGTGATTTATATGTTTCCATACATTCTATGGTAACAACTAATTACTTTTGTGGTAGTTACGTGTTAGTGCATTGTCTCCCTAGCGTCCTTCTGATTCACTTAATCTCTGAACAATCGTTCATAGTCCAATGACATCTCCTCATGGTAATCATATATCATGAAATCTAGTATCTTACCTATTATGTTTGCTAAAATCATTATGCAATCAATTACACTTTGACTATTATGTGTGTGACGCATGGCCTCCCTTGACCCTTTCTACCATTCAAAGCCATTACGTATAATTATGTTGTGCATTTTGCATGTGTATAATATATTCTCTAAAGTGTATGAATTCAGCACTACCAACTATTGATTCCCTCTTCCAGATCCCCTCATCTTCAGTCAAGCATCAAGGTATTGATTTCCTTTTTCCGAATCTCCTCACCTTTGGTCAGTCATAAGAGGTGTGCACTTTCCATAAAATTCACCAATGGAGGTTGCATGTCCTCCAAATAAAGTACCCTACTATCATTATGTCCTCGTTCTCTTTAATTTTTTATATGTGTCTTAGTAATAGGTGGTATGTCTCTTCAATGTTTATTCTTTGTTTCTTATGAATCCTTGAAAACTAGGGGGAAAAGTAGCATGTTGCCAAGAAGATGCTAATGATTCCCCCTATTATTTTGTGCTAAACATTTTGACTATTTTGTTTGTTTTTTCAAATTTATGTTCTCTTGCAAGTCCTCCTTTATTATACAATCACAACCTCCATGTCCTTTATGATTAGTTTAGGCCTAGTTTCAAGCGAACCATATTTTGTGTCCTTAAATTTCTTGAATTATGCAACATGTGTGTCCATGAGTTTAATCTAATACTATGGTGCCTTGTCCTTCTACTAGTGGCCACTATGACCCCTCTTCCATGTGTATCCCTTTTAATTACATGTCATTACCTTCTTTATATTTTGGGTCAAGTGAGCCATGAGGTCTTCCTATTTTCGATAGGTTCCTCTAAACTCCCCAATCTTGCCTTTGTCGTTCCAAAGGATGACCTATTTACATTGGTTTCTTACTTCCTTTACTAATATATTATTCCATGGGTGTGAAAACATGATGCAGTGTCATCACGCTAAACTTGAACATACCCCTTAGAAGATTATCTGAGTATATGTGTGTCAATGTTTGAGAGGCTAGAGCCTGCTAGCCAGTTTAGCACACCAATGCTTGAGAGTGTACTAGAATAGTGCTTTCCAATCAAATTTGGGCATGCCAAGAAATTATCATGCACCAAATATTTTGGGGGGAATAAAAATATAGAGAGGTGCTTCGAAGTGGGATCACCTTGGGAGATGAAAGATCAATGCGCCAGTAGGACAAAGTGCCAATAAAACAAAATATAAACAGATGCAATGGAAGCTGAAGATGATTCATAGGGAAAATTTCAAGGATCCATACTTATATTAAAGTGTACAAACATTGGTGAATGTTACTAATTCTTAAGATGTCAACTATAAAATGTTTGGTGATAATTTTGTAAAAATATTCAAATCTCTAAGGATTTTATATAGTTTCTAGAAAATTTTGGGAATTTTTAGAGTAAAATATTTTTAATCTATAGAATTTGGGTGAACCTTTTTGCACAAAGAGTAGCAAGGTGCTCTACAACCCAATATATAGGATATGTTATCACATACATAATATACACAACAACAACAAAATTAATTAAATCTATTTCGCAATATATAATTAAAGCTCTTTGGAAATATATGTTGGCTTATTTTTAAATTTTACACAAAAGCTAAAAAAATTAAAACTAGTATAGATCCATCTTAAACCCAAATCTATAAAGCACCAAGAGGGATCAAATTTTTTGAGGTGTAATATTTTTTCTTAATTTTTTTGCATTTCAAGAAAAAAAAATTACACCTCAAGAAATTCGATCCCTCTCGATGCTTGATAGCTATGGGTTTAAGATGGATCTATGTTGGTTTAGAAAAAATGGAAATTGGCAAATCCTTTTTTAGAAAAAAAGGCATGGAAAATTATCCCATGGGTGAAAATAACCCCTAAAATTTTTCTTGGATATGAATTGTTTGATGAACAAGGATAAATACAATAGGCACGAGGACAAGAGACATAATAGAGAAGCCTTGAAGAGAAGAAGAAGTCTCGGGAGGAATAGGTGCCTAGTTGAGGCTTTCATGGACTTGGGCATGGAAACCCAACAAGATTTATAAATTGATGAAAGGGTTGTAATATCGTTTTTGATAAAAATTATGAATGAGAAAGAGAAAGAAAGGCTAAGAACTTAAAGTGTGGTTTTTACCTTCAGGTTTCTATGTTAAAAACTTGTGTACATGTGTGAATGGATTTTAGGGATATTTTTGTTTGTATTTTATTAACATTTGTTGTAAGGAAGCTATGGGATCATCTATTTTGTGACTTGTATGAAGGGGGGATGTTATAGCATATTTTTCCACATTATTGCAAAATGTTATTTTTAATTGGTTTACATCTTTGTAGTCTTCCTTGTCCCTTTATGGTTCAATTTATGTATCCCTTCTCAGTTAAATCCTTCAAAAAATCCTAATTTCCCACACATACATGACCTATGCATTACTATCTCACATATACACGACCTTCTAGTGTTTTTCCCACATATGCCCTGTTGTGAAGGTTAAAAATAAAAATAATTTCAGAGAAAGTGAAAACAGTTTTACAGTTCTTTAACCATCCCTTTACCATATATAACTAATTGAACTTCCCTAACTACCTCCCCAAAAGTATAAAAGAGGAAATGTAAAACATGAGAAGGAGGAGAGAACAATATAGCATCATTATGTTGATCTTATTCATACTGAATTCATAAGCCATATTCTCGGGTCTGTAATAAATACCCCATATATGGAAATCTATGTTTCTAGTAGTCTCCATCCCTTTCTTGCCAAGAAACTATCAATTTTTTTTCTTTGGGAATGATTTGGAGCATAGAGGAGGTGTGCATGTGTGTGGCCCCGACAGATGAACTCAACATCCAATTTCAAAACAGTGCTGCAGTCGAGAGCAAGTGAAATATATCTTGTATATTGTTGTTATTTTATATAAAGAATTCTCTTTCCTATCCAAAAATGTGTTAAATTCTTGTTCTTTGTTATCATGTAAATTTAGCACACTTATTTGCAGTTGTCTACTTGTATCTTTGTCTTTATTTATGATTGCAAATTGTTAAAGATACATTTGGAGTGAAATTCGAAAGAGGGATCTTCTACAAATGTTGGACCTGAGGTAGGAATTCTATCCTTGTTTTTGGATTTATATTTGAACTGTAAATCTATTTAGATGGCATTTATTGGAAGGAATGTATGAATTATTTATGGGCATTGCTCTGTGGTGATCCTACCCAAAAGATCACTAGGTTAGTAAATATTCTCGAAACAGGGGATCCCACCCCATTGCATCATGTGGTATCAAAGGTAGTTTGGTGTGCATTTATTGTAAGGAAATTATGAGAGATTATGCCTTGCAACTCTGTATGTAAGGGGGGGTCCCTCCCCATTACATCAAAACCTCATCAATGAACTATTTGGACCATTTCAACCTCCTTGTTGGTAAGATTTCATCTTTGTCCCATTCATTCTAGAATGTGATCTTTAGTGGTATTTCTCTACCCTATTTGGTTTGGTAAATATTTTTTAGCATGGTGAGATAAATAACGAAAAATAAGAACAAAACACACAAATCTCAATAGACAAGAGATTTACCTTGAAAGCCTTTGCTAAGGAAACTAGCACTCAATAGATATCTATTATTACTTTGGCCAATCTAGACAAACAATAAGCCTCTTAAGGCATATGAAAAAGGATAGCATTAACCTTCTAAATAAGTTGTATCACAACAAATACCATGGGCCCATAAACAACCAACAATAAACCCACTAATGACTAAATACATGTTAATTTAATTACTATTTTACCAAGTCAAGGTTAACCCAACAATTCCCCTCTAAATTTGACTTGGGGTAAACCCCTACGCCCCTCAAAGTTTATAACTAGGTATTGAAAATTACAAAATTCCTCCTTTGATCCTATCACCTAGGTCTACACCTAGACCTTATACTGGTGAATCAATAAGCAAGGGCACACATGTCTAAATAGGTCTTATAGCCATATGCACATTTACATGTGTGAATAAATCCAACTCCATACAATGCTTATCATTGTATGTTCAAGCATGTGATGCTATGAAACATCAACCTAATTCCCATTTGCATATGTGATTAAATACAAGTTCATAAAAATTATTACAATTGTATGTATGAGCATGTGATGCTATGAAATGTCAACATGTGTTAGGAACCCATGTCAACCCTTCTCTTTACTTTGTTAGTATATTGTTGTTGGACGCATATGCTTTGTAAGTCGTCCTGTAGTATTATATGTGCCATGGTATTGACCCATAGTATTGGGCATAGACTTAGTATATAAGTGTGTGTTGAGGCCAATGAAGTTACCGTGAAGTTATTTGTATTGAGCTTGCTCAAAGGAGGTTGCCCCCTCGAAGTGGCCCGTGATCAATAAAAATATTCTGTGATCCAATATATTGTGCATTTTATCAATTAATTGTTGCAGGTTCCTCTCAACATGTTTCATTGCATGCATCCCTCCTACTCCAAATACAATTACATAAACCAAGTACTTATCTTACCACTATATACCTGAGAAAATGAAGCTTGAAGTGTCTACCTTCTTCTTTACCTTCATCCCTCTCTAATCCAATACAATGAGACAAATCAAGCACATTAACCAAGTAATTCTTCATATGTTATCATCTATGTGATTTTTCTACCAATTATCCACATCAATGCATATTCATGAGAGAGATTTATCCACTCCAAACACAGCCTCGATGCCATATTAAAATTATGTATGAGCATGGTGAGAGAAATAATGCAATTAAGAAGAAACCACATAAATCTCAATAGACAAAATATTTACCTTGTAAACCCTTTACTAGAACACCAACACCCAATAGATATATATTAGAACCCTAGGCAATTCGGCCAAGCATCAAGCATCTTAAGGCACATTACAGTGAAGAACATTAAGCCTTTAAATAGGCTCTATCACATAAAAAACCATGGGGAACTACACATAAATCGCCAACAGTAAACCCATTAATGACTAAATACAATAAGTTAATATAATTACTATTTTACCAAGTCAAGATCAACCTAGCATGGTTTTCTCATTTGCTCACCAGTTTTGGTATTTATATTGAGTTTGACCACCTTATGATATTTCTTAACAATCCTATGAAATTCCATGTTGTGTATTCATCCTCATTCTTTCTACTTTCACTCCTTTTTATTATAATGTTCTTAACCATTCTTTGCCGCTCATGTTCTTCCAAGGTAATAAATTCACCTCCTTGGATGTAACCTTCTTGCACTCATTTCCCTCCCTTGGTTGAGTATCTGCTAGTGTTTAAATTTTATGTTCAAATGGAAGATTTTTCCCACTTTTAATGTGTTTTATGGGTGGTTGTGGAGAACACACCATTAACATTTACATTGAAAAAAAACCCACCCATAAATTTTATGAATTGGGCAACAAACAACGCAACATTTTCTTCTTATAAGATACCTCATTTTACATTTTTTTACTTAATAAAAATACTTGTGTCTCGTGTGTGTGTGTGTGTGTAAGTGTTCAATGAATCCTTTGCAAAATATTGAGTGGGGCTTTGGAGCCTTAAGGGATCGTTTAAAATCTGAGTTTCACACTCCCTTTTGTATATTTTAACCATACAAAGGTGACCCACTTCATTTTTGTGCAAGTAACAATCCAATAGAACTTGCATGAATGAATGAGTGCAACTAATCAAATCCAATGAAATTGAACATGGATGTATTAACAAATTTCATTCATACAAACAACATGCAAAGTCAATATTTTCATATCATAAATATAATTCATTTGCATATTTACATACATATATAAAAAAATGTATCTTAATCCCAATATTGTTCAAGGGATTAGCTACATATGAGCAATTTTCCACATCCAATGGAGATGACACCCCCAAGTTGTTATATGAGGCCATTAGGGTAAATGAGACAAGCTACAAGCTTATATCTCACCCAACCCAACTCAATTATTCTCAAGGCTCAGCCAGTCAACTCACTACAATGCACTCCAACCCTCTTATCTAGCCATCAAACAATCATAGCACTCTCCTCTACTTTCCTATACAACATAATGAAGATGTTCCCTTTTTCTAGTCGACAATTCCTTCAAGGATTTATTCCATTCTAGTGCTATTCAATGTAGGCATAGAGGGTGCCTCAATTTGTTGAATGTTTCATGAGAATAAACTTTGTCTCTGAAGCATCCATTGAGAAGAAATAACCAATGGGTGAAGGATTCTTAAATTTTCCAATGCTATGATCATCTATAAACTCTATATATCTTCCCTAAGGTCTATAATTCCTCTTTCATAGTGTTGATTTCTCTCATGGTTTATCCAACCAAGTTATTATGTAGCACTCTAGGTATCTCAGCTAGTGATCAAACAACCATGACAATCTCTTCTACTTCCATACACAACACAAGGAAGAAATTCTCTTTATCTACTTAATAAACCCTTGCGGATTTTCTTCCCTTCCAGTGAATTTTAATGTACTAGGAAAAGAGAGCGCCAATATACTAATTTTTTTCAGCGGATAACCTTTGGATCTCAAGCAACCATGAGCAACAATAAATAGTAGTTGCGGGCTTCTTAAATTCTCCAACCTATATGTTCACCTACAACCTATATATATCCTCCCCAAGGTCTACAATTTGTGTTCTGTAATGTTTATTACTCTCATGGATTAGCCAATCAACTCACTATAGATCACTCTAGACCTCTCATATAGTGATCAAACAACCATGGAACTCTCCTTTGCATTCACACAAAATACAAGGAAGATATTCTATTTATCTTCTTAGCAATTCCTTATATTTTTTTTTTCATTTTCAGTGCTCTTTAGTGTAGATAAAGAGAGCCTCAATTTGTTGAATGTTTTATGGGAATATCCTTTGGATCTCAAGCAACTAGTGGGTGAAGGATTCCTAACTTTCCTAACCTCTATTCTCATCTACACCTCTATATATCTTCCCCAAGTTCTATGATTCCACTTCCATAGTGTTGATTTGGTTAATTACCATATTTTATTTATGAATAGAAATGTAGAGCACAACATGAGGAGTGTAAAACATGGACATGGGAATGAATTGATCCCTCTAATAGCATGAGTGGTTCTTGTAATAAAATAGGGGAACAAAATCTCATGGAGAGGATTTCTTACACATTATCTCATGCACATGGTACCCAACCCCATGCATCCATAACTATGGGAGGTAGGCATTTTTCACCAACCACAACTTCCATTCAATGATTGGATTATAAGTCAAGGGTTGTAAATGAACTTTAAATAAGGAACATGATGGGAAATATATGAGTTCTTAACTGAACACTTTTCAATAGAGGATTGATTTCTCGTAATCCTCCTTCATTCTCACCCTCACGTGGAATATATCTTCTCTCGTTGATCTAGATGGATATTGGTGGCCACCCACCTATTCCACTGGATCAAAAAAAACTTTTCTAGTTTGGCAGTTTTGATGGTTTTTGGGTCATCGAACTAGTCCATATGGATATCAGGAGCCAGCCACTTATTCCACTAGCTCAAAACAATGATTCCAGTTCGGCGGTTTTTCGAACCCATAACTCATTAGAGAAAATTTGGGGTCTAAAATGAACCTCCTAAGGAAAATAATAAAAAGTCACATCACACTACAAATATGCCATTTCACACTTAGTTAAAGGTGTTATCTAGTGCAAAAGGTCAACCTATAATATCTCATTAATGGTAGTTGACAAGTATGTTGGGTTAGTGTAGAGTTAAGAGATGACGGTTGAAAATTATAATGAAAAGTTTAAATTATTGTGCATACACAATAAATGATATAGTGGTAATTTTTTTTAATTTATATTATAATTTATTTATTTATTTTATAAATATACCACTAATCCTCTTTAAATATTTAATAAAATCTAAAACTTAAAAAAAAAACTAAAATTATAATGAAAAAATATAATTACAATAAACACTAAAAATAAACAATCATTTTTTTATGTTATCACTACTTCTAAGTTCTTTAAAATAAAAATCTCACATTAATTAATATTATAGTGAAGTAATTTTGAAATAATAAAAACATTTATATATTTAATCTCTTATACATAAAAATAAATAATATTAAAAAAAATATCATAAATAAAAAATAAGAGAGAGAAAAAGATTGTTTTGTTATTTTTGCAAAAACGTTTTCTCCTAAACTCGGACTTAGACGTTGTTGGTATCGTTGAAAAGGTCTCAACGATAGCTACAATTTTCATGTTTTGAGTTTTCCAAGATTCCACACCGATTTTTCAGAGCTGACATTTTAGTACCTCACTAAAATGTCCGCCCCGAAAAATCGACACGGAATCTTAGAAAACTCAAAACAAAAAAGTTGTATCTCTCCTTGATACCTTTCTAACGATACAAAGAATGTCCAATTATACTTTTAGGAGAGAAAGTTATCGCAAAAATAACAAACAATTCTTTCTCTCTCCTATTTTTTATTTATGATATTTTTTATTTTTATTTATAAGAGATTAAATATATAAATTTTTTTTATTATTTCAAAATTACTCCACTATCATCTTAATTAATGTGATATTTATATTTTAAAGAACTTTGTAGTGATAATATAAAATACCCTATATTTATTATTTCAAGTATATTTATCATATTTTGAGATGAACTTTTCAAAATCTTAACCAAGATGAGGTTTATAAATTATGACACATAAGCATCTTTGACTTCTATAGGTACAACTAAACCATAATGGTTGACCAAAATACTTAAATTCTATTAGTTTGAAAAATCTTACTTATTGCACATTTGTCCATGGCACATTTTTTATAAAGTCCATTTTAGACCCCAAATTTCCTTTAATGTCTGGGGTCGTTTTGAGGCCTTAAACGAATTTTTTAGTGATGCAACAATCCAAATGTAACCAAAGGAAGGTATAGATATCCAAAATGTGTTCTTATCGGCTAGACCTTTCCAACAAGTTACCGAATACCCTAAACATAGATCGTATGCAAACGTTATGCCCTATAGAAGTTGACGCATCAACTAAACCACCTTGGGGCCCGCAAAACTTTTTACAGATCATCTCCTAGGGTTATGTTTTTGAATTTTATGGTTTTCACCCTCATGCTTATAATAAATAGGCCCTTTCAGACTCTTTTTGTAATCATCTTGTCACGAATGAGCATAGCCACCACATCTCTTCTCAGAGATAAAGCTACCACCATTCTAGTTGCTTTTATTTTACAGTTTGTTATATTTCATTCATTTAATAGAATTTGAGTTTAATGTATCATTGTCTTCCTTGCAATATATCTGTTTATGTGGTTCTATATATATGCTCTTTCATTTAGTTCTCACGTAAATCTAGGTCACTCATGCTCTTCATGACCAACTTGAACCATTATATTTTATATTCCAACATTAATATTTGCATAACTTGAGTGCATTATGGTAAGTCTATGACATGGTCCATAGAAGCATATTTACAATGTATGCTTGTCTAATCATTCAGTGGTTAGGCCTTGGCCTTGAGCTCTGCACTAGGAATCCATACGAATATTTTTTTTTTGTAATTTATACATGAGGTCTTTAGTTAAGATTGCATGCCTTGATAAAGGAAAATTTTAAGGATCCATACTTATGTTAAAGTACATAAATCGTGGTGAATCATAATTTCTTTAAATGCTAACTATAAAATGTTTGGTGAATTTTTTGTAAAAATATTCAAATTTTTAATCATTTTATACTGTTTCTAGAATTGATTATTTTTAAAGTAAAACAATTTTATCTTATATAATTTGGGAAAATAGTTTCTAGAATAAATGGAAATTGGTAAATTAGTTTTTGGAAAATAATATAGAAAATTAACCTAAGGGAGGAATTTAGCTTCAAATTTTTTCTGTAAGCTCAACCCCTGCCATTATAACTACATATTTACAATTTACACGTAATAAGACATGAACATTCCAAGGTTTAGAAGCAAGATATTACATTAAGCTTGTAGTTTGTACCTTATTGCTTGACTAGAGGGTCAAGGTTACATATGTGAAAATAATGAAAAGTATGTGTGCAGGTTGCAAGTGGAATTTCAACAAAGCAAGTGATCTCCTAAGCATTTATTTTCTCATTATAAATTCATCAATTGTATACATTCTTCATATTCAAATTATTTTTGAGAAAATCTTTATAAATAAAATACAAAACATAAAACTTTATATAGTTTTTTTGGTTTTGTTGTTCTATGATAAGATTTTGAAGCCTTGTAGATAAAGTATTTAGTATCCTTTGCTTATGAGATTTGAGATAACAAAGCATTATTTATTTATTTATTTATGTATTTAGTATTCTTGGTTTAAACTTATGTATTTCTTACTTTCCAATGATAACCAAAAATAGGCATGGCATAATATTTATGATATTTTAAATATTATTTTATCAATGTGAAATGCTACAAACTATAAGGTATAACCATGATGATTAGTAATATTGATGATATATAAACAATGTTAATGGTAGATTTCTTATTGACATCACTGATACTATATAAATTTGTAAAATTTAAATATAAATTGAAGGGTAATGGATTTTTTTACCATCATAAATTGTGTGTTTGATGATTAAATGTGAAAATGAAATTTCGATACTGGTGTTCGCTATCTCTATACCAATTTTAAGAATTTTTAATTGTTCTTTGAACTTATTTTTTACTTCTTTATCTTAATCAACCATATTTACACTTGCTCAATTACTTGGTTTTTTTATTTAATCACTCCCCTTTTAAAAAATGGTCTGCTTTATGTTTCTTGTGATTTTATGCATTTTGTAAAGTTTTAGGTTTTTAACTTAATCCTTTTAAAATGTATTTCCAAAATTTAACTTACCTTTGATTTGCTCTCATTTCCCATTCGTCTAATGTGCTTTATGGGGTATACAAATTTATGTTGCTCTCATTTCACATCCTTCTAATGTGCTTTATGGGGTATACAAATTTATACTTACCCTCATCTAGTGTTCATTTTGATTTGCTCTCATTTCCCATCCGTCTAATGTGCTTTGTGGGGTATACAAATTTATATTGCTTTCATTTCCCATTCGTCTAATGTGCTTTATGGGATATACAAATTTATACTTACCCTTATCTAGTGTTCATTTTGATTTGCTCTCATTTCCCATCAGTCTAATGTGCTTTGTGGGGTATACAAATTTATATTACTCTCATTTTCCATCCATCTAATGTGCTTTGTGGGGTATAAAAATTTATATTACTCTCATTTTCCATCCATCTAATGTGCTTTATAGGATATACAAATTTATATTTACCCTCATCGGTGTTCATTTCCCATTCATCTAATGTGTTTTATGAGATATAAGAATTTCAATACAAAGTAACCTACAATCATCATAAGAGACCTATTAGGAGTTGGATTTCACTCATCATGTTTGTCTACTCAATGTGAACGGTACCTTACTTGATTAAGACTTTATGTTTAAGATTGGGGGCTTAGGTTTCCCTTGGAGAAAATCACAATAGGTGATTGAGATGCAAAGGAGGAAAAAAATCAAAGAACCACTAAATCCTCTTTGAAGGTCTTTGATTGAATGTGGTGCACCAAAGCCAATATGGTCCATAGACTTTCCATCACTCTCTAATCAAGGGATTTCTCTATGAATCTCCAACTTGTCACCACAAAGTATCAACAAGGACAAAAATTTCACAGTTGGCTAAGGTGTCTTTAGCCCATCTCGGGTCCATAAAAATTTGATTAATAAGAAGCTCCACCATGTACGGACATGACACCACACTATACTAAAATATAAAATATCGAAAAAATCCCAAAAGTCAAAACCTCCGATTTTGTATTTTATATACTTTTGAATTATATCCGAAATCCATTGGTCCACTTTGAGTGGTTCACTCATCAACGGCCATTTGCCTTGCCCGTCACTTTAGCTCAATCTCATCCGTTCTAACGTCAATACTGACTTATACATTGCCAAGTAGAATATGGTTTCCTTCTTGTCTTTATTTAAAGAATAATGAGCGTTCCAAGAAGATTAAAAGTCTTGTAGGGCACACACAATCTTTTGTCCAAGATTCCACACATAGTCAATATGATTAAAAATGTGAAGTGGAGAAAGAAGGCACCATGGTTTTCACAAAAAAAATCTTGTAGAAGATGTAATAAAAGCCATCACTGAATTTACATATGAGGAAATAGCAAATATTTTAAGGGTGTGTTCGAAATCCACACAAATCATAGGAATTATAATGGCATCTCAATTCAATATTATTGAAGTATTCTTAGTAGTAGCAAATTTGTACAAGGAAAACTTTGAGAAATTGGTGATTGAATTTTATTCGTTGAAACTCAAATTGTGGAAAATATATGTTGATAATACTAACGTGATGTTGCCATATGAGAGGGAGATCTTAGTTTTCTTAGTCATCTAAATAATTGATCCGGAAGCATAAAATTCATAACGAAGGTGAAAGAAAGCAAACGAATCCATTTTCTAAGTATCTTCTATCCAAAACTGATGTTAACTTATTGGTGCATGAAATCTACAAGAAGGAAACCCATACAGATATATAGTTGCATGCAAATTGATATCAACGAACCTATATATTTACTTGTACTCCTATTTGCATCAAAACTCACTAGATTAATAACTTGATGGTGATCCCTAGTATCATTAAAAGTAGGTAAGGCAGAAACCCTTGGTGATTTAGAAGATCCTCTTAACTAGAACCAACCTTAACATTTTGAGAATTGGTCATATGAGCTAGGGAAAATTTTAGGCATCCATAATTTTCTTAAAGCGTAGAAACCTTGGCGAATTTTACTAATTCTTAAATTTCCAACCGTAAAACATTGGACGATATTTTGTAAAAGGATTCAAATTTCTAAGGATTTTATATAGTTTTTGGACAATTTTGGCAATTTTTAGAATTAAAATATGTTATCCCATGGAACCTGGGTGAATCAACTTAGAAAAAAATGGAAATAGGCGATTTTTTTTTGGGGAAAAAAAGGTCGAAAATTAGCCCATGGAATAAATTTTGCCCCTAAAATTTTCCCTTGACTATTAGCCTTCACTAGTGTAGAAATACTACTTTGGGGTTTCCCATTCTCCTCTGCTAAAACCTAGTGATCTAGAGGAATCAAGGGATTTGATTTTCCTACAATAACATTAGTGGAAGAGAGTTGTGTGAGATCAACAAAAAGAGAGAGTTTGCTGAAATTTTGAATGGTTTTACCTATTTTGAACGTTTCTTACATGTGATTGTGGAAACGAAATAGTCAACAATGACATGGAGTAAAATGAGGACTTTAGGCTTGCCTAGTTTGATTATGGAGAGAGAAACATTAGAGGAGATTTATATTATAGGGAGAATAAATATCAAAGGCTCACCCAATCTTATCTCAAGTGTTAGATTGTTTTCATCCACATGGGTTGAACGAAAGTAATAGTTCAAAGTAAGAAACATGGTTTTGCTTGTAGACTTTCTAGCAATGTTTGATTAGGTGATTTTTCTATCAAATTCAAGAAGATGCAATCTGTGGTGAGTATTTCAAATCACATCATCACCATCAACGAATGAACTCACACCCACAAAGACTCATTAGTTCCCCTCTCTCTCGCATGTAGACTTTCCATCGATCTCCAATTAAGGGATTTCTTTATCAAATTTGAGCAGATGCACCATGATAGGTACTTCAGATCAAATCATCATCATCATTACTTCCCCTTTTTTTATTGAGGAAACAATCATATTTATATAATTTGTAGACGAGTTTAAGCATCTTTTGGAAATTTTATTCAAAACATTGAAGTGATAGATTTTTTTCTCAATACTTTAAACTTTTGCAAATATACAAATTATAGACATAAAACTTATCACTTAAATATTCCAAACAAAAATGATGATAAATGCTTAAATTTTACTTAACTTGTAAATAATGAAACTTCAACTTACCAATAAATTTTCAAATAAACTATTTATTCTAAAATGGTGAGCATTCTAGATTACATCATCATCATTAAAATCGTTGGTTGGACTCATTACCACATAAACTCACCAGGCCCACTATCACGTGTATATAGTGAATGTCCAGTTTGTCTACCAAAGAGTATCAACAAGGACAAAAATATGTGGCATCTTTAGCACAAACCAGTTTGTCAAAATACAATTTGTCTACTAAAATATAAAAGTGATTTAAAAAAATATATAATTAAAAGATATTATCAAGAAACTCCGAAAGTCGAGATTGCTGCCATCGAAGATCCACGAAAGCATGTGCTTCCCAAAGTTAAGATGTATCACACGTGGTCTCACCTTCCTCTCCGTACACGATCCGTACATACTCAATGTATATTAATATATTTTTTTATTAATTAAGGAAATAAGTCAAAGATCAAAGAAATACAATTGCTTTCGTAGAAGTCAATGACCATTTCTCAATCATCTATTACATTTGAAGATCTTGAAATAAGCAAAACTTTGGAAAGAGAGAGAAATTGATTAATAATATAGATTGAATTCTATGTCAAGATTGAAAATTCTTATTTTGTTTTTCATTATTAGGTATTATTATTGTATGTGGGAAGTAGTGTTTGAAATTTGTGTTATTTTTGTTAATTAAATAAAAAGAGTAGTTTAAATAGGTGATAATTTCGCTTTTTTAAACCCTTTTTTTAAGGATTTCGACGGAATTTAATAAGAATTTTTTAAATTCTTAAAAATCAATGTTAAAATTGTTTAGTCGAGATGCTTCAGGATATTCAAGGTTATTAAATAAATTTATACATTCACAATTGCCAAATCCAATTTTTCTTAAAAACAATGGCCATATTCCAATAAAAATATGCCAAAAAAACAAAATTGTGACGCATTTAGATTCCTTTCAACAAAAATTTTAAATACAAAATAATAAAATTAAATTTAAATCAACATATTTGTAATAGATTGAGAAGAGAGGATTTAGGGATCATTATTAAGAGACAATGAATTCTAAGAAGGAAAAAGGTGTCCGCTCAAGGTTAAGGGAAGTTAGGGTTTTGTCTAATTTTTCATATAACAACATAATGTGAACTATAGGTTTTATTTTATCTTCCTTTGCACTTTTGATTACTTAAAAATTGAATTTATTTTAATTTAATTTAATCTATTTTAAACTTTTAATTTTACCAAAGTTTTAACACAACTACAAATTGAAATACTAAATAATTAATATATTAGTATGTAATATAATTGCTAAGGGAAATAAATTTAGTATTCTAATTTTAATGGAGAAAACGCAGATACTCTCTTTTCAATATCATTATCTCATGCTAAAAGCTTGGTAATTAAATTTACAATCAAATATGAGTGCATGTTAGTATATAGATTTCAAAATTATAAGTATCATAGAGGTTATTTAAAAATGTGAATAATTTTTTATCAATAATTAATATATATGTAATATGTATTTATGTTTTAAAAATAATTTTAGAATTTATAAATATTAGATTTATTTAATTTATTTTAATAGATATTTTATGAAAATATGTAACTCAAGAATTATATAGTACTTTTAATTATAGATATTTATTTTATTTTGTGATATAAAAGATATTAGAGAAGATTTAGTGAACAAATTAGCATGTTTATACCATAACCAATCAACCATTATATTAATAGGAAGAACCACTCTCTTATGGTTACTCTTGTTGTCATAAAGATCATAATATATTAAAGATTTAATACTATTACAAACTAATTTTCTCAACTAATTATATTAGGAAGATTTTTTAGGATATATATATATAACATGTTTGATCTCAATATTTTGTTGTCATTAAAAATATATTATGTAAATTATTATAACAAACAATCATGATAAATTAAATCAAAATAAACTTCTCTCAGAGATGGACTCAAATGTAGAGTACAAAACTCACAAATTTACATATGAATCTCTTTAGAGATTTAATATAAATCTGAATGAAATTAATAGTAATAATATAAATCTGAATGAAATTAATAGTAATAAATTGAAGTTTAGTATCTTTTTTATCAACTTATATATATATATATATATATAATGAATTTGTATTTATGAAAATATCATAAATATTGTTGTTAGATTTTTCAACTCAACAATAGGTCCTAGAGTTTCCATACATCATCCATGAGTCACTATTTGATGACCCTAATCCGCGTTATAATCTTAGTAACCAATACATATTACATTAAGAGATGATTATCTAATCTATTAAACTTAAACACCCATAGATATATCTCATTAATGTAACCAATATGCATTATAATCTCAGTAACCATAACATGATACATTAAGAGGTGATTAGCTAATCCATACAAACTAAAATTGAATAAAACATATATACATAAACTATTAAACATGAACAATATTGAATGAGGATCACCCATAGATATATCTCATTAATGTAACCAAAGTAGAAGCATCCTTGTGCATCCTTACTTTGAGTGTTCGTTCTTCTACCCCATGGGACTTTTTGTCTTCTTAGTCTACATCTCTACTATTCTCCCACCATGCACAAAGGACACTTATTATCTAGAGGACTATAACTAGTTCTCTCACTCTAAGAAGAACATCCCTCAATCATTGTTCCATGCTTAGAACATCCCCTTCAACCATGAAACTACAAGTTTGGAATCTTCATAAATAGTGAGTCCATGTATAGATTATGTTCCAAAGAAAGGGTTATTAATAAATTTGCAACTCAAATCTCACCATAATTATTGGATCTTCACTCAATGGCACACCCAAAGGAGAGCCAACAATTTAATCCTAAGGATAAAACACCTCTAGAACCACTTGTCCCTAGGTTTCCATTTGAGACACCATAAAATATCTCATTCAACTGATCTTGTTCAATGTTTAGAAGAGTGATACTATGAGCTATCTTAAGAAAACAAGCTCAATCACACTAAATAATGTCTTTTGAATTTTAAATGATAACTGAGCAGTGAAGCATAACTTACCTTAAAATATAACAACATTTCTTTATGACTGAACAACCCAAACTACAAATACTAGGATTCGAGTGAAAGACACCCTTAACATCAAGGTCTTGCAACAAATTTTATAGAGCCTCCTCAATAGTGTCTCCTTTCCAATCACCCTTCCCATTCATAATTCTTTTAATTATTTTCATAAATACAATGTGTCATGGCATCCAATAAATATATGAGTAACTATTTATATACTTACTCTACATACAACACACCAACTTGGCCATTTCCATGCCATTTTCTTTAGATTATCTCAAGATAAAATTTTATTATTTAGGACCAACCATAATAAGACTCTGACCTGATGGGGTAGTTTCATTTTCTCAATAACCTCAACCACGATTTGGTCAATCCAACATCTTCCTAAAGGAAAATAACAAGTTACTCTTTCCTAATATTGAAAACATCTTTGTTTCTGTTTGCATTCTAGGTAAAATTTTAGGGGTTAAATTTCATGACTATTTATTTAATTTTCCATATATTTTTCCAAAAAATGACTCACAAATTTCCATTCTTTTCAAAAAATATTCACCCAATTTTCTTTAGGATAAAATTATTTTATTTTAAAAAATATTCAAAAATTTCTAAAACTATATAAAATCCTTGGGAATTTGAATACCTTTACAAGAATATTACCAAACATATTATATAGTTGGTATTTTATGAATTATTAGTTAAATTTGCTAAAACTGTTACACTCATAAGTATAAATCCTTGAGGTCATTGGCTTGTCCCAAGAAGTTATGATTAATGGTTCTGGTTTGGAATTTTTTAAATCATTTTGTGGATTAAAGGCTAGGATGCCCCTTGTCTCCATACCTATTTCTCCTAATTACATAATGTTTCAGTCGAGTCATTTGTTCTTGGAGAAGGTGGCACAAGATTTAGGGCATTTCATTTGCTAATAGAGAACAATTGACACATTTGTTATTTGTAGACGATATCGTATTGTTCTGTTTGAAATCAATGGATGAATGTGAACAATTTCGTGAAGCTTTAGATCTCTTCTATTTAGCTAAAAATATGGAATTGAACATTATAAAGTCTTCTATGTATTTTCTAAATAAAGATAATAGGAATTTATGGTATAGAAATTTTCCCTTTGAATTGTATCCTTTCGAAGGTGGGGTTAAATATATGGGCTATACCTTGAATCCTAATAAATATGGAAAGGATAACTAGGGATGGTCGGTAGAAAGGATCGAGAAACAAATTCATTGTTGGTGTAACCACTGGATTTCTAGAGGTGAAAGGTTGGTGCTTATCAAATATATACTAGAAGCTATGCCGCTATACTGGCATCTGATTGTAGAGATCCTAAAGGCAATTTTGGAGAAGATCATGTGCTTTAATTATCTTTGGCAAGGTACATGTGAATATCTTGGTAATCATTTAGCTAGCTATAAAGTACTTGTCACTCCTAAGGCTTGTGTAGGATGGGACCTTAAAAATATTTTCATTTTTAAACAAATGTTAGTTGCTAAATATCTCTAGAACTCCCTTACTAAGTCGAGTCCGTGGTAGATAAATTTAAAATCCAAATATTTGGGCCAGGTTATAGTGGTGGATTGGATTAGATCTCACACTAAACCAATCCATCTGGTTTCTAATCAATGGAAGGCATTGTCGAAGGAATTTCCAATTGTTGGTAAATATTTGGCTTGGTAGATTAGCTTGGGAGCTCAAGTGTGTGTTGGTGTGGACTTAATCATGGGTTGTAATTTGGATATGAAACTTCCAAGGGATATGATTGAGTCATTACAAAACGAAGGAAAATGTACCCTATATAATGTTGTTAATCCTTAAGCCAAAGACATTTGGTCCTAAGGTTGGTTATGGACAATTGATTTGGGGTGGAATGGATTATGGGATCAATTTTAGGATCGGTATATTAATGCTATGAAACTAGCTCATGTTCGGATTACTACAAAAGAGGATGAATTGGCCTCTTTTCAATTAGGTAGGAGGTTCATATATAGCCCGCTTGGGTTATTTAGCAATGACTTGATGGGAGATCAAGGAGTCCCAATATACGGTGGTGGAGAAAAATATGCAAGGTAGTGGCCCCTTTGAAAAGTACCTTATTATTGTAGTTTATATTGAATAACAAAGTTCTACTTGGGATAGACTCCAAAAATGTAACAAGTAGGGACCTAGTATTTGCATTCTAAGGATAACTAGGGAATCTAATGGCCATCTCTTCATAAGTTGTTGTTATATGCAACGAGTGTGGAAGGAAATGGAGGTACAAATTCAACATCTCTAGGAATGAGAAGATGATATCAATTGTTTGGCTCTATTTTTTTATAATAAAGATCTTAAATAGTATAGGGATTTTCCTTTTTTGGTTATTTGGTCCATCTAGCTATCGCAAAATTGGGATTTATTTGAAGAAAAAATCACAACCATTTTCCAATTGTCAATCCAAATCATGCCTATATTTCAATACTACAAACAATTTGGAAGAAACACAAAAGAAAGAATTGTGGTGCCACTCAACATTCATAAGGAAAGGTCTTGGTCCTTCTTTGATGGGGCATGCCAAGGTGAGTAAAATTTGTGTGGCTTTGTCTTTGTTATATTCTTTATGGATGATCATTATGTCAAAGGAATAGGAGATTTGGGTTTAGGAACTAATAATTGGGCAGAGCTTTCAGCTCTATTTTATATTTTTTCCTTATGCTTTAGACTATGGTATCAGGGAAATATAGGTCTTCGGGGACTCTAGTTTTGTCATTAACTGGATGAAGGGATTCATGCAAATAGTGAATATAAATCTTGTTCAGATGGCTACTCAATTAAAGGAGCTTAGTGGATTTATTTTATCATATATACAGAGAGCACAATACTTTTGCTGACCAACTTTATAAATAAGCTCCAGAGTTGGATCCTAGGACTCTGTGGTTGGAGGAATTCAAATTGAAGGAATTGATATCCTTTGGTATTATAATTATTTTTAATTGTTTTGTTTTTATATGTTCTAGTTAAAATATTGTGATGTAGAACATTATCAAAACATTTCAATCTTTCTTTTTGAGGAGTTAGAAGGTCAGCTTCCAGGTAATTGTGTAGTTGAAGCGTGATCACAAGGGTAACAATTAAGTAGCGAGCTCGGTAGTAAGTAAAGGCAAGTGAAGATCATCCTTTTTTTTTGTACAATTGAGAAGAAAGGGTAAGGTGTCTCCTCAAAAGTCCACCTGAAGATTGTATTTTCTCTTGAATGAATATAAAATATGTTTTTTCCTAAAAAAAAATTATAAATTTTTAAAATTCCCTTATTATGCTCCACACTAACCCATCCTAAGTGACATTCAATCTAATGATTATCTAGTTCAATTGAGATCTAAAATTGCTCCACTCATCTACGATTAATCCCTCCAAACTAAGATGTTCTTCCCCATTCTACACATAGATCCAATGACCCTCAATATTATTGTTTTCGTAGTTAAAGGAAAAGAAAATGTGTTACATATTTTATTTATTATGTCCACTCTAATATCATAAAGTTTTGTCCTCCACTAATCCCTCCAAACCAAGATGTTCTTCCCCATTCTACACATAGATCCAATGACCCTCAATATTCTTGTTTTTCGTAGTTAAAGGAAAATAAAATGTGTTGCATATTTTTATTTATTATGTCCACTCTAATATCATAAAGTTTTGTCCTCCACCAATCCAACCTCAATCTCACCTCTTTATCATGTCCTATTTTCCAAGATAAATGTTGTCCAACAATGTCCAAATTCGAGGTAAATGGCTTTCCAACAAATGGAGCCCCATTTATGCTTCTTCATTGGAGAAGAAATCCGAGTTGAATCCATTATGTTAAACTTTAAAAGGAAGATATACTTCTGAAACATGGAAAATACTTATGACATGAAATAAAACTTGGCTTTTGCATAGATATGGTATATTTAAATATTTCATTTTATTAAAAACCCCTTATAATAATGTTGAAATCCCAATCTTTGAATGCATTTTAAAAAATTTCATATATTGGTAAATTCAACATCAAAATATGTTGCAGATAAACAAACTATTTAATACATATCATTTAGTTTTTTTTTATTGATTTATTAAAGTTTTCACAAAAAAACAATGATTATATAGGAAAACAAAGTATTATGTGTAACATTTTCTAAGAGAATAAAACAATAATTCACATTTTCTAAGAGAATAAAATAATAATTCTAATGATTAGAGTGAATGGTGTAATGCCAAGATCCAAATTATGGACTTGGTTTATTCAACAGATTTTGGTCCCTTTCCCTATACAACAAAGCATGGTAACTCCATTAACTCTACTCTCAACCATATTTTAAGTTAATTCTTACATCGTTTTCTTGTCTAAACTTGGCACATCTCTCTCTAGATCATCCTTTAATGATGATTCCCAATCATTGATATACAAATTAGGCCTCTTCTTGATTTGCAAGTATTTGGCACAATGTAGGAGAAAGTGTTTCTCCATTTCCGTGTATTCAACATAACATTTCCTTTATGACTGCTTAGGTTTTTCCCATCACCCTATTTCACATATCAACACATGTGATTTTATTTTTGCTTGCATTATTACTCGATTTTCATGCCATGGGATCTTAAGCTTCAAGCAATTTTGCAATGTGGTCATCTCATATATGTTGAAGTTGTCTATGTAGTATTGTTGTTTTCTTTTGGTACATTTTCTCCATTTTCCTTTCCTATATAATTCTTTTACATGACTTCTCCATGATTTTTTAATCTTTTCGGCATGTTTCTTCTTCAATATCCCACTCTACAAACTATTTTTTGGACTATTAGTTCCATGTTTTATTCCTCCTTTTTAGCTCATCTTGAATGATTTAACCAAAATATTGTCATGTCCATGATTGTCATTCTTTGTTTGATAAATTAGTTTCCTCATTGCTTCTAGTTCTATGGGTATTATAGTTCTATTTGAGGGGGGGAGTATCTCATAAGGTGCATTTATTTTTTCTATTATACAGATTTTATCAATGTTTTTAGCACTTGCTTAACTCGTTCCATTTGTTTTTTGATATACTTGGTTCCCCGTAATTCTGATCCATAATGAAGTACAAGGGTTATCCATAAAGGAGTATAGGGGTTATGAGTGTTTGAAAGAGGGAGTGAAGAAATTTCTAGTCCCAAACCTCTATTTCCTCGCATTTATTTTTTCAACTAAAATAATGCTTTACACCTTCGACCTTGTAGTGTTTTCCTCGCGCGTCGGTTCCACATTAGCTTCTCATTGAGTCTAGTTCCATATACTTATAATTTTGAGTTATCTCTAGTGGTTTGCATCCAAAAAACTATTTGAGGTAGTTACATTCTTCTTTTAGTGCAAGCCTACTATCTTATTTTTTCAAGTTTTCTTTCTCATCCCAATCTATGTGAAAAAGGACTCTAAGGCCTGTAGTTGATCTTGTAGGTTGTGTAGTGTTCTAGTTATTAGGGCTACATTGTCTACATACAACAATATATTTATGATAATCTTCGTTATATTCACCACTCCTCCACCTTCCATGTTTACCATTCCTCTAGCATGTATGTGAAAACCTTGCATACCACATATATATATCCAATACTTTAAATATCAAATTTTAATTTCATTGCAAAATATTGGGTAGGGGTTTCGAGCTTCAAGTGATCACTTAAACTCTAAGTGTCGCATCCCTTGCCATAGATTTTAAATATAGAAAGGGAACCTCCTTCAATTTTGCGCAAGTAATACCCTAACATAATCCACATGAATTTACAAGTGAAATCAATAAAATACGAAATTGAACATACATGGATTAACATATTTCATTCATAAGGAAGATATTCCCTTTATCTACTTAAAAATGCATCGAGTATTTTCTTCCCTTCTATTGCTATTCAGTGTAGGTAGAGAGAGCCTCAAATCATTGAATGTTTTTTGGGAGTAGACTTTGGTTCTCAAGTAGCCAATGAGCAACAGTAACCACTAAGATAATGCTTATTAAATTTTGCATCCTCTATGCTCATCTACAACCTTTATGTATTGTCCCCAAGGTCAACAACTCCTCTGTCATAGTGTTGTTTTCTCTCATGGATTTGCCAATCAACTCACTACATAACACTCTAGGCCTCTCATGCAATGATCAAACAACCATGTCACCGTCCTCTACTTCCCTACACGATACAAGGAAGATAATTCCCTTTATTTTCTCAATAGTCCCTTAGGGATTTTCTTCCCTTCCAATGCTCTTTAGTGTAGGCAGAGATAACCTCAATCTATTGAATATTTTATGGGAATATCCTTTGGCTCTCAGGAATCCAATGACCAAAAATAACCAATGGGTGAAGGATTCATACCTTTTCCAACCTCTATATATATTTCCAAAGGTCTACAATTCCTCGTTCATAGTGTTGATTTGTTTAATTACTAGAGTTGGTTTATGAGTTGCAATGGAGAATGAAACATGAGGAGTGCAAAACATTAACATGAGAATGAATCGACCCCCTTAATGGCATGAATGTTTCTCATAAGAAAGGAGGGGAAAAAATCCCATGAGAGAGGATTACTTACATGTTATCTTATACACATGACACTCAACTATGCATACATAAATATGGGAGGAGGCATTCCTCACCAACCACCACATGCATTCAATGATTGGCTTCTAAGTTAAGGATGGTGGATGAACTTTAAGTAAGGCACGTGATGGAAAATAGATGAGTTCTTAGCACAACACTTTGTAATAAAGGATTAATTTCCCATAATCTCCTTTCCCTCTTCCCCTTTCGTGGAATCATAGCCCCTCTCATGATCTTCACAACCAACTTGGACCATAATATATTATATTCCAACATTAATATCTACATAACTTGAGTGCAACATGGTAAGTCTACCACGTGGTCCATATAATTATATTTACAATGTCTATTAGTCATTTACTAGTCCGGCCTTGGCCTTGAGCTCCACACTAGGAATCCATACAAACATATTTACATAATCTATACATGGGGTCATTTATTTAAGCTCAGATGGCTCAACCCCCATCATTTTAACCATGCAGTTATAATTTATACATAATATGATCTAATACTTTCTAGGGGTAAAAACTAAGGCATTACGTTGAGCATGTACCTTATTGCTTGATTGAAGCATTGGGGTACATATGTGAAAAATATAAAAAGTATGTTATATATAATCTACAGGTGGAATTCAAAGAGGTTTCCTAAAAATATATTTTCTTGTTATAATTTCATCGGTTTTGTGCATTCTTCATATTCAAACTATTTGACAAAAACTTGATAGATGTAATATAAAACATGAAATGGATTTTTGGGATTTGTTATTCTAACATAAGATTTTGGATCCTCATTGATGAACTTTTAATGTCATTTTTTCATGAGAGTTTATATATATATATATCCTTGGTTCAAGCTTATATTTTTCTTATTTTCCAAGGATACTAAGAAAAAGGCATGGTCTAAGATTTATGATATTTGTTAGGTTTTTACAGATGTAAAATGCTCCAAATTGGATCTATTAAAGAAGAACCATAATTACTAATAATGTTGATGATATACTAGCATGGATCTATCTTAGGTCTATATCTATCAAGCATCGAGAGGGATAAAATCTATTGAGGTGTGAATTTCTTAATCATTAAAGATGGATAACAATATTTTTATGTAAAATGTCATATCTATAGTACTTCTATTTAGATCTAAATTTTGATCTCTCCTGTACCTCTCTACATAGCAGTTTTTACATTAGGTGTACATATCAAATCTCATTATTTCATACATATATAGATATTTATATTTATGCTTATATTTATTTTTAATTAATATATAGCATTATGATTATTTGTTATAAGTTTTCTTTAATAAACATGTAAGCATTACCCAATAACCCAAGTGAGAAATGTGGTAACATCTCTATCATATTGAGTTGCAGATGTATCTTGTCACTCTCGGCGCAATAAACAATGTCAATGATAAATCTCTTATTAACACTACTTAAATTTGTATAAATTAAATATAAATAAAAGATAATGAAATCTTTTTACCATTATGAAATTCATGTTATAACATCTAGGGTAAACGACAAATTTTAGCACCAATGCCCACCATCTGAGCACAAATTCTATTGTTTTTTAATTGTTCTTTAAACTTAGTTTCTACTTCTTTTACCCTAATCAACAATATCTTCATTTCCTTAGTATCATTTAGTTTTTTATTCAATATCTTCTTGAAAATAATACTTTTAATTATTCTTTAAACTTAGTTTCTACTTCTTTTACCCTAATCAGCAATATCTTCATTTCCTCTGTCATTTAGTTTTTTATTCAATATTTTCTTGAAAATGATACTTTTCCAAAGGCATTATGTAAAATGTTCATTTTCAAACTCAACATGCTTTCACAGTGTATTTTTAATATTTGAGTAACCTTCTTTTGGCTTGGTTCAAGTACTCTCCAATCATCATAAAAGACATACAAGGAGTCGGATTTAACTCAAAAATCCATCACGTTTGTCCACTCACTGTGAAAGCTACCTTATTTGATTGAGACTTTATGTTTGAGGTTGAGGAGCTTAGGTTTCCCCAATTTGGTGATGGAGAAAATTGACAGGTGTTTAAGATGTTGGGAGGACAAAAATAAGTGATTGAGATGTTGGGAAGGACAAAGAAAAAAAAAAAATTAGAGGCCCACTGAATCTTTTTTAAGGTCTTAGATGAATGGGTGAACCAAAGCTAATATGGTGCATAGACTTTTCCATCAAGGTAATATCTCTATGAATTTCCAGCTTGTCAACCACAACGTATCATAGACTTTTCCATCAGGTAATATCTTTATGAATCTCCAGCTTGTCAACCACAAAGTATCAACCAATGACAAAGATTTCACAGTTGGCTAAGGTGTCTTTAGCCATATGTTGGGTCCATAAAATTTTTGTGAGTGGGAAGGTCCACCATGTATGTGAGGACACATCACAAAAGATTATAAAAGTGGGAAGCTATAGTATATCAACAAATCCCATTTTGTATTTTATATACTTTAGATTTATATATTTGAAATCTATTGGTCACTTCTGAGTGGCTCACATCTCAACGGCCATTTGCCTCTGCCGTCGCTTTCGCTCAATCTCATCCGTTCCTATGTTAGCATGCCACGTAAGCAAAAATAGATGCCATCGAGGCGCATGCGTTTCCCAAAGTTTGTAGGTAACGTTCAACGAGCAAATGCTAGTTTTAATGTTTATATTATCACAATAGGGTCCATTGTCAAGGTTTTCTGCGATTAAGATAAGCTTTGTGATTAGGGATTTTATATGGATTGTTGGTGTTTAGATTTCCGCGTTGATTTTTTAGAAGTATTTTTGTTTAAATTTATTTAATTTTTATGTTTCGTTGTATGGGAAGGTATTGAATCTGTATTTATATTTATAAGTATGATTTAAATAACAAAATTGGGATTTAAAAAAAAACCACTAGAAAAATCACAGATTTTGATAATAAAAAAATTGTCTAATAGCAAAATCATACACTTACTCTTAGATTTCTCAGGTTTGAAATTTTAATATTATAGTTATGCGTTGTGTTCCATTATTATTAAGGTTTATATATATATATATATATATATATATATATATATATATATATATATATATATCAATCATTGTGATGACATACTTTAGTTATGTTATGAGGTTTAATATATTATTATGTGGAGCTACAATGGTATAAAATGGAGTTATGTGGTTAAGTTTGGCATTGTTTAATTGTTAATAATTTACTATAAAATTGATATTATATAATTTTTTTTCAAGTGGAAAAAGCTAATATTTTTGTTATTTTTATTTGAAATAAAAAAAGTATATAAGTATTTGAGTACACTATTAGAGCAGCTTTTATACAATCCTTTAAATAGTATCTCAAGTAGTAATATAGTCCAAAAAAACTATTCAATAAGACCACAAAAAGTATAGTATAGTCATTGCTTGAGCCTAAGATCCAGAACATAGATGTTATGTAATATCATAAAAATAACACATAGAACCTTTTTGTGAGAGAATGCCTTCTTCCCACTCTTCCCAATATAGGACACCTGCTTCACCGTCAAGTGTCAGCTTCGATCATTAGTGCAACATCCACCGATCTTTGGTCGACATCAATCGTTTATGATTGAAACTAAGATAATATCTTATCGTCTTCGAGACCCAACTTTCGTTCTTGTAATATTATATAAATTTATATGGATATAAGTTGGAATATAGTGAAAATATTTTATCCTTAAATTTAAACTTATTTTTTTATATTTACATACGAATTATTAAAATTTATTTTATCATTTATTAAAAATAAATAATATAAATTACAAATAAAAATAATAATTTTAATATTATTAAAATTTATCGCTTATCATTCTATATTAAATAAAACTTATTATTTATTATTTATATTAAAAAGAAATAATAATGATTAATAAATATTTATAATGCTTTCCAATTTACATTCATACAAATTTATAACAAAACTATAAAAAAATTACACTACATGAAGATAGATAGGTACGTGTGATTGTTTTCTTAAATATTTGACATTTACTTTAGGAATGGATAAGGCATCCTAAAGCCATACGATTATCTAATCATTGTGAAAGATTTGTACGTGTGGTTGTTTTCTCAAATATTTGACATTTACTTGAGGATTGGATAAGGCATCCTAAAGTCATAGCATTATATATATCATTGTGAGGGGAGATTATTTTATTTTTTATATATTTATTTATTAGAAGTATTATAATAATATATATATATATATATATATATATATTGATTTGTGTCTATTGTTTTTTTATTAATTAATATTGAGTTTGTAAGGAGCATAAGAGGGTTGTGGTTTCTTTAGAATATGATGAGGTGGGGTGGATTCAAAGAAGAGAGCCATGCATGAAGAGGAATTTGGAGAAAAACTAGGGAGAGAGGGTGTGTGTTTAAAAGAGAAAGATATGTTATGAATTTGGAATTTACATTGAAGGATAGTTGAGGATGTAGTGTACTTAATTTATAAAATAATAAATTATGAGTAATGTTAGAATAAATATAAATTGTAGAAAATAAAATAAGAGAAGCAAGAGTATTGAACTTGTATATTATAAATCTTTATATTGATATTCTAGAAAAATAATAATTTGCTTATAGGTTTTTTTGAGGGGACAACCTTCAAACGCGTAGAGTTATAATACAATGAAATTAATTTATAAAACATTACATAACCTTTTAGCGCTATAAATAGTTTCTTACTAGCAAAACCCCAACCACTAGTGCTCCCATCATTAACGAGTACCAACTACCTAGAAAGCCTTATTTTAAAAAGGAAACCTTGTTACATTGAGTAACCAAACATCAACTAGTACCTAATGGGTCTTATGAATATGGCCTCATACTTTAATTGACTAACTCTTAAGTACCCAAAAGTAGGGAGGTTAGGGTATGTCCCTAACATACCTTACCCCCCTGCCCCTTCAAAAGCAACATTATCCCTAGGGTTGGAGGTGTGAGAACTAGTGTAAAAGTGTTGTTAGTTCCCATATCACATCTTTAGGTTGAGTATATTCCCACTATGTATAGTCTTCTCAAATAGTGCATTGACAGAGACAATGCTCTCATGTGTCCATTATTGCCTCTAGTTGTAACTGTTAAATTTTCTGAATTTACTTCAATCTGATCTAGGATCTTAACTGAGAGAACAACATGTACAACATATCTACAACATATCAATCATGGAGACAATAATGCAAGCACACAAGAGACACAAAGATTTACTTGGGGAAAACCATAAAGGTGAAAAACCCCAATAACTTCCTCAGAGATAGATAGAGCAATGATACAACCAACCATGAGAGATAGACATAACCTAGCAGCAGATCCTCCTCCTCCATAAGTGTGCCACTCCTCCTTGAGTGCATGTGTGAGAAGTGAGTGAGTAAATAGAGTGCCTCCCGCACTCTATTTATACTTGACTTGACTTGCCTTTTTACCTAACTCATGTAGGCTCGAACTTAACCACATAACATAATGCTGACTGGGCTGACCCCCAATAGGGTGGTCTAATAACCCTTAGACCCACATGACTTATACAGGGCCGACCCCAACAAGGTGGTCTAATAACCCATCAAGTATAAGTTACGACACTTACAATATAAATGACGACACTTCCGTATAGAGGAATAATAACATCTCTATAGGAATACAATATACATATATGTGAAATACATTCCGAAGTTACATATACATCAACAGTAACCAAATGGATCCTTCTTCATCAAGTTTGGAAAGGTTGGTATGAATTCATAAATTCAACCCCACTACTTTCTTCAAATAGGAAACATGAAAGATTGGGTGGATCTTGGAGTGTGTTCAAAGAGATAATCTATCGACAACTTGTCCAATGCATTGGAGGATCTAATAGGGTCCATAGAAATTTGGTGTTACCTTTTGACGACTCTTGTGTTTGAGAGACACTTGTTTATAGGGTTGGAGATGAATAATCACTTGATCACCAACCTCTATAATTTATAGCCTTAGAGTAAACTCCAACAAGAAAAAGACTTAAGTGGATGTGATTTCTACAAAAAAATCATTTGGTGATTAAACATAATAAAGGAATTACCAACAAATTGATTGATTTTCTAGCCATTCAACCAACAATATTATACAAATCACAGCTTTGGGAGCCATTATGCATGTGGATCCATTCATCCATGAAGTATATAGAGAGGAGTATGCAGAGTATGAAGATTTCAAGGGTATGCATCAACAACTAGGACAAAAAGAACACACAAATGTTGATTACCATCTCCAATATTGATTACTCTACAAGATAAGGAATATTTCTATACCAAAGGAAGAAATAACACAATTGACAAGGGAGGCTCACACCTCCAAGCTTGATAGTCATTTTAGTGTCAAAAATATTATGGCTAGATTGCAAAGATATGTTTAATGGTCCAAGGTTTAGGAAGAAGTAACTAGGTTTATCATAAAATTTATTTTATGTTGCACCGACAACCCTAGTAATAAGAATCAAGGATTATATAGTCCTTTTTCATTCCTTACAAGGCCATGGGAAACCACATCTAAGGAAATTGTTGGGGCCTTGTTGAGGACAAGAACTGGGCATGAATACTTGTATATGGTAGTAGATGAGTTTAGTTAGATTTGTATTTGATGGATTTTGAGAAGACCAACAAAGGGAAAGAAAATACAACTATGTTCTCTCAAAGGGTCTAAGTGCACTTTGAAATTCCAATCTAAGCATCATTTTTATTCGAGATAGTAAATTACTCAATGCATTTTGAACTTCAATATGGGAGAAATTAGATACTAAACTAAAGAGATCTATTACCTTCAACCCATAGAATGATGGCAAGACATAGGTAGTGCATTAGACTCATGTTCAACTTTTTGGAGGATACAATTAGAAGAACACATTAAAATAGGATAAAAATCACAACATTCCTATTTAATACATGATTGTGCACACTTCCACTAATAAGTCCCCTTTGAAATACATTTTTGATATTAGGCACCATCACAAGTCCATATTATATATGGACAACATGATGAAGTAGGGATAATAACCTCAAGTGATGCATTTAAGGAAGACAAATTCATAGATAGGATCACGAAGGTACCCTTCCAGGTTCAAGAGAAACCAAAGAAATCATAGGATAAATATAAGGCAAGACATGATCAACACATGGTTCAAAATACTTTCCAAGTAGGAAATATATTTTGGTTGCATCTTAATAATTAAAGGTTACAAAGGCCAAGAAAGGAAATCAAAGTCATGATATATGGACCTTTGAAATTTTGGAGAAGGAAGGTGTAGTCATTTAAGGGATTGTAGGGAAATGTATAAGTTACCAATTGTATAATATAAGCAAAGAACCATATATATCATATCTACATGATAAAATCATATATGATGATAGAACAAAAAAACATGGAGCCAACAATAGGTAGTATTAATTATATCCTTGAATCTCTTAATGTACAATGATAGATTGATGCTCAAATGCAAAGAAAAGGTAGTTATAATTGTTGTAACTACCTTGGTTAGTTTGTTGATCAAATCAACTACTATTCGACTCCTAGATGTGATACATTTAGTCTATCTCAACTTAATAGTTGAATAAGGTTCATTGCACAACATATTCTCCACCCTCAAATTTTTCTTTCTCCTAAAGAAGGAAGGAGATGGATGCAAAATTTTAACAAAATTACACATAAAATTTTTCACCACTTTCATTAATCAAAACAAATGGTGCTTTCTTTTATTGGTTCCATAATAGTTGGTGGTTGGTTATTAATGGGATTGGATGAAATAATACATCAACTAGAGCCTTTGCTTGGGGATTTAGCTAATCTAGTTGTCTTGCTTGGGTCTTCCCTACAACAACTACATAATTCTGGTAAATATGGGGTGCAATAATATTTAACTTGTTTGCAATTCTTTTGGTCGTGTTCATCAACTTGTTAGATTCTTTGCATGCCCTATCACTTTTCAACAAAACTTGTTTCCTTTAACATAGAAATGCTCTCAAATTTTTTCTAAGTCTTTTTGTGAAGAATTTCACACTCTATCATTTTACAGAGACATCACCTACCATATTAGATGCTTCTATATGATAACATGTGCTTCTATCAAATCATCATCAATAAGTTTCGTTAATGTTCAATGGATTGATTATTTCTTTATTTCTACATTTTCTTGCATATTTTTTCACCCATAACATCCTTCATAATCCCAATTTCATCCTTTTGATAAATTGGAATGTCCTATGGTATGTTTGTTTCATTCTCGTATTCACCGAAGTTAGCTCCATTCTTTCAAAAATTTGTTTGTTTGCATTTCCTTTTTGTCCTTCCATACTCTTGACTCTTGACAGGTGATCAAAACCTACATGTTTCATTCCTAACTTCATAATTACTGCAATATTGAACTCCTAAAAATGCAATATTAATATGTATATTTTTCCTTAGTGAACAACTTATTGATCAAGTACTTTAAATCCTAGTGGTCTATAAAAAATATGAATGTGTTGGATAATAAGTAGTGTCTAAATTGGACCCATATGTGGTTGATTTGGCCATCAAAATAAAAGAACCATCATGATATGGTGTTGGATAAGTATGGCAATTGGCCACATGCATGTGCCACATAGTCTAGACATGACCACCCTCAAGGTTACTAAGTGGCATAATGACAAGGTTCCTGCACTGCATATCAACCACAAGACAAGTGGGAGCAAAACCAAGCACAAGGTGTTTCTGGAAGAATGTGGGAATGGTTTTGGTCTTATAGGATATGCGAGAAAGATGATGGAAACAAATGTCCTCGACTCCCCTCGTCATCAGCGAGCTACGTGGAATTGGTGTGAAGGAAGGGTATCTACAATAGAAGAAGAATGGTTATCATTAGGCTGCGAGATGAAAATAACATGCACGAGTCACAATATTTGGATAGGACCTCCCTCAATGATGTATGGATGTGAAATAATTGTGTATTAGTGTATGAGAATTATTTCAAGGATAGGGTCGTTATTGTTGATGGCTCATCCAAACCCAAACCAAAAGGAAAATGGAATTGGGTGGCTGAACCTAACTAAC
Source organism: Larix kaempferi (assembly GCA_027924585.1). Lineage (NCBI taxonomy): Eukaryota > Viridiplantae > Streptophyta > Pinopsida > Pinales > Pinaceae > Larix > Larix kaempferi. The sequence goes on along the minus strand of BSBM01000229.1, from coordinate 29,082,677 downwards.
TAGGCTCAATATGTTATCAACAGACAATGTGGGAGCTGCATGATAACATGTACATTGCAATTACGAATATTTGTGGGCATGCAAATGGGAATTTTGAAACAAATTTGCAATACATTGACAGAAGGTGGTGAAAGATGGTCATAAAAACGAAATTAAGGAAAGGGAGGACTGATGTGAAGGATGAACCCCTTTCTTGTTCGTTATTATCTCCCTGCTCCATATTGTGGCTAGGGGAAGTTTGTCTAGTCTATGGAAGATCTAAAATGGTAATGGATCCCCATGAATGCACATGTAGTAGACGATGTTGATCTAGGAGAAGTTTCCCAGAGACGAACCACATCGAGGATTCATTTTCTCATAATATGGATGTGCCACCCCACATTAAACAAATTATTGAGGAAATAGAAGAGCGAGTGATGGAGGAATAGTATCTCCCCGACTCTCATCCTAGACCTTATTGGGAAATCAAAATGGATCTATCCCAGGTCTTGTTGGAGCAAGAATTCCAAAAAGTGGAAGTTCTAAAGTTCATCGGTTGAATCTAGGAAAACTTAGATGTCATTCACCATCAACTGGATGATGTTGCGACTGTGTAAGGGATTACATTTCAACTCAATCCAAGAACAAAGGAGTAGGAGAAGAAGAATGAAGTAGGAATCTCCTCCAAGGATGGCCTACCTGATTAAATTTGGTACTGTCTATTGGCTCTAGGACTTAGGTCTCTCTTTATATATATCTACAAGTAGTTTTCAAGCTTATAATAAATTTGCTAGGGAATTTTGGGTAATTTTGATAGAACAATACATGTTTCAACAAATTTATATTTCTCATGACAACCTAGTTTCCCATCCAAGGGAAGCTCTCTTAGTAGTTTGTTGTAACTAGGTTTCAAGAATAGTCCTAGACACAGTTTATGATACTATGCTCATAGCTCGAGTGACCTCCTCCTCCTTAGTGTCACGTACCCACCCATTTAACCAATGCAAGGCAGGGTACATGATGCCAAATTCAGGGCTTTTCCATGATCTCAGCCCATTAGTTAGATTCATATAAATAAATTATGAATGTGCAGATGTAAAACTAATCAATTATGATGCACAACGGAATTAAAACATCCACACGCATTACTCATGCATACAACATATCAATAGTGATTGAATTAATATAGTGCAGAAGTAAATATAGAGGCATAAAAACACTTATCTTCATTTTTCAATTGCCCAAGCAACTAGCTATGTCGCTGCAATGTTCCACCCAGCCATAGGCTCTTCGACAGCTTATACTGAGTCCGTCCGAAGGCCACCCCCGAGCTGGGCATGATTCCTTCAAGGAAAAGGGGACATTAACTCTCTCACAACCAATTAATCATTCCATCTGAGCCAAGCCAGTCCATAGCTGGGTTTATCAGGCTACAATTGAACCCTGGATTATCGCACTCAAGCTCAAGCCCAAGCCATGGATACCCATACCCATACCCAACATACTCTTCTCTCACACAGTAAGCACAAACAGGGGCATGGATACACATTTTAGACAGTGGGATTTGCAAATAAGATGGCCATGGGTTTTCCCAAAGACGTTCCCAACCAAAAACGGATTGTGGGATGGGAAAACAACCACAGGGGGAAAAACGATTTCTTCCCCAAATATCTCAGCCTTCAACAGCCCAACACGGTCTCTATTGAACCCCCATTCGATTTCCCTTCTTCCCCACTGGTATACAACACAGAAAATGCCCTTCTCTACCTGGGAAATGAAGAAAACACTGCAACATGCCCAGGTAGCTCTCAACTCATGAGGGAGGAAGAATGATCATGGATAATGGCTTGGGGGAGAAATTCATGGCTCTTTTCTTACCCAAGGAGACAAACACGTTTTTCCATGAAGGGTGGCTTGCCCATTCTCGAATTTGGACAGCCATACCTCTCCATTCCCAAGGCATTAACTACCCCAACCAACTCTTGGGAGAAATCAATGGTTGGGTACAAAAGTCAACATGGGTAGTTGAGGGTTTGATGGGTTCTCTCATTGACACTTGGCTTGACTCTAGTGGCTCAAGGGTTTGAATGTTTTTCCCTCCCAATTCCTTGTGAAATCATGCCCCCATCTCTTTGTTGCATTGCATAGCTAGTTGTGGGTATTTTGATTAAAATGCATATTACATGATATTGAAGTTCCAATGTGCCCGGCTAGCACGCAAACCATATGCATCAATAAATCGATGGCGGGGCCTTGGCCTTGAGCTCCTCACCATGATTTCATAACAATATTACATCAATTACATTTGAATGTAATGGGGTCAATAATGGGGACGTTACACTTAGGGGAACTGGCCACCCAATAGTTTTGTACTTTTTTAATGCATATTTAATAGGAGGCTCTATAATAGCTTACATTAGAAAGTTAGTGTCTAAATTTGTGCAGTGGAAAAATCATCCTCGGACCTTGTCTTTCAATAGTTGATTAGTTTATTTTGTTGTTGTGTAAAATTTTGAGTGGCATAACAATAAGGATGATTGATGTTGTAAATCAACCCCAAATTCTATGTTTGAAGCATTGAAATGGACATAAAATTTCTTTAACCAATCTATAAATCTTAGTATTGGAGCCTCGACCAACTTCCTCTTCAAAAATTCAAATACCTCCTCACGATTGGTGCTACAATATATTGTTTATCAATCTTTAATATTTCATCCAAAGGGAAAGTTATATCAAAATAGTGTCTAGTAAACTTTATATAGTATTCAATGTGACTCAAAACCATTCGAATTTGTTTTGGATTGATCATAGGTTTCAATTCTAAGATAAATTTTATCTTTTCCATGCCAAATTCAATTCCTTATTTAAATAATACATCTTCAAGTAGTATGCCTATGGGTGTAGAAATATGCACTTTCTTATGTTTAAAGATAGTCGAATTTGTCTACACATTTCTAGCATTATTATTATCCAGTGAAACTGATTCTTAAGCATACCTAAATGATATAGTGATAAAAATATAGAACCATTGTATTATAAATAAACTATTGGAATGCCTTAACTATTGTTTTTGAAAACATGACATGTGGATACTTTAATCCAAAGGGAATCTCACTACATGAAAATGAACCAAATCTAGTCACAAATGTGGTATTTGCACAACCTCATTTTGCTATAAGTACTTGATTATAGCTACATAAGGCTTAGTGAGGGATTAGTATTCATGAAATACTACTTCATTTATGATTTCATCATGAAGGTTGTTGGAAAATGATCAATCAGTGTTACTTTTTTCGTGCTTTTTCCAACACCGTAAAGTCTACACAAATCCTTAACCTCGTTGGATAATGTTTCTTAGGTTGGACACCATAGGATTGGATCACTGGGAATTTTCTAGATGATTAGTAATGCACATTGCAAACATATTCTCAATCTTCTACTAGATTATTTTTTAATATTTGTGTGCAAGCTTACAAGGGTTTTTCTTGATTTGCTTCACTGATCCTAGGATCAGTTCAGTTTTCTTTTCCCTCATTTCTTCAATACTCCTTTTAATTTTATTTTCCCCCATTTCTTCGAATATTCCTTTTAGGTATTTGTAATATATTGCAAACACATATTGATATTTCTTCAATAAGTCAACTATCTCTTTTATTTGTTTATTTGACCAATGACCTCCTATTTTTTATTTATTTTGGGTCTTTCATCATTGGAAATATCAACTTCCACTATCTTGATTTCAGAATTCATTCTTTCAAGAGATTTGGTTTCATCTATTTTTCTCTCTCCCTCTTTTATTTCATTGTAGGACATAGGGAAGTCGATCATGTTTTCTTCCACTTTTGGTGTTCTCTCTTTCTTATATATTTTGTAGACATCTTTCAGTGGCTTGTATTCCTTTAGTTGATAATGTATCCATGTAAAATTCTTACCAAAAAAGTTTTCAATTTCCATTTCCACTATATTTTCCATAAGCATGTCATTCCCTTGGTCTATTAGCATTAGTTTTCTTCAAATCAAAGTCGATCCCACTCCAAAATTTAGCTTGCCCTTATCTTCCTTACTATGTTGAATCAGTTGTTTGATGAAATCTCTAATTTCTTGGACAATAGGTGTAGTCATTTCTTCTACAAAAAGGAAGGAAATGATTTTACAAAGATTTATTTTAGTTTAGTCCAGCTATATGTTTCTCCCTTTTCTTCCTCTATCTTGAACAATTTATAGGTTATGTCTTCCATTGTACTTGGAAACATCTATGACCAAACTATTTCATCTTAATATCCAATCCTTATCCATAGTTTTTAACACTCTTCAATATTGGTGTCTAATGGAGATCTTGGGAGAATGTTTCTTCATATTCAATTCCTTTCTGTGCATAGCCTTTCACTACGAGCCTTTCTTTGTTCGTGTCAAGTGAGCCATCTAATTTGTATTTGTTATTGTATACCCACTTGATGCCAATTGGTTTGGTTGCGACTAGAGGTTCAACCAACTTCCAGGCTCCATTCTTCATGAGTGCATCATACTCATTCTCCATGGTTTCTTTCCACTCATAACGAGTAGTAGCCTCTTCAAAGGAAGTTGGTTCAAATTTAGAAGATAAATTCAATTCAACCAAATGAGACATCGATGTCATCACCTGAGTTATTTGCATCTCCTCTATCTTCTTGTTTGGTTGAGCTTCACATTCTCATCTTTCCAACTTCATATGTGTTGTCACATATAAAATATAGAATTTGATCCCTTTCCAATTCTACATCAACTTCGCCAATGCTCCTTGTCCTTGTGTCATCTTTGTGCCAGCTATGTCAAGTTCCCATCACCTTAAGACTTCATTGGACTAATATTCAAATGATATCATTATTCCTTTTATTCTATTAGTCTAAGCTTGAACCCACCTTCCCTGTCCATAAAGTCATATTATGAGCCTCATATGCCCAAGTCCTTATCAATAATAAAAAATATTATTATTATTTTTATAGCTGCAAAATTCTATTAAATGAAAAAAGTCCAAAATACAGATGGTGTTACAGTCTGCGGTGGCTTGAGAGAATGTAGCCACCAACCAAGAAACTCAAAGGGATCAAAATGGTGATGTTCAAAATTAAATAAACCCTACCCTAAGTATGGAGTGCAGGGTTTTGCTATAAAAAAACGTTGTTTGTATAATCCTATGAGACTGTAAGCTATTAAACTATTAAACAGATCAAGAAAGAAAAGATAGAAAACACAAGGAGTGACCAGAGCCTCCTTAGCTGTGTGCGTTTGTAGGTGCATTTGCTTCCATTGCACAAGTACTAGGGGAATTATCTTCGAGGATGGGACAAGGAGGATACTCCTCCTTGGCCGAGTCTTTCACTGAAATTTTGACAGGAAGAGGTGTAGTATTTCTGAAGGCTGGAGATTTGAACCCTTGATCACTGTAGACTCGCTTGGATAGAACAGGACCTGTGGTGGTGGGAATGGGGAAGGTCAATGGCGCCTTTCCCTTCATGTTAGTGGTGTCCCTGATAGGCTCGCTTGCACCTGCAGCGATGGAGGAGTCCCTATTCCCTCCCCTTCCAGTGTTGATGTTGTGCGGAGGGTGTTGGTTGGGAGTGTAAGAATTCCAGTTGAAGGTGTCTTCCAGACTCCCCAGCATGGATTCCATGTTAGGAAGGGTGACCTTCAAGTTCTGGGTGGTGTTTATGGAAGTGGCCTAGTTGGCTATCATGTCCTCCATAAGAACCCCGAACATATTCTTAACCAACCAATAAGGATCGATTTGTTTACTAGGGCATCCAGTGGAAAGGTGGTCCGCCATTAGTCGAGCTTCCCAATTGTCGATTAGCAGACGAACAGGGATGGTGACCTCCTCCATATACCCTTTCTCTGTGGCTTCAACATATTTGTGGATGTCTTTTTTCTTTCTTCTCCCCCATGAACTTTTCGATCAGCCCATACCAAATAACCAAAAAGAGGGAGCCCATGAGCAAACATGAGAAAATGGATGGAGGGAGCCTACATGTAGCAGAAGCCAATTCGCGAGGGTAGCAAGCAAGTAGATGGCTGTGAACATAAAAAACAGTGAATAGGAGAATCCCATTTCGTAGGCCAATTGAAGATGGATAATATCGCATTGTCATGCCTAGGCCGGAGGTTCATGTCTATCAACGAGCTGGAATGACGGTTTCCTGCGTTCCTTAAAGCCGCACGAAGGAACCACATGGAGGTGGTACACTGAGGCCGAGGCTAGCCAGGATGAGATGAAATATACGGCGAGGGTTTTAATGAGCCAGGCCATGAGGCACCCATTTTCTTAAGTCGCCCCCCTCGTCAATGCCACGGATCTCATCCATGTGTCTTGGTGTCACGTGACTGGGTTCACGTGTGTCTATGCCAGTCCTGTCACCCGCATCCGGGGAGAATAAAAAAAGATTATTATTAATATAAATATTTTATATTAAAATATTTATATTAATATTTAAATCCAAAAGTCATTCATATCATATTACGGTCTTGGCACAAATCTCAAATTGAAGTTTGGAAAGGTCAAAAGGGGGAGATGAACAACTGTTATTTATTTCGTTGTTTCAAATAGTTTGAGGGATAATGTTTTGAAGTGGTAGCGGAATTTAAACCACTATCCACGCATTCTAAGGAGATTCATTCCACTACCCTAAGTGGTGTGGATTAATACCACCATCCATCACCAACGAAATGCCTAAGGAAATAAAATATTATTTTATTTTCCTAATTTTTAACCTTATGATATAACCTTTGGTGCTTAGGAAGATTAATTCTTTTCCAAATTTTGGAAATCCAAAACCACAGGAAGAAATAGTAATTTTTTTTTGACAAATTATAAATTATTTTATGGTAAATATATTTATGAATTTCATTTATTCATAAATACATAAAATCGGGGCAAAACAAGACATGGATTTTAGAAATAGTGGTTGGTTTTTACAAAGAAAGAATTATTTATGGAATTTGTTTTGATTTTCATATATGAAACTCATAAAAAAAAAATTCCAAAATAATGGAGAAGTATTACGGGAGATGGTTTTCTATGGATGGACAGTCAAGACATGCTTTTTAAAACCACAAGCAATAATTATTCCTACGGAAATATAGAAATATAATTTTACAAGTTAAAGAAATATTTTTATCAAAATATATTATTCCCAAATATTTAAAATTGATATTTTTCTAAAAATTAAGAAATGGAAAAAAGAACAGTGATTTCCAAATCATTTGCAAAGTTTAGCAGGTAGGAGATTGTTTCCAGATTTCAAGGTAAACAGTTGAAGATCAAATATCGCACTTGGCACGCAAATATTTTTCCATATTTAAAGCATACATGTGGCACTTCCATATTTTAAAGACAACAGTTGATGAACAGAATCAGATCTTCAAGCAATTCCTTAGCATGAAAAGGAAAAGTATTAGCAAAGAATTCACACCATTCCATATCTTTAGGCACAGAAAATTCAAGTTTTCTATTTTTGTAATAGTTAGTTAAGAAACTTCTTTCAAAGTAGTTGTATATATTTTAAATTCTGCAATGTGTTAGGGGTTGGATTTTGGAACAAAAAATACTATTATGTGTATTGTAACTTCAGTTTTTGATATTAATAAAGTTTGCAAAGAGAAGAAGTTTAGAACATTTCCAAAACAAAGATTGATGTGTTATTATTTTCTACTATGCGATTTCTTATGTGAATTTATTTCTTGTACTATTCCATTTTGTGTTATTTCTTCAGTGTTTAAATGAAATCAAATGAGTTAGAATTCATCTTTGATGCTCTAATTCTCCATATTAAAAAATGATCACTTGTATCTTCTAAAGTTGATGCATAATTCATCCTTGTTAGATGCTCCGTGTTTCCATGGGTTTTGTTTCTCAAATCTTCTACTATACTACAACACCTAAATGTATGAGAAAATAGTATCTATCTTGCCTCTTTTACTGGTTTGTTCTACCACTAGTTTTCTTTGCAACTTGAATGATATTCATTTATTGACTCCATGCCCAATGGTTTTCTTCCCATTTAAACCACTTTATTAAACCCTATTACTGTCGAAATATCTGGACACTATTATAAGTACATGAAATGTTGTTAGAGTGACCTTTGGACAACAGATTCATAAAGGGAGCCCCCTTTGGATTGAAAAGACCAGTTTTAGTCCTAAAGATTGGTTTGTGGTTACCTTTGGAATTTTCTTTTACAACCAAGGATAATTTCTGAGTGATAACATTTTGGCATCGTTGCCAAGGACCAAAGGCTTCAAATTAATTTTCCTGGAGGAATGATAATGTTTAGTTTTGATTTCTGATGGTGAACATAAATCAGAAAAAAAAGGTTGTACATCATTCACCTAGCGACTCCACTGTCAGTAGAATCCAGAATTCAAAGTGTCAATGGTGACTCCACTATCCAAAGAATGAATAGCCTAAAGAATTTCTTGGTCACTCTACTGTTTCCAAGATGGATTCAGCTACAAGGTATGATCTTATGAATCATTCACACATTCTTGGTTTTCCAAATCGTATGCCTTGTATAGACTGGAAAACATATTTGCCAAAAATTAAAGACATGGAAGAAGATGATGATGCTTTTCATTTGATCAAATTCCATATTCACATATATATATATATAAGCTAGGGGTTACTTACATGAATATTGCCTTATGAAAATGTTCATGGCTACTTTGGAAGGAAAGGAAAGATCATGGTATGAAAAAATACCAGTTGCTAGTTTATACTCTTTACAAGATTTTCATACCATTCTATGAAAATTACAGAGAACATTACCCATATTTTTCACTATGTGGAAACTGTTGTGAAGATTTCGAAATATTTATGCAACACATGGAAAATGAATTTGGTGATGAATAATTAATGGATGAAGAAATCAAATAAATTTATGAAGATTATTTTCAACATCAGGAAGAAAGAGATGATGATGATAGGCTACAGGATCATCTAACTAATTCTTCTTTGCAAGAAAATTCCATCATATATTTGCAAGAAAAAAGTGAGTTCATTTTTAATGAAGAATTAATACTTACACATGACAATTATGAATTAGAACTTGAGGAAAACAGTAAAAATCAAAGTATGGTATTGAATCCTTTTGAAAATAAAGATGCAATTTAGAATTTTTAATCTCTTAAAGTGACAAATTCACATGAAGGAATACCTATAGATTTTCCTATGATACAAGATATGGCTGTTCCAATCAAAGCTTATCATGAGTATTCAAAGTCTTTACTTGTGGATGATATGAATAAATATTTTATCAAACAAACTGATGTTTCTCCTTTTGAAAATGATTTTGAGTTTCATGATGGAAATAAAGAGGATACAGGAACAGTCATTCAAGGTTCATAAATTCTTAAAGTTCACTCACATGAAAATCTTAATGAAATAGAACAACTAGTCAATATATATAAAGACGGCCTTATTTTTGTTGTTGATCAAGGAGAGCTAATTTTACGTGATCTTGAAGATCCTTTTGAAAGTATGTTGCAATCATCAGGGAAGCAGAACTTTGCAGAATTCATGGACTGTGGGTATAAATTTTAGTTGTATGTTAAGTTTGTTAATTTTTTATCATTAATTCAATATACTCTAGGATCTTTACTAAAAGAATAACATGTACAGTATATCAATGCATATCAATCATAGAAAGCATATCAATCATCATAAGATGCAAACATAAGAGACAATAGACACACAAAGTTTCCGTGGGGAAAACCCTAAGGTGAAAAACCACACAACTTCCTCAGAGATAGATAGAGAAATAGTACAACCAAAGTACAAAGAGATAGACTCCTCCTAGTAGTTGATCCTCCTCCCCACTTGTGCGCCACTTTCCGAGTGATGGAAGAGTGAGCTGTGAAGTGATCCAAATAGAGATCGAGAGATCTCTATTTATACTTGTCTTGACTGCCCAATAAACTTATGGGGTCGACTTGTTTATCTTAGTACAATAAACCAATGTTAGCTTAATAAGGGCCGACCCCACACATGGTGGTCTAATAACCCATTGGCAAGTTACGACACTTGCGACACTTGTCAATACAAATGATGACACTTCCATATAGAGGAATAATAACATCTCTATAGGAGTACAATATACATAGATGAAATACATGGGTGAAATACATTCCGAAGTTACATATACATCAACACTCCCTCTTAACTAGGAAGGCATTTCTCTACACAGATCTGCTAGCACAAGTATTCTTCTTTGGATCATCATCGACAAATCATCATCATCATCACGGTTGTTGCTATCTCAATCAATCTTTGAATCTACTCGTCATAGGAAGTTCTACAGAGCTAGTCCTTTTTCATACTGGATGTAATCCCACCACCTGCAGGTCTTCATCATCACTGACCATACTGTGGAATCCTTAGGACTGATTACGTGCATCAACAAAACCTCGAAAGAGCATCCCAGGACTGATTGCGAGCATACTACTCAACCTATCGAATCTCCCAGGATCTTTTACATGTAACTGCACAACCTATCCATGACCACGGAGTATCATCCTGATACTCATAATCATACTGATCATCGTCCATGAAGCACATTCTAGATGCACACAACACAACACTTACACTCACCGGCATGGAAGGACTTTCCTCTGACCATCCAGGAAAGGCTCAGCACTCACATCAACGCACATGGGAGAACACATCTGCCACCATGTCGGAAAGGGTTTGCACTTACATCAACGCACATGGGAGAACACATTTTCCACCATGTCGGAAAGGCTCTGCACTTACATCAACGCACATGGGAGAACACATATGCCACCATGTCGGAAAGGCTCCGCACTTACATCAACGCACATGGGAGAACACATCTACCACCATGTCGGAAAGGCACTGCACTTACATCAATGCACAAGGGAGAACACATCTACCACCATGTCGGAAAGGCTCTGCACTTACATCAACGCACATGGGAGAACACATCTACCACCATGTGGAAAAGGCTCTGCACTTACATCAACGCACATGGGAGAACACATCTACCACCATGTCGGAAAGGCACTGTGCATCTGTGTCTTCGAAACTCATCACACATAATCCAACTGATTATGTAATGTATCCACCTGATACATATGATCATCCTGATCATCATCATAGCATCATCCTGATGCATATCATCTAGAATATCGTGCCGATACTCATCACTGCATCGTCCTAATGCATATCTGGAGCAACATCCTGAAGCTCGTCATCCATGATCATCCTGATCATACAATGCATCCACCTGATGCATACATAGTATCTGCCTGATACATATCAAATACATAATCCACCTGATCATACCTGGTACATATCAACATACATGATCTACCTGATCATACAATGTATCCACCTGATACATCTGCAGATACATACACATGATCCAACTGATCATATCCAACATCCAACATGATGCGTACATACATATATATAAATGATCCAACTGATCATATCTAGCATCCAACATGATGCGTACATACATATACATATAAATGATCCAACTGATCATATCCAACATCCAACACGATGCATACATACATATACATATAAATGATCCAACTGATCATCTCCAGCATCCACCTGATGCATATATAGAGCAGTAACTAGAGCATCATCCTGATGCTCATCATCCAGCACTTACATCCACAGCCATGGGAAGGATCCTCCTCTCACCATGATTGGAATGGCTCGTGCAAATGTGTCCATCACTTCTTCCTCGAAGTGTCATCAATCTGAAGAACACCAAGCCTCTCTTTGAAGTACTCGAACTTCACTTTGGCTAGTGGCTTCATCAGCACATCTACAACATGCTCATCTGTCGCAACATACAGGAGCTTCACTACTCCTCTCTGCACCATATCCCTGATATAGTGATATTTGATCTCAATGTGTTTCGACTTGTCGTGGAACACCGGATTATCAGACAGATTCACACAAATCTGGTTGTCACAAAAGATACCAGTAGCCTCCAGCAGGAGATCAAATAACTTAGATAGTAGCTTCCGAAGCCATACTGCCTCACAACTAGCTGAGAAAGCTGCAACATACTCTGCTTCAACTGTACTCAGTGCTATGCATGACTGCTTCCTACGAAACCAAGAGATCACACCTGATCCCATACTGAAGCAACACCCACAAGTGCTCTTCCTATCTATAGCACTGCCTGCCCAATTTGAATCAACATAACCCTGCAGGTTAAAATTTTGATTTGCATCATACTTGAGCCCATAATCAACCGTACCCTTCAGGTACCTTAGAATATGCTTTACAACAACCAAGTGAACACTCCTCAGATCCATCAGGAATTGGCTTAATGTGTTCACCACAAAGCAAATATATGGTCTCGTGTTCATTAGGTACATCAAGGACCCAATCATCTGGCGATACATAGTGACATCAACCAGCTTAGTTGAAGCATCACACAGAAGCTTCAGGTTAGATGCCATAGGTGTGGCCATGGCCTTGCATTCCATCATCCTAAACCTCTTCAGGATCTCTACTGCATACTTCCCTTGTCCAAGGAAGATAAAATCTGCACTCTACAACACCTCCATGCCTAGAAAATATTGCATCATCCCCAAGTCCTTCATCTCGAACTCGACTACAAGCTTCCTCTTGGTATCGGAAATCAAACTATCATTACCTGTTACAAACATATCATCCACATATAGGAGTAGTATCATAGGATTTCCTTCCTCAACCTTGTAGTAAAGGTTGGAATCCGCTTTACTCTTGGTAAAGGCCAAACTAAATAGGAAACTGTCCATCGTATCATACCAAGTCCTAGGAGCTTGCTTCAAGCCATACAAGGCTTTCTTCAACCTGCACACATATGACTTCCTATCATGTGTCTCAAAACCAAGTGGCTGCTCCACATACACTTCCTCCTCGACTACACCATTCAAGAAAGCAGTCTTGACATCCATCTGGTGTATCTTCCATTTCATCACTGAAGCTAGAACAAGTATTGATCTAATGGAAGTGTATTTGGATACAGGAGCAAAATTTTCTTCATAGTCGATTCCTTCTTTCTATGAGAAGCCACGAGCTACAAATCTCGCTTTGTATTTCTCTATGCTGCCATCTGCAGCATGCTTGATCTTGTAGATCGATTTGGAAGTCACAACAGACTTCCCTTCAGGTCTTGGGACTACATCCCAAAAATCATTTTTCATTATTGATTGGTATTCCTTGACCATGGCATCATTCCATTCTTTTTTTTCCGCTGCTTCTTCATAACTGGAAGGTTCTTTGTTCATAATATCATAGAGTAAAGCAACATAGCTGGTATGAGATCTAGTTCTCTTCTTTGCTCTGTGTTCTTCTTCTGGAATGCCATATCTTTCTGCATCTTGAATGAGCTCTCTAGCCCATGCAGGTTTCCTCTTGTGAGAATCCTTCTCACGGGGTGGATCTACAAGTTCTTGTGGATCTTCAATTTCACGATCTGCATATGGAATTGCTTCTGTCATAGCAGTGTCTTGAAATCTGGTTTCCTTTGGTTCTTCATGATCTTCAACAGGTGTCTTCCTTGATTTGATGAATGCTAAGTTTTCATCAAATGTTACATCCATGCTGATATCAATCTTCTTGAACCTTGGAAAGTATATTCTATAAGCCTTCGAGCTTTCACTGTAACCCACAAAGATACCCTTCTTTCCTAAAGGATCTAGCTTGGTCCTCTTTTCCTTTGGGACATGAGTGTATACTAGACAACCAAATATTCTAAGATGGTTGACTTCAGGTTTCTTACCAGATAAGACCTCTTCTGGTATCTTGTTGTCCAAAATATTGTGGGGTGTTCTATTCTGCACATATACAGCTGTCCTAGTTGCTTCTGCCCATAGATGCATAGGTAGATCCTGGTCATGCAGCATTGCCCGTGCTGCTTCCATGATTGTTCGATTCTTCCTTTTTGCAACTCCATTTTGTTGTAGATTGTAGGGAGCAGTCAACTCCCTCTTAATCCCTGAATCATTGCATAACTTCTTGAAATCTCCTGACGTGAATTCTCCGCCATTGTCGGATCTAAATGTCTTGATCTTCTTATCGGTTTGGTTCTCCATCAAGGTTTTGAATTCCTTGAACTTATCAAACACTTCATCTTTTTTCTTTAAGAAGTAAACCCAAGTCTTCCTGGAGAAGTCATCAATGAAAGAGACATAGTAAACATACCCACTCAAAGAACTGGATGACATCGGACCACATACATCGGAGTGGATAATTTCCAAGATATCTTTTGCCTTGCTTTCACTGCTTGGAAATGCCTTCTTTATGTTCTTTCCTTTTGCACATCCTTTGCAAACACCTTCATGTTTGGTCTTGATTTCAGGAAGACCCTCTACAACTTTGCTTGCAATTGGTAGTGCTCTATAGTGCACATGTGCAAGTCTTCTATGCCAAAGTTCACTTGGCTCCATGGATTCATGCACCATGGCATGTTCAGCTTGTCCCTTCAATTTGTATAATCCTTCCTCTTACTCTCCAATCACCACTGCATTATCTATGGTCTTACCCTTTGGCCACATAAGTACTTGGCCATCCACAAATGAAACCCTCATTCCTTTTGCATCCAAAGCAGATATGGAGAGTAGGTTCTTCTTGAGCCGAGGTACATATAGAACTTCTGTCATCTTCAAAGACTTTCCAGAGTCTAGATTGTAGGAGGCCTCACCACTTCCTTTGATAGGGTATTGGTAGTCATCCCCAAGTTTCACCTTATGGGGTGACTCATGTTCAGATAGATTAACAAAGGATTCTTTAAACCCAGTCATGTGCTTTGAAGCCCCACTATCAATAATCCAATCATTACAACCATGAGAGATAGTACCTGTGAGAGCAGATATTAGAACATACTCTTCTTCTCTTGATGAGTCATCATCATTACTTTCTGTTCTAGCCTTCTTCTTGGGTGGTTCATCATCTTCAGCAGCATGAGCATGATATCTCTTCCTGCTGCCTTTCTTCTTCTTGTTGAAATTATTGTTGTTGTTCCTTTTGTTCTTAGGACATTCTGAAGCAAAATGAACCTTCTCATTACAAGTGAAGCATCTAAGATCTTTCTTATCTTTATGTTGATGGTGGTGTGAAGATTTCTTGGCATGAGAGTGCTCCCTCTTTGACCTTCCTTTCTTGGTGTGTGCTGTGAGGGCTTGATCTTCATTTCCCATCTTTTCTTCTCGGGCCACTAGCCTAGCTTCTTCTTGAGAACATTCCTCCCACAGTCTACTGAAGGAGATCAATTTCTTTCTTGCATAGATTCCTTCAATAAAGGAATCCCATTACCTAGGTAGGCCATTCAGAGTGGTCATAACCACTTCACCATTATCTACTACTTCATCGAAAACTTCAAGTTGTTCCTTGATCTAAGAGACCTTGGAGAAATAAGATTGAATGGTCTCTCCATTCAACAGCTTGACCCCTTTCAATTGGTTCTGCAGAGTCATCTTTCGATTTATGTTCTTCCCTTCAAATAGCTTGGTCAAAGAGTCAAACATCTCCTTGGGTGTCTTCAAAGATGACACATGTGGTATGAGATGGTCTTTGATAGAATCAACAATGATTCTCTTTGCCTTGACCAAGTTCTTCTTATGCAATGCTTTAGCTTCTTCATCCTCTAGGACGGGGACTTCAGAACTGATATATGTATCCAATTCATTTTCTTCCAGGATTAAACCAATCCTATACTTCCACGCTCGAAAGTTATCAACCCCTTCAAGCTTATCCTCAAGCTTGGTGTGGTGAGACATCTTTAAAGAGTACTTCAAATGGAAATAGAAAATATTTAGGTCTTACCACTTGATTTGGTGAAAACTGGATTTGGTCTTGGATTAGGGTTTGTAAGAGAAACCCTAAAAATTCAAAATGTGAATTTCAACTTTCTGAAAGGATAGAAAGATGCGCCTTGATGAGCTGATCAGCCTGGTATACTCAAAATTTGAGTTCTGCAAAGTTTCACCCTTCAGAAATTCCTTTTAGTCTTTCTAGATTCACTAAGGAGGACCCTGAGTTAGGGTTTGAGTTTCCCAGAGTTTTACCCAGCCAAAAATCTCGATCCAAATCTCTAAACTTCGATTTTTCCAAGGAGCTTTCAGCTGTGTCCTCAGATTTCAAAAATTCCTATTTTTTAGGAAACCCTAATTTTTAGGGCCAAAACTGAACATGCTCAGAATTGAATTATGATTTTACAGATAGATTCACCTTGCTGAGGAGAGTCAATCTATCATTTTACTTTTACAAAATATGTGGAGAGAAACCCAATAAATAAGAAACCTTGGTTTCCGTCACTGCATAATGTCTTCTTCTCAGGTTAGCTCTGATACCGTGTTAATTTTTTATCATTAATTCAATATACTCTAAGATCTTTACAGAAAGAATAACATGTACAGTATATCAATGCATATCAATTATAGCAAGCATATCAATCATCATAAGATGCAAACATAAGAGACAATAGACACACAGGGTTTCCATGGGGAAAACCCTAAGGTGAAAAACCCCACAAATTCCTCAGAGATAGATAGAGAAATAGTACAACCAAAGTACACAGAGATAGACTCATCCTAGCAGCTGATCCTCCTCCTCACATGTGCGCCACTTTCCGAGTGATGGAAGAGTGAGTTGTGAAGTGATCCAAATAGAGATCGGGAGATCTCTATTTATACTTGTCCTGACTGCCCAATAAAATTATGGGGCCGACTTGTCTAGCTTAGCACAATAACCCAATGTTAACTTAATTAGGGCCAACCCCACACATGGTGGTCTAATAACCCATCAGCAAGTTACGACACTTGCGACACTTGTCAATACAAATGACGACACTTCCGTATAGAGGAATAATAACATCTCTATAGGAGTACAATATACATAGATGAAATACATGGGTGAAATGCATTCCGAAGTTACATATACATCAACAAAGTTGCCATATTTCAATCTTGTATTTATGTTTGGAGTAGCTAAATGTGAGCCTCAATCAAGTAGACATTTGCTTGATTGGGTGCATTGGAAATTTTTTATCATTTAATCCAGCAATTGTTTTTAGCTGTTAGAGTAGGATGGTTTGTGAATAAGCTCCCAGGTTTGAGCAATTAATTTTTAGAAGTCCTAAACTTTTCATTTTTCACTGTGCTCTTAGCCTATACAGTGGTTGGTGTGAATTTTTAGCAGTATACTTTCAACATTCAATTTTCAGTTTGTAGTCTTGTTTTCAGTTTGGGATTGGTTCTAGGTTTGCAGCAGTGATCTTAGATACAAGAGGATTTTAGAGTTTGGTTGATAATGGATCAGGCGCTTGGTCTATAGGTTCTTTGCTACCTCATAGGGAGTATATCATCCCCATTGGAGCCAAATGTTTTCACATATAAAATTTAGAATTGGATCTCTTGCCATTTCTACATCAACTTCGCCAATGCTCCTTGTCCTTGTGTCATATTTGTGCCAACTCTGTCAAGTTCCCATCAACTTAAGCCTTCATTTGAATAATCTTCAAATGATCTCATTATTCCTTTTATTCTATTAGTCTAAGCTTAAACCCACCTTCCCTATCCACAAAGTCATATTATGAGCCTCATATGCTTAAGTCCTTATCAAGAATAAAAAAGGCTATTATTATATAAATATTTTATATTAAAATATTTATATTAATATTTAAACCCAAAAGTAATTCATATCATATTAGGGTCTTGGCACAAATCTCAAATTGAAGTTTGGAAAGGTCAAAAGGGGGAGATGAACAACTGTTATTTATTTCGATGTTTCAAATAGTTCAAGGGATAATGTTTTGAAGTGGTAGCAGAACTTAAACCACTATTCACGCATGCTAAGGAGATTCATTATACTGCCCTAAGAGGTGTGGATTAGTACCACCATCCATCACCAACGAAATGCCTAAGGAAATAAAATATTATTTTGACAAATTATAAACTATTTTATGGTAAATATATTTATGAATTTAATTTATTCATAAATACATAAAATCTGGGCAAAACAAGACATGGATTTTAGAAACAGTGGATGGTTTTTACAGAGAAAGAATTATTTATGGAATTCATTTTGATTTTGATTTATGAAATTCATAAAGAAATAAAATCATATCCAAAATAATGGAGAAGTATTACAGGAGATGGTTTTCTATGGATGGACAATCAAGACATGGTTTTCAAGACCATAGGTAGTAATTATTCCTATGGAAATATAGAAATATAATTTTACAAGTTAAAGAAATATTTGGGAAATATTTTTATCAAAATATATTATTCCCAAATATTTAAAATTTTATTTTTGAAAATTAAGAAATGGAAAAAAATCAATGATTTCCAAATCATTTGCAAAGTTTAGCAGGAAGGAGTTTGTTTCCAGATTTGAAGGTAAATAATTGAAGATCAAATTTCACACTTGGAAGGAAAATATTTTTCCATATTTAAAGCATACATGTGGCACTTACAGATTTTAAAGACAGTAGTTGAGAAAACAGAATCAAATCTTCAAGCAATTCTTTAGCATGACAAGGATAGGTAGCAGCAAAGAATTAGCACCGTTCCAGATCTTTAGGCATGGAAATTTCATGTTTTCTATTTTAGTAATAGTTATTTAAGAAAATGCTTTCAGAGTAGTTGTATATATTTTAAATTCTTCAATGTGTTAGGGGTTGGATTTTGGAACAAAAAAAACTATTTTTTGTATCGTAAGTTCAGTTTTTGATATTAATAAAGTTTGCGGAGAACAGAAGTTCATAACATTTCCAAAACAGAGATTCATGTGCTATTATTTTTTAGTATGTGATTTCTTATGTGAATGTATTTCCTGTACTATTACATTTTTTGTTATTTCTTCAGTGTTTAAATGAAATCAAATGAGTTAGATTTCATCTTTGATGCTCTAATTCACCAGATTCAAACATTATCACTTGTATATTCTAAAGTTGATGCAGAATTCATCCTTGTTAGATTCTTTGGGTTGATGGGTTGTGTTTCTCAAATCTTCTACTATACTACAACAACTAAATGTCTGAGAAAATAATATCAATCTTTCCTCTGTTACTGGTTTGTTCTACCACTAGTTTCTTTGCAACTTGAATGATATTCATTTATTGACTACATGCCCAATGTTTTTCTTCCCATTTCAACCACTTTATTAAACCCTATTACTGTCAAAAGATCCAATCACTGTTATAAGTACATGAACTATTGTTAGAGTGACCTTTGGACAACAAATTCATAAAGGGAGACCCCTTTGGATTGAAAAGGCCAGTTTCCAGTCCTAAAGATTGGTTTGTGGTTACCTTGGGAATTTTGTTTTCAACCAAAGAGAATTTCTGAGTGATAACAATCTAGATGGACACTTTCAAGTGTCTTTGTGGCCCAGTTCAGAATCTTCGTTGATGTCACAGGTTGATAAGCTCGTGGTGCTTCATTTTCTTCAAGGTTCAATATTCCAATATTCTCAATTACATCATCCATTTGAGTCTTATGTTCAGGCAAAGTGGCAGGAACTTATTCTTCATGATTTTCTTCATGAGGGGGTTGTTAACGCCTAAAATTCGCACGCATGTGAAATTTTGACAATTCTTCTAGTAAGTTGTTATCAACATAAAGAATGCATCTCACCTAAGGAATCCTCAACAAATCCAAAAGAAAACATGAGTCCAAAAGTGCCAAAAACTAGTAAAAAAAGGGGCAGCATAGATAATACAAAGTTGACTCGCGTTATAGCATAGGTCACTAGAACAATGCTCACGCTACTCTAGTGAGGCCATTCCTTCGATATTCGTGCTACTGTCAAAATAGTGGGACCACCAACTTATCACGACACAATGAAGGCTCCATCACCTCCATGAACCCAAATTCGACCCCTCACACACTTAGTGGCACTAAATATCCCCCTTGGTGTACTTGGGAACTAGTTCATGGAGGATATAAGTTCACATTTTAATCTAGTTATTTGTTGGCCACCTCTTGGCCTATAAAAGGAAGCCATTGGCATGCATTTTGTAGAGATAAATCAAGAGCAAGGTTATGCTACTGGATTTGAGTTAGAGATTCCTCATAGCCCACCACTTCCTATCATTATGAGCATTCCCAAGCTCCCTTGCCACCTTCCTTCAAGGGTAAAGAGTTTGTCTCCATTGTTCCACCATTGACTTCACATTTAGTTTGGACAAAAGAGGCCTCCCCAAGGGATATTGTTGGATTCCCTTGAATCCCATGCCTCCTAGGTGTTGTATAGATTGACCATTGGGAAATACAAAAGTGGTTTGGAATATATTGGATTGTTATTGGATTTTGCGTTCTCCCCCCATATATTTTATTTTGTATTTTTCCATATTTCTTTGTTTTTATGTGAATTACACTAAAAATATCTTGCAGGATCACTTGGAGGATACCAACCAACCAACCCATAGGTGCTTCAAGGACTAAGGCCTTGTTGCAACTTACAAGTCATATCCTCTTACCAAGTGGAAGAGTGCACCTGTGTAATTTTTTCCACAACAGTTCTAATGGTGACCATACTTATTTTTGTTCATTTCTTATTTAACAAGGTTGTTTTATGCTAAGCAATGAATTCTGGGTATTTTTCACTTGCAGGAGATCAAGCATTCCATCTCTTTCTCCAATATTTTGCCCCGAGTCAGCCTCAATTTATTTTTACACAGTAGCGTGGATCCCAGCCTCTCGGCCATGCTACCAACACGAAAACAACTCTGACAGTCGCACGAACCGCGCAGGTAATCAGTTCAAGACATGTGCTACCTCGCAAGGTTGACCACGACGACAGGTTAGTGTAACACCTGTGCTATATATGCACCTGTTTTGAATTTACCCACACTAACCAAATGGCAGAGTGTGGTTTGGCTACTCTACCATATTTTCTTTTCTTTTTATCTGCGTAGTTTAGTCTTGCAGTCCAATTTCTGCTCACTAATGAACTTAAATTAAGGTTAATTCGCATAATTACTTATTTTTTAGTAATTAGTTCACCTAGACCAAGTTTAGGAAGCAAATAGTTCATATCTCTTGAAACTTACCTAGGTAACCAACTTAGAGGCTTTCAATGGGCCTCATTGTTGTCACTAGTATTCAAGACCATTTCTTGTTTATGCACAATTGACATGTTTTTAATATTAATGCTAGTGTAGAATACACTTTTTGCACACAAGCAAGGACTTATAGACTCTTGTATCCTGAAGTATTCCCTTCACCTCGCACTTCATGTGAGCTCGATGAATCAAAAAAGGGCGAGAAGTGTGAAATGCCTCCACTGCACACTTGTCTATTAGTTAGCATTTTTTATTTGAAAAGCACCATGAGAATCTCTTAGATTTAAAGTACATATTACTTGATATACTCTTCTAGTTAATTTGTTGATATCGATTTACTTTCATCACATGTGTTTGCACCACTAGCACACACTAGGAGACCTAATTTTTTTCCCAATCCAAGTATTCTCTTCACCTCGCACTTCATGTGATATTGGTGAATCAAAAAGGTAGGAATTGTGAAATACCTCTCTTACACTCCATAAGCGAAGATTAAACCCCTTAAAATGAACTTTGTAATTGTATAACCAACTAAAATCCTCCATAAGAGGTCACAAAACAATATTTTAGTTAGGTAGGATTGATTGGGATAGGCGGTAGTATTGTTTGGGATATGCATCCATTAATTCCCACCAATCTAGTTTCATTAGTGATATTTTGAAACATAGCAGTGTTGTCTTATAGGGTACTTAAAAAATCCTATTATAAGCAAATGTTCAAAGAAAACCCGAATCATAAGTGCTTCGTGACCAAGGAGGTGAAATTCGAGGTATAGCTTCCCTACTCTCCCCTAAAAGCCACTCAACATGTTGTAGGGAGATGACACTATACTATGCAGGCCGAACCACTGTGTCATGTCCCCATATTTTTCCATGGTCCATGGGATAATTTTGGCCTAAGTCACCTAGGCAATAATTATTTAATTAATGAGCAAGTATGGAAACTACCTTATGGAAGATGCCCAAGGTTGTATTTGGGAATTAAATGGACAAGGAGGCCCCCCCATGCAGTTATTAATCCCGTGACTAAGTCCAAGTGATTGACTAATTGAGAAATTAATTAATTGGGGAAATTTTGAGGCATTACACCATAACAATTAATGAATTACTGGATAATTAATTAATTGCTAAGTTAAATTATTTCTGAGTTGTATTATTTTCATTTAACTGTTTATTGCTAATAAATGTGCCAAGTGGTTGATGAATTGGCTAGGAAATTCAAATTGGTAAGTGAACCAAACTTTCCTAAGTGGTAAGGAATCTAGTGGAGACAAGTTGGCAAGATGAACCCAGAAAGGAAACTGACAAAAGCTAGAAAAATCAGACAAAAGCAGGAAAGAGGAAAGTAAATAAAGTGGAAAGATTCAGAAAATCTTTATGAAAGAAAATAGCAACAACCAGAAAAGCTATCTAAAGCACACTTGCCCAAATTCAGTGAAGGAGGTGAAGGAAAGAAAGTTTTGAAAGCTCAGAAGTTGCTATTCTCCTCAAGAAAGGCGCCCTTATGGCTTTGGAGTAGAATGGGAAAGTGGGTAACCTACTCTCACAGGTCACCAAGCCAAGAACTTGCTCAACATGTCATCATGCAGTTTATAAAAGAATCCAACCAATTCCATTTGACAACTTTTGATCATTATTGGAATTTGTGAGTGAGAGCTCTGAGCCCTCCAAGTTGAGTGTTGTGCCTCAACAAGTTATGCTTGGGTGATGTGCCCCAAGGCCCCTTGAGTTTCCTGAGAGTGTTATGTAGGTCCATCAAGCAGTATTACAACCATTAATGTCCAGTATAGTTCAGCCATGAAGATCTAATGCCAGATTGAAGAGGAGGTCACCATTGAAGGATATTTGCAGCTAGATTTGAAGAAAGAGCACTAGAGGATGGAGATAATTATGGAGAGGTGTGCCCAGGACCTCCAATGATTTTTATAAGCTAATGATGCAGATATTAAAGGCTTCTAAATTCCAGAGATGGAATATTATAACCATTCTCCTCTCTTCTTCTACCTCTACTACTCCCACAACCAATTTTGGAGGTGATTTCCCCACAGGAGAGAACTAGTTGAAGATTGAAACCATTGAATACCAGCATGTTCAGAATGTATCAAGTTAATCCATCTAGACATTATATGTAATTATAATAATCTCCATTACAGATCCAAAGTAACTTCTCTCTTCTCTCATCTATTTCTCCACTATTGTAACAGAAAACTAGCCTGTGAGGCATCATGATTTGAGAAGCTAACATTAATAAAAGAAGGAATGTTATGAATGTAAAATTTCAAGTTTTGTGGATGAAATATGTTATATCAGAGATTAAATTAATATCATAGCAGAGTTTCTAATTATTAAGAGTAGTTTGTGAAGTTAAAATGCAAGACTAGCTAGATTGATGACAATTCTAGACTAGTTTCACCACTTTTCCTGCCAAATCTATTTTATTCACTATTTTTACATTCTGTCAGTTGGAGCTAGTCCTTAACTCAGTCTAGTATCCATATCAGTCAAAAAAATTAGAATTTGGAAGCCTCTTGATACTTCCTAGAAAGACAAGAAAACTACTAGATCGGCAATCCTGGGAGATCCCAGAAACCCCAGTTCTTCCCACACTTTCACAAGTCTGCAAAATATCCTTTTGAACATAACCAGCCATCATTTGACTGATATAAAATCTTTCATAAAATTCCAATATCGCCCCCTTGTCCAGTATGCATATGCCAGCTACCCAGGGAGCCTCGAAGTAGACATAGACTTGTTCTATGTTGAAAAGTGAATGGTACTGGTACCTTGTGCATAAGAAAAATCTGATCTGACCTCCTTTACCTGCTGCTGCACCTAACCTCATACATTTTACAGAATTAAATATTCATCCCACCATCCTTAATCCTTACCTCAGTACCCCTCACTTACCTCCTGCCCGGCTTGAAGGATTTGACAGAAAATTTTACTAGGAAAAGTTATAATTTTTTTTGAAGTGGAGTTAATATATGGATCAGATCTTTCCCTAGATATTACACACTGATCCACACTTGAAACAAGGTATCTTAATGGACAAAATTAGGACATCACCAAGGATAAATTGTGAGTGCAATTAACTCCTGAAGTTATCTATTTCCATTGGGAGGTGTTTCCAATTCATCTCGATTGGAACATTGGCCCAATTTTCGATAGAAATAACTCTTTCATACCTCCACTAGTCAATTAGTGTGTGGACCCCATTGTCACCATCAATTGTTCTTTCGGGAGGCCCAGTTACATTTGAGAGGAAGGACATTAGGTATTTTTAGGGAATTTACATTTAATTTTTTTTTTTTAAATACAAGTTCAATAACTCGTAATTAAAAAGAACCTACATGTGGGAACTCATGCACTAAAACTGACTTTACACATATCGCTCACTTATTGCACCATATTGCATCTATTGTGGTTGGAATTTTTTTGCATTTGTTCAATTGTGTTTAATTCCACCATCACTCTCACTTGATACAAAGGCTTCACCATTGAGGATCAAAACAACCCCCTAAGGCAGTCTCGTAGACTGCAAGGCCTTTCCCCTCTTTCAAAGGAAGTTTTTACACCTTCCCCCGGTGGTTCACGCAGAAGGAACACTATCCAGGGTTGTTCCTAGGCCACTATGATAGGATCATCTGGGCTAGGTTGAGCCTTAATAGGCTCATTTTATCCTTGTGGAGAAAGTATTTATCCCCCAACCTCCTCCACCGCCAGAAGAGGCACCCCTTTAGATTCTCCCCTCGAAGATCCTTTTGATCCCTCCTCTCATGTAGGAGGGAAATCATTATTTTCCACACCACCGGGGTCACCCCTCATGGAAACAACACCCAATAGACAATTGTAGGACCAAATCCCCTTACCCTACCATTCATGGCTACTTTAAATCTACCAGATTTGGCCAAATTGAATAATGATCCGATAAGTCATGATCGAACATGGTTGGCTATGTTAGATAAAATTCCCTCTGGCATTCCCAAATTTGAGGGAAAACAAGGGGATGATCCTGATCCTGCCAACCATGTCATTTCTTTCTACTTATGGTGTTCATCTAATAGCATAGTGGACGATCCTTTGAGGCTTCACCTCTTTTAGCATACTCTCACTAGCACGAAAACCAAATGGTATGTCAACCTAGCAAGTGCAACCCATGCCACATTTGTAACATTGGCCACTGCGTTTCTTACTTACTTCCAGCATCTGATTCGACATGAACTTGGCCTCGAAATTCTCACAAAGTTTCGGCGAAACACATCTAGCCACATTGCGGTGCTAAAGAATGTAATTTCGAAAGTTATTCTTATTTGTATTATTTGGGTAATTTGTAATATTTGTATTGTACACCCTATGGGTATTATTATTTTATGTGATTGATTATGTAACAGTAATTGAAAGAGTCAATGTAAACCCTAACTATTAGTTCGTCCTAGAAAAATCTAGATAATAATATTTTATTGTAAGGTGTACAGGTTGGCCCAGTTAGGTGAGTCAAGCCGACCCTGTTAGTAAAAAGGTTAAGTCATTTGATTAGTATAAATGAGGATTTAGACCTCCTCATTTGGTCACCTTACTCATACACTGAGATTTTATCACTAGGAGAGATAGAGTCATTCAGAGTAGCTTCTTTTGGAGTCCTTGCATGAAGGATACTATTGTACATTCTGACGAATCTATATAGAAGAAGTTTGTTGGGTTTTTTCTGCCCCGAGAGTGTTTTCCCAAGATAATTTTTTTGTGTACTATTGTTCATTACGTGCTTGTTTATCTTTCAGTGATCCATATTGTTATTGCACTTAAAATTTAACATGGTATTAGATTAGGCTTGAAAGAGAACATTGTGCAGTTATTGCAACTGTAAAAAATAGGGTTTCTTATTCACGGAAGAAGTCTCCATAGATCAGCTGAAAAAGAGGGTGAATTCAAATCACCTCACTAGGGCGCATATTTCTGTTAGCAAAATCTCATTCCGAGAATTTTCATTTTTGGGTCCACCACTTCAGCTCGAAGAACTAGGGCATCAAGTTTTTGGAGGATTTGTTCATAGGATTAGGAAAATGAGTATATTGCTCAACACACCTTGGGGAGGAACATCTATCATGTCCCCTAATTTATGTTCATTGGATTGAGTTCCTAAACCAATCAATCCCTTTGGTTGAGGAGAAAATTTCATTTACTTGGGGTTAATTTTGAGAGTTCAGGCATTAATTAATTATAAGATGTTAATTTTATTTTCTTAAAGTTTGAATTGCACTTGATGAGAATTATTTTTCATTAATAGATATTTTATTTCAATGGAATAAGTGGATAATTCTCCACAAGGGCACAATAGAGGATAAGGTTGACCAAGAGGTAACTTGCAAGAGAATAAAAGATGAAAGCAGCCAAAGATAGGAAATCAGGAAAATGAAAGAAAAGATAGCATAAGGCAGAAAAGAAACAAAGCTCAGGAACAGAAGAATAAAGCAAAAAGCATAAATAAGGATAAGGTAGAAAATTAAGAAAAAGTAGGATAAGGCAGAAAATCAGTATACGGAAGAAAAGCAGGAAGAAAGCAGTCAAAAGCAGAAAAGCAAAATAGAAAAGTAAAAGCAGGACAAAGCTAAAGTAGAAAGCAAAGCAAAAATGAAAAGCTTGAAAGAAGCTATCCTTATCCACTCCATGAGTGTGCATTAGCTTAGGTGACTTGCTCAACAAGATACCTCCAATATATAAAATAAGGAGTGCACACCACTAGTCCATATCTTGATAGTTTGAGAATTAAATTGAGAGCAATTTTGCCTCTATGACTTGGGAGATCTGCCCCTAGTCCAAGATGGGAGATGTGCCCATGATTCTTCTAAGAGGATGATGACATCCATTATTCATCATTAAGTTTATTTCAGGTCCTGAAGTCTAATCCAGTGAAATAATTTTTTTTTGCATAGATTAGAGAGCCTTCCATTCAGAATTCTGATGATTTCTAGTCTTTCTATGATGGAGAATCCTATTTCTAATCCATTTATTTCCCGAGAGTTCTATGAGATGTATTTCAGCTAATGATGGCTGTTATTTATTTAAATTTTAAATTCTGAATTCCATTCTTCAATTTGAATAAAGACAAGTCTACCTTTCATATCCATCTTTTGCACCTAGTCTAGATTGCCATGGAAAATAAATAGTTTTTAGAGTTTAATTAGTAAATGAACTTATACAACTCCAAATTGGATTATTTTTGTTGTTGGTTTTAAAATATACTCATTCCATGTCTGAAACTAAGAATTCAAATCCTTGTCCCACTGTTTGGAAAATCCTGAAGTTAAATTAGTTGTGCAATCCCATGAGACAATTTTACTATTTGTTTGTGAAACCTCTTCATAATTTTTCAAAATTTCTGGAGAAAACCTAGACTGATATTTTACTATCATTTAATTTTTTTAATCTTTCCTAAGTCGAAATACTTTACCATAGGTTCTCATGTAGTGCCAAGTTGAAGTTCTAGTTTGCATATGTTGGGGTGACCTAGAGCCTTAGAGTAGACTTCAACCTAGATTATGTTTGAAACATTAATGGTCCTAGTACATTGTTAAAAGGTTCTATCAACTATCATGATCCTCATCCCTTCAAGAGTTGTTTGAATTTTCCTTCCTACAATCAGACAAGTCACCGGAGTTCATTGTTTTGCCTTAAGTCTTGTAGGAGACTAGTTAGTGTATCATCAGATCTGATTAGTACATTATAGTGGTATTAGAGAATAGTCCTCTGAACATTTTCTTGTTATTCTTCTATGATTCCTAAAATAAATTCAAATCCAAAGAAGAAGTTAATTCCACTAAAGGGGAGATTCAAGGAGAATCAAAGATGTCTCACAATGAAGAAAAGGATGAGTTCTAGATATTTGTTCAAAGCATGATGAAATGTCTCCAAGATATCTCACAGAACATCATCCAATATGAGAAAGAGACAAGAGAATTACTTGCTAAGTAGGTAGGAAGTAAAGACGAGGAAGGGAGCAGTGGTGGCTCCCAACATGGTAAAAAGAAGATCACTGGTGGATCTATTTTCTCAAAGACTGGGCCTCACAATCACCCTGATGAATTGAAGATGGAGTCTCAATCTAAACCAAGGCCTATTATGCCCAAATTCACTAAAGATCAAAGGAGGAACCCAAAGTTCGAAATGAAGGCCTTGCTTCATGGGAGGATAAGTATGTTGAATATATTACACTAAGTGAAGATTGTAGAAGAGCTCTGCCATTAAAATATTTCTATGATGCTCAGTACAAGACCAATCCAAGAGGAATATTTTGGATGCCTAACCAAAATTATGAGTTGAAGAATGCTATTGGTAATATTTCTCTTCCATACTTTGATGGCTCATCAAAGTGCACTACTAGTTCTTGGATCCAGAAGCTAGACACCTATTTTCAGTTGAATCCAATGGATGAGAGAGATGCCACCAACATGGCTACTCTATACTTGGATGGTGAAGCCAATTATTGGTGGTTTCATGGAATGAAGATACTTGGACATGATCAAGTGACCACTTATGAAGAGTTCACAAGAGGATTGGCTAAAAGATTTGAAAGAAGAGACCTTGAAATCTCTTTCCGAGAGCTGGTGCATGTGAAGTAGACTAGAGCTTTTGAAGTCTACATATTTAAGTTCCAAAATTTGGCTATGATGGTCATGATATCTCTAAATCTTGTCTGATCCTTTTTTTCATTGAAGGATTAGCAAAGCCTTTGAAAGGATTGGTGAAGGCCTACACACCCTCTACTTTGCAAGATGCACTAAATAGAACATGATATTTGCAAGATGCTATTCCAAGGACAATATTTCCTCCTAGAACTATTGTTCCTGCTCAATTCAAGAATCAAAGGCCACCCATGAAGAGTCCTTTTGGAAATTTCAAGAAGGACAATTTCTCCAAAGATCAGGATGAATTGAGAAGAAGGAAGTTTTTTTTTCACTTTTCAGGAACCATGGGTTCCGGGACATAGGTGCACTGTGCTAAGGGGAATGCTCACTATATTGAAGTCTATTCAGAGAGAGAACCTAAAGAGGAATAAGAAGAGGTCCTAGTTGTCACGTCCCCTCCCATACTACTAGCTAGATGGAGAGGAACGTGAGGTTAAACTGGGCATCTAGCCCCCATAAACTTCAAACAATCATTCAGATTTTATAATAGCGATATGAAGATGCATAATTATCAGAAAACACAGCGGACTTTATTTATGAATTTCACAATATTCACACATTCAAAATATTCATCAAATGATAATTGCAATTTAACACAAGAGAATACTTATCTTATGCGAAAGTAGTCCCACGCAACTGGCTATGCAACTGCAACGTTCCACCCAACCATAGGCCAGTGTGCTCCTCAATCTCTAAGCACCACTGCCACCCCCGAGCTGGGCATGATCTCTACAAGGAACCAGGGAACAGCAGACTCACACATAGCCAAGCATACACCAAGATGAGCCAAGCCAATCTACAATTGGGTTTATCAGGATGCTAGGAGATGGGAAGGAAGAGTTGCTAATCTAGTGAGCTCCAGCAAAGAGCCAGGGATAACCTTGCAAGATCTATCTAGCTTGGCACCCACATTACCTACACACCCAGCAAAAGGAAGTATTCTTTTCACTGCTATACAGTCCCTCAAGCCATACCTTCCCTATCTAGTGCTCTCAGGGTATGCATAGAAGAGTAACCAAATCCCTCTTGATCTTCTTGAGAGGTTGTCTCCCCCACTAGGTTTATCAAGCCACTTTTGTCCACTACCACTCCCCAAACTTCAGCTCACAGGTTCAAACCAAAAACGAGGATGCACATAGCAGCAGAACACAATTACGGGCTTAATGAAAATCGTTTGTACAGTGACAGGCATGAAAATGATCCCCTAGGCTTCAGAAAAACGTGGGAAGGTTAAAAATGAGCAATGAAGGTTTGGAGAAAACCCCAGGTAGCAGAAAACGTTTTTAGGAAAAACGCCCATGGCAAATCGGGGACAAAATGAACTCCCTACAGTCCCAAATCGTAGCCCCTCCTTCCCAGCTACTATCCAAAACCAAAAATGGGTTTTTGGGCAGGGAGAACCCTGCGTTTTTGCTCCAAAAACGTGACTGTAACTCCCAGCCTTCTCTATCTGCGTGAATGAGTGAAGACTGCCCATTCCCCATGGCTTTGGGCACCATTTCATGGGTGTTTTCTTGCCCCACAAGCAAAGACACGAATTTCCAGGTTGATGGCTTGCCCATGCACGAAATTGGCTGCCATACTCCCTCATTCCCAAGGCATTAACTGCCTTAACCAATTTCTTGGAAGAATTAAATGATTGGGGGTACATGAGACAAAATGGGTAGTTGGTGGTTTATGGGTTTCCCCATTGACACATGGATTAATACCATTGGCTCATGGGTTTGAATAATTTCCCTCCCTATTCCTTGTAGAAATCATGCCCCATCTCTTTTGTTGCATTGCATAGCCGATTGTGGATTTTTCATTAGAATTCGTAATTACATGATGTCTTAATTACATCGTGCCCATCTAGCACAAGAACCATAGGCATCTATTCTAATTTCCAATACATAAACGCTAAATCAATGGTGGGGCCTTGGCCTTGAGCTCCTCACCATGATTAAATATCAGTATTTACACCATTTACAATTTGATACAAAGGGGGTCAAAATGGGGACGTGACACTAGTATATGCAGAAGTGGCCTATGATACTCTGAAGAAGAGCCTCCTTCATAGGTTATCAAAATTGCAGTATTGTCAGGAGTGCCTCGCTTCCACACTCTTAGATTCAAAGGAGGGATGCAAGGGAAACCAGTCACTGTGTTGGTGGATGGAGGAGAAACAAACAACTTCATTGATTCATATTTGGTGTAAAGAAGAAATATGCCTACCGAGAACTTCGAATTCTTCACTGTCATAATCTTAGGTAATCATTCTATGGATTGTTCTAGATGGATTCCTAAATTGCAAGTCACTATAGGATATTACACTTTGACATATAGATTTTATGCTGTGAATGTGGATGATACTAATATGGTTTTGGGAGTACAAGTGTTGTATTCTATTGGGAAGCACGCCATAGACTACAAAGTCCCTGAGATGAGATTCCAACATGAAGGTGGAAGGGAGGTAGTGTTGAGGGGGGTCAACACCTACCCAAAGCAAGTAGTGTTTGTGCATAGTATGCAATCAATATTGAGGAATGGAGACATTGAATGGGTTGTAGAGTTCCTAATCACTACTAAAGGAACCTCTTTGTAGGTAGCACAGTATCTAGAAGACATACATAAGTTGCTCCAAAAGCATAAGAAGGTGTTTGGGGACCTTCCTCATGGTAGGCCACCTGATAGAGGAGTGGAGCATAGAATAGAAACAGAGATAGGAACATCACCTATCAAAGTCCATCCTTACAAGAATCCACAAATATTCAAGGATGAGATAGAGAGAATCATCAAATAACTACTTGATTTGGGGTTCATTCAACCAAGCTCAAGCCCTTTTGCATCTTCTGTATTCCTTGTCAAGAAGAAAGATAGGACCAGGAGCTTGTGTGTATAATACAGAGCCCTAAAAAAAAACCATAAAGAACATATATCATATTCCAATGATTGATGAACTGATGGATGAACTACATGGATCCAAAGAATTTTCAAAGATTGACCTCCACTCCGGTTACCATCAAATCAGAATGCTGGAGGAGGACATTCACAAGAAAACCTTCCGATGTCATTATGGACACTTTGAGTTTTTAGTTAAGCATTTTGGCCTAACTAATACGCCAACAGCCTTTCAATCTTGCATTAAAAGAATGTTTAACAAGCAACTCTGTAAGTTCTTGTTTTCTTTGATGATATTCTGATTTATAGTAGAACTTGGGAGGCGAATTTGCATCATTTGGAAATTGTGCTAACTATCTTGGAAGATCAATATTTTTATGCTAAACTATCCAAATGTGAATTTGGAATGACTTAAATTTTATATCTTGGTCATGTGATTGGGAAAGAAGGAGTTAAGGTTCACATGGAGAATATCCAAGCAATTTTGGATTGGCCAAACCCAAGAAATATTACTGAATTGAGAGGGTTCATTGGTTTGTGTACATATTACCGAAAGTTTGTCAAAATATTTTCAAAGTTATCATCCCCATTGACATATGTCACTAAAAAAGGAGCCTTTAGTTGGTCAGATGATTCTGAACAAGCATTCAAGAGAATGAAAGAGGTAATGAGTAGTTGTCCTATTCTTGCACTTCCATATTTTTCTCAACCATTTTGTTCTTGAATATGATGCCTTAGGAAGTGGTATTAGAGCTGTATTGATGCAAAACAAGCATTCCATAGCCTTTGGAATTAAAAAGTTGCAGCCCCATGAGATGCTATACTCGTTTTATGACAAGGAGATGCTAGCCATCATGCATGTGCTGGTCAAGTTCACACAATATCTTGTGGGGGGTAATCTCATCATTAAAACTAATCATAATAGCTTCAGACACTTCCTGTCACAAAAGGAGTTTAATGATAGGCAACATAAGTGGGTAAGGAAGGTCCAATATTTTGAATTTGACATTGAATACAAGAGGAGTAAGCTGAATATTGTAGTTGATGCACTCTCTAGGAAACCAGTACTTGCATTGATGACATTTCATGATGTCTGGAAGGCACAACTAGGAGTACAATATAAAAAGAATAAGTTTGCTTGTGATTTATTTGATGGACGAATTCATGATGATGCTTACAAAATCCTTAATGAATTCATCTGTTATAAGGACTTGATTTTCTTGGTTCTAGAGTCCTAATTAAAAAAGAAGGTCCTAGAGGCTACCCATGATGCCACCCTAGCAGGACATCCGGGGTTTGTGAAGACATAGAGGAAAGTGAGGGAAATGTTCTCTTGGAAGGGACTAAATAAGGAAGTGATGGAGTATGTTAGAGTATGTGTGGCATGCCAACAAAATAAAGTAGAACATACACACCCATCTGGACTCGTACAATCCCTTCCTATCCCTGAGCATAAATGGGAAAGTGTATCGGTGGATTTCATCACCAGAATACCAAAAATCCAAGGTAAAGACAATATTTTTGTTGTGGTTGATAGACTAACCAACTATGGACATTTATTTTCTATCACAACTAATATTGCAGCCAACCAAGTGGCTGAAATTTTCATCACAGAAGTCTTCAAACTTCATGGCATGCCCAAGTCTATTATCAGTGATAGAGATAGCAAGTTCACTAGCCATTTTTGGCAAGAATGGTTCAAGATGGTGGGAACAATTTTGTCTATGAGTACAAGCTACCATCCACAGACATATGGCTGAAAAGAGAGAGTGAACTAGTGGCTTGAAGGGTACCTGTGAAACTATGTTACCATCCAGCAAAAGTGATGGACTACTTGGCTACACACGGGAGAGTTTTTTTATAACACCACTTTTCATCTATCAATTGGAATGTCACCATTCAAGGCCCTATATGGATATGATGCACCCAATTTTACTGATCTGATACTTGGTGGTTACAAGAAAAAAAATGCAAAGTATTGGATCCAAGAGATTCAATACATACTCAGGACTCTCAAGGACAACTTGCTAGTAGCACAAAATAGGAAAAAGGTGAATGCAGATAAGCAAAGAGTGGAGGGAACCTTCCAAGTAGGATATCTGGTTTATTTGAGGTTGAAGCCCTATATACAATCCTCATTGAATTCTAAGGGAGCTGAGAAGATGCAACCAAGTTTCAATGGGCCATACAAATTCCTAAAGAAGATTGGTGAAGTGGCATATGAGTTAGAAATGCCTACAGAAAGAAAAATTCA
Organism: Larix kaempferi; assembly: GCA_027924585.1. Lineage (NCBI taxonomy): Eukaryota > Viridiplantae > Streptophyta > Pinopsida > Pinales > Pinaceae > Larix > Larix kaempferi. Next base: position 29,048,818 of record BSBM01000229.1, on the reverse strand, counting down.
CAAGGTTTTCCATGTGTCCTGTTGGAAGAAGGAAATAGGGAAGCAATTTAAAGTTTCAAAAGAGTTTCCTCCCCTTTATGATGAGGTACATTTGTTGTTAGTTCCAAAGAGTATTTTAGAGGTCCGAAAAAGGAATTTAAGAAGCATAATCATTAAATAATATTTGGTGCAATAGGAAGGGCTTCCTAGTGAGGATGCTACTTGGGAAGGAGAACACATCTTACATCATCCAAGTTTGAAATTCATTTGGAACAAGAAATATTTGGAGAGGAGGAATGTCATGTCCCCTTATTGATGTTCATTGGATTGATTTCCTAACCTAATAAATCCATTGGGTTGAGGAGAAAATTTCATTTACTTGGGGTTAATTTTGAGAGTTCAGGCATTAATTAATTATAAGATGTTGATTTTATTTTCTTAAAGTTTGAATTGCACTTGATGAGAATTAGTTTTCATTAATAGATATTTTATTTCAATGGAATAAGTGGATAATGCTCCATAAGGGCAAATTAGAGGATAAGGTTGACCAAGAGGTAACTTGCAAGAGAAGAAAAGATGAAAGTAGCCAAAGATAGGAAAGTAGGAAAAATAAAGAAAATATAGGACAAGGAAAAAAAGAAACAAAGCTCAGGAATAGAAGAATAAAGCAAAAAATAGATAAAAGTAGAAAGAAATATAAGACAGAAAAGTAGGAAAAAAATAGGATAATGTAGAAAAGTAGGATAAGGCATAAAAGTAGGAAGAAAGCAATCAAAAGCATAAAAGCAGGATAGAAAAGCAAAAGCAGGATAAAGCAAAAGTAGAAAGCAAAGCAAAAAGGAAAATCTTGAAAGCAGATATCCTTATCCAATCCATGAGGGTGAATTATCTTAGGTGAATTTATCAACAAGATACCTCCAATATATAAAAGAAGGAGTGAGCACCACTAGTCCATATTTTGATAGTTTGAGAATTGAATTGAGAGCAATTTTGCCTCTGTGACTTGGGAGATGTGCCCCTAGTCCAAGCTGGGAGATGTGCCCCTGCTTATTCTGAGAAGATGATGACATATAGTCTTCATCATTGATTTTATTGCAGTTCCTGAAGTCTGATCCAATTAAATTCAAGTTTGTTGCAGAGATTAGAGAGCTTTCCATTCATAATTCTGATGATTTCTAGTCTTTCTATGATGGAGAATCCTATTCTAATGTATTTCTTTCCTGAGAGTTATATGATATGTATTTCAGCTACTGATGGATTTTATTGATGTAAATTTTAACTTATGAATTCCATTCTTCTATTTGAGTAAAGAAAAGTCTTCCTTTCATATCCATCTTTTGCACCTAGTTTATATTGCCATGGAAAATAGCTAGTTTTCAGAGTTTAATTAATAAATGAGCTTCTACAAATCCAAATTGAATTATTTATATTTATGTTTTTACTTAACATGCCAATATATTCATTCTATGTATGAAACTGAAAATTTGAAGCCTTCTCCCATTGTTTGGAAAATCCTGAAGTTAAATTAGTTGTGCAATCCCAGGAGACAATTTTATTTGTTTGTTTGTGAAACCTCCTAAAAAATTATTCAAAATTTATGTAGAGAACCTAGACTGATATTTGACTGTAATTTAATGTTTTTAATCATTCCTGAGTCAAAATACTTCAGTACTGGTTCTCAGGTAGTGCCAAGTTGAAGTTCTAGTTTGCATATGATGGGGTGCCTAGGAGCCTTGGAGTAGACTTCAGCCTAGATTATGTTTGAAACATTAATGGTACCCGTACATTGTGTAAAGGTTCCATGAGATAGACTGATTCTAATCCCTTCCATAGTTGTTTGAATTTTCCTTCCTACAGTTAGACAAGTCACCAGAGTTCACTGTTTTTCCTTAAGTCTTGTAGGAGAGTCAATTAGTGTATCACCAGATATGATCGATATTACAAAATATTTTCCTCCAATCAGTTTTGCAAGATTCTAAAGTTGATAAATCAGGGTTTCTTTGACAAACCCTAGGTCTCCTTGTAGCCATATCTCAGAAGTCAACTTTTGGTTGGAACATCTCATTTGGTAAGTTACACTTTATCTATTTCCATTTGAGGTTCTCATTTATCATGTTTATCAAGATGACAAATAATACCAATCTTGAGGATAAGCTTGAAGGGGTTGAGAAATTCTGAGCATGGAAGTATAGGGTGATTCTCATCCTAGAAGAGCACGAATTGGACAAGTATGTTACAGAATTGCGGAGCTAGAGAGAGATGAGGAGAAAGAAAAACATAAGAAGAAACTTATCAAGTCTAAGAGGATCATATCATAATCCATCAAGGATCACTTGATCCCACACATCTCTTCTATGAATACTACAAAAGAGATGTTTGATACATTGAAGGGACTATTTGAAGGTACCAATATCAATAGGAGGATGACCTTGAGGACTCAACTCAAAGATGTGAAGATGCAGAACAATGAAAGTATACAATCCTACTTGACAAGGGTTTCCAGCATCAAAGATCAATTGAATGCAATTGGAGATGAAGTTGAAAATTCGGAACTAGTGATGACTACCCTAAATGGTATTCCAAGATCATGGGAGTCTTATATTCAAGGAATATGATCAAGGAAGAAAATTATATTGTTCAATACACTCTTGGAATCTTGCACTCAAGAAGAAGCTAGGATTGCTTCCAGAGAAGAAAAATTAGGCGATGAGGACAACTAAGCCCTCACAGCTCATACCAAGGGTGGGAAGAAATAATATCACCATCACAAGAAATCACAGAAGGGTAAGAGATCCACTAAAGACTACCCAAATTTTATATGCTTTAATTGTGATGAGATGGGACATATCTATAAGAATTGTCCCAAGAAGAAAGGATTCAAGAAGGGGAACAATAGGAGACATCATGTTCATGCTGCAGAGGATGATGAACCAACTAAGAAGGAAACAAGAGAGGGTTCTTCAAGTGACCAAGCATATTTTCTTATATCTGCACTCACATGTACAGTCTCTCTTGGTAATGATGATTGGCTTGTTGATAGTGGTGCTTCTAAGCACATGACATGTTACAAGGATTCTCTCAACAACCTCACAGAAAAAGACTCACCTCACAAGGTGAATCTAGGAGATTACTATCAATATCCCATCAAAGGGGTAGGAGAAGCTACCTATAAGATTGAATCTAGGAAGCCTATCAAAATGAAGGATGTTCTATATGTAAATGGTTTGAATAAGAACTTACTTTCCATATCATAACTAGATGAGAAAGGATTCAGAGTAGAATTTGTGGATGGCCAAGTACTTATGTGGCCCAAAGGCAAAACATTTGATTATGCAGTATAAATTGGAGTGCAAGAGGGAGGACTATACAATCTCAAGGGAAATACAAAACAAGCTTTGGTTCATGAAACTATGGAACCAAGTAAATTATGGCATAGAATATTTGATCACATCAAATACAAAGCAAGAAAGGAACAGGTCCTCAGAATCAGATGATGGAATATAGCATACTTTCAGAGACTCCAGTAACTCCTGCAAGGAGACTAGGATAAATAGGTATCCTACCATACAAAAAAATATAAGTATTTGAATTGTCACTTACTCTATATCTAATTGCTTAAATGATATTGTCTAGTTGTGTACATATTTATGCTCCTAGATTTAGGAAGTGTATTATGCATGTTAGAATGTTTGCATTGATGAACAATATACTACTAATATGCATGTGATGGGTAAGTGGCATATATTGTTGCACAACATTCCATTGCTACTTTTATAGAATGAAACCTCTATAATGACATGTTGGGAGTAGTGCACACTCTTAATAATGTTCTGGTAGAGATGGAAGGAATTTAGAAAGTTACCGTATGAATGAGGGATATGGATGAATGTCGTGTTGAAGCAGTGGCTAAGATAGTTGCATGACTGTGTGACCTATGTCTTTATGCATAAGATTTTTTTTGAAAATTATGAAATGTTTCTAATCATGCAACTGAATTTGAATTGTAGGAAATATCATGTACCATCACCTACAAGAGAATAATGATGAGACTTGTTCTGAAGAACAAGTGACAACGATTCAGCTATGGCATTCAAGAATATTTACGAAATCAAGCATACTACAGAAGTACAAAGAAAGGGTTCTCTCAGAAAGAGGGAGTTGACTATGATGAGACGTTGCTCTAATGGACAGATACACTTCCTGAGTGGTGGATATTACACTAGATATATGGCGTGATCGAAGTAGAAGTATATATTGAGAAACCTACAGGATTCGGGACTCTCTATAGAGAAACACATTAAAGAAGGCTTTGTACAGGCTCAAAAGGAACCCATGGGATAACATGATGAGCTTGAGGGTCACCTAGAGTGATGCGATATCAACCTTTGCTATAAGGTTGAAGATGAGGATCTCATAGATGGGTGCAAGAGATAAATTTCAATAGATTTCGAGATCTTGGAATCTAGTGACCTAGATATATGACATAGATAGATACATAAAAGATCATTAGAAGAGAAGGATACTAGTCACTCTAGTGAAGAATGTACCGATGCTGAGAGTACAAGATGCAGAGGGAGGATAGTGCTTAGTTATAGAGGGAGCATGAAATCTCCACTTCAGAGAGACTGACTATAGCATAGATTGAGAGACATTATCCCTTAGCCTCTATTTGTGGCAAAGGTGTTTCACCCTAGTATCTCAGGGATATGCTCAGAGTGATACCAGATGTCTGTCATCACGAAGAGGAAGTATATGTGGTACAGTTTGCGATAGGTACCTGGGACATGGTATGGAAGGATTGACGTGTTTCTAACGAGCTTGGGATTTACCAAGAGTAAATAATTTTCCAACCTTTACTACAATGTTGAAGAAGGAAATACTATAATTCTACTTTTATATGTAGATGAATTGTTTTTGATAGGTGATGAGAAGCTCATAGAATAAATGAAGAGTAAAATTACCTCAGAGTTTGAGATGAAAGACTTGGTTATGATGCATTAATTCTTAGGTTTGGAGGTGTGGTAGAATCCAAAGGAACTTTTGCTGAGTCAAGGAAAGTATGCGATAGAGATCCTGAAGAGATTCAGGATGATGGATTGTAATGCCATTGCAACACCTATGACGTTGAATCTAAAGTTGTTGAGTGATACTTCTTTAGAACTAGTGTATTCTACAGTGTGTTGGTAGATGATTGGTTCACTAATGTACTTGATGAACATGAGACCATACTTGTAATGTACCCACCTGCTGACCCAATGCAAGGAAGGGAACATGGCACTAAGATCTGGGCATTTCATATAACTCAGCCCACTAATTAGAATTATAAGAAAATTTAAACATTAGTGTGCAGCTACAAATTAGGCAATATGCACAGCGGAATTTAAAACTAATCCACACACACAATTCATGCCCATCCAACATATCAAAACAGTCATCAAATTGATGCATTGCAGAAGTAAATACATAGACAAAAAAGCACTTATCTTCATTGTGCAATTGTCCCAAGCAACTAGCTATGTCACTGCAATGTTCCACCCAGCCATAGGCTCTTCGACAGCTTATACTAAGTCCGTCCGAAGGCCACCCCCGAGCTGGGCATGATTCTCACAAGGAAAGGGGAACATTCCAGCTCACACACATCCCATTAACCATTTCCTCTCAACCAAGCCAGTCCAACTGGGTTTATCAGGCTACACTTGAACCCTGGAGGCTTACACTCAAGCTCAAGCCAAAGCCATGGATACCCATAACCCATACCCAACATACTCTTCTCTCACACAGCAAGCACTGACATGGGGAAGGGATACACATTTTAAACAATGGGATTTACAATAATATGGCCATGGGTTTTCCCCAAATCGTGGGCACCCCAAAAACGGATTGGGAGAAGGGAGTTCAACCATAGGGGAGAAAAGGATTTCTCCCACAGATATAATGGCATTCAGTGGCCAAAGAGCCTCTATACACTCCCAAATCAATTTCCTCTTTCTTCCCAACTGGTATAAAACACCAAAAACGCCCTTCTCTCAGCTAAGAAAGAAGTAATCACAGAAAACCATGGAGGAAAACGCCCAGGTGGTTCCCAACTCGTGAGGGAGGAAGACTAGTTGATGGATAATGGATTGGGGAGAAATTCATGGCTCTTTTCTTGCCCAAGAAGCAAAAACACGATTTCCCATGTAGGGTGGCTTGCCCATACCCGAATTTGGACAGCCATACCTCTCCATTCCCAAGGCATTAACTACCTCAACCAACTCTTGGGAGAAATCAATGGTTGGGTACAAAAGTCAACATGGGTAGTTGAGGGTTTGATGGGTTCTCTCATTGACACTTGGCTTGACCTAATTGGCTCAATGGTTTGAATGTTTTCCCTCCCAATTCCTTGTGAAATCATGCCCCCATCTCTTTGTTGCATTGCATAGCTAGTTGTGGGTATTTTTATTAAAATGCATATTACATGATATTTGAATTTCCAATGTGCACTGCTAGCACGCAAACCATATGCATCACTAAATCGATGGCGGGGCCTTGGACTTGAGCTCCTCACCACGATTTTATAACAATATTACATCATTTACAATTTAATGCCATGGGGTCAAAATGGGGACATTACATTCCCCTCCCCTTGGAATAACACCGTCCTCGGTGTTCCAACACTTAGGTATAAATACCCACTTTACACATGCCTCATAACTCACAACTGGGGGAAGGTCTGTCCTGCGTTTCATCGCTTTACTTTCAACTTTCAGGATCAAGTTCTCTAGCTTCCACAAGATTCTCCTGCTAGCTTTGGTCTTCCAACTCTACAGGTGGGCATTGCTCCAGAGCAATCCCTGTCCTTTATTCACCTTCTAGCTCATCCACAAGTCTAGAATTTCATGGATGCCATCTTTCTTGTTGTCTCAACAACTACCCGAGGAATATTTCCAGCCCAAAGCAAATAGTCTCTAGTCTACTGCCATGATCACGGTGCACAAATGGCTCTTCTTTTTTCTCACCAACAACACTTGGCTAGTAATAACTGTAATTAATGGCTTTCAATGTCTCTCCTGTGAGACTTATCATGGCAATTCCTGTTAGGGAAAGCATAACACAATAATAAAATTAGTTAATTATTTGCCCAATTGACATGGAACGTCCATGCTTTACTCATGAGACTTCCACACATTTCATGCTTTCCCAATATACACATGAACTCATTCATGTTCATCCTTTCACAAGAAAATAACTATTTCAGCATTCACAATTCATTTCAAGCAATGAAACATAATTTGTTTTCATTTATGACATGCACTCAACAATCCTTTGTTTCTAGGATGCATCAGTCAAAGGAAAGAGAAGAGTAAGAGTTTTCTCCCTCTTAGTCTTGTTCCAATCCGGAGCCACACCATCACTGGTGGTTCCATTCTCCTTAGCCTCTTTCACTTCAATGTGAATTCTTGACTTGCCCTTTATTGGCTATGACACTTTAGTGTCTAAGGTCTCTCTAATGCCTTTCAACTAGGGAACCCTTCCCCATTGTTGCTTACAGAACCTTTGGCTGCTAGGACCCACATAGTTCCACTAGCACCATCTTTCATTACCGCTCATACTGATCTCTCTTTAGGATGGTCACATGTCCCCATGCATCCTCCAGACGCTTTCATAGTCCTTGCTTTCAACAATACCTACACTCCAACATTGAGTCCATTCACATGTTTAGTGTATTTTCATAGGGTTTATCTCCAAATGAGAATTTAAGAAATCATAATTAAATCATATACACACATATATTCATAAGCAAGAGTTGCAAGATAACCAAATACTTATCTGTATTGGATGTCTTTACTTTATTCCACGGGATCCTTCTTTGCTTTATGAGCCTTGGATTTCCCGTGAACACAATAACGAATGTTGGGCCAGCACGTAGGCTACTCCACAATCATTCCAATAGGCAATTCTAGGCCAGTACGCCGACTGGGTTTATCAATCATTTCCTTTAGGAATATGCTAGGCCAGTGCTCCGACTGGTTTTATCAATTGTTTAAGGGGTGTTGGGTCAGTGCACACGCTACTTTACCATATCAAGTAGTTAATGCCCAACTAGTCACTCTCTAGACTTATCAAGAACTTTATAGCGTTCAACCAGCTACTTCCTGGATTTCTTAATAATTTATATCGCCCACTCATTTGCTCTCTGGATTTACCAGCAATTTATAGTTTTTCAGGGTCTTGCATTCCTGTAATGACCAAGGTTTCCAACAAAGAAACGATAGTGTATCAGCTTAGATATTAGAAGACTTATACCTGAAATCTTCATTATTCCAAACAAAACATAAATGAAAATGAATACTTATCTGTATTGTGCGTTTCCCCTCTAGCCCACAGGATCCTGCTTTGCTTTGCAAGCCTTGGGATCGCCTATGGACTTGGATATAGCTAATGCTTAACCAGTACGCCTCCCCATCGGCTGGATTTACCAAGCATTTGGTGGTGCCCAGCCAGTCCCATACCTGGTTGGCCCTCTCCAGTGCCAAGCCAGCACATTCGTCTGGGTCATCGACCAATGGAAGGAGCTGCGCCACTGACCATTATAGGTCAAGGCTCTACTATGGAGCCATAGGCATCTCAGGGTTTTCAGTCAGTCCTCGGCGCCCGCCCTCCCACTGCTGTCCTAGTAGAGATTTTATGCCTTTACCAATGCCACCACACCTTCTTGCACCGTAACCCTTCACACACATCAACTCTTCATTTATACAAGGATGCCACTCCTTCTCTTGTGCAAATCGGTGGTTCCTTTTAGGAACCTTATAGGTGACTTTCTTGACTACAGGTTAACATGACCCCCATTCACACAAGGATGATACCTTCTCTTATTTCACAGCCCTTCGGGCCTGTCCATCCCTTCTGGTAATATTTCACGGGAGCATAGAAAGGTTTCCAATTCCCATACAGTCCCTTTGCGTACCCTTCTTCACTTTCCCTTTTAATGTGCAGTATCAATCTGCATCTGCGTAGGATGACAATACAAGAAGGATAAGCAAGCTCATCAGTATTTCTATTCAATTCTTAACCACATTCCATATCATTCACTACAAAGTATTGAAACACCAGGAATGCGTCCATTCCCTTAGGGTGTAGTCAATATTGAAAACCCTAACATGACCCAGCGCCAGAAAAGGTGTGCACCCCCTTTCTGATGTGCGCCATGTAGGCCCTTAGTCGCACTCAAGCAGTCTGGAACAATAATGAAATAATAAAACATGCTCTTCATATTAAATCTAATAACCAAACATGTATATCCTTAGTTAGGGTTACCAGATACTCATTCGTTTCACAGATGTATATTTTCTTCATTTGCGAAGAATGGGGGCTCCCTTCTCTGAGTCAACAGTCCTTCGGTTTGCCACCCCAATCTTTTCTCATGCCATAACCCACACATGCCTTCTTGGCATAATTTACTGTCTCACTCACATGCTTTACCAACATGCAGTTCGGCTGAGACATTATCAACATTTACAATGGCGTTTCACCCGAAACCCATTTCCAAAGCATGGGATCCTTCCCATCTAGTTTGGCTTCTACAGGCCATCACACATGGTCTTCCTGCAATGTGTCATTCTAGCACACTGTTATGTGGAATTCTGCCCTACGGATAAGTCAAAACTCCCTTAGGCTAAAGTAGGATCTAACTAACTCTAGGCTAAGAACAGACAAAACAAATGCAACCTTGAATCCCTAGATCTAACAAACATCTCAGAATTAAAATGCTGAAGAGAATAGAAAGGATTTAACTGACCTTATGTCCAAGTGCTTTGTCTTTGGTATTTGCTCCAAGCTCCAAGTCTTCACAAATGAACCTGTTAAAGAGTAACCAAAACACAAGCATGTACTATTCTCTAACAATCTGAAAACATGAGTTAGGATCTAAATCTATGAGAGATGCAAATCATATCATTAAAACAATATCAACACAAATGATTTGGGGAAACAAGACAAGTTATTCCATTACAACTTGAAGATTACTTACAAAGGGTGCTTGATGCCCAAGCCAAACCTCCAACTCCAAGTGTCTTCTCCTCTTAGCTATCTCCACAATGCTGCAAGACCATAAGTTTGGTGCTCTCAAGAGTCCTCCCCTTTCCCAATGGCATGCCTCTCTTTTATAGTGAATGGTGAGGTTAACCAACAACAAGAGAGATAGGTGGATCTAAGGAGGGATAAGTGGATCAGGGTTTCTAATCGAAGGAGGTGAGTTGGGATCGAATCAAGGAACCCAATCTTCCATCATCTTCGAAAATCCAAGATCCCACAAGTCAAGGGCAAAAACTATTAAAAGGGTGCCGCGCTTTGCAAATGATACAGGACGCGGCACTGTGCCGCGTTTTGTCAAGCTGGAAGGGCGCGGTAGTGTATGGAAATAAAGTCCAAGGTGGGTCAAAACTTGGCAGGGTGGATTTACCTTCAAGGTTGACTCATCATCTGTCTCTTCTGGAAGGTTCAAAACAGTAGGGAAAGTGTCGTCGAAATGTGTTGTGATGGGGATGCGACACCGTGAAATATAGAGGTATAACACACACCTTGTCAAATAGCCAAACAGTCAACAACATTTAGCAATACGCTTCAAATATGATTGTTCCATAACCAATCAATAGCATTAATAATTAAATTCAATATGAATTTACAATTCTGTCTCCTACAGAAATTGATTTGCTTAGCAATGAGGCCCTCATATTGTTTGGCTCTTGTAAGTGGTATCACTCTGCCCATTATGGTCTCACCCTTGCTACCATACATGAACATCCACATACAACATGTCCTCCTGACACAATTCTATATAAGCCCAAACAGTCATTAGCAATTATAAGCAAATTCTCAAATCTGAAATTTGTAAATATGTTTTCCTACAGAAATTTGATTTGCAACTATGAGACTATTCTCATAAACTTAAACCAGACAATTTTCAGATTTGTTTCATGCATAAATTTACAACCATGAGAACCTTCTCATAACCTTTGGCTTCTGCACATGGTTAATCTCGATCTTTACTATGGACTTATCCTCATTGCCATACGCAAGACTTTTCTACCTGAAAACTGAACCTTCAATTAGCCAAACACGTTGTGAGTATCTATGCACATAATCGTTCATTGCCATAACAGTCACTGAAGTGATCTCAGAATTATAATACTCAATAATTCAAACACCTTCAGCTGTTTAACATTTGAAATGCAATGAAATATATATACATTTCTATATATGCATCATTATTACAATAAAATTGCAAGACATAGTCACACTATCCATGCAATTTAAATAACTGTAAATACTCATTACTTCATATTCCATGCAGCTCTGCCCTTCCAACAGAGTGCTCTGGTAGCCCATCACATTTCTATCTTCTGTATTCAATCATCCTCCTACATTCATAGCAGCTTATGAAATGGTCTCAGAATTAGCAATAGTCCACCATTTCATCTATTATCTAACTGTATTGAAGCATATATATATGTTACACTCATGCATTCACACAACACTTTTCAACATGTGTACCTACACATCCATGCATATTTACAACATTTACCGAATATTTCAATGCACATGTCTTCAATGCCATCTTGCATGATTTCATAAATACTATGCATTCAAACATACTATGGCCTAACCATGATTACTATGTACAACATGCACTACCATGACAGGTCCTTAAGTCCTCAGTTGCTTTGGTTGCTAAACTCACAACCAATATTCACAAATGGCATGATATGAATGCATTGAGGTTTCTAGAAACTATAGGGTGTAAGGCTCCTTGCCTTCATTTACCCACACCTGACCATACTTGGTAGGTTAACATTCACATTCAGGCACTCAGTGCAACCCAAATCACCTTAGTTTAAGCTTAGTTGAAGAGATTCACCAAATCCTCTTTCAACATTCATGCAATTAAGCACAGTTAACCCTAACCTGCATAGTTGTTATCAATATCACTTGATGTTACCTGATCAGTCGACCTCTTACCAAGGCTACTCAGTCCTTTTGCCAACATCATGATCATGGATTTGTTGCACCATCCTCTCTTCATGAGGTTGTATGCAACAATCATCACCCACATCCTTAGCCATGCTTTGGTTGCCTCTGGTCCTACAACCAATGCGAACACAACTAATTATTAACAACCACAATCATTGTCCTAAGTGGCTCATTGCATATGTAAAACCTCACTATTTTACCAATATGCAATATCATATACATGCAAAAACATTTTCACATGCACTGTGCAATATGCCATCTAGTACATATTCACTTCATCTATCTATCCTCTCGCATTTCCAGCATCCCTGTGCCATAATTTTTCAGAATATAAATACAATAGCAAGAGAGGAGTTAAGGAATTCTTCTCAAATCCTCATTCCATCATGGAGTTCCTCATCCACATCATAGCTAATCCTTTCCTTGGCTTCCCTACCAAGCATACAAGCAATCATTAGCTATGATATTATCATGAATTTGCAATTCAACATATACATATGTGCAATCATTCATTCTTGCTATTTTCCAACCATGCAATCCTTATGCTATAAACAGAAATAGTTTAAGGTGAGGCATTTTTCCCTTTCATCTTCCATAATGGATATCACAACCAATTTCTCTTGCTGAGAATTCCATCCTTTATGCAATCTGTGCTCCTCATCCCAAGAGTGCATTTCACACTTTCAATGACTGTCTCTGGGGAAGAATGGGGGTCAAGGGGGCTTTCCCCCTTGTGGCTTCCCTACGCCACTGTAGGGAGGGTCGAGGGCACACCCTCATTTTTTTTTTTTACAAATCTTGCCGCCGTTGCAAGGCGGTTCGCCGAATGCTTCCGCAGTTGCGGAGCGATTTGGCGAATACTTCCGCGGTTGCAGAGCGATTTGCCGAATGCTTCCGTGGTTTCAGGGTAGTTTGCTGAATCCTTCCGCAATTGCAGGGTAGTTTACTGAAGCCTTACGCAATTGTGGGGCGGTTTTTCGAGTGCTCCTGTAGTTGCGGAGCAATTCGCCGAGTGCTTCCGCAGTTGCGAAGCAATTCGCCGAATGCTTCCGCAATTGCGGAACGACTTGCGGAACCCTTTCGCAATTTCGGAAGACATTCCAAAATTCTTTCCACAGTTGCGGGGCGGTTCATGGAACCCTTTTGCAATTTCGGAAGAGAATTCCTTCCGCAATTTCGGAAGAGAATTCCTTCCGAAAATTTCCTTTCGACACCGAACACTTAGAAAAAATTTCCGCTGTTTCGGAGCAATTCGCCGAATTCTTCCGCGTTGCGGAACAACTCGCGGAATCCTTCCGCATTTTCGAAACAAATTCTCGAACTCTTCCATGTTGCGGAACAACTCGCGGAATCCTTCCGCAGTTTTGGGACAACTTCCTGAACTCTTCTACATTGCGGAACAACTCGCGGAATCCTTCCGTAGTTTCAGAACAACTTCTCGAACTCTTCCGCGTTGCGGAACAACTCGCGGAATCCTTCCGCAGTTTAGGGACAACTTCCCGAACTCTTCCGCGTTGCAGAACAACTCGCGAAATCCTTTCGCGGTTTCGGAAGGGAATTCCTTCCGCAATTTTGGAAGAGAATTCCTTCCGCAATTTCGGAAGAGAATTCCTTCCGAAAATTTCGGGCAGAACTCATAGAAACTTAGAAAAATTTTGAAAATTTGAAAAATTTTGAAAATTTTCTTGACTATCAGTGCTGAGCAGGAAGCATACTTACCTCTGCAACTATGATAGGTATCCCATAAAGGCTCAATGCTGCAACCGACAGCTCTGATACCAAAATGTAATGTACCCACCTGCTGACCCAATGCAAGGAAGGGAACATGGCACTAAGATCTGGGAATTTCATATAACTCAGCCCACTAATTAGAATTATAAGAAAATTTAAACATTAGTGTGCAGCTACAAATTAGGCAATATGCACAGCGGAATTTAAAACTAATCCACACACACAATTCATGCCCATCCAGTATATCAAAACAGTCATCAAATTGATGCATTGCAGAAGTAAATACATAGACAAAAAAACACTTATCTTCATTGTGCAATTGTCGCAAGCAACTAGCTATGTCGCTGCAACATTCCACCCAGCCATAGGCTCTTCGACATCTTATACTGAGTCCGACCGAAGGCCACCCCAGAGCTGGGCATGATTCTCACAAGGAAAGGGGAACATTCCAGCTCACACACAGCCCATTAACCATTTCCTCTCAGCCAAGCCAATCCAACTGGGTTTATCAGGCTACACTTGAACCCTAGACGCTTACACTCAAGCTCAAGCCAAATCCATGGATACCCATAACCCATACCCAACATACTCTTCTCTCACACAGCAAGCACAGACATGGGGTAGGGATACACATTTTAAACAATGGGATTTACAATAATATGGCCATGGGTTTTCCCTAAATCATGAGAACCCCGAAAACGGATTGGGAGAAGGGAGTTCAACCATAGGGGAGAAAAGGATTTCTCCCACAGATATTATAGCATTCAGTGGCCAAAGAGCCTCTATACACTCCCAAATCAATTTCCTCTTTCTCCCCAACTGGTATAAAACACCAAAAACATCCTTCTCTCAACTAAGAAAGAAGTAATCACATAAAACCATGGAGGAAAACGCCCAGGTGGTTCCCAACTCGTGAGGGAGGAAGACTAGTTGATGGATAATGGCTTGGGGAGAAATTCATGGCTCTTTTCTTTCCCAAGAAGCAAAAACGCGATTTCCCATGTAGGGTGGCTTGCCCATACCCGAATTTGGACAGCCATACCTCTCCATTCCCAAGGCATTAACTACCTCAACCAACTCTTGGGAGAAATCAATGGTTGGGTACAAAAGTCAACATGGGTAGTTGAGGGTTTGATGGGTTCTCTCATTGACACTTGGCTTGACCTAATTGGCTCAATGGTTTGAATGTTTTCCCTCCCAATTCCTTGTGAAATCATGCCCCCATCTCTTTGTTGCATTGCATAGCTAGTTGTGGGTATTTTTATTAAAATGCATATTACATGATATTTGAATTTCCAATGTGCACTGCTAGCACGCAAACCATATGCATCACTAAATCGATGGCGGGGCCTTGGCCTTGAGCTCCTCACCATGATTTTATAACAATATTACATCATTTACAATTTAATGCCATGGGGTCAAACTGGGGACATTACAATTTTTATGCTTTGAGGTGAACACTCTGATTCAGTTAATGGTAAGCCAATACATGTTCAGCTGGTTGCGGAAAAGCATGTGCTGAGGTACATTAAGGGTATGATTGATTATGGTCTCAGGTATGCATCGGATCAGAATATTAACCTACAAGGTTATGTGGATGCGGATTGGGCCAAGAGTATCACAGATAGAAGGAGCACATCAAGGTGCTGATTCAATTTGGGATTGGGTATGATCTCATGGTTTAGTAGGAAGCATACGAGTGTGGCACTCAATACAACCAAGGCTGGGTATATGGTAGCTTGTTTGGAAAGATGTGAAACAATTGTGATAATCTACAGGATAGATTTCATAGCTGGAGAAAACCTCACTAAAAATCACTCAAGAATAGCAGAGAAGAGAAGAAGAATTGCCGAATCAATAATCACTCATTAACATAAGAAATGAAAAAAATTGTTGTATCATACATCAATTGTAAGTTGGAACTATGAAAAGTGAATAATAACTGAATACAATCAAATGGATTCGAATTCCTCCTAAGGTCATTCGAATTCTCCTCAATGTGTGGCTTGGATAACATTAGAGACATCATCCAATCAGTGGTAGTAGTCACAAATGGTCAAAAGTCAGTCAAATGAGTCTAACTGAGTCATGTGAGCAAAAATCAAGGGACGGAGACTCCAAGGATGGATCATGAGGCTGATGAGGGAAAACTCAGTGGGAAGAAAGCCCCCCCTCAAGATAGATTGTGGTAGGATAATCAAACATGTACATCACTCACCCCAAGAATAGATCTAAGGTAAGTGTACTTCTTCACTGAGAAGGTCTTAGTGAATATATCTGCAATGTTCTCTTTCGTCGAAAGGTAGAGTAGTGTGATGGTCCGATGATGCACCAATCCTTGAATGTAATGCATGTGTATCTCGATGTGTTTGTTCTTTGTCTTAGAACCAGATCTGTAGAAATCCTGATATCCCTCTAATTGTCACAATAGATGACTGGTGGAGTACTGAATCGAATCCCAAACTATTACAAGATTCCCCGCAACCAGATGCATTGTGTGGCTGCATTTACTGCACCTCTATACTCAGCCTCTGCTGAAGAAAGAGATAAAGAAGTCTGATTTTTGCTCGACCAACAGATAGGTCCAGATCCAATCATGAAAACAAAACCAGATGTTGAATTTCGATATGAGCTGTCTCCATCCCAATCTGAGTCAGTATAGCCAACAAGGTCCAGAGGAGACCTAGATGCATAGTGAAGACCATAGGTCTTTGTCCCTTGCAATTAATGCAATATCCTCTTTGTTTCCTTCCAGTGAAGCTCATGAGGCTCCTGCATGTATCTGGATACAACACTGACTACATAGGAAATATTAAGTCGAGTGTGTGTAAGAAAGAATAAACTCCCAATCAACTGCCGATACAGTGTACTATCCACCAGAGGTGTGAAAGAACCATCCTCAAGGCCGGTCCCTAAAAGAAAAGGAAATGATGTTGGTTTGCATTCACTCATATGGAACCTGTCAAGCAGATCTGAAACATACTTAGACTGTGCAACCTTGATTCCTGAATCACTCTAAGTGACTTCAAGACAAAGAAATTGTTTCAACAATCCAAGATATGACATGGAGAAGGATTTGTGCAAAGCTATTTTTATAGATCTGATGCATGAAGTTTTACTCCCTGTAATCAATAGATCATCAACATATAAATCAATCATGAGTAGAGAGTCACCATCATGTCTCATATAGACATTCAAATCATATTTGCATATCATGAAATCTTGTGACAGAAGGAAGGAGTCCATTTTTGCATACCAAGCTTGGGGAGCTTGATTGAGTCCATACAAGGACTTCCTCAATATGCACACCAGTGAAGAGTCTTCAACATACCCCTCAGGTTGCTTCATGTAGATCTCCTCCTCTAGATATCCATGAAGGAAACCACTCTTGATATCCATGTGATGCACTTCCCAGTGCTTGGATGCAGCAAGAGAAAGAACAAGACATATGGAATCCATCTTAGCAACAAGAGCGAATGTCTCTGAGTAGTCAATCCCATGGACTTGGGAGTAACCCTTTGCAACCAATCGAGCCTTGTATTTTCTAGTGACCCCATTAGAGTCCATGTTAGTTCTATAAACCCACTTGCATTGAACAAGCTTCCTCCCAGGAGGGAGAGAGACAAGCTCCCAAATTTCATTTATTTGAAGAGACTCATACTCTTCATCCATAGCTGCTACCCATATTAGATATTGGGAGGCTTCAAATAACTTCTTTGGATATGATCCAATCATAAGAAATCATCTCTTATCTAGAAATGGATCTGTGTGAGAGAGAAGATTAGATCTGGTTGTTCTTGAAGATGACAGATCTTCAATAAGATCACTGGTGGATGCAGCAGTAGTGGTGGCCCATTTTGTAATAGGAGTTTGAACCTTAGGTGCTGGATCTTCAGGTTCTTGTGGATCTAGATCTAGCATTCGCTCTTCTTTGTGAATATTCTTTTTCTCAACCTTATTTGGTGGATCTTTTCCATTCAAGCAACCTTTGCAGGTGCCTTGGGAAAACTTGTGATTTGGTAGGCCTTCAACCAATTTTTGAGTTTGCATGTCTTGCAAGTGCTTGTAGTTGATATGCTCAAATATTTCATGACATAGCCTACTCTCTTCATTTGCATGAGTGCGAAGATTAGACTATTTAGAAAGAGGTAGAAAATGGGAGAACTCATAGAGTTTAGACTTGTGGTTTGCAACACCTTTTGCAATGGTATATCCTGATACCATGTCTTGGATTTCGACCTCATTTGGATAGAATATCACCCTCTCGGGCTCACCAGTGTGGGTCATCTGGTAGACTAAAAGTAGATTAGCAGTGAGTGTAGGGACATAGATCACAACTGAGAAGTACCCATGATCAAGTTTGATTCTTCCAATCCACTCAGAGGAGCCCTGTTGAGAGGACCCTTCAGGACCTTAATTGTCATTGTTAAAGCTTAATTAATGGGACAGTTGGAAGAGGTATAAATGCTCTAACCATATTATCGTGTATAGAATAACTATGAGAAGATCAATACAAATGGTTGAATGCATTCGATCCAATACTTTGTCTTGGTTATTCTTCTGTGTATAATGTTGATATCTACTTGAAGACAACATCTGGTGTCGTTTCCTCCTCTGTCCGGTCTGGGTGACAGCAGCAGCAGATGGAGGTGGTCTGGACCTGGAAGAAGTCGTGAGATGCTCATACAAAAGAATCATGTGAAGAAAAGCTTAAAGACTGCGGCTGGAAGGTATCCACTATTCAAAACACCTGGAAGAAAATGTGAGGAATGCAAGAAACCTGCAAGATGAAGCTGTACGTGGGGACCATCTCAAAAATCTACTTACGTGCAAGACAAAAGGGAGGGATATTGTTGGATATGCTTGACTGAATGTAGGCAAAATTTGAAGATTCAAATTATGCAATCACTGCTTAAATCGATGTATTAAATTGAGGTCGACATCGAAGACTGCTTGTATATATTATTTTGTTCATGAATTACAAAATACTATAGTTTTTTAGGAGGATGCTGAGACTCTTCATGCAAATAAAGAAAGTGATGAACTTGACAAACATGGTGCTTTTTAGTTGATGTGCTCTTTAATTTGTCAAAATTTTACTTGAAGTTCGTCAATTTAAAATGTTTATAAAATAGTTGAACATCGACTGGTATAATGGTTTGCGTGCTTGAGGAGGTCGATGCATTCTTGAACGAGTATTGATCAATATCACTACCCAGTAGTCTCATCAATATGTCGACTGATCGACCAATGAATCCACTCTTTTCCATCAATTATTCTATGTAGTCTTTGTGATATTATGAAGGGTCGACCACTGACCCTTTCCTTCAATCAATGACTATATATATATCAAGTAGGGACTCTGTCTTCCACTCGAATCCACTGAAGAAAGGAGTGGTAGAGGGATCCAATTCGAACCTGCATGAGATGAAGAGCCTGCCAAGTCAAAAATATCAGGGAATAATAACGCTACTCGTGAGTCAAATGTATTTTTGGCACCACCATTTGCTTGATTTCATGGATCGAGGAAGAGATTTCCTTATAAAGAAAATGGTTGATGTAACACCTATGGATATGTTCAAGCTGGTTGTCTTCCTTGGTTCAAGGAAAATAATGATGCGCTATCACCACACCGACATTGCATATAATCTAAAGTCGTTACTATAATTTTAAGATAACTACTATAACTGATGGGAATCCAACATCCATTCATTGTTGTTCGAAGGAGACAATTTTGGTATAGTTTGTTGAAGAAGCACGGTCATCGGCTAAAATCCATTCCTTACTGCCAACCCATCGATTATATCACCCTGCAATCAATCTTCAGTAATTCATAGTTCAAGTAGAGTCGACCGGTGGATGGGTGTTGACTCCAATTTGCTGAAGTAGTGGTTGGGGTGGTCGACTCCCTCTGGATGATGTGTCGACCATATTATGCCACGTCTGTTTAGAATTTTCCCATTGATCACAACAATTTATTAAAGTTTAACATCATATAAATGAAGATCGAATGAACAATCACATCAATCTATCAATTTGCTTCTCCGTTGATCCGGGCAATAACATCAAGCAATCACAAGCGTAAATTTGGATGATGAAGGAATGCTCGCACATTCATTTATTTGCGAACGCAGTCTATCAAGATTCATATGCATAGATTACTGACTTCCAGTTCACAAACATGTCGTATCTTCAAATAGTGTCGAAGGAATCACCCGACCACATCTGTCATCTTGCACATCGAGTTGGCCACCCGACTACTCTTGGCATCCACCACCATAAACTATTTTGTTAGGTGATGATCCATTGAGGTCAAACTGTCATTTCGACTGTCGACGAGAACCGACCATCTAAGCAACTAGAATTGGAAAGAGTTGGTCGAAGGTGTTTTAGTTGAGGCAGACATGTTTTAATCATTATTTGTTGAGATGTTAATTTTATAAATTGTTCTATTTGGTTAAGCTTTAATTATGATCGAGCCCTTAACCTCGTCGATCTCTTACTTCGAGTTATGGTATTTATTTTGTGAATTATGGTCGATATCTATAATTTTAGTCGACTAATTTAAGCATGTGTTTGGTCGGGTCCTACTGTTGGTTGAGTTTTTAAAGTAGGTGAGTCATGTATTGAGTCGATTAAGTCACTATATCAATGTGACCCTATGTTAAACTTTTGAAGACAAGAGGAGGTTAAACGTGGGTCTTTATTAAGGAAGCTGATCTCCTCATTTTTGTAAATCAAGTTGGTTTCTATCTGACTTACCTAGTCATGTCACGTCAAGTCCGTTGGGTCTAAAGTAGTCGCCCATGACCAATATCACTCTCGACCAGATCGTGCACATGAGCAGACAATATATCATCTTGCAGGCATTTGTTTCACTCTCATGATAACAGTTATTGATTAAGATCACATTCAAGTAGAAGACATCAAACAAACACACATAAAAGATCTTAATGATAAAGATGACGACAAAAGCCCCTCGGTTTTGGAATACAGAAGCATCTCTTGAGTGCGATTTCATAATTTTTACGACAGTTGCTGAGATGGTGTAAAGGTAGAGAGTGGAAGTCCTCGTAGTTCCTGGACCGATGGAGATTCCAACAGGAAGGTGAAAGGGTGAGGCTTGATTGACCACTACCAGTTTTCTGACGAAGGATAAAGAAATCACAACTTATGGTTGTTCCTGCTTTCTTCGGGACAAAGAAAGGATTTGTTGGTGGGGGAGATTTTGGTGAGGTCTTTGGGCCTTGTAATAATCTTAATATAAATTGTATAAGCTAATGAATGGTTTGTTGGAGTGGGTGTAACCACTCCAAGTAGATTCCCTATGTATAAATATACTTTTCAAAGATGAATAAGAAAATTGAACGTTCGACTCCAGCCATCATAGTTCCTGGACCGATGAAGATGAATTACGACAAGAAGGAGAAAGGGTGAGGCTCGATTGACCACTACCAGATTTCTGAAAAATGATAAAGAAATCAGAGTTCATGGTTGTTCCTATTTTCTTCGGGACGAAGAAAGGATTTGTTGGCAGGGGAGACGTTGAGAGGACCCTTCAGGGCCTTAATTGTCATTTTAAAACCTTAATTAATGGATGGTTGGAAGCAGTATAACCGCTCCAACCATATTCTTGTTGTATAAAATAACTATGAGAAGATCAATACAAACGGTTGAATGCATTCGATCCAATACTTTGTCTTGGTTATTCTTCTGTGTATAATGCTGATATCTACTTGAAGACAAAAATAACTCAAAAACATTCCCCAACATGATGGATGGTCCAATAGTGGATTCGAAACCAATAAAGAGATATTTGGAGGAAGACATGTGTCTTGATGCTCTTGAATCTATGATGAAGAAGGATTGTGTTTATGCACCTTCCATGAGAGCATGGCCTCTCTTTTTGTCCTCTAATATTGATGGTTCACCTTCTTTCTTTCTAGCACATGTAGGTGTTGGAAGGTTATTCTTTTCAAGAAGTGAAGCCATGATATCTATGGTCTTCTTCATACATGAAATCACAGGATGGAATCCTCTATTGTAGTATGTGCATTTGTATTTCCCTGTCTGATTTTGCTTGTCTTTCTTAGGATTCGAAACTCCTTCTAACTGATTTGGAGCCTCCTGCTTCTGCTCATTCAACTTTCTGTCAAATGATTTTTTCTTACCCTTTCCATTCGCTCTCTTCATCTCAGTGGTTGCAAGAGATAAATCCAATTTGGGTTTCATCATTCCCATATGAAATAACTTCTCCTCCTAAAGTGTGAGAGACTGGATGAAGTCTTCAAGAGTGGGAAACTTCAATTTTGGGATGGATAGCTTTGCTAACTGAAAGGTGGAGACAAATACTGAGTAGTCATGGCCTATTTTTGATAGTATGAAAAGGATGAGTTGTTTCTCTTCCTTTTCTATCCCATTTCTCTTCAATTGTGAAATCAAGTTTTTGAACTTGTTGAGAAACTCAGTGATGGTTTCGAAACTGCTTGGGCTCAAGGAGATGAGCTCATTTTCCAACTTATGACCTTTCAAGTCATCTTTCTATCCAAGAAGAGATTCGATCTTGTCCCAAACCTCCTTTGGAGTTGCTATATATATGAAATGAAAATGGAGGTCTTCGGAAATGATGAGGAGAAATAGTCCTACTACTTCATCAAGTTTGTCTAAGTACTTGGATTTCTCTACTGCACTAGTGGGTTCGATTATAGTCCCATTCAAAAATATGGAGAGGCTCTTGGAATTCACGAAGACGTCCATATTAGCCTTCCATTCGAAATAATTGAATGAATTCAGCTTTAGATCCATTGATATCTGTTGAAGTCGAATTGAAGATGAATTCGAATGATGGAGATAACCTGCAAAACAATGAGAATTGTAAATGGAGATCTACTGCAATTCGAATTGAACACTGACTTAGGAAAATGAGCACATGTGACTGGATCCTTCACACCTGGCTAGACCTTATTGGATTGCTCCAGTGGATTCAATAAAATTGCACCAGGAATTTTTGTGGAAATCCAGAGGCTTCTCGTGCTCAATGAAAGACAACTAATCAAAGAATTGTTGCAACTATTGCTGCTGCAATTCGAATAGTTGACTCCATCTCTGATACCATGTGATAATATACGGGATATATCTCACAACTAGAGAAAACATCACTAAAAATCACTCAAGAATAACAAAGAAGAGAAGAAGAATTGATGAATCAATAATCACTCATTAACACAATAAATGGAAAAAACTATTGTATCATACATCAGCTGTAAGTTGGAACTCTGAAAACTGAATAATAGCTGAAGACAATAAAATGGATTCGAATGCCTCATAAGGTCATTCAAATTCTCCTCAATGTGTGGCTTGGATAACATTGGAGACATCATCCAATCAGTGGTAGTAGTCACAAATGGTCAAAAGTCAGTCAAATGAGTCTAACTGAGTCTAACTGAGTCTAACTGAGTCATGTGAGCACAAATCAAGGGATGGAGACTCCAAGGAGGGCACATGAGGCTGATGAGGCTGTCAGTAGGTCAAGTGGCACTCCAATACAGACAACTGGAAGCTACAGGCAGTTAAACTGAGCAATAAATGAATATAGTCAATAAATGTTGCAACTGACTATTAGTGATCCAAGTAGTGTAGTAGGGCGCATATGTCATCTAGGTGAGGAAAAAAAGATGCACTAGGTGGGTAGGAGGGATCCTGAGGGATAAAAACAGGCTCTAGGGGGATGAACATAGGATCCAGGTGCTGGGGAGACTACCATACTGATGACTGGATGCATGCATGATGACTAGATGCATGCAGGCATGCAAATATAAAAACTGATGGTGAGAATATTCCAACAACAATGTGGCTTCAAAAGTTGCTATCAATATTGTTTCATCTCACGTTAGAGGTGACTTGTATCAGTTGTGACAACAAGAGTTGTGTGAAGTTGTCAGATAACCCTGTGTTCCATGAAAACTTGAACCATGGTTAGATCAGGTATCACTATATCCGGGATATGGTGCAGAAGGGAGTAGTGACGCTCCATGTTGACCAACGTGACCTCAGTCAACAGGGGTTTGCCTCACTGTCGACACATACCGCAATCTCCCTGGGCACTGGCCCGGGCGGGTCTGAGCCCACCCAACAACACCCGCAGAGAAGATGAGGTCTCACCCGAGGCATCCAGGAAGAGCAGATGGAGCCATGTTTCCACCGAGGGAGGAGGAAAGTTGTGGCTACACAGATTGACTCTATTGCAGTACTTAAATAGAAACTTTAAACATTCGGCAAGGAGTTGTACCATATTACTTCATAGAAACATTTAACATCACATTCCACATAGAACGTATTACTTAATCGCAACATTTATCATTATAGCAACAGTAAACAAACATTGCATCAAACAACATTCATTCATCGCAATATTGAAAAAGATTGTACCAAAGCATCATCATTATATTACTGTCGCGATCATATACCAGAAGCAAAACATAGATCTTCATACACAATTGTTCTCCTATTCCTTCGCTTCTTCTCCTTTATCTCCTATCTCTATATCTCTCTCTATCCTCCATCTAATACTTACAACTATCATCTATTTATAGGCTTCTGCCATTACAATACTTGTCCACTTACAAACGACTTCCTAACTGACATTGTGGACAATTGACCCATTATCTAACTGACTCGGTCCAAATGACCTCAAAAACTCGCATACTGCGGTACAATTGACTCACTATTACATAATATATGGTCCAAGTGACCCAAAACCCACCAACTGCGGTATTCTTTAGCAAAAATACCCCTTTTGCGGCCTCCTCTAGTGTATTGTAGCATCGGCGGTACCGCAACATTTCCCCATCAAACCGCCTACCAACAGGCCCCCAACACAATCTTGTGGCTCGCCCTGCTCAACTTGTTGTCATGTAATTTTTCATTGCTCGACTTGCTATCATGTACTTTCCAAAATCATCCTTGAGTCTCTTAGAAAGGTTCAGATGGAAAGAAAAAGAGGACGAACAATACCATGGTACGAATTTAGTAGATGACTCTGGCACATCTGTTTCACACCGGCAGTTGGTTCCTATTGTGGGCGGGGATCTACCGCCCCAACCCACTCAGGGGTCGAGAAGAGCACAATCCTTCGAACAACTACTGCGTACTTAATCATGCTGGACTGGCCCTCGGCTCAGACATACCACAGTGTAAGTGCACCCACCATATCAAGGCACTCAGGGACACTCGTCGTTCGGGCTCACAGGACCCCTGGGGTGCTGCCATGGGAAATAAAGTGAAGCATTTCCACAGCCTCCTTGGAATTCCTCACAACTTAACTCACAAACTGATCAACCAACATAACCACTCTATTTCAGAATAAATTCATTGTAGCAACCTACCAGCTACCTCGGCTACTCATAACCGGACCATTCCCGGGTCACGATGATGGAAATGATGTCCCACTACCTTTCATCTGTGTGTGTGAACCTATCAAATGACATAACCAAGGGAATGACCATATTGTCACCGAAGGTCCTACATGCCAACGTGTGAGCAATCTCCTCACATTGTGCTAATCGTGCCAGCCCAGCGTGCCATGTGCAAAACATGTCGTCGTCATGTGGTAATCCAGCCGAATCTGTCAGGTGCAATTATGTATAGGGATGATGGACAGTGGTGACAAAACTGCCCCGTATCCCCCAACCCCTATGTAATCATCACAAAAATCCTTAAAATCTGCCATTGGTCCTGGTCGCAATACTGCTACAAGCCTTCCCACTTGCACATACCTTCTTCCATTGGTGCCCCATCTGCCACCAAGCAACCTACAACACATACATTCACTTTTTATTTTATTTTTCGATGTGATTTTAGACATCGCACTGCTCCAAGATCGAGCGATAGGGATTTAACATGTGACCATTCACTAATTTGGGGAGCATCGCCCCGTCCAACCACTGCAATTGAACCACTCCTCCTGAAGTAATACTATTGATGCGATAGGGACCCAGCCAATGCATCTGCAACTTTCCTGGATGTTTCATAAACTTGCTATCATATAATAACACTAAGTCACCTTGCTGAAACTGTTTGTTTTTTATGTGGCGATCATGCCATGCCTTCTGGAGGTCCTTCTCCACCCCTTGGTGAAAGCCAGCGATAAATCAATCCTCTTCCAGCTCCACCAATTGTGCTATGTGTTCATCTAATGCTGCAACATCATCCATGCAAGTAATAGCCGCAATTCGTAGACTTGGAACAATGTACTCCATAGGCATAATTGCTTCCTTCACATATACCAGTTTGAAAGGTGTCTAACCAGTCAACCTTTTACATGCAGTGTGATAGGCCCACAATATTGCTGGGACTTTCAAATCCCAGTCATTGTGGTTCGCATTGCACACCTTTGTCAACGCATGCTCTAATACCTTGTTAACCGCCTCCACCGTTCCATTATCCTGGGCGTGATAGGGTGTACTCTTCTTATGTTGTATTTGCAATTCTTTCGTCAATGCGCTGATAGTGCGATTAAGAAAATGGCTGCCTTGATCACTTAGCAATATCTTGGGGTAGCCGAAACGAGTGATAATGTGATCAAACAAAAATCGAGCAGTCGTTGTAGCAGAGCAATCAACTATAGGTGTTGCCTCAGCTCATCGGGTCAAGTATTCTGTCGCCATGATAATATACCACACACCTGTGCATTTCCCTGGTGGATGGATCGGTCCTACAAAATCCACTGCGCATTTTTTGAATGGTTGCAATGTTACTTGAGGTAGTAGCAGCATCTCGTCGCGTTTGGACGGCTTTCCAGTTCATTGACAGACATCACAAGACAACGCATAGTCTGTCGCATCATTATGTAATGTGGGCCACCAAAGCCCTGCATGCAGTACCTTCCAGGCAGTCGCCCAACTGCCATA
Organism: Larix kaempferi; assembly: GCA_027924585.1. Taxonomy (NCBI): domain Eukaryota; kingdom Viridiplantae; phylum Streptophyta; class Pinopsida; order Pinales; family Pinaceae; genus Larix; species Larix kaempferi. The sequence goes on along the minus strand of BSBM01000229.1, from coordinate 29,022,191 downwards.
ATTTCCTCCTCCGACTCCACCATGTGCCTCAGCCAATATATGCGCTTGCTCATGTAGCAAGACATATCTGGGCAATATCTCATCAGCACCCAATGTATACAACTCTCCCGCGATTAGTTGAAAGCTAGCAGCCTTGACAACCAATTGCTTCTTTTGAGTAGTGGTAAATTCATCGGGTTCAGTTCCGGTCACCAGAAACTAAAGGATGTCATCAAAATATTGATCAGCCGCAGCAATGTGAAACAGTTGGGCATTCAGCAACCCGTCGTCGATATTAGTCGGTTCCTCCCCTGTATCAATCCGTGACAAATGATCGGGTACATAATTTAACCACCCCGGTTTCACAATGACTTCGAAATCAAACTCCTGAAACAAAAGTAGCCACCGAAAGATATTCCCCCCCAACATAGGCTTATTGACCAAGTATTTCAATGCAGAATGATCAGTGAACATTTTAAAGTGGCCACCCAACAAATAATGCCTGAATTTATGCAGTGCGTAAACCATGGCCAGATCTTCGCGTTATGTGGTAGTGTAATTGCATTCTGCAGAAGACAGCTTCCGACTGGAAAAAGCAATGGGATGATCAATGTCACCTTCTCTTGGTTGAGCCAATACAACCCCTAGTGCAACTAATGAAGCATCAACATGGACATGGAATTCCTTACTCCAGTCTGGAAAGACCAAGATTGGGGTTGACGCCATCTTCGCTTTGAGCGTTTCAAAACTATCCTGACATTTCGGGTTCCACTGGAATGCCGCATCCTTCTTGAACAATTTTTCCATAGGGGCAGTAATTGCAGCATAACCCTTGATAAACTTGCGATAATATCCCGTGTGACCCAAGGTCGCGCACAACTGCTTACAGTGGTTGGCGGTTGCAACCCCAAAATAAGCACAATTTTGGATGGATCAACCAGCAATCCCTGCTTACACACAATATGACCCAGCAATATCCCAAACGGTGCATAGAAAATACATTTCTTCAAGTTCAGCGATATCTGGTGCTGTCGGCATAGCTCAAGCATTAACCGTAGATTGGCCAAATGATCACGAATCAATCCATAAACGGTCCAATCATCCATATATACCTGCAAAAACTTCTGAATAAAATATTTGAATACGGGGACAACGACCCGAGAGAATATCGCAGGTGCATTCTTGAAACCAAATGGCATGACCGTGTACTGAAAGCAACCCCATTTAGTAACAAAAGTTGTCTTATGGCGATCTTCCTTGGAAATGCGAATCTGATGGTAACTAGAGAATCCATCGGTGAAAGAGTACATCTCCTAGCCACCCACTCCTTCAAGTACTTCATCAGTAAACGGGGTTGGAAAAGGGTCATGCAAGCAGGCATCGTTCAACTTCCGCAAGTCAATACAAATGCACACTTCGCCCGTTTTCTTGTCCTACACCACCATAGGATTGATCCATTCGGACTGTTCCACAGGTTCGATAATACCAACATCCAACATCCGATCAAGTTCCACTTTGACCTTTTCTTTATGTCGCGGATTCAGCCGATAAGGTCGCTGTCGGACTGGCTTAGCATCTGGTTTCAATGGAATATTCATCTCTCCTAAATCATCCAGGGTTCCCTTCATTTCAGAAAACTTTGTGGGAAATACATCCTGAAACTCATGCAGTATCTCAGTAACCTTACTCATCATCTCATCATCCCAATAATCCCCAACATTAGCAAACTTGGGAGTAGCCTCGGTGCCTATATTCATCTTGTGAAGTTGCAATGGTTGACTGAATGGATTACTTGGTGCAATAGGTGGGACTACATCACGAATTCCTTTAGATTCAGGAATGTTAACATTCTGGGTATCATCATCGTCGTCCAGGCCACCACTGATGTTGAAGCACTCCATGAGAGACTGCATCTGACAATGGGTGTGCGGATCGACAGGGTAGGCTGCGGGAACAACCTGAAATATCACATCGCGAATGAGTTGCAGGGCATTATGGACATCAAGGTTGGCATCCGCAAAAGTGAACGTATGAGTGAAAGAGATCGTCAACTCCCCCCATGTTGTAATGTATTGACACAACTCGGCTGCAGTGTACCATGAGCATAGTATCTCATCCAAAGTATGGAAAAAAGCATGGACCCAGTCGTCTCTGGGTCACGCTACCCATAATCGTTGGCACTCCATCACATGATCACTGGGATCAATCCAACCATCATACTTTCCAGTGTGATAAACTTCGGTATCACCGAACTGAACGATCATCAACCTTTGACATTGTGACCAATCTCTAATGAATTTCTTATGTGTCGCCCACCATCATGCTGGAGCAACCTGCAGTGCTTCCTCCAAGGCCAGCATTTGCTGTGGTTCTGGAACGCAGTCTTCAAACTCTGCTACAAAGGTATTTAGGCCAGGCAACCCTTCATAGACAGGTAAGGTGATCGTTTCGGTCGCAACACGACATAAGGATTGCGTAACTAAGCCACATTTCCGGACTGATACTTCATCCATTCGATTCTGCCAATGTTCTAATGCATCATCAGAGTCGGAAGATGCAGAGCTCTCGCTGTGCCACTCCAACTCATCGTAGGTGGTAGGATTAATATAATCTTCAGAATTGTTGAATGCATGGTCCCATCGAGTGGGATCGTCAGCTTTGACAAGCTCCACGTAGAGGCATCCTTCAGCTGGATCAACCGGGGATATAACTCTGAAATCACAATTCTCAAAGGTCATCGTGCGCTTCTTGAAGTTGATTACAGCTCCACTATCGTTAGCCCATCCAATCCCCAAGAGCATCGGATAAGAGCTTCCTCCCTCAACCACTTCGATAACATCAAAATCAGCATAAGTCTTCATGCCCTCAATATCAATCATGAGCCGCGGAACTCGCCCAATGGATGTTACCTTGGCATGGTTAGCCAACTGGAGCTACATAGGAGACCAGCTCAATGGGGGACTCCCCATATTCTGCCACGCCTACTTGGTTAAGATGTTAACATCCAAACCAAGTTCAAGAATCACAGAGTCAACATCATAGTCACCAATCTGAATATTCATTCGCATTTCCTTGCTAGTCTTCCGTCGCTGTAAGGAGTTTACTGCCGATTCCTGCTGTCCTTTCAGAAATTGTTGCAACCATCCCTCAATCTCAACCAGGGCAGCCGGGTCTCATGCCAATGAGAGACCGCTTTCAAGAAACTTTTGCAATGTCCCTGGTGGTGGTGGTCGATCAACATCTGATGTAGCATCAAAGACAGGCGGCATGTCGCAAACAACAGCCTTACTGTGGTCCTTCTCCAAGGTGTGACGTGCTTATAGAAATGTTTCCCACTTCGTATCAATGTCAAAAGGTACCGTCTTTTGACTAGCCAACTGAATCAGTGATTGCGAACCATCTTCCCCAGTCGTCTTGCCTCCACGAGTGACAATAGCCACCGAAGCATCTTGTGGTCACAGTTTTGCATAAATGGTTGCAATATTTGAACCCTATGTCTGGTTCTCCTGCAAATTACTTGGTTGATTGATATTTTGATTGGCGTTCGGCAGTGGTCACGGGGGTTGGTTCTGTACTGGTTGTTGTGGCTGGGCCTGATTCTGTAGCTGCGGAGCGTTCCCAGCCTACCATCGTGCAATCAACTGTGGACAATTCTCAATCGTATGATATTTACCAAAACTAAACATACACTGATTCTGTAGCAGTGGGCAGTTGTGCTAATAATGCCCCCATATTGCACAGTGGTAACATTGAACAGGTCCACGACCACCTCGGCCTCCTCCTCCACGACCAAATTCGCCACCGCGTCTGCCCCTGTAGCCTCCCTGGTAGCTTCCTTGCTACTGGTATTGTTGTTGCATTGGTGATGGTCGAATCCCTTTCCCTTGTGGTGCATACTGCGGTTTCTGTACATATTGTGGCTGTGGGGGAGTCGTCTGCATCGGGGTGTATTGCTATATGAACTGTTGCGGTTGTTGTTGCTGTAGTGCAAACTGCATCTGCGGTTGTAGTAGCGGCTGGGGTACCTGCAGTTGCAGTTGTGGTTGTTGCACCGCATGCTGATCATCCTTGATGTAGAATGCATCACACATACTCTCCTGTAGCAACCCATATGCACGGTAATCCTTGTCATCGTGACCCACCGACTTGTAGAATGTGCAGTAAAGATTTCGTGGGGTTGTGACCATTTTTTGCATATATGGGAAATTATCGTGACTGTTCCCAAACACATGACAAACGCGACACCATGGCATACTTCCGCCATTCAATGGGTTTGGTGCACCTGAAACCAAATAATTATGGAAATATGGGCAATTATCCTTTGTATGCCCTTCTCCTCGGCATCGTGTACACCATACTTCATCACGTTGTTCCTTGTTCTTCTTCAAATATTGCAATTGTATGGTCAGGTTAGAAAGCTGTGTCTGTATCTACGACATCCCGACTGCATTATTTCCAATCGGTGACACCTCCAATCGCATTGCAATCTCTAGATCTTCACTAGGCGTCGATATGTTTTGCTGTATCAGTGGCAGCCGAATGTGGGGTAACAGTGCTCCAATGAACCATTCTTTATGTTGGACAATGCTAATATCGAAACTAACTTTTTCCATCAGGGTTTTGAATCGCTGGTCAAAATCCCATACCATCTCATTGGGATATTGCTTAATTTCCCTCAATTCAGTAATGTATTGAGCCTCCGACTTAGGCCGTCTAAATTCAGTAATTAGCCTGTCCTGAATCTCATCCAATGACTTCTCTGGGGCCCCCGTAGGAACTAAAATAAATTTCATGAACCAATCTAATGCACGACCTCGCAGAGTCATGGCTAACTGTCCTTTCTTAGCATTGGCATCAGTGATCTATTTCATGGTCAAAACCACTTCACACAACAACCAATACTGTTCTGGGTTGTCTGTCGCACTTTCATGGAACAATGGTAACTTAGCATCATCGCCTACCATCCTGGGCTTCCTTCCTCTTGTCGCTGTGCTACTACTACCAATTAACTTCTGCGGTATTGATGAACTCGACGGTGTCGAAGTAGTATTTCTTGCTGGTTGAGAGTCAGTGAGCGGAGGTGTGGGTACGTTGGTGCTAGGGTTTGGTCCTGCCTCTATACTGGGTGTAGCCTGGTTGTCCCTTCCAGGACTATGAGGTCGCTTCATCTCGTGTGGTCTTCCTTCGTGGTTTTGCGGTTCGATTGCAGCAGGACCTTCTCCTGTCCTCTGCCTCTTTTCCTATCGAAACCTTGCTCCTCCTCTTATAAGACCACTCTCTTCCTCGGCTTTGCTCACAGTCTCCTCACAGTCTGCACCCATCTATCCCTTACCATTCCATATACCGTTCCCCAGCAATCATGGTACCCACGGCCTCTACTGATCAAGGTGCATCTTTAATATACCCTTTTCGCAGATTAGCATCTTAATTGATAGTTAGAGCGACAACAGAAACCTTCCCCTTGGTCGTCAGAAGAAGTATCTTTCAGCTTCACTATAGGATTTCTTCGTGTCGACCGCAAAATCAGTGATATAATCATTCCAAGATGCTATCAAGCCAAACTTCGATAGCTTGCGATGCCTTATTATCGACTTCCTGCAATTCCTGAATCAATTCTGGGGTCTAAACCGTTGGTTCACCACCTTGGAAGTTCCTCTTTTGGAAGGTCAGCTTTGACAGCCATTCATACAGAATGATCGGGAATTCACAAAAAAACCATTCATGTGGACTGTCGTGAATATATCTTCCCACCTAGTGATCTACCGCCAATCGTGTGTTTTGGCTTTCTTCTTCAGGAAACTCTTGTAGCTTCTGATCAAACCATTTCTGTATCTTCGACTTCGTCGAGTGCCACAACATGACCTCCTTCTACTCTATACACGGTCCCGACAATGAAACCATTTGTTGACCAACGCGAGCTCAGTCGATAGGGGTTTGCTTGACTGTCAACACATACCGCAGTCTCCCTGGACACCGGCCTGGGTGGGTCTGAGCCCACCCAGCAACACCCACAGAGTGAATGAGGTCTCACCCGAGGCGTCTAGGAAGAGTAGACAGAACCATGTTTCCGCCGAGGGAGGAGGAAATTTGTGGCTACACAGACTGACTCTATTGCAGTACTTAAATAGAAACTTTAAACATTCGGCAAGGAGTTATACCATATTACTTCATCGCAACATTTAACATCACATTCCACATAGAACGTATTACTTAATCGCAACATTTATCGTTATAGCAACAATAAACAGACACTACATCAAACAACATTCATTCATCACAATATTGCTAAAGATTGTACCAAAACATCATCATTATATTACTGTAGCGATCATATACCAGAAGCAAAACATAGATCTTCATACACAATTGTTCTCCTATTCCTTCGCTTCTTGTTTTTTATCTCCTATCTATATATCTCTCTCTGTCCTCCCTCTAATACTTACAACTCTCACCTATTTATAAGCTTCCGCCATTACAATACTTGTCCACTTACAAGCAACTTCCTAACCGACATTGTGGACAATTGACCCAATATCTAACTGACTCAGTCCAAATGAACTCAAAAACCCGCATACTGCGGTACAACTGACTCACTATTACATAATGTATGGTCCAAGTGACCCAAAACCTGCCAACTGCGGTATTCTTTAGCAAAAAATACCCCTTTCGCAGCCTCCTCTGGTGTATCGCAGCGTTGATGGTACCGCAACATTTCCCCATCAAACTGTCTGCCAACACTCCAGTATATCTGTTAACACCCAAAAAGTGTTCACTACCTCATTACCACATTATATGGCTCATTTGTCCATTTTCCTACCATTTTTCCCTTAAAATCCAAAAAAATCCCATTAAAAAGCCTCCAAAAGGCCTAAAATGCCTCCAAAAGGCCACAAAACCATCAAAATAGCCTAAAAAAGGCTAAAAAACCCCCTTTTCCTCCAAAAATAGCAAAAATCCCCTAAAAAGGAATAAAAAATATAAAATAATGAGGAAAAGGAGGAAAAAACCCTATACAGCTGCCCAAAACTATGTGTTTCCTAAAACCATGGGTCAGCACTCCACCACCAAAAAACTATAAATAGGTGATGGAGATCCCTTATTCCATATCCACAATCACAAGCACCCTTACTCTGCCAAAATCTCTCTCGAAACCCTAGTTCACCTTTGAACTATTTTCACCTTGAGAGCCACTTTGGCCCATCCCCAACATTGGAGAAGGAGAAGGAGCATTCAGAAGCTTGGAGCATCCTCTTGGACACTGCAAAGGGCTTCACCAACCTTGACACTCAAGGTAACATCAATACAAAGTCATTCTTTCATTTTGGTGTTTATGCTTCATGCTTGTCTTAGAAATAATTTAATTTTTTGTTTTTGCATAATTAGTTTAATATACTGAACTGCTACTAAGGAGTCCATTCTCCTTAGTAGGTGCTCATTGGCACAAGCTAGGGGTAAAACCCTAGCTACAGTTTTGGCGACTCCCCTAGTTTTCGAATTTCTGGTTTCCGTTTTTAAATTTTTTCCTTTCGGCTGTCCCTTTCGGCCGCCGCATACCGCGTCTTTTTCCCTCTACAGTCGCGTCCCGACCGCGCCTTTCAGGCCTTTACCAGCGATCCGACCGTGGCTCTCAGACTGCTTCTGACGCTCTACCGGCGGATTCAAGTCTGTTACCTGCGATCCGACCGTGGCTAATCAGCCTGTTTACCGCGTCCCGACTGCGCTTGTTAGCCTTTTTGCCGCGACCCGACTGTGTCTTTTTCCATTTTTCCTGCGTCCCGACTGCCACTGTTGGCCCGATAGCCGCGACCCGACTGTGTCTTTTCCCCTGTTTCCTGCGTCCCGACTGCATCTGTTGGCCCGATAGCCGTGACCTGACCGCAGCTGTTTCCCTCAAACCCGCGGTCGGCCTGTTCTGATCCGCCACAGACCCGCGGTCTGATTTCTGCTCTTTTCCTGTTTTGAGCCCAGCCCCCCTTGCTGCAATATTTTCTTCATTTGAACAGTCCTCTGTCCCACCTGCAGCCCACTTCCTTACAGCCTTTCTGCAACATCATTTCTGTTCCTTTTACAGAATCTTTTTAAAATTTCAGTATTTTTATTTCAGAAAATTTTGCAAGTTAAAAGAATCAATTTCAGCATTATTGATAGATTGGAAGTTGCCCTCCCTTGTGGCACTTCTATTTTTTGGGATCATTACCTCACGAGCACACACTCTGTCACATAAAATCAAGTGAGCCTTAAAAAGTACCTAATTGAACCAACATTCTAACCCCACTTGGGGAACACAAAAGAATCATTGTAGTTAGGTAGGATCAGGGGGATAGGCTTCCAATAACACCCCTTGGTTATTTCACTTGAGACATAGTTGTTGTCCAAATAGGGAACCAAAATCCCCTAGTACTTTTTGGCACGGTCACGACCAGTTTATCAGAGGGCCTCTCCCTTAGGAGGGTTGAAGTCGGGAGACTGGTTCCGGAGGCCTGAGTGGAATACCGCACTCCATTCAGTAACCGAAGGGCTACCTTTCGCGGTTCGCGGGATATCCCTGTATAGGGGTATTGCGGTCAACGAACTAAACGGCAGATTCACCTTTCTGGACGTGTCATGAACGGGGTATCTTAGTTGCCATTCTTTTAGGATTGACTACCCGGTATCCCTCCCGGTAGGGGGATATCATAGCCACTTGGCTTTCCTACTCATATTGTCTGACTTGGATTTCATCACCTTGCAGAGGATATGTTTAGTTAAGTCAGAATACTTTTAGTTAGGTGTTTGCATGCTCCTTTACCTCCCTTTGGTCTAGTGAGTCCACCATTTTTCTTTTTTAGGAAACCTGCTGCTTGTTGGTATTCTGACCATCTTTGTTGTTACTCCACCTATTGTAGCACAGCTGTTGCAGTGGGTGTTTTGAGTTGGTTGTTGGCCTGAGTGCCTTGCTTTTTAGCTCTCCTTCTGCACACTCGGTTGCATTAGGATTTTTGAGCTGTTTTTATACTCACCTCAACCCACAGAGATTTAGACACCATCTGTCACCATTGAGTCCCCGAGACACTCTCGGCGCCTCAGGGGCGAGCCCCCACAGCACGGTTCTCTTGACACCACACGTCGTAGATTCCGATCATTATCCGTTGATACCACTCATCACAGATCTAGAGCCTTGTCACTCGACTCCACTCGTCAGCGACGTAGGTCTCCGTCACCAGATAGTGACGCACCTTACTTTACCTCTGATTCTGACGAAGAGTCTGAGAACCCTATTTATACTGCCCCTACTAGCCCCATGGCTGGCACGACTTCCACTCCATTTGTCATAGGGACCATTGGTGGCACATCCACCACTACACCAGTTACTACACCTATTTTGGGTATGCCCTCCATGGGGCAACCATCTACCGTTCCCCTCACGGTACCTATTCCCACAGCGGGAATACCTATCCCCACTACATCAGTGGCTCACACTACCAATGGTGGTGCTGGACCATCCTTCACTACCTCAGTTCCCCCACTTGGGGGCACCACCTCACATCTTGTCCCTCCACTTGGGGGCACTGGCCCCAACTTGGTCCACAGCACTACTGTGTCACAGCCTTCTTCCAGTTTGCCGTTCATGGCTAGCCTCAACCTACCTGACCTGGCCAGATTGACCAACGATCCTATTCGACACGACCCTATGTGGCCTCATATGCCTACCAAACTACCCTCTGACATCCCTAAATTCGAGGGTAAGGCCGGTGAGGATCCACAAAACCATATCATGTCTTTCCACCTATGGTGTTCCTCTAACTCCATCGTGGACGACTCTGTTCGCCTCCGTCTCCTACAACGCACCTTCACTGGCTCTGCAGCCAAGTGGTATATCGAGCAACCACATGGGACCCACGCCACCTTTGCTTCCCTCGCCTCAACCTTCCTGCAGTTCTTCCAGTTGCCTGTCCGCTATGACGCGGGCGTTGAGATCCTTCTATCTTGTAGACAAAACACGGCTACCCATATCACGGACCACATCCATGAGTGGCGTCGACGCCGTAGCTTATGCAAGATCAAACTTGACGACCGTATCTTCCTAGATTGGTTCCTCAAATCCCTTCTCCCTGTTATTGCTAAGGATGTGGCCTCAGAAAGACCCCAGTCTGAAGAAGAAGCCATCCTTAAGGCACAACAGTTCGACCTCATTTACGCCCAATCGGGTTACCTTTATACCATTATACTTGACGCCCCTCGCGGCGAGTCCTCCCAGCATGATGCGCTGGGGGCATCCCACGCTGCAGATGGTATCATTGGCCGTGTTTCTTCGCATCCCCAACCCTTTTCTATAGCACGACCTACCCCTGGCCCCGACCTGTCGAGGGCTACCTCCCAGTCTGGAGCAACCAACTCATATGCTCCCATGACACATCACCATGCCCATGGACCCTCATGTCCACCCCAGTGCTTCGGGTATGCGACTCCTGCGTATGCTCCTCCAGTCGCCCCTCAGCCTTACTACCATCAGCAGGCTGCCTTAGCTCCTGCGCCCTCACAAGCCCAACCCGCTTATTATCCGCCCCAGGCAGCCCCTGCGGCACATCCACAACCTGCTCCGCAGTCCTATCAGCAACCCCCTCAAGTTGCTGCACCTGCTCAGCCTCAACCTACATATCATCCTCCGCAGCCTGCTCCTGCACCTGCGCAACCTCAAAATCCACCTGCTGCCCAAGGGCAAGTTTACGCCCAACAAAACCCGCAGCAAAACCAGACTAACCAACGTAACCAGGGCCAACAGAACCGCGGCAAGGGCCGTAATCGGGGAAACAACCAACCTGCAGACCAAGCTGGTCAACCGGATAATCCCCTTGACAACAACAATGCGGCCCCCGCTAATCAAAACCCTGATCGCCCGCCCAAGCAGGCTAAAAACCCCAATTTGCGAACGAACCACCCTTGTTCTATTTGCGGGGTCTATGGACACTACACCCATGCTTGCCCACACTTGGAGCGAGCTCGGCAGCTTTGGGTTGACGAGGCCCATCGCCAAGGGCATGCGGCTCCCCAAGCACCGCCCAACCCCCCCCAACCGCAGCAACCCCCTTTGGTGCTGCAAAACCCCTTACCGACCCAAGGCGTAGTGAACACTCAGCCGTTGGCTCCCCATCAAGCCAACGCGGCCCAACAACAACAGATCACCTACGCTGCTCCTGATCAACCCATGTTTGACTCAGGTACCCACCACTTACTGATGATGTCATCCGCTGACGTCAACCTCCAGACCCGTCGGAACCAATATGGCTCCACCTCTGAGGCCACTCCCACGGATAAACCTGCTAACGCCCATCCCACCGATCAGGCGTTACATATACCTCCGCCTCCCATAGACGGCGCTGCGAAAGCACCTCGTTTCCCACTTCGCCGAATCAACAATAACCCTAACGCGCGCGCTGCGTCAAACTACAACATTGTAGACGACCTAGCCCAATCCCCCGCAGCCATGTCTGCGTTAGAAGTCTTGAAGAACTGCCCTTCCCAGCGCAAGACTCTACTTTTCGCTATTGGGGGGATTGACCCAACTGATTCGCATTTGATGGCATTTGATTTAGACCAGTCTGAACCACGCCTACCTTCCAGCTTAGCCTTCCAAGTTACTGTCTCCGTTAGGAATCTTGTTATCCATCGGTGCATCATCGATGAGGGTGCCTCCACATGCGTTATGTCTACATTTGTATGGCAGAAGCTAGGATCCCCTCCTCTCCAGCAGTCCACCATTGCGTTACGTGCCTACGACGGTGGTTCGGCCCAGCCCCAAGGCCTTCTACCCAACGTTCCAGTCCAGTTAGGTGGTAAAACAGTCCTTATTGACATAGAGGTAATCAATGCCCAATTGGATTACAACCTTCTACTTGGCCGCAGCTACATGTATGCCATGTGGGCGGTTGCCTCTTCTGTCTTTCGCACCATGATGTTCCCCCATGAAGGACGCGTGGTTAAGATCGACCAGCTCACCTACTATGATCCCAGTGCTCCGGCGGCACCGGAAAACGTTCTCCCCATGGTTGAACAACCTGTTTCTAGTGCCACCACCTCGTTTGTTTCCTCTTCGGGGCCTGGAGTCTACTCCGACGCGCCGATGACCTCCACCTTTCAATCCATTCCTCCGCCGTCATCTACGCCCGAAGTCTCTGACTTATGTACCTTGTCCCACGACAATCTACCACCTAACACTCAACCACCCTTGTTGCCTAAACCACCATTGGTACCTAGCCACATTGGTGTTACACCGATCCATACGATCCCCTTCCTAGTCCCTCCATCGGGAGTAGTAAACGCCCCGGTCATGGCTACCCTTAGCCTCCCTGGGTTAACCTTGGGATTACCTGTATGGTATCTTTCGCCTCCCGTTCGCCCGCCGACACCTGATGTCGTCCTCCAGCCGGTGCAACCCATGGCTACTACCACTCAGCCACCTCCCGGTGTCTCTACCCCTTCGTCCTCCACGACACCTCCTCCTACTCCCAAACCCACTGGGGGCAGAGGTCCTCAACCTTACACTGCTGTACCACCTCCAAAGACAGTCAAGAACCCTCCAGTGTTTCGTGCTCCTCCCAAATGCTCGCTGTGTGACGAGTTGGGCCATGCGACCCACCAATGCCCACAGTTACCCGCATTGCAGAAGCACATGCAAATGCTCGATGACGATCCTAACATCCCAACTGTCGAACTAAACCCTACTCCTAAGACTAAAGATAAGTCCCTACGTACCAACCACTCCTGCGCCATCTGCGGTATTTATGGGCACTATTCACATCATTGTCCCGATCTCCCGGATTACAGAGCGGCTCTCTATGAGATGAACAATCTGGATCTTGAGACGGCACCACCTACCATTGAGGAGATCTACCCCCCAGACTCTTCACCTTCCGGAGAGGTTAATACCATCTATATGATCTCTTCCACCACTACTCCCTCGTCAACCGATTTGACGACGCAAACGTTCCGTACTGATGAGGAGATTCTTGAGGCCCTTACTGCCCCGGATTATCCTTGGGATGATATGCACCACCGTTCCTATTTCATCCCAGAAGCGTCTTCCTCTAGCACCGCTACCCAATACGCGGTCGAATCCAAAGACTTCCTCCCCACTAAGGTTGACTGGTTCAAGGACCCTATTCCTGCTCCTGATGCCTTCGAGGAGGGAAACATGGCCAACATCTCACCTGTCATCCAAGTTGATATCGCTGCCCCAGGACGTGCCCCTGAACTCATCACTTTAGGAGCATTCTGCAGTAAACAAGAGATTGAGGACTACATAAACCTGTTTAGAGAATTCCGTGATGTTTTTGCCTGGTCCTATAACGAAATGCCTGGTCTTGACCCCGCTCTCATAGAGCACCACAGTAACACCTCTACGTCAAGGGGCATGATAGATTACCTCGACCCTGGGATAGGGGGCATGATCAATCATTTTGACCCTACCCCATCACATCTATCTCAGCACGTCAATGAACCCATTGTTCAAACCCACACATTTGTGATCCACAATCACAAACCCCATGCACATAGCATGGGGGCAGATCATTAACCCTGCTCACTTTTTCACCCTTGTGATCTCAACCATTTTTTGAGGTCACATATCACTTGTAGATTTGATTTGATACGCATAGGTCTTTCCTTTGACCACTTCGGAGTCCTTATGACCTCTGTTTTTTGCACCATTTGCACTGTCGGATTCATTTTTCCGTGCCGGTGATGATGCTTGAGATCATTTCTCGCTCTCACCCCCAGATTTTTCGGGTATTTTTTCCAAAACGCCCTCGTCACCTCGGTGTGCGTGCCACATCGGCCGTTACCCATTTTTTGACATCCTTTATATCGCCGGATTCATTTTTCCGAGCTCGTGATGATGCTTGAGATCATTTCTCGCTCTCACTTGGTACAATTTTCAACATTGTGTCCCGACACCTTGCTGCCTCGGTTTACATGCCACATCGACCATTATCGGATTGTTCCACTTTTGTACATGAGCCATTCACTCCTGTCATACTGCAAATGTTTCGTTATTTTGCCACCATTTCATCTACCCCGCAAGGAGGTCCATCAGTGTTCCCACCTACCCTCGTTCTTGGTCATCATTACTAAACCTTGATTGAACACTTCCTCCTTGCCTGGCCATTCCTTTTGTTCGGTATAATTTTATCCCTTTTTCGGGCCGGACAAGTCCTTTACGAAAAAGGCACTTAGGGAGTTTCCGTTAAGCTCTTTTCTGACTCCTAAAAGAATGAAAAGATCGCCGAGCAATCTTGCTTCCTTTCATGCTCGTTAAAGTACCTGAAAGGGCGTCTATCTGGTATAAGTTTAACCCTTTTCCGGACCTGGTAGACTAATTACGAAAAAGGAATACTCTAGTCACACCGGCTAGAAGAGTTCTTCATTGCATCCTTTTATGCTTCTTTGGGCCTTGGAGACTAAATCTACGAAAAAGCAACCCCCTGGAGTCTTCTTACTTGCTTTCAGACTCTCTAAAATTGAAAGCAACCACGAGCATGTGCTGTCCTGGGCTCGGTAAATCCACACGACAGTACCATTCCTTTACTTCAGAGTCTTCTTATCGCTTTCAGACTCCTTAAAATTGAAAGCAACCACGAGCATGAACTGTCCTGGGCTCGTAAAATCCACACGACAGTACCATTTTACACACACTTCTTCTAGTTCCTTAACCCATGAAGAAGTTTTTCCCCCGTGCCTCCTGGCACTACGATCGATCATCTCGGCAGCACCCCCAATCAGGTCGCCTTTGTTCAGAGTATTTTGCAGTCTCCTGCCATTTTATACCAGCTTGAGTCTCCCTCAGACCCGTTACCCTCCCTAAGCCATTACAGCTATGATCCCTTTCCCCTCAGTCAGTTTCATATGCTGCCAGATCATTCCCATTATCATATTCTGAACAAAGGAAGTTTGAGTCCACCCACTCTACTAGCCTAGTTATCCACCCACCGTTTGATCAGTCCTGCCATCAGTACTACCACATTTCGGTTTTCTACCTCGCGCTCCTGTCAAGGAAACATCATTGCCTTGATAGGGGCAGGTCTCCCTCTGTCGACGACAACTCCTCTATTCCAGAGGATAGGCCCAGAGGTCCCTACTCCTTGGACTTATCACCATCTGTGGTAGGTGCCTACGGATCATTCCGAGAGGAGACATCATTGCCTCTCCGAGTGGTTGTTCCTCACATGCTCGACTTCAGCACCTTGATCACATCGTTGAGGATCGCGTAGGATTATATTCCATCAGTTTTTAGTCGAAGACCCCGGATTTCCCCCGACTCTAGCACATTGGTGAGTCACTTCGGAACGCCCAGTTGTATGTTCCCGTGGATGTCCGGGCTGCGTTGGCGTTTGTATTCGGAAGCCATCCAGTTCCATGCTTCCTTGAGTACCCAGTTTCAGTTCCAGTTCAGTGTACCATGGAGAGTTTGACCCCAGTCACTATGATCCAGCAGCTCATCAGTTCCTTTGGTACCACACTCAGTAGCACTGTTGATTGTTCCAGTGCACCAGTTCTGCAGTTCACGCATGATCCGCTCAGCAGTATGTCCCAGATTTATGTCTCCTCTGGACTCTTATGATGTACACAATGGTCATGTATCTTACAGGTCCCCCTTTTTCGGGCCTTGCAGTTATATTTATGTATCTTGATACGAGCATGGGTATGCCCGCCTCGTCCATATATTGAGATTATTCCTCAGTCAGTATTTGAGGTCATGTATATTTCAGGTCCCCATTTTTTGGACCCCATTGTTATTGTTATGTTATATCCTGATACGAGCATGGGAATGCCCGCCTCGTCCATATGATCAGATGATTCCTCATCCCTTATTGAGGTTATGTACTTTTAGTTCTTGCAATTGTTCGGGATCGTTGTTCCGGGCTCCAGTTTGTTTCTTCTCTTCTCTCCACATCCCAGGAAAACCATTCATGACTTATGATGTCCATCGGCCATACGATTAGCTCCTGACCTCGCACATCAGGGGGCAATCTGTTAACACCCAAAAAGTGTTCACTACCTCATTACCACATTATATGGCTCATTTGTCCATTTTCCTACCATTTTTCCCTTAAAATCCCAAAAAATCCCATTAAAAAGCCTCCAAAATGCCTAAAATGCCTCCAAAAGGCCACAAAACCATCAAAATAGCCTAAAAAAGGCTAAAAAACCCCCTTTTCCTCCAAAAATAGCAAAACTCCCCTAAAAAGGAATAAAAAATATAAAATAATGAGGAAAAGGAGGAAAAAACCCTATACAGCTGCCCAAAACTATGTGTTTCCTAAAACCATGGGTCAGCACTCCACCACCAAAAAACTATAAATAGGTGATGGAGATCCCTTATTCCATATCCACAATCACAAGCACCCTTACTCTGCCAAAATCTCTCTCGAAACCCTAGTTCACCTTTGAACTATTTTCACCTTGAGAGCCACTTTGGCCCATCCCCAACATTGGAGAAGGAGAAGGAGCATTCAGAAGCTTGGAGCATCCTCTTGGACACTGCAAAGGGCTTCACCAACCTTGACACTCAAGGTAACATCAATACAAAGTCATTCTTTCATTTTGGTGTTTATGCTTCATGCTTGTCTTAGAAATAATTTAATTTTTTGTTTTTGCATAATTAGTTTAATATACTGAACTGCTACTAAGGAGTCCATTCTCCTTAGTAGGTGCTCATTGGCACAAGCTAGGGGTAAAACCCTAGCTACAATATAGCAATAGAGGAGAATATAGACGATGTGTTGACCAAGCCTCTGTCAAGAGGGAAGTTTGAATACTTCATGGACAAGCTTGGAGTGGTCCATATCAAGAGGGAGTGATGAGCTCGAATGAGGTAGAAGGTAGTCATGGGTCATGTTACGTAATTGAGTCTCCTAGGATATGAGTGCATTTGGACAAGTTGTGAGGTAACATAGGTAGTTTCATTATGCAACATAATGGATGCTCCTGGGCTAGACCCCTCGGGGCTTTCTCGGTTCATGGAGGAGAACAGTTGCATATGGTATGAAAAAGGACCAACTCTGCGGAAAATATTAGACTTGGTCTAGGTCACATCCAGTATGAAAGAGGACTGTCACTGTGGTGGTAATACTAGACTTGGTCTAGGTCACATCCAATATGAAAGAGGACTATAATTGTGGTGGAAAATCCTAGATTTGCTCTAGGTCACATCCAGTATGAAAGAGGACTAGAACTGTGGTGGAAAATCCTAGATTTGATCTAGGTCACATCCAATCTGAAAGAGGATTGGAACTATGGTGAAAATCCTAGAATGATGTTATGTGTGCTCTTGGTATGCTCAATGTAGTTGCGAGTGATCATTCGCAGGTCCTGTAATGATGTAATGCGTGCTCCTGGTATGCTCAGTGTAGTTGTGGGTGATCATTCACAGGTGGAAAGTCCTAGAATCCATCTAGGTCACATCCAACATGAAAGAGGGTTGGTTCTGTGTGTGAAAGTCCTAGACTCCATCTAGGTCACATCCAACATGAAAGAGAGATGGCTCTGTGCATAAAATTCCTAGACATGGTACAAGTCACATCCAACATGAAAAAGGGTTGGATTTGTGGAACTTCTTATGATATATAGATTCAGGATATGTCAGATGTTAATAGTCTATGTACAAGAAGTGCATCAGCAGGAAGACAATGGTAACAATGACTGAAGAATACCTTCCTTGTTAAGAGGGAGTGTTGAAGAATGTAAGTTTGGAAGATATTCTTATTTGTATTATTTGGGTCATTTGTAATATTTGTATTCTACACCCTACGTGGATTATTATTGATCTAATTGATTATGTAAAAGTCATTGAAAGAGTCAATGTAAACCCTAACTATTAGGTCGGCCTGGAAAAATATAGAAAATAATATTTTATTGTAAAGTGTACAGGTCAATGCAGTTAAGGAGTCAATCCAACCATGTTAGTAAAAAAGTCAATTCATTTTATTAGTATAAATGAGGAGTTCGAGCTCCTCATTTGGTCACCTGACTCACACATTGAGATCGCATCACTAGGAGAGATAGATTCATTCAAAGTATCTACTTTTGGAGTATTCTTGTTTTTGGGTCTTTGCAAGAGGGATACTATTGTACATTATGATGAATCTATATAGAAGAAGTTTGCTGGGTTTTTCTTCCCCAAGAGGGTTTTCCCAGGATAAATTTGTTGTGTACTATTGTTCATGCTTTGCTTTTTTATATTTCAGTGATCCATATTGTTATTGCACTTAAAATTTAACACGCATACCATATCCATGAGTGGCGTAGGCATCGGACATTGTGAAAGATCGATATACAACCACCTTTTTGTTGGATTGGTTTATCAAATCACTCCAGCCCGCCATATCCAAAGATGTCTCCACCTCCATGCCGTAAAGCAGGGAAGAGGGTATTATGAAAGCCCAGTATTTTGATTTCATTTATGCACAATCCAACTATATTTATACTATCCTCCCTGATGCCCCTCGGCATTGGTTGTTGGATCCTACACCTTTGGCACCATTTAACATGCCTCTGAACTACCCATACATGCTATCTTCGTTGGTACCCCATACACTGGTACCAACCCCACCAGTTGGTTAGTTATAGTATGTACCGTATATTCCTACTTATTCAAACATTAGCCAAGTGACGACGGTTCCTACACCACCAATGGCGCAAGCCATTCCTACGTCCACCTCTTATGGAATTCAAACTACATTTATCCCACCTCGAGGTATAACCCTTATTACCCTTTCCCCTGCCTAACTAGTCAACAACATGCCCCCCACACGGGGGTTAACCTAGTTCATCCTTCTTACGTTCAACAAGATCAACAATTTGAGCAATTGAACACCACAAACCCCCATAATCCGCATACTCAGAGAAAGAATAAAGGTAAGAACAAGCATAACCAACAACAGGGGAAAGGGGGAAATCCCCCTTCCCAACAAAACCATAATACATGTAATCATAATACAAGGACTAACAATCCCAACTTGAGGACCGATTAATGTTGCTCCATTTGTGGCGATTATGGTCATTACACATATCATTGTCCTCTTCTCCACAAATTCTATCAGTTAGTGGAAGCAAAAAATAAGATGGTGACAAATTCTCCTCAGGCCGCTAACCCTATCCAACTACAAACAACCGTATTACAACAACCCTTTGCGAATCAAGGGGTAGTTACGCAGCAGCAAGACCCTCTCCCCTCGGGCGATGGCTCCTTTCAAAATATCTATAAGTTGGAGGTGAATATTCAAACAAAAGATAAGGGATATGATGGGCCTTCCACCCCCCAAAGGGAAGACGTTCCTATCCCCTTTGGGGTCCCTCTAGACATACCATGCCTGAATACCAAAAAAATCCCGTGAATTCTGAAAGTTCCACTTCGGCATACCCCTAATAACCCTCACATGAAAGCCACCCACAATTACAGTATTGTGGATGACTTGACTCAGTCCCATGTAGCCATGTCCACATTGGAAGTGTTATAGTCATGCCCAACACAAACAAAGGAATTACTCAATGCACTCACTGCCGTCGATCCTTCCGAATTGCACCTCATGACCTTTGATCTCAACAAAGGTGATCCATGACTACCATTGTTAGTCACATTTCAAGTTCCAGTGACTGTAAATAATGTGATGATTTATTGGTGTATCATCGACGAAGGCACATCTACTTACGTTATGTCTGCTAAAGTTTTAAAAAATTAGGGTTCCCTGAGATGATCCCCTCATCTATCGCTCTTCGTGCATATGATGGGAGACCATCCCAACCAAGAGGATTGTACCAAAATGTCCCTATAGAGACAGGGGAAAGATTGTTATGATCGATATGGAAGTAGTCCACGCAGATTTCGACTACAACATCCTCTTGGGGTGTAGTTACATGTACACCATAAAGGCGGTTTCCTCCTCGGTCTTCCATATCATGATGTTTCCCTTAAATGGGAAGGTAGTTACCCTCGATTAGCTTAACTAATATGACCCCAACACCATAAGCAACCCCGACAATGTCCTACCAATTGTATTGGGTGATATTCAACCGTATGTTGACATTTACCCTGGTATGTACACAGAATCCAATTTGTTAGGAGCGTATTCAGGACCACCACCTAAGATCCCTATATCAACTGATTTCCTAATGTGCACAATTTTCACCACTGAAAATGGAGTCACCTCCATCTCAACACCATCATCATCATTGGAGATGAGCCATGGAATTGAACAAACATTGAGTCCATCAACCCCACAAATATTTCAAATCCCATTCTTGTACCCTCCCATGGGTGTACATGGGACACAAGTTATGGCTTAGTTAACTTTACTTGGGCTAACTTTGGGTATCTTGGTATGGTACCTTAACCACCTTACCAAGAGATGGATTCCAAACTAGTCACCCATTACGAGTTTGTCCCTATTTCAGCTATTACACCTGTAAGTCCCGTAATACATTTGGTTACACCAACCCAACCTATGATATCCGTAACTACACCACAATCGGTCGTCGCTAAGACCACTAATGGGGGCACTAAACAATCGAAGTTGAAAGGTCTCCTTTTACCCAATCCAATGTCCAAGTTATCGGACACCACTAAGCCTAAAGAAATGGGTATCAACCAATAGGAGTTAAAATCCCTAGTTATGATCAATACTCCCAATCAAAGGGTCACACCGTCGTGCTCTCTTTGTGGGAAGCAAGGCCATGCAACCAACTTATGCCCTACTTTACCATAGTTAAGGAATTTGTTCAACACCCCCATAAGTATAACACATGCTCCACCAACGGTAAAAGGGGGAACATCTCCATCGAACACATCTAAGTCCAATACATTGCGTATGAATCACTCATGTTCCATATGTTCTTAGTATGGGCACTATACACACCATTTCCCCAAACTCCCTCGATATTGGGAGGCGTTGGAGACCATTTTCCTCACCCAACCTTTGGAATATACCTCACTTACCACATCACTTGAGGAGGATCCTATCAATACAAGTACTACGGTGATGCTGACCACCCCCTCCCCACAGTGGCCCACCAATTTCATTGGGATTGGGACACAATTTTTATATCAGTACCCCGTAGGTACAAATAGTTTTAAGTTATATGATTTATGCATTGTCAATACCTTGGCCATTTTCTTCACTACACTTGGGTATGTGCACCGTATGTGTAGGATCTCGACTAAGACAAGTTTTCAACCCTTGTTTTTATAAGAATAAGACTCCAAGCTATAGTAACAACGGTCATGCACCTACCACAGATATCATTTATAAACTGGCATATAGAGACTATTTACCCTCCATTTATAATGCATCTACTAGTATTCCCACTGATAAACATAGGGCCCTTATTCCTGGTCCTGATGTGTCATCAACATCACCACTAAGAATAGCATGTTCCCCCATGGGTGCACTTACCATTTCCATCCCAGTCATCAATTGACACTCATGATGTCGACCCCCCATAAGTATGAAGAATATGAGTTTGTTTGAAAAGATCGCCCCTTATCATATCAATTTGTAATTGTGCATTTAATCCATTAAGTAGACCTCATTAGACTCTTTGGCACATGTTATGAGATAGATTCACAAAGCCCCCTCATACCTCCATGAGCATATTTACATTCCGCAATCTTCCTTGTATCAACATGCCTGTAAAGGAACCTATGGGGCCCCCACCCTTTGAAATATCCAATTCTATTCAATGATCCCCCAGGAATATACTGCATGGCATCATTTCATGGGGAATCTGTCTTTGCGTCTGCAAGTTAACCTTCACTTCTTCTTGGAAAGAGTCCCCCACTCCAATCAAAACCGTGGTGACTCCTCCCATCATAAAATTGGTCCCCCAACACACCCAAAATTGTGGGGAACCCACCGATATTCTTTATGTACAAAAAAATTCCCTCATGACCTTATATTGTGGGAACACCATATTATTTTGGTAGCAACCCATGGTTTCCTTTTATCAATGTATTTGAGTCTCCACATCCTCAGCAGTTTTTGTTGTGTTGGTCACCATTACCCTCTGTTTTGTGTCTCCATCAAAGCCCTTTCATTTTGCAGTTTATCTCTGTTCGTTTCAACTTGAACCATTCCGAAAGGAAAGATACCATCCCCACTCCACCTATTTACATCAATGAAAGGAAGTTATGAGTCCCATGCTTATCAAGAAGTCTTGTATCAGTTATGTCCATCCCTTAGTTGGTTACAATATGATCTCATTTCTTAGGGTGATATTCCCATCTTATCATGAGCTTCAGCTCTCATCGATGTCAAAACACTACATTCCGAGATTTGCAGTAGTTGCAGTTGTACCTTGGGATCCCTTTCAATCAATATAAGGGATCGCCTTGAACTTAGTAGGAAGAGTCAATAGTGCTCCCTAACTAGGTGGTTTCCCCTATTATTGACGTCAACACATCATCGCATCAAGGGGAAACATACTTTTGAAGGTAGCAGTGTTCAAATTTGCAAATCATGGTGGCAATCCATATAGAAGATTGAATCTCTCAAGCAGATTCACACACCATACCGGTCCCCCATCCCCGTGGGTTTATCATGATCATCGGCAGTACCGCTTCTTCAACACTTCGCAATAGTTCTTGGGTTCTTTACTTGTCACCTACCCAAATTTTGAGAATATTTATTTTATTTGCAAAATACTTTATGTTAAATTATAATTACAAAGTTTTGTAATTATGACCAAGTTTGGTCAAGGATGATTGTAATTACTGATTATTATTATTAAATAAATTAAAATAGGAGACAAACACCCAAGGGAACTGTTAAATGAGTGTTCACTGACCCACTAGGAGGAATGGAAGATGTTAGAAGGCATGGGACATATGGCAGCATTTGCACTCCACCACTAGCTGTTGGTTATGGGACAACTACCACTAAATTTGTGGCATTATTCCCCAGGTGGGTGGAAGAGAGCAGTCAGCTCATTAATGACCAGTTAACCACTAAAAGGCCTAGGCAGCCTAGATAAGGCAATTCGAATTGGGTAGGAAGCTCCTACAATATTTTCTACAGAAATATTCCTCAAGTGTATCAGGTGATCACTGAGAGATTCGAATAGGGAGGCTATGTGAGAGTGCATTCTAAGTCTGCTAGTTATTATGAGAAGGAAAACCAAAGGTGCTGGCACAGGTCTCTTTGACTGCTGAAGTCTTTATGACTGGATAATCTATATTATACTGCAAGTTGATAAACTAAGGCTTCTACAGACTCTTCTTCCTAGTGGTTCAGTGAACAGGCTTGAGGGTCCTAAAGCAAGTAACTTGGTTGTCTTCAGGAATAGGTTGGGTGGAACAGGTTCCTTGGGCTATTTGTTTCTCCTACAGTCAACTAGATTCTGCTGTTCTAACTTCTTGTTTACAGTTAAATGATTTTCTACATGGTAGAATTATTATTTACAGTTATACATAAGAAAATAGTTTATTTTCTGACTTAAAGATGATATGTTTTAAGAATGATTAAGTAATTTAAATGAATGATTAAATTCTTTTCTGTATTTTTGCCATACTGTTATCTGTATAGTACTCTAGTACAGAAAAGTAAAATTAATAGAGATGAGTGATAGGTAGAATACCATTTGAATGCATAGATAAACACAGTAATATTTCTTTTGAATTCTGTCATTTCAATCATATGTTTAAAACACAGGAAATAGTACAACATAGTATAAACAGATGTGTAGCATTCCTCTATTTCATAATAAAAGAACACATTTATTTCTGCACAGATCTATATTTTATAATTCAAATCAATCTATTTCGAATAGTACATTATGCATTCCAATACTATAAATCCATTGGTTTTAGACATTTTATGTTCTAAGAAATATAGCAACTACAAATTATTCTCTATACAGGGTGTTACTTATAGTTGATAAGTAAACACTTATTACTTTATCACTAATTATTACATTTGATTACAATCATTAAATATAAATACCTTCACTATAAAAACCAAGACTCTAAGATTTTGCAGACCCTAGATTCTAAACATTTATTGAGTACACAGTTCAATAAATTACATATCAAGCCATTCATGGAAAACACAGTAAATATTTCTGAAGTTATATCAGACATGTTTTTCCAAACCCTAAACCATATTTTATATAACCTTACTATCTTTTATTCATGTCGATATTACCAACAAGACACTTTTTATCACTTAGAAAAAGTCACGATTTTAGTATCGATGTCTAACAAATAGCTTACAACCCTAACAAGAAACATACACAGTGTCGAAACCACTACATGCACAAGTTAAGACCCAGTTCTCGAGCTTGATTTCTCAGTACAAACAAGGTTGCCAACGAAACCTACAAGGTAGGGTTTCATTCATTGAAACAAAATTGAACCCTGTGGCATTAGCCATTCTGAAGCTTATAACAGACCAAACCTTATAACATCTTATTTCAAACTTGAAATTCAAAAATGATACGAAGTATAGGTCTATCTGCCAACAGAGATACAACCTACTACTCTTGCCAGAGACAATGATCGTTACCAAATCTACAGTGTATATAAACGTTTTCTCAATCCATTATTTACAAACAAAGCTATAACCTTTCAGTACAAACGAGCCATTGTAATTATAGAAGCAAGTGAACCCTCAGCTCTATAGTTTCACATTCAACAGTATAACCAAACATTCGACAGAGTTTACATCACAGACCTTTCAAGGTTCCAAATTTACATAGGTTCTTTCCCTTAACAACCGGCAACACTAAAACAAGTTCTAGGTCATTTTTAAAATGATGCAACAATGCATTACGGAGCCGAATAGCAACTTAAATATTGAGGGTTTATCCTCTTTACAGCATTCATCAAAATAAAACATTAAAAATTAACACTCAGCCATTACTCCAAACAGGGTTGTGTATTTCCAACTCTTGGCACATCGCATTCATCAGCTAAAACCATGCCAAAGGAACCTACGAGGTTTCAAGAACCACCGAGGCTTACCAGGAGTAGTTGTAGTATCTCCATTCCAAATCTTATGCATAGAAACCTTCCAACGAAGTGGATACCTGCCAATCACAGTTCGGAAAGGTTAAAAACAAGAAACACAGATATAAAACTAAGTATTACTGTACTACTGTTATTATCATTGAAAACTCACCTTTAGCATCGAAGATCCTGAACTTAGACACCCCACACCAGCAAAATGATGAAACCTAATGGCATTTGCAGCAAATATAAGTTCAAAACTCAGAAGACAATTTTATGGATAGGAGAATTGAACTCCATTTCAAACTACACTCAAACAAACTGATAGAAGAACCTTTCTACAAATACAATGGCTGTACCATAGCTCTATTGCACAAGATTAAAGGCTTGTAACATATAAAATTCCTCTCACAGGTCTAAGGTTCAAAACCGAGGAAGGAGTCCTCCTCACAACAAAACTCTAAACCCTACATTGCAGCAACACTGTCGGCTCTTCTACCTTACCAGTAAACAGGAAAATGAATTCCAGAAACAAATTCTCATACTTACCAACGCAAGAATAAGGTTTCTTTCTAAGCCCTAGATATTGTAAAGATCAACAGTGGATTAGCTGCCAGTAGGGCATGTTGATATTCGAGCGATCATTGCAATCAATACTGCATTGATTATTGTATCTACCAAATTGCCAAATTAGCAGACCCAGTGCTAGTGCATGGCACAACTCAGCAATATATGGTGCTTATTACAAACTCAATCACGTGGAGACCATCCAACCGAGCCTTCCACTTCACATAGTAGATAGGTGACATAAATGCTAGGACTTGTCATCACCAGTTTGAAAGCATGCCAAGTATGAGCTTTAATACCCTGTCAGAATTGAAATCATTGCATTGTTAGTTTCATAATATACATTTTATATAGTTTCGAAGGTTTGTTTGAGGCATCGTGACAATAGTAATATCACATGCTATTGTATGGTGCGAAAATGCATAGTCACTATAGAATCTTTATATTTCATTTATATAGCTTATGTATAGGCATATAGGGTAAGTTTATATATTTCATATGTTAGCCATGTATTGCCAAGTCAAATGATAAATGTGAGATTATAGGTATAGTTTAAGTGTTGTTGATACACACTATAATGCTAAGTTCATAGCATAAGCATTATATTCACTATATATTTCATATATTAGCTATGTATTGTAAACATTGGATAAATATGAGACTATAGTTATAGTTTAAGATTTTATTAATGCACATTCTAATGCTTGTCCATTTTGCAATAGCATAAGTACTATTTTCATAAGAATTCAAATAGTGTGACAAATGGACAAAAGTATCATCGTTTTGCTATTAATGAAAATAGTCATATTAAGATGATTTTCATAGATAATAATTATAGTAATGTAAAAAAAAAATGATGATGTGATTTAATAACATTGAAGAGTTTGTAAGCCAACATGTAAACTAGAATTGGAACCAAAATATCCATACCTCCAGTAACTTGTTTCGCAAGGAAGTACTTAGCATTTTCATATTACATTGATGATGAATTGAAAGACACATGTACTCTTAACTCATGTTTGTCGTAGAATTTCTTACCTGCGTTCTGCACATGGAAACATGATTCAAATGCCTTAGCTAAACGTAGCTAAGTAAACCCCAGGGTACCTCGTAGGACCCCTTTGTCATCATACAAAACAAAATTCCAGCACATTATCAAGACAATTATAATAATACAAATCTACGTACAACATAAAGTTACATTTAGAATTTAAGCAGATCCGAAGATTGTATTCTTGTGTTATGATCATAAAATGCCCTTCATTAAAGAGATTAGCATCCATTTAATCCGCAATAGCAATTACAACGATATCATATTTTTGTTTTGATAATTTCGACGTGTTGTCATTATTAATTATCTTAGTTAAGAGATTTAACTATTTTATATCTTATGCATTAACAAATTCGATAATTATTGCTATTTTAAATGTTTTTAAATTTTTGGTATTTTACAAGATGTTACATGTGGTATCAGAGCTCACGTTCGAACTCTAGGCCTGAAAAGGTCCAAAGAACACGCAACATAAAATTTTATTACAGTAGAAAATTCACTAATACAAATTTAAACTAATTGTGTTATACATAAATCGTTTTTAAGCTACAGGTATGGAAGGATCGACTGAACATATGGAGGACAGATTTCGACCCAACAGTCATAGCACAGGACAACATTATAAAGAAGAAGTCCATGGTGAATTAAATGACAATTCATCAGAATTGTTACATGCATTCCAAGAGTTAAAAGCAGAAATCAGATCTGTAAAACAAGACAATGAGAAAATTCTAAAAGCACAAGAAGAACTTAACCAAGTACTATTCGATCAGTGCCCAACTGATGAACAGGATATAGGGGTTGAAAATACCTCCATTATTGAAGACTTACCTCATCAAGACAGGGGTAAGAAAATGAAAACTGATGATGCGAACATCATTTCAACATAATCAGAAACTGCCCATGAAAAACGCAAAAAGAAACATAATTATTCAAGTGATAGCAGCGAGGGAGATTACAAACCCAAAAGCAAAAGTCACAAACAGAATGAACATATTTATGGGGATTTCAATAAATTCAAACCCCCAACCTTCAATGGTGAGACTGAAAAAGGAGAGACAACAGAAGCATGTTTGTCCGGCATGAAGAAGTACTTCCAAATTTATGATTATTCAGAATCATTGAAGGCAAAGATGGCAATATACAACTTGATTGGGAAGGCAGATATTTGGTGGCAGGACATCAAGAGAGTGAAGGGTATCCAAGACATGTATGCGAATTGGAGCACTTTTAAAAGATACTTTAAGAAGAAGTTCTTATCTAAACAATACTATGAAGAAAAATCCAAGGAATTCTATGATTTAAAGCTGGGAACTATGAACATGAAAGAGATGAACAATAAATTTCTGAATTTGCTGAGGTATGTGTTATACCTCGTGGAAGAAAAATCGAAGATTCAAAGATACCTAAGTTGTCTACCTTTCAATATCAAGGACAAAATAGAGTATGACAATCCAAAGACCTTAGAAGAGGCCATGAGGAAATAAACTTTATGTTATGACACTAATCGAAAAAGAGAAGGGATATCTAACTGGAAAAATCGTAAACCCAACAACTTTGAGCTGAAAAAGAAAAATTTTAGGTTTAGTGGAAATTCTGGTTTCCAAAATAAAAATTTTCAGAATCGAAATTTTCAAGGAAACCATCCCAGAAATAATCAACAACAAAATTTTACAGCTCCTAGAAATACTTCCAATGCTACCAGAACTAATGACCAAAAGGAACCTATCAAATGTTTTGAATGTCAAGGTCCTCAT
Organism: Larix kaempferi; assembly: GCA_027924585.1. NCBI lineage: Eukaryota > Viridiplantae > Streptophyta > Pinopsida > Pinales > Pinaceae > Larix > Larix kaempferi. The sequence continues at coordinate 28,993,864 of BSBM01000229.1, read as the reverse complement.
TATGCTTCAGAATTCCCCAAGAGGAAGCATATGGCTAAAAATATTCATTCCATACAGACTGAACCTATTGTGGGAGACTTGGCAAGGGAGATGCCCAGAATTAATGCAACACTAGACAACAGGCAAGCTAAGCATCAAGTCTCTATGGTAGAGATTGAAGGTATGCTACAAAACCACCTTGTTACTATTTTGATTGACCCAAGTGCTAGCCTAATTTATATATCACCAGATATTGTAGAAAGATTTAATTTGAAAATAGAAAAATTAAATAAATACTGGTTAGTTAGACTAGCAACAGGAACAAAAAGAAAAGTATCTGATTTGATTGAAAGTTGTGTTTTGTCTATGAATCGGTTAAAGACACAAACCAAGTTGAATGTTTTACCTTTAGGATCCTATGATATCCTGATTGGAATGGACTGGTTAGAAGCCCATCATGTCATTCTGAATTGTTATGAGAAATTTTTTACATGTTTAAATGATGAAGGAGAAACAATAGAAGTAAAAGGTATTCCAAGAAAGAGGACAAACTGAAACTAGAAGATATAATCATCCTAAAATATTTCCATGATGTATTTCATGAAGAGATTCCAGGATTACCCCCTAAGAGATATCTAGATTTTACCATCGAGTGAATACCGGGAGTGGTACCGTATTCTAAAGCTCCATATAGGATGAATATACTGGAATTAAATGAGTTGAAATCACAGTTGAAGGAACTGATTGATAAAAACTATATAAGACCCAGCATGTCTCCTTGGGGAGCACCTGTTATATTTGTTAAGAAGAAAGATGGCACTCTAAGGCTTTGTATAGATTATTACCAACTGAATAAGATGACAATCAAGAATTGATATCCATTTCCCCGCATAGACAATCTATTTGATTAGCTATGTGGATAAACGATATTTTCAAAGATTGATTTAAGGTCACGATATCATCAAGTTCGTGTGAAGGATGAGGATATTTTTAAAACAGCCTTTAGAACTTGATATGGACATTATGAGTTCGTAGTCATGCCATTTGGATTGATTAATGCCCCGACTGTATTTATGTGTTTAATGAACAATATTTTGCACAAATACTTGGATAAGTTTGCTATTGTGTTCATAGATGACATTCTAGTGTATTCTAAAAGTAAAGAAGAACATGATGAACATATGCATATTATCTTACAAGTTCTGAGAGATCACTAGTTATATGCTAAGTTTAGTAAGCGTGACTTCCACAAGGATAAGATTCAGTATTTAGGACACATAATTTATAAAAAAGGAATCTCGATTGACCCCGATAAGATAAAATCCATTAATGAATGGCTGGTTCCTAAAGATGTGTTGGATGTACGATCATTTATGGGTATTACTAGATATTATAGAAAATTTATAGAAGGTCCAAATTCATCCATGTGCCAGTAGTATAATTGAGTGACATCCTTTTTGTCCTCTAATATTGTAATCATATTGATAGCGTTTCACGAGCATGGGTATGTCCACCTTGTTTGTATAAAAAACTATTCTTTACTACATCTCAATGGTCGTCACCAAAAACCTTCCACCATGGGAGGAACCTATTGTCCACATATGTTTTGTCCTAAATAACATGAGAGAAACAAACGAAAACACGATGCATTATTATCTCTACAATACCGTCTGAACCTCATACATCATGTGGCATCTGTTAACTCCTAAAATTCACACACATGCGACATTTCGACGATTCTTCCCGTAAGGTGTCATCAACATAAAGAATGCATATCACCTCATGCATACTCAACAAATCCAAAAGACAACATGAGTCCAAAAATGCCAAAAAACAGTAAAAAAAGGGGTAGTACGAGTAATACAAAGTTAACTTGCGTTATAGCGCAAGTTACCAAAACAATGCTCGTGCTACTCCAATGCGACTATTGCTTCGATAGTCACTCTACTGTCAAAATGGAGGGACCACCAAATTTCCATGACGCATTGAAGGATCCATCACCTCCATGGACCCAAATTTGACCCCTCACACACTTGGTGGCATTAAATAGCCCCCTAGGTGTACTTGGGAACTAGTTCACGGAGGATATGAGTTCACATTTGGATCTAGTTGTTTGTTGGTCACCTCTTGGCCTATCAAAGGAATCCATTGGTATGCATTTTGTAGAGAGGAATCAAGATAAAGGTTATTCTACTATATTTGAATTGGAGCTTCCATAGCCCACCACTTCCTATCATTGTGAGCATTCCCAAGGTCCCTTGACACCTTCCTTCAAGGGGCAAGAGTTTCTCTCCATTGTTCCACCACTGACTTAGCATTTAGTTTGGACAAAAGAGGCCTCCCTAAGGGATATTTTTGGCTTCCCTTGAATCCCACACCTCCTAGGTTTTGTACAGCTTGACCATTGGGAAATACAAAAGTGGCTTGGCATAGCTTGGATTGTTATTGGAGTTTGCATTCTCTCCCCATATCTTTTATTTTGTATTTTTTCATATTTCTTTGTTTTTATGTGAATTACACTAACAATCTCTTGCAGGATCACTTGGAGGATATCAACCAACCAACCCATAGGGGCCCTAAGGACTGAGGCCTTGCTGCAGCCTACAAGGCCTCTCCCCTTACCAAGTGGAAGAGTGCACTTGTGTAATTTTTTCCACAACATGGTTGTAGGTGCTTCAAAAGGAAATTCCATAGATTGATCCAAGATAGGGATCCGCCATTCAATATGTGGAAGTTCATTATCAAATTCATAGTATGTCTTTAGATGGGAAAATTTCTCTAGACAATCAAGTTTTCTTTCAATAGACTAGTCATTTTTATTAGTTTCAAGAAAAATGACATCTCTGGAAACATCACATTCCTTATTTACCTCATCATAAAGATGATATTCCTTGGAGGTTTCTAAATACCCCAAGAAAATGAATCTTCTACTTCTAGCACCAAGGTTGTTTCTTTTCTCCTTTGGTATCAAGGCATACTAGGTGGAACCAAAAAACCTAAGATGCGCCCTAACCGAAGGAAGGTGGAAAAACCACATTTCATGTGGAGTATTGTCTTCAAGATCATGAAATGGAATTATATTTCTCAAGTATGCTACACATAATACTGCATCACCCCAAAACATTAGTTTTACATTCTAGAAAAACATCATTGAGCATGCCATATTCATTATGGTTCTATTCATCCTTTCTGCCACACTATTTTGTTGAGGATTGTAGGGAACTGAAGTTTGATGTGTAATCCCATGTTTACAAAGACAATCTTCAAAAACATTAGAGGTGTATTCTTTACCATTATCAAAATGAAATGTACCAATATGAGCTTGTGCTTGATTTTATATCCATCATGAAAGCTCTTGAATGTTTGAAATGCTTCAAAATTTTTCTTCAACAAGTATACCCAACAAATTCTAGTATAGTCATCAACAAAGGTCATGAGGTACTTATTATCATTTGGAAAAGGAACTAGCATGGGGCCACATAAGTCAGAGTGAACCAGCTCTAACTTTCTACATGCTCTGAATTTAGACTCTTGGAATGGATGCTTATTATCTTTGCCTAGTATGCATGCATCGCATTTGTTCTTTTGTTTAGGAATGGTGGGAAAACCAAATACACCATTCTTTATTAACAAATGAAGACTGTTATAATTCAACTGACCAAATCTAGCATGCCATAACAAACTGGACAACAGATTACCTTCTTCATGCTGAAAGTTTTGAACTCTTGTAGAATATCCCCTCAACTTCAACAAATTTCCATCTTCACATTTGGTCATGATGAACTTATTGTTAGAGGACTTCCTTATCTCTACAATTCCATTGAAAATGTGGATGGAATGGCCTTGTTGTCAAATCTACACTAAGGACAACAAAATTCTCTACAACTCTGGAAGATAGAGAACATTCTTTAACACAAAGTAAGGGAATCCATGAAGCTTGAGCCCGATTGAGCCAATTCCCTTTGGTTTGAGTCTAGATTTATCTGCAAAGTACACTATTCCATCAACAATTTCATTGAATTATTCAAAACAATCTTTCTTAAAATTCATGTGGGATGTTGCACCAATATTAAGCAACCAACAATCTTTGTGAGATGAAAGATAATTTGTTTCATTAATTCCAAGATTACAATGTGCAACAATACAATGAGCAGAATCAGGGGCTTTATTAGCCTCTTGGCTCTTATTTTTATCTTCTTTGTTCTAGTTATGTCTTCCTTTGATGGATTCCCAGGGAGCCCAAAACTGATATGCTTCATGTCCAATCTTCCCACAACTCTTGCACTTCAGATATGATCTTTTGCATGAGTTGTTTTTTACCCCTGTGCCTCTGAAATTTATTCTTCCTCGTCCTCTCTTGCTGCTTGATCCCTTGGAAGGGTCCAGGATGCTCACTTGTCTTCTTTCCAAAGGCTTTCTCTATGTCTGCAATCTTCTCCACCAGGATGTAAAAAGTGAGATCTTTGAACTTGTCACTTGCTTGAAGAGACTCAAGATAGCTAGAGTGAGTAGGATAGAGGGACTTGAAAAATGTTGCAAGTGTAAGGCATGGTTTCATGCCAAAGGCTTGAATCTTGTGCATGGTTTCTCTGATCTCAGATGCAACCAACATAGGATCATTTTCCTTTACTTCCAAAATGAACAATTTTAACATTAACTGAATCACCTCCATTTCAAAATGTGAGTCATACAAGTCTTTTAATGTCTTTAATGCTTCAAAACAGGATGTTTTAGGAAGGATGTGTTGGCTAACCTCTTCACTGACTGTAGCAGCTATCATTGCTAAATATTTCTTGTCTCTGGTCTACCAGACATCAAGTTCTTTCTCTGATGTTGTAGGTTTTGGATCAATTCTCAAGATTGTTCCTTCATCTGTGTGAATGGCTTTTCCTTCACACTTTCCATCCCACAAGTCATTGTAGATGAATGTGGCTTTAATCTTCCTCGACCATTCTGGATAGGTGTCCTTTCCAATAAGGAATGCACCAACTATTGATGCTAGTGAGTGCATCTTATACAACTTGAACTTGCAACTTTAAACAAAATTTTGGAAGAGAAAATGGGAAGGTGCAAGTCTAAATTCCTGCTCCCTTATTTACAAAAAATGCTTCTTACAAATTCTACAACACCATCAACTTAATTCTACAATAGTATTACTTTTAATTCTTCAATTCTGTCAATTTGTGCATCGCTCTTACATTTGATTCTACATCTCAATGCTATTACAGTGTTATACACATAAGTTACATTCCATCTCAAATCTTCATTGAAGATGAAATACATAGAAAAAAATTAATAAATTAATACAACAATATGATACCACTCTTGTGCAAAAAATAGTAGTTTTGGAAGAGGTCATAGTCCTTCAATTCAAATTGCACCTTTCAATGACTGAGGTCTCACCAATGATTTCACAACAAAGATGTTGCAATTCACAGAATCTCCACTAGATTGGGAAGTTTTAGTCTTCATGCTGAGTTTATAGCCTTCAGATGGAGGTCACATCTCCCATAGGAAGGTTGCAGATCCACAGAAGGCCGCAGCTCCCAAAGAAAGGTCTCAACTCCCAAAGAAAGGTCTCAACTCCCAAAGTCATTAGTATAGTTATATTAGTTATGTCGGCTTGGGTCAGTTAGTTGGGATTGTACCCCTTAGTATACTATATATATAAAGTAGACCTTTCATATGGAGTATCTTGTCTTTCCTTGTGTACTTAGTACATTGTATAAGGAGGTTTCCCCCTTGAAGAGGCTTATTATTCATCTATTTTATTCAATCAAGTCATGGAGTATTCTTTATGATCTGTTTATGCTCTTTCAATACTATTTTTGGAAATTTGTTGCATAATAGTTACATTCCCATAATAGTAAACTGGAGTTACACATCTGGTGGCTGCACTAAGATACACACTAATCCAACTCATGAGGGCTCACTAGGTGAGAGAGGGACTCCAATCCTCAAATAAAAAAAATAATCTCAGGGTAAATAAAACCAAGGAGTGACATAACACATAAAGGTGCATAACCAAGAGGATCCATAGAGTACATAAGAAGGGTGTAAAACATCAACATAGGCTCAACACACATAGGTAAACACTTTTCCACAATCCCTTGCTCATAACATCATGGTTCCTCATACTCTCTTTCGTGGCATGGGTTGTCTAGTTGTTTTTATTTTATTAATTATTTTATAATTTCAACATAATACAAATAATAATAATGTGCAAACCATATTCCATTCACCTTGTGCAACTATGTCCAACAAAACAACAACAATAATATGTCCAAAGGCTTAACTAGAGGGTATTACATATATCGAAGCACCCATTTCACTGCTTCCTAATGCACTTTACCTAGATTTTCTATGTATCTACTGACAAAACCAAATGCATATGAAATATCTGTTCTGTACTTACCATCGCATACATCAAGATTCCTATTGTATTAACAAAGGGTACAAGAGACATACAATCCTTTTCTTCCTTATTACCATGACATAACTTGAAGAAATATTGAAATGGGAATACAAAGGGATATTTAGTGGTTGCACATTATTCATATTGAATCTCATGAGTATTTTCTCCACGTATATCGGTTGTGATAACCACAACTTACGATGTTTCTTGTCTCTATGTATTTCAATGCCCAATATTTGTTTTGATGCTCCTAGATCCTTCATATCAAACATCGTAGCTAATTGAACCTTTATGCTATTGATCTCAACCATGATTTCATGCTTGCTACAAGCATGTCATCAACATATGATACCACGATAATGAATATGGAATTTTCCAATATTTTAAGGTAAACACAATGATCATAGTCAATTCTTATAAAATTTTGGCTCACTATGAAGGAATCAAATTTCTTGTACCATTACCTAGGAGACTACTTCAGGCCATACAATGACTTCTTGAGTTTGCAAAAAAACCTTCTTTTGTGTTCATAAATTGTGTTGGAGAAAACTTCCTATGGCTTGGGGTGGACCACAACAGACAGCTGACTACCAGAAATTAACTCAATTCCCAATGCTATGCTATATAAATGACAATGCTAAGAAAATGACGAAGACAGCCAACCTCGATCTAAACGTTTGATGTAGATCCCCATTGGATCTTTCAATCCATGCACTTGAACCTGCAAATTAGTCTCCACAGCCAATATACAACAAGCGCATATAATATATAAATGACATTAACATCATCAATAGCAATGGTCCATGATATTATAAGTAAATGCAACCCAATGTAATATAAACACATTCACAACATTAATGGACGAGAATATGAGTATTTCTACTAATAAATAACAAGAAGTACAATGTGATACGACCTCTTGATGGAAACCAATTTGAACCAAGATCCGGGTCAATCCACTTATTTCTCCACCACTTCAATCCTCCATGGAATGGCAAACTCAAACTATGATAGGAGTTTGGAAGGTGAACATAAAGGGTTTACAACTACAAGGATCAATGGGTGTAGACTCAAGATAGGGAAGAAATCCCCTAGAGTTCTCTTGTTCTCCTTTCTCCTCCCATCCATAAGCCATATGTGCTCAATATATATTCCTCTCAAAGGTAGATGAAAGGACACATCGAGGTGTTCTGGGGCAGATGGAGGGTCAAAGGTCACCCAATGACCGCTTTTTGGGAGTAAAAAGTAATTAACTAGTGGTTTCTACCATTTTACATGCTACCCACCGGCTATAATGATGCAACTTGCAGGTATGCCCACTGTAATGATGCAGCTAGCATACAGAGGAAAAAATAGGAAAAAACAGTGTCTTTGGAGGATAAAAAATGGATCTGAGTCAGTAGAATGGATCCTCTAGGCCAAAGAGTGATGATGCTCACAGGGTGGAAAATTACGTTGTAACAGATGCACCCTAATGTGTGAGGTCATAGACTGATGCTACGATGGCCGAAATACATTATAAATATCAGAAGTGGAGTGATGGAGACATAAGTGGAGGAGCGGCTTACTCATCATAATACAATAGTATGCTTGAGTACATGTCGGTATAGTACAACAATCTGATACAATGGCCATGAATAGGCAGTACGTATGTCATAAGTGATCATAGCCATGATCCCTCTACAGTAAGATATGGTCTCCTGCTGAAAAGGAAACAATTGGTGCAAATTGGAGGTACAAACTGCTGATATCTGAGAGGTGATATCTCAGATGTAAATTCATAGTCATAAGTAGCATACTGAATGCCACTATCGCCTGGGGTCTTCTACACAAGTCTTTGATGGTGCAAGTCCCATCAAGTGAATAAAGGAGTTGAGGTCGAACCTGATGTGACATCGTCTGATTACCGGTCAATGATGTACACCATTAACAGACGCGAGATAACCCACCAATAATGAAAATGGGCATCAAGGCACAGAGTACAATCATCAAAGTGTGAATAAATGTGTTGAGGTTGAACACTAGGATGAATCCATCAATCAGGGGACATTGATGTATTCTCAAAACAGTCGATGGCGAGAGAACCTGCCACTAATGACTGCAAGCCTCAAGGTACTCAACCGAACTCTAAGCCTCAAGTTACGGAATAAATGGGTTGAAGTTGATGGAATGAGACTCACTGGAAGGAGGGCATTAAGGCATCCCCCATCAACCAGCACAAGGTACCAGCTATGTTGAAATATTTGGAAGAACTTAGATGAAACAGACTGACTCAATAAGGATGGCCGACATGCAATAGTCAAGAGATCTGAGGAGTAGCCGACTCTAGTTTCAAGACTTTCTTTGAACAAGAGCATGAGTAGATGGATAGACTCAGGAAACATAGATTCAATATAAACTGTGCGATGCAGGAGTCATCACAAAGGAATCCATAATGACTAGAAGCTTAACCAATCGGTGAAGTAAACTGATAAACAAGTATAGCTCCTAAGGTCCAACTATAGTCCCGACTCATAGTGTATGGAGTGGAATGAATGGTCTGTTCAAAGGTGACACAACAACTGCCAACTAGAAGTAGTAACCATAATCCCATTCGGTTTTTTGGAATATTTGATTTTTTTTGGTCTTTTTCATATTTGGGAAAGCTTGAAAAAGAATAAAATTGCTTATAGTATAACAAGTGAGGGAACGAGTGTCAAATAGCAAGCAAACTAGTTCCAAGCAGTGGAACATACCTATGATCAATGCAAGGAAGCATATGTAGGATGTGGACACTCGAGGGGGATGTTCCCTCAGGGTCAAAAGGTCATCAAATTGTAGAGGGAAAATGTAAGCTCTGCAGGGCTTGACAGGGAAAGTGCTCAGGCACCAGGCTAATAATGGAGTAAGCAGGAACCGACGCAAGGCTCAAGTAGCAAGCAGGATGATGCAATGCAATCACAACTTGATATAAATTGGGGTGTCCTTATGGGAGATGGCCAACATAAGACAAAGTAGAGTATGAGTCTTTATCGCAACGTCATGGCGTAACTACAAAGGACTCCCAATCCTAAGGACAAACAACGACATGGGAACCCGAATGCAAAAAAAGGTTATAACTAGGGTACCCATGTTCGAAAAGGCCCTACCGCCACATAACGACACTTCTATAACAGTGTGAGGGTTCCATGTCAATTAAGAAGCGGGGTCACACCTAGGGTTTATGAAAGTGGCCAAAAGGTCAAATGCATAATGCATGTGAAAATGACATCTAACCTATATGCCAGGTGTGAAACGTACCTGCCGTAGGTGTGAAACATTCAGAAACAACTTCCGCTGAAGAAATCTGGTAAAAAACGCTACTCCATGACACTGCATTAGTCCAAAAAAACATTAAATGGAGAAAACAATAGACAAGTGGGTTTTGAAAATTATAAATAGTAACAAAAATTTACAATTTACAATTAATTTTTACTATTCACTCATTTGGAGTTTTGTGGTTAGTTTTCACCTCAAAGTTCAGCTGCTGATTCTAGGAGCTACAGGCATCCGATCATCGAACCGTCGGGAGTAGATTGGTAATCTCATCCCTACCCGTTAGCTCTCCAGGAGTCTTTCTAGGTTGCAGTCGAAAGAGCCTAGTAAATTAATATTATTTTCAATGATGGGTGTATAATGGATCAAGATGAATAACTCACTCACTGATTTCCTCACTCAAGACAACTTAGTAATATCTAGATAGGATGAGGCCTTCAAAATCCATTAATCAAATAGTTTTGCTGAATTAGATGGGTGGAGAAAAACTAACTATATTAACCAGTACATACATATATAAAGAAATACATATGATGGGTCAATGGAAATAGCAATAGTTACTTATGATCCTAGTTTACTGATATGAAAGTGAGATGACAATCACCAGCTTTTAAAGTAAACATAGACAAGAGTCTGCTCATAAGCACAGAAAGAAGAACATAATGTTTTGAAAACAACAATGAAAGAAGATTGTATTAATAAAAATATTAAAAAGAGGTCTTCTACAAAAAGAGTGTATTAGAGTATTCAAAGTCAAACCTTCAGTCCCCTTGACTGATTTCCTTGCCCCCCTGTTCTACAGAAATCACAGGCTTTATAGCCTTTACAAAACGATTCAAGATCCTCATAAAATGGAACTGATTTACTAAAAATAGTTCATTTAAAATAGCTTCACTATAAAATAGGGAAAGATCCTATCCTCAATAGTCTTTGAAATCTTCAGTGATTCTTCATAATCTTCACAAAACTATAGGTCAGGTCGAAAATCCTCCTTGACAGCAAAGCAATTTCTGAAACTGTCTGCCACAAAAATTGGGCCAAATTGCTGAAAACTGGGGCTCAAAGATGGATTCGGTTCTCCACATCTGTGACACCTGTGTATAAACTGAAAGTGTTTTTTGTGGATTGGTTTGTTGTGAGAAAAAAATTCTCTCAGTTTTTTGAAATTTGTTTTCATTTGCCCGAGATATGTATTTCAAAAACATGTGTGAAATAGGGAAATTCTGAGATCCGAAAATTAGGGCTCAGAGATGGATTTGATTCTCCCAATCTGTGACACTTGTAGGAATACTGAGAGAGGTTTTTGTTCTATGACATGTTAGGAACAAAAACCTCCTCCCGTTTCACAGAATAATTCTCCAGTCTCTCAAAATCATCATTTGAAAATGATGACTCAACACAATAAAAACGTCATTTTTGTAGTAAATATCCTCGCCTCCATCTTGATAGTCTTCATGTCTTCGACAGCTGTAGCAATATTTGAGAAACTCAACAACCTTCAAGGTGATGACAAGGCACTTAAAATATTCCTTTGACAGTTGGACATCATCTTGACTAAAAATAGAAAGGCTCTTCAACCTTTATCTCCTTTGCAATAGCCTCAAAACTTAAAAGAAAGAGTGATCTCTATCCCTTTTAATTTTATCATTAGTTTGGAATCTTCCTCAAATGATTTGGCAGCGAAAACATTTGATCTGAGCAAAAATATCATCATTCTTCTTATCTCTGTGCTTTCGGTGGCTTGTGAGCCAAAATTCTAACCTGTGAGCTACCAAAAGCTCTGCTTTCGGTGGCTAATGAACAGTTGAAATGTCCACCTAAGCCACCAAAATATCTGCTTGAAAAATAACTTTCAAAATCTACAAAACTGAATCCTTATTTATAGCTCGGGATCTTCTTCTTCTAGAATTATGAGGATATGTTTATATACTATAGTACTACTCAACATTCGTACTATGTATCTATTCTTAGTTTACATATCACTAGTGTAAGCTTTTGGAACACATGTATTCAAATAAGTGATCTGAAAGAGTCTTAGTATCGTCAAACTTCTGAAGTAGATCTACTAATCCAAGTCTGTCATTCATGCTCCTATTTCTTCAAGCCAACAAACAGAGTATGAACTATATAAGAGACCCAGCTCCAGTAGATTAAATTGACTGTTGATTGTGTTTGAGCAAATTTAGGAAAGGCCATGTTTTCATATGAGTGTCTCTCTAAGTCAATGACTGTATTCATGCTTCCCTTGATAAATGACTGCCATCAAAGATACACCTACAATGATTAAATCAATAACTATAACACCATCCTTTATCTTGGCTGTCACAACAGTTCGGTGATGACCACACCATAGATAATCATGAAAATTCATTCCTTCAGCTATGACAAACTGCGTTCACCATTAGACGTCTGCACACGCTATTATCTACCTGGACATCAGACATTTGGCTTTTAGCTAGCGCTCTAAAACTTTTTAATTACCTGCTCTTTCATGTGGAATCTAGGCTATACTTTGGCAGTTCAAGCTTTGAAATGATCTGCTTTCATTTAAAATTTCCTTTCACTTTCGGTGGCTAGGAGAGCCCTGAAAATTTTGTTTAAGCCGCGGTGGCTTAGGGACCGTTTTAAATAAGCGCTTAGCCATCGAAACCTATCTTTTAAGTTTTTTGAAATAAAAACTTGACTCAAAAGTTTTTGGACATATTACAAGTTAGAACTCATTAAAATGAGCCTAAATACAAAATTTAATAATGTGTTTTTTCAAATGACCTCCTATCACCTGAAATAATAAAATTTGAAAAATGATTTGAGGAGATAGCACTAAATTCCATTTCAATGTTTTTATTTCAGTTTTCATTAGTTAAAATTTTTGTTTGTCCATGCCCTACATGATCACGGCGCTACCCGCGGGCTATAACTATGTGGGTCACGGGTAGGGCTGGGTACATGCAGTCAACGCACTCGTTGGCTGTGGGTACCCTCCTCTATGAGAACAACTGACTAAATTCTTGGGTTTTTTCTCTTTCCAGGATGGTTCTAGAGTGGAGCGAAAGAGAACATGACCTAGTGAATGAGGCCATTCGTAACGATGTGCGTGCACATCAAGCACTATAAGCATGTGGTTTATACACATTTTGGAGCATAGGGGGTTTGAGGGCCCAAAACCTATTGCTCTGCCATTTGAGCGACTATTAGGATGTCGATACACAGAACTTCAACCTAGACGGGAAAATACTTTCACTAGAAGTGGAAGATATCTACTTCATTATAGGTTTGTCCCGTTGAGGTGAGGTGGCAAGCCTTCGGTCTCGATCTGTGGGTGGTGGGATCACCATCTGTAACGAATATTAAATAATAAATACATGTAATAATTATAAATAGTTAATAATAGTAAATAGGTATTATTGAGAAGTTACGACTCCTCAAGGTAAGCCCAAGCTATATTTAAGCGGGCCACTTCATTGTATAATCATCATCTATCAATATAATATTATAATTTTATCTCAAATATGGAAGACGGGTTCGCTTCATAGCTATCCAACTGGATACGGTTGTAGCATTTGGTATTAGAGCCGCATTCGACTTAGTTTTCTACACTCCACCTTCAGCTGCACGCTCTTGCTCCCACACGCATCTGCATACCCATCCGCTGCTCCTGCTCACGCACATTCTGCCCACCCACGCTGCCACACCAGTCCACACCAACTCCCTTCACCCATGTCCCTCTCCTCCCACCACTCCTTCGTCCCCACACGTCGTACGCAGCCGTCCGTCATCCTCCCCTCCATCCCCATGCTCCTCCCCGTGCGTTTATCCTCCACTTCCCTTCGCCCCCTCCTACTCCCTTTCCATCTGCCCTACCTCCACCATTCTCAGCCACCATCTTCCTCATCCATCATCCGCCCTGCTTTCCCCGAGCTCTGCTTGCACCATCCCTTTATACCACCTTCCACCACTGCCCCATCTCGTCCTCCCTGCCATCTCCTTGCCGCCATCCATCACTCCTTCGTCAGTTCCCTCCCTACCACCATCATCTGCCGCTACCCCCCATCACTGCCTCCCCACAGCTCCCTACCACCTGTGTGTTTTTCCTCATCTTCCATCGCCATCCGCCTCTTCCTGTGACCACCCACTCCTATTCATTGCATCCTTGACATTAACCCTAACTTTTAATAAAAATTAATATTATTTAATTAATATTTATTTTTATTAAAAAAAATCTTAATTCAAATTATAATAAAAGTATTTGAATATAATATCTATTATATGTATTATTTTTATTTAATTTCAATCAATAATTATAGTAATAATAATTATTATTAATTGATTCTCCCTAAGACATTAGTTATCTTTTCCCTTACCCCATAAACCAAAATAACTTTCCCATATTCACCCCCCCACACTAGATCGAGAACCATGACAGAAATGAAGGACTGACTGGAAAAATTAGAAAAAGACCAAATTAGAGATTTAAAAATCCTCTAAGGTCTAAACACTAGAATGGACAAACTCAACAAAGAGTTTCAAGAAGAAAAAGAAGAGTTTTTGCACAAGGTGCAATATGAAGTTGCCGGAGTAGTCTCCTGGGAAATGAGAAAGGTATGAGATGAAATGAAAGCATACTTCGATGCAGCACTAGAGAATATCAAGCAATTATTTAGATAGAGATGACGCTAGAAATGGCAAGTTGCCAAAGGGAGACCACTCATGTCGCGATACAATCGATACCAATGATCATCAGTCAAAATCCCCTAAAGTAGAGATCCCAGAAGACCATACAAAGTACAAGCATCATAAACCATATTGGGCCACAATGCAATCGATGGGAGGATACTCAATGAAACCTAAATTGGAGTTACCCAAGTTCGATGGAGAATCAAAACAGAGCGTGGCATGGATCAACAAGGAGGAATAATTCTTCTACATTCACAAAATATTATTAGATGATGAGAAAATTAAATACGCCTCCATGTAGCTCGAAGGATAGGAATACAATTGGTACATGTGGTGGAAGAAAACGACAACAATATGTGCCTACAATTGTGAGAAATTCAAAAATGATTTCTTTAAAAGATTCGAAGATGTGACTGAGAAAGAGTTTTTCTCCAAACTAACTAGGCTATAGCAAGAAGGCAACGTGGAAGAATACACCTATGCATGGGAAGCGTTAGCGACGCGCGTACCCGAATTAACAGAGGGTCATCGACTCCAAACATATATCTCTGGTCTTAAACAATACATAAGAGATGAATTAGAATTACATAATGTGTCCAATTTGGATAAGGCTAGGCGCAAAGCAAAACTTATTGAAGAAAAATTCAAACAATCAAGACAAGGGAACCCTAACAAGGGATATTTGCAATAGCAAGAGACCCAGTGCAGGTATTGCGAAGATCCATGGTCACCCGGTCATCAATGTAACAAATATTAGTCATATGGTTATGAAGTTGGAAAAAGCTCAAAAAGATCGAGCAGTCGCACCGACAGTGTTAACACCCCAAAAGTGCTCACTACCTCATCCACCCTATTACATGACTCATTTGTCCATATTTCCTACTATATTTTCCCAAAAGGCCAAAAAACCATTAAAAAAGCCTCCAAAGGCCAAAAAACCCCTTTTCCCCCCAAAACTACTCCAAAATTCCTCCAAAATAGCAAAAACCATCTAAAAAGGGAATAAAAAAATATATATATAAAAAAGAGGAAAAAGAGGGAAAAAGGAAGCAAAAACCCTATACAGCTGACCTAAACCATATAGTGCCCAAAACCATGGGCCAGCACTCCACCACTAAAAACCTATAAATAGGTGATGGAGGCCCCTCATTTCATGTCCACAGTCAACCACACCCTTACTCTACCAAAATCACTCCTGAAACCCTAGCTCACCCTTGAGCTACTTTCACATTTGAGTGCCCCTTTGGCCCATTTCCAAACCCTTTGGAGAAAGAGAAAGGAGCAAAATTGGAAGCTTGGAAGCAACCCTCTTGGACTACTACAAAGGATTCACCAACCTTCACATTGGAGGTATAATCAATAAAAAAACCCTTTTTATTATCTTGTCTTTTCTGTTTTATGCACATGCTTAGAGTAGTTATTATTTTACTATACTATCTTTCATTTACTTTTTTTCTGAACTGCTACTAATGAGTCCCTTCTCCTTAGTAGGTGCTCATTTGCACAAGCTAGGGTGAAAACCCTAGCTATAGTTTTGGCGACTCCCCTTGTGTTCCTTTCAATTTCTGGTTATAGTTTTAAAGTTTTAAACGTTTTCAATTTTTCTGCAATATTTTTCTGTTTTTTCCTTTCGGCTACCGTAAACCGCATCTTTTGCCCCCCGCAGTTGCGTTCCGACCGTGTCTTTCAGGAATTTACCTGCGATCCGACCGTGGCTCTTAGACTGTTTCCGGCGATCTACCGGCGGTTTCCAGTCTGTTTCCTGCGATCTGACCGTGGCTATCAGCTTGTTTCGTGCAGTCCGACCGCGGTTGTTAACCCATTTTTTTGCGGGTCGTTTGCAGCTTCCAGCCATTTTTATGCAACCCTCCTGCGTCTTTCGGCCTTTTTCCCGTGTCCTGCTTGCGGCTTTCAGCCATTTTCCTGCAACCTGCCTGCATCTTTTGGCCTTTTTTCCCGCATCCCGCCTACGACTTTCAGCCATTTTTCTGCAACCCGCCTGCATCTTTTGGCCTTTTTCCCATGTCCCGCCTGCGGATTTCAGCCATTTTCCTGCAACGTGCATGTGACTTTCGGCCATTTTCCCATGGTCTGCCTACGTATTTCGGCCAAAATCCTGTAACCTGTCCGTGACTATTGAGCTGTTTCCCGTGGTTCGACCACACAGATTTGCCACAGACCTGCGGTCTGTTTTCTGCACTTTTTTCACTGTTTTGAACTTAGCACTTTGCTGCAATTTTTTCTACACCTGCACAACCATCTGTCCTATCTATAGCCATACTTCTCTACAGCCTTTTTTCTGCAGTATTATTTATGTTCCATTTACAGAATATTTTTAAAAAATTTCAGCATTTTAATTGAAAAGAGAAAATTTTGCATTTCAAAGTTTAAATTCTGTATTGTTAGTTAGAAAGTTGCCCACCTCGTGGCACTTTTACTTGGGTTCATCATCTCACACGTACACACTCTGTCACCTAATTCAAGTGAGTCCTAAAAATACTACTTAACACAACCAACATTCTAACCCCACTTGGGGAACAAATAAGAACTTTTGTAGTTAGGTAGGATCGGGGGGATAGGCATCCAAATAACACCCCTCGGTTGCTTACACTTAAGACATAGCTGTTGTCCATTAGGGAACCAAAATCCCCTAGTATTTTTTGACACGATTTAAAACCAATTTATTGGGAAGGCCTCTCCCCTAGGAGGGTTGAAGTCTCCAGACTGGTTCCGGAAGCCTGAGTGGAATATCGCAATCCATTCAGTAATCGAAGGATACCTTTCACAGTTCTCGGTGTATCACCCGTATGGGGATACATCGGCGATAGAACCAAATGGAAGATTCACCCAACCTAACATGTCATGAATGGGGTATCTTAGTTGCTTTTCTTCTAGGATTGACTACCCGGTGTCCCTCCCGGTAAGGGGATATCTTTAGCCACTTGGCTCTACTATCCATATTGTCTGACTTGGATTTCATCACCTTGCAGAGGATATGTCTAGTTGAGTCAGAATACTATTTAGCTAGGTGTTTTCATGCTCCCTTACCTCCTTTTGGTCTAGCGAGTCCACTATTTTTATTTTTTAGGAAACCTGCTGCTTGTTGGTATTCTGACCATTTCTGTTGTTACTCCACTTATTGTATCACAACTGTTACAGTAAGTGTTTTGAGTTGGTTGTTGTCCTGAGTGCCATATTTTGTGAGCTCTCCTTCTGCACACTCGGTTGCATTAAGGTTTTTGAGCTATTTTTCACTCAACACAACCCCTAGATACTTGACACCATCTATCACCATTGAGTCCCCGAGACATTCTCGGCGCCTCCGGGGTGAGCCCCCACAGCACGGTTCACTTGACATCACCCGTCATAGACATAGATCTTCATCACTTGATACCACTCATCATAGATCTTGAGCCTTGTCACTTGACTCCACTCGTCAACGGCATAGAACTCCGTCACCCAATCTTGATGCCCCTTATTTTACCTCTGATTCTGAGGCAGAGTCCGAGAACCCCACTTACAGTGCACCAACCAACCCCATGGCTGGCGTGAATTCCACCCCTTTCTTTGTAGGGACCATTGGTGGAGCATCCACCACCACACCAGCTACCACACCTGGTTTGTGTATGCCCTCAATGGGGCCCACATCTACCATTCAGTTCACTGTACCCATTCCAATAGCTAGCATACCTATCCCCACTCCATTAGTGACTCACACTACCCTTGGCGGTGTAGGACCATCCCATACCACTTTCGTTCCTCCACTTGGGGGCAACATCCCAAACCCAGCCCCTCCACTTGGGGGCATTGGCCCCAACATGGTCACAACCGCTAGTATGTCACATCCTTCTACTAGTTTTCCATTCATGGCTAGTCTCAACCTTCCTGACCTAGCTAGACTGACTAATGATCCCATCATACATGACCCTGCTTGGCCTCACATGCCCACCAAGCTCCCCTCCGACATCCCTAAGTTTGAGGGAAAGGAAGGTGAGGAGCCCTAGAACCATATTATGTCCTTCCATCTATGATGTTCCTCTAACTCCATAGTGGATGACTTTGTCCACCTCCGTCTGTTACAGTGCACCCTCACTGGCTCTGCAGCTAAGTGGTACATCGAGCAGCCCCATGGGATCCATGCCACCTTTACTTCCTTTGCCTCGACCTTCCTGCAGTTCTTTCAATTACCTGTCCGCTATGATGCGGGAGTTGAGATCCTACTGTCTTATAGACAGATCACAACTACCTACATCATTGACCACATTCATGAGTGGCGTCGACGCTGCAGCCTCTGCAAAATCAAGTTAGCCGACCGTATCTTCTTAGATTGGTTTCTAAAATCCTTCCTTCCTCTCATTTCCAAGGATGTGGCATCCGAATGACCCCAGTCCGAAGAAGAGGCCATCCTCAAAGCCCAGCAATTTGACCTTATTTACGCCCAGTCGGGTTATTGTTAGGAACCTATGTCTTTACTTTGTTAGTATATTGTTGTTGGATGCATATGCTTTGTAAGTCGTCTTGTAGTATTTGTTGATCCATAGTTTGTGTTATTGTTGTTGGCGCATATGCTTTGTAAGTCGCCCATAGTTTGTATTGGCCCATGGTTTTGACTCATAGTATTGGCGCCTAGATTTAACCCATGGTTTGTATTAACCCATGGTTTGTATTAACCCATGGTTTGTATTGACACATAGTATTTACCCTTGGTATTGGCGCTTAGACTTAGTATATAAGTGTGTGGTTAGGCCTATGAAGGCACCGTGAAGTTAATTGTATTAAGCTTGCTCAAAGGAGGTTACCCCCTCGAAGTGCCCGTGATAAACATAAAAGTGATTATGAGTTCTATTATTTCTGATATCTTGTGTATTTGCATTAATTAATTATTGCAAGTTCATCACATCTGGTATCAAAGCACTTTCTTGGGTTCGCTGGGCGAAATTTCTGCTAAATTTTTTTTCGCATCTGTTGCAGGTTTGGATTTGGGAATAATCTCTATCCGCTTAACTGTGGGAAGTACTTGGGCATAATCCCTAAAACTCATTGTGAGGAGTACCACAGGAACCCCGAAGTAGCTGGCCCATTGAGAGGACCTGCCAGCGAAAAGGGCAACGACCCCTACCTGATTGACTAGTTCCCACCTGTGAGGTAAACCAAGAGATGTTGTTTGTGGAAAAGCGGTTATCAGTTTTACCTGAGCTGTGGAGTGAGGGGTACTTCCCCAATATGCAAACCGTCATACATCATTGGTGGCCGAGTGAAACCCCTGAACTATTAGGAAGCCGCACACACCTGGGGTCCATATCTATTTTCAGCTAAACTGTTGTCGATCATTGCTGCGCCATTTCAGATCCATTCTGAAAGCCGTTCCATATCCAACCCTTTTCAATCCATTCGGCTCCGTTTCAAATCCCTCTATTTCCACTCACTTCTGGGCCATTGCAGATTTATCTGTTTCAAATCCCATCCAAGCTGTAGCCGCTCCATTCAGGTTTTTCTCCATATCTCCCTTGTTTTAACTCCGTTTCCTTTGAAACTTCTCTGACACCCCTGCAATCCCATTCTGCATATTTCATTCCTGAGGACCCTATCCCACATTCCACTTCCCAACACCCGAAATATCACATTTGTCTATTTGTAGGGTTTGCCATAACTTTTTCGATTTTCACCCGATCGCCTTTAAATTTTACCACAGAGTTCATTTTCTAATTCTACTTCTTTGTCCCTCTCTGCCAAATTTTCTCATTCTTTCACCCTGCTTTTGAAATCCCCCTTTTCTGCTTTCCTGTCCTTTCGACAGTGTCCAAAATCTCGTCAAACCCCAATTACCCATAATATTTTTTCCCCAATCCAAATTTCCCTTTACTAAATCAACTTCTGTTTGTGTTTTTCTACCCATTCCAAAAAAAAAAAAAAACCTTGGTTATGGTTGTCACCCATGCAGGAGCACACACCATGGAGGAAGCACTTGCAGCCATCCAAACCAAACTCCAAGATTTGGATGAAACATTTCTCATCCTCCATCTTCAACATTCAGCCATGAACAATAACCGACAGCTAGAATCTTTTGCAGCCACCGAGTTCTCTTCTTCCAACAACTTTCGTGGAACGAAGCTTGATTTTCCTCGCTTCAATGGTATTGATCCGACTGGATGGATATACCGAGAAGAACAATATTTCAGTCTGCATAATACTTTTGATGTCCAGAAAGTTCCACTTGCATCCTTTCATTTGGAACAGGAAGCCCTTCAATGGTACCGTTGGTACATCAAAGCTCATCCCGAGCCAAACTGGACAGATTTTTGCCAACTCCTTTTGCCATGATTTCGTCCTAGTGCTTTTGATGACTTCATAGGAGCACTAGCTAAACTTCACCAAATGGGCACAGTGAGAGAGTATCAGACAGAATTTGAGAAACTGACAAATCACATAGAAGGATTGTCTGATGAATTCTACAGGAATTGTTTTATCAGTGGTCTCAAGGATGAAATCTGCTCAGAGGTCTAAATGTTCTATCCCAACACAATGATGGAAGTCCTAGGGTTGGCTATGTTGGCAGAGGACAAGATCGCAACTCAAAACGCTCCAAACCCACCTTTGATCCCTTCAGAAATATGGGTTCCCAACGACCTCCCATCACGCTTGCTCCTCAACCAACTCCTATCAAGCATTTGTCTGAAACAGAGATGTAGACACGCTGAGAAAAAGGGCTTTGTTATAATTGTTATGAGAAATTCACTCGGGGACATAGATGTGTTCAACAAAATCTCTATCTCTTGGATGTGGATTCTCCGCCTGTCTCAGAACTTGGTGAAGAAGCTATAGATATAGTAGATGATCAGGTCGACATTCAACACCCGCCTGTTGACACCCTACCTCAAGACGACCCACCCGAGATCTCTCTCCATGCTGTAACCGGCGTCACCACCCCACAAATAATGCGGGTCAGAGGATACTTCAAGAATCTCCTTCTTACCATACTCATTGATTCTGGTAGCACTCAGAACTTCATTGACCCTCGGATTTCCAAACAGTCTGATTGTTTTGTACATCCTTGCTCCAACTTTGAAGTCATGGTTGCCAATGGGGGCACCTTACCTTGGAAGGGGAAGTGTCACAATGTGCGTATCTCTATGGAAGATTATAACCTACGCTCTGACATGTTTGCTTTGTCCTTAGGTGGATGTGATGTGGTTTTGGGCGTTCAATGGCTACACACACTTGGCCCCATCTTATGGGATTTTGCTGAACTTTGGATGCAATTTTTAGTCAATGGGACACAACACAAATTTATGGGCTTACAACCAGGGTCTCTTCGCATCATCAGTTCACATCGCCTAGAAAAGATCTTTAAGAAGAATTCACATGGTGTCATTGCGCATCTCCATTCCCTTCAAATGCACCGACCAATGGTCTCCACTACTTCCTTGGATAGATATGCATGTGCCTTTGTTGCACCAGTGGGCTTACCGCCTTCACGAGACCTTTCCGGTAAGAATTTCGCCACATCTACATCTCAGCAAAACATGATGGCTATTTTTCATACAGTACAGAAGTGGCAGCCATCCCTATTGGGGAATTATTTTTGCATCAAGACTGATCTCCAGAGTTTGGAAAATTTCCTGGAACAACGCGTCTTCTCCCCAGCACACCTGAAATGGGTTATCCAACTCATGGGTTATGACTATGCAACCACTTACCAGAAGGGTAATGACAATATGGTGGAAGATACTCCTCCTTGCACATTTGATGACCCAGTTTCTCTTACAGCTATTTCTCTGCTTGTTCCAAATTGGTTGCAATCCTTTCAACGGGGCTATCTCTTCTATGAACTCCATGCTTCTTCATCAGTAGGGCACTCTGGGTTCCTCAAAATGTATGACCAGGAACAATGTAACTTCTTTTGGTAGGGAACCAAAATGAAAATTCAATGGATGGTGGTTGACTGTGATACTTTCCAGGTCAACAAGGGTGAGACGACCCTCCTTTCGGGACTGCTCGAACCCTTGCCCATCCCTCCACAGATTTGGACAACTATTTCTATGGATTTCCTAGAAGTGCTACAGTGGTATAGTACCACATCTCAAAGGACACCATATGAAGTAGTCTCTGGACAGGCACCACCAGTTCTTCTTCCATACACCTTCAGCAACTCCCTAGTTCAGGCAATTGACTCAATTCTTCGAAACCGTGATCAGCTTCTTCTCATTCTGCAGGGCAATCTTCACATGGCAAGAATTCGACTGAAACAACAAGCCGATCTGTACCATTCTGAGCACACTTTTCACATCACCGATATGGTTCTTCTTCGTCTACAACCTTCCACGCAATCCTCCCTGAAACTCCAAAGGCACCAGTGGCTCAGAATGCAAACCAAGGATGCTACAGGGGACCCACTCATTCAGATTCTGCATCAATTTCCACATCTAAAGCTTTGAGGACAAAGCTTTTTCTAAGGGAGAGGGGATGTTAGGAACCCATGTCTTTACTTTGTTAGTATATTGTTGTTGGACGCATATGCTTTGTAAGTCATCTCATAGTATTTGTTGATCCATAGTTTGTGTTATTGTTGTTGGCGCATATGCTTTGTAAGTCACCCATAGTTTGTATTGGCCCATGGTTTTGACTCATAGTATTGGTGCCTAGACTTAGCCCATGGTTTGTATTGACACATAGCATTGACCCTTGGTATTGGTTCCTAGACTTAGTATATAAGTGTGTGTTGAGGCCTATGAAGGCACCGTGAAGTTAATTGTATTGAGCTTGCTCAAAGGAGGTTGCCCCCTCGAAGTGGCCCGTGATCAGTATAAAAGTGATTATGAGTTCTATTATTTCTGATATCTTGTGTATTTGCATTAATTAATTATTGCAAGTTCATCACAGTTATCTGTATTCCATCATACCTGACGCCCCTCGCAGTGATTCCTCCCAACACGATGCGCCAGGGGCATCCCATGCCGCAGATGGCATCATTGGCTGTATTGCCTCGCATCCTCAACCCTTTTCCATAGCACGTCCTAGCCATGGCCTCGACCTTTCGCGGGCTACATATCAATCCGGAGCAACCAATTTGTATGCTCCCATGGCATATCACCACCATTCCCACGGACCCTCCTGTCCACCTCAGTGCTTTGGTCATGCATCCCCTGCTTACGCCCCCCCAGTCGTACCTCAGCCATATTAACACCCACAGGATGCACTAGCTCCTGTGTCCTCTCAATACCAACCTACTTATTACTCACCATAGGAAGCCCCTGTAGCAAACCCACAACCCGTTCCACAGACGTATCAGCAACCCCCACAAGGTTCAACACCTATGCAACCTCCACTTACTTATTATCCACCGCAGCTTGCTCCCGCACCTACATAACCCCAGAATCCACCTGCTGCCCAAAGGAAAGTGTATGCCCAACAGAATCCACATTAGAACCAAAATAACCAGTGCCAACAGGGCCAGCAAAACCGTGGCAAAGGCCATAACTGTGAGAATAACCCCCCTCCAGACCAAGGTGGTCAACCTCCCAATCCCCCAAACAACAATAACGTGACATGTGCCAACCAGAACCCTGATCGGCCGCCCAAGCAGGAAAAAAATCATAATTTGCGAACAAACCATCCTTTTTCTATTTGCGGGGTCTATGGCCACTACACACATGCTTGCCCACATTTGGAGTGAGCTCGGCAACTCTGGACTGACAATGCCCATCACCAAGGGCACGCAGCTCCTCAGGCGCCGCCCAACCCACCACCACCTCAACATCAACCCTTGGTGTTACAAAACCCCTTACCAACTCAAGGCGTAGTGAACACTCAGCCGTTGGCTCCCCATCCAGGCAACGCGCCACCACAACAACAAATCACTTATGCCGCTCCTGATCAACCCATGATAGACTCAGGTACCCACAACTTGTTAATGATGTCATCCAACGATGTCAACCTCCAAACCCGTCGAAACCAATATGGCTCCACCCCTGAAGCCCCTCCCTTCGACAAAAACACTAATGCTCATCCCACTAATCAGACGTTACATATACCTCCGGCTCCACTAGATGGTGCCTCCAAAGCACTTAGCTTCCAACTTCGTCGCATCAACAATAATCCCAATGCTCATGCTGCGTCTAATTACAACATTGTAGATGACTTAGCCCAGTCCCCCGCAGCCATGTCTGCATTAGAAGTCTTAAAAAACTGTCCTTCACAACACAAGACTTTGCTCTCCACCATTGGTGCTATTGACCCAAATGATTCACGACTGATGGCCTTCGATTTCGACCAGTCCGAACCATGCCTGCCTTCCACTTTAGCATTCCAAGTTTTTTTTTCTATTCAGAATCTTGTCATCTATCGGTGCATTATCGATGAAGGTGCCTCTACATGCGTTATGTCCACATTCATTTGGCAGAAGTTGGGATCCCCTACTCTCCAGTAGTCCACCACTGCGTTGTGAGCCTATGACGGCCATTCGGCTCAACCCCAAGGTCTCTTAGCTAATGTCCCCATCCAGTTGGTTGGTAAAACAGTGCTCATTGACATAGAGGTCATCAATTCCCAACTTGATTATAACCTCTTACTTGGCCATAGCTACATGTATGCCATGTGGGCAGTTGCCTCATCCATTTTTCATACCATGATGTTCCCCCATAACAAACACGTGGTCAAGGTCGATCAACTCACCTATTACGATCCCAATGCCCCTGCTGCACCAGAGAATGTTCTCCCCATGGTTGAACAACTTGTTTCTGGTGCAACTACCTTGTTTGTTTCCTTCGTGGGACCCGGATTTTTCTTAGATACGCTGATGACCTCAACATTCCAATCCATTCCACCCTCGTCACCCACGCCCGAAGTATCTGACCTATGTACCCTTTCCCACAATACACAAACACCCAACAATCAACTGCCCTTGTTACCCAAACCACCATTGGTACCTAGTCACATTGGTGTTACACCCATCCACACAATCCCCTTCCTATTCCCTCCCTCAGGCGTAGTAAGCACCCCGGTTATGGCTACTCTCAGCCTCCCCGAGTTAACCTTAGGATTACCTGTGTGGTATATTTCACCTCCCGTTCCCCCACCGACACCAAATGTCATCCTACAACCGATGCAACCCATTGCCACTACTAGTCAACCACCTCTCGGTGTCACTACCCCTTCGTCATCTACGAATATCCCCCCTCTTATCAAGCACACTAGAGGCAGAAGCCCATAACCATACACTGCTGTACCCCCGCCCAAAACATTTAAACCCCCCCGTGTTTCGTGCTCCTCCCAAATGCTCATTGTGTGATGTTTTAGGCCATCCGACTCATCAATGTCCACAATTACCTGCATTACAGGAACACATGCAAATGCTTGACGATGACCCCAACATCCCGATTGTCGAACTCGATCCAACCCCTAAGCCTCGTGATAAATCATTGCATACCAACCACCCTTGTGCAATATGCGGTATTTACGGACATTACTCACATCACTATCCTGATCTCCCAGATTACAGAGCAGCTCTCTATGAGATGAATAATTTGGACCTTGAGATGGCACCCCCCACAATTGAGGAGATCCACCCCCCGTATCACCCTCATCCGGAGAGATTAACATCATTTATATGATCTCTTTGACTACCACTCCCTCATCAACCGATTTGACAACTCAAATTTTCCGCAATGATGAGGATGTTCTAGAGGCTTTCACTGCCCTGGATTATCCCTAAGAAGACATGCACCATCGTTCCTATTTCCTCCCAGAAGAGTCCTCCTCCACCACAGCTACTGAATTTGTGGTTGTGTCCAAATATTTCCTTCCCTCCAAAGCCGACTGGTTTAAGGATCCCATTCCTACTCCTGATGCCTTTGAGGAGGGTAACATGGCCAACATCTCACCTATAATCCACATCGATATCTCTGACCCACCTGGTTCTCTTGAAATCATTACATTAGGATCCTCCTACAGTGAGTATGAGATTGGAGAGTACAAATTTTTTTTCCAAGAGTTTCATGATGTCTTTGCTTGGTCCTATACTGAGATGCCTGGTCTCGACCCCACTATTATAGAACACCACATTGACACATGACCAGATTCACCCCCCATTTGCTAGAAACAACGTCCCATTCATCCCTCAAAGCTCCCCGCTGTTAAAGCAGAGATTGAGAAACTTTGCACAGCAGGATTCATTTATCCTATTACATATACCACCTGGGTTTCGAACCCCATCCCTTTCAACAAGAAACAAGGAACCATCAGAGTATGTACTGATTTTTGTGATTTAAACCGAGCCTGTCCCAAAGACAACTTCCCCACGCCATTTATTGACCAACTCATCGATGCGTGTGTGGGGCATGACGTCCTATCTTTCATGGATGGTTTTTCTGGATAAAACCAGATTCAGATCCGTCAGGAGGATCAGTACAAGACTGCCTTTACCACCCCATGGAGCACCTTTGCCTATTGCGTCATGCCTTTGGGCCTCAAAAATGCTGGTGCTACCTTCTAGAAAGCCATGACCTATTGTTTTCATGACTTGGTCCATATCCTGCTAGTCTATCTTGACGATCTTACAGCTCATTCCCGAAAACGATCAGACCACCTTAATGACCTCCGGCAAGTCTTTCTGCATTGTTGCAAATATCAAATCCGCTTGAACCCACACAAGTGTGTCTTTTGCGTTCCGGCAGGCTGATTGTTGGGTTTCATTGTTTCCCAGAAAGGAATTGCTATTGATCCCGTGAAAGTCCAAGCCATCATAGACCTTCCCTCTCCTCGCACACTCTAGAAGCTCTAGAGTCTGCAGGGGTGATCTAATTTCCTCCGTCGCTTCGTTCCTGATTATGCAACCACCGTTCATGGTTTCTTATGCCTGCTTCATACCCACATACCCTTTGTTTGGGATGAGCAAGCAGAAGCTGCATTCGAAGCCCTTAAGAAAGATCTCACACAAGCCCCTTTGATCTCCCCTCCGGATTTCTCTCAGGACTTCATCCTTTACGTCTTGGCATCCGATTATGCTATGTCCGGAGTCCTTGTTCAAGAAGACGCTGCTCGCCAGGAGCATGTCATTTATTACATCATCCAGACCTTGTCTGGCCCACCCCTACGTTACCCATATGAGGAAAGACTAGCCCTTGCTGTGGTATTTTCCATCCAAAAATTGCGACACTACATTTTACTCAGTCATACCACAGTTGTCGCCAACTCCAACCCCATGGTCTATCTCTTAAACAGACTACTCCTGCAAGGTCGCGTTGCTAAATGGGTAATTATCCTCCAAGAATATGACCTCACTTTCAGAACCCCTAAGAGCACTAAAGCCCTTGTGCTTGCCGAACTCATCACCGATCTCCCCTTCCTTCTGCCATCCCCACAAATCTCCGATGAGTTACCCGACAATCACTTGTTCATCATCTCGTCTGATGACCCATGGTATGGTGATATTTTGTTATTCCTTAGCACGTAGAAGTTCCAACCTAACATCAGTCGTGATGGACGCCATCATATCCGTCAACATGCCTCTCGATATCTCCTCTTAGGCGATGTCCTTTACCGGCGAGGGGTTGAGACGATTCTCCATTGTTTCCTTACACACGAGGAAGACAAACACGTCCTCAATGAATGTCATAGCGGTGCCTGCGACGGAGATTTCTCTGGAATGGCAACTTCCCAAAAGGTCATCCACGCCAGATACTTCTGGCCCACACTCTTCACCGACTACATCACAGTGGTCAAACATTGCCATAATTGCCAACTTTTTTCCCCCAAGGCCCGGGCTCCGTTACACCCAGTCGTCACCATTGGCCCCTTTTGTAAGTGGGCCATGGACTTCATGGAATGTAAACCCCCATCTGCCAACAGCCATAAGTACATCATTGTCCCCGTCGATTACTTCACCAAATGGGTTGAAGCCATGGCCACCTTCAATTGTAAAGCTGACACCGCTTCCCGTTTCTTTTTTAACCATGTTATCACTCGATTTGGGGTCCCCAAACAGTTGGTCTCAGACCATGGTTCACACTTCGAAGATTCCCTTTGGCGCGAGTTATCCACCCTACTGAGGTTCGAACATCAATATTCCTCTGCTTACTACCCCTAAGGGAACGTCCAAGTAGAGGCCATTCACAAAATTTTAAAAACCATCCTCCAACTCACTATTGACCGGCATAAGTCCAATTGGCACCACATGTTGTTCCTTCCTTATGGGCTTACCGTACATCCACCAAAACCACCACAGGTTTTACCCCGTTTCATTTAGTTCACGGTGTAGAGTCTGTCCTCCCCATCGAGTGTCAGATACCTGCCTTACACATCGCCATCGAGCTTCTCCCAGACACCTCCCCACTCGAGCAACGTCTGCTATCACTAGAACACGCCGATGAATACCGTCGTTCCACTCTCCATACCATTGAAGCCGCCAAGAACCGCTCCAAAGCTGGTTACGACAAAAATGTCCACCCTCGAACTTTCTGTGAAGGGGACCTGGTCCTCGCCTATGACCAAGCCCATGACAAGACTGGTAAAGGAAAGTTTGAATCCATGTGTCAAGGCCCTTACATCATGCAGAACTACCTCGACAATGGGGCATACATTTTAACTGACTCAGAAGGTCACCCTTTGCGCAACCCCCATAATGGGTTGTATCTTAAACGCTTTTATCCCTAAATAAACACGCGTCCCCATTGGTCCATATTGTACAGTTTGCTCTCTTTTTGTTTTCACCTTTTTTACCACCATCTTACATTCATCATTTTTGCATGATCATAGATGAACCATCTTCCACCTCATTACATTGGCTTCGTTGATGGAGCAAGCCGCTGGTCTCCAAACCTGGCTTCTACAGCATGGGTCTTATATTCCCCTTCACATGAATTGATTCACCTTGATGGAATACGTATAGGAACTGCTACCAATAACCAGGCGGAGTATGATGCAGTGACCGACCTCCTAACTGCTGCCCTCCAGATGGGAATATGTCACCTTCATGTGTTCCTTGACTCCCAGCTCAACAACTGCTATTAGGTGCGTGATCCCCGTCTCTTTAGAAAATTCCTGTGCACAAAACAACTCAGCCGACAATTTGGATCCATAACATTCACCCATGTCCCAAGAGCTCAAAATAGTGTCGCAGATCAAATGGCTAACAACATCCTATATTGGCACATCAATCACACCATGTAAAACCTCCATCATGCATTATCATCCCATATTATCTCATCAAAAATATATAAAAATCCAAAAAGATTGCAAGGGGCATCCACGTGCCTAATCCTGCATACATCATGTTGCATAACATAAAATACACAAGGGGCATCCATGTGCCCATCATCCTATACTACTTGTATCCACGTGCAGTACAAACATATAACAAACCATAAGCGCATCCACGTGCATTCACTAAATCATCATCACAAAAAGGTGCATCCATGTGCATATATATATATATCAAAAAATAAACGTCAATATGCTACACATGTCCTAAGTACCCCCGTACACAGCTATACAAAAAATATCTATACATCAATACGCCTCATAGAATACATGCCGTAGCTACAAAATCGGGGGGGAGTCCCCTACACTCCCTACTGAGAGTCATACCCTCTGTCACTGCCTGCATCATCTACCTCTGAATCCTCACCCCGCTCCTCCTCCGGCAGCTCCTCATCCCCTGCAAGCTCCTGTGCCCGACCCCTATCTACCAAAATAGCCACCCGAATCGTGATCGATCGGAACTCTCGTGGCGCCCTCAGATAGTCCTGAATTACCTTCGAATCCATGTCCCGCCACCCATCATCAGTCACTCCAACCAGCAACCGATCCAGAAGCATCCGTACAGACTCTAGAGTCCCCTCAGTGTCCCGTCGGTGCACCTCCTCGCGGCCTAGCAGGGCTGGTACCGTAACATGCCCCCTACAAGCTACATGTCCTGATGGTGGTCTCGAGCCAACATCTGCAGATCATACATCAGTTAGTAATAGCATATCAACATCTTAAAACTATCATACACAAAACTTGACATCAACAACAATCAAGCAAATCAATACGTACCATCTGGTCCCCATGCCTGCCCTGGTGGCCGTGGTGCCTCTGGATCCCCGGTGTAGTCCATATCTCTGTATGGATAATCATCTAGTGTCAGCAACATCTGCAACCACTGAAGGTAGAGCTCCTGGGTGAAGTATCTCCCAACCTCACCGCCACCCCATCGGCGCATCATCTCTCCCCACCGCACCATGCGCGACTCCCTCAGTCCTCCCGTCCTCACCGGCACCCGCGGCCGCAATGTAGGTACCCACTCCATGAAGAAGGCACAAAGAAAGGATCCATAACAAAATCCCTTGCTATATTCCTTCACCGACATCAGCTGCCACTGAACACAAGTGAGGAACATCTGGCCCTAGGCATAATATACACCATCCAGCACCCACTCCACCAGCTGCATCTGGCCCCCGGACACCTTCTCAGGTGATTGGGACCCCAAAACTTGAACCATGCACGCTGCGATCGCCTGTACTGCTGGCTCCTGTAGTTCCACCACCCAGAGTTCGTTCCTCTCCACCCTAGCCTCCGGAACGCAGTATCGCTCCAACATATCCTCCATATCCACATCTGCGGATACTCGTGGATTTGTATCAGCCACCCTACCCAAACAGGGAAACCCCGTCAAGAAGTATACATCTGGGAGGGTGAGATCCACCCTCTCTCCCTGCACCCTGAATGCATGAATGTCTGGCTCCTAATATCTCACTAATCGGTTCAGCAGCAACACTGCTGAACGCATCATAGGCACCTGTGCGAACTTTAGCATCCTGCACAACCCCAACGTAGACCGTACGTGCCGATCCCTCTGGATGACATCCACTATGTCATCCAGGATATCCCGCTCTCGCCAAAGCACCAACGGCATCCTGTCAATCACACAAGGAAAACTCATCAGACTCATGTCAAAGAAATAAGCTTTCCCCCCCGGGGGAAACCCTAAAAGCTCGATCCCAATCGCGGCTTTAGGGCCCCTTGCCGTGGTTTTCGACTATGGTTGTCAGGCCTATAGTCGCAGTCCGGGAACGCGCCTGTAGGATCCGAACTCGTGGTCTTGAACCGCGAGTCTAGCCTCAGAACTCGTGGTACAGGACCACATTTTTCGACCCAAAACGCGCGGTCCCCGTCCGCGCGATCTACCCTGGAACCCACAGTTCCCGACCACGGTTCCACCCCACAAACCCGCAGTCCACCCCACGTGGACCATACAAAAACTCCCCTGGGACCCACTACCCCCCCCCCCCCCTGCCCCCCGAACCCAATGAAAATGCAGGTATGAGTTTATTGGAATACCTATAACTCCCAGATCTGAAAACGGCTGGTTGGATCGTCCAGAAACACCAACTCAGCTCTGGTCCACTCTGATCACTAGTCAAAGTCAACAAGTCCAAATGACACTTGTCATGTTGGACCCACTTACTATTTATAGTCCGTTGACTTTTTCTTGTTTTGGCCATTCTGAACCCATACGGAGTCCATTTTTCGAACCGTTTCCACCACTGGACTAAGCAAAACGAGAACTTCATGATGGTCAACTTGTTTTCTTATTTTTTCCACATCATTTTTTGAGCATTTTCTAGACACCACTAGTCACCTCGATTTGCGTGCCACTTCGGCTGCTCTCCATTTTTGATATATTTTATATTATCGGATTCATTTTTCTGAGCCCATGATGATGCTTGAGATCATTTCTTTCTCTCACCCCCAGATTTTTCAGGTATTTCTTCCAAAACGCCCCCTGTTGCCTCGGTTTGAATGCCACTTTGGTTGTTCTCCATTTTTGACACTTTTTATATTGCCAGATTCATTTTTCCAAGCTCGTGATGATGCTTGAGGTCATTTCTCGCTCTCACTAGGTACAGTTTCAACATTATGTCCCGACACCTTGCTACCTCGGTTTGCGCGCCACATCGGCCACCATTGGATTGTTCCACCTTTTTACATGTGCCATTCACTCCTTTCATACTGCAATTATTTCGTTATTTTTCCACCATTCATTATCCTGCAAGGAGGCCCACCAGTGTTCCCCCCCTCCCTCGTTCTTGGTCATCATCAATGTTCCTCGATTGAGCACTTCCTCCTTGCTTGGCCATTCCTTTTGTTCGGTATAATTTTATCCCTTTTTCGGGCTAGACAAGTCCTTTACGAAAAAGGCACTCAGGGAGTTTCTGTTAAGCTCTTTTCTGACTCCTAAAATAATGAAAAGATCACTGAGCAATCTTGTTTCCTTTCATGTTCGTTAAAGTACCTGAAAGGGCGTCTATCTGGTATAAGTTTAACCCTTTTCCAAACTTGGTAGACTACTTACGAAAAAGGAATACTCTAGTCACACCGGCTAGAAGAGCTCTTCATTGCATCCATTTATGCTTATTCAGGCCTTGGAGACTAACACACGAAAAAGCAACCCCCTGGAGTCTTCTTATCGCTTTCAGACTCTCTAAAATTGAAAGCAACCACGAGCATGCACCGTCTTGGGCTCGTACAAATCCACACGACGGTACCATTCCTTTATTTTAGAGTCTTCTTATCGCTTTCAGACTCCTTAAAATTGAAAGCAATCATGAGCATGAACTATCCTGGGCTCGTATAAATCCACACGACAGTGCCATTTTAAACACACTTCTTCTAGTTCCTTAACCCATGAAGAAGTCCCCCCGTGCCTCTTGGCACTATGATCGATCATCTCAGCAGCACCCTCAATCAGGTCGCCTTTGTTCAGAGTATTCTGTAGTCTCCTGCCATTTTATACCAACTTGAGTATCACTCACCCCAGTCACTATCCTTGATCCATTACAACTGTGATCCCTTTCCCTCCAGTCAGTTTCATATGTTGCCCGATCATCCCCCATCTTCATACTCTGAACAAAGGAAGTTTGAGTCCACCCACTCTACTTTCCCAGTTATCCCCCACAGTATGACAGTCCTACCATCAGTACTCTAACACTTCGGTTCTCCAACTCGAGCTCCTATCAAGGAAACATCATTGCCTTTCTAGTTGCAGGTCTCCCTTTGTCGATGACAGCCCCTCTATTCCAGAGGATAGACCCAGAGGTCCCTGCGCCTTGGACCCATCACCATCTGTGGTGAGTTCATAGGGACCATTTTGAGAGGAGTCATCATTGCCTCTCTGAGTGGTTGTTTCTCACATGCTCGACTTCAACACCTTGATCGCATCGTTGAGAATCGCGCAGGGTTTATATCCCTTCAGTTATTGGTCGAAGACCCTGGATTTCCCCCGTCTCTAGCACAATAGTGAGTCACTTCGGAACACCCAGTTATATGTTCCCGTGGATGTCCAGGTTGCGTTGGAGATTGTATTTGGAATCCATCCAGTTATATGCTTCTTTGCATACCCAGTTTAGTTCTAGTTCAGTGTACCATTGAGGATATGACTCCCCATCACTATGCTCCAGCAGCTCATCAGTTCCTCTGGTACCCCACTCAGCAGAGCTGTTGTTATTCCAGTGTATCCGTTCTTCAGCTTAGACATGGTCAGCCCAACAGTATGTCCCAGATTTGTGTCCCCTTTGGACCCTTATGACGTACACAATGGTTCTCTATGTATCTTACAGGTCCTCCTTTTCGGGCCTCACAGTTGTTTTTTATGTATCTTGATACGAGCATGGGTATGCCCGCCTCATCCATATATTGAGATTCTTCCTCATTCCTTATTTGAGGCCATGTATATTTTCAGTCCCCATATTTTGGACCCCATTTTTATTGTTGTTCTATATCTTGATATGAGCATGGGAATGCCCGCCTCATCCATATGTTTAGATTATTCCTCATTCATTATTGAGGTCATGTACTTTCAGTTTTTGCAGTTTGTTTGGGACCATTGTTCTAGGCTCTAGTTCGTTTTTTCTCCTCTCCACACCCCAGGAAAACCATAAAAGACTTATCATGTCTATTGGCCATACGATGAGCTCCTACCCTCACACATTAGGGGGCAATCTGTTAACACCCAAAAAGTGCTCACTACCTCATCTACCCCATTACATGACTCATTTGTCCATATTTCCTACCATATTTTCCCAAAAGGCCAAACAACCATTAAAAAATCCTCCAAAGGCCAAAAAAACCCTTTTTCCCCAAAAAATACTCCAAAATTCCTCCAAAATAGCAAAAACCCTCTAAAAAGCGAATAAAAAAAAATATACAAAAAAGAGGAAAAAGAGGGAAAAAGGAAGCAAAAACCCTATATAGCTGACCTAAACCATATGGTGCCCAAAACCATGGGCCAACACTCCACCACTAAAAACCTATAAATAGGTGATGGAGGCCCCTCTTTTCATATCCAAAGTCAACCACACCCTTACTCTGCCAAAATCACTCCTGAAACCCTAGCTCACCCTTGAGCTACTTTCACATTTGAGTGCCCCTTTGGCCCATTTCCAAACCCTTTGGAGAAAGAGAAAGGAGCAAAACTGGAAGCTTGGAAGCAATCCTCTTTGACTGCTGCAAAGGCTTCACCAACCTTCACATTGGAGGTATAATCAATACAAAAAACCCTTTTTATTATCTTGTCTTTTCTGTTTTATGCACATGCTTAGAGTAGTTATTATTTTAATGTACTGTCTTTCATTTACTATTTTTTCTAAACTGATACTAAGGAGTACCTTCTCCTTAGTAGGTGCTCATTTGCACAAGCTAGGGTGAAAACCCTAGCTACAGACAGTGACAGGAAAAACAAGAAGAATACTTGTTATCGTTGTGTAGAGGATTGGTTCCCAGGACATAAATGCAAGACCAATCACATAGTACATTGCAAAATCATTAATGGGAAGAAAGTATAGGTATCAAGAGAGGCAAATACAGTTGATTTGGATACAGACACAAGCTCATCTGAAGCATCAGTTGCGACAGTTACGTGTACTCAACAAGTCAGTAAGAAAGAAAAGGTAGAGACACCAGAGAAATATTACACCCAACAGAAGGAAAGCCAAGCACTCACAAGAAAATATCTGCCACCTCAGTTGAGAAATCATGACATCCTTAAAACGGAACAATTCATATTCTGAGTAACAGAATCTAGGAATTCAGGACCAAAAAGACTACAACTTAATGGGAAAATTAAAGATAGGGATGTCACAATTTTGGTCGATTCTGGAAGTTCCCATAATTTGATTGACATCAATAAGGAAAAGGAATTAAATCTTTTTGTGTTCCCCACAAAAGGGCTTAAAGCCTCAACCATCGCTAATCAAGACATAGAAGAAGTAGGAAAATGTCATAAGGTATCGTTGTACATACAAAACTTACACCTACAACTCAATTGTGTTGCCTTGCCTCTCAAAGAAGTAGACATGGTATTAGGTGCTGACTAGTTAGCATCGCTGGGGACTTACTCTACCAACCTACAAGAGCAAAAAATGTAATTTGAATGGAAAGGAAATAAGTACCGACTGAATGGACCGAGACCGAGAGTTTCTCCACCTAAGCAAAAAGAATCATGACACAACAAAGACCTAGGCCATCATCAAGATAGAGGGACCAGTCCAGATCACTTAACTCAAATCGAGAATCAACAAAAATCAAGAATAAAAGACAATGACTGCAAATACAGCTTTGAGTACAAAGTTCCATTTAAAGGGGGTGGCAATGTAATGAATATTAAATAATAAATACACGTAATAATTAGAATGGTTAATAATAATAGTAAATAGTTATTATTGAGAAGTTACGACTCCTTAAGATAATCCCAAGATATATTTAAGCGGGCCACTTCATTGTATAATCATCATCTATCAATATATTATTACATTTATCTCAAATATGGAAGGCGGACTCGCTTCTTAACTCCTTAACCGGACACGGTTAACTGTCCAACCGGATACGGTTGCTGCACTATACCCGACTATATAGAGAGGTATTGTGTTCCAAATACTCGGGCAGTGGGGATTCAGGTGCCCATCAGAGCCATAGTCAACCTGAGCATGAAGGTTTTCGTGGCAACTTTAGTGCGGATTACTGGTTCAAAAGCTCTTCACCAGGCATCCAGGCCAGTTATGTTTTATGCATCGCAGTGCATGCAACCTATGATATTTTACTGGTGTACTATGCTACTAGGGTCCATGAAGACCCAGCTAATAGAGTGCAAGCAGGTGGTGTAATACCCCATTTTGACCCTTAGGATATATTAGCTTTCAATGTAAATATTGTATACATGTGATTTATGTTTTCCTAGCATGGAGCTCAAGGCTAAGGCCCTGCTAGTGGAAGCCCGAATTTTATTAAAAGGTAAGTACTAGAAATTATGTTACCCATGGAACATTGTAAAAATGATGTAAATAAACATCATGAAATAAAATACCAAACCTGGCTATGGAGGCAACGAAGGCATCCAGGCCAGTTATATTTTATGCATCGCAGTGCATGCAACCTATGATATTTGACTGGTGTACTACGCTACTAGGGTCCATGAAGACCTAGCTAATAGAGTGCAAGCAGGCGGTGTAATACCCCATTTTGACCCTTAGGATATATTAGCTTTCAATGTAAATATTGTATACATGTGATGTATGTTTTCCTAGTATGGAGCTCAAGGCTAAGGCCCTGCTAGTGGAAGCCCGAATTTTATTAAAAGGTAAGTACTAGAAATTATGTTACCCATGGAACATTGTAAAAATGATGTAAATAAACATCATGAAATAAAATACCAAACCTGGCTATGGAGGCAATGAATGAGAAGGGGCCATGTGTATCCACTAGGGAGTGGTGAGGGGGCTGTGGGATTGAACCATAGGCTGCCATATGTCACCTTGAGAACCCATTTGACTTTCCTTGCTGACATTTAATTATGTTGTAAGGAAGTGGTTGAATAAAACAGTCCATGGCTTTAATGGAGCATGGGCAACCCAGAAATTCGTATTTGCAAGTATGGTCTCTGTTTTCTTGTACTACAATTCACTCTACCTCATGGGGATTGCTTCTTCCTCATCCCCATTGGATTATGGAAGGCACCAGCATCATTTTCCATCCAAAAACGAATTTCCAGTAGTGGGAAAAACCAGAAATCGCAACTGTGCAAGAACCCACGTTTTGAAGAGCCAAAAATGCCCAGATTTGGTATCGGACAGTGAAAACCAATGGGGGGTCCATAGATATGAAACTTGGGGTGAAATTGGGAGTATTGGATACCCCAAAATCCATAGGAAAACCCAGTTTTAGCAGCCTAGAAAACCAGTGACGAGTTTGAGTTATTCGTTGACAGAATGGTGAGAAATCCAAGTGTGGATGTTGGAACAGAGGATTGGATTGCTTGAATTTAGCCTAAGACGTCTGTAGCTCTGTGGTTGATTTCATTGGCTTAGCACCCTCCTCCTCTACTATTTGCATGCTTTATAAACCCAGCTGTGTGTTGGCTTATCCTGACCATTTGAGTGAAACCATGACTGTGAGTGAGCCCATCTATTTACTCCTTAGTAGATACATAACCCAGCTCGGGGGTGATCTCTCAGCTGAAAGAATAGAGGCTGGACAAAGATCTATGGTTGGGTGGAACGTTGCTCTCACATAACCAGTTGTTGGACAATCTCATCTTCAATATAAGTATTCTCTGTGGTTTGAAAGATGTTCATTCTGTGGTTTGCCTTGTAGGTTAAATTACTCATGTTACTTGGATGAAATGATTATCTTAAGTTAGTTGGTATGATGCTTGTGCATAACATGAGAATAGGAATGATTATTATGTGATTGTTTAACTATTCTGCCTGAAGGGAATAGGTTGATGCATCTCCTTCTACTTGTATGTTATTATGGTTGTTCTGCTGTGTTTATTAAATGAGTTGTGTTAATTCTATGTTTTGTAATGTCTTAATTAATGATTGCTATTTACATGTTGATTGCATGATGAAACTATGTGCATACATAGTGTTTAATTCCGTTGTGCTTGTTGAGTATGAATAGGTATGCACAAGTTTTATTTAAAAATGAATTTCTAAAGAAATTGACTGGGTCTGAGTTTTTCCAATAAGCCTGGTACTTTGGTTAACGTTTCCTTCCTTGCACCGGATTGATGGAAGGAGACGTTATAGGGGGATGCAAAAAATTCAGATATGGCAGTATTTTGTGCAGTTTCTTCTTTGAGCGGGTTCTGGGGCTCAATCCGACGGTTGAGGCCCCTCCTCATAGTCTCCGCGACCTAGCCATGACCCGGTGGGCCGAGGTCTTGATGAGACAGGGTGGTGTCTGTTAGGCATCACCATATACAGAGGAGTTCTTTCACTAGTGGGACCGACAGGTCATAGCGATAGAGGACTACCCCTATTGAGGGATAGACTTCCGGCAGGATCAAGACATGCCGCTCCCACTAGATGCAGTGTTCGGAGACATTGGTGAGTACTCTTTTTAGGTTTTTTGGTATATTAATTTTTTATGGATTTTTGATTGTAGGTGTAAATGCAAAAATCATTTTGGGGGTAGTATCATATATTAATGTTTTGCTCGCAGACAAGGGCCCAGTGAAACCCGATGGTTTTCCAAGACATCGTTGTCGGGGTAGGGGTGATGAGATGGTAGGTGTTGCAGTAGAGCAGACACTACAGACTCTGTGGGCCAACCTATCATGGATGACTGCCAGCGTACCACAGGTATAGGTGGCGTATCTACCAGAGGATATGCAGCGCCAGGTAGTGGGGTTGCCGGGAAACTGGGTGCAACTACTGCAGCCTGTCGCGAATGCAGTGCATTATTTTTATCAGACACATCCTGTCGGGGCAGAAGCTAGGCCTTCTCATAGGGATTAGACATCTTGGGTTCCCATTTTGTATTGATATGTATATTTTGAGAGCTATGGGCTCCATTTTTGTATCATGACACTACCATTTTTGACATATTATTTATAAAAACTTTGGTTTACCGGTTCTACTATATGTGTGTATGTACAAATGTATGAATGTATCTTTTATTTGTGTGCTTCATTGGGAATGTGACAAATGCCAATCTAATACATAGTTAGCGTATGCATAAAATATATGATTAAAACTTCTCGGAACATGAATGTATGTAATTGAAACAAAATGTCGTTCCAAGAGTCATACCTTTAGGAATTTATGTAATAACGTAGGATCCCTCACACGGTACTGACCATTTAGCTGAGATATAACTAGTTGTGAGTCTAGGCGGAGTTCTATAGACTGGATACCATGTGAAATAGCATCCTGAAGTAGCTTAATGACGGCACTATACTCAGCCACATTGTTAGATGTAGGACCAATACAAGCACCTCCTGAGGACACAACTAGGTGGTCAGGTAAGAAAATAACATAGGTATCAGAAGCAAGCTGTTGTGTATGATGGCTAGCACCATCCACGAATCCTAAGAACATAGGAAACTCCACTGACATATGTCAATCAAACGAAAGCTAATCAGTAGACCCGAAAACAAAAATAAAGCTAAACTATGTACAGAAGTAACTATACAGTAGTGTACAAAAGTATTAGCCTGAACCAGAGGTTCAAGCGTAATACCACTTGAGGTAGAGCCCATTTCTAGGCTCCTTCAAGACAGTCCCCTCATAGTCTTCTAATTCATAGGATCCTTTTTCCGGGACATGCCTCACAATATAAGGACCGTGCCACATGGGGTTGAACTTGCTTGCCCCCAGGGTTTCTTTAGCTTGGTCATATAAGAGGACCAAGTCACCTTCAACATATTGTCGGGGATAGATAGACCTATCGTACTGAACCTTAACATGATGTTTATTGGCATCTATAGCCACGACGGAATCTCGACGCTGCTCGTCAAGTTGTTCAAGGTGGATTAAACGTTGCTCAAGACCCATTGAATTAGGGAGGAGCTCTATGGCCAGTTTAAGTGAAGGGATTTTGTATTCAATCGATAAAAGTGACTCCACACCGTGTACTAGTTGAAATAGTGAGAACCCGATGGAAGTCTTGACTACGGTTCAATATTCCCACAAAGCAGGATATAACATAATGTGCCAGTGGGTCTTGGTTTGTTGGATGGTACGTTGGAGAATGGTCTTCAAAGACTTATTGACTGTTTCAACTTGACCATTCGCTTGGAGATAATAAGAGGATGAGTGTTCTTGATGAAACCCAAGCTTGAGAGACAAAGCCTCCATCATTTTGTTCTAAAAGTGACTGCCATGGTCAGTGACAATCTCTTTCGGAATACCGAACCGAGTAATAATCTGATTGAACACGAAATGGGCTGATGTAGCATCGTTGGCGTTTACAGTAGGCATGGCCTTAGCCCATTTGGAAAAGTATTCCATGGCCACTATAATATGGTGATGCCCCCCAACTGAAGCTAGTTTGCAATCCATGAAATCCACCCCCCACTTGGTGAAGGGATTGATGGCGACGACCGGATGAAGGGGCACTGGATGTGAGTGTATATTTCGAGAAAACACCTGGAAAGGGTGGCATCTCTAAACAACATTAATACAATCCTTAAATATTGAATGCTAAAAGTAACCAACTCACAAAATACGTTGGGTTGTAGCAAGCCCGGATAAGTGATCGCCACATGCCCCCGCATGGCAATCATTAAGCACCCTCTCCGCTTCTTCGTGAGTCAAGAAACAACGGAGAATAGAATCCTTTCCTTGGCGATACAAAGTGTCACCGACGATAGTATAATCTTTAGCGTGATTTTTCACATCCCGTTGCTCATCCCGTGAATAATGCGGAGGGAACTTCAAATTTTGGAGATATACAATGACATCCCCATACCAAGGGTCCTGGGACGAGATAAGAAATAAGTGTTAATCCACAAAGGAATCTTCATGGATGACATCCTCATCAAGTCTCGGAAGGTCCAACATAAGCTCAACAAAGACCAACGATTTCACCGAAGCAAAATCGAGATCGAACTCCTGAAGGATCACAATCCATTTATTTTATTTCCCCCCTATAAGGCGTCGTGATAGCACAAACTGAAACGGATTGATATGCGCTACAACTGTGATTTTTCTAAGCAAAATATAGTGTCACAACCATTGGACTGCATGTATAGTCGCAAGTGCCAACTTTTCTACTTGAGTATATCTCAGTTCAACATCTACTAGATTTCGATTGAGGTAATAGATGACATGCTCGATGAGTGCATCATCAACCTGAACCAATACCATGCCATTCGTCTCCTAAGACACAGCCACATAATTATGAAATCTCATGAAAAGTCTAGTGGACTAAGCATAGGGGTTGATACCAAAGCTTTCTTAAGGGCATCGAAATACTGCTGGGCTCGCTCATCACAAATAAATGGTGTGTCTTTATTCAAAAAATGCGCGAAACCTTTGGTAAGATTAACATAATTGACTACAAAATGTCGTAGAAAAGTAGCTTTCCCTTAGAGGAGGAGTCAACCAAAGTATTACCTCAACTTTGAGAGGATTGACTCTAATACCCTCTTTTGAAACTACAAATCCTAGAAGACAACTAGAACTTACTACAAAGATGCATTTATTGGGATTCAATCGGATCTTGTCATGTATACATCGTTCGAGAACCCAATGGAGGTGCTTGGGGTGGTCCATTCTCTTACAAGAATGGCCGGTAAGATCATCCAAGAAAACCTCCATTATACTTTTAAGGTCATGAAAGGCATAGGTCATGGCGCGTTGAAACCTAGCTACAACATTTTTAAAGCCGAAGGGCATTTTCTAATATGCAAATGTACCCCAAAGACAAATGAACGCAGTCTTATGTTGGTCCTCGGTTTTGATTCGAATATGGTTATACCCAAAAAACCTGTCCATGAACGAAAAAATCTGACTTCACGCACAAGCATCCAATATCTGATCAATGAATGGCGTGGTGAAGTTGTCTTTCGGACATGCACGATTCATGTCTCTAAAATCAGTGCATACGTGGATCGTTCC
Source organism: Larix kaempferi (assembly GCA_027924585.1). Taxonomy (NCBI): domain Eukaryota; kingdom Viridiplantae; phylum Streptophyta; class Pinopsida; order Pinales; family Pinaceae; genus Larix; species Larix kaempferi. Next base: position 28,951,627 of record BSBM01000229.1, on the reverse strand, counting down.
CTGCTTCTTATCCATAGGAACGAGGTTTGACACCCATTCAGTAAGGGGAATAGGGTAGATGAAACTAGCTTTGAGTAGTTTCTCCACCTCTGGCTTGATAGCGGTTTCCTTCCTAGGGTTAACAGCATGAAGATGTTTCCGAACCGGTTTAACATGAGGATACGTCCTTATTTCATGTTCAACAATACTAGGGTCTATTCCTAGCATCTCCTCGTATAACCAAGCGAAAGCTTCCCGAAGTTCAGTAAACAATTCGGTGTAGATGGCAACCTCCTCAAAAGACCAATCATCACCGATGTAAACATTCTCAATCTTTCCGGGAGTGCGAGAGATGTTGATCAGTTGAGTCGGGGAAATATTAACCATGTTCCCCTCCGCATAAATCTCATGTGAACCCAAAAGAGCCACAGGGTGACCAACCATCTCTGCAAGAGTCGTCCTGAACTTTTCTTGCTCGACAAGATCGAGGTTAGGAAGGAAATAAGAGCGATCATGCATATCCTCCCAAGGTCTCTCACTACCACATATGGCCTCGATAATAGCTTCATCTGAAGGTAAAGTACCATCAAGGCAATCATTCGAACAAGATGAGTTGACTTCCCAAACTGGTAGCGTAATAAGATCTTCCTCGTCTGTCTGAGGAGAGGGGAGATCCGTCTCTGCAGTGGCTTGTTGAATATCCTGATAAGCAAGCTCAACAGAAGAAAGTGACATAGACATCTCGACGTGCGCAATGTCTCCAAACGTAGAACCTGTGGACGGTAAAGCCCATGGATCATTAAAGTATGAAGTCCAGAATGGTACATTATGTAAAGGAGGAGGTGCGTTGTCATAAATGGTTCCAATAAAGTTCACGGGTGTAGGGAAATCATAAGATCCCATCAATGAAGGGTACATACCAACACCCATGCTCCCAATTGCCGGTTGAGAGTCTGTAACTTGTGGGACCACTGATCCTGTAGATGCTATGGGAGGATTAACGAAGTTCAGCTGATTGATGGTCACAATCCTGCCTTTGTGTGGAAAGCAAATGATCCTAAATACAGTAGACGCGACAGCTTTCATAGCGTACATCCAATTCCGACCTAGTAAAAGGTTGTAGTCGATAGGCGCATCAACCACTTCGAATTCAATAGGCATAGGTATACCTCCCAAGCAGACAACAAAGGAAGGAATTATCCCATGCGGCTTAAATGACCTTTCGTCAAATGGAGTGAGCATGGTCTTAGATGTGAGTAGAGGAGGAGAGCCAAGAGATTTCCAACAAGCTAACGACATCACTAACGTGGAAGCGCCTTCGTCAACCACCATTCGTTAAACAAAGGTTTTAAGGCACTCCACATGGATTTGAAAATCCATGTGGTAAGGTAAGCGAGGTTGCACATCAATAGTGTCGAACTTGATGACGTTGGGACTCCCTCGATCCTGAACTCCTAACGCACATAAAAGGGCATGCCTTTGAGAAGGACACGCCTGTAGAACTTCAAGAGCTGACATAGCACATGGAGTTTGGCCCAAATTTTCTACAATGGAGTAGTTCTGGGCGGCTCGGGCATTGGGATTATGCATAGAGTGCTTAAGCACACCTTTCGGTATCCGCGGCATAATAGTGGTCTTCTCGATATGCAAGGAAGTATCAGGAGGAGGGGGAGGCTCATTCCCCATGTTAGGTTGTGGTGCCCCATAATCACATTGAAAAGTAGCAACATTAACCTCCGATTGGACCATATTCACGCATCCATAATGACTAATATTGGAAGAAGACGTAGGAGTCTCATTAGGTCCATAACCAGCGGTGGGAGCATTCAAAGCCATGTTTTGATGATGATGAGGGAGGGGATCCTTCAACACAGTTGGGCTCTGTGCCAAATGCTTCTATGCTTCTTCGATTCGAGGACACAAGTGAGTAAGATGATCTTCCCCACAAATCTTACAAGGAAATTTCACCTTGCGCCTAGGATTATGATCCTCACCAACATTTCTACCTTCCTGAGGAGGGTTGGCATTCTCTTTACGAGGGGTATTGCGATTGCTATTATTGTTCCCATTGTTTCCACCCTTACGATTATTTATCCCCTTCTTCTTACTACCACGCTACTGGTTACCCGATGGTTTATTCGTTTGCACAGTGTGTACATCGGATGATGGGGTGGAAGTGGACAAGGTGTGAACCTATACGGGAGTAGACTGGTTTAGCAACAAATTTTGCATTTGATTAGCCACCAAATCTACAGGGCGAGTACTTGCAGATCCCACAATTCCATCAGCATGCGGTCCAGGAATTGCCTTGGGCTCATGTCTTGTTCGCAATGCGTCAGGGATGATGTCGTACAATATGCCAGACTGAGAGTATAGTAAATCCAACTGCTGGATTTTTAAGATGGCTTGTTATTCAGTCATAATACTGGACATTGAAATGTCCTTAGCAATATATGGGAGTAGAGACTTGAGGAACCATTCCAACAAAAAATCTGGAGGAATGTTGGATTTCACTAGTCGCTTCCGTCGACGCCACTCTTGAATGTGGTCAAAAATATGTGTGGCCTTATTCTGATGGAAAGTAGACAAAAGTTCAATACCAGTATCGTAACGAACCAACAATTGGAAATGATCCAAGAAAACCAAAGCGATCTCATTGAATCCCCTATAAGTGTTCCTAGGCAACTTGACATACCACTTCGCAGCTGCCCTCGTGAGGGTGCATTGAAATAGTTGTAATCTAATGGAATCGTGATTGAATGAGTTGCAAGAGCACCAAAGGTGAAACGTCGTGACATGATCACCCGGATCCTCACCACCCTTCCCCTCGAACGTAGGAATGTTCGAAGGAAGCTTGGTATGAACCGGAGGCCAACTAGGGTCATGACACACCAGATCATTCGTGAGCTTCGAAAGATCCAAAAGATTCAAATGTGCAAGGAACGGGAGCTACGGCTAGAAAGCTTGATTATAAGCTCCCATAAAAGGTTGGTTATAAGAACCTGAAGGATAGGAAGGACCAAATTCTTGAACATGAGCATTAAACTACTGATTATATAGACCTGTCTGACCATAAGCGTGACCATGGCCATAAGGTTGATAACCTCCCCCGACCTAACCCGTATGAGAGTAAGCAGGTATATATGTGTTTTGTGCACCATATTGAGGTGGGTTGTATTGATGGGCAGCATCGACTGTATTGTAGTAAGGGTTTCCACCATAAGTATGGGGCATATATGTACTATTCATAGCGGGAACCGTGTTGTAATAACCAAGATTATAGGGTATGTTCCCAGCCCCAGCGTAAGTGTTAGGATTAGCATGAGTAGTCGTGTGGTGTCCATAAGCATAATATGTATTCCCAGCTCCAACATTGGTGTTACTAGTAGCAGGAATGGTGGCGTTATGACCATGTGGATAGGGTATATTTCGACCTCCTACATTATCATTACTAGTAGTGGCAGCAGATGTAAAAGTATGCGGTATATGTCCACTACCAAGGTTTGGAGGAGCCTTAACATTTGCAAAAGTGGTCGTAGGTTGACGATTAACGACATGTGTATTAGGTGGTAGATGGCGAGACGGGTTGCGAATAGTGTTCCTATTAGGTTGGGTAGTCCTAGGAGGCGACCGTCTTCCAACATTAGCATTATTATGAGGAACGTGACTGGTCCCCATACTATGTGTGTGAGTGGACAATGTGGTGCCCTCGGTGAGGGTATTACCCCCAATGGGTGTAGTGTGGCTAACATTATGGCTAGTGCCAACGTGACTAGCAAAAGTAGTGGAAGGATCAACTGTGTTGTAATTAGGCATACCAAAAGAGAATGTGGTAGGGTTGATCATAGGACCAGTGTCGTCATGTAACTCTAGCATCCCTTGTATATAATTATGTGGAAACAAAGGATTGAATGGGTCTTCCTCGGGTGGATCTGGCTTAAACAAATTACGTTGAGTCTCAGGTGGATCACTCCCCCACGCCTCACAAGGAGTAGGGGTGTCTGAAGTATGCTCGACTTTACCCGATGGAGTCATAGGGATTTCTTCAGTATCAAAGTGTGCAGCAGTCATGACGTATAGGACATATGTCTCGTAAGAATCCGAAGACTCAAAGGGAGCACGCCAGCGTCCCCTAGCAACACGGCGTGAAAGCTCGACTGGTTTTAAAAAAACCAACCAACGGGATCGGCGGAGAGTAGAAATACGTGCCATGATATCTCCGGAGAGAATATAAAATCACAGCATCCCCTAATGGTCAAATTATCGATCAAAAACAGTAAATCAAAATAATACACCTAGAGAAACTACAGCGAAGAGCAGATAAACAGAGTGGCTAAATGAGCTCCCGACACTAGAGCTGGTATGTCTTGCCTAGGAGAGGATTAAGACTCCCAAATTGTAACCGGAGGTAACAAAATCAGTTATGACGACCCCAAGACTTCACTACATGCACAGGGTCAAGTCCCTATATAATGGCAACTATGCTGTCCGACCCCTATCTGACTCAAAACACAAACAGTATAACCACTACAAGTACCCTATGCGATACCTAGGTAAAGAAAATATGGTCACCATAATATAACCAATGCTCAGGGGGACAGTCGTAGGTGGGATCCGTCGTATGGGTAGGGTAGCTAAGCCCGAAACTCAAGAGGGTCAAATCCCCCAAGAGTCCCTAGATACGAACAAACCATGGAAATATATCCCACGTTCATCCGGTATTGGAGGGATATCTCCGCAACCAACCTCTCATGACCTCATGCTTAACTCTAGTCTGAGTAGAGCTTCTTGAGAACACCAATGTATACCATGGATTTCACCACTCCTTGGTCAGACACATAATGTTTCGTCTAGTAGTCTTGGATTGTTTACTCACAATGATCTAGTCCAAGACTCTAAACCTATGCTAGTTGGTGTACCCTATAAATAAAATCGTTCTAATCAATTTTAGATTAAGCATTAATTTTAATGGCTGTGATTACTCAAAGGATATGGTCATGATACTAGTGATGTATATGACTTAATATCATGCAAAATCGTAAAATTCTAGACTCATCTATCCAATAAAAACAATGTCACTAATATGCAAAATCAATCCAATAGTTTCGAAATAAAAAATGCAACTCTTTTATATTTTCGATGCACAAGCAGAACCTAAATGAAAGTAGCAAGCACTCAATGCAAAATGCAGTACATGAAAGTAATTTTTTTTTGTATTTTCACTTATAAATGAAAGGAAAATGAAAAACTATGTTTTTGTATTTTTCAATATAATGGAATGAAAAATGCAAGCAAAATCCTACTATTCAATTACAGAAATGCAAGGGAGATCACTAAGACTGTTGGGAATGTTATATCTCTTCACATGGTGGCAGCGTGTATAATCCTACTATTTTTCACGATTTCGACCCATTATACTCTATCTAATCCCGGTAAAAGGGATTATGGTTGTAACCTAATTTCGGGTAAACAAATTAGGGTTTTAGATGCTGCGGAATACCATATATTGTATTGTAAATGGTTGAATAAACATATAATGAAAAGGAGCAGTGCGGCTCTATGTTTTGCTGGTTTTTTCTCGGTTAAGGGTTTCCAAGTGAAAATCTCTGTGTTATGTGTGTGCCATTGTGTATTTTCTGTTAATGCTTAAGAATCAATATAAGTTTGTACTTCACTGTTAAGGTTTAAAACTTACATTTGGTATCAAAGCATTTTTTTGGGTTCAGAGGGACGCCTTTGTTTCCAAGGGTTTGGCTCAATCTTGGATTTGTGATAAACCTGGTTTCAGTGGGAGCTTTGCAGCGGTGATTTTTTTCTTCTTTAAAGAATGGTGAGCAGTTCTAGATTCGAGATTGAGAAATTTAATGGCCAGAGCTTTGAGCTATGGAAGCTCAAGATGGAATATCTTCTGGTAGATAGAGAACAATGGATCGCAGTAGATCCAGGTACCATGCCCACTGGTGCGGTAAAAGAAGAATGGGATAAGCTGGAAAGAAAAGCAAGGAGCACCATTCGTCTTTGCCTCGCAGATTCAGTATTGGTGAATGTATCTGGAGAAGACAGTGCAAAGAAGCTATGGGATAAACTGGGAAATCTGTATCAGTCAAAATCCCTGGTAAATAAGTTATTTCTGAGAAAGAAATTGTACCTTCTAAGGATGACTGATGGAGACTTTGTGTCAGAGCATCTAAACGCCTTCAATACTCTGGTAAGTCAGTTGACATCTGTTGGTATTGCAATTACTAATGATGAAAAATGTATTAGTCTGTTGTTCTCTTTGCCAGATTCATGGGATAATATGGTTATAGCTATTGGGAGTAATGCAACCATGTTAAACTTCGATGATGTGGTTGCATCCCTGCTATCGGAGGAAATGAGGCGGAGATCCATGGATAGTTCAACCAAGGATGCATTATTTGTAAGAGGTTGCCCTAGAGATAGATCTAAAAATAAGTATTTAGGTGGTAGATCTAAATCTAGAGGGAGATCTAAATCTCCAGGACCTTCTATAAGAAAATGCTGGAAGTGCGGTAAAGCTGGGCATTACAAGAAGGATTGTAAATCCAAAAATACTGATAAAAGCAGAGGACCTAATGATGCTCCATCCGCAGATGGGAAAGAATCTACAAAGGAAGGAGGAGATGTGTATCTGGCATCTTCAAGTACACATGCAAAGCATGATTCGTGGTTGATTGACTCAGGTGCGTCTTATCATATGACTCCTCACAGGGAGTGGTTTTCTGAATACGAAAAGTATGATGGAGGAGATGTATTTCTGGGAGACAACTCGGTGGCAAAAATCATAGGTCGAGGAAAGATCAAGCTACTGCTCAAAGATGGAAGGGTTAAAACTCTTCCCGGGGTTCTGCACATTCCAAAGCTGGCTAGAAACCTTATATCTGTAAGTAAAATGGATTATGCAGGTGTGAAAACTTTATTTGAAAAGAACACATACAACATGGTTCGAGAATCACTGGTGCTAATGAGGGGAGTTCGGATTGGAACTCTATACAAGTTGTTGGGAAGCACCTTCAAAAATGGATGTAACAGTACTATTGTTCTTGAGGGTAAAAATGAAGGAGACAGATTCCTTACTGTCTCTAGTGAGAAGACATCGCTATGGCATCGAAGGCTGGGACATATTGGAGAGAAGGGTCTTCGACTATTACAAGGTAAAAGTATGGCTGAAGGCATGTCTGATTTCACATTAGATTTTGATTTCTGTGAACATTGCTTATATGGTAAACAAAATCGGGTAAGATTCTCATCTGGTGTTGTAAGAGCGAAAGGAATCTTAGAGTTAATACATAGTGATGTTTTTGGACCCGTGCCTCTTCCATCACTAGGTAAATCTGTGTATTATGTTTCATTTATAGATGATTTCTCAAGGAAAACTTGGATTTATTTCCTACGTAAGAAATCTGAGGTTTTTAAAAGATTCAAAGAATTTAAGGCTCTTGTAGAGAATCAAACTGAAAAGAAAATAAAAGTACTCAGAACAGATAACGGTGGAGAATTCTGTGAAAGTGAATTTGAGGAGTTCTATAAAACGTGTGGAATAGCAAGGCAAAAGACTACTCCATACACACCTCAACAGAATGGGGTTGTAGAAAGGATGAACAGGACATTGATGGAAAAGGCAAGGAGTATGCTTAGTAGTGTAGGGATAACACAACAATTATGGGAAGAAGCTGTTGACACTGCGTGTTAGTTAGTGAATAGGACACCCACATCAGCGTTGGTTGACAAGACACCTCATGAGGTTTGGACTAGTAAGAAACCCTCTCTCTCTCATCTCAGAGTGTTTGGGTGTGATGCTTTTGTACATGTTCCAAAGGAGAAAAGGAGCAAGTTGGATAATAAAGAGGAAAAATGTATCTTCATTGGTTACAAGGATGGAGTGAAAGGTTACAAGCTGTGGAACCCAGTAAAAAGGAAAACAGTTTACAGTCGAGATGTGATCTTCAGATAAGTTGAAAGCACTTCCAAGATTGAGGATGTACCAAAGGAAAAGGATTCAGAGAAGCTACACTTTCATATCAAGGATGAAAGAGGTGATTCTTTTGAGGAACCAGATTCGTCTGAATCAGATGAGGAGGCAAAATCGTCTGAATCAGATGACGAGGCGGATCCACAGACTCCGGTATTGAGGAGATCTGACCGAGTAAGAAGGCAAGATGAAAGGTACAGTCCCCCTGATTTTCGTTCTAATTTTGTGTTATCTATTACTGATGATGATCCTAGAACTGCTAAAGAGGCAATGGATTCAGAAGATAGTAAACTATGGAAGAAGGCCATGATAGAAGAAATGGATGCCTTGGACAAAAATGAGGCATGGGATCTGGTTGAGTTGCCAGAAGGAAGAAATCCTGTTGGAAGCAAATGGGTATTCAAGAAGAAGTTAAATGCAGCAGGTAAAGTAGAGAAGTACAAGGCTCGACTAGTAGCGAAAGGTTATTCCCAAATTGAGGGCATCGATTTTGGTGATATTTTTTCACCTATTGCAAAATTGACTTCTATTAGATTTCTTCTATCTATTTCTGCTGTTTTTGACCTTGAAGTAGAACAGATGGATGTAAAGACGGCTTTCCTACATGGAAATATTAATGAAGAGATCTATATGAAGCAACCAGAAAGGTTTGTGGTGAAAGGAAGAAAGGAGCTTGTCTGTAGGCTGAAAAAATCTCTCTATGGATTGAAACAATCTCCAAGAATGTGGTATCAAAAATTTGATACTTATATACTAGGACTTGGTTTCTCAAGAAGCAAAGCTGATCACTATGTTTATTTTAAGCTAACTGGTGATCATTTTATTTATGTAATATTGTATGTTGATGATATGTTGCTAATTGGAAACAACAAGGAAATCATCAAGGATGTCAAAAATCAGCTGTCATCTGAATTTGACATGAAAGATCTTGGTGCTGTAAATTTTATTTTGGGCATGGAAATAAAAAGAGATCGTGAAAATAGGAAACTCTGGTTAAATCAGAGGAAATATGTTGAAACGATATTGAAGAGATTTAATATGCAGGAAAGAAAACCAGTGAAGGTGCCCATTCCCGTAGGTGTAAGGTTATCTGCAGAATAGTGTCCCACGACACAAGAAGAGGTAGAGGACATGTCTCATGTTCCCTATGCTAGTGCAGTTGGCAATCTAATGTATTCCATGGTATGTACTAGACCAGATATAGCCCATGCAGTGGGAGTTTTGAGTAGATACATGTGAAAACTAGGAAAGGAACATTGGAGTGCAGTAAAGAGGGTCTTCAGGTATTTGTGTGGCACTACAGATTTTGCAATCTGCTACCAAGGAAGACCCGGTCTAAACAGAGAGATAGATATACAAGGATTTGCTGATGCTGACTAGGCTGGAGATCTTGATCACAGAAGATGTACAAGTGGCTACGTTTTTAATCTATTTGGAGGAGCAATCAGTTGGATGAGTAGAAGACAAGCTGTAGTTGCACTCTCAACTACAGAAGCTGAATACATGGCAGCTACCCATACAAGTAAGGAAGCAGTATGGTTGCAAAGATTGTGTTCAGTTATTGGTTTTGTTCAGAATGCAGTAAAGATTGGATATGATAGCTCAAGTGCAATATTTCTGGCAAAGAACCCTGCTTATCACTCGAGGACAAAGCACATTGATGTGCAGTACCATTTCGTCAGAGACATGGTTGAACAAAACAAAGTGTTGCTGGAGAAGGTTGACACTTTGATAAATGTTGCAGACTCTTTGACAAAGTCTGTGAGTACTCAGAAGTTCTCTTGGTGTAAAGAGAACATGGGCATTGTTTCCCTGATTGTTAAAGTCATAAATTTTTCCTGTATGTGAAGAGAACAATAAGTGGGAGTATGTTGGGAATGTTATATCTCTTCACATGGTTGTTTTTGTTTTTTTGCGATTTCGACCCATTGTACTCTATCTAATCCCGGTAAAAGGGATAAGGGTTGTAACCTAATTTTGGGTAAACAAATTAGGGTTTTAGATGCTGCGGAATACCATATATTGTATTGTAAATGGTTGAATAAACATATAATGAAAAGGAGCAGTGCGACTCTATGTTTTGCTGGTTTTTTCCCGGTTAAGGGTTTCCAGGTGAAAATCTCTGTGTTATGTGTGCGCCATTGTGTATTTTCTGTTAATGCTTAAGAATCAATATAAGTTTTTACTTCACTATTAAGGTTTAAAACTTACGAAGACAACCTAGCATATCCTAAACAGTAAGACTCGGCCAATGGAATGAGCTTACAAATGAAAAATGGGTAAAAACCAATGAGGCTCAAACCAAGAGAAAAGAGGAGTTCTGGTCACAAACAAGGCTTGGAACAGTCAGGAACAAGGCCAAAGAAGACTCAGGAACACTCAGAATCAACCCAACAACAAACAAAGGTCCTAAAACAACCAAAGCCAGAGTTGTACGCTGCTGTCGAAGGAAAACCTGCAGGTACCCGTGGGCTATAGTTCAGACAGAAGCAGGTAGACGCGGGTAGAGCTAAGCTCACCCGCAGGTAAGGAAAAGAAAATGAGCAACCAAAGAGTCCAATGGATTAGAAAAATGGTGTTTTCTATAGAGTATCCTAACGGACAATTAATTACACAGAGCTTCGACAAAAAACAACTCTAAATAAGGACTAATGCTCAAAAAATCCCCAAAAATGGATGTTCTCCCCAGTGGAGTCGCCATTTCTGTGTTGGAGAAAACTTCCTATGGCTTGGGGTGGACCACAACAGACAGCTGACTACCAAAAATTAACTCAATTCCCAATGCTATGCTATATAAATGACAATGCTAAGATAATGAAGAAGATAGCCAACCTCAATCCAAACGTTTGATGTAGATCCCTGTTGGAGCTTTCAATCCATGCACTTGAACCTGCAAATTAGTTTTGATAGCCAATTTACAATAAGCGCATATAATATATAAATGACATTAACATCATCAATAGCAATGGTCCATGATATTATAAGTAGATGCAACCCAATGTAATATAAACACATTCACAACATTAATGGACGAGAATATGAGTATTTCTATTAATAAATAATAAGAAGTACAATGTGATACGACCTCTTGTCAGCAACCAATCTAAACCAAGATCCGAATCAATCCACTTGTGCCTCCACCACTTCAATCCTCCATGGAATGGAAAACTCAAACTATGATAGGAGTTTGGAAGGTGAACATAAAGGGTTCACAACTACAAGGATCAATGAGTGTAGACTCAAGATAGGGAAGAAATCCACTAGAGTCTTCTTGCTCTCCTTTCTCCTCCCATCCATAATCCATATGTGCTCAATATATAGTCCTCTCAAAGGTAGATGAAAGGACACATCGAGGCGTTTTTGGGGCAAATGGATGGTCAAAGGTCACCCAATGATCGCTTTTTGGGAGTAAAAAGTAATTAACTAGTGGTTTCTACCATTTTACATGCTACCCGTGGGATATAGTGATGCAACTCATGGGTACGTCCATTGTAATGATGCAGCTAGCGTACAGAGGAAAAAATAGGGAAAAATAGTGTCTTTGGAGGATAAAAAGTGGATCTGAGTCAGTAGAATGGATCCTCTAGGCCAAAGAGTGTTGATGCTCACAAGGTGGAAAATTACATTGTAACATAAATAAACCCTTATGGTTGTTCCATATATATATATATATATATCCTCATCCAAATCTCCATCTAAAAATGTTGTTTTAACATCTAGCTTCTCTAACTCAATATCAAGTAAAGCAACTAGCACTAATACTACACGAATAGAAACAAGCTTAACAACTAATGAAATTTTTTCCTGGAAACCAATACTTTTCTTTTGAGAATATCCTTTTACTACCGGTCTTGCTTTGTACTTTTCAACTTTATCATCAACACCCTTCTTCAGTAGGTAGACCCACTTGCAACCAAACAAATTTCTTCCCTTTGAAAGTTCTACTAAGTCCCATGTTTTATTCTTCTCCAATGCATGCATTTCTTATTTCATTGCTATTTTTCATTTAGCACTTTCAATAACATCCCTCACTTCCTGATAACAACTAGGTTCCCCATCATTAGAAATCAAAGCAACATATGAAACATAACCTTGATATCTTTGTGCAGATTCATGACCTGTGGATATCTCCTTAAAGTTTGTTGTGACATTTCCTCACTTTCATGGAAATTTTTTGTAACCTCATCTTCTTCTTCAGGAACTTCTTAATGCTTCTCCTCTCCTGTAGATGGTTGAGTATCCAACTAAATTTGTTGAATTTTTGGTACTTGTGCTTGTTTCATTTCAACTTCAAGCATGTCTACTTTTATAAGAGGGGATTCACCAAATATTACATCTTTGTTAATTATGATTTTGTGGGTAGTAGGATCCCACAATATGTATCCCTTAAATCCATCACCATAGCCAAAAATATATATACTTATTTGATTTGGGATCTAACTTAGAATGTCGATTCTTAGGAATAAGAGCATAAGCATCACAACCAAAAAAATTCAGGTTTGTATAATCACAAGAATGACCTATCCATGCCACTTCTAGAATCTTACAGACTATTGCAGCCGATGGTGACCGATTTACCAGATAACAAGTTGTAATGATTTATTCTGCTCACAACTCTTGCTGCAACTTTTTATTACTAAGAATGCTCATTGCTCTCTTTAGAAGAGTTATAGTAATGCATTTAACAACACCATTTTGTTGAGGGTATAAATAGTGGTTGTATGCCTTTCGATCCCAACTTCCTTGCAATAATTTTCAAATTCCTTAGATATGAACTCACCTCCATTATTTGTTCTCAAACACTTGATTGGCTCGCTAGTGCTATTTTCAACCAAATCTCTAAACTTCTTAAATTCATTAAACACGTCAACTTTTCTTTTGAGTAAATAGACCCACCCCTTTCTAGAGTAATCATCTATAAATGTCATATAATATGATGATCCTCCAAAAGAAACTATTGGGGATGGACCCCAAAAATTTGAATGAATATAATCACTGATGCCTTTACTTATATGGCTACCTATTTTAAACTTCTACCTTCATTGCTTCCCATAAATCCAATGCTTTTATAAATTCAAAGTCAATTATTTTAAACTTGGAAGTAGATTATGGTTTATTGGTACCATGAGCCATTTCTCGCTCATATGACTCAATCGTTGATGCCATAAACAATTAGTTTCATTTGATTCCTTAGAAACCACTGTTGTTTCATTTATCTTATTACTCCCTTCTAGATGATAAAGGTTCCCAATATTTATAGCCTTCATTACTACCATGGTTCCCTTGGACACCTTCAATACTCCACCTTGACATGTGCATTTATAACCTCCAGAATCCAGAACCCCGAAGAAAATTAAATTATTTTTTAGTTTGGGTACATGCATTAACTATGTTAATGTCCTTAAAATACCATCAAACATTTTAATCTTAATGCTTCCAATACCAACATTTTACAAGAAACATCGTTTCCCATAAAAACAACAAGGTAACCAACAGTTTGGTAAGAAGAAAACCAACTTCTATGTAGACACATGTGATTGAAAGCACGAGAATATAATAACCATTCCTAATGATATTGTGAGAAATTAAAAATAGATAATACTTTTTCAACCATACATGAACTTGTATTATCCAAATTTGCTTCATTTGTGGAGTCTTCCTTGGATGCTTGCCTCTTCCAACAATATTTATTGAGATGCCTTGATTTATTACAGTGCCAACTTGTTTTCTTACCCTTTTCTATTTTTGAATTGGACCTTGATGTACCTCTTGATTTCTCCCCACTTTCTTTAGATTGAACTCTAGACACCATTGCTTTTGATGTGGAGGTTTCTATACTAGATTTATCCACATTTCCTTAGATAACAAAGCTCCCAAAAAAAATCATATTCAAGGGATTTTGTTGAGCTAAACCACATAGATGTGACTAAGTGATCCGGATATTCAAGCAATGAACATTGATAGGTGACTGCCTTATCTTCATAATCGTACTTCAGTTAATTGACAATTCATAGTATTGAAAACATTTAAATGATCAACAATTTGTGTACCTTCTTTCATTCACAAATTGTACAACTAACTCTTCAAGTAGATTTTGTCCATTAATGATTTTGTCATGTAAAGGATTTCCAATCTGCTCCATAATCCTGATGTTGTCTTCTCTCCAACAATGTGAAATAGAATGTCATTTTCCAAACAAAAACGAATAGCGTTGAGAGCTCTTGTATCTAGATATTCATAGTCCTCGTTTTTCATGCCCATAACTCTCTTTGTCCCACTTACTAGTGCATTTTTCATACTTTGTTGAAACAACATATCAGACATTTTAGTTTCTTTATTTTGAAGTTATTCTTTTCATTGAATTTCTCCACCTTGAACTTTGCACTCGACACTTTTTCCATTGAAACAAGCACCAAAATTTTATCACAGTCTCTCCTTCTCCATAATGACTTTCCTCCTTCACCGTGGCTTCTTCAAAATGTAACACACCACCTCAAAAAGGAAAATATTGCATTTGAACAATGAAAAATTCCTTCCTACAAAATTTGACAACATATCATCTAAACAAAACCATTCATTCAGAAATACCCAATTACACAACATTGTTCAAATGTGCATAAATCTATTGGCGCAACTCAACTTCGACCCAGGTTCACTTAAATAATCACCAACAAAATCCAATACACTGACACTTTTGACATCACTTGCAAGCGAGTGAAGTCTCACCCGAGGTATCTATGGGATCTACAGGAAGCAATTTTTTGTAGTTGAGAAGGAGGATGAACCAAACCCATAACAATCTTACATAATAGAGCTTCGACAGATCATCGTATTCCATACAAGGGATAAAATAACTATGGCATTCATTCATAAATTCACAGTATTCATAACCATTCACAATAGATCACCGATTCATGACATTTAATCCACAATGCAAAATAAGTAAAGGAACATTGGCCACAAAATCATCAACCACACACATTTGACACCATGATTTTAACATGGAAACCCAACTTGCAGAAAACCATAAAATCGCCATTCATTCATGATTCGTAGTATCCAAGGTATGGATAAACATATGGATCCACTCCTGCTTAGGTACATGTTCCCATTCCTTAGTACATGATTCCAAGTGATCTAGAGGACTAGTTAGCCTAGTATACATTTCCTTGTTATAATAGATTCCTTCTCCAAATTTGACTTCTAGCATCTTTCTGCATTGCGACCAACCCTGTATCTTCTCCTTATGGGAATCCCACCACCTGGATGGAGTAGCTTTCAATGCTACATCTACAGCTAATATTCTTTGCTACTCATGTACCTTGATTTCTTAATCAGAAATGAAAACATCTAAATTGGGAAACCCTTCATAAGTAGGTAGATCACATGAATGAATAGCGCTACTCTAGATCACATGAATGAATAACGCCACTCATTCATGAGTCACTATTGATCATCCTATTGCATTTTCTAGTAGAAATTTATCTACTGCAAAAAGAAGTTATACTACAACCGAAAGAGAAGGATAAGCTATGGTTTATGCATTGCAAAAATTCAGGTATTATTTGTTAGGGGGTCATTTTAAAATGTTTATAGATCATTATGCTTTGAGATACTTGGTCAGCAAGCTAGTGTTGGGCAGGGGAGAATCTGCAGGTGGCTCTTATTATTCCGAGAATAGGATTTTGACATCATAGTTACGCCAGGAAGGTTGAATGAGGGGCCTGATCATCTATCAAGGCTAGAGATACGAGAAAAAACAGTTAATATGGACGACAACCCTCCAGATGCGCAGCTGTTTTCGATCAAAATGGTAGATGAATACTTTGAAGACATTGTAAACATTTTGACCATAGGTATGGCACCCATAGGGTTAACTTTCAATCAAAATAAGCATTTGGTTGTCAAAGAAGTAGACTATCAACTGATAGCAGTTCAGTTATATAGGTTGGGACTAGATGAAGTATTAAGACATCGTGTTATGAAGAATGAGCGATAGATGATTTTGGCCAAAGCTCATGAAGTTCTTGCAAGGAGCCAGTACACATGAAAGGCTACCACACAAAAAATAATGATTAGGGATGTGGTGGACTACACTTGACAAAGATGCTAAGGAATATTGTAGGTCCTGCAATGTATGCCATAGGATAGGAAAACCATCCAGGAGGGACGAGATGCCATTAGTACCATAGGTAACTTTATAAGATTTTGAGAAGTGGGTCGTTGATTTTGTGGGACCAATCAACCCACCTGCAAAGCGAACAGGAGTGCAATACATTATAACTGCAGCAAACTATCTAACTAGATGGGATGAAGCTGAACTAGTGAAGGACTGTAGTGCTACAACTTCTACAAAGTTCCTATTTTAGAATGTAGTAACTAGATTTGGATGTCCATGAATGTGATTACGTGATCAAGGATCTCATTTTGTTAAGAAGACTATCAAGGCACTTACACAAGAATTCTAGGTATATCATCATAAGAGTACTGCATATCATCCACAAGCTAATGGGATTGTCGAAGCTTTCAACAAAATCCTAGAACATGTATTGACAAAGGTCTGTAATGTGAACCGTGACAATTGGGATTTGAAGGTCCTTGCAGTTTTATGTGTGTATAGGACAACTTGCAATAAGTTGATCAGCCAGACACCCTTCAGGCCGGTATATGGTCAAGAAGTTTTCATGCCAATGGAATACGTTGTGCCAACATTGAGGGTTGCTTCCTTCACAAGTATGTTGGACACTGGTGCTATTGAGGAAAGGTTGATGCAGTTGCTTCGATTGGAAAGAGATATATTTATCATGGGATTTCAGCAGCAAGTCCAAAAAGATAGAGAGAAGGCATGGCATGATTGCCACATAACGAAGAAGCAGTTTCGACATGGGGATCTAGTAATCTTATACGATAGTAAGTTCTTCAAACATACTTGTAAGCTAAGAATGCACTAGCTAGGACCCTATGTGATTAATTATGTGTTAGAAGGACGTGTTGTAGAATTGAAAAAATTAAATGGGGAGGCCCTCAAGGGTTTAGTTAATGGAAGTCGGCTGAAACCTTATAAGGAAAATCATGCATTCCCACACTGAACATGCATATAAATAAAAAAAAGGAAACCCCAACATATTTATATGTTGAAATTTAGTATATTCTATGTCGAAGTTTAGTCCGTGTCCAAGTTTTTCTTTTGTCGAAGTAGGTGTTCGTACATAGCAGTAACTCTGTCAAAGTTAATGTTATGTCGAAGTAGCCCGAATGCTCATTAATTTCTACATTATGGCACACAAAGTGACAACGTTAGTGGGGAAACTATAAATAAATTTTGAAAAGACCCACTTGTGTGAACAAAGTTTCCTCCAAAAAGGGTAATTATTGTAGAGGATTTAGTCACCGAATGTAGGGAGTAGCATCGAAAAGACAGATTGGAGAAGGATTAAAAATCATATCAAGTCAGGTAGTTGGGTCATTGTTTACTGATTGATTAAGTGAATTGAGAGAGCATAAACCCAAAGTGTTAGAATGTTGAACAGCTAAGAACAAAAATCTATAGCAATGGAGGTATATTTTTCTAAAGTAAGTGTTGATCAAGTATCCATCGAGGAAATCGCAGTAGAAGAAAGCACTATGATTTCCAAAGAAGATCCAAAAATCATGTCAGCGCAAGTTTTGGTCAAGCCGCCGAAAAATAAATGGTCATAATCTCGTGCGACAGCTACAGAAGAAAGTTAAAAGAAGAATCATGATATGGAAGCATCGGGGTTTGTCTCTACCTTCCTACTTCCGCAATATGTATCGCCTAGGAAGCCCAATGCAAAATCAGTCAAGTTGGAAAAGAATTCTAAGTATGCACCGGTACTTCTTGCGATACCGAAATGTGTCATAATTCAAGGGGACATAATGGGTAAGATTACAAAGTTATCATACATAGACCACGATCTTGCTAAGTTCCCAGAGTTTGCTATGACAAAGTACATGGAACCAATATTATCACCAGAAACTCGAGCTATTGTCCTTGAGCCTATGCCTTTGCCTCTTGGGTTGCAGTGATCGAGTGTTTTGTTGCTCCTTGATGTACCTCATTTTGGGAGGACCACTGAAGTGAATGCATATGTTAAGCAGTTGTTACTCTATGTGCATGGTGGATTTTTTTGGTTGGACAAGAAAATTTCGATTGACTCAGATTTGATTACACAAATCACAGGCTTTCCAAAAGCGGGGGTCGACCCTGCCACATTATTTGTGGATAAAGAAAAAGATAGAGAGCTTACGAACAAGACAAAGGCCAAATACAATTTGATGAAGGATGAGAGGGGTTATGAGATAGCCTCTATCAAATACTAAGATGTGTGCTTTGTAGAAAATGTGGTAGCCAACAAAGTGCTGAGGAAGTGTCGTCCTAACCAAGTGCTTTCTTCAGTTATTGTAGTAACAGAGAAATGCACAAAGGGTGTGAAAATGAACTGGGCTACTTTTCTCTTGAATGAGTTCCTCAACAACTGTCAAGATGCGCTGGGAAAATTTAATCCATTTCATTACTCATGCCTTATAATTTTAATTTCATTTGTTGCTTGGGAAGAACCAGAGGAGTACTAGGAGATGAAAATTCGAAGCGGTCAATGCTTGGCCTCCAGATATGCCAATCTATGGTACAGTGATAAGTCTAAGAGGTTGATTGACAATAATGTTGCTTTCTACATGCATAAAGAATCACTTTGGCACAATCTTCTGATCATTTCGCGCATAGAGGCATAGGTGGTTTATAGGTTCAGAGCGGTTATCAGATTCAACGCAAGACCCCATCATATGTATGTGTAGGAAAGACATGACCCATACAAGCAGTCGCTAGTCACCAGCTACAAGATTTATGAACAAGATGTCCTCTGCATCTCTGATGAATGGCCCTTGGAGTGGAAGGTCCCTATTGAGGCTGAACATATATCACCAGACGTGTCGCAACGGGATCTATCATAAGGAGGGACTTCGTGTCAAAATCAAAATGGGGCTCATGGTGAAGATAAGGATTTCCATCCCATTTGAATTTCTAGTGGTAATAGCCATGACCAAGAAAATTCACAAGAACAAGGCCTAGAATCAAGCACAATACAGACAGATCCAAGCCATGGTGACAAAAGGAAAGCAGCCGGTGCGACGTAGGGGCAGAGAAAAAATTCAAAGGCAGAAAAGAAAAAAGTTGTAATGGCTCTAGTTGAGGATGATATCAACATCCTATATGATAGGATGACATAAGTAGCAGAGGAAGCATCAAAATCAGTCGAAGAAAAGACTCTGCAGTTGTTTGGAGGAGTGATGGATCAACTTATTGGTCTCCGATAGGCTATTTAGGGACTCCAAATTGCTCTAGTCCAGTTTGGAGGTGCACAACAAAAGGAAGGAAGGTTAGATGAGGACAAGGTTCCCCAGGAATCCACTCTTACGATGGGTAGGGAAGTGCAATTGCTGCAACGAACAATGAATTTTGATGAAGTAGGATTGTAGGAGTAGGCTCATCAGTTGAGCTATATAGCTTTGAAGTTATCACTATTGCATGTGTTTATGTTGTAGAATATCCAGCAAAATGTTGCAGAAGAGATAAAGGTACGCAAAGAAACCACCTATGGTGAGATGACTAAGTATCATGCTCAACATTATACTTTGCAGGAAGAATATGCGAAGTTGTAGAAATATCAGGAAGAGATTGCTATATAGAAGGAGAAGTCGTAGAATGTTGTTGTGGTAGCTTGTTGCATAATACTAGAAGCTAAAGTAGTTGAAGACATGGTTGCCGAGAAAAAAATGACGTGGCTAATCAGAGCCATTTCAAGGTTTTGAGAGAAGATTGTCAAATTGGAGACGAAGTTAGTGCCTAGTACCCTGCCAGAAGTTACTGCACAACGTAGTGAAGATGTAATCGAGGCCATCAAATCAATCAAAAGTTTCAAAGGTGAAAGTGTGAAGCTATTTGAAGACGCTACGCAGGCATGGGCGACGCTATTTGATGATGTCAAGCTTCAAGATATTAATAACAAGTTGGAAGAAACACAAACTAAGATGTTGAGCTTGAAGGGTCAAATCAGGACCTTATCACCTGTTGATAGGATGGTAAAGGTTGCATAAAACAAGTTGTTGCAACATGAAGTCAACCAGCCGAGGATTGACCAACAAAAGTGGGCAATTTTGGCGATTTTTAGATCAAACATTTTTTATCCCATGGAATTTAAGCGAATCAATTTAGAAAAAGAAAAAAATTGGCAAATCTTTTTTGGAAAAAAGTAAAAAATTAGCTCATGGGCTAAATTTCACCCCTAAAATTTTCCCTGTCCATAATAGATTGAAAAGTCCTACTATTTTTCTTCACACTTAACTGCCCATTAAAAGAGATGGAGGCTAAGAAACTTCATGGCCACCAAATTGATGAAGTTGGAGCTCATTTATAGTTGAATGAACACGAGGTTTAAGGTCTCCATACTATTCTTCACATTAGCCTAGTGTTCATAGTACTATTTATGATTATATTTGTTGTGACTATTTGTTTGAGACGTTGATAGGCAATGTTGCAATGCATTGATGTTTATAATTGCAATGTTTATTTATCCTAAGGTGGGTGGGGTTTGACCTCTTGTGATAGATGAGTGATCATGATGCTAACTCTGAGATGTCCATCACTTTCCATCATAATTAGTGGCTCTCACTGTTGTGAGTTTGAAACCATATTGAAGTCTCCCATCACTATTCTTAAAGCTTTGATACACATCAACTTTAAGATTCTTCATTATCAAGTTGACTTCTATGATATTTTCATCAAAGTGTGATCTTTTCATGAACTTTGATGAATCAATATAATATTTGGAATTGGGTGTGGGGTTTTGAATTTTGATGCAAAAGTTATGCTCAAATCAATATATTCACATTGATTACACAAATTTATCCGTTAATTGTACAAAAGACTAGTTTAATTGGTTGTTGTCGATGTTGTTGGATATTTGACTAATTTCGTATCAATAAGTACTTGATTGAAAGCCTATAAATAAAGCACACTTGTCTACACAAACAACTTTACTAAAGATGCCATCAATAAATATCAAAAAACATCTCTTAAATTTAATGACAAAATTTTCCATTAAAAAAATATAAAATAAAATAAATCACCCTCTAATATCATAACATTGAATTACAACTGTGATTTGAAAAGACAAGATATTCTGTAAAAAAATATGTATAACATTGAGTGTACATTTAAAATATAAAATAAAATAAATCACCCTCTAACATCATAACAGTGAATTACATATGTGATTTGAAAAGACAAGATATTCTATAAAAAAATATGTATGACATTGAGTGTACGAAATATACATATGGGAGAGGAAGGTGGGACCGCACGTATCAAAGGGCACTTCAACGTTAGATATAGCCTTGGCTCTTATGCCCTCTCAGCTAAGTGAGAGGCAAATGGCCGTTGAGTTGTGAGCCACTCAATCCATTTGAGTGGTGACAAATGGATTTCAAATATATATTATAAACTTAAATTTTGAATGAGGAGTTTGATATTTTGTCGTTTTAAAGGTCGTGCCCTTATCGTTTAGGGTAGAGTGTCCTCACCTACGTACATTTTGGACATACCCCTTAAGACAAACTTTATAGATGCCAACTCTAGCTAAAGACACCTTTGCCAGAGGGGAATTTTTTTATCTCTTTGGTCTAACAAATTAGAGATTCTTCGCATACTTCTCAAAGTGTGAGATATTTTCCTTAAATGGGGACATGGCCTAAAGAGGTTGGGAATGACCAATCATGATGTTGTAACCGACCATTGGTGGAATCTTCTAGAATTTGGGTGAGGTTTTGGGAGAATGTACACCATTGTGGAATCTTCTCGAATTTGATAGAGAAATGACCACATTGCAGATTAAAGGGAAAAATCTATGTGGCAAAATGGCTATAGTTCACCCACTTGTATGTCATACCTTAAAAGAAGATTGAGTGGGTCTATGATGTCTGTACTCTCTAGAATCTCAAATTTGTTATCAATTTTATATAAGAAACCATAAAATCTCAAATTTGTTATCAATTTTATATAAGAAACCTAGGTTTCTTAATGTGAGGAAAAAATCTTAATATGGAATCCAACTCCTAATTTGTCTCTTTGTTGAGTGTATAGTGTTGTATATTGAGATGCTTGGGTTATGCATAATCATTGGGATTTTAACATTGTTGTACACCATTGTGGAATCTTCTCTAATTTGATAGAGAAATCACCTCATTGGAGATTAAAGGGAAAATTTATGTGCCAAAATGGTTATAGTTCACCCACTTGTATGTCACAATCTTCTATGGTGTGGAATCTTCTCGAATTTGATAGAGAAATCACCTCATTGGAGATTAAAGGGAAAATCTAGGAATCTTCTCGAATTTGATAGAGAAATCACCTCATTGGAGATTAAAGGGAAAAGCTATGTGCCAAAATGGCTATAGTTCACTCACTTGTATGTCACACCTTAAAAGAAGATCGAGTGGATCTATGTTTTCTGTACTCTCTAGAATCTCAAATTTGTTGTCAATTTTATATAGGAAACCTAGGCTCCTCAACGTGAGGAAAAAATCTCAATATGCAATCCAACTCTTAATGTGTCTCTTTGTTGAGTGTATAGTGTTGTATATTGAGATGCTTGGGCCATGCATAATCATTGGGATTTTAACATTGTTGTTGAGTGTATAGTGTTGTATTTTAACATTGTTGTTGAGTGTATAGTGTTGTATTTTAACATTGTTGTTGAGTGTATAGTGTTGTATATTGAGATGCTTGGGCCATGCATAATCATTGGCATTTTAACATTCTTGTAATGGGTATGTTAATAACATTCATTATTCAACCACTATAAAAAATCTTAGTTTTATTTTATGATATATTTATTGTTTAGAAGGATGATTGGTTTATAAATTGTTAAACCAATCAATAATCATTTATAAAATCTTTAGTATCTCCCCTTCCTAATTTTATGAATTTTGATTGTTAACTACTTATAATGAAAGGGAACTTTAAAAATGTAATAGTATATTGTTTGTCTCAAAAATTAACTTAACAAACTGAGAGGGGAAATGTTCTTTAAAAGTGTTCACAATGCATGCATTTACACTCTTGTTTACTACCATATACCTTTAATAGAATTTGTCTAGAAATATATTTTCATAGTTAGTATATAAATGGTTAAACCAATTAATAATTATTTATAAAATCTTTAGTATCTCCCCCTTTATAATTTTATGAATTTTGATGGTCAACTACTTATAATGAAAGAGAACTTTAAAAATGTAAAAGTATATTGTTTGTCTCAAGAATTAACTTAACAAATTGAGAGGGGAAATGTTCTTTAAAAGTGTTCACAATGCATGCAACTTAACAAACTGAGAGAGGAAATGTTCTTTAAAACTATTCACAATGCATGCAATTACACTCTTGTTTACTACCATATACTTTTAATAGAATTTGTCTAGAAATATATTTTCATAGCTAGTTCTTTCACATACATAAATGGAGAAAATCCCTGATGAAATTACTTCCATTGTAGTCACATTTAGAATGTGCCACTAGTGAGAAACACTCAAAAGGATGTGGAAGAAATTCATGGTAGTATGAACCAACACAAGGTTAATGCCTAATTTTCCTATGTATTTGAGAAACACTCAAGAGGATGTGGAAGAAATTCATGGTAGTATGAACCAACAAAAGGTTAATGCCTAATTTTCCTAGGCATTAGACCCTTTGAAGGCTTAGAGTCGATTCGACACTCCAAGAGAAATCACAAAAAAGTAGATGAAGAGCATCAACCTAATTGGAAAATAAATTGAAAAATAATTTTACTTTCCTGTATTTTTATAAGAACTTATACATGTAAACTTAGTTGTAAGCTACCAAGTAATGTGAATGATAATAACAATTTTGATTTGTAACCATGTCAAAGGAGGCTCTCCCTATTGTTGTCCATATTTGACAAGCTTCATGATCTTTGTATACTAAATGTCTTGTTCACATGTAATCTTCTTATTTTGTTAATATAATATATCTAATATTTTTCAAAGAAAACATTATAGGAAAATCCAAGGGATGCTTCTCCACATTTTATAGATGGCAAACTTGTTGAGATAAATTAGTATGCCTCACTTAAGAAAATTTAGTTAAAGTATCTAACATGAATTTAGTGAAACATCTATCAACAATATCAACAATCAATTAGATTAACCTTTTATATTAGGATAATCTATCTCTTAACTTAAATAATAATATTATAAAATTTATAGTTATTTTTTATAAGATAAAATATTTTTTTATAATTAATATGTAAAATATTATAAAATTTTAACCTTATATTATTACAATAGAACCTACTTTAATGATCTTACATTTATCCAATAGATCTAAATTATGAAATGCAAGTCTGTGATAACTAATGCAAATACATTATCTATAATTATAAAAAAATACATTATCTTTAATTATAATATATATATATATATATATATTATTATATGAATATACATGATGTTTGGAAATTTCAATGGAGTGTCATACTAAGTAATTAATTTCTCCCATGTAATAACATATCATAGTTATAATCATGTGTTTGGTGTTATATCACTGTAAATTGTAACCTGATAATTCAATATTTTAGGACATTTAGTGAGCTTTGTGTAAGAGGTTAGTGTCAATCAAGGTGGTAACGGAGTTGATGTGGTTGGTATGGTTGATTTGAAGGTAGATTTGATGGAAAAGGATCCATTTCTGCTGCTGTAGGAGCCATATATTGGCCCACATGACAAAGTTTGAGATGGATCAGATTATATATTTTAAAAAGGGCCACATGAGTGGCCCCTTGATAACATGTTTCTTGGTATGGGAGATGTTTCATTGTGTTCTCAGGGCTTTATGGGTGGCATAATAGATTTGAGCAATCTCAATAGATTGTGTACATGTTCTTTAGTGATTGCTAAGAAAAAAAAACGAAAGGTGATACATTCTATGGGAGGAGGAGTGTATTTGGTTTTCGGGAAAGACATGAGTTATGGAGATTGTGGAACTAGAAGGCTGAGCACTAGTCATGAATTTTTATGGTCATCAAGTTGGCATGCCTTCGTTGTCAACTTGGGTGTAGGAAATGTGGGATTCGTTCGTGGGTTGCAACCCATTTTTACATTCCTTGCTGAGAGGGTGGATGGGTTTTGGTTTTTGAAGGGAGAAGGATGCTCAATGAGTAATGCAATGGTGATAGTTCTTGGAGAAACACATGTTGGCTTTAAAAATGTGGTTCCCGTTATTTGACCCCAAGGATTAGTTTTCAACCAACACACTAGTGTGGGTCAAGTTAACCCAACTTCCATTGGATTTTTGGTTAGAGACAGTGTTGAAGGCAATAGGAGACATGTTGGAAAATTCATTTCCATGGATGAAAGTTCCTTGGATGGTCCATTGTGCTTAGTGGAAAATATCTTGGTTGAATTGAACATTTGGCAAGTCCTTTATTAATCCATAGAGTTGATAGTAGGTGAAAAGTCATATTTTCAATTTTTAGATTACATCAATGTGCCCTTTAGATGTGCCCTATGTCACCTTTATGGGTATGTGTTGTTTTATTGCCATCTTTGTTTCTAAAGATAGGTGTGGAAGCCAAAGCATCTAAAGGAGGGGGAGGAGATTGTTTGAGAGGTGTTGGGATCTTAGACCCATGTAGGTGTTGGCAAGGAAGTGAGGGATACAAAGGAATGAGATGATGTTTCTTCAGGAAAGTGGATAATGGTTTTGGAGGCTAATACTCTACAAGAGTTTGTTGTGGGTGATATTTATATCCTAGTGATTATTGGGCATCGGCCATTAACCACATGTCAACGAATTGTTCAGGATGTAATTGGAGACGTCGAGCTATCCCCAAGGCAACTGATCCAGTTGTATAATATTTGGAATGCAGGTGCTTCAGGGGACAATCATCCATGTAAGTACTAGAAATAAAAGCCCCATTTCTAGTGTTCAACCTATTTCAGCTTATGGCAATCCTTCTTTTAATTATCATCATTTTTAAGGGGGGGTCCATGTATGAGGGTTTAGAGGTGGAAGGATTTGTAGTGTGTCTATTCAAGGACCCAGTTTCAATTTCTTGAATCCTCTAGAAAACAAAGTCTAAAGGCATTAGTCATTTTACCTCTAGACAAAGGGGTAGTTGTTGATGTATATGTAACTTCGGAATGTATTTCATATATGTATATTGTATTCCTATAGAGATGTTATTATTCCTCTATACGGAAGTGTTTGTATTCCTATAGAGATGTTATTATTCCTCGATACAGAAGTGTCGTCATTTATATTCTAAGTGTTGTAACTTATACTTGATGGGTTATTAGACCACCTTGATGGGGTCGACCCTGTATAAGTCATGTGGGTTAATGGGTTATTAGACCACCCTATTGGGGGGCGTCCCTGTCAGCATTATGTTATGTGGTTAAGTTAAGGCTGACATAGTAAAGGTTATTAGGCAAGTCAAGTCAAGTATAAATAGAGTGCGGGAGGCACTCTATTTGATCATTCTATCTTTCTCACTCATACTCTCATTGGAGAGTGGCGCACCTGTGGAGGAGGAGAAGATATTGCTAGGAGGACTATCTCTTGTACTTGGTTTGTATCATTGCTCTATCTATCTCTGAGGAAGTTGTGGGGTTTTTCACCTTCTTGGTTTTCCCCGGTGAAACTCTATGTCTCTTGTGTGCTTGCACTATTGTGTCCATGATTGATATGCTGTAGATATGTTGTAGATATGCTGTACATGTTATTCTCTCAGTTAATATCTTAGATCAGATTGAAATTCTGAAAAACTAACATGGTATCAGAGCTAGCCTGAAAGAAGGCATGGTATGGCATTTATGACACTTGTTGCACTTACGAAGCTAGGGCTTGATATAGCAAAAACCAATCATCGCATAAATTTCGCTATAAATCCATTTCGGAGAGGTTTCAGGATCTAAAAATATTACAGGTCGAAGATAAGATCCCCATGTACCTTGTGTCCAAAGGAAAACCTCTAATTCGTTGTACTTTGGGATTTAGGATTTGTACAATATAGGGTTTCTGCCTCTTCCAGATCTGAGTCATAAACAGGTGACCTAGGAAAAAAGGTCATAACATGAGCTAGGAATATCCAAATGAAATTTCGTAAAAAGTGACAGGTATGGAACGGACTTTACTTTCTCAAGTAAGTTTTTCAGAGGCCGAAACTGAACCAGTGACACATGGCACACCGTACAAGTGTGCCCTCCTATTTTATCCCATAAACAGGTCACGTTGCGACACTTGGCATAACTCTCTCTCATAGAGTCGAATTGAGGTCATACCTACGGGGTTGGAAAGATAACCGGTCGGGATACCACATGAAGAATGTTCAGACCCTGTAGATCAGAAATTTAGGAGTTACACCAGAAACAATCAGCTGCATATTTCTGTCAAAACAAAATTGGATTTTGAGCACCTTCATTCATGGCTCCGAGAATTTAGGGTTTCGGAGAATGTTGGAATTTTTGTATAGGAGACCACGGCTGGATGCTCCTCATCAAAATCGAAATTTATAGACCAAGATCAAATTTTTTGGTTGGGCAGAAGGCCGAGCTTAATCAAACCCTTGTTCGGGACTTTGATCGGAAAGGTGAAAAATTAGGGCTTCTGCAAAAATGGGAATTTTTGAAATCTGTGACCATAGCTGGAAGATCCTTGGAAAAATCGAAGTTTAGAGCTTTGGATCAAACTATTTGGTTGGGTGAATCCCCGAGAAACTCAAACCCTAATTCAGGGTCCTCCTTAGTGAATCTGGAAGATTGAAAAGCATTTATGAAGGGTGAAACTTTGCAGTTTTCAAATTCTGGGTATACCAGGTTGATCAACTCATCAAGGCACATATTTCTATCCTTTCAGAAGTTTGAAATTCAAAGTTTTAATTTTTAGGGTTTCCCTGACAAACCCTAATCTAGCTCCAGATCCAATTTCTACAAATCAAGTGGATCGGGTTAATCCTAGAAGAGAATGGATTGGTCACCTACATAAGTGAAGAAGTTCCTGTTTCAGAGGGAGATGAGGCCAAGGCCTTACATAAGAAGATTACAAGCAATATCGATAGGTATGACTTATGGGTATGTTTCGAGATTTGTTCATGATTAAGTTTATGGTATGTTTTTTTTCATTAAGTTTAGTACAATATTGATTAACTTTAGACTTGTCGTATCACCTTAATAGAGTTATGAATGCAGATATTCATTGATTGGGGTTTTGACACTTATGATTGTACTAATGCTTTGTGGTGTTGCATGAGGTTGATGTTGTCCGCTAACATGAAAGGTACATCAAGAAAGACAAATCATGTTCTAGTTCAAGAACATATGACCATGGTGACATGAAGACAAAGATTCATCCATTGTCATGGATCACATAGAAGATCTACTTACGAGGTATGTATAACTTGGTTCCATAATGATTAACCTATGAGATATGCAGGTTACTAGCACAAGTCATTTAAGAGAACAAGAAGACATAATGTGGGTATGTTAGACATAACCAACTAACATAGTAATCCGGGTATGTTTTTCCTATATCAAGCTAGAATCCTACCTTGTGTTAGGATCTTATACTGTTGTATTGTTGATAATGATTATTCATGAATTTAGAAATGTAAGTAATCAAGGGTTTATGCATATTATGTCTCTTACCTTGATTGATGATGTGACTAACCAGAAAATTTCTTTGGTCAAATATGAATATGCATGAGTAAGAGAAGTCTTCCCTAAAACATTGAATGCTAATGCTTATTATCTATTTTTGAAATGATCATAACTATACATGTTTAAGATTATTGTGTTTTGATAGTATTGAGATTATACTAATGAATGTATGATTATGTATGAGATCTCAATGGTAACACAATGATGATACTAGTAAACATGCATAGTGATCGAGGATGGATATAAGTTCAAGGACATGTAATCCAGGAAGCAAAGATCAAGAGGGAGCACACTCCAATAGTTTCTGCAAGGATGAAGACATTCAGAGGGAGTCGACCACTTCTCACATCATAATGGAATTGTAGAAAGGAAGAAAAGACTGAGAGGGAGTCAACCAAACAAACAAACAAAGATAAATATTTGAATTATCATTTCTTGCATATTTGATTGTTTAAATAATATTGTTTAATGATGTATGTACTGATGTTCCTAGAATTAGGCTGTGTATTTTGGCATATTAGAATAATTGCATTAATGAACAACATACTACTAATATGCATGTAATGGTTAAGTGGCCTATGGCACTGTACAACATTCCATTGCTACTTATCTAGAATGAAACCTCTTTGCTGACATGTTGAGAATAGTGCAAAACTCTTAACAATGTTCTAGTAGAGATTGGAAGGCATCTAGAAAGTTACAGGATATGGATGAATGTTGTATTGAAGCATTGGCTAAAATAATTGCATGACTGTATGACATATTTCTTTATGTGTAAGAATTTGTTCTGAAAACTATGAGAAGTTTCTAATCATGCAATTTAACTTGTTTTGTAGGAAAGATCGTATACGAGCTCCTACAAAAGAAGGACTACAACATTTGTTTCAGCAACAAAGTTATCTATTGAAGATATTGAATATATTGAAGTTCCCAGGATTCGGGAAGAATGCCATGATCGAGGAGTACCAGTCGATCATGAAGAATGATGTTTGGGATGTAGTCCCAAGACCTGAAGGGAACTCTGTTGTGACTTCCAAATGGATCTATAAGATCAAGCATGCTATAGATAATAGCATGGAGAAATACAAAGCGAGGTTTGTAGCTTGTGGCTTCTCTCAAAAAGAGGGATTGAGTATGAAGAGACTTCTACACCTATAACGAGGCACACTTCCATCAGATCAGTACTTGCTCTGGCTGCAGTGATGAAATGGAAGATACACCAAATGGATGTCAAGATAGCTTTCTTGAATGGTGTAGTCGAAGAGGAAGTGTATGTGGAGCAGCCACTCGATTTTGAGACACATGACAGAGGGACTCATGTGTGCAACTTGAAGAAATCCCTGTATGGTTTGAAACAGGCACCCAGGACTTGGTACGACAGTGTAGACAACTTTCTATCCAGTTTGGATTTACCAAGAGTAAAGCAGATTCCAACCTTTACTACAAGGTTGAGGAAGGAAATCTAGTGATACTACTTCTGTATGTGGATGACCTATTTGTTACAGGAGAAGATAGTTTGATTGTTGATACCAAGAGGAAGCTTGCTGCCGAGTTTGAGATGAAGGACTTGGAGATGATGCACTATTTTCTAGGCATGGAGGTGTGGCATAGTGCAGATGTAATCTTCCTTGAACAAGGGAAATATGCAGTGGAGATCCTGAAGAGGTTTGAGATGATGGACTACAAGGCCATGGCCACACCTATGGCATCAAACCTGAAGCTTCTGTGTGATGCTTCATCTGATCTAGTTGATGTCATAGTGTATCGTCAGATGATTGGGTCCTTGATGTACCTGACGAATACGAGACTAGATATTTGCTTTGCGGTGAACACATTGAGCCAGTTCCTGATGGATATGAGGAGTGTTCACCTAGTTGCTGTAAAGCATATTTTGAGGTACTTGAAGGGTACGGTTGATTATGGGCTCAAGTATGATGCGAATCAAAAGTTTAACCTAGAGGGTTATGTTGATTTAGATTGGGCAGGAAGTGCTGCATATAGGAAGAGCACTTCCGGGTGCTGCTTCAGTATGGGATCAGGTGTGATCTCTTGGTTTAGCAAGAAGTAGTCCTGTGTAGCACTGAGTATAGCCGAAGCAAAGTATGTTGCAGCTTGTTCGGCTAGTTGTGAGGTATTATGGCTAAGAAAGCTACTATCTGAGCTATTTGATCTCCTGTTGGATGCTACTGGTATCTTTTGTGACAACCAGAGTTATGTGAAGCTATCTGAGAACCTGGTGTTCCATGACAGTTCAAAGCACATAGAGATCAAATATCACTATATCAGGGATATGGTGCTGAGAGGAGCAGTGAAGCTCTTGTATGTTGTGACGGATGAGCAGGTTGCAGATGTGTTGACGAAACCACTAGCTAGAGTGAAGTTTGAGTACTTCAGAGGGAGGCTTGGTGTTCTTCAGATTGATGACACTTTAAGGAAGAAGTGATGGACACATTTGCAGAAGCCAATCCAAGCATGGTGGTAGGAGGATCCTCCCATGGTTGTGGATGTAAGCACTGTGTGATGAGCATCAGGACGATGCTCCAGTTACTACTCTGGATATGATCAGTTGGATTAGGTATATGATATGCATTAGGTAGATGCATGATATGTATCAAGTGGATCATGTATATGATATGCATCAGGTCGATGCATGATATGTATCAGGTGGATACATTGTATGATCAGGTGGATCATGTATATGATATGCATCAGGTAGATGCATGATATGTATTAGGTGGATACATTGTATGATCAGGTGGATCATGTATGTGATATGCATCAGGTGGATGCATGATATGTATCAAGTGGATACATCGTATGATTAGGATGATCATGTGTGATGAGTATCAAGACGATGCTCTGGATGACTTGCATCAGGACAATGCAGAGATGATGATCAGGATGATCATGGACATTAGGATGATGTAGATGAGTATTAGGTTGATTCTCTATGGCCATGGACAGGTTGTGCAGATAAGCATATAATAGCGCCCTGGGAGATTTGCAAATGCTCTTGCTAGGTTTTTCCGCTGGCATATAATAACTCCCTGGGAGATCTGGAAAATGCTCTTTCGAGGTTTTGCTTGGAGGGACATATAATAGCACCCTGGGAGATTTGCAGATGCTCTTTCTAGGTTTTCCCGCTGGCATATAATAGCTCCCTGGGAGATCTGGCAAATGCTCTTGCTAGGTTTTGTCCATGGCATATAATTTCTCCCTGGGAGATCTTGTAGGTTGTGATGGGCACGTAATCAGTCCTAAGATGCTCTTGCTAGGTTTTGCTTGGTAGCCTATAATGTCTCCCTGGGAGATCTTGTAGGTTGTGTTGGGCACGTTATCAATCCTAAGATGCTCTTGCTAGGTTTTGCTTGGTCAAATGTAATAGCTCCCTGGGAGATCTGATACGTTGAGCAATGTGCTCGTAATAAGTCCTGGGATGCTCTTGTTAGGTTTTGTTGACGCACGTAATAAGTCCTAAGGATTCCACAGTATGGCCAGTGATGATGAAGACCTATAGGTGGTGGGCCTACATCCAGTATGAAAAATTGCTGGCTCTGTAGAAATTCCTATGACGAGTAGATTCAGAGATTGATTGAGATACCAGCATCTGTGACGATGACGATGATTTGAGGATGATGATCCGCTGATGATGATCCAGAGAAGAAGACTTGTGCTAGAAGATCTATGTTGAGAAATACCTTCCTATTTAAGAGGGAGTGTTGATGTATATGTAACTTTAGAATGTATTTCATATATGTATATTGTAATCCTATAGAGATGTTATTATTCCACTTTACGGAAGTGTTTGTATTCTTATAGAGATGTTATTATTCCTCTATATGGAAGTGTAGTCATTTATATTGTAAGTGTCGTAACTTATACTTGATAGGTTATTAGACCACCTTTATGGGGTCAGCCCTTTATAATTCATGTGGGTTAGCGGGTTATTATACCACCCTATTGGGGGTCGGCCCTGTCAGCATTATGTTATGTGGTTAAGTTAAGGCCGACCTAGTAAAGGTTATTAAGCAAGTCAAGTCAAGTATAAATAGAGTGCGGGAGGAACTCTATTTGATCATTCTATCTTTCTCACTCATACTCTCATTGGAGAGTGGCGCACTTGTGGAGGAGGAGAAATTGCTGCTAGGAGGACTATCTCTTGTACTTGGTTTGTATCATTGCTCTATCTATCTCTGAGGAAGTTGCGGGGTTTTTCACCTTCTTGGTTTTCCCCGGTGAAACTCTATGTCTCTTGTGTGCTTACATTCTTGTGTCCATGATTGATATGATGTAGATATGTTGTAGATAATATGTACATGTTATTCTCTCAGTTAAGATCCTAGATCAGATTAAAATTCTGAAAAACCAACAGTAGTCCCCATCTGTTGAGATAACAAGACTACCCTAAGGACCCAATGGATTCAAGGGGCATTGGATATAACATTCCAAAAGTGGTTCACCCCAGGGTGGGTTGAAGGTCGGCCATAAAGAAAACACATGAAGTGGAGATTTGGGAGGTCAAATAGGGATGGAAGCAATTAATTTTAGGGTTCCTTGGAGCAGGAAAAGCGCCAAAAGAGGTGTCCAAATAAACATTACGTTAGTAAATGCTAGAGGCCTAGGAGGGCAGTCCAAATTATTATTGTTCACGCAAATCTTCAAAATGGAAAATCCAGACATGATATTGATTAAAGAAACTATGAGTAAGGGGGGAGTCAGTAGCCTTGGACATGTGTAAGAGGTTTGGTGGATGGGAGTTTCTTTCTCTAAATTCTGATGGACACTTAGTGCGAAAGATAACAAGTTTCTCAAACTAGTTGTCTTTGTCGATTTGTTTTGATGTTAGATTAAGGTCGTGTACAAAAGTTTACTATAAGAGTTTGGATAATACTTTTTCAATTCTTAATTTATATGCTCCTTACGAAGGGATACATGATTTTTGGTATTATCTATTTTCTTTGTAGTGTTTAAAGGTAGATGACCTCATCATTGGGGGGGATCTCAACCTTACCATTAGTTGTGAGAAAATTTTGTGTTCTACAGCCCAAAAAGTTAGGTTGGATTAGTGGTTCTTGGACAAGTTTAAGGAGGTGGAGTGATTCGATGTGGAACCATGTCACCCTTGGTTAAAATGGAGCAATAATCAGGTCAGTGAATAAAGGGTGGAAAGGAAATTAGATAGATTCTTAGTTCATGAAAACATTTTACAATTATTGGAGCATTATTGGTTATGTGTTGGTACTTGCAGATTCTCATATCACTTTCCTATATTCCTAGAGATAGGGATTAATGAATCCAAGCTAGGAGCATTATTTAAATTCAACTCAAGTTGGTTAGCGGAAGTAGAATCACAGCAGATTGTAAAACATAGTGGAAACACATAGAGGTGGAATTAGGTGTAAGTTTCGGGGTCCATTTTACCACCTCTCTTTTCCTACTCAAGGATAAGGTGGCAGAGTGGGGTCAAGAAAGGCACCATAAAATGGAGGAACTAATTTTAGATGTGGAACGTGAAATAGGGAAGTTTTCGTTACTCATAAGTATGTTTAGTAGAAGAAACACTAGCATATTTGAGGAAATTTTCCACGGTTTTGCGTTGACATTGCCATGTTTTGTCGTCTCAATTGCGGCGATCATGGGCGTCATTTTGCGTGGAACCTGTTTCATGGATATAACGATGAACTTGCAAAGTCATCGCAATAGAGACGAAAATTGGTCGCCACATGTCTTCTATAAGGTGGTCTTGAAAATGATTTTTTTTTATTCATTTTCTATAAATCGTCTCTCTATCGATGAGCATTCGTCCCTATAATGATGCAAATATGTCGAAAAAGCGTTGAATAGATATTTGCTTCCATGTAAAACCATCGCTCTATTGACGGTTGTTTGTCCAAAAGATTAAAACAAAGTCAGAGGCTACGACGGCTTTACTATATCTGCGACGATGTTTCGGCGCAACTATCAACGAACATTCGTCGAACAGACCAAAACAAGGTAGGTTCCTTTCCACGGTTTCCACGAAAAACCGTCACTCTATCGATGGTTGTTCGTTGAACATACCAAAATAAATTTGGAGGATGCGACGGTTTTGCTATACCTGTGACAATCTTTCTGCACAACTATCAACGAATGTTCGTCGAACAAACCAAAAGAAGGCAAGTGCCTTTCCACGGTTTCCACAAAAAACTATTGCTCTATTGACGGTTGTTCATCGAATAGACCAAAACAAATCCAGAGGATGCAATGGTTTTGCTACACCTGTGACGATGTTTTGGCGCAACTGTCGATGAACGTTCGTCGAACAGACCAAAAGAAGGAGGTGCCTTTCCACGGTTTTGCTATACCTTCGACGAAATTTTGTCGGTATATCGACGATACCTGGAAGTTTAAAAAAAATGTGGAAAGTGATTTCTTATTAGTATAACCTAAATTTCCAAGCCAGGTGACATTATATTAGTGAATTTTGGCATTGGACAAGAGCTTATCATATTTTCTGAGAACAAAGATTATTAAATGAAATTGATGGTGAGTTTATCATGGGTTTTAGAATTTTCAAGTGCAAAAGAAGAGAATGAAAAAAGAGATTGATCTAGTATATCTCCTATGATTAATCTAATTGTAAAGTCAACAAAGAAATGCTTCAAATTTCCATGAGCAAATGAGGTTGGAAATGAATGCTTACAAGTTACAACAAATTGAATGCAAAAATATCATTAGTCGTGGATTTCATGCCCAAAAAAATTCAATTTGGTGTAATCTTAAGTTGTTTTGGGCTCTAAAATTGTCACAACAACACTGAAGTTTGAACCAGAGTTGATCTAAATATGGTGAAATCATGGATATTTTTAGTTGCTAACTGACAGATTTAGTTGTTTATACTATTGTTGTTAATGCACCATAATGTCTCTAGGAGGATGAAGTAATCCATGATAGTTTTTATGCTACGTGTTACGATATTCCTATACTCCATCCTAGTACTACCAGCCTCTCAGTTATTTTCATTATCAGTCTTGCATGCATTTTTGCATGCAGCATGCTGCATGCATCCGCATGCTGCCCAGTCATCAAGTTGACACCTCCAGTACCTAGTCCCTAGTCTTCTAGCACTTGGGAGCTTATTTCCACTCAGATTGAGCCCTCCTAGCCAGTGATGCACCCACTTCTCACCCACCACTTGAGAAGGGCACCTTTTCTCACCTACCACTCCTGTTGTACTTCAGTTAGTGAGTTATCATCAGTTCTTTCCTTGATTTAAGGCTAGACTGACTCTCAACTGACTGTATCACTCCGATGGACCTCCGATGAGACTTGAATGCCCCTTCTGACTCTAGATAGCTCCTCATGCGCCCTCCACTGAGCCTTTTTCATTTAGTTAGTCCCTCCATGTGCCAGTTACACCTACCACACTCAGTTAGACTCAATTTGATTGATGGTTAACAGTTACTTGTGCATTGATGACACCACCGATGAAGAGATAGACCTCTAGTTGTGCTTGATGACACTCCACTGATTTTGGATCTATCCATGCAGGCTAATTCGAACCACACCTAGTGTATTCAAATCCTGAGCATTGTATATTCACTGTTTTACTATTCAAATTAATGTAACATGTGTAATTATTCTGCCTCTATCTGAGCTCCTTTGGATCTATGTTCTACTTCTCTATTCTTCTTCTATTATTCCTAAATTCTTTCATTGTGAGGTTTATATCATCTCTTGGATCTACTGTGAGCATTTTCACATGGTATTAGAGCCATTTGAGAGTATATTCTACCTCCATTCTTGAGATTTTTTTCAGGTATTTCAAAGTTCCAGCAGTTGCAGTAGCAGTATCAACAGTTTATTTTTGCACTCGTTTTTGCAGTCAAGATGAGCAATTTGAATGCTCCTTCCTCTCCTATGATCTTCACTCCCTTCAATTACTTTGAATGGAAGAGTGATATGAAAGTACACTTGATGCATAGAAGGCTATCTAGATTGGTTTATGAAAAAGATACCATACCAGATACAGTTGTAGAGAGAACCAAGTTTCTAAATAAAATGGATGAAGCCTTTGGTTTCATATGCCTTCATATGTCTAACGATTTATTGTTTCATGCTGAAGGATTGAAGTCTCCAAATTAGCTATGGAAAAAATTGGAGAGTCTCTTTGGAAAACAAGATGGGCTAAGAGGCCACCTTCTAAAAAATGAATTGGTTGCCCTACAACCTAGCAATTTCGAGACCATTCAAGAATTCTTCTCAAGATTTCAGAAATTGGTTTTAGAATGCAAGCATTGTGGCATCACCAAAAGTGATGATCAATTGGTGCTCTCCATTTTGAGCAAACTAGTATCTCAGTTTTCAGTCTTTGTATCTACCTTCTATTATGGACGAATGTCAATTCCTGGATGGAAGATGCCCTCTTTGGAAGTCTTCACCGAAGCTCTCATTCAAGAAGAGGACAAATTGATTCAAATAGGTGCCATCAACACCTCCAAAGATCAAGCTCTTCTAGCTGGAGGAGCAAGTGGGACGAATGTAAAAGGGAGGCAAAAAGACAAGAAGCCATCTAAATCAAAGCTGAATGATAAATCAAGTCCATCGAAAAGAGCCTCCAGCCCCATGAAGGACAAACATAAGAGATCTGAATGTCCCTACTGCAAGAGAGGATACCATTCTGAGAAAGCTTACATGCACAAAAAAATAGACCTACTAACCAAGCTTCTTGAACAGAACAAAATTGCTATTCCAAAAGATGCAAAGATGTCTGATTTTGGAAGTGGATTTGATGGTCATGAGGATTGCCATGCATTGATGGTTCGTTTTTCAAAATCAAAAGCCCTCCTCATAGATTTTGGAGCCTCCAACCACATGGTTGCCTCTGAAGAGTCATTTTCTTCTTTATATCTCATAGATGGGCCTACTATTCAAATGGGAGACAATTCTTAGATTTCTGCCAAAGGATTGGGTACAGTACATATGGAGCATGGAAAGTTCAAGAATGTTCTATTCATTCCCTCCTTGACAACAAACTTGTTATCTGTATATCAGATGACTCACACCAGATCACCTAAAGAGGTGACTTTTGGCCCCGACACAGTTGAGATTACAGAGATCTCCACTGGGAAGACTATAGCGAAAGGGTTTGCAAATCATGCGTCCAAGGCATATGAGTTCTCTCATTTTCTTCCCTTCTCTCTTCCTACTTCCTCAGAATCTGATGAAGATTTGAGTGACTCTTCTTCTAATGAAGATATAGAACAAGATCTTGATGTTGAGATCAAAGTTCAAGAAGATTCAGATCCAGAACCAACACATGTTCTCAATCCAAAGCCAAGGCCATTATGGGCTCACACACTCCTTGTAGCTACTGAGAACACAGTTGAGGATTCGTTTGATCACAAAACTACAAGACTTCAACATCACGCCAACCTTGCATTATGCCATATACCTCTCCATGAGAGATGTAGCATGATGGTGGGGTTCTCTCCCATCCCTTGGGAAGACTCATCATGATCCATTCGTTCCAGTTGCAAAAAGTATTCCTGAAAGAATTGCTTCATCCAATAAATCTTCTACACAGTGGGAGGCACATCAGAAGACCAGATCTAGATCTCGCACCTACTTTGGCATCCTACAGAGGATCAACTTGTCAAGTTTTTTGCAAAAGCTTTCACTGATGAAAGCTTCTTTATTTTCTGCTTAGTATGATGGTTCTTTGAGTTATTTACTATTCTTTTGAGGGGGGGTATTTTTCCCATTAGGTTTCCCCCATTTCCTCAGTTTATGGATAGTTCTTATTTTATCATTTATTTGATTGTATGGGTGACCTTTGGTCTTAGTTACCAGGGCCCATTATGGATTAAGGGGGGGTGTTAGGATATTCCCATACTCCATCCTAGTCCTACCAGCCTGTCAGTTATTTTCATTATCAGTATTGCATGCAGCATGCATTGCATGCATCCGCATGCTGCCCAGTCATCAGGTTGACACCTCCAACAGCTAGTCCCTAGTCTTCCAGCACTTGGGAGCTTATTTCCACTCAGATTGATCCCTCCTAGCCAGTTATTCACCCACTTCTCACCCACCACTTGAGAAGGGCACCTTTTCTCACCTACCACTCATGTTGTACTTCAGTTAGTGAGTTATCATCAGTTCTTTCCTTGATTTAAGGCTAGACTGACTCTCAACTGACTGTATCACTCTGATGGACCTCCGATGAGACTTGACTGCCCCTTCTAACTCTAGATAGCTCCTCATGCACCCTCCACTGAACCTCCTTCATTTAGTTAGTGCCTCCATGTGCCAGTTACACCTACCACACTTAGTTAGACTCAGTTTGACTGATGGTTGATAGTTACTTGTGCATTGATGACTCCATCGATGATGAGATAGACTTCTATTTGTGCTTGATGACACTCCACTTATTTTGGATATATCCATGCAAGCTAATTCAAATCACACCTAGTGTATTCGAATCCTGAGCATTGTATATTTACTGTTTTACTTTTCAGATTAATGTAACATGTGTAATTATTCTGCCTCTATTTGAGCTACTTTGGATCTATGTTCTACTGCTCTATTCTTCTTCTATTATTCCTAAATTCTTTCATTGTGAGGTTTACATCATCTCTTGGATCTACCATGAGTAGTTTCACACTACGAATCCCCATGTTTCATGTTTTTTCTTTTCAATATGGTTACCACCTTTAACCAAAAGGCATGGAAATTGGTTGGAAATTGTCGGAATGTTAGGTTGGGATCAGATTCAGTTCCTTAATGGAGGGAGAGATTCTATAATCGTGTAAGTTGGAACATGTGTCACATGCATTTTGTACAATAAATTCCATTGGAAATTTTTTTAATATTGTACATACATATAGGGTATGGAACATTATAGTGACCGTAACTCAACCCCTAGGGAAAAAGAGTAGTTGTTCACCTAGAACATATTTGTAGGCTCTTTGAAAGTGCCAACTGGTGGTAATTTGTTTTAAATTAGCACATTACTTGAAGAGATGAAAATGAACAATTGATCCTTCTTATGCAACCACCTCAAGCATGGCCAAAATCGGTCAAAGTTAGTACCAAATATGACCAAAATAAAAGAAAAAGTCCCTTGAGCACATGATATGAAAGAAACATGTTAATCAACAAAAAATTGACAACTTATTTCTATTCTTTTACTACGCATGATCTCATATAACAAAAAATTCATCATAGATCACCTTTTGGCATTGATCAAAAGAAGGTTGCACAATTGAGCATGCAATTTGTAGTTTAGAAACCATATCATAATTGCCTTGGAGACACTCCTCATGAAATAGCATCACTTTCTCTACTGCATGTGAAGAGATACTAGTGAGAATTCATCATACTACAAAAAACATAAGGTGCACCAAATTCGTCTTTATTGAAAAAAAAAAAAAAAAAAAAAAAACTCAACCCCTAGGGAAAAAGAGTAGTTGTTCACTTGGAAAATATGTGTAGGATCTTTTTAATGCCAACTGGTGGTAAGTTGTTTTGATGTTGCTCATTATTGGAAGACGTGAATATGCAAATTTGATCCTTCTTATGCAACCACCTCAAGGATGGCCAAAATTGGTCAAGTTAGTACTTATCAAATATGCCCATAAAATCAAAACAATCCCTTGAGCACATGATGGGAAAAAGACATGTTAGTCAACAAAAAATTGAGAACTTATTTCTATTCTATTACTAGGAGTGATCTCATGTAGCAAAAAATTCATCATAAATTACCTTTTGGAACTAAGAAGTAGGTTGCACAGTTGAGCATGCAATTTGAAGTTTAGAAACAATATCATAATTTCCTTGGAGACACTCCTCATGTAATAACATCAATTTATCTGCTACTTTTGAAGATCCATACATATCAATTTATGAAGGGCTCACCATAGTTAATGACAAAAATTCCAAACAGATTGAGGAAAGCAACCACTGAACCAATCACATTACTTTTCTTGGGCCCCAACAAGTATGAATAATTGAAATATTCTTAAGGGATATTGTAATTCAATTCAGGGTGAAAACGCGAAGCTCAGAAACAATTTTGTGACAACAAAGTGAAAAAAAGAGGGCGTGCAGATGAAAAGGGGAAAAACGTCAACCTCAAACTCTAGGCCGAGAGTTAAAAAAAATCTAGGCCGAGAGTTTTGAGAGTTCAAACTCTCGGCCAAGAGTTTAAAAAAAATCTAGGCCGAGAGTTTGAACCATCACCACACTATATTTTAAAAAAAACTCTCGGATAAGAGTTTGAACTAAACTCTTGGCCGAGAGTTTGGAAGATATTTTTTCGGCCGAAAGTTTATGGTCAACCTGCAACTTCTGGAACCTGCAACTTCACCAAGCCCAAACCCCTGCAAATTTTAAATATTATTTGTTGGACTTGGTATCAATGGATTCATCTCTGAATCTAGTTTCCAATGATTAATGATTGTTTCATTTCGATTTGAATTTATATTTATTAATAATTTTTTTCTAAACCTTATCCCTTAAGAATTTTATTACTCTGAAAATCACCCGAAATGAAAATTCAATATCATAACAAAGACAACACCAAAAAATTTGAAATATTCAAAGATATCATAATTGGCTTGTCCTCTTCAAAAGGGTATTTTAGTTTTTCCAATAAGATTCACACTAAAATGAAAATTGAAGCTCACCAACGTGTGTCGATAATGCACCATTTTATGAACATATGTTGTTTCGATAAATAATAAAAAATAGTTCCCAAGTCTTAAAAAAAT
Source organism: Larix kaempferi (assembly GCA_027924585.1). Taxonomy (NCBI): domain Eukaryota; kingdom Viridiplantae; phylum Streptophyta; class Pinopsida; order Pinales; family Pinaceae; genus Larix; species Larix kaempferi. The sequence goes on along the minus strand of BSBM01000229.1, from coordinate 28,910,164 downwards.
CAAAATATAGTCCATGCACAAGTGTAGTGTGTGTATATTATGAGCATACAATATTTTTCCCTAAAATTAATAACCATACTATCAAAAAACCGGCGTCCACACAGGTCACTCATTATCCATACCTAAAATTTTCAAGTAAATGCCATTGTTGTGCACCAAATTTTTCCCACGATATGTCCATAAAAAAGGTTAAAAAAAATTCAAGTAGAAAGCTAATTCAATTCTCTAAAACATTTGTGTTTACTTCAAGTTGAAATTCCTAAGGGAGATATGGGTTTTAAGAGGTCAAAGTTGAAAAACATAAAATTTAGCAGTTTTGTTTGTAAAAAACAAGCCAAAAGTGTTACCCAACTTCGTGTTTTCACCCTTAAATCATTAGAGATTCTAGATTTTTCACCATTTTGAGAAATTAACAACGTTTATATACATTTGTAGAAGAACTACAACTGGTTAGGTTTAAAGATTGTGTCAATTCTTGTCCTGGTAGTAGTGTGTCCATTGTAGATGGAAAACTTTGCCAAACAATGTTTGAGTAAAATTTGTAGAGAAAAAAATTTCCTTAATATTGCATATCCCCTAACTCAACAAACAATATTATGGTCTCATCCATCCATACTGTTGATTTTCCATCTCCCAACTGAATATTTCCATCTTGACCAAGAGTGAGGAATCCTTCTTCACTTACTAGTTGGCTTCTGATAAACCCAAAACCATAAACATTCAAATTTTACAGATACATAAATGTTACAATAATAAAAATCAATCATCACTACAATCCAAGAACTTATGTATACAAATAGGAAATTTCACAATATAAAATAAATATAGAAGATGATTTGGCTAATGCAAAAGAAATACAATAGCAAACATACGATACAAACATAAAAATGCAAAACATATTTCTGTGATTTTTTTGGGCTACTTTCTCATGCATTCCAATTGGAACTTTGATGACTAGTCTTTGTACTTGATGATGATGCAATTGGAATTCTCATTGACCCCATTTGGTCATCTTTGGATGGTAATATAAAATCTATTTCTTACTCTCACTATATTTTTAAACCACACACTCACAAGTGCTAAGGCTAATGATCACACCTTGATGAGGAATAGGGACGACTCGACTGCATGGTAACAAAATAACAAGAATTATCTATCATTAGGAAACTATGCTAAATGCAAGGACAACATATTGAAGGCATGTGTAACCTACCTATCTCACCACCCTCCTATATTAATGCCTACAAATCAGATGATAAATTCAAATCCCCATCCTCAAGTTTTCATTCATTTATAAATGTTTGAGATAAAACTCAGCAGGAGTAAAGTCGGAAGGATGGAGAAAATAAGGGTTGGAAGGAAATCAAGGACATCCTTGAAATGATACTAAAGTTACATTGTATTGGAAAAAACTCACTATGGCTTGGGAATATCACAACAGACAGATGGCTACCAAAAATCTACTCAATTCTCAAAGCAATGCTATTATAAATGACAATGTTAAAATAATGGAGAAATGTAACCAACCTTGATCCAATGTTTGATGTAGATCCCCGTTGGAGCTTTCAATCCATGCACTTGTAATCTGCAAATTAGTCTTGACATCCAATATCCAACAAGTACATATAATATATAATTGACATTAAAATTATCAATAACAATGGTCCATAATATCATAAGCAAATGTAATCCAATGTATAATAAATGACATTCACACCATGAATGGACGAGAATATGAGTATTTCTATTAATGAACAAGAAGAAGTACAAAGTGATACGACCTCTTTCCGACAACCAATCTGAACCAAGATCTAGATCAATCCACTTGTGTCTCCACCACTTCAATCCTTCATGAATGGCAAACCCAAACTAGAGAGAAGTTTGGAAGGTGAACATAAATGGTTCACAACTACAAGGATCAATGAGTGCAGACTCAAGATAGGGCAAAAATCCACTAGAGTGCCTTTACTATTCTCTTCTTCCTCCCGTCCATAAGCCATATGTCCTCAATATATAGTCCTCTCAAAGGTAGGTGAAAGGACTCATAGAGATGTTACCTGGGCAGATGGAGAGCCAAAGGTCACCCAATGACCGCTTTTTGGGAGTAAAAAGTAATTAATAGTGGTTTTTACCATTTTACTTGATACCCGTGGGCTATAGGGATGCAACTCGCGAGTATGGATGCTATAGTGATGCAACATGCGGGTAGGAATAAAAATAGGGCAAACTGGTATCATTGAAGGATAAAAATGGATCTGAGTCACTGAAATGGATCCTACAAGCCAAAGAATGCTGATGCTCACAGGGTGGAATATTTTTGTGTAACAAATGCCCCCTAATGTGTGAGGTCAGAGACTGAAAGTGCTACGATGGCTGAAATACATTATAAAACTCAGAAGTGGAGTGATAGAGACACAAGTGGAAAGAATGGTTCACTCATCATAATACAATAATATCTCTGAATACATGTCAGTATAGTACAACAATATGATACAATGGCCATGAATAGGAAGTACATAAGTAAATACATGTCACAAGTGATCATAGCCATGATCCCTCTACAGTAAGATATGGTCATCTGCTAAAAAGAAGACAACTGGTGCAAAACTGGAGGTACAAACTGCTGAAATCTGAGAGGTGATATCTCAGATGTAAAGTCAAAGTCATATGTAGAATACTGAATGCCACAATTGCCTGGGGTCTTCTACAAAAGTATTTGACGGTGCAAGTCCCATCAAGTGAATAAAGGAGTTGGGGTCGAACCTGATGAGACATCATCTGATTACCGGTCATTGATGTATACCGTTAACAGACGCGAGATGACCCACCAATAATGAAAATGGGCATCAAGTCATAGAGCACAATCATCAGAGTGTGAATAAATGGGTTGAAGTCAAACAATAGGATGAATCCATCGATCATGGGACATTGATGTATTCCCAAAACTGTCGATGGCGAGAGAACCTGCCACTAATGACTGCAAGCCTCAAGGTACTCAACCAAACTCTAAGCCTCAAGTCCCAGAATAAATGAGTTGAAGTTGACGGAATGAGACTCGCTGGAAGGAGGGCATTAAGGCATCCCCCATCAACCAGCACAAGGTACCAGCAATGCTGAAAGATTTGGAAGATCTCAGGTGAAATGGACTGACTCAATAAGGATGGCCGACATGCAATAGTCAAGAGATCTGAGGAGTGGCCGACACTAGTTTCAGGACTTCCTTTGAACAAGAGCATGAGCAGATGGATAGACTTAGGCAGCATAGACTTGACATAAACTGTGCAATGCAGGAGGCATTACAAAGGGCTCCATAATGACTGGAAGCTTAACTAATCGGTGAAGAAAACTGAGAAACAAGTACATCTCCTAAGGCCCAACTATAGTCCCGACTCATAATGTACGGAGTGGAATGAATGCTTTGTTCAAAGGCGGCACAATAGCTGCTAACAAGAAATAATGACCATAATCCCGTTTGACTTTTTGGAATATTTGATTTTTTTTGGTCTTTTTCATATTTGGGAAAAGCTTGAAAAAGAATAAAATTTCTTATAGTACAACAAGTGAGGGAACGAGTGTCAAATAGCTAGCAGACTAGTCCCAAGCAGTGGAACATACCTATGCTCAATGCAAGGAAGTGCGTGCAGGATGTGGACACTCGGGGGTGTGTTCTGTCAGGGTCAAAGGGTCATCAAATTGTGAAGGGAAAATATATAAGCTTTGCAGGGCTCGACAGGGAAAAGTGTTCAGGCACCAGGCTAACAATTGAATAAGCGGGAGTCGGCACAAGGATCAAGCAGCAAGCAGGATGATGCAATGCAATCACAACATGATATAACCGAGGGGAGTCCTTAAGGGAGATGACCAGCATAAGACAAAGTAGAGTATGAGTCTTCATCTCAACGTCATGGCGTGACTACAAAGGACTCCCAATCCTGAGGACAAACAATGGCATGGGCAGCAAAAGCATAATGGGGTTCTAACTAGGGTACCCATGTTCGGGAAAGCCCTACCATCACATGAAGACACTTCTATAACAGTGTGAAGGTTTCGTGCCAGTCACGAAGCTGGGTCGCACCTAGGGTTTATGAAAAAATGGTCAACAGGTCAAATGCACAATGCATGTGAAAATGGCATCTAACCTATATGCCAGGTGTGAAACGTACCTACCGTAGGTGTGAAATGGTTTAGAACAATTCTCGCCGAGGAAATCTGTTGAAAAAAAACACTACTCCATGACACGATATTAGTTCATAACAACTCAAAATGGAAAAAACTACAGAAAAGTAGGTCCAGAAAATTATAAATAGTAATAAAAATTTGTAATTTTCAATTCATTTGCACTATTCACGAATTTGGAGTTTAGTGGTAAGTTTTCACCTGAAACTTCGAGTGCCGATCGTGGGAGCTACAAGTGACCGTTCAGCGAACTGTCTGGAGTAGGTTAGTGGTCACTGCCATACCTTTCATTTAAGTGCTTTAATTTCAATTTTGGTTGGTGGGATATTTTGTTTGGCCACACCCTAAATGGCCTCGGTACTACTCGCGGGTTGTAAGTGTGCAGGTCGCGGGTAGGGCATCAAACGTGCAGTCAAAAAGCTGACTGCTCGTGTCTACCCACAACTGTCTACAATCTAGCCCATGGGTATGGCCATGAAGAATTTTTTAAACATGAAATTGTCTAAACATTTCTTGCTTTGCACTCCAGGATGGTTCTAGAGTGGAGAGAATGAGAGCATGACCAGGTAGATGAGGCCGGTGCGCAACGATTTGCAAGCACAACAAGCATTGCAAGCATGTGGCTTATATAAATACTGGAGTCTCGGGGGATTAAGGGCCCAAAACCTACTACTCCGTCATCTGATCAACTACTAGGATGTGGATGCTCAACACTTCATTCTCAACGGGAAAACACTGACAGTAGATGTAGAGGATATCTATTTTATTACCGGTTTGTCCCGTAGAGGGGAAGTGGCTAGTCTTCGATCACGGACCGTGGGTGGTGGGATCACTATGCAAGACTACATAGTACGGTATTGTCCCTCCAACACACGACCAGTGGGAAGTCAAGTGCCAATAAACCTCATAACGGATCTGAGTACAAAGATCATTGTGGCTACCCTAGTGCGGATCACGGGATCCAAAGCACTGCATCAAGCATCCAGACCAGTGATGTTCTACGCATCACGATGCTTGCAGCCTACTATATTCGACTAGTGTACTACTCTGCTGGTGTCTATGAAGACACAAATGACGGAATGCAAAGAGGGGAAGGCCAAAAAATTTGGGTATGGTAGAATCCTCTGCAGTTTCTTCTTTGAGAAAGTTCCGGGACTTAGCCTGAGGGTGGATGTCTCTCCTCACAGTCTCCGAGATCCAGCCCTGACCCTGTGGGCTGAGATATTGACACGACAGGGTGGTGGCCATCTAGTGTCACCATATACTGAGGAGTTCTTCTGCTGGAGGAACCGGAAGGTGATCGCTATAGAGGACTATCCCTATGCAGGGATCGACTTCAGACAGGATCGTGACATGCCGCTCCCACCAGGCGCAGCTTTCGGAGACATTGGTGAGTACTCTTTTGGTTTTGTGTTTTTAAATTTTTATGGATTTTTTTATTATAGTTGAAATGCAAAAAATATTTTTGGTGGTAATGTCATGTGCTAATGGGTGACTGTTTTCTTGCAGACAAAGGCCTAGTGAGACCAGAGGGATTCCCGAGACATGGTCGTCAGGGTAGAGATGAGGTGGCAGCAGATGCCGCAGTAGGGCGCACTCTCCAGATGTTGTGGCGCAACGTATCACGGATGGTTGCTCGAGTTCCACTGATAGAGGTGGCCCAACTACCTGAGGCCATGCAGCACCAGGTAGTGGGTGTTCTTGGGGAGTGGGTTCGGTTGCTGCAGTGGATGGCCAACATAGCATAGTACTACTATGAGACACATCCCGTTGAGGCGACAGCTAGACCTCCTCGGAGGGAATAGATATCCCAGGGTGTCATCATTTTTTGTATCGATATGTATATTTTTTATGGCTACGAGCTCTAGTCTTGTATGAAACTACCATTTTTGGACATATTTATATATATATACAACTTTGGTTCTCGGTTCTACTATATGTGTGTATGGTACAAATGTATGAATGTCTTTGTATTTATGTGCTTCATGATGAATGTGACAAATTCCAATCTAATACATAGTTAGCGTATGCATCAGATATATAATTATGACTTCTCGGAATGTGAATATATGTAATTGAAACAAAATGTCTCTCCAAGAGTCATACCTTAAGGTAAATCCGTAGTAATGTAGGGTCTCGTACACGGTACTGCCCATTCAGCTGAGACACAACTAGCTATGAATCCAGGCGGACTTCTAAAGACTGGATACCATGTGAAATGGCCTCCCAAAGTAGCTCAACAATGGCACTATACTCAGCCACATTGTTAGATGTAGGACCGAGACAAGCACCTCCTGAGGACACAACTAGATGGTCAGGTGAAAAGATAACCCAGGCAGCAGAAGCAAGCTGCTGCGTATGTCAGCTAGCACCATCCGCGAAACCTAAGAACGTAGGACATCCCGCTGACATCTGTCAATCAAACAGAGGCTAATCAGCAGACCCGACAACCAAAAAGGCAACCTAGACTATGTACAGAAAAACTATACAATAATGTACAAAAGTATCATCCTGAACCAGAGGTTCAAGCGTAATACCGCTTGAGGTAGAGCCCATTTCTAGGCTCCTTCAAGATAACTCCCTCATAATCTTCTAACTCATAAGCTCCTTTTCCCAAGAGACGCCTCACAATGTAAGGAACGTGCTACATGGGATTGAACTTGCCTGCCCCCAGGGGTTCTTTAGCTTGGTCATACAAGAGTACCAAGTCACCTTCAACATATTGCCAGGGATGGATAGACCTATCATATTGAACCTTGACATGACGCTTGTTAACATCAATGGCCACAGCGGCATCTCAACGGTGCTCGTTAGGTTGCTCGAGGTGTACTAAACGTTGCTCAATCTCCGTCGTATCAGGGAGGAGCTCTATGGCTAGCTTGAGCGAAGGGATCTCACATTCAATCTGTAAAAGTGACTCCACACCATGAACTAACTTGAATGGTGAGAACCCGGTGGCAGTCTTAACTGTGGTTCGATATCCCCATAATGTAGGATATAACATGATATGCCAATTGGTCTTGCTTTGTTGGATAGTACGTTGGAGAATGGTCTTCAAAGACTTATTTACTGCTTCAACCTGACCATTCGCTTGAGGATAGTAGGAAGATGAGTGTTCCTAACGAAACCCAAGCTTGAGAGACAAATCCTCCATCATCTTATTTTGAAATTGACTGCCATGGTTAGTGACAATCTATTTCGGGATACCGAATTGAGTGATAATCTGGTTGAATACGAAATGGGCAGCAGTAGCACCATCGGCTTTAATGGTAGGCATGGCCTCATCCCATTTGGAAAAATAATCCACGACCACAATAATATGATGATTCCCCCTTGCCAAAGCTGGTTTGCAATCCATGAAATCTACCCCCCAATTAGTGAAGGGACCAACAGTGACGACCGAATGGAGGGGTGCTGGATGCGAGTGTATGTTCCGAGAAAACACCTAGCATGGGTGACATCTCTTCACAGCGTTAATACAATATTTAAAGATAGTAGGCCAAAAATAACCTGCTCACATGATACGTTGGGTTGTAGCAAGCCCGGATAAGTGACCGCCACACGCCCCTACATGGCAATCATTAAGTACCCGTTCCGCTTCTTCATGAGTCAAACAACGACAGAGAACAGAATCCTTTCCTTGGCGATACAAAGTGTCACCGACGATAGTATAATCTTTCGCGTGATGTCTCACACGCCGTCGCTCGTCTCATGAATACTGCGGAGGAAACTTCAAAGTTTGGAGATATCTAATGACATCTCATACCAAGGGTCCTTGGTCGAGATAAGAAACAAGTGTTCATCCACAAAGGAATCTTCATGAATGACATCCTCATCAAGCCATGGAAGGTCCGACATAAGTTCAGTGAACACCAATGATTTCACCAATTTTGTAGAAGCAAACTCGAGATCAAATTCCTGAAGGATCACAATCCATTTATTATACTTACCCCCGATAAGGCATCGTGATAGCACGAAATGAAATGGATTGATATGAGCTACAACAGTGGTTGTTCGAAGCAAAATGTAATGCCGTAATCGCTGGACTGCATGAACAGTCGCAAGTGCCAATTTTTCTACGTGGGTGTACCTTAGTTTAGCGTCTACTAAATTTCGACTAAGATAATAGATAACATGCTCGACAATCGCATCATTTATCTGAACTAAGACCATGCCAATAGTCTCTTGAGACGCAGCCACATAAAGAATGAAATCTCATGTAAAGTCCGGCAGACTAAGCATAGGGGCCGATACCAAAGCTTTTTTAATGGCATCGAAAGACTGCTGGGCTCGCTCATCCTAGATAAAAAGTGTGTCTTTCTTCAATAGGTGTGTGAAACCTTTAGTAATACTGGCATAGTTAGCTATAAACTGACGCAGAAAAGTAGCTCTCCCTTAGAGGCTCTGAAGTTAAAACAGATTACGCGGAGGAGGCAACTGAAGTATTGCCTCAACTTTGAGAGGATCGACTCTAATACCCTCCTTCGAAACTATGAATCCTATAAGGTGACCAATCCTAACATCGAAGATGCATTTGTTCGGATTCAATCAAATTTTGTAGTGGATATATCGTTCGAGAATCATATGGAGGTGCTTGGGGTGGTCCACTCTCTTGCGAGAATGGCCAGAAAGATCATCCAAGAAAACTTCCATAATCAACTTAAGATCGTGAAAGGCATAGTTCATGGCTCGCTGAAAAGTGGCTCCGACATTTTTGAAGCCGAAGGGCATTTTCTGGTACGCAAAGGTTCCCCATGGACAAATAAATGTCATTTTATGTTGGTCCGCGGGTTTGATTTGAATCTGATTATAACCTGAGAAGCTGTCCATGAATGAAAAAATCTCACTCCCCGCACAAGCATCCAATATTTTATCAATGAATGGCGTGGGGAAGTTGTCTTTCGGACATGCACAGTTCAAATCTCTGAAATCAGTGCATACATGGATCGTTCCCTGCTTTTTATCCACAAGAACGGGGTTTGACACCCATTCAGTAAGGGGAATGGGGTAGATGAAACCAGCTTTGAGAAGCTTCTCCACCTCTTCCTTAATAGCAGCTACCTTCCTAGGGTTCACAGCACGTAAATGTTGTTGAACCGGTTTAGCATCGAGATACGTTCTAATCCCCTGTTCAACAATGCGGGGGTCTATTCCTGACATCTCCTCATATGACCAGGAGAAAGCTTCCCGGACTTCAGTAAACAAATCAGTGTAAATAGCAATCTCCTTAGGAATGCAATCAGCACCGACGTAAACATTCTCAATCTTTCCGGGAGTGCAGGAGATGTTGATCGAAGTGGTTGGGGAAATATTGGCCATATTCCCCTCCAAGAAAACATCATGCGACTACAAAAGAGCCATAGGGTGACCAACCATCTCAGCTAGAGTCATCCTAAACTCCCCCTGCTTAATGAGCTTGAGGTTGGGAAGGAAATAAGAGCGATGGTGCACGTCTTCCCAAGGTCTCTCACTACCACACATGGCTTCGAGGATAGCTTCATTGGATGCCAAAGTATCATCAAGGCAATCGTGAGAGCAAGAGGAGTTGGTTTCCCAAACTGGCAGTGTAACGGGATATTCTTCAACTGTCTAGGAAGAAGAGAGATCTGGATCTGTAGTGGTTTGTTGGATGTGATCGTAAGTGAGCTCTGCTACCGATAAAGGCATAGGCATCCCGACATGCGCAATGTCTCTAGACATAGAATCCGCGGATGGAAAAATCCATGGATCACAACAATAGGAAGTTCGGAATGGCATACTATTCGAAGGAGGAGGTGCACTGTCGGAAATGGTTCCAATAAAATTCATAGGTGCAGAATGGTTAAAAGTTCCCATCAACATGGGGTACATTCCAACACCTATGTTCCCAGTTGCCGACTGAGAATCAGAAACTTGCGGGACTACTGATCCCGTGGATGCTGTGGAAGGAGTGCCAACATAATCCAGCTGATCGATTGTCACAATCTTGCCTTCATGGGGAAAGCAAATAACTCAAAATCCAGTAGACGCAATAGCCTTCATAGCGTACATCCAGTTCTGACCCAGTAAAAGGTTGTAGTCGATGGGGGCATCAACCACTTCGACTTCAATAGGCATGGATTTACCTCCCAAGGAGACAACAAGGGAAGGGATAATTCCATGCGGCGCAAAAGATCTACCATTGAATGCAGTGAGTGTAGTTCTTGATGCAAGTATAGGAGGAGAGCCAAGAGCTTTCCAACAAGTTAATGACATTACTGACGCGGAGGCACCTTGATCAACCATAGTATGTTTGACTAATCTCTTAAGGAAAACCACCTAGATTTGAAAAGCCACGTGGTAAGGCAAGCGAGGTTGGACATCAGTAGTATTGAACTTGATAACATTAGGAATTCCCCCATCCTGAACTCCTAACGCACTCAAAAGGGCATGCTTTTGAGAAGGAAAAGCTTGCAAAACTTCAAGAGCCGACATGGCACATGGGGTTTGGCCCAAATCTTCTATGATGGAGTAGTTCTGGGTGGCTCAAGCATTAGGATTATGTGTGGAGCACTTGAGAACACCTTTCGATATCCACGGCATAATAGAAGGCTTCTCGATATGTAAGGAATTATCAGGAGGAGGGGGAGGCTCATTCCCCAAATTTGGTTGTGGTGCACCATAATCACGTTGATGAGTAGCAACACAAACCTCCGACTGAACCATATTCACACATCCATAACCACTAGTATTGGAAGAAGACGTTGCCATTTCATTAGTACCATAACCAGTGGTGGGAGCATGCGAAGCCATATTTTGATGATGAGGAAGGGGATCCTTCAACACAGCTGGGCTCTGTGCCAAATGCTTCAATGATTCTTCAATACAAGGACATAAGTGAGTAAGATGATCCTCCCCACAAAGCTTGCAAGGGAACTTCACCTTACGCCTAGGTATACGATCCTCGCCAGCATTACCGCCTTCCCGAGGAGGGTTTGCATTCTCTTTACGAGGAGTATTACGATTGTTGTTGTTGTTACTTCCATTGTTTCCACCCCTACAATTATTTCTCCCATTTTTCTTACCACCAGGTTGCTGGTTACTCGACGGTTTCATTGATAGCACATTGTGTACATTAGACAATGGAGTGGAAGTGGACAAGGTGTGAACCTGTCCGAGAGCAAACTGGTTTAGCGACAAATTTTGCATTTGATTAGATACCAAGTCTACAGGGCGAGTGCATGCGGACCCCACGATGCCATCGGCATGTGGTCCAGGAACTGACGTAGGCTCATTTCTTGTTCTCGGTGCATCAGGAATAATTTCATACAAAATGCCAGACTGAGAATAAAGTAGATCTAACTGCTGGACTTTCAAGATAGCTTGTTCCTCAGTCACAATGCCGGACATCGAAACATCCTTAGCAATGTATGGGAGTAAAGACTTAAGGAACCATTCCAACAGAAACTTTGGAGGAATGTTGGCTTTCACTAATCTCTTCCGCTGATGCCACTCTTGAACATGGTTAGAAATATGTGTGGCCTTATTCTGACGAAAGGTGGACAACAACTCAGTACCAGTATCATAACGAACCGGCAACTGGAAATGGTCTAAGAAAACCAAAGCAATCTCATTGAATCCCCTATAGGTGTTTCCGGGAAACTCCACATACCACTTCACGGCTGCCCTCGTGAGGGTGCATTGAAATAGGCATAATCGAATGGAATCATGATTCAAAGAGTTGGAGGAACACCAAAGGTGAAATGTCATGACATGATCTTCTGGGTCCTCACCACCTTTCCCTTCAAACTTTGGAATGTCCAAAGGGAGCTTGGTAGGGACCGGGGGTGAAGTAGGGTCATGACACACTGGATCATTTGTGAGCTTTGAAAGATCCGGGAGATTCAAGCGTGCAAGGAATGGGAGATGCGGCTGGAAAGCTTGATTATAAGCTCCCATAAAAGGTTGGTGAAACGGAACTGTGTTGTAAGATGGACCAAAAGCTTGACCATGAGGATTAAACTGTTGATAATGAGGACTTGACGGCCTGTAAGCTTTCCCATGGCCATAAGATGGATAACCTCCCCCTTCCTGACCCATTTGAGAGTAAGCAGGTATATGCGCATTTTGAGTACCATATTGGGGTGGTGGGTGATATTGGTGGCCAGCACCGACTGTTTTGTAGTAATGGTTTCCACCATGAGTATGGGGCATGTATGTACTATTCATAGTGGGAACCATGTTGTATTGACCGTAATGGTATGGTATGTTCCCACCCCCAATATTAGGATTAGTTTGAGCAGTCGTGTGATGGCCATAAGAATGAGAAGCATTGCCAGCTCCAATATGGGCGTGACTAGTAGCAGGGTTGGTGGTGTGATGTCCATGTGGATAGGAAATATTCCCACCCCCTACATTAGCATTACTAGCGGCGACAGTGGACGCAAGAGTATGCAGTATGTGTCCACCCCCATCGTTGGGAGGAACGCTATCATGTGCAAAAGTAGTCCTGGGTTGACGAGTAGCAGCATGTGTATTAGGTGGTGGATGGCGAGTCATGTTTCGAACAACATTCTGACTAGGTTGGGTATTCCTAAGAGGTGGTCGTGCTCCAACATAAGCATTGTTAGGAATCTGACTAGTCCCCATACTATGTGAGTGGGTGGACAACGTAGTGCCCCCAGCTAGGGTAGTCCCCCCAGTGGGTATAGTATGGATAACACTTTGACTAGTGCCAGCATGAGTACCAACCATAGTGGAAGGTTCGACAGTATTGTGACTAGGCATACCAAAAGAGAGTGCGGTGGGGTTGACCATAGGGCCAGAATCATCATGAGTCTCAGGCCTCCTATATCTAAAATCGTGTGGAAATGAAGGAACGAAAGGATCGTCATGTTCTACATCCTCGGGTAGGTCAGGCATCCCGTAAAGATAGTTATCTGGATTCGAAGGATCAAACAGATCCCAGTCAAGTGGATTAGGCCAAATAGAACTAGGTTGAGTCTCAAGTAGATCACCTCCCCAATCCTCACAAGGAGTCTGGGGATCGAAAGTATGTTCAACTCTACCCGAAGGAGTAGAAAGGTCTTTCCCGATATCGGGTTGTGCAGCCATGTAATCTTCAACGTAAGTCTCGTATGAATTGAAGACTCAGAGAGAGCCCTCCAGCATCCCCTAGAAATGCGGCGTGTAACCTCGAGTGGCTTTAAACCAGCCAAATGATGGGACCGATGGAGAGTAGGGCTCCGCACCTTGTTCTCTTCGGAGAGAGACACAATGTCTCCTAAAGGCCAACTATTGATCAAAAAATAGTAAATCAAAAGCACACACCTAGAGAAACTACAGCCAAGAGCAGACAAACAGAGTGGCTAAATGAACTCCCGACACTAGAGCCAGTATGTCTCTCCTAGGACAGACTTGAGACTCCCAAACTATAGCCAGAGGTAATAGAATCAGTTATAGAGACACCCAGGCTTCACTGTGTTGACAGGGTCAAGTCCACTACACGAACACAACTGTGCTGTCTAATCCCTATCTGACTCAGGACACAAACAACATAACCACTGCAAGTACCCTGTGCAGTACCTAGGTAAGGAAACTATGTTCACCGCAATATAACCAATGCTCAGGGGGACAGTCGCAGGTGGGACCCATCTATGGGCAGGGTAGCTAAGCCTGAATCACAAGAGGATGAACCTCCGGTACCCCCAGATACGAAAAAATCCTGGATATATCTCCCACATTCAGCCGGTATTAGAGGGATATCTCCTCAACCAACCTCCCGTGACCTCGTGCTTAACTCTGGATTGAGTAGAGCTTTCCTGAGAACACCGATCTATACCATGGATTCCTCCACTCCCTGATCAGACACCTAATGTTTCGTTCAATAGTCATCGATTGTTAACTCACAATGATCTATTCCAAGATTCTAAACCTATGCTAGTTGGTGTACCCTATAAAATAAAATCAGTCTAATCAATTTTATGATTAAGCGTTAATTTTAGTGGCTGTGATTACTCAAGGGATATGGTCATGAATCTAGTGATGTGTAGACTCAATAGTATGTAACATCGTCCAATCTTAGACTCATCTATCCAATAAAACAATGTCACTAATATGCAAAATCAACCAACAATTCTGAAATAAATATGCAAACTTTTATCTTTTCAATGCACAAGCAGAACCTAAAATGAAGGCAACAAGTACTCAATGCAAAATGCAGTACATGGAAATAAAATATTTTTGTATTTTCTCTTATAAACAGAAAGAAAAATGCAAAAAACTAAATGAATATTTTTGTATTTTTTCAATATATATGGAATGAAAAATTGCAAGCAAAATCCTACTATTCATCCATTGAAGTGCTGAGAAGATCACTAAGACAACCCATCAAATCCTAAACAACAAGACTCAGCCAAAGGAAAGAGCTCAAAAGGAATAAACCAAGAGGCTAAAACCAAATATTGGTAAAAAACCAAGAAGGCTCAACCAAGAGAAACGAAGAAATCTGGTCACAACCAAGGCATGAAACAGTCAAGAGAGAGGCCAACAAAGACTCAACAACCAACCAAACTCACCCAGCAACAACCAATAGCCATAAACCAACAAAAGCCGGAGTTGCACACTACTGTCGAAGGAATACGTATGGGTAGCCGCGAGCAGTAGTGTAAACAGAGGCGGGTATACGCGGGCATAACTAAGCCAGCTCGTGGGTGAGGAGAAGCAAATGGTCAAATAAAGAGTCTAGAGGCTCAGAAAAAGCAATTTTTCTAAAGTGTATCTTAATGGCCAATCAGTGACACAGAGCTTCGATAAACAGCAACTCTAATCATGGACTAATGCTCAAAAAATTTCCCAAACATGGATGTTTTCCCCAGCGGAGTTGCCATTTCTGTATTGGAGAAAACTCACTATGGCTTGGGAATACCACAATAGACAGATGACTACCAGAAATCTACTCAATTCTCAAAGCAATGCTATTATAAATGACAATGTTAAAATAATGGAGAAATGTAACCAACCTTGATCCAACGTTTGATGTAGATCCCCGTTGGAGCTTTCAATCCACGCACTTGTAATCTACAAATTAATCTTGACCGCCAATATCCAACAAGTACATATAATATATAATTGACATTAACATTATCAATAACAATGGTCCATAATATCATAAGCAAATGTAACCCAATGTATAATAAATAACATTCACACCATGAATGGACGAGAATATAAGTATTTCTATTAATGAACAAGAAGAAGTACAAAGTGATACGACCTCTTGCCGGCAACCAATCTGAACCAAGATCTAGATCAATCCACTTGTGCCTCCACCACTTCAATCGTCGATGAATGGAAAACTCAAATTAGCGAGGAGTTTGGAAGGTGAACATAAATGGTTCACAACTACAAGGATCAATGAGTGCAGACTCAAGATAGGGCAAAAATCCACTAGAGTGCCTTTACTATTCTCTTCTTCCTCCCGTCCATAAGCCATATGTGCTCAATATATAGTCCTCTCAAAGGTAGGTGAAAGGACTCATCGAGACATTACTTGGGCAGATGTAGAGCCAAAGGTCACCCAATGACCGCTTTTTGGGAGTAAAAAGTAATTAATAGTGGTTTTTACCATTTTACTTGATACTCGCGAGCTATAGGGATGCAACTCGCGGGTACGGATGCTATAGTGATGCAACATGCGGGTAGGAATAAAAATAGGGAAAAATGGTATCACTGAAGGATAAAAATGGATCTGAGTCACTGAAATGGATCCTACAGGCCAAAGAACGCTGATTCTCACAGGGTGGAATATTTCTGTGTAACATACACAGATACCAGGTTTCCATGGATAATGTTATGGTGAATAAGAGAGGCAATTGTAGATGAGATGAATCAGCTAGCCCAAAGTAAAAAGATACCAATGCGACATATAATCACCAACCCTTGGATCCTAATTGGGGGTATTTCAAAGGTAGACATTCTCAAGCAGAGGTATCGACCAACAAGAAGACCAAAAAAATCAGATAATGAGTTATGAGCTCTTGGATTCTAACCTGCAGTTCTCATATCTTTGTTATTTTTTTTTTTAATTTCCTAAGGCATGTATTGAGCTTCATGAGAGAAATAGAAACACCAGACTTGATGATACTCTCCCAGTATTCCCTTTTTTATAATTTTTGAAGCAGGTTGATTTGATGGCTTCTCGTGGTGTTGAACTTAAGCTAAATATAATACTTTTCTAGTTTAAATCAAATTTAAAGGAAGAAGAGAAACCACGTAATGAAAGCACTTTCGTTTGGATAAGATGTTACTGGGACTTATAACGTCTGTACGTGGCCTAAGATACCCCAGATTTCCCATTAGCAAACATATTCTTACGTTACTAAGAAGTATTTTTGTTTTATGTAGAAGGTTGTCTCCTAGTTTGGATGATAGTCTCAAAGTAGTTATTTACTATTGGTTGTATCTCTTGTATCTTAATAGAATGAAATATAATTTAAGGATTATACAGAAAAACACATTAAGGATAAAGAACACGTCAAAACCCTTAGCTTATCATTGTCCTTTTGCCAGATCCATTCGCCCATACAACTTGATAAGAGTTATCCATGAGATGCATTTCCATCACCAAGACCCACATAAATCATCAAAGACAAGATTTTTTATATGAGTAAATAATATATAAGTAAATAAACAGTGATTTAAACCCTACTACAAAGTCCTGTTGAAATCAATGAACCATGAAATGTTAAATTTATTAACAATATTTTAATAAATAGACATGCATTTAAAAATTTACAACCATCTTTAATACATAGTAATAAAAGAGTATTTATACCTTATTGAGCTCCTCTCTGTTTCAAGAATAGTTTTATATTCTCTACTGAACAGGGCCAACCACGTGAAGGTGGAAGCTCATATGACCCCTCCCCCCCCTCACATCACTCTCAATTCCACATACCCAATAAATGATGTTCTTTACATAGAAAACATATAAACATTCATGCATAACTAGGCTAGTCATCGAAACATATAAACATAAAAACATTGAAGCATAATGAGGTAATTCATATAAACAATGTTTCAGACTAACAACATCGATATACATCCAAATACAAGTCATGAATTTATACATATACTTTTTCTTTGATTTCTATTTTTTTGCATTGTAATAACTGATGATTAGGGTACTATAATCATCATTTGGTGGAATATCTACAAATCCACGTCTTGCTAGTGTTTTTGTTTCCATTCCCTCATGTATCATACTTCTTGTACGCCGTTGAGTAGGCCGTGGAGGCAGTTATGAAGGGGTGTGAACTGCAACAATGAAAACGGGCATATCGATATGTTGAAATATTATTGAAATTAATATTTCATCATTTTGATTAAAATTAAATTATTTCTCTTTACCTGTCTATGTAGCTGTGATAGCTGGTGTGTTAATTGTTTCTCTACTTGCTAATTCCTCTTGTGGTTCACCCTCCTAAGCTACACGATCTTCGATTGAAAGAATAAATTTATAGGTATACGTCAGGAAATAAATATCTATAATCATAGTAGATAATTATATTTCCAAAGGACACATACCAGAATGGCTACTCTGCTCCCCACTATCATGGGACATGCACACCCCAACATCAGTTGGTACGTGCTGAGTACTGCTGGATTCATTGCTGCGGTTGCACTGTTGCTTAAAAGAAAACATAAATATTTAGTTATGGGTGATATAATCAAAATCGAATAGACTTTAATAGTATACTGTAATGATTTCCTTATTCATTTTACTTACCTGCATCTGCGTCATTGTGAGATTGGAGTCTTCCCCAAGATTTTCCGATATTAAATCACACTTTTAAAACCATACTTGAAACCAAGCTTTAGGTCTTCCTCGGTGGAAGCATCTTGGAACGTATTTCCATGCAATGCATAACACATTTAAAATTTCCAATATCAAAAACAGATATGTGTTCGCTACTTGCAAATAAATATTCCCCACAGTTAATCATTTAATTCTTATGATTCAGGCTCTTGGTTTTCTATAGCCACCCTGGCCCAGTCTATGTTTCCCGTGCTTTTCCACTCTAGCCTTGGTTGCTTTGGAGGTGTCAGGTAGCCTATATATGAAAATTTTGAAAAACGTTAGATATCAGAATTCTTACTTAAAACAAAAAAGAAAAAAAATAAATGAGCATATTTCACTAAAAAGATGATATGTGTTGTACCTTGCTTTTCCAGGCTGTGATTGTTTTCCTTGTCTTTTTAGCAAGTTCTCCTTTGCATCCTCTATGAGTTCCTTCCACTATTTCTCCAGAACCATGGGAGGGCACTCATACTTGAGGTCAAGTTGCAATTTAGCCCTATATTGAGCCCTAGTATATTTTAAATTCTCACCGGATAACTTTGCAACCACTTTCTTGTTGAATATATTGCCGAACAAGTTTACCATGTGGTCTATCAATTCATATCTCCTTGCGCTATCTTGGCGATTCCACCGTGTGCGAATGGTGGGGCCAAATAGCTCCAATGCTTTGTCATTCAAATTCCTGTAGAAAACATTGTTTCATGCAAAAACATGTAATCCATTAATTTATAATAATTTCAACGTATGTCCATTTCAATTTCATGATTAAAAGGAATAAATTAATTAATAAATACCTGCAATATTTTGAATCTTGATCGGAACATAAGCGTCATCCACCAGAAAGGTGAGATCTAGTGATCTAATGCTTTTAACTTGTGCTGCTCCAGGAAAAGTTTCATAGTCATCTACAGTATGTTCATCTCTGGAGTCATGTGGAGTCCTAGGCTATGTCTCATCATGTTCTGACATGTCATGTCGATCAAAATTAGTGCCCTTATCAATGGATTCGAGGCCAACCGTAGGAGTGCCAAAAAGAATCATTCGTACATTGCTTTGTCGACGTTGTTGTTGCATTGGAGCATCACTGCTACCTATACCCGTCTCGACAGTTTCTCTAGTCACGGGTTGTAAAAACTCCTACAAATGAAAAAATTTACTATATCAAATCATTTGGAAAAATAGAAAACATAATATGAGATATGAAATAATGTCATAGCTTAAAAAAATATGTGAAGATGCCACTTACCCCATAGTATTTTATTTGTTCTTTCAGCTCTTCAATCCTTGCCCTGATCTCTTGTGTCATGGGCCTTATGTGATCCAAGGAAATCATTTCTATGTTTTCCTTTTTCAGGGCCTTCTTTATAGTTTCCATTGGGTTTGTGGAATAGTAAATTTCATCATCAAGCTCCTCATCACCCAGATCAAGTGCATTGGACTAACTTCATCAAACAATAAAATTAAGAAAAATAATTTTAACATCATTCAAACATTGTTATTGTAATGAAATTTAGTTACTATTAAGAACTAACACTTACCTGATGCGGTGATGTGGCCAGTAACTTCCCATGGTCACCATGTACTGATCTACTTCTAGTGGGTGACTGTCCACGGTCACCCTGGACCGTGGAAGAAGTAGGTGCCTTTCCACGGTCCTCACCTTGACACGATAAATCAATCAATAATTCATCATAGGCAGATAAAAATGCAAATGTCAATAGTGAAAATTGAATGTTAATAGAAAAAATTGAAACATTTAGTTATTATATTTAACACTTACCTAACGGGGCGTAGAGTGTGACCTTCCATGGTCACCCTGGACCATGGAAGCAACAGGTGCCTTTCCACTGGCGTCACCCTGACACAATAAATAAATAAATAAATGTTATGAAAATAATTGTAACATAATAAAAAATGAGATATTGCAATAATATTTATTTTTACCTCAGAAGTAGAGGACACGCGTTCTGTTGCATGACTAACATGGGAAGACTCCTGCCACAGTGTAATAAGCATGTTGTCACATGTAAATATTCTGGGGTTGGAGTTTCTAGTTATTGTAATCATATTTAGTTACTATATTTAGTTGAGTCAATAATTGTAACATAAACAAAAATGAGATATTGCAATAATATTTACTTTTACCTCCGAAGGAGAAGATACATGTTCTGCTCCATGGCGATGAGCAGATCCCTACCACAGTGTAATAAGCATGTTATCATATGGAAATATTCACAATAAGCATGAAAAAAGCGAATGGTAACAGTGAAAATTGAATGTTAACTGAAAAAATCGAATCATTTTGTTATTGTAGTCATATTTATTTACTATATTTAACATTTACCTCACGAGGCATAGATTGTGACCTTCCACAGTCACCTTGGACCATGGAAGCAGCATGTGGCTTTCCACTGCTGCCACCCTGACAAAATAAATCAATCAGAAAAAGTTGATTCAATAATTTTAACATAAAAAATGAGATAAGCATAATAGTGTAATAAGCATGTTATCACATGGAAATATTCATAATGAGCACGAAAAAAGCGAATGTCAACGGTGGAAATCGAATGTTAACAGAAAAAATATAAACATTTAGTTATTGTAGTCATGTTTAGTTACTATATTTAGCATTTACCTGATGAGGCATAGCGTGTGACCTTCCACAGTTACCTTGGACCGTTGAAGCCACATCTATTCAATTTAAGTTAGAATCGATCAACAACTCTTCACCTGGAAGTATTGTTTTTGTTGCACATACAAATATACGATGTTCTTCGCATCCCTCAAATTCACAATTTGGTTGCTTAGTTGTTGTCATTGGTAGTATACTATTTATAAAGCCAACAATGTTTCTGGACACTTTTGGTATCCCATCAATATACATAGTCTCCCCTTTGTTTTTATTGTTTTATGCTAGTTGTATATAATTTGCGGCAACTTCGTATCTCCGCATACTTCGATTATATTGGACCAAGATCAACGAGTTATTGTATCTATATAATGGTCCGACATAATCCATCAATTCAGTTACAGTTCCATAGCCGACCTTTATTCCATCCATGGAAAATAGCCCCAATCCATGTAAGGACGAAGGAGCAATGCGATACATCCTCACATTGATGAATAAATATGTCTCCACTTGAGGTAGAATATTAGGTACCCATCGTTGCAATAGATGTCTATACCTCAAGGGCAACTCAATGTCACCTATGCTCTCAACATCATAATTACATGACCCTCCGTTGGCAATAAAATATTGCATGCGTCTACGAAATATTTTCCTTACCTTTTCAGATCTAGTTGATATAAAACTGGTAGATCTAGCACAACACTCTCACTTTCAACCTCTCTCAGTATATCTTCATCATCACTAGAGGAATATAGATCTGATAGATACCTATTTGGTGGTACCTACACTCGATAAAACAATAATATAAGTTACCAAGCGGATATAATTTAGGGTCCAAATATATTTTCTTGTAATGTTTTAATATCAAAAGTTATTTCTTCTTAAAAAATTTCTCAAAAGCTATTTTTCTCTCAAAGGTGTAATTTATTTTAGAGTTATTTATATTTGAATTATTTTTAAGTATAAGACACGATTTGATTTGATTTGGAATTTGTTCACAACACGGATATAGAAGTGTGTTTCTTGGGCCACTTGACTAGTTAATGCATGCAAAGATCATGTTGGGGATTCAATTTGGAACAGGCGGTGGTCATATTGCTTCATTCATGGATTTCCCACCGAAACTCGGCGACATTATTCTAACACTCCCTCTTCCATATTGGTTTGATTTGCAAGTTTCCTCATGCAAAGTACTCCTTCTCTAACTATGTGCTACATGTGCGCAATGGTACTCTATTGTATGACAATGTGGTCACAAAGGTCCAACTCTCCTCCTCAACATAGGTCCTTGGTTCCATCACCAACCTCCATGAAGTATCCTCCTCAAACCAAGCATCATCAAATCAAGTGTCCAATCTACAAGGTGTCTAGGTCCCAATCTCTAAGGGTTAAGTTCCCAATGCTCCTCCTCCTAGGTAAGTACCTCCCTTGATCAAGCAATTGACTCCCCCATTGCATGCACCCAATGAGTTTATCAACATGTCGATTAGGTAACAATATTTTTAAGAGTACCATGTCAACACAATAACCAAGTCCAAGCATCCACCCAAACCGAGATATTGATATGACCTTGAAGCATCACAAGGGGCTAGGAGACCTATTGCTTATCTATCGAGGTGAGAACACTTTTGGAGTAATCCCAAAAGCTAACACATAGTTTTCAATCAAATGAATAATTATATATACAAACTAGGTGGCCATGTGTATTACTCACTCATTATCCTTGCCAAAAATTTTAGGTGCATGCAGTTAATACACATAAAATTTATGACATCATGTCCATAAAAGAAAAACGAGTATGGAGTAACATAATTCTCTACAAAACTTCTTTTTGATTCAAAGTGAAATTATTAATGTAGATATGAGTTTTGATTGCTTGGAGTTGAATCAACAAAAAACTTTACAAATTTAATCGTCAACAATCAAATGTATTACCCATTTTCATGTTTGCACCCTTATACCAACGGAGACAACCAGATGAACGTGGTGTCCACCACTAACATATCAGTTGATTGGTTGTGTGGTCAGTATGCCTTCATG